>CM077030.1:67643521-70043521 GCA_039090855.1 Macrothele yani | reverse complement strand
AAACATCATGAAACTGAATAGGGTGGCATGTCTAGCATTGTGCAAAGAGCATGTAAACTGGACAATCAACCAGTGGAAAACGGTGTCGTGAAGTGCCGAATCCAGGTTCATGTGTTTGCAGTCCAATGGTAAGAGATGGGTGTGACAACAGCCTGAAGAATGTCTGCTACTGCAGTGTGTAGTATATCCACTGTAAATTTTGGTGTGGCTGGAATTTTTGTATGGGGTGCATTCAGCTGGTATGGACTTGGACCTCTGGTCATGGTCCCTGCTACCAAGACAGCGGTTCGCTACATTGACGTTCTGAATAATCAGGTGCTTCCTACAGTGTGGCAACTATGAAAAAGACGAATGTTATTACCATGATGATAATGCACCTGCCACAAATCTGCTGCTGTTATGGACTGGTATGAAGAGATGGATGTGCAATGACTGCCCTGGCCTGCCCAGAGTCTTGACCTCAACGCCATCAAACACCTTTCAGACAAACTGGAACGCTGGTTTGAGGTCGAGACCTACACTTCCCAATTCTGTTTCTGAACTTAGTGCAGCTTTGCAGGCGGAATGGCGATGCACGAATTCCCCTTGATGTCACCCGTAATTTGGTTGAAAGCCTTTCTCAACGAGTATTGGCGATAATCCAGTTCAAGGGCAGACATACCTGATGTTAGGGTTAAATGCTTTCTAATTACATGTTTATTTGTATAGCATCCATACAATTATTGGCAGATAGTGTATTTCTTGTATTAATATTTACCATATTTATGAAAGATACTTTAAAAAAAAAAAAAAAGGATGCTTACTTTCCCCTTTTTGTAAAAGCAGACATCCTGCAATTCTGTTTCTTTCCCCTTTTCTTCCACCACCCTCCCGTCAGTTTGATAAATTAGTATGATATATTACTACATTCAAAAAGTTCCGGAACTTTTTATATTAAAAAAGAATGAGAACAGATAATACCTGTTTATGTGGTGTTTCCTTCAAAGTAGTTACCCTGTGCAACTATGCATTTTTGCCAGCGCTCATACGAAGATTTAAATGCAGAGTGCAAGCCTTCCAGTGCCTCCGTCGCAGCTTGTTGCATTGCACTTTTTCGGAACTTGAGAAGCATCGCCCCTTAAGAAATTTTTTATCCAGGGAAAAGGAAAAAGTCTCGCGGGGTGTGATCAGGGGAATAAGCTGGTTGTGGAAGAACGGGAATGTGATGTTTGGACAGGTAATTGGACATGAGAAATTTGTGAGCCGGCCCTTTATCGTGATGGAGCACCGACGAGTTGGTCTTCCCTCGGAGACATCACTGATTCTCGGATACATTTCAGAACGTTGACATACTTTTCTTTAGTGACTGGACGACCATGTTGAAGGAATTCCTTGTGTATGACCCCTTTGCAATCGAAGACAACTGTTAACAAGACCTTTCCTTTGGAGCGATCAGCCTTGAACTTTTTTGGTCATGGTGACGACGGTGATTTCCGCGCTTTTGACTGTCGGTTGGATTGGGGGTCGTACAGAAACCACCAAGTCTCATCGCCAGTGATCAATTGATTTAAGAGATTGGGATCTGAATCCACTGTATTGATGCTATCCCCGCAAACTTGCACTTGCTCGTCCATTTTTTCTTGCATCAGGTTTTTTGGGAACAATTTGTTGGCGCACGTGATGCATGCCCAGTTTCTCTGTTAAAATGCCATGGCAACTTCTGCAATCGCTGCAACAGTTTTTCGACGGTCATTTTTTACAAATTCTTTGACAATGATGATTTGTTCATCCGTTGTGGATGTTGAAGGTCGTCCTGACATCTCATCATCCTCGATACTCTGCCTCCCATTTTCAAATCGTCAATGCCACTCATAAATTCTAGTTCGACTCATTGCACTCTCACCATACGCTGACTTAATCATTTGATAAGTCTCGGTTTAAGATTTTCCGAGCAGAACACAAAATTTTACACTTGAACGCTGTTCAAAATTCGACATTGTTGTCCTCGTGACAGAGAGCCTCGAATGCCTGTAATCACAAACTACTCACATACGCTGTACGTGTTAGATCTGGATCAAATCGGTTCTGGCTGGTCGTCACATCATGCTTTTCGCTTGCTCAGCAGGGAATGACGTAATTCACTGATATTTGGCAAATATTCAAAAAGTTCTGGAACTTTTTGAACGTAGTAGTATATATATATATATATATATATATAAAAATATATTTTTTTATTTATACTGAAACTTATTATTTTTATATTTACATATATTTATTGTTACTGCTTTTTCTGTACAGCATTGAAGTCATTTATTTTTATTCTAGTGAAGTGATTGTGTCATAGAATTCATGATGCAGAAGTCCAGCAGAGAAGGATTTTTTGGTTCAGGTGAAGAAATTTCAGCTGCTTTTGAAAAAATTGAGAAATTACCTGTTTCACCAAAAGTTGTCAACAGGAGGACTGTGGAACGCAGACCTGCCACATCTTTGGCTGCTGAGGTGAGCATTTTAATGACCTTCATGTTTTATATGTGTGTGTGTACATATATACAATAGAACTCACTTATAACAAGCCTGTATTTAGCAAGTTCCCAGATTAAATGAGCAAAACAGAAACATTTATTTGGTACAATGTTGATGAAAATCTAATTTGATAATTTTTAATGAACAAAGTTTAACGAAATCCTGGAAATTAACAAGTTAGAGAAAAGCTAAGATGGTCACTTTTAACAAGCAAAAGTAACAACATTTAAGGAAATTCCATATTTAATGGTGCAGAGAAAATTTGCTGAGCTCTATCCTAAAACAGAAGAACAGAAATAGTGGCATACAGAATGAAATTGCAACAGCACAAGAAAATCTTGTGGTGCTAGGGAAAGGATCTTGATAGAAAAGCAATGGGTAATGAAGATATCAAATGCTCAACTAGTGAGTTGTGTGCTAGAAACTCCAAAACCAACTTGGGAGTATTGTATCATATATATATATCATCATCATCATCATCATCATTGTCAACCATTATCAATCCACTGCTGGACGAAGGTCTCCCCAAGTTTCCTCCACAACGGTCTGTCTTGTGCCAGTCTCCTCCATGTCACCCCTGCATACTTTCGAATTTCATCCACTCATCTCCCATGTGGTCTTCTTCTGGGTCTTTTCCTGTCCCTTGGAATCCAATCTAAAATTTCGGCTGTCCATCGATGATCTGTCCTTCTGGCAGTATGTCCAGCCCATTGCCATTTCAGGGATTTAACTCTGATTATGATGTCTTCCACTCTTGTCATTTTTCGGATCCACGAGTTCCTCTTCTTATCTCTCCTGGTTACACCAAGTATGCACCTCTCCATGCTTTTTTGAGTTGTCTGCAGCCTTTGTATGTCTCTTTTAGTTAAGGTCCACGTCTCTGCACCATACGTAAGCACTGGAAGGATGCATTGATCAAACACTTTTCTTTTAAGACATAATGGCATATTGCTCTTGAAAATTATGCTGTTTCTTCCAAAAGCTCTCCAGGCAAGTTTTGTACGCCGATTAATTTCTTCATCAATGTGACCCTCACTTGATATCTGCTGTCCAAGATAAACGTACGTGTCTGTTATCTCCAGCTTTTCTCCATCAATCGATAAATCTTCATTTCTTGTAAAAGCATTGAACATCACTTTTGTCTTCTGAAAGTTCATTTTTAATCCCACTTCTTTACTCTTGTCAGCAAGTTCCTGGATCATACTCTGCAGCTCTGATGGGGTAGTTGCAAAAATGACTACGTCATCAGCAAAACGGAGGTGGGTTAGATAATCTCCATTAATGTTTATCCCCTTGTTTTCCCAGCTCAGCGACTGAAAAACACCCTCCAATGTGGCATTAAAGAGCTTCGGAGATATGGTGTCACCTTGTCTCACTCCCTTTCCAATTTTTACGTGTGTTGTATTTTCAAACAGCCGAATCTTTGCACTTGCATTTTCATAGATGTTATTAATAATATTAATGTATGCATCTTCAATACCGCAGGTTTTCAGAGCCATTGTAACTGCTGATGGTTTCACCGAATCAAAGGCTTTTTCATAATCGATAAAAGCCATGCACAATGGAAGTTCATATTCCCTCGCTCTTTCAATTAGTTCTCTCAGCACGTGGATATGATCTATTGTGCTGTAGCCACTCCTGAATCCAGCTTGTTCTCTCGGTTGAGCGATATCCAGTGTTACCTTCAAGCGGTGTGAAAGCACTTTAGTGAAGATTTTATAAACTACTGATAGAAGACTGATAGGTCTGTAGTTTCCGAGATCTTCAATGTCACCTTTCTTATGTAGCAGGATCATTGTAGCGGTGTTCCAATCCTCAGGAATCTTTCCTTCATTAAGGCATCGAGTGAAAATTTGGGCGAGTACTGTTTCGATTTCTCCACTTGCTTCTTGTATGATGTCTACAGTAATTCCATCTTCTCCTGGAGCTTTTCCCCGCTTCATGTTCTTGATTGCATGTGCAACTTCTGCTGGAAGGACTGGAGGAACTCTGGTACTGGTATCTTTCATGATGTCTGGAGTGCATGTATCATCCCTTTCATATAATTTGGAGTAGAAATCTTTCACTCTTGTCAAAATTTCTCCTCTATTTCTTGTTACAGAACCATCTTCTTTTCTCAGTGCCATAATCTGTTTTCTTCCCTTACTGAGATGTCCCTTTGCTATCTTTAGGCTTTGGTTGTTTTCAATTGCTTTCCTCACTAGTTCACAGTTGAATTTTCTTACGTCTTCAGTGATACTTTTTCTTACTGTCTTGCATAGCTCTATATATTCCACTTTGGAAGTCACATCTTCTTTAGTTGTCCTCATCTCTCTTCTTTTTTGCATCAACATTTTCGTTTTTCCTGATAATTTATTTACATGCAACTTGTTCTTAGACCCAGCTAATTTTGTTGCTGTTTCCATAAGAGCTTTGGTTACTTTTCTGTTAACTTCAGAGATGTCTACTTTTTCTGATGTTAGGCCTTCTAAAGCAGAGAACCTGTTCTTCAGTTCCAACTTGAAGGTATTATGGTGTTTTTTAAGGTTGGTTATGTCAATAGATTTTGTTTGTCTTATGAGCTTGCCACGTTCAAGTTTAGTGTTGAGGTGCATCTTACATCTCACCAATCTATGGTCACTACCTGTGTTGAACTTGTTTAGCACACTGCAGTCTTCTATGACGAATTTTTTGTTACACATAATAAAATCAATTTCACTTGTCGTCCCATTTGGATGTCTCCAAGTCCATTTCCTGTGTGGCTTTTTCTTGAAGAAGGAGTTCAAGATGAAAAACCCTTCTGCCTCTGCAAACTCAACGAGAGTATTTCCACGCTGGTTTCTGTTGCCGTGACCGAATTTACCTACTGAAGTTTCATTCTGTTGCCGTTGCCCTATTTTTGCATTGAAATCTCCCATAATTATTTTCAAATGCTGCTTACCTTTATTATTTAGATGACAAATTTCCTCATAAAATTCTTCAATTTCTTCTTCAGGATGACTTGTGGTGGGTGCATAAGTTTGAATAATCTGAGCCTGGTATCTTTTCGAGAGTTGGATAACAAGTCGTGCAGCTCTGTCAGAGGAACTTTCAACTTCTACAACTTTATCCTTCAGTTTCTTGTTTATTATAAATCCAACACCACTAGTTCTGCCAGTATCTGTCCCACGATAGTAGAAGAGATGTCCACTTTTCAGTTCAATGAGATCTTCTCCTTTTCTCCTTACCTCACTTAGCCCCTCGATGTCCCACTTGATCGTTTGTAGTTCCTCTTCCAATTCAAGAAGCCTTGAATCAGAAGATAGGGAGCATCCATTGTACGTAGCCAAGGTCAGCATCAGATGGCAGCCTAGTCCGGTCCTCCGGGGATTCTTAGCACCCTCTGCCTTCATGTCGCACTGGCCGCTGCCTTGGCCAGGTACATTCCAGCTGCCGGAGACTGAGGGCCAAGATTTAAGTTGTGGAATCATTTTGGAGAGGTTTGGCCATAACTCACCACGCTGGCCAAGCGGGTTGGTGAGTGTGTGATAGAATTTCCTCTAATCCCGATGGTATAGTTATACCGCTATTGGCGGTCGTCAGAGCCCCTTTAGTGGGAACAGGATGCACCACGAGAAGGCGGGGTTGACATTTGTCAAGGAGAGGCTGTGATGTTACGTATCACCTGACCTTACATCCCCATATATATATATATCACAAAGCTGTTCTCTGAGATTCAGAGGTTAGCTCCACAAAGAATACAAACCACCAGATAAATTTTTAACCGATTATTTACTTACTGTTGCCGTATCAAACTTGTCCATTTACAGCAATCTCGACACACATGGGCTTCACTGTCATCCATCATACGACATACACAAGACTTTCCATAATTCATATGCATAATCTTTTTCTCATGCAGACACTCTTGAATATGACCCTCTTATGACTTCCTTAGCCTTCCTCTACCTTTCTTTCCTGTCACTTGGGCTGAAAATTTTTTTTCTTAGTAAGCAACTCATCACTCATTATTTCAACATTTAGGCCAAACCACCTAAGGAGTATTGTATCAGCCGAATTAGAAACAGGTGACCTTGGCCTAAGCAAAAAGAGGATGGATGAAAGCCCTCATTTGACCCTTTTATAAAACTTTTCACATGTTGTGTGCTTCAGGATTTACTGCTACTATGTATTCGTGTGAGTGTTTATTTTATTTTAACATTTAGTACTATAGTTAATTAAATCTTTCAAGTGTATCAAATTGTTATGCAGTGTGATATAAACTTATTTGTATGCTATCACGAATGCAGATTTTTCATGGTGGGATTTTTTCATTCCAAAACAGGTTTAGCGAGATTTCAGTCAGCAGCAAGGTCCTCATTACAGTAAAACATAGAAAATCTGGAATCCAGAAAACCAGCAAATTCAGAAATCCAGCACTTTTCTGATTTCGTTTTCGTGAGAACATCGTGAGAACATTCGATGTTTCACCAGTAACCATGGAAATTTCCCGATGTACCGTCTCAAGAACACGTTGTGAGATCATCCAATCTCAGCGTGCGAATTGCCTACAGACACCTACATGTAACATCGAGAGGTTTCTCATATTCGTCATCACATTGGGCTACGCTGAAGTGATGCAGACCAATGAGGCGACGAATCGGCGTATACGTTTGAAATGCTTGTCGAACATGTGATGATGATCTGTGCTTGGTGGTGGCAGTATCTGGATTCGATCGTGTAATGACATCTACATCGGTCTTCTTGATGCATCGCGGTAATCACCTTCGCGATGTATCACAGTTTTGTCAGATGAAAAACCGTAACATCGATGTAAAATTCATACTGATTTTCATGATGTATCGATACATCACCCAACCCTCGTGGTTGCCCTGGCTTTTTTCAAGTTTTTGCCTAACCATTCTTCACCAAATTCAGTTCTTTTCAACAGAGTTTTATAATAAATAGAACAAAAATTTAATCGCCAATATTTTCGCCAAAAAGTTTTTACAACACCAAAACAATTTTTTTCTCAATTGGGAAGAATGCAATCAGCAGTGTATATTTATAAGATGTAGATGCTCAAATTTTTGTTAAAGTGACATGTTACGTGTAAGAATGGGTTTTACTGGGTTCGTACGCCTCCTGGATTTCTTGGAAAACTCCTGGAAAACTGAAAAAAGGCAATTTTTAATGACTCCTGGAATACTCCTGGAATTTTTGTATTTCTTTTTATGCTGAACTAGTTTGGTGGTTTTCAGCCAGTGTTTCACCATAAAAGTTAGCTCCTCTCCAGCTGTGAACTGGAGGGAGGAAGAGAGAGAGAGAGAGAAGAGTGTGTGTGTAGGGGGAAGGGATTGCAGAAACTTCCTTGCCTGATCGGGTGGGCGGGACCAGCACGGCTTTTGACTGATAAGTATCTCCTGCACCCTACTGGGATAAAAAATGATTTTCTATCTTAGTGGAATTTCGACAAAAGTTGACTGAGAATTTAATGCACTTCATAAATTGCCAAAAGGAACGAACCCACCAAATTTCGTGTGAATCGGATAAAAACTGTGAAAATTAGCCAATAAAATTTTTAATCACGTACGACGGCAGTTTTCCCGCTCTAACATCATAATAAAAAAAATTATGCGCAATTCAAAAAAGTTTTCATTTGATTGTAGTGAAATTTGCAGGGTAACCCTTAATGACCCAGTTACGACATCTGTGAAAAATTCAGATCTTTTAATTTAAAATTCAGAAAATAAATTTTTTGGCACTTTTTTCCTTAGGTTGAAAAGGAGATTACATACCTGCCAACTCTTCTGATTTTGGCAGAAGTCTTCCGATTTTTTATACATTCTTCCGATCTTCCGACCAAACTCGAGTTCTTCTGCCGTTCTGAAAATTTCTGTGTTTTTTGCAAAAAATAACCTGTTTTATTAACTTTTGTAAGTCAAAAAAGAAAAAAAAAAGAGTTGAAAAACACAGCAGTAGCTTACTAGTCTTAATCTCAGGGCTGCCAGACTTGTGCCAGCCCGCGGCAGAACGTTGTTCTTGCACCATTCTGCTAAAAAATTGCGATTTTGTCGACAAAATCTGTGCTAATTTTGCACCAAAATTTAAAATTTATCTGTCATCAGGGCAAGATTTCATCTTTTTGGCTCACTAGCAAATTTTGCTAGTGACCAAATAGTTTGCTAGCAAAACATTTGCATGACTAGCAAGTAAAACTAAATCACATCGTAACTTATTTTCTAATAAAGTTACACAGAAATTTAAATATGTGTATAAATATTTTGACTTACCTTTTTGAAAAATGAATAGAATCTTAGATAAGTTTAGTGACTATCTTTATTATTAATTTCTAACAAATTCTCATACCACATGAATATATTTCACTGACATTCTAATTCAGATTTCTTCCCATATGGTTTACGCTCAGGGTGTCTGACTTTGTCATCATACTACTTTATAACTGCTGACCGTGGATTAAAAATCTCTTCTTGTGGCCCTTCTACAGTATTTCAATTGTCATCAGAGCATTTAAAGTTTCAACAGACAAATTGTTCCTCCAATCCCCTTCTATTCTTTTTAAAAAACTGAATCCGACCTCACAACATGCAGTACTAAGTGAAAGTATCGCACAAATTTCTGCTAAACTTCTGCACACTTCATATCTGCCAACTACCACACAATGCCATAGTTTCTACGGAATTAGTTGTCTGACTACGGAACTCACTATCAAAACTACGGATTCTACAAATTTTCATTTTGTTTTAAATTTTTCTTTTGCTATTATTTTTATGATATACACAAGATTCTTGCAGGGATTCGCGGAATCCCGCATTTTTTTTTTTTTTTTTTTTTTTTTTGTCATCAGTAATATCATTCTGAAAATCGATATTTGGGAGAGGGGGGTCGTTTTCCATCTGGAGACGAAATTTCGTGCTTCAAAACTTTCGAACACAGTAGTGAAACGGAGTAAGAAAATTTTGCCGTAATCGCAAATTTTTCTCCCAATGTTGTCTTTGTGTCCGCTTTTCTTGTTAAATATCATTTTATTGCATAAATGTTTGCATTTTAGCTTGAAACTGTGGAGAACAATTTGCAAAAACGGAAGTTGGCTGCTGCAAAATTTTTCTGTAATCTTCAGGCATGAGATTCTTCCGCAAATTTAAGGAATTCCGGCTTTTTTCGTTATTATTGGAATTCCGCCTTTACGAAACTAGAAAACGAAAGGTCGACGGAATTCGGATTTTTTCCGTAATCATAATTTTTTTTTCTCACGATGTTGCCTCTGTCAAGAATTATTGCTCATTAGCATTTTACTGGATAAATATTTGTATTTCAGCTTGAAAATACAAGGAAAATTTCCAAAACCAGAAGTCAGACGAAGCAAAAGTTTCTTCCGTAATCGTTTACCCCCTCAACGAACACGTTTCGTAAAAAAGCGTCTATCTATGCCACGCAATAAAGCTAGTTACTAAGGATAAGACTTTTGCCAGTGTTGGCAGGCTATTTTCCATTAACAGTTTGGTTTGCTTCTTTCGGTTTTGTCTACCATCCGAATAAGTGGAATTATTCTTGCTTATTCATCACTGATCATTAGAGCGCAGTTTTTGATGTATGCACGACCAGGGCTCGACAAATATGTTCTAGATCTAGGAGCCAGCTCCAAAATTTAGGCGCCAGGTGAAACGAAGTCCATAACACATGAACAAAAATCATGTTTGGTTATGACGCTGGAACGAAAAGTAGTAAACCATATTTGTTGTCATTTTTTTCCTTATTACCCAAACCACTTATTGCAAAATAAAGTCCCAATTTGCTTCATAATTTTCTTTTTATATTCTTTCAGTAGCCGATCTCAAAAAATTTCAGATTTCGATTTTATTAAAATACTATTTGCGGAAGTCATATTTTGAACATATTAATTTAAAGTGCCATTTTTTTCTTTGTATAATCTGTAAACCATAAAATTCAGAAAAAATTTGTTCGTGATCCACAAAGGTGTGAAAAAAAAAATCCAAAGGCTGTGAAAAAAAAACAAAAACATGTATAATCCGCTGCGGCATATGATCTGTAGATCGTGAAATTCTGAGAAAAGCAAGTTTTTTCCTTCGCATAATCTGCAGCAGCATGTCGCAGACCATGATATTTAAAAAACAAACAAAAATACATACCTGCCAACAGCCTTGTTACTAATAACTAGTATTACATGGCATACATGGACTATTTTATGAAATAATCCATCTCTTTGTAAAAAACAAATATGCGCCTCAACAAAATGTCACAACAAACAAGGACTCTAATGAAACAAACTTAACACGTGCGAAACACAAAGTTTTTTCCTCAGCAAGATTTGAAACTTCCACCTGTAAAAATTGGTAAGATGCGTTCAGGATTCCACGATGCTTGACAGACAGGAAATCCAAGCAAGTGAACGAGCAATGCACGAACCTCCACTTACCATATGATCATACTGCCCCTAAAATTGCAGTTTAAGGAGATGAGACCAAAAAAAGGGGGGGGGCTGAATATTTTAACTGGTGAAAAATCAAAACAGACAGCAAGAGAATGCGTACTACTGTCAGTTTGTCTTTTATTGACTCTGCAACTTCACAGCACCACTGCTTAATTTTTCTTTCTGCTGATATCATTCTCTCCCTACTTCTTCATTGTCACTTTTCTTTTCTTGTTTTTTATGCCCTCTGATAAAAACCATCAGTCTGAGGACCATGAGTGCATGATATCAAAGCTTCAACTATTTTAGATAAATGGTGTAACTTTGGGAATATTAATACTTTTGAACATCATTCATCAATTTTTACAAATTTTCGTCACTTCCGTTTTCGGGAATTTCCTTTATCAAGATTTAACAGCGTTGGAGAGTGGAAAAATTCGGGGGGGGGGGGGTGTTACAAGAAATCCGTCCGACTTCTGGTTTTGGAAATTTTTCTCCTATTTTCAAGATGCAATACAAAAATTTGTGCAGTGAAATGATACTTAAAATTTCTGGACAGAAGTAACATCGCGAGAAAAAGAAATTATGGTTACGGAAAAAATCTGAACTCCGTCGGCTTTCCGTTTTCGAAAGTTTCGTAAAGATATAATTCCTTCCTCCTCCGACCCCCCCCCCCCTTCAAATTCTGTTTACTTGTGCATCGATCTCCTGAGTGGCCATCATAACGAAAAAGACGGAATTTCTCGAATTCGCGGAAGAACCTCAAGCCTGAACCTTCCGTTTCCACAAATTCTTGCTACAGTTTCAAGCTGAAATACGAACATATATGCCATAAAATGATATTTAACAAGAATACTAGACACAAACGTATAATCGGGAGAAAAAAATTACGATTAGGGCAAATTCTTTTTACTCCATTTAACTACTGCTTTCGAAAGCTTTGAAACAAAATACCGTCCCCAGACGGAAAATGAATCCCCCCCCCAATAAAAAAATGTTTTTAAACAAAATGAAAATTCGTAGAATCCGTAGTTTCGAGCGTGAGTTCCGTAGTCAGACAACAAAATCCGCAGAAACTAGACATTCCGTAATAATTGGCATGTACGACAGTCGTATAATCCGCACCTATCATGTTAATCGTGAATAGTAATTTCCGACAGAAAACTGCGATTCACAGGACCGCTCAGAAATCCAAAGATGTAAGAAAGGAATGATCGTCTTATTGAAAAAGTAACTGTCATTTTGAAGTACTTCTGTGCTACTTTTAAGCAAATAAAGAACTAAAATCGCTTCGGTAATGCATTGCAGCATTACCGAAGTTCATTAGTTACACTAAAAAAATCCGTTGAAATTGCGGACAGTCCATAGCATTGTCTTATTTCTGAATACGTTTTAACTGAATACCGAAAGTAAATAAAAATTAACCAACGCAGAAAGGTTACATGCCACGGAATAGCTTTGCGGGATTCCCGAGAGTAGCGGATTCTCACACCACGTAGGCTTCCGCACGCGCGAATAGTAACGCCTTCCTTGCGTCATATTTTCTGTCAAAATGCTTCTAAAGTACAAATAAATATACATATATTTTACAATCTCCTCGCGGTCTTTTATTTCGCTGTTACGTTACATTTTTTCAGTTACCGCATTTTCGGTACTTTCCCAACACCACCACCTCTCCTGACAATTACCTCGCGGACTTTTTAAAAAAATTAAACGCCGCATCGTTTTTGTTTTTTTTTCCTATATATATTCTTACAATCTCCTAAATTTATAACTTTTAATAGATAATCTATGGATTATACAACAGAAATTACAGTATTTACTGCAAATTACAAAATTTCAAGTAAGACGAAAATTAGGCGCCACGGCCCGAATTTTAGGCGCCTGGGCAACCTGGCCCCCGGGATTTGTCGAGCCCTGTGCACAACTATCAAGACTTATGAAAGTAGGCGATCGCTGGGCTCACGGTACGACAGGAGTCGAGGACAAAGTTCGGGGGCAAAAGAAGGGAGGGTGGCAGAGCAGGTGGTCAAACAACCGATCCATCCCAGAGCTCTGGGTTGCCACAGCAACCATTGCCGACGTCAGTTTCTGTAATAGACCAATGAGGGCACGATGGAGAGGAGTTTCAATGCGCTTCTACGACAGTTTCCACTGGAAGGGATGAAAGATATGGGGAGGATGGGTATTAAGTGTCGAAAGGAAATTGGCGAAAGAGAATCGCTGATCGTCGCTGTTTTAACAAGTGATAATAGAAACTGTTATGTAAACTTCGTGGATTAATAATGATTTTTGGTTACTTTAAATAAAGAAATTACCTTACTAGCAATATTTGCTACTGCGATTTTTTTCACTAGCAAATTTAATTTTTCACTAGCTATTTGCTAGTTGCTAATCGGTGAAATCGCGCCCTGCCTGTCATAGATATTTTAGCGCAATGTTACGCCATTCAAAATCGATTCAGCGGTTAATTCGTACGCGAGATTCTTCCATGGAGTTGCGGACACCCCCTTGTCATTTTCGAGATCGATGCAAAAGTGCAGAAATTTTCAGGGTATTAGTTGGGGGTTGGGTGTGGGTCGTATTCCGTCTGGGGACGTTGTTTTGTCTTTTTAAACGTTCGGAAACGGAAGCTAAATGGAGTGCAGATTTTTCCCGTAATCATATTTTTTTTTTTTCTCGCGCGATGTTGCTTCGGTTCAGTATTGTTGTTAAATATAATTTCATTGCATAATTTCAGCTTGAAATTGTAGGCAACGATTTCCGAAAACGGAAGTTAGGCCGCCCCAAAATTTCCCCGTAATCTTCGGCCACTAGATTCTTACGCTGATTTGAGAAATTCCGCCTTTTTTGTTATCATTTGGACCATTTACGAGATGGATGCACAACTGAACTGAAATTTTGGGAGGATTGGTGGTGGGGAGGAAGAGAGGGTATCATTTTCTCCGTCAGAGAACGGAATTTCATCCTTCGAAAACGGAAAGTAGATGGAGGTAAGATTTCTCTCGTAATCGTTATTTTTTCTCGTGATGTTTCCTCTACCGAGTATTGTTAGATATCATTTTATTCCCTAAATATTTGTATTTCAGCTTGAAAATGTTGGATAAATTTCTGAAAACGGAAGTCAGACGGAGCGTAGATTTCTTCAGTAATTGTATCCCCCCCCCGCGATGTGATCCCCACTCCTATGCAGTTGTTAAATGTCATCACCCTCACAAATGTGTGTGCATTTTAGCTTGATAAGGGTGGAGGAAATTTCCAGAAACGGAAGTGATGAAGTTTGGAAATTTGTAAGAATTGATGCGTAGTGTTAAAAAAAAGTATTCATTCTCCGAAAATTGCACCATTTATCTAAAATAGTGAAAGCTCTGATATCATAATTCATGGTTCTCAGCTACAGTTGATGTTTTTAGTAAGCACAGGATACCTTTCAAAAATTGTATTGCTTTTGGAGCAGACAATGCTCCAGTAATGATAGAAGAGAAAAATGGTGTGGCTCATTATTTGAAAGAACACCAAAGTGAAATAATAATTATAGGGTGTATTTGCCATTTAATTAATAATGCGAAAGAATTTTTCTTTGGTGAAAAAATCGCACAATGTTTCGATCATTAATGTCAGGTGAATCGCTTGAGAGTCTTCTGTTAATTAAATACAAAGAAAATTTACTTTGTTTTCAAAAAGGGTGGTACTCCAAAGAATTCTTAAAAAAGCCAAAAAAGGCCACTAAAAATTTTAGGTAGCTGTTAAATTAATATAAATAAAAGTTTCCTTCAATAAAAACACACAAAAAAAATAAAGGTAAGTGTCCTGTACTCCTTTTTTGTTTAAGCAGTATGAGTTTTAAATCACTTTATCGCCTGACAAATTGACATAAAAAAAAATCTTCTGAATTTTTCAAAGAAATCTTTTGCATATTCATTAAATTATTCTTATAGTTACATAAATGTTAGGTTATAAAGCTGTAAATGTGGTGAGGGGTAATCGTGGAAGTGATGCAGATGGACTGATACTGCTCTTGTGTGTTCCCCAGACTTTTTAATCAGGCTGTTCTATTTTAAACAGTGTTACAGTTATACATTAACTCAAGAGTATAGTGACCTATACGTAATGCTGATAGGAGAGGCATTAGGCTGTCTTCCTTGTAAATTGGCAAGGAGAACATTGTTCTGTTTTATTAGTCAGAATAAATTATTGTTGTGTAGTTATGCCAGGTGGTAAGTGTATATTTAATCCAGCTTGGCTAGATAATGTCAAGTATAAGGATTTTTTGCTGAAAGATACTTCTAAGTTTAAAGCAAAGTGCAAAGTATGTGATCTTTGCTTCGATATTTCAAATATGGGTGAGTCTGCCATTACTAGTCATGTAGCTAGTAAAAAGCACATTCCTTTATTGGCAGCTAAACAAAAGCAAACAGTAGATATCCAAGACTTTTACCAGAAGTCACATGGTGCTGTTCCTATTAAAAGCTGCAGTATCTGACATAAGTCTTGAAAATTCGTTTTCCCAAAACAATGTGCTAAAAGCAGAAATTCTATGGACGTTGAATACAATACAATACAATTATTTATTGCACACATTTATAACTTACAGTTATATGAAAATGCAATACACCAGGAGGAATCTGAACACATTGGTTGTAAGGTGATTCCCCCTATCAGATGTAAGAAAAAAAATAAAACATATGGCATATATGAAAGCAAGTAAGATGGTTATAACAGAAGCACCACTGTTATCAGCATGCTTGGAACTACAATTTAATGATAGGGTTGAGATTCGTTATGGAGATCAGGGTGATTTACAATGTAATTTCTCAGAGTCAAGGAAAACTTTTTGATATTTTCCAGGGATCTGATGCTCTCTGGGAGATTATTCCATAGGATAATGGCTTTATACAGTATGCTATTTAAACCATAATTAAGTCTAACACACGGCTGACACAATTTGTTGTTAGCAACAGATCTGGTGAAGAATAGAATAATCCAGATATTTGATGTCAGATTGAAAAATAGGCAGTTTAAGATGCATTATTTAAAAAAACATGATACCTAGTTTCAAAGTAAAAATTTCATGAATTTTTAGAATATTTAGTTTTAGAAATAATGGTTTTGAATGAGACATGTAATCTGTGTTCAGCATATAGCGAACAGATTTCTTCTGTAATTTGAGCAAGCATAACTTATTGTTTGCACTTATATTTGAATACCAAGATTCCAGACAATAGGAGAGATGGGTATAAATAAAAGCGTAGTAAAATGTTTTTAGGACATTGATAGGGAAGAGATGCTTAATTTTACCAAGCAAGGCCAACCTGTAAGGAAACTTTTTTAAAACAAACTGAACATGCATATTCCAGTTAAAGAATTCATCAAACCAAACACCAAGATATTGAACTTTGTCCACAATTTTAAGGGGAGATCATTAATCCTGACTGGAAATTTATTTATGTCCTCTCTTTTATGAACGTTTCGGAAATATACGGCGTTGGTTTTTATAATATTAAGTGATAATTTGTTACAGCATAACCAATGAGATAAATTTGATAGATCATTATTGATCATTATCTGTAACTTATGCAAATCATGACATTTTTGAAAAATGACTGTCATCAGTATATAGCAAAGCATGAGTTGATTGCAGGCACAGAGGAAGGTCATTAATATATAACAGGAACAGTAATGGTCCCAATACTGAACCTTGGGGCACTCCACATGAAATATTAAGTAGACCGGAGTGTATTTTATTTGCAGTGACATACTGTTTGCGATGAGAAAGGTAGCTCATTAAGCGGGAAAGAATTTTGCCACAAAAACCGTATTTGGGTAATTTATGTAACAGAATGTTGTGATTTACCGTGTCAAAAGCTTTTTGGAAATCAATAAAAACACAAATAGTATAATAACTGTCGTCTAGTGCTTCGGAAATGAAGTTTGACAACTTAGCAACAGCCATTTCAGTAGATCTGTTTCTTTGGAAATCGAGCTGTTCCAAAGAGAGCATACTATGGGTGTGTAAAAAATCAACCATTCTGCTGTGAATAGACCTTTCAAAAATCTTACTCAAAATGGGTAACAAAGATATTGGTCTGTAATTACAGGTAGATTCCCTATCTCCTTTTTTAAAAATAGGAATAACCTTAGCGATTTTTAGACTGTCAGGAAACTGACCTGAATAAAAACTCAGATTAATAATATGTATTATAAGTGGTACTAAAATAGAGATAGTCTTTTATGACTCTGCTATTAATATTGTCTGAAACAGCACTTCTTTTTAGGGACAATGAAAGTCATTACTTCACATTATTCATATAAGTCATGTGAAAACATCCAATCTGTGCTGACTAATGTTCCCTGACAGTAGCATTGCGAAAAAGTTCACTTGTGGTGGAAAAAAAATGTGCATATTATTCTGTTTTTGGTATTGCTCCATTTTTTAGTCAAATCTCAAGATGGATATGTGTTACTGTTTGACGAGACCCTTGACAAGGAAACTAGCAAAAAACAGTTGGATTCTCATGCTAGGTTTTGGGATGGCAGGCAAGTTTGTACAAGATACTTAGGCTCTGACTTTTTAGGACATGCTACTGCTGATGTATTGTGTAGTAAAATTCAAGAAAAGTGTTCCGGCTTAGGTTCTGGTAACTTGCATCAGCTGTCCATGGACGGACCCCGTGTCAATTCGAAAGTTTATGATATGCTGAATGCATTAAAACTAGAGGGCCACACCTCTTTGTTGAATGTTGGCAGTTGTGGATTGCATATTGTTCATAATGCTTTTAACAGTGACTGCAAAATAATGCCAGAACTTGGTGAGACTATTTAAGCATTGTATTATATATTCAAGGACTTGCCAGCTAGATGTGAAGACTTTTCAAAAGTGACAAACTGCAACTTCTTTCTGCTAAAGTTTTGCAAACACCGTTGGCTTGAAAATGTGAGTGTTGTTGAAATTTTGCCAAGTAGTTCATTATATGTCAGCAAGGTTCAGCAAAAGATATTACCTAACCCTCAAAACAAGTCATTTGATGTGGTGAAGAAACATGTTGAAGACCCACTTTTTCTTGTCAAATGTAATTTTTTGTTAGTGTGGCTAAAAGTGTTGAATATTTTTTGACTGTTTATCAGACTGACCAACCAATGCTTCCCGTTTTGGCTCATGACTTATAAAGTTTGTTAAAAGAAGTGATGCAAAGATTCATAAAGGTTAACATAATGAACAGTGTAAATAGTCCTCTTAAACTGCTGGAAATTGAAATAAATGAAACAAATTACAAAGATAAGAGTAAAATCATGATTGGTTTTGTTGCAAGCAAATTAATAATGGAACTAAAAAAAAGTCAAAATGTCAGTGACAAACAGATTATGGAATTTAAGTTACAATGTAAGCATTTTTTGATCCAAGTTACGAAGAAGTTACTCGAAAAATCCCCTTTATAGTATCCGTTGGTTAGGTCAATGACATGTTTAGACCAAAGAAAGTTTTTGGGAAATTCAGAAGATATGGTTCAGAAGTTCAGCAGGATATTACTCATCCTTGTCGATGCAAAGAAAGTTTTGGAAGCAAATTGTGATAATATCATAAAGGAGTATAGTGATTTAGTACAGGAACTTGTCAATAAAAGGAGGTCTGAGCTCACGAATTTTGATCCAAGAACACAGACTAGATGAGTTTTACCATGCTACTGTTGCTAATAAGTATAGACACTTTTGGGAAGTCATGAAGATACTTCTGCTTCTATCCCATGGGCAGGCCACTGTTGAAAGTGGATTTTCTACAAATAAACAAATCATGATAGAGAACTTAAGAGAATAATCTGTTGTAGTAAGAAGAATTATTGTTGACCATGTAAATACAGTTGGGAAGATAGAAGATGTTGAATTGTCAAAAGAGTTATTACTGAGTGTTGCCTGTGCTCTTCAAAAGTATGTAGCTTACCTGGATGAACAGAAGAAAACCCAGCAAAAGAAATGTATGAAAAAAAGAATGCTGCTAATGGAAGACATCATCATCATCATCATTGTCAACCATTATCAATCCACTGCTGGACGAAGGTCTCCCCAAGTTTCCTCCACAACGGTCTGTTTTGTGCCAGTCTCCTCCATGTCACCCCTGCATACTTTCGAATTTCATCCACCCATCTCCCATGTGGTCTTCTTCTGGGTCTTTTCCTGTCCCTTGGAATCCAATCTAAAATTTCGGCTGCCCATCGATGGTCTGTCCTTCTGGCAGTATGTCCAGCCCATTGCCATTTCAGGGATTTAACTCTGATCATGATGTCTTCCACTCTTGTCATTTTTCGGATCCACGAGTTCCTCTTCTTATCTCTCCTGGTTACACCAAGTATGCACCTCTCCATGCTGCATTGAGTTGTCTGCAGCCTTTGTATGTCTCTTTTAGTTAAGGTCCACGTCTCTGCACCATACGTAAGCACTGGAAGGATGCATTGATCAAACACTTTTCTTTTAAGACATAATGGCATATTGCTCTTGAAAATTATGCTGTTTCTTCCAAAAGCTCTCCAGGCAAGTTTTGTACGCCGATTAATTTCTTCATCAATGTGACCCTCACTTGATATCTGCTGTCCAAGATAAACGTACGTGTCTGTTATCTCCAGCTTTTCTCCATCAATCGATAAATCTTCATTTCTTGTAAAAGCATTGAACATCACTTTTGTCTTCTGAAAGTTCATTTTTAATCCCACTTCTTTACTCTTGTCAGCAAGTTCCTGGATCCATACTCTGCAGCTCTGATGGGGTAGTTGCAAAAATGACTACGTCATCAGCAAAATGAAAGTGGGTTAGATAATCTCCATTAATGTTTATCCCCTTGTTTTCCCAGCTCAGCGACTGAAAAACACCCTCCAATGTGGCATTAAAGAGCTTCGGAGATATGGTGTCACCTTGTCTCACTCCCTTTCCAATTTTTACGTGTGTTGTATTTTCAAACAGCCGAATCTTTGCACTTGCATTTTCATAGATGTTATTAATAATATTAATGTATGCATCTTCAATACCGCAGGTTTTCAGAGCCATTGTAACTGCTGATGGTTTCACCGAATCTAAGGCTTTTTCATAATCGATAAAAGCCATGCACAATGGAAGTTCATATTCCCTCGCTCTTTCAATTAGTTCTCTCAGTACGTGGATATGATCTATTGTGCTGTAGCCCCTCCTGAATCCAGCTTGTTCTCTCGGTTGAGCCATGTCCAGTGTTACCTTCAAGCGGTGTGAAAGAACTTTAGTGAAGATTTTATAAACTACTGATAGGAGGCTGATAGGTCTGTAGTTTCCGAGATCCTCAATGTCACCTTTCTTATGTAGCAGGATCATTGTAGCGGTGTTCCAATCCTCAGGAATCTTTCCTTCATTAAGGCATCGAGTGAAAATTTGGGCGAGTACTGTTTCGATTTCTCCACTTGCTTCTTGTATGATGTCTACAGTAATTCCATCTTCTCCTGGAGCTTTTCCCCGCTTCATGTTCTTGATTGCATGTGCAACTTCTGCTGGAAGAACTGGAGGAACTCTGGTACTGGTATCTTTCATGATGTCTGGAGTGCATGTATCATCCCTTTCATATAATTTGGAGTAGAAATCTTTCACTCTTGTCAAAATTTCGCCTCTATTTCTTGTTACAGAACCATCTTCTTTTCTCAGTGCCATAATCTGTTTTTTTCCCTTACTGAGATGTCCCTTTGCTATCTTTAGGCTTTGGTTGTTTTCAATTGCTTTCCTCACTAGTTCACAGTTGAATTTTCTTACGTCTTCAGTGATACTTTTTCTTACTGTCTTGCATAGCTCTATATATTCCACTTTGGAAGTCACATCTTCTTTAGTTGTCCTCATCTCTCTTCTTTTTTGCATCAACATTTTGGTTTTTCTTGATAATTTGTTTACATGCAACTTGTTCTTAGACCCAGCTAATTTTGTTGCTGTTTCCATAAGAGCTTTGGTTACTTTTCTGTTAACTTCAGAGATGTCCACTTCTTCTGATGTTAGGCCTTCTAAAGCAGAGAACCTGTTCTTCAGTTCCAACTTGAAGGTATTATGGTGTTTTTTAAGGTTGGTTATGTCAATAGAATTTGTTTGTCTTATGAGCTTGCCACGTTCAAGTTTAGTGTTGAGGTGCATCTTACATCTCGCCAATCTATGGTCACTACCTGTGTTAAACTTGTTTAGCACACTGCAGTCTTCTATGACGAATTTTTTGTTACACATAATAAAATCAATTTCACTTGTCCCATTTGGATGTCTCCATGTCCATTTCCTGTGTGGCTTTTTCTTGAAGAAGGAGTTCAAGATGAAAAACCCTTCTGCCTCTGCAAACTCAACGAGAGTATTTCCACGCTGGTTTCTGTTGCTGTGACCGAATTTACCTACTGAAGTTTCATTCTGTTGCCGTTGCCCTATTTTTGCATTGAAATCTCCCATAATTATTTTCAAGTGCTGCTTACCTTTATTTTTTAGATGACAAATTTCCTCATAAAATTCTTCAATTTCTTCTTCAGGATGACTTGTGGTGGGTGCATAAGTTTGAATAATCTGAGCCTGGTATCTTTTCGAGAGTTGGATAACAAGTCGTGCAGCTCTGCCAGAGGAACTTTCAACTTCTACAACTTTATCCTTCAGTTTCTTGTTTATTATAAATCCAACACCACTAGTTCTGCCAGTATCTGTCCCACAATAGTAGAAGAGATGTCCACTTTTCAGTTCGATGAGATCTCCTTTTCTCCTTACCTCACTTAGCCCCACGATGTCCCACTTGATCGTTTGTAGTTCCTCTTCCAATTCAAGAAGCCTTGAATCAGAAGATAGGGAGCGTCCATTATACGTAGCCAAGGTCAGCATCAGATGGCAGCCTAGTCCGGTCCTCCGGGGATTCTTAGCACCCTCTGCCTTCATGTCGCACTGGCCGCTGCCTTGGCCAGGTACATTCCAGCTGCCGGAGACTGAGGGCCAAGATTTGAGTTGTGGAATCATTTTGGAGGGGTTTGGCCATAACTCACCACGCTGGCCAAGTGGGTTGGTGAGTGTGGGATAGCATTTCCTCTAATCCCCATGGTATAGTTATACCGCTATTGGCGGTTGTCAGAGCCCCTTTAGTGGGAACAGGATGCACCACAAAAAGGTGGGGTTGACATTTGTCAAGGAGAGGCTGTGATGTTATGCATCACCTGACCTTACATCCCATGGAAGACATATCATGTCTTAAATCAAAGAAAGAAAGACTTGTAACAGACATTTCTGAATTTAAAAAATCCTCTGAAATGTATGCTGATCAGGTAGAATCAAAAAGCTCACTAACATTGCTTGCAAAATCAAATGCCCTGCGACACAGTGTCAAAGAAAAAGAAAAAGCACTGTTGCTTGTTGCTGATGAACTTCATGAAAAACTCATGCAACATAAGAATTGTTAAAGGGGTAGGGAACATCCTATCTCTTGAAGTTATATGTCTACCTGAATGTACCTTTTTCTTAATGAACTTTTTAGATAACAAAACTCTGTGTCTTCCCATTTTGCTTTATTTCCCCTCTCGTTTATATTGTGGTCATTAGTGGCTGTGAAGTGGGGAGAAGAAATGTATGTCAACAGCAATTCCGAATCGAACTTTATTCCCATACGGCTTTATATTGCATCCATAAAACGGGGGAAACTTTACCTGCTAGAAAAGAGAAGTATACCTTTTAAAACGAATTCACCTGGTTTCTTTCATAGCAGTTAGCAGCATGCAAATCTGTGGAAGAATTGATCAAGCTCATGCACACTGCGTATTAATCAGATTTCAGCCATTTTCAACACATTCCTTTGATATACCCTATTTTTCCCCATTGAGTTTTTAAGAGTTTTTAAATAAAAGATCCCCTCCTCTGGGTCCCTAAGAACAAACTAAAATTTCGACGGAATTTAAGGCTTTTGTATGTGTATTATCATGCATTAAGTTTCGATGAACATACTGAAACCAGATGAAAATTTCCGGAATAAAATGACAAATTTCCAGGAAAAGCGCGTAATCAAAAAACATTTTTTGGCACTCCGAGCATTGCCTTTTCTCAGCTTTCAAAATAGTTAGACATATACAGGGTGCGTTCAAAAAGTTGGTCAAACATTTTCATGTATTAAATTACCTAAAAATTTTAACCAGTAGCCATTTTTCAAAAATATCAAAAAGAAACAATAAATCCAGGTAGAGAAGGTAAAGTACATGTTGTAAAAATATGCATTTAAATGCTTCCCTCGTACTAAGTAGGCATACAGAAACATCAGTATTTCACTGTCTGCCATCCAATGAAGGCATGTTACATATTGTAAATAGAAAGTTCGGAAGTTCGGAGTATTTTTATACAAGTAAAAACAGAATCTGTTCTTTTTTCTTTTTTATGCTTTTTGTTCCTGGTACTCCAAAGGGTTGGCATTCCAGCTTTTCAGGTTCTTGTTTCTATCTAGTTTCTTGAATTCTAGACCATGGAATATCCTGCCTTTTAGGTTTGTATCAAAGTGGATAAAAAAAATTAAATTCTGTGAAGCTTGGTGATGCACATTGTCATTATTGAGGTTTACATGATTCATGCTCTGTGAATGATTTGGGGTCTTTTACTTTAGCTCAGTGTCTGCTTTCTGATATGTAGGCACTGTAAAAAATATATTGTGTTACAGGGAAGAAAATTATCAGTATCGTGCATGTATTTTATTTTGTTTGTTTCAGAAATGCAAGGAAGCATGTTTAAGGTTTTAATGAATCAGAATTTTCCATCTTTACTAATGTGTATATATCTTTTCTGCTTTCAGTCGATGTATTGTAAATGTGTAGTGCTGCCCTGGTGGCCAAATGGTCTGACCATTCGCCCGAGGTGGGTGTGGTTTTGAGTCCCATATGAGGTATGGGTGGTGTATTTGTCTGATGGCATTGGCTCTGTCCCTTCTCTGCAACAAGTGGCCCTAAATTAGAGATGTGTGGCTGCTTATAGCACTCAGAGTTGCACATGATGTTCAATAAACCTTGAAAAAAGAAAAAAAAAATGAGTAGTAAACTTCACCGTAATTTGCAATATAGGCAACAATGCACTGATTCTAGCAAAAGTTTGGGCTCCTGGAATTTTTTTACAGACTCCTGAAAAACTCCTGGAATTTATTTTCTTTAAAAGTGTATAAACCCTGGCTTTACATAATGCCAGTTATGCAATTTTTGGATGGCTTCATAAATCCAAAATTTTCATAAATCCGGCACTCATCAGGTCCTGTCGATGCCGGATTTTCGAGGTTTTGCTGTATAAGCAGGGTCCACTGTATATGTGTAACAATTCTGCAAACTTAGGAAGTAAAATACTGTGTAATAATTTGTATTGCAAATATTTATATGAGCCACAGTGTTGTGTGTTGTAATTAAGTTTCTCCATATATCAAGTTTGTTTTTGTCCTGGTGCAAAATATATCCATCTCCCTTCCCAGTTTGTATGGGAAGTAGTTCTTCAGATTGCATAAAATGACTTCATTTACATGTGATACTGTCACATCTGACGTTTCTCTGCCATTAGCTACACATTGTCATGAAGTAGTTCAGCCATTCCTGTTTTTGGCATTTCCATTTTTGAATTCCCATTTTTTGTCATTACTGATGTGTGCATGGTGTGTTCAGAAATGTTCTCTGAATGACTATGCCATATCAGTATGCATCAAGTTGTTTTAACTTTGGCTTTTGGTTGCAAATAACAGTTTGTTCCAAGCAACTGTGTCATGAAGCAACTGTCATGTATTTAGTTGATTGCTCAATTATATCCTTTTTGTTGTTGTTGTATTTTGTTATGGAATCCTATATATAGAGACAAGTAATTTGTTTCAAGCTGGGAAGGAAAAAAAAAAATCTGCAGATATGTACGGAACATTGTTGGGTTTTGATACAGAATCCTTGTGGTGTGTGTGTGTGAGAGAGAGAGAGAGAGAGAGAGAGAGGGGGGGGGAATCAACCACAGACACACACACACTAGAGGAACATACTACTGCTATCTCGAAAACTCACCAGTTCACAGAGATGTGTCAGTTTGGGGGTTATTGAAAAAATCGGTTCCTTTCGTTATACAAACCAAGTTGCACACTGGTGCTTGAAAATTATGATTATGTTTTCAAGACCTATAATATCCTGGAAAAATAGCATTGAAAAAAACAGTCTTGAAAAGCCTTGAAATTAAAAAAATAGTTTTTAAAAATAATCCTATTTCTTTTACAAAATGAGTGTTTTTGACACCCCCCCCCCAATCCAGTCTCCGAAATGACCATCAGAAACTGTTTGAGTTGTTACCTGGAAGAAACATTTTACTTTTATTCATTCTCCTTTTTAAGTGACAATTCAGTCACCATGTGTTAGTTACACTTATGTGATCACTGGAGGATCGAAGTTGTGGAAAGGAAACATTCCCTTGTGCCTGATCTGGGTTAGTACCCGTGAGAGAAGTTGAGAGGGGTGGGTCGGTTGATTTGAAGGTTATTTAGTAAGGAAAGAAAAGGCAAGAATGGAATAAAAAAACTGCTGTAACTTTGAAGTACTCTGACATTTGTGATGGGGGATGGGGGAGGAGAATCAGTGGGGCTTTTTTAAAATGCAGCTAAGAATAGAGATGAGTGTGAGGGCACAACTGGGAGGGAGGGGAGGGAATTGGCTGAAACTTGCTGTGGTAAGAGTTGGTATGTATACTGAAATTGTTCCCCTTTCCTTTTTCTGGTAGCTTTAATGTGATGGTCAGTTAAGACCTGGATACAAAAATAATAAAAAATGTGTGAAATATTCACAAAATTGGCCTAAATATTAATGAGCTTCTTAAATCGTTAATAGGAAGGATCTATATTTCATGTGAGTTGGATAAAACAATTTAAAACTAGCCATGAAATTTTTTTTAATATGTTTATGCTATTGCCATAGCTAGTAGAGTAACTCTCTCTCCAGGCTAGCCATATCCTAAAAAGCACACAAAGCTAAAACAATGTGATAGCTGGCTTGAAGATTTTTTTTTAAAATGATTATCAGATACTCTGTGTATCAGCCGATGAAAGACTTGCGTAATAAAAATAGCCTTGTTGTGGAATAAGCTACATAGTTTTTAAGCATGCAACAGATATGCTGTCACCAATAAAACCTTTTAATGCATACATACATATCACTAAGCTGTTCTCTGATATTCAGAGGTTAGCTCCACAAAGAAATACAAATTACCAGATAATTTTTACTTACTGTTGTCATATCAAACTTCTCCATTTACAGCTGTCTTGACATACAACTCGGGCTTTACTCACATCCATCACACGCCGTACACAAGATCTTCTATAGTTCATACTCATAATCTTTTTCTCATGCAGACACTCCTGAATCTGATCCTTCCATGACTTCCTTCACCTTCCTCTACCTTTCTTTCCTGCCACTTGGGCTAAAAAGATTTTCTTAGTAAGCATCTCATCATTCATTCTTTCAAAATGGCCAAACCACCGAAGCATATTAGTCTCCACCTTGCTTACAACATTTTGCTTCACATTACGCAACTGCAACACATCTTCATTCCTCACACACACAATCAGAACATGTCTTACCCCCCCCCCCTAAGTAGCGCATTTCTCCAGCACACAAACGACTATGTTTTTTCTGTAATGCCCAGGTTTCACTTGCATACATCAGAGTAGGGACAATTAAACTTTCATACACAGCCATGTGGGACTCCTTTGAGAACCCATCATTCCTGTGAAAACTGTCTTTCAATGAAGAATTCACTCCTTCTAATTTCACTATCCAATTTGTTTTCTCTGTGAAACATGCTTCCTAAATACACAAACTCATTCACCTGGTCAATCACTCTGCCATTTAGACTTACTTTACATTCAGTACTACCAGTTCCTCTCTCAAAAACCATAACTTTGGTTTTTCCCTTATTTATACTTAGTTTGAATTTCATGCAAACTTCGTACATCCGAGACAACATACTCTGCAACTCACTTTTGCTCTCTGCCAACAGGACAGTGTCATCAGCATACAGCAATCTGCACACACGGATGTCACCAAGACATAAATCACTATTATCTGTTTTGGCATCATGCATGCACACATCCATAAATATATTAAACAGTCATGGTGACATTACACAACCGTGTCTAACTCCTGCACCAATAGAAAACCAGTTTAATAAAACACCATTCACTGGTGCACAAGCTCTACTATCAGCATACATGGCTTTTACACTATTGAGTAGATTCCCAGTAACACCATAGCAGGATGTACCCTGATGAGAAGTTTAGGTCTATGTACGCTGTGTGAGAATGGCGAGCTTGGATTTCTGGGGTTACGTAAAAAATCAGGTGTATGCAACAGCGCCTACAAGTCTGCTGAATCTACGTCGTTGTGTTACAGATGCTTGCAATAGTGTGACACCTTCCATGCTGAATAATGTACATGCAGAGTTACTTTCAAGAATACAAATGTGTATCGTGGGCAATGGCGAACTCTTCGAACATACTCAACATTAACTTTTTATCACTGTGCGCCAGTTTGCCTTTTTGTTTTTGTTTTGTCTGACGTCATCAAACTGTATTGACATAAGTACGCATTTATGCAATAAATTGTGTGTATTTGATCATATCTATGCCTGTTCCCTTCAAACGTTCACACAAAAGGCCGCACATCGATTTTGGACATTTTAGGGTATTCAGGTGACACATTATCTTATCCGTGTCAAACAAATGTCATTTTGTTCTAATTAATTGATGCTCTACAACTTTGTAATTGGAAATTTTGCTCTATCTCTCTTTGTTTTCGACTTCCAACGGCTAACTTCTGTATTTCGCCACTAGGGGCGCTGCTATCGGTTGCATTTGATCGGGCGTAGTCGTTTTACTATACCGTTATCTCACTTGCATAACTGTACCTCTCTCCGTTCGCAAGTTATTCCAGGGTAAAGGGATTTTCCTATACACCCTGTATATATATTGTGTTGTTATAAAAGTCATGACGTATTTTAGCCATATTCTGCAAAGGCCATTTATTGATAGAAAGAACAAAGATCAATCAATGATATAATGCCAGTTTTGTCCGATAACCTTTTGCCATCTTTCAGTGAGCTGCAGAATGCCTCGTTCATAGAAGGACCTGTCTTTCGTGGCAAAAAACTGTACAAGGTACTGATTTACAGCCACATCTGAATTGAACGTTATACCACGCAAAAACTGTTGAAGAGAGCAAAACAAGTGGAAGTCTGACGGCGCAAGGACAGGTGAGTATGCTGGGTGTGGCAACACATCCCACCCAGGCTCCAATAAATTTTGGCGGGTGATCAAACTTGTGTGTGGTCTCGCGTTGTCGTGATGGAAGTGAACACAACACCTTTACGATGAACGAGCTCTGGATGTTTCTGGATAATGGATTCGTTCAAACTGTCCAATTGCCGACAGTACACATTCGAATTGATTGTTTGGTTCCATGGTAGGAGCTCGAAAAACACGACACCTTTAAAATCCCACCACACTGAGACCAGAACCTTCCGCTGATGAATGTCTGCTTTGGATGTCATTTGAGGCGAAGCAGCACGTCAGGACCAAGACCGTTTGCGCAGCACATTGTTGTACACAATCCACTTTTCGTCACCAGTTATCAGTCACTTCAGAAAAGGATCGTTTTCCTCACGTTTAATGAGCATATCGCAGATGTTTATACGCACCGTCAATTGAGCTTCTTTGAGTTCATGAGGAACCCACACATCGAGCTTGCGTATGTATCCCAGCTTCTTCAGGTGGTCGTGAGCACTTGAATGCAGGGATCGCATTCCTCCTAAAATTCCTAAAATTCCTAATATTTTGTGACCCTCCTTAAATTCCTAAAATTATACCTAAAATTTGCTATTCATCCTAAAATTTTTGTAAGCTTATTTATTAAAAACACAACCGTTATTAACGCCAATAAATTTACCATTACGCAGGGTGCGCACGCGTGCTTGAAAACCTGGAAAGTCCTGGAAAATCATGATTACGTTTTCAAGGCCTGGAATATCCTGGAAAAACGGTGTTTTTTTAATGCCGTCTTGAAAAGCCTTGAAATTTGAAATTAGTGCTTAAAAAATGCCCTTTTAGGAAATCGTGTTACTGTTACCCCTTCATTTTTTAAAGTTCCTTTTCTCTGTTCTCAAAGAAACCACCGGCAGCGGTTTCCGATGTGCACCAAATCCTAATTTGGCTGGGGGGAAAAAAAGAAAAAAAAGGCACTACTTCCAGTGCAATAAAATTGGATGATTACTAGTAGGTCGAAGGGGAGCTTGATGTCCGTCCGACAATTGAGAACAGAAGGGGAAAGAAGAGGCATTTAGCATTTGCAGGGGGTAGCGTATGTACCAAGTCAGCTGGCATCCACCAGTGAGGAGTATGCCTGAACAACACATTCATCTTCTTGTTTATGTGCATGCCACCCTCCCTCCCCTCAAGAGACTTCCACTACTTATGATAAAAAATAAGAAAACTATCTTTGCGAATTTTTCACGAAAGTGGCTGAAATTTTTACATTCACTGTAATTGGATTACAGAAGCTCACTTCCAAAATTCCAGTTGAATCGGTTTAAAACTTTAAAAGTTAGCATTGGTAATTTTTATTATGGACAAGTATGTGTGCCTCTTTGGACAGAGTGAGCCTCCAGCAGAAAGGGTGTTACCATAGCAACGGTTGATTGACAGCTGGGAGCGCTGATCTGAAGCCCTTGGTTGGGAAGAAAGCAAACACCTGTTTATCACTTCCACAGCACAAAAGGACTAGGAGAATATTTTCAGAAATCCATTTTTCTGAATTTTGAAAATAACACAGTAAAATTTTTACAGTAGTTAAACTACATCACAATAAAGTTCTAGTGCAAATTTCGCCAAATTCCGTTGGGAACTTTAGCAGATGCAAAAAAAAAAAAAAAAAAAAACGTTGCATAATCGGATTGAAAAAAAGAAACAGTAATTATAAATTACGGGAAAAGCAAGTGAATTATTTTTTTTAGATGCCATGGTTTATTTAAACAGAGTGATCCTTAAATTTTTTTTCTGTGATGATATGGACTCTATTTGAATTACAAACACGTTTTTATTCAGACGTCTGAGTTACTGTTTTAATAAAAAAATCATCTATAATTAAAAAGTTTTCAATGGATTTAAGCAATATTCAGCAGATAAACAAACATATTTTAGTAAATTGCAACATCATGACGTAAATTTGGTAATTTAATTTTGTCGAAAATTGGGGAGCATTTTTTTTTTTTACAGTTTCTATTATAGTTAAAGTGAAGGAGGAAGAAGGGTGCAACTTGACAGTTCAGTGAGCTGCAGGTGGTGATTTATGGCGATGTGCCAAATGAAAAGAAGCCATTCCATCAGGTCATTCCAAAGGTTGTGTGTGTGCGTGGACCTGTCCTCCTGCTGTTTGATCTTAATAGGAATGTTTTTGTGCATGGGGGGGGGGGGGGGGGGGTTTGAGAGAAATATCCGTTTCAGCTTTACAGCTTTCACGGTTCTTCTTTTTTTTTTTTTTTCTTGGTAATAAATAAAAATCATAGTTGCTGCATTCACCATTGATCCATGTTTGCATTTCTTGAATATAAACAGCAGACAATCAGAAACATAGTGTTGGGCGGGTCTTGATGATCTTCATTTTGCATATGCTGAATTCAGTTCTGTGGGAATAAGGAATGACTTATACTGTGAATATATACAAAACTACATATTTTTGAGCTGAAAAAATAGGTCTACTTGTACACAGTATCTAAAGTGTGAACTCAGATGAAGACAATCAGACATACGGACGTCTGATTCCATAAAAAAACAATCAACATAGTTTTTTTTATTTACACTACAGGTAAAAAAGCAAAAACATGTTTTTAAACGTTATAAAGGAAAACGGATTTTTGAAACGCATGACTTGATGATCTTAATTTCTGAAAGTTTCTTTTTTCCACATCCTTTTTTTTTCAATTACAATACACTGTAACAGGATACTGTGTGTTATATCACTTAGAGATATGGCAGATTTTCGGTTGCTGATATCCGCGATCGTAAGCGGTAGTTGCATTGCGATTGTTGATGATGACAAGATAAATACTGGAGTGATGTAAAATGTTGCATAAACTAAAAAATAAAAAAATAAAGCCCCCCTTCCCCCCCCCCGAACTTTTATGCGGTCATCATAGCTGATCAACCATTTCATTCCATGAACATCAGCACATTTCAATCATTTGAACATTGGGGGTATCTGAAGGAATTCAGCCGTGCTTAAGCGCCCTAGCGCAACGAAAACATGCTAATTTTGGACAGTTCTATTCCCTTCCCCTCTACCATCCCTAATAATTGAGAGTGCATACATTGAGAGTGTTTCAAATATTCTATTTATGAGCTAGTTTTCGCGCTGTTTGTTATGCTTTTATTTTCGAAGAAAGAGAGGGAAAATAAGGAAAAGCAGCTAGAGAAAAAAGAAAAGCTGAGTTTGATGACAAAATAAAAGAAAATGATGCAGAAATAAATAGGCTTAAAAAAGATAAAAAAGATAAAGAAGCCTCCCTAGCAGTAATTCAAGAGGGAACAGAAAGAATGAGAAAAGCTGTAGAAAAACAAAATACTGTTGAAATAGCAGTTGCCTCTAACTTGATCATACAAGGTTCAGCTGAAATAAAGAAAACTGAAAGTAAATTAGTTGTGGTGGAAGCAGAAAAAGATAGGCTAATCAGGAAAAGGTTAAAACAATAATATGAAAAAAGTAATTCAGTGAACAATTGTACATAGTTCTTGGTTTTCAATTACCTTTTTAGGATATTATAGTTTAATGTGAAACCTGAAAACTTTACTGTGAAAATCGTGAATTGCTTCTGGTTCAACAGCATATTAATGTTCAAAGTGAAACTTGAATGTGGTAAATATACTTGAATATGATAATAACACGTGAAAAGATAAGAACTGAACATTAGAAGTAAATCATACTTAAACTTTAGACATTAGACGTTATGCCAAAAATTTGGGTGTGAACTTCGACCATATATACTAATGGACTGCGCATTGGCAATAGCTGCATCAAAGCCGCCATGGCTCAAACATTGGGCACGTCATCATCAGACTCCAAATTTCGTGTACAAATGCTGTTATGATTACTAATTTACGCTGCAGAACTTCAGTGTTTTCGGTGTATTATGTGAATGCACCTCATATATAATGAAAACTCTTCAGGTAAGTTTACTTATGAGCTATATACATGCATGATCGTGTTGTTTACATTTTGTGATTTATAATGTGATTAACATTTGCGAAGAATTTGGAACATGCATTCCATTTTTTTCTTAAGTTACTATATTTTTATATCAATAGCTGCAAGTTTGTGGTTAAGTAATTGAACTTTATTGACTTAGGTATTTAATTCGTTTCTTACCCATGAAAAATCATAGAACTTTCTTTACTATATCGGTCAGAGCAACCATAAGCACAGCAGGTGTAACCCATCTTTTTGACTGTTGTCATGTGATTTTATGTTGGAGCCAGAAATTTTGATGTATGCGCAGTCTATCAGTATATATGGTTGAAGGGTGTGAAGCAAACTCTTTACAATGTATACAAAGTTGTTTTACTAGATGTATACAAATATACATCTAGTTTTTATTGAAATACACTCCTAAAATTTTCCTAAAAATTCCTAAAATTCCTAAAATTCTTACCTAAAATTTTCCAGAAGTATGCTATGATCCCTGTGAATGATGGATGTGCAATGTGTCTGCAATCTCTCGTGTCGTGTAACGTGGGTTTGACTCGATCAATACCTTGATTTGTTAGTCGTCAACCTCGATTGGCCTCCTGGACCGAGGAGCATCATTGAGGTCAAAATCACCAGCACGGAATTTTGAGAACCACCATTGGCACCGACGTTCTTGTAGAGCATTATCACCGTACACTTTACGCAACTTTTCACAAGCTTGATGCACGTTCTTCGCTTTACAGAAGTAAAACAGTAAAATATGGCGAAAATGCACAATTTGGTCTTCCATCTTCAACTTGATGTCAAATCTCTGCAAATCAACCAAATCACTCACTATTCCTTTTAGATTGCAGCTAGAACTGGCACCTGTCGAATGCCATAGCGATAACATCTACACATGTCTCTAGTACTTCCAAAACCGCCCAACCACCATCGGGTGCCAAAATACGTCATGACTTTTCCGAGAACCCAATATATATATACACATCAGTGAAATAAATTATATAGATATCCACCATCGCCATTTGCACGAGTTTTGTATGTTTTATATTATTAATTACAATCAAAATTGCTTTTGAAAATATGATTGCCGTCCTGGTGGTGCAGTCGTCTAAGTGATCGCCTCTGATCATTCGTCCAAAAGGAGTTCGCGTTTGAATCCCGGTGAGACATGGATGTTGTGTTTGTCTTATGGCACTGGTTCTCTCCCTTCCCTGGAGCTAAATTAGGGATGGGCGACTGCTTATAGCCCATTGAGTTGCTCATGTTGGTCGTTAAACCTCCAACCAAAAAAAAAAAAAAAAAAAATAAAAAAAATAAAATAAAAAAAAATAAAAAAAAATATTCTGAGACTGGACAGTTATCATCCTTGAATTTTTTTGCGAATGTCCTGAAGAAGTCCTTGAATTTTTTCCATGTAAAGTGTGCAAACAAACTGAATGTTGACTTCATCATCTCCTTTGCCTGTAGTGATCCTAAAAGGGAAAGCATTTCAAATGGTGAACTACATCACTGTGAACACTGTAAATGAACTGAGAGCTAATGGATTAGTACTTCCGTGGGACCCATGGACAGTCGTGTTTTGGTGGAGTTAAATGAAAGTGGAGCAATTTTTTGATGTGGAAGTGCAATGCTGATTGGTGGTGTTACCTTTTCTGTTTATATGAATGTACTTTGAAGCTGGAGCAGAAAGGGAGGTAGGGAATGAACACATGCATGGATGGACGGACAAAGAGAAAGAGAGAGATAAATGTGATGTAACTCAGTTGTGTACATAGAGCTCTCTGCGTGTGTGTGTGTGAGAGAGATGGTAATGTTATGTAACTGAGCTGTGTTCATAGAGCTCTCAAAAACTTTTGGTGATAGTTGATGAGATTAATCAGTACCTTTATGTTTTTGTTGGGTGAACAGAGAATTTGTGCTTTTCATTAACTCATCAAATCTTTCATCTTAACATGAGTTGCAAGTGCAGATAATGAAATCAGAATGGTACTTGTGTGTATCAATCAATCAATGAAATGCTGATGTCAAGTTAGTGTGTGCTCACACATTTGGCATTGACTGCCTGTGAGTCTGGAGGGAAGGAAGTATGCAGTTGGTCCACTTCGGCAACATTTCTGTGAAGCCTTATGACAGGGGTGGTGAATCTTTACGAGAGTGTGCGCCTAAATAGGTAGCAATCTCCTAAAAACTTGTCTTGTGTGCCCATGGTAATTATGAGCAACAGATCATAATTTATTATTTATTCACTGTTTACTCACAAAACAACAGAAGAAAAATATCAACAGAGCAAAGCCAATGCCAAGGGTTTACTTCTTTTTATTTTATCAGTGATAAGTACTCTGGCTCTGTGAAGATTTCAAAACATGTCATACGACATTGCATGTTCTCGCAATCGCCCAACTACACAAAGTCAGCATGAGATGTCTTCTGTGAACACTTCTCATCAGCACTCAAAAGGAGGAGGGGTAAAACAGCAAGTCCCCTTTCTTGAGAGAGAAAGTTGATCATTGTTCTCCCGTGGTCATTGAACCCTTTGCTCTTCGTTTGTTCACTGATGTCCCTTTGAGTTACGGCCAGCAAGAATCCTGCATTCCTTCTTAGATGAACTCAGTGAACTGTCATTTTCTCGTTCCCTGGCTGGAGGTTCTCTTTTGGGGCACTTCCTTCTAAAAATGCATTTAACTGAAACAAATTCCTTTCCTCAGCTCTTAATGAAATTCCTTGAGCTATTTCCAACATTTCATAACTGGAAACTATCTCTTAGTAACAGCTGCTTTAGTCAACAGTAATGCTAATCTTTATATAGCTATTTATTTATTATGGGTGCAGTTAATTAAGGAGCATGCCGCTTACCAAAGAATTATTTTTTTTTTTCATGTGCTGTACTTGCACTACTTTTCCTTCATGATGTCTTTGAGGTGAGCATAATTTTCAGTTCTTAAGTTTCATGGTTATATGAGCAGAGCCTATTTGGCGTTCATTTCTGCAGTGTTGTTAGTGGAAGATGTCTTTGCATTCTGAGATCAAATTAAAATTTTTACTTTGCAGTAATCCTATTGATATATAATTCCATGACAGGAATTTGTGCAGTCGGCATTTCTGTTGCAGTCTGAAGTGGGCATCCAGCATAATTTCATCAGAATATTAGATGATATTGAACTGCGGCATATGGTCTGTGTGATGACAATCTTTCAAGCACCACTGCTACAGCTGGAGTTTGATCTGCATGACAGACAAGCATTGTGCCCTGGAATTAACTTTTTTGTGGTACATTTGGAACATTAATGTGATTCTTCACACAAATTAATGAAAAATTAATCTTAGCAAGTACATGGGAAATATGCAAGTATGTTATTTTCAACAGTCAGTTCCTCAGAAAGCTTGGAAATTACATAGCAAAAATTTGAAGTTTTTCAGATTTTCAAACTACAATTGCTTAGCTTCAATTGCTCGGAAGTTCATTGTCCCGAATGGTATAATATTGAGTTGGAAAGAAAATAATGCAGTCTGAGGATGCAAGGCAACAGAAAAGTGTTAATTACTGTATATACAAGTACAAATTGGTCCAAAATGTAGTCGCCATTGTTTGCCACAACCTGCTCCTATCATCTGGGCACCTGTTGGATGCCGTCCCTGTAGAATTGTGGTGGCTTGGATGCAAAGAAGTGAGTAAGTGTGTGTTTGACATCATCCTGGTTGATGAGCTGCTGTCTGTCCAGGAAATGCTACAATGACCGGAAAAGGTGGTAGTAAGAGTTGTATGAAAATAAAATGTATCTGTGTACACAACCATTAAAACAGAAAACTTGCTGCAAACCTGCAAATCATGATAACAATAGAATAAGATAATTTAAAGAAAAATTAATATAACAATTAATAATTATTAGAACATTACAAATTCCAGAGAGGACAAAAGTACATTACGACTGAATGCATAGAAATGTGTGTAAAATGGACCTTAAGGCCAAAAGTTTAAAATATTGAACTATGATCCTCATAAAAACAAGATACTAATTAAAGAAAGTTTTTATATCTAGAAATGCAGTTCCGTTAATGAACCTTCAAAAATGATAAATAGCATTTTCAACAACTTAATTCAAAAATAGTAGACTTATAAAATACAAAAGGAAAATATTTTAATTTTATAACTGGCAACTGCAAGAGAAACCTGGCAATAAAATTTAAATTCTTTCTGGGTAAACGGAACTTTTGTTACAGTTCCTATATATTGAGAACAGGTCTTGATAAAATCATGAGGCCAGAAACGTCTGTAAAAACAAAAGAACTCACTATCAGAAGATGTGAAAAATAGTTGAACATTCTTATGTTAAGATAGAATTAAATATATTAATCTGAGTAAAGCCTCGAGTAAGTGTTTTAATTGTTGTAAATAACATTTTTATTTTTTTAATCTACAAGCCAAAACTATCTGCAAAATCTGCTAATAATTTGGAAACTATCCGCGTATGCGTGTTCGTCTATATTCTGCTACTCTGGTGGTAGTCACTTGGAGCAATGTCTGGGGAATAGGTTGGGTATGGCAGCAGCTCCTAGCCCCGGTCCCTGATCTCGTGACAGGTCTTGTTCCATCCTGCCGTAGGAGAACACCCTTGCGATTCAGCAGTGCCGATCGTTTTGATGTGAGTGATGCGTGCAGATCGTTGAGCTAATGTCAGTGCACATCAGTGGTGATAGTAGTGTTGTCCGGCAGCCACTCAAAAAACACAACATCCTGCAGGTCCCACCAAACAGACAGGAGGACTTTATGTGGGTGTAAACTGGCTTTGGGGGTTGGCATTGGCTTCTGTTTTGGGTCCAACCACTGTTTCCAGGCACTGACATTGTCATACAGGACCCATTTCTCATCACCCGTCACAATGCAGTCGAAGAACAGTCCAACTTCGTCACGTGCAAGCAGGGAAACACATGCACACATGTTATTTGCTTTCTGCTCAACTGTAAGTTGATCGGGTACCCAAACTCTCCTCTTGTGCACCTTCCCAAGTTGACACAAGTGAGTGATAATGCTCGTGTGGGTAGTGCCCAGCGGTGTGGCCAACTCCCGCGTGGTCACACATGGGTCAGTCTCCACTAAAGTCTTCAGCATGTCCATATCCACTGTTGTGGGTCTTCTGGCTTTGGGACGGTCCGACAGGTCAAAATTTCCCTCTCGAAACTGTTCGAACCAATGACAGCACTGATGATGTGATATGGCATTGGAGTACGCACTGGTAATGTTTCTTACAGCATTTGCAAGGGTGCTGCCGCGACAAAACTGATACAGCATGCAATGGCGGATGTGCTCCTTGTCCACTTCCACGTTGGCTGGTATTAACACTCTTTGCCTTTAGACAGTTAACTGCCACTGACTTAAGCCACCTACCTGCTGATGTCATGCCGCTGTGCCATGCAATCTCAGTGTCCAATGTGCGCTGTGGCCGGGGCTTTGACTTCTGATACATTGTCATCGGACATCACTTTCTTTCCAACCCAATAGTAGCTTACTCAAACAGAAAATGAGAGATGCAACTTCATTTCCTACTTTATGTAGGGTAATGTAATTTTCAGGTTTCTTGAAGAATGTTACATGGAGAACAGTGAAACTAAAGGTGATTCAGTACCAAAATCTGATTGCTGAAAAACAACAAAAAAAAAAAAAAAAAGAACAATTTTATTTCACTGTGCTGTTGAATTGTTTTAACTGCAACACCAACTTGTAGTCTTGGGAACAGGCTTTAAGCTTCATATGTTTAAAGTCTGAGTTTAAATCTCAAGTAAGATACGGTTCTGGTGTTCATCCTGCCAGTCTGCACCTGGCATCAATGGCTACAAATGAAGGAAGGATGACTCCTTCCAGCCATAGATTGTCACCATGAGGGTTGTTAAATCTGAAGCAAACAGCACCCAGCTCGTGTCAGTTTTTACTTTTATTGCAATGCTCTCCAATCTTCTTCACTTTGCAATCCACAAAGTATACCTATCTCTTTATTTGGTAATGAATGCAAATCACCATTTAGACAGTAAGCTTGTCTCAGGAATTTAAATGCAAACATGTATCCAGATTTTGTGATCTGCTTTGTTGTTCCAAACAATGTCATTTGAACGCACGAGTTCTACCTTCAAACGTTTCTCAGAAAATGATTTACCTTTGGAAATGCTGTCTGCCTGCAGTATATTAAAAGACTTGAAAGGATCAGTCATTTCAAGCAGTTAAATTTTGCCACTGCAGCAGCGTATACCTTAAATTTCTCTTTTTCATCTTATTTGCATGGTAGTAGCTGTCAGACCTGTTGAGGGTGTTACGTATCAGAACAATGGTCCAAGCCAAAACTGTGAAAAAATACCATGCATTTTCTTTTCTTCTCCAAGATTTTTCCCTTCTGCAATGAGTGCTACTTACTTCTCCTGTTAGCATTATATAAAGTTTTTTTTCAAAAAAGTCTTATGAAATGCACTACCTGTAGCATTTTTGTTTTTTTAAAGAAGTTCAGTGTTGTCTGTTTCAAATTTCTTTTAAGGGGGGAATTTATGAGCAATGTCTTTCATATAATTATGGTAAAATTGCAATTTTGGGCAATGTCATTGCTCTCATAAAACAGTTTATGCCTCTGCACTCAGCATTAAATTAATGTGACACTATATTGACAAAAGTCACTGGACACCCCTTCAAAGGCAAATGAATGGATCCGCTGCGTTATTAAGATGCGCAGATCCGCTGCGTTATTAAGGAAAAGTCTTGGAGAAGAAAATGGTATAAAAACAAGCCTGCAGCTGATTGCGATCATATCGCACTGTGAAGTCGAGTGAAATGTCGCGGTGGGAGAGAACTGACTTTGAAAAAGGAAAGATTGTTGGATGTTATATTAGTGGGTTGTCCATAAGAGAAACTGGTAGGCATTTAAACATACCCAAGTCAACTGTTTTGGATGTATTGAATAAGTGGAAGATACATGGCATGTCTGAAGCTGCAAAACGTTCCAGCAGACCAAAGAAAATCAGTGATAGAGGACATCGATGCCTTAGGAGAGTCATTGCAGCTAATTGACAAAGTACTGCACAAGACCTAAGTGTACAGGTGAGTAACACTGCTGGAACCTTGGTATGTATAATGCATGTACCATTTGCAGAGAACTTCATTCCATGGGTTACCGTGGTCGTGCAGCTGCTCATAAGCCTTTCATCTCCATTCGGAATCCCACTTGTCATTTAGCTTGGTGTAAAGAACATTTATCGTGGACTGTAGATCAATAGAAACGAGTCCTATGGACTGATGAATCCAGATACACGATCCATTAGTTTGATGGCCGTGTGTGGGTATGGCGGCAGCTGGGGGAACACTCTTTACCACAGTGTACTGTATCTACGGTCAAGTTTGAAGCAGGCAATGTCCTCGTGTAGGGGTGTTTTTCGTTGTATGGTCCCAGCCCATTGGTTATCGTGGACAAACCTGTTAACCAGCACGTCTACCTGATATTCTGGACAGTTATGCCCTACCAACTCTGTGGCAATACTATGGAACCGAGCCTTGTTGTTACCAGCAGGATAACGCACCGAGCCATAAAGCAAGGACTGTTATGGCGTGGTTTGACGATAATTCCATATCGTGTGTGGACTGGCCAGCACAGAGCCCTGATCTTAATCCCATAGAGCACCGCATAAGAAGTTTGGAACCAAGGCCTACTACTAAGCAACAGTTAGCGGCAGCATTATGTACTGAATGGAAGCACATACCTATCGCTGTGTTCCAAAACCTTATCAAAACCATGTCTCCAAGGGTCAGTGCATGCATTAAGGCCAAAGGTGGATCGACACTGTAGTGATGTATGTCAATAAATGATATGTTGTGTTTCTCTTCTAGGTGTCCGGTGATTTTTGTCAATATAGTGTATATTTTAGTACTACCAGTGCTGTGGGTTGCTGTGAAATGCATATAGGACTTAATTTGCCCTCAGTGATCAAAAGGATGTTTTTGTTGTTCTTTAAAGTAATAATTTTTCTTCCCACCCTCCCATTTTGCTTTAGCAAAGGTGACAGGAAATATCCAGTACTTTTTTTTTGTGAACAACATTATGTTCATGATAATGGGTTTCAAATCATTGTCTTTATGCTAAGATAAGTACACACAAAGATGGCAAAGAAAAAAATTTGTCTGTGGAACTGAATTTATGGATAATAAAGAGTTCTTAATCAATATAAAAAATAATAATGTAAAATCTTATTTGATAACTTAATCATGTATCAGGAAATACCTTCACAGTGTATTTCTTGTATGTAACTTAAATCTAAACTCATCAAAGGTAATAGTGGTGATTAGTATTTGAACTGAAATTTTTTTTGAACTGAAATCTGAAATTAGTATTTGAACTGAAATCTGTGTGCTTGTCAAAACACTGTTTTTCTTTGTTTTATTTTTTCTCTTTAAGCCTTGCCAGCCTTCCAGCAGTACACCAAAATCTGCAATAATTTCTTCCAAAGATTCATCAATGGAAATTTTTCCTCAGTTTCCAGCATGCAGCTCGGTTGGTAAGTAACTCCTTCCTCCCAATATAATACAGTAACTTCTGGAATTCCAACTAGTGTATATTTTTGATAAGTCCATCTTTCTCTCCATTAAAAGAATATTAAGTACATTATAACAGTTCCGTCAAAAAGAACATTTCAAAATAAAGGCACAAATTTGTGAGGAAACAGTGTTTTGAATTTAAGGGGATATGTATGAAATTCAGCTGTGAACAAAGTATGTATTTAACAAGCAGACTGTGTGTTGACAGTCAGATTTATTTTGATGCCGTCATAGTGAGAGGAAGTTCAGTGGGCAAAAGAAAAAAAGTGTGTGTTTGTGTGTGTGTGTGTGTGTGTGTGTGTGTGTGTGTGTGTGTGTGTGTGTGTGTGTGTGTGTGTGTGTGTTTGTGTGTGTGTGTGTGTGTGTGACAAAGTCAAAGTTATGCAAACTCAGAAAACTGGCATTTAATTTTCTCATTACCATACTTCACTTGGCAAAGCGTGACTAATTTATAAAAGAAAAAAAGAAAAAAGATAAAACACTGCACCGAAACAGATGCAAGATCAGCAGTTCAATTAATTTTATTAACAGTGTTAACTAAAACAAGAAATAAAAAAATGCTACAAACTACTTATCATATACATATAAGGCTTTGTTAAAACATTTAATGCTGTACCATTTTTAGCTATAATGTTTAATATTCTTTGATCACATATTCTTGAGCATGCCATGCAAAATTGATTCATAGGATCAGATATATGAGATGATTGACCTTAAATTGCAAAATGTATCTGCATGGGAATGCTCCATATGATCATTGCAGAATGTATCCACATGGTAGTACTCCACATGCTCATTGCAAAATGGATCCACATAAGAAACTGAAGCCTCTTAAATTGAAAGTCGGATAGTATTCATTATTGGAATTTTTGGAATTAGCATATCTGTGGTTGTGAAGTTGAAAATTTTCTCACCATGGTTAGTACCATTTCATAGTTTCAGTTAATTCAGATTTGGAAAACATGGTTGTTGCTCTAGTTTTTAATGTCAGAGCACATTGTGGTGATCTTGGTACTTCTAAATAGGTCAGAAATTCAAATCTCATGGGTGCAAGTCTTTCTGTCTTCTAAAACTTTCCAAAAACAGAAGTTAGGGCAATGATTTCTCCTGTAATAGTATTGCCCCCACCCACCTGCAACATGCTCTCTGCCCTGTATTATTAAATATTATATCCCATGCATATTTTTATTTCAGCCTGAAAATAGAGGTAGCAATTTCTGAAAACAGACGTTAGACTGGTCAAACATTTCCAAGTAACCTCAAATTCTTTTTCTTGATTCATTCATTCTGCCCTGTGTTGTTGTTAAATATCATTTTATTCCATAAATCTTTGTGTTTCAGTTCGAAAATGAAGGCAAAAATTTCCAAAAATGGAAGTTAGACTTGTACATTCATGATGTGCAAGCACCCCCTAGAAGTTTTGCAAGTTGAGGCTTAAATGTTAGGGGGGATTATAAACTTTTAAAATCATTATTACTTAACTCGGAGACAAACATATTCAAAATTCCCATACTGGAAGTGGATTTAGGAAGAGAAAAAAGAAAGCTCACTATATTCCATTTTTGGAACTTAAATGTTGAATATAAATTCTTATGAGAATCAAAGTACTTAAATTCTACACATTTCAGTTAAGGAAATATCTTTTTGAAAGCATTCATAGTGCCAAAAATTTAAAACGTACTTCATACAAACCTTACCATATTTGCAGAATGTGCACAGTTCCTGGAATCCTGGAAAAGTCCTAGAATTTGATTTTTCTGTTTTGCACACCTGAAAAATCTTTGATTTTTCATATTTTTGCAAAAAGTCTTGAAATAGTCCTGAATTTTTTTCTTGTCGTGAAAAAGAATTGGTTGATGTGTTACTTTCTTTTATCTCTGTTCGGTGTCTACTCTCAATGAGATAACTTCCTTCCATCGTGTGTGGAGACATTATGTCATCTCTTTCATCTCATGTGATACTGGAGTGCAAGATGCTGCTAGAGTGTCATATTTCCAGCCACCTTGGTTTGTTGGCATAGCAGTTGTGTGTAATTGGAGTCACAACAGCGTATGGAAACCTTCCTGCCAGTCCAAGATGGTCATTTCTTCTAGCACGCTCTTTCTTCACTGAAGGAGATTGATATCTGACCTACCTGCCACCAATGTGCATGAGAATAGATGACTCTGGAATAGGGCATCTTCAATGGCATGGAAAATTGTTTTGTATTATCATTGTGCTATGTTCCAGATTGCTTTAAATAAATAAATGAAAAACAAAAAAACAGGGAAATTTTGCCACTTCATTGTAAATTTAATACACACTCAACACCCTGTAACAACAGAACCTATAGGACTTCATAAGAATCCTAAATGCATAGTAAATTTCATTTCAACCCAATTTGCAAAATATAAAACAAAGCTAAAAGCAAAGAAGCTGAAGTAGGAAAGGAAAAGATTATTGTTGTTGAAGAGAAACTTAAAAAGTAAAGAAGGATGTAGGTGAACAAGACTCAGTTGCAGGGAGACTTTGAAACGAAGCTAATGAAATACTGAAAACTGCCATAAACAAAAATAATAAATGGGAAGCAATACTCGCTCAGTGCATGATCACTGCTGCAATTACACCAAATCAAGAACTTTAAAAAGGAACCATCATTTTTTGTGCAATTACATTTTTTAAGAAAATAAAGGAGCTGTTATAAGCTATTGTTTTTTTTTTGGGGGGGGGGGGTCACATTTCTTACTTGTTATTTTTTCTACTTTTGTTTGGTAGCCTATATATATTTGTTATTAGTAGAAAATGTGATTTTGTTATCAGTAAAAATTGTTATTTACATTGTAACTTATTTGTTACATACATGAGATTCTTCCGCGAATTCGCGGAATTCCGCTTTTCGGCATCATTTTGGTCATTCTCGAGGTCATTGCAAAAATAAAGAGAAATTTTTCAGGATTTTTTAGGGGGGGGGTCGTCGTTCTATAGAAAAATAAAAAAAAAAGCGGAATTCCGCGATTCCGCTTTTTTGTGGAGTAAAAGAACTAAGCGCTTTCTAGCTTAAAGCATTGTTTTTGGAGCAGACGCGTGGGGCAAGAAGAAATGTTGGAGGGTGGAGTCAGGAGCTCAATTCGTTTACTGCTGTCAATAATGGATGGGATGTCAGTCACTTGAGCATCGCAGCGCAAAGGGGGAAGCTCCGCCTACTTCGTGCGTTAGGGAAACTCAGGGCTTGGGAGGGAAACTACCCCCAGCCCTTTCGGTGTCTTGCGGGAAATCGCCACTTTGCATTCTATCAGGGCCAAACTATCTGCTTAATTCTATTCGTGACGTCATCGCCAGAAACTCTCTTGTAATTTGCAAATGTACCCGAATGCGTTCCCGCTTTTCTGAGATCGTTCGAGAATCGAAGCACTCGTGAATCCTCTTTCTACGGAGTATGCCAAAAATACGGAATCTCCGTAATTATTACGGATTTCCCCCGGGATTACGGGTGACTAACAAAAAAACTATGGATATTCAGATTTTCGCTGTTATTAAGAAAGTTTTACTGATTTTGTAAATAACCGACGTGTAAAAGCCTCTGAACATAGTTCGTAACACAGCCCTTTGTCTTTTTTTTTTCTCAGGTGGTGGAATTTGTTTTGCTTGTTTCAAAGTGTGAACAAAAAAAAATGCCCGTCGTGCTTCTTTCGCCGTGGCCCGGGATTACGTCGACCTGAAGCATCTGAATAAAGTTCGTGATGCAGCTTTCTTTTCTTAAATTCGTTCTACCCCCCTCCCCCCGAAGAGAAAGAAATTGTTTTGCTTGTTTGAAAGCTAAGTGGAAAGGAAGAATGGCGCCACGCCGCGGAATTATGTAGGCCTGGCGGGCTTCTTTTGCCGTGATCCGGAATTACGTTGGTTCGGACGTGCTTTCGCTGTTGCCCGGAATTGCGTCTGCCCGATGCCTCTGAACCATGTTCGTGACGAACCTTTTTGTTTTTTTTTCTAAGGAGGAGGAATGTGTTCTGCTTGTTTGAAAACTTAGTGGAAAGAAAGCACGGCCCCCGGCTAGGATAACTTCGGCCCGAAGACGCTGAACAAAGTTCGTGACGCAACTGTTTCTTTCCTTTCTTTTTTTTTTTCTAAGGAAGAATGTGTTTTGCATGTTTGAAAGCTAAGTGGGGGGGGGGGGGGAGGCACGGCTTCGGGCGCCGTTATTACGTCGGGCCGAAGCCTCTAAAAAGTTCGTGACGCAGCTTTCCGTTTTTTTTTGCTTTTTATTTTATTCTTTCTTTCTAAGAAGGAATTTGTTTTGCTTGTTTGAAAGCTAAGTGGAAAGAATGTGTCATGGGAGGCTCAAAAACAGGGTGAAAAACAAGAATTCGGCAGAGAAAATCTCTCCACTTGCTTGACGTTGATGTAGATTCATGTCACCATATTCACAATGCAAGCAAAAAATTTTGCAAGCCATTTGGGTATAAGGTTACATTGAGAAATACTTTATTGACTTCTTCAATGACTAAAAACTAAGCTGTGGATATATGTTTCTAATTCTTGCAAGTTTCTAATTGCTTGACTAAATTCACAAACTTTCCTAGACAAATACTTTTAACCTCAGGATTTAGCTAGTAAAGATTCACATGTAAGTTTTAAATCTGATTTTTTAAAATATTTCATTTTATTTTGTTCTTAAATCCCTACTTTTCTATTGTGAATATAATAATGTGCTTCACTTTAATATTTACTTACATAATTTACAGAAAATAATTCCATATGGCTAGCATACTCTTAAATATTGTATATATGCTGTATTTGAATTTGCTCACCGCGCGTTCGCGTGTCCCAATTTTCCACCCAGTTCAGCTTTTTTGTCATCAGCCGGTCTCATGTATGTTGTTATTAGCAAAAAATTGGAAAAATGGTCATACCCCGTTCAGACATGTATTCCTTGGGGGGGGGGGGGGGTCTTATCATTGCCTGCTCCTACACATGGCTTTGTCTTTGTTTCAGAAAAGAGAAAAAAAAAAACCATTAATTAATACCGTAAATAGATATGTGTATTAGTTGAATTCAGCTGAACTAGACTTTTGGTTGGGGATTTAGTATGAGGGGCTGTACCAAAAGTAATGCAAAAGTGGGCGTAACTTTTTTATTAACTGACAGAGGTCCTTCAAATTGCACATGTTGGTAGAGTAACTCTTTCTCTATACAAAGGTACTACTCAACATAGTCTCCATCACAAGCGGTGCCTTTGCACCATCACTGAACCCAATTATCAAATCCTCTTTGAAAAAAATTCAGATGTGGACTGTTGTACCCACTTCTTCACAGCCAGGTACACTTCATCTGTGTCATCAAATCATTGTCCCTGAAGACTCCTTCATTGGACCAAACAGGTGGAAGTAAGAGGGCACCAGATCTGGGCTGTACGGTAGATGGGGGACCACCTACCAGCTTAATTTGCTGATTGCTTGATTTGTTGCCAAATATGTGTGTCTTCTTGCATTGCCGTGGTGAATGTGGTTCCTTTTCAGATTCTTGTTCGGTCTCTTCCTCCTTGTGGCTTCTCTAAGCTTCTTGAGTGTCTCAATGTACCGCTCGCTGGTCTCGATACGACCACGTTCCAGAAAATCAAGGAGAATGACAACCCTGTCATCCCAAAAAACAGTCGCCATGACTTTCTGTGCTGATCGCTGGCTCTTGAACTTCTTAGGCCTTGGTGAATGGTAAAGAAGTGTGACACTATTCCATAAATTGATTCTTCATTTTCTAATCATAAAGTACACCCACGTTTCATCCTCTGTGACCAGATCAGGAAAAAAAAAGTGTCTTCATTGATTTCAAACTCAATGACGGCACGTTGCTTCTGCTTGGAATCCATTATTTACCTGTAATGAAAAAGAAGGGTTACTACAGAGAAAGAGTTACTCTATCAACATATGCAATTTGAACCACCTCTGTTAGTTAATAAAGAAAAGTTATGCCCACTTTTGCATTACTTTCGGTACAACCCTCATATAAAAGAAATATTTTAATTTTTTTCCTGTGGTCTCTAGAAAGTCCATATTTTTTTTATTCAGCTCCTTAATTTGGTTCCTTTTTTGAAAGCAATTAGGTTTCTAATATTTCTAACTAAAGTTGTTGACAGCTTTATATTTGATGACATTTCAAGTTTTGTTGAAATAATCTTTTATGCAAAGCTCAAACACAGCTGTTAAGGAAATGGATAGAATGGCAGTGCTCAGCAATCATAGCTGTGTCTCATATCCTTCCTATTTTTTTTTCAAGCATTCCAGGGCTCCAGTTGTTTTCTGTGTGTACTCTTTTCTGTCTATTTGAGGCTTTGCCACTGTGCAGAACATTATATTTATGTAAATTACAGTCACACAGTTATTAAAAACATTTGTGTGAATGTTTGGCAATCTCTTGCAAAGCATCATCATTCAGGTAATTAGATTTTTTAGCACTACGTACACGCAAACAGTTTAGCATAGCTATGTCTGTAATTTTAGTTTTATGAAATAACTAAGCATACTATGTGATGATTTCTGATGGATAAAGACTACTAGATTCCACTATTTCAAGTTGACAATTACTTCATAGTCATTGTGGCACTAACAACGCATGCTAAAAGTTTGTTTTAAGCCATTGTGAAATGTGCAGAAAACTTGTGTCATTGGTGGTACATTTTAGCTCTTTAAATGGAGGTTATTTGCTTTCTGATGTACTTCTAATTCATTAGGTTGACTGTCATGTACCACTATGTCAAATGTTAATTGAACATGCTTTGAGTATGTTTTGTTGGTGACATAATTTAATTCTTGAAATGGAGTTCATTATGTAGAAATATGTAGGGTGACTGTGCTCCCCTTCCCCCAGTTGAGAAATCAACTGCCTGATGTAATCCTCACAGTCTCTTTAAGTTGATTGATTGGTTTTGAAATAAAAGAAGTTGTCAGATTGATTTTCAAATCAAATTTCTTTAGAAATCTTAGACATTTATACTGATACACTGACAGACATTTTCCTTTATTGTTGTAGATGCATAGGCAGCAGAACTACCATGCCATGGCTGGCTGGGTTGCAGTTTGGTCTATACTTACAAATTTTTTTTAGTTATGTGAATTTTACATACAGTCATTTGTGTGTGTGCATGAGCTAAGTAAATTGCATAGCTTAGAAGGAGGAATAGATTTCCAAGATATTTCAGAAGTGAGATTCAAACTGAACTTCTCTTATGATGTAACACACTCATGCCTAGACTTTCCCAAGTCAAGATAGGAGCAGGGCTCCAGTTGTGCGTGTGTGTGGGAGGAGGCCAGATGTCTTCTTAATTTTATTTTAATTTCATCCAAACGAGAGAGAGAGAGAGAGAGAGAGAGAGAGAGAGAGAGAGAGAGAGAGAGAGAGAGAGAGAGAGAGAGAGAAATGACTTGATTGTTGACTCAAAATTTTTTTTTGATTTACAGAATTCTTTAGTAATTCAATAACCTCAATGCAGTTACTGAAGTCAGTGCTGTTATATTTTGAGATCAGCTTTTCACTTTTTTTTTTTTTCAAACAGAGGCTGATCATCTCTGCCTGATATAGCTCTTCAAGCCAAATCAGCATTAGCCGAATATGAGGAGTGTGCAGTAGCGACTAACAATCATTGCAGTGAAGTGAAAATTAAACATTAATAAAATCATTGCCTTTACTGTCTCATGAATTGTAAACAATTCAAAGTTTCAGGCCTTCTCAACATATTTCACCTTTTGCCTCCCCTGCATAGATGTGTTATTAATTTGTAAATACTTGCTAAAGATAATTATGATGCATTTAATTGCATTGCATTGCTACCCACTTTGCCATTGAGTGACATGATGCCTAGTAGAAGCCAATTTGTGACACAAATTTCCAGAAAAACTGTGAATTGCTGAAGCATTTCTTTAATGAGTGTTAGTAAGAAATTTTACTTGCAAGTATTAATGAATTTTAGTACATTGTTGAATAATATATAAAATATGAAAGGAAGTAATGTAAATACATTTTTGCAGATTAATGTGTCATAGCACAGACCTTTTGAATAACTGCAGCAGTATTCTCAGAAGTGCTGCAAACTGTCACCTAGCATAATGTGACTAGAACCCTGGCTTCATGTGCAGGAAGTAAGGGTTCGAACTTCTAACGAGAAATTAATGGTGTATTTATTCAATGATTCAAGGACTCATCTTTCCTTATGTTAGACCTTTTCAATAGACCTAAGTTTGAATGATAACTAACAGCAGTGTGTGTTAAAAATCCGAGGAAAGTCATAAACAATGTGATTCATTCATAGGGTTTGTGAACTATAACAATGAAAAAACAGGGGAGAGGGAAAGCTGCTTTAGTAACAAGTTCAGTGGTGTGTTTGGTTGTTGCCATGCACAGTGCTAGAGCCGATTTTTTTTTTTAACAGCAGTATATTCATTTGAACATAAGTAAGATGGATAAAGTTACCTTGTAGGTATAAGGTAACTAGGATTACAGGTTGCTGTGTTTTCTGATTTTATTCTTGTTATTTAAAAATTAGTATGGATATTCAGGCCTGCCAAGTTTTACGGTTTATCCATCACATTTATGGAATTTCTACTCGATTTATGGTTATTTTATGGAACAACTTATTTTACTGATTTTTCTTAAACAATTTTTGCCCTTATGGAGCACTTTATTTACCTAAAATCTATTTAAGGTAAAATGTAGTTGTAAGATTAGAACAAACATCTTTTCATCTGGGAGCCTTGTGCAGGTGGTAAAAGTTTAACGAATCCCTAGTTTTTCTCATTGTGTCATGCCAAACATGGTAGCTAGCATCAACCACATAGGTTTCTGTCTTGTCTCCTTCACTATACTTATCCAAATTCTCAGATAATAGGTAATAGATTATACCTCCTAACGCAATAACTCCGCAGGAGGGCAATTGTAGAGGTGCCAACTATTACGGATTGTCCGTAATTATTGCAGTTTTGACTGTCAGATTACGGAATTACAGACAGGTTGGAAGAATTACAGATTTCAGTGTGTTTTGAAGAATTTCAATTTTGTATCCCTTCTAGTGCGACGCGGCCGATTCGTCGGCCTTCGATTTTGATCCGCGTATTTCCCGAATCAGACGGCAGATATCGGTGTCAACGATCATATCATTTAGAAATGGAATCTCCGAGAATCATATAGTCAAACAGCAACATTATCGAAATAATGGTAATATGCCGTAAGTGTTGTATCGTGAAAGAGTTTGCGCTTGCTGTCGGCTTCCCGCGCACTTTCTCCGTGTGACGGGAGAAAGGCTACTTTAGCCAAAACTTTTCCTACTGCAGTTGAGGCAAGGCTGTTCACTTGGCATTGTCATACCTGCCAACTTTTACACATTTTAACTGTTCTTTACGATTTTACGCATATATCGCTTTTTTTTTTTTTTTACGCATTTCCGTATATTTAATTATTTTTTTTTTAATTTTCCTTGAGAAATATTTGTTTATGTTTCAGTTAAATCATATCTGCCAACTATTCCGGAATTGGCGGAAGTTTTCCGTTTTCTTAAACAGTCTTCTGGTTTTCCGGCCGGAATAACTTTTCTTCCGGATTTTAAAAGTGTTCTGTATTTTTTGTTAAAAATATCCCTATAAATAAACTATATGGCAGAGATGGGAATTTTGTGCCATTACGCGCTTGAACACCCGTGACCCGTCGTCATCGTCGGGACTTCGGCGCAGTAAATTCTCCGTGCACACTGCTATGCTTGACGCTGAATAAAGATCATGCGGTGGGAAGAAAGATTCGGACTCCAACTACTGCGGATCTTACGTATGTTACTATGGAAATAGTCGGTCCTCTACGGACGACGGAAAACATTGAGTATGTTATTATAATCGTAGGTCCACTACGGACGACGGAAAACATCGAGTATGCTATGATAATCTTTGGTCCGCTACGGACGACGGAAAACGTCGAGTATGCTATAGAAATCGTCGGTCCGCTACGGACGACGGAAAACATTGAATATGCTATGGTAATCGTCGGTCCGCTACGGACGACGGAAAACGAGTATGCTATGAAAATTGTCGGTCCGCTACGGACGATGGAAAACATCCAGCATGCTATGATAATTGTAGGTCCGCTACGGACGACGGAAACATCGAGTATGCTATGGAAATCGTAGGTACACTGCGGACGACGGAAAACTTCAAGTATGCTATGGAAATCGTTGGTCCGCTATGGACGATAAAAAAGCATCGAGTATGCTATGGAAATCGTCGGTACACTGCGGACGACGGAAAACGTCAAGTATGCTATGGAAATCGTCGGTCCGCTACGGACGATGAAAAACGTTGAGTATGGTATCAAAATGTGATATAATTTGTTTATATCATAAACATCTAAAAATTATGAAATGCACAAATATTTGCATTTATTTTTACTTGTACATAGCCAAATTCATTAAAAATGTTGTTAGCGCATAGTTAAAAAATAATTATAAATGTCGTTTGCGCATAGTTTAAAAAAAATCATTAGAAATGTCATTCGCGTGCAATTTTACACATTTCAATTTTCTCAGGTTGGCAGGTATGCATTGTTGGTGAATTATAAGGCGTCGTACTTTCGGAAATAACTTTTTCGGGCCCCGTTTGAAGTGCAATAACGCGCAACTCGTGGTCCCGCGATGACGAAGTGTTTATATTTCTTGCAGACTTTCGCCGCCCGGTAGAATGAAGTGCGATGTTTTATTACTAGAAGCTCTTCACATTATTCATTTCTTTTTCCCCAAACAAACAGACACAATCACAAAAACTCCGTGAATTACGAATCCCCCTCTTTTTCCAAACTCGTGTTAGCAGAGGATGACTTTATTGACAGCTTGTTCCTCAGACTAGCAGATGTGCTTTTTCCTACTGCGTGAAATTTTTTGTTAGGTTATTTGAAATGGCTTGTTGTAGTGAGAGTGAAAGTTTGCCAAGTGATAGTGATGATTTTGAATCATCTGAGAGTGGTATTGGCCAAGCAACATCAAGCCAGAAAACTAGCCACCGTGCCACGCACACAATATCTTCTTCCGAAAGTGAAGATCTTAATAGTGAATCTTCAGATCATGAAAGTTCTGAAAGTGAATGGGAGAATGTAAGAAAGGGATGTGATGAACAGCCTCAGCATCCTTTTGATTATCATGAAATGCAGGGGCCCAAACATGCTCCTGCAACTGATGCGGCACCTATTGCATATTTTGACTTGTTTTTTACCAATTTCATCCTTGGAATTATTGTTTCTAAAACAAATAAGTATGCAAAGAGGTTCCTCCAGGAACATCCAAATCTTTCTCCCAAATCTCGAGCTAGGAAATGGAAAAATGTTACAAATGCTGAAATAAAGGTTTCCTTGCGTGTCTTCTAATATGGGAGTAATCAGTAGCCCATGCAGGATGAGATCATTGCCAAAGGCATATCCAGTAAAAAAACCCACGAGGATTATGTAAAATTAAAGACTCAGTCAAAGCCTTTGGATAATTGTTTTTGCAAAAAAGAATGAAAATACGTGATAAATGTTGAATTGCTGTTTACTACATTCGTTGTTGTCCAGAATATCAAGGTAGACGTACTGGTTAACAGGTTCGTCCACGATAACCAATGAGCTGGAACCGTACCACAAAAAACATCCCCACACGAGTACACTGCCAGCTACAAACTTGACCGCAGGAACAGTACACTGTGGTAAATAGCGTTCCCCCGGCTGCAGGCATACCCGCACACGGCCACCAGACTGATGGATCGTGTATCTGGATTTATCGGTTCATCAGTCAGTATCTGGATTAATCAGTTCCATTGATCTATGGTCCACGATAAATGTTCTTTACACCATGTTAAACGACTAGTAGCATTCCGAGTGGAGATGAAAGGGTTATGAGCAGCTGCACAACCACGGTAACTCATGGAATGAAGTTCTCTGCGCATGGTACATGTATTATACATACCAAGGTTCCAGCATTGTTACTCACCTGTACACTTAGGTCTTGTGCAGTACTTCGTTGATTAGCTGTAATGACTCTCCTGAGGCATCGGCGTCCTCTATCACTGATTTTCTTTGGTCTGCTGGTACGTTTTGCTGCTTCACACACACCATGTGTCTTCCACTTATTCAGTACATCCAAAACAGTTGACTTGGGTATGTTTAAACTCCTCTCAGTTTCTCTTATGGACTACCTACTAATATAACACCCAACAATCTTTCCTTTCTCAAAGTCAGTTCTCTCCCGCCGCAGCATTTTCACTCAACCTCACAGTGCGATATGATTGCGGTCAGCTGCAGGCTTGTTTTTATGCCGTTTGCAGCTGTACAGTGTATCTTAACAGCGCAGCAGACCAGTTCATTTGGTTTTGAAGGTGTGTCCGGTGACTTTTGTTTTGTCAATGTAGTGTATATATATATATTTGAATTATCATTGCAATTCTTATTAGTTGTACAATTATTTTGTCCTTATAAATAAAATACATGCATAGAAATCTGGTTAAGCAAAACACCTTGTAAGTGTAAATGATTTATTAGCAAATTCAATTCTGCTACCTGTTTTATAATGAGACATAGATGGTGTGACTCCTACTTAACTGGTGTCAGCCAACATGAAATATGATGTGCCAAGGTCATTAACTGGGAAATAAAATATGTATTATATATTTTCATGAATTTTCAGTTAAATGAATGGAACTTTTGCAGATGCCATCATTTATGAACACGAAGTTACTGTGAAAATTTTGCCTAGATAACGTAAGAGCTTCTTGAATTAAAAATGCAATTTTTTTATTAAGTGGTATTTCTCTAAATGTCTTAATAATTTTTTTATGTGTAATTCAAAAAGTTTTCATTTGATTGTATTGAAATTTGCAGGATAACTACATGTGGCCAAGTTACGGCATCTGTAAAAAAATCAGATCTTTTAATTGAAAATTTAGAAAATTAATTTTTCCGTGGTTTTATCCTTAGTTAGGAAAGGAAAGCAGCACAGTGGAATAATTCAGAATGAAGGAGGAAGTGCGGGAAGTAGATGCCGCGCTGCAAAGTCTGTTTTTTTTTCGTTCCAAAATTCTGTATCGTGGCTGTGGAATAAAGTTAAAATAACAAAAGAAGCAAGGGAGATGCCTTGCTTTTTTTTAATAAAAATTGGGAAGGGTGTCAGACAAGTGATACCACATCTCCCAAGCTCCTAAGTGGCACACTGCAGAATGTGTTTCAATCCCTGAACTGGAAAGATCTTCACACACTTATCAATAGAGTTGAACTACAAAATCTTCGATAAGTTACTGTCACATTGATTGAAGGAAACACTGGATATGGCACAACTAAGAGAAGAAAATGGATTCAGGTTTAGCTGTAGCCATTATAAATCATATCCATGTACTGAGATAACTGATTAAAACAGGGAATGAATATGAACTCCCACTATGTATGGTACTTTAATTGATTATGTGAATCCATCAGCACTATTTTAATGTTTTTGAAATCCTGTGGTATTGAAGATGAATACATTTTATTAATAACCTGTATGAAAATTCAAGTGCAAAGGTTCAACTGTTCAAAGAAACAGCATGTATAAAAATTAGAATGGGATTGAGACAAGGTGATAACATATCTCCAAAGTTCTTCAGTGCCACATTGCAAAACATCTTTCAATCATTAAACTGTGAAGACAAAGGGGACAAAGATTAATGGAGACAGTTTAACCCACCTTCTTATTTTTCTGACAACACAGTAATTTTTGCAATAACCTCCTTAGTAATTTTAAAAAAGTTTTCTTTGAGGTATTGTTAACTGGAATTTCATTCCCTTTAATGCCTGTTAATAAGTAAATGTAAATAATGGCAGTTTTCATGATTTGTTCTCTTGAAACACAGATTCATTCTAGTATTTGAAACAATCTCTTACAATGTAAAAATTTTCACGGGACACAGCGAACAAAGTTTGGTTTAAATGGAATGTGTGCTGTATTTATGTTACATGATTGGAACTTTCAGACATTTTATATTGAAAACTAATTTTTTTTAATACTTAATTGTTAGTTCCATCTATATATATTTAAAATCTGATATTTGTGCCATACCATCCATGATTTTTTAATCTATCTCTATTTCACAGGAACTACAACAGTGGCTGTACAAAGACATCCAGTTGTAACTCCTCGACCTCCCTTGCCTCGTGGTATTTCGTGGTACGTAATTTGTTTCATCACAAAATTGAGAATTCAATAATTTGTTTGATCATTATGCACAATTAAGTTGAAAGTAAGTGTGCTGAGAAATGTTGTGTGCTCCATGAAGGTAATATGTGCAAGTGTTGAGTGCTCTTACTGTCTTCATTAAGTGCTACAGCATAATCATAGGCTTAATTATAGGCATAATCATAGGCTTATATATTTAAAATCTGATATCTGTATCAAAAAATCCAAGAGACCTCTATGTTGATTTGTTTATATGTGCCTTGGATCATTCTTTGCAAATCAGAATGAACTGCCATCAGTTTTGACAGATGCATGCCACTTTTGCATTTGCAGAGATGCAAACTACTATGGATTCTCCGTAGTTCCTACGGAAATAGCTCTTGTACTACGGAAAACTGTGGTTTTTCTACGAAAAATTAACAGAAGTTATTAATTTTTACTTTGCTTGTTCCCCTTCCCAACGCAACGGTGACCACTTGACGATCCGTCATTCGTCTTGCTTGCGATGCTGCCTGCACCTCCAGTTCTGCCTCTCAAAGCTGCTTGGATCTTAGCATGAGTGACCGGCACTCGATGAGTGTGGCCTTGCGCTGAGTCATTTTAAGTGAAAACCCTCCCTCCCCAGCATACAACATTCTGGGGACGTTGAGCGTAGCTCGCTTTGGTGGACGTGGGCAGAGTTCGGCCTAAAGCTGTTTAGCAGTGCAGCGACAGGCTCTTGAAAATCAGTTGGTGCAGAACGTGAGTGTCATTGCCTGGCATCGGAGTTTTTTTTAAAGCGCGCATCGGCCATTCACGTCAGTAATTAATATTTTGAAGTTTTTTTCTTGTGTTGCAGAAAAGTAGGCTTGGATTTTGTTCTTATGTGCAGAGTTTGCCAAAATGCGTAATTATGCGTCTAGTTCGTATCGAAATTTTACCAACGCGTAAAAATGTGCATTGGGAATTTTTGTGGCGATGTAGAAATACACATCGAGAAGCACATAAATTACGCATCAGCACGTAAAAATACGCATCAAGAAACGCGTAAAAACTACTCATTGAGAAATGCATAAAACTACGCATCGAAGCATTTTACCAACGCGTAAAAATACGCATCGGACAGCATTTCGCCTTTCAAAAATGGAAGTGAATGAAATAAAAAAAATTTCCGTTATTGTAATTTCGTCTTCGTGCTATGTTGCCTCTGTCCAGTATTGTTGTTGTACATCATTTTATTCCATAAATCTTTGTATTTCACTTTGTCAGTGGAGAGAAAATTTCTGAAAATGGAAATTCGACGGCACAAAAATTCCTGTGTAATCTTGAGGCAAGAGAGGACCGCGGCTTCGAGGCATTTCTGCTTGTTTGTCGTAATTTGGGTTATCCTCGAGATCGATGCATAACTGAACAGAAATTTTGGGGCAATTGGTAGTGGTGAAGGATGCTTTCCGCCTGAAACTTTCGAAAACGGAAATTTCGTCTTTCAAAACTTTTGGAAACAGTAAAGATTTCTCCCATAATCGTAATTTTATTTTTCGTGTGATATTTCCTCTGCCTAGTATTGTTGTTAAATTTCATTTTATTTCATAAATATTTGTATTTCACCTTGAAAATGGAAAGGAAATGTCCGAAAACGGAAATCGGACGTAGCAAAGGTTTCTCCTGTAACTGTAATTTTTTTTTCCAACGATGTTCTGAATGTGTATCCTGTGTTCTTAAATATTCCCCCAAAAAAGGTTTGCATTTCAGCTTGATGAAGGGGGAAGAGTCCGAAAACGAAAGTGACGAAGCAGAAAAATTTGTAAGAATTGATACATTCATATTCTCATTGGAAGCACATACAGGAGCATTAACCACAGAATTTTAGAACATAAAACAGATGTTTTGAAAGCCAATCCTAATACAGCCTTGTCTATTTTGACAATGGAAGACACATCTGCAGTTCCCTGCTGGAACGAAGCAAAACGAATTGCTTCTTTTGACAATCGTTTTGCCCTCCGTTACTGTGAAAGCCTGGAAATTATTTTCAACTCAATGACTTGCAATTCTGAATCTCCTCTCTACATTCCGATGATCTGGAGATCAATTCTAAGTTTTGGCAACAAAAATAGAAAAAAATCAAATCTTGAATCGGGCAACAATCTTAGTCCTCCATTGGTGTGATGAAGACCTAAGATAAGGTCAAAAACTCCCAACTTATGAACTTTCTTGTAAAAGTTTTTTTCGTGTAACGTAACTAGCGTGATCAAGTTACCTTTTTGTTATTATTGTTATGTGTTTTGCCCATCATCATCATTGCCAAGTTACACTATCTTTTATCTAAAATAGTGAAAGCTATCGTGCATTCATGGTCTTCAGATTGAAAGTTCTTTCAGCATGATGGATAAAATTGTCATCCAAGGGATTTGTGAAGCCTACTGCCGTAGTTGATGGTGATGTTGAGCTTAATTTTTCAAATAACAGTTTTTCAAAAAGAAAAATCAGAAAGGACAACTGGTAATTGGAGTAAAAACAAGAATGTATTTAAGTGAAATCATTTAAAACGAAAAATAAACTTTCTAAGTTCTATACATCTGTCGAAAAATTTTACATTGAAGAATGTTCTTATATTCAAGAAAAGATACTGGTCTATGATGAATTCTTAAAAGATGCAGAAGTAGCTGCTGGCCCTTCACTTAGAGCCAGAACATCATTTACTTCTGTATTATACATAGTCAAGAGCTTTCCATTTATAATAAATGAAAATGAGCGTGATATACTGGAAGTGGAATTGCTTGTTATCAAGCTGACAAATTAGAGACCATAGCAGAAACAGATAGAATAGATGTCACTTGGTCAGAAATCTCAAAATTAAGAGGCTGTAATGGAGCGGTTAAGTATACTATTCTCTCGAAAGTAATGTTTACAATACTTGTAGTTCCACGCTCGAATGCTGCGAGTGAGAGAAGTTTTAGTTTAGTGCAAAAAAATCAAACCCATTTCCAACCTAATTTAGGTTTAGAAACTGTAGAAGCACTTCTTATTGCAAAAATGAATATTCCTCAGGAAGACGCTTTGACGTCTGTAAGTTCTGTTTTACACGTTATGTAAAATGGATACAGTCTGGGGTGGTGCATTAAATTATTCAATTAAGATATAAATCAGTTAAAAGTCCTAAAAATGTTACTCACAGAAGTGCGTATTCAGTCTGACGTCAGTAGTTATTGAGAGTTTCTTTGTCCAAAGTTGTATCTTGTTTCAATATGGTCAGTTGTTAGGGTTAGCTCGAGAGCCATTTTGTCAAAAGTTGTATCCTACTTCGATTATGTCCAGTTGTTATCATTGCAATTCTTATTAGTTGTACAATTATTTTGTCCTTATAAATAAAATACATGCATAGAAATCTGGTTAAGCAAAACACCTTGTAAGTGTAAATGATTTATTAGCAATTCATAACTAAAAAATTCATAACTAAAAGCAAAACCAATCACACTAGGTTTGATTATATATACTTCCAGGGAAAGACCTAGAAATGTTTTACCAGTGGAGGGGTTCTTTTCCACTGTGCTTAAATTAAAACCGCAAAGAACCTTGTCTCTATGCAGATCTGCATTTGTTAACATAATTCCTGCAGTTCAATAAAGACTTCACTTAAAGAAGTTAAAAAGAAAAATTGCTGTTCTAAAAAAAAGAAAATCATTAGTGGTTATTACTTTTGTGGTTGCTACACATGGGAACACAAAACTACACAATTGTTTACACTTGAAACTATTCATACTTGCTTTTAAAGGTTGGCAGTTCTACTCTCGGGGTTTGCATGGCCCTGGAATCCCAAAAAAGCCACGGAATTTGATTCCCTTTTTCCAGACCTGGAAAGTCCATGATTTTTCATATTTCTGTGAAAGATCCTGGAATAGTCCTGGAATTTTTTCTTGCAATGAAAAAAAAAAAAAATGTCAATGTTTGGATTAATTGCGTCATTTTGTTCTAGCTCCCTGATGCATCTTCTCGCAATGACATCACTTCTTTTTAAGGGGTGTAGATGTGATGTCATCTCATCTCATGTGGTACTGCAGTGTAAGATGTTTGAGAGCCATATTTTCAGTGACCTTGTTTTGTAGCATAGGAGTTGTGTGTAGGTGTAGTCATAACAGCATGTAGAAACCTTCCAGTGAGTCGAAGATGACCATTCCTTCTAGCACACGCTTTTCTTACTGAAGGAGATTGATATCTGGCCTTCATATGGGTTTTATACAGAGCAATTTTGTTTTGGAGAAATTTTCCCACTTCATTGAAGGTGTAACACACACTGAAGAACACTTTGTAACAGCAGAAGCCATAGAACTTTATAAGAATTATAAATGCATAATACATTTCACCCCAATTTGTAAAATATAAAATAAAGCATTGTGATTCTAGCAAAAGTCTATAAGCTCCTGGAATTTTTTTCACGAACTAGAAAACCCCTGGAATTTTTTTTCCGTAAATATGTACGGACCCTGGTTCTCATTTTCACTCTTGAGACACGGAGCATCAGCTTTCAACACTGTTTTTTTTTTTTTATTCTTTTGCCGCACCCTAGCTTTTCTCCCCATAGCAGAACTGCAGTGATGAACAACGTACATCACAGATTTTATATTGGTCCTGCAGACAAAAACAGTATCCCCATAATCCTTTTCAATCCTCTGTAGCAGACTCTTGATCATAGGTGCAAGTTTTTCATCTGGCAATGGAATTCCATCTTTCAGAATTTTCGGAAAACTGAAATCAGACAAAGTGAAAATTCCTCCCATAGTCGTATTTATTTTTCCCTCACGTGTTCAATGTCATTTTTTTATTGCATAATTTTTGTGTTTCAGCATGAAAATCGATGCAATAATTTCCAGAAACGTAGGTTAGACAAAGTGATCATTTCTCTCTAAATCATAATTTTTTCTCCTCATAGTGTCTCCTCTGTCATGTATTCTGAATAAATATTATTTCAGCATGATGGTAATTCGAAGGATTTAACTTAACAGCTTTGGGAAGTGTATCAAAGGGAGCATGTTCTGTGCTTGCTTGTACACAGCTATCAGTCACTGTTTAAGGTGGCCGAAATTGACTGATCTTGACTTTTGTGGAGTCATTGGATATTCACAATGATAACATATACATTGTTAAAATTTGATGGTTCTGTAAAACTTAAATTTTTTAAATGCGTTGAATTTTTTGCATTTGTATACATTATGGTAAAGAACAAATTTTGGGGAGTAAGACCAAAGAAATTTTTTGAAATTATTTTTTCTTTATAATGAGAGTTATTGTAATATGCAATGATTTATATGTAAGTGAAATGCTTGTATAAATAAATAGAATTAGAGTAAAAAGTGAAGATAAAGGAGAGAATTAACAGCATGTAGTTGTTCCAAAGTGAAAATATTTTAAGTCTTAACAGTGCCTCCTAATTTAAAACTTGTTTCAAAAAAGGTTTTTGGTTGTTGTTGTGTATGTGTGTGTGTGTGTGTGTGTGTGTGGGGGGGGTATTTTTCTAATCCCAAGAGTGGATCGGAACAATATATAGTGAAACCTGTGTTTGGCTTGTCTCTATTCCATGTTCTCCTGCCGAAGTGGGCAGTTTCATGTGGCACGGGTGTTATCACCAATAGAAACAATGCATAACAGACATTTATTTATTTGGTGGCCGTGGGTCTTCCTTTTTGAAATGTGTAAGGGAGTATGCCTGCATTCTGTGATCACCATCATGCACAATTTGTAAAGAAATCCTGTTCAGGAAGCTCTAGAAAGATAAAGAAAAGGCTGTTAGTTTTAAAATACAAAACACTTGTTTGTTTCTCTCTCTCTGTCAGCACCATTCACAAGATTGTAAATGCTGGGTGGTCCTTGGGATCTGTCAGGTTCTTAGAATTTTATTTGCAGACAATATGGTTTTCTGTTAACTAGGGTACACATGTTCGATTTTTAATTGCCCTAAAGGAGAGCATGAAGCCCACTGAGGAGTTCTTCCCTCCCTCTTCTCAGTGAATGTAGCCTTCTCACATATTGGGCTCATGTGTGAGGAGCACCAGATTTGCGATTGTACGCATGTTCCAAACGAACATCTTACTCCATTCCTCAGTTTTCTGATGCTTACAGGGTTTGCACAGGACCTGGAATTCCTGGAAAGTCCCGGAAACTAAACATTTTATTTTCCAGGCCTGGAAATCCTTGGAAACGGTATCAGGGTTCCCACGGTCCTTGAAAACTCCTTGAATTTGATTTTCCTTTTCAAGGGCCCTTGAATTTTGTAAGATTCCTTGAAAAGTACTTGATTTTTTTTCTTTTTCTGTTCACCAAATTTCAGAATTGCCGCACTTTGTTGAAGAGAAGCTATCGCCAAAATGCCACAAGTGGCCGTGCTGTATTGTGGAACATTTTCTTGGAATTAGCAGCACATAGCTGTTACATTTCCGGTTTTCACATGGCTGTGATTCTGAACTACCACAAGCGAATGCGATGGGAATTCTTCTGAACCACAATAAGGAATGTGAGGGGGTGTAAGTGTAAAGTATTAGCATCTCAAACCGGGTTTGCGATCTGCTGAATGCTTGTAGCTCAGGAATCCATCTAAAATTTTGGTTGACCATCGGTGGTCTGTCCTACCAATATGTCCACGCAACGGGCCTCAAGCTGTTCCAAGGTCTCTGCTGCCGTAGATATACTGGCTCTTTCCAGCTGATCCACAAGTCTTCGATCACGTTGTCTCACTCTCTCAAAGTAATTTTACTTTCTTTGCTTTCGGCTGAACTTGTCCGATGGGTTTGCGTTTTTTTTTTTTTTGGAGGCATTTCACCACACTTGATGAAAATTTTATTATAAAAATCACAATTTATAATGGCCGTTCTGAGCCCTAAAAACTTGAAATAACAAACATGCACAATAATGCACTTCTTGCACTCTGCATTCATCTTTCTAGAGTGTAGATATACAACCTGATCACACTCAACATGAAAGAAAGTAGTTCACAATAATATACGGAATTTTTTTTACTATTCTCAAAAACTAAACCGATTCGGATAATTCTTTCACCGTTGGAAAGCTTTCCAGAGGACATAGGCTATTTTGTTTACTTATTATTATTATTTTTTTTTATTATTTTTTATTATTTTTGGCTGTACTACCGAATAACATCGTTTCCAGTAGGTTCCAATTTCCCATGCATCGTTCCGCTTTGTTTACATACAACCTGATCACACCCAACGTGAAAGAAAGTAGTTCACGATGATATACAGAATTTTTTTTATTAATCTCGAAAACTAAACCCATTCGGATTATTTTTTAACCGTTGGGAAGCTTACTTCCTTCCGGTGGACATAGGCTATTTCTTTTATCTATACTAATACCAATACTAATCTTGTATTTAAATTTTATGTATGAAGAAGACCGTCTGTTTTAACTTCAATTTAACCTTGATGCTATTTGAGAGGACCATACCTATTGGTGAGAATCTGTAGCTCCACCCACATTTCAGACTCCTGTGCCAATTGTTGGGAGTCTAGTGAAACCTAATCCTTACAAAGAAAATGCCATGGTAACATAAACAAAAAAATACTTATCAAAATACGTTCCGCCGGTGCGTTGTGTTTTTAAAAATCGGTCTCTTCCCCGTATGCCTGAACCGTGGAAGCTTGCGAGGAGTGAGGCAACACCTGATGACCGTTGCTCTGACACGTGGAGTAATACCACAGCAGCCGACTTGCATGCAGTCTATAGAGGGCCCCGTAAAAACACATTTGACCCCCTTAGGGATGGAATTTCTAAAAATCGTCCCACCTGTATTTTAATCTGGTTGATGAAGAGTATGTATGCCAATTTTGGTGCAAATCCATCAAACCATTTAGGAACGTATGCAAAACAAACATACAAACTTTCACTTTTATATATATAGAGATGGTGATAAAAAATTCAAACCTGGAAAATGTATATTAGTCCTGGAAAAAGTTTTGAACCCTGCTCTTAGTGAGAGATTTGGTGAATAATGTTTCTAAATAACAAATTGGTGGGGAAGAAAAAGAAAGAACAAGCATTGATAGCAGGTTGCATTAAAAAAGGGAAGTCTTTTTTTTTTTTTTCAAGTGAAGATGGGAGAAATTTTGGCAAATTGAACAACTCTATTTGGCAGTCACCTGTCAAGATGATAATTTTTTCACAGAACTGGGGATTAACTTGAGGGCTTGAAAAATGCCATGCCCAAGATGCCCGGGGAATGTAAATTATTGGCATGGGCAGGTAAATAAAAACCTAGTTGCCCAGTTTGGGAAACTAAATTTAAAAATAAAGTTTGGAGTAGAATTTCATACTAAAAGACAAAAGAGTCGTTGCAAGTTGTATTATTGTTACAGAATGCAGAAGAATATTACATCTTTAATTATATTATGCTCTATGTCCAGAAATTGAAATCATATGTAGTTTTGCTCCAAACGTTGTTTATGGTCAGCAACAGGATGCATGCCTTGCTACTTCCACAGGTCTGGCTCTTGGTTGCCAGACCTGTGGAAGTAGTAAGACACAAGAACTCCTGATGATGATCTAGTGTATAGATCAAAAAATTTGAGAGGTAATGTACCTTAATAAATTTATCCTCTATAATTCCTGTTAAGTATTTATGGTACTGTAGATAGTTTTAATAAAGTGCAAAATAAAGAAGATTTAATCCTAGCCAATATTGATGTAGTTGCATTGTATCCTAATACACCAGTGTAAACAGCCATTGGACTCATAGAATGTAACCTAGTTAATAATGGATATCCATCCAATGAAATAGAAGATATTAAAAAGTTTATCAGTGAAAACAACTTTACCTTTCAAGGTAAAATTTATAAACAACAAAGGGGAGCACCGATGAAGTTCTCCCTTAGCGGGTCTACTTGCTGAGGTAGTATTACAGAATATTGAATCTCAGATAATGAATACCAACCAAGTGAAACCAGTTATATTTAGAAGATATGTGGAAGACATCTTCATTGTTTGGGCTGAAGCATTTGAAAAATTACAGCAATTCGTAGACATGTATAATAGTTACAACGAGACAATTAAAGTAACAACTGAAATAGAGCAAAATAATAAATTGCCTTTCTTGGATATTTTAATGACTAATAAAAATAAAGCAATATCATACCAGGTTTATGGAAAGTCCAATTTCACAGTGAATATCATTCCAGTTGATTCAGTTCATCCAAAACCTTTCAAAATGGCAGCACTCAGCTCATATATAAATCGTGCATATACACACTCCCTTAAGCCCAGAAAATTTGCAAAACAAAATAAAATAGATTGAAGAAATTGCACTGACATTAGGCTATAAAAAGGCAGTTATTAAAAACTTAATTCAACAGATAAATAATAAAAATGAAGTGTTAAGGTCTAGACCAACAGAGAGAGTGATGGGGTATTGTGGTTCATTGCCCTACTACCCGGAAAAAAAAAAAAAAAAACACATTAAAGAAAATATGCTTAAAAAATAATTTGGATTTCGGTATACAGGTAAAAGATACCACCACAATATTTGTCCCCTCAACATCATACCTCAATATTAGATCTTTGTCCCCTCAACATCATACCTCAATATTAGATCAAGCTGGAGTCTACTCTATACCAATAATTGATCAGGAGGCACTAATTATTTCCCAATACATAGGTGGTACCAAGAGGAATGTCTGATTCCGCCTTAACAGGGTTGGTCATTTTGCCGGCAAAACGGTATTTTTGCCAGGACAGTGGCAAAAATTGGTAAAAATCAGGCAAAAATGGAAAAAAACTGCAAAATTGACAAAATGGAAAATACGTTAGACTATACACAATAATGCACTTTACATAACAATGATTTATAGTCATATCAACAGTGAAATATTTTTTTATATATCACTCAGTATCATTTATTAATTTTGTTAATTAAAAACATAATTTAAAATACAATGTAAAATGATTTCAATGTTGAAAAAAAAAGTGTTCCAAGAATCTGTTTCATCAGTGGATGAAACTGATGCTTAGAAATTAAGATTGCTTAGAAATTAGTAAGAAGCCATATAAGTAGTTGATTAAAATAAATTATTTTGGGAATTAATTATAATTTATGCTGGGGTTTCCACTTCATTAAAATATTTTAAAAAAATGCAAATTTTTGTCAGTCATCAATTTTTTAAGAGATACAAGGGTTTATATGAAATATAAACTGACTTCTACATTTATTAATTTAATGTCATAAGTTTTTTTATATCTTAATCTAGTAGATTGGAGTTTTGATATGCTTTTATACTATTTTTTCGCAGAAAGATTTTAGCCTAAGTAACAAAGTCAGAACTTGAAATTCAAATTTTGTATGGAGGGCAGTAGCGCTGGGCGACAAATAAAAACAAACCCCGATGTACTTCTAACACCGACGCATCAGTGTTAAGCTCTGAGAACATCGCAACCACAATGTTCCGTGAGGAATCGTACAAACACTGGGAATCGCCGATTCTGCCAGTGATGTGAGGGTTACAGTGTTCCGTGAAGGAAACATACAAACCCCAGGAATCGCTGTTTCAGCCAGCGATGTGAGGGACGCACGTGAGAATTTGTAGCTTCGATCTCACATCGGCCAATCCAGTCTGTGCATAGCCTCATACGGCGCCGAAATATTGGATGATCTCGTGATGTTTCATTCAAGATGTTGGTTCCGGGAAGCTATGTTGAACAGATTGCCAAAACGGCAGAACATCGGTTGATCTCGTGATTTCTCACTTGATCGAAACGAGAATGAATCCGAATTACCGATCGCTTCATTCAGCACTGCATGGCATAAAGGGAGGGCAACATCGGGATCTAAGGATTTGTGCTTTATGAAGTGCACGTGAATCACTGATATCACATGTTAGCAATTTACAGCCAGTTTCACGCTCGTCGGTGCGGGAAGAGAATGGTATTGTTGCTAAAATATTGCGACAGTATTATTAATTATTTTGGCAACATTATTACCTCTAAATTATTGCAGAAGTGCCAACCATTACGGTTTCGGCTGCCGGATTACGGACAGGTTGGAGGAATTGCGGATTTCAGTGTATTTCGTAAAAGTTTTAAATTTTGTGTCCTTTTTTGTTAAAATCACAGTTTAAACTACTATTGCATTTTGCAAATACATTTATAGTTCTTTTTGCACAAACGCGAAAACGTCTCATTGATGTTGTTTCTAAGTAAGTGTCATTGAAATTCAGATATTGGATACATCGGTAAAGCATGACATGGTGTTATTGCGTTATATGTCGGAAAAGCCGTTATCGGCGCAATGACGTCCGCATACCTGCCAAGTATTCCGTATTTCCCCGAACGGATTTTGGGGTGGTTTTACGGTCGGAAGATAGTTTCTTCCGGATTTTCGCCAAAATGGCTTGTGAATTTTTTTTTTTTTTTTTTTAATTGGTGGAAATCGATATCATTGTTATTGTTGCTTAATGTTAAACTCCCGCTGTTTTTTTTTTTTTTTTTTAATGATCTCATAGCGATTGAACCTTATGTTATCTCATATTTCTAAGCAATATTTATTTATAGATTGCAACCCCCCTCCTGCCGATCCTTCCAAACTCCCCCTCTCTCTCTCAGTGTTACAATAGCTGCGTTAATTACGGCAAAGTTCGAAATTTTTTAATTCTGCGCCGTGCAGAGTTCGCCAGAATGCGTAATTATGCGTCTAGTACGCATCAAAAACTGTTTACGCATCAAAATTTTACCAACGTGTAAAAATACACTTCAAAGAATTTTATCAACGCGTAAAAATACGTATCGAGACGGTATTTTGTCTTTCAAAAACGGAAGTAAATGAAATAAAGATTATTTTCCGTAATCGTAATTTCGTTTTCCAGCGATGTTGCCTCTGCCCAGTATTGTTGTTATACATCACTTTATTCCAAAAATGTTTGTATCTCAGTGTGAAAGTGGAGGGAAAATTTTCGAAAACGGAAATTCGACGACGCAAGAATTTCCCTGTAATCTTCAGGCATGAGCGTGCAACTGCTTCGAGGAATTTCTCCTTTTCCGTCATAATTTGAGTTATCTTCGATATCGATGCATAACTGAACAGAAATTTCGGGGCAATTGGTAGTGGGGGAGAATGTTTTTCGCCTGAAACTCGAAAACGGAAGTTTCGTCTTTCAAAACTTTTAGAAAACGGAAGTTAGACGCAGTTAAGATTTCTCCCGTAATCGTAATTTTATTTTTCACGTGATGTTTCCTCTGCCTAGTATTGTTGTTAGATATAATTTTATTTCATAAATATTTGTATTTCAACTTGAAAATGGACGGATAATGTCCGAAAATGAAATTCGGATTTAGGAAAGATTTCTCCCATAACTGTATTTTTTTCCCCCAACGATGTTCTGTACATGTATCTTGTATTCTAAAATATCCCCCCCCCCAAAGGTTTGCATTTCAGCTTGATAAAGAAAGGAAGGAGGGGGGGGGGGTTGAAAACGAAAGTGGCGAAGCTGAAAATTTGTTTTCAAAAGTATTGATATTCTCAAAGATACACTATTTATCTTTTATCTAAAACAATGCTGTCATGCATTCATGATGGATAAAATTGTCATCCAAGGCATAAAAAAAAGAAAGGTCACTGCCTTGTCATTGCTTAAATGAAATCAAGTTATTTCTAAAATTGCGTCATTCAATTAAAAAAAAATCAAAACCTTGAAAATCATTACAATTTCTGAACTCCATTTATGAGTGACTGATACAGAAAAATTGAAAACAAGTATCATCAAACATACTGCTAGCACATCCCATACATAACCACTCTCCCCTAATAATAATTATGAATTAACAGTTCTGGTACTTTTGCTAAACTTATTAATTTTAGGGAAATTATGGTAAATCTTGATTTACCATAATTTTTTTATGGTAAATCTTGATTTTTGCAAGCAATCTTTTTTATTTAGGAAAATTTTGGTTGGCAGGTATGTGTCCGATATTAACCGACATTCAGCCATCATAACCGACATCGGCTTGATATCTAGCCGACATTCATTTGCACTTGGGTTATTAAAAATATTAACCATTAAAATAGAAGGCTCATGTTATAAAGTATTTGATTTTATAAGGTTGTTACACATTTCACACGTTAATTTCTCATGAAATATCCTTCCCAAGCGTAAACGATGAGGCTTCGTATGGTGATTACTGATAGTCACAGCAGAAGGGTTGGCACCTCTGCGACATGAGGTAAGTACAATATTGATAATTTCATTTCATAATTTTTTGTCAGGATAGTGTAAACATATAAGATTATTACACGTTTCACGCATTAATTTTTCATTAAATCTTTCCGCGTGTTAATGATGAGGCTTCGTATGGTGATTACCGACAGGCACCTCATACAAGTATTACAGGTTACACAGTAGTACTATAATATTGTCCTTAACTTTGAAAAAAAATGGCATGTTACATTACTGAAAGTTTGTGTTCCATTACCGAAACATTACTGAAAAATACCCTATTGATTACTGATAGGTTCTGCTAGAGGTTGGCACCTCTGTTATTGTAAAAGTTACCACTACAAATGTAAGTACCAATTCTGCATTTTATTATAAAACAAATGCCTGTAATATTTAAAAACTAATCATCATAAGCAACCTGGAAAGCAACTTCTGCAATTTTATTTTAACAAGGGCGTCTCAACGTAATAAATTGAAAAGAAAAGAACAACAAACAAACATTTGTAAGCAAATAATGTACAAAGGAGGCAGTAGAAAAGACCCTATTTGGGAATCTTGTTATCTATCAATGGAAAAACTGCTGCAAAGTGCAAAAGATGTGGACATGTGCAGAGTAATAAAGTAGCCAAGATGAAAGTACATGTTTCTAAGAACTGTGTGAAAAAGGCTTCAAGTGAAAGTGTGAAAGTACTTTCTTTATCCATGCCAACAGATGCAACCAAGAACAAGGATTAGCTTAGTAATTCAGAGACGGTGTGGGGAAGAAGTTGATGAGCCACCTCCAAAGATACTGTGTTTAGGAGGCACAGTGGTGCAGAAAATTTTCAGGGCCCAATATTTCCTCAGAACACAATTTTTTTTAATCCGAAATTTCCCCCAAAACTGTAACGGATTTTCATAGAAGTTTAAGTGATTATTAGAGTATATGTTGATGATTAAGAATTATCCTTAAAGCCTATTACTTAAAAAATTGAAAAAACAACAGCAACAACTAATATTTATTCCAATGAATAAATAAAAAACAATCTTACATTAATGGGTGACGTCAGTTGTCACCAAGAAATGGCAGCCTTTCCGTCTCTTTGTAAAGGCTGTCAATCACCTTTGACGTCTTATACATCTTGAGACGAGATGCTGGAAAAAAAACAAACATGTGAAATGGTATCTTCCACCATGGAAATGCCTGTCCAAGGATTCTTTTAAAAGTTGTGAAGCCTTATGAACAGGAGGTCCATTCTAAGAAATGAAGACTTAATTAAAAAGGGTATAGAACTGTATGTTTATGTTTATATTCGTTGTTAATAAGTCAATTTTTCGTTCTATAATTGTTATTACTATTATTATTTTACCCCCGGGCAAAAGTTTCCCCAGAGCTGCCTTATTTCCCCGGAACCTCGATCGCACGTTTTGACATATTCTGTACCCTTGGGAGGCAGTATCAACAAGTTTGTCTCAAAAACATCAGTTTGTGATAAAGTAAAAAATGATTTGAAGGTTGCTAAATTATTCTGTGCCTGCAATATTCCATTTGCTGTTGTGGAAAGTGAAGCATTTAAAAACTTAATTCACATCTTGAGGCTAGGCTATAAATTACCTTCACGTAAAAAACTGGCAGATGGCCTTTTAGATGCTGTTTATAATGAAATGGAAGAATCACTTAAAGAAAATTTGAAAGAAAAAGAAGGAACTCTTGTGATTGATGGATGGAGTAAAATTCATAATGAACCGATAAGCGCTTCATGTATTCAAGTTTGTGGAACATCATATATTGTGGATGTAGAAGCTATAGGTGCAACTAAAAAGACAGCAGAATTCTTGATTGAGAAATGCAATAAGGTCATTTCTACTGTTAAAACCAAGTATGGCTGTGAAATTAAAAGCATCGTTACTGATAATGCTAAGAACATGGAAAAAAATGAGATCTGAACTTGAAAAACAAGATGGAAATTCTACATTGATATCATATGGATGCGGAGCTCACTGGTTGAACCTTCTAGGTGAAGATATAACACCTAGTAGTGTGCCAAAGCATGTAGTGGAGGTGCATAAATATTTCCGAAATCATCAGTTACCAGGAAAATCTAGGTGGGACAGCCAATTGCCTTGTCTAGAAACTTTTGGGCAAAACCACAGCTCATACATAAAAATAGCAAATGAACATTTTGAAGAGATAGATCAAAACATTGTAACTCGTATACATGATTTTAATCTTTATCACATACCTGCCAAGTCTACTGGATTATCTGGGATACTCCCAGTTTTTGATGCTTTCTCCCGGTCTCCCGATTTCAAACAAAAATCTCCCGGTGTTCTGGCATTTTCTTAGATTTCCCTAAATTTGGGGATTTTTCCAGGGAAAACATTGGTAAATGTGTAGTTTAGTGTCCTAAATTATTTCGCCGACAATTTTGAAGTATGCCGAAAAAGTGCGACGTACAGATTTTAAAGTATGAAATTTCTTAGCAAATGGTTAGAAAATTTTATATTTGAAATGCATTTTAAAGATTTTCACTGTAATATTTACATGCAAGTACGATGCTGTGAAGAGAAGCTGCGGCACGCATAACATAACGCTGCCGCAACGATGTGACTGAAACTTTGCTCCGTTTAAAGGAATTTTCGATGCGGAGGCCAATTCACAAACGGAAGACTACAACAGCTACAGGGTACGTTCTTGTGAGGAAAGAGTTGCATATTGTAGTGCTACGCTACAGAATATAGTTCTTTAATGTTTTCTCACTGTTTTTAAAGCACATGTTCATAATTTTTTTTGTTCTTTTGAATATCATTCCCTGATTCCAAATAGAAAGTACCAATATGCGTTTCTTGCTTGTACAGAAAAGTGGGAAAGTGAAAGTTTTGGTTCTTGTTTTAACGGCGTCCATTCACAGCTGATTTGGTGTCCCAGTTCACTTTTGGTTCTGCTCTTAATGCATTGTTTCGAGAGAGAAGGAAGGAGAGCCGCCTTGGTCACATGCAGTTCTTTGTTTAATATTGTAATTGTGCATTTGTGTATTCGTTTGATCTTTGCTGGTTTTTTCGTGTTGAAGTGTGTTATGTCGGGTTCTAAAAAACAAAAATACCTTCAGAGCTTTAAAAGCTCATATAGTGCAGAATATCCCTGCGTAGTAAAGTCGTGTGAAAGCGAAAAACATGCTTTCTGCACAGAATGCGTAGTAGAATTTAGTGTAGCTCATGGAGGGAAAAATGACATTGCGAACCACGTGAGAAGTAAGAAGCATAAAATAAAAAAAAAAAAAAAAAAAAAAACGTTGCAAGACATGCTAAAAATACTAAAATTGAATGTTTTTTTCAGTCAAGTGGAAGTGAAAATAACTTGAAAGTAATTCGTGCGGAATGCCTTATTACTTCATTTTTGATTGAGCACAATGTCCCGCTGAGCTGCGCTGATCACATAGGTCAGCTTCTGAGAAAAAAATTTCCAAATTGGGAAGTGGCAAAGAGCTACGGATGTGCTCGGAAGAAGACCTCTGCCATTGTCGGAGAATTTGCAGCTGCAGGAACTTTGAGATTAGTGGCCACTCTAAAATCTGAACCTTTCTGCATCGCGACGGACTGTAGTAACGATTCTAATGTAAAGCTTTACCCTATTGTTGTGGCATATTACAGCAATGAAAATCGCGTGGTTGAGAATAATGTTTTAGCAGTTCCTGTCTTAAATGGAGACAGTACTGGAAGAAATATAGGTAATCTTCTAGAGAATTTGAAAAAAATTGATATTCCCGTGGATAATTGCATTGGATTAGTGGCTGTAACGCTGCTGTGATGGTTGGGAAGAAAAATGGCGTTGCTTCTGTTTTGCAAGGTTTTCAATAATATCTTGTCATCGTAGGATGTCCTTGTCATCTTTTGAATTTAGCAGCAGAAAAGGGTTCATGTCTGCCTTTAAATGTGGATGAACTGTTAGTAGATATTTTTTATTATTTGCAAAGAAGTTCAAAGAGGAAAGAAAAACTTAAAGGGTTTTCAGGAGCTACACAATAGTGAAACAAAAAAAAAGTGCTAAAACATACTTGTACAAGATGGCTTTCTCTTGGTAAGTTAATTGTAAGATTGTTAATACTGTGGAATTCTCTTACAATTTTTTTAAAGATGAAATATTAATGAAAAAACCGTGTAAACCTTGGCCAGATCCCAAGACTGTAGGGGACAAAAAAAGCACATGTGTCAAGAAAAAGAAGTGTTGAGGAAGCTGCAATTCTCAAGATCAGTCTAAAAAATTGCAAATATCTCAAAATGTGAGTATCCGCTATACTCTTTCTCGCGACTAGAGAGACTTTTATTTTCTCACTACTGATGCAAATAAGGCTTATTGTCTTTTTCTGGCTTATGTTACCCCATTTTTTGATAAAGTGAACTCTTCTGCAGTCCACAACCCCTCTTATCCATAGACTTAGAGGCATATTATTAGACTTTCTTAAACGAATGCTGTCCAGTTTTGTGAAGCCATGTTTAATGAATCTGGAAGAAGACTGCATGAATGACATTTAGAACAACATTCAGAACCAGAAAGACTATTCTGATGTCCTGATTGGAGATGAAACAAATATTTCCCGTAATAGTTAGAAAGATAAAGATAAGAAGCTATTTTTGTAAGCATTAGAAATTATTATACTGAAGTATGTGATTACATGCATAAAAAGTTTCCTCTGAGAAACGAGACTTTAAAGCATGCAAAAGTGTGTGACTACAAATTCATGGAAGGTGCTTCATGTAAAATACAGGGTGATTCATAAAGAAGGATACAGTTTCTAGATGCTGTAAAACAGTAACAGTTGAAGACACGGACCACAACTGCGAACCGTTAGGTAGATGTACTCATAAAGTTTTTGTCCCGCTACTGAGGGAAGTGACGTAGGCGATAGCGCGCATGTCACATGACTAGTCAGTCAAAATGGCGGTGGAGAAAGGGTTTTGTGTTCTTGAATTGAGCAAAATGGAATCTGTAACTGTTGTGCAACAGCATTTTCGATCACAATTGGGAAAAAAAACCTCCAACCAGAAAATCTATCTACGATTGGCATAAAGAGTTTGAAACTATGGACTGTTTGCGCAAACTTAAAAGTCCTGGACAACCGCGTGTATCGGAAGAAGTTGTCGATAGTGTTTGCACCGCTATTCAACGAAGCCTGGGAAAATCGACGCAGAGGGTGAGTCGTGAAGTGCAGATTTCACAATCCACTGTCTGGAGAATCCTCTCTTTCCTGTTGATCTAGCAGAGCTGAAACACTGTATCACAGCCACTATCACTGCACTTGATTCAGATATCTTCCTCATGTTTTTGTGGAAATGGATTGCCGGCTCGATGTGTGTCGTGTGACTAAGGATGCACACATAGAACATCTGTGACTGTCTATAAAAAAACTTGAAAACATTCCCGTACAATCTGTTACAGGTATCATAAAATATCTTGCATTGTTCTTGTTTTATCGGGCGTTGAAACTGTATACTTCTTTATGAATCACCCTGTATTTTTGCGAAAAATTTCCCATTTTTTAGCGAGCTAGTGCTTGTAGTCTTGATGACTTGCAGTCACGTTTTGTGAGTTGCAAGTCACAAAATTAAGTGCTAACTTACAAAATGAGAAACATGCTGATGTCCAATGGGTATTGATAAGCGAGCATAAAAATCAGTTATGGGAGATTTAATTTAATGGAATTGCACATGTAATGTTGTCCATTCTTTCGATACCTCATAGCAATGCTGAGTGCAAAAGGATGTTCAGTCAAATAAAATCGGAACTGAATTTCGCTCATCACTTTCAGATGAAAGCCTTCAGAACATGATCATCATGAAATCCAACTTGAAAGGTAGATGTTACGAATAAGAATTTGATGAAAGCTTCTTACGTAAAGCAAAATCTGCTACTCATGTAAAAAATAATTGTAAATAAATATTTGTATATGAAATTTAATCTGGCATTGTTTGAAAATACCTACTTTTCCAAACTTATGATAAATGTTGTATATGTATGTATTTGGTGGACAAAGAATATTAATTGCATAAATCTACTGGATTTCTCTTTCTTGGAGTTGGCAAGTATGTTATCAGCAAGTCAAGGATCTTATTAAACAATTGAAACCTGTATCAAGTGCCTTAGATATTCTTTAGTGTGATTCAACAACATTAGCAGATGCTTGCCATACATGGTGCAATATATTGAAAAATGATAATTTGAAGCCACATTTTTCTACAGTAAAAAAAAACGGTTTGCACAAGCAATTCTGCCATGTCATTTCGTTGCATATTTGCTGCACCCTAAATATAGAGGTGAACACCTAAATTTTGCACAAAAGGAAGATGCAAAATCATGGTTGTGAAAAATTAATCCTGACTATATATCATGCACCATTAACTTTAAGCTTAAGGAAAAGCCTTTTCCTAGTACCGTAATTTTCGGACTAAGAGCCGCATCAGTGTAAGGGCTGCAGGTAAGAAATTTTGCGATCTTGGAAGCAAAAGTTGCCGTAAGAACCACACCTGTGAAGTCGTGGTGCTGCTCAGTAAACTAAATTATCTTCCTTATTTTCATGAATTAACTCACACCCAACGTGATTATATGTATACTTCAAAGGCTAATTCTGCAACTCAGTGTCGATCTGCTTTATGCACTTATTTTTTCATACTGGCCAAAGCTTTTATTTATAAATTTTTTATTAATCATGCTAATGATGTTATTTGTTTGCCTTTATTAAATGCTCAAAACCATTTATGTAATCAACATAAATCACAGTTAATCTTAAGACTCCCGTTAGAATATTGCATTGCTCGTAAAACCGCACGATTGTCTAAATTCCATTCAATGTGGATGTCTGCTACAGGTGGTTCTCTGTTCACCGCAATAGAATCCGTCTTAGAAGTAATTAACTTATAAATTATCGCTTGTAATGCTTTCGATTAATGTTTTCTTCAATAATATGTTCCTTCTATGTTTGTTATGCTTTTTTTTCTCATCTACAGATGTTTTTGTTAGAATGAAGTTGCTTTACGCTTCCTTTTACCAGCTGCTTCGCACGTGTTCGCGGATCTCTCCGCCAACACTTCCAAACAGCAGTGGCTTTTTTTCTTTCAAGTGGTTTGACCTACTTTCATTTACTGCGCACTCAGCTTTCGTGTTGAGCTCTGCTTTTATATGAATGGGAAAGCTCTCCCTTCTGTTTTTTTTTTGTGTTTGTGAAGATTTTATCTTCAGCCAAGTATTAAATTAATTACCCATTGTTAACATCAGATGATAATGCTACGGCGCTTATTAGTGAGAAAGCATTTCCAGCCGAAGCCTTCAACTTCCACTATCGTCAGTCAATAAAAAAATAAATTAATTAAAATCGAAACAAAACTCAGGAGCACAGAGCCAAGAAACACCTGTATGCCTGCCAGATTAACCAAGAAGAGTGAACAGAATTTGACTTTTCGTCCCGTCAGTATTGTTTGGAATAGGTCACTGCAAATGAAATCATCCTGGGGCTGGCTTTTGAATTGTTCATGTTCTTAAGCTTTTGCTCAGGGAAGTGCCCATCAAAACGGTCTCCCCACCCCAATGAAAATCAACATTCCTTCCCTTGTTTGCATCGCACCTTCCTGCGTGATGTATGCTGCAGCCAACAAAAGAAATGCCCTGGGCGCTGTCTCCACAGAAGCCTTGGACGTCACACTACTGGCCTGTGTGCTTACGTCCCCATTCCATACCCCCACTCCCCCATGCAAAGGTCATTCGAGTCAGGCATTCCTTTCACAAACAAACCTCCTAATCTTAAGACATACATGAGCATTTCCCCGTCCTCCCCCACTTTCCCTCCTAAACCAACATCAGGACAGCAGAGTTATCGTTTAAATAGACGTGTCTGACATGAGTAGAAAGGGGGGGGGGGGGGAATGATCCCAGTTGAGTTTGTGAAAAAAAAAGAAGACGTTTGAAAAAATTTTCTAAGCATCTGCATGAAAAAAAAAAAAAAGGGAGGGAAGAAACAGTCTTATCGAAAACAAATTCGTCATAAGGGACGCACACCCGAAAAATTTCACTTTTAGTAACGTAAGAGCCGCAGCTCTTAGCCCAAAAATTACGGTACATATTTTATGGAATATGTGACAACAACAATCAGTGCTCATGAATGGTGGAAGATCACGCAAAATTTCTAAAGACTTTTGTATGTTAATCGCTCACCTTCAAACATGTCCTCAAGTAGTGCTGCAGTAGAAAGAATATTTTCAAATTTTTCATTTGTGCACTCCAAAATCTGGAATAGGCTTTCAACAGAAAATGTTTCTAAACTTGTGTTTTTGTCATGCAATGCTGAAACAACAAAAATGTGGCTTTGATGTAGGAGATATTGTTGAATTAGATGATTAAACTGATTGCTGAAGTATGAAATGTGGCTTTGTATCCTTAAATTGAAAGTTGAATTTAGAAAGTAGAATCTGTTTCATTTATTTCAATTTTATATATATATATTTATTTATATTTTTTATTTGTACATTGGCTGTAAGATTTGTTAGGTCAATCTTAATCAAGTTGGGTGTAAATTTTTTGGGTTTTGAAATATTGTTAATAATTAATTTCTCAGTATAAACATGAGCAGTTTGTTAATAGCTTTTGATTAATTATTGTTTTGAATGACGGAATTATTTTCATCCCTATGAATTGGGTAAACAAAAATATACCTATTAGTTTATAAACGCATAATTTGTATTTTATACTCACATTTCCTTAAATCAGTTTCAAAGTGATACAAATGTATTTTATGTCAAAAAATAATACTTAACCCTTAAATCAAGGTTTAAAATTTCAAAATTATTTTGTTTTCCTTTAAAATCATTTGTAGAAAACAAAAAAAAAAATAACTTGATTATATATGCCCTGTAAGTAAACACAGTAAATCCCTATTTTTTCCACTTTGGCAAATTTGACAAAAACCTATTTTTGCCGGGATGTTTTTTCCACCTGTGGCAAAAACTTGCCAACCCTGCGCCTTAATGAACATTTCAACCATTGGCATAAAAACGAGGCTAAAAGCAGCACTAATAGATTTATGCTTAAATAATACAGCTATTTTCGATAGGGAAAGAACTCTACTAATAGTGCAACAACTGTCATGGAAAGCCATTTTTATTGTCAGAAGCATTGGTCATATATCATACCTTCCAACACAATTGTAATAGTAATATTCCTGCCTTTATTTCCGATGCATGGGAAAATCTTATAATGATAGATGGCAGATTAAAACAAAAACATGGAAATAATTCCAAGTATAATCGTAGTCTCACCCACTAGATGGCGATATGAGGTTATGTAGCGATAAGGCTCCCTACATGCGCAGTGATAACATCTATACTGCAGGAGGACATAAAGAGCAATCAGCCAAACCTTTGAAGACGCCATGGAAATCACGATCGAAATGCGTATCTATGAATAGCTGATAGACATGGGCTTGAGAGTATTCGGTGGTGTAGATACCGGTTAGGCGTTGTTTATTAAAAACTGTTTTAACTTGTTCTTGATATTTCATATTTGAAGAAAATTCATCCGATGTTTGGCTTCTTATGTTCAGAGATTTTTACGTGGTGTCCATACAAGCCTGTGGTTCTTTTAACTTCTCATTCTAAAATTTTTTAACACTTCATTGATTTTAACTACATAATAAAAAAATAAAAGACTTGAGAGTGGAGGCCATTTTAAACATGATAATATTATTGAATTGAAATACTTGTATGTCATTGGCATTATAATTACCGGGTATAAGAACAACACATATGAGACAGCATCGATACTGGAAATGCGTAATGGAAGAGGAGCGACTACCGATGTGAATACAACAAGGATAAAAAAAAGGGTAAGAACTTAAATATTTTTACTGTTGTTCTTTGTTATCAGTATATTGAGCCAGCCAATGGCTCGCAGATGGACACGGCAGATGAGCATAGCCGCACCGTGATGAGAGAGTTAGTATGTGTTGAACAGAAGTTAAAGACTGTGATAAATTCAGTGTTATGTACTCAAATCATTTTCCCCACGTAATATTGAAGTTCAGAAATGATTTTTTTTATTATGAATGAAAATTGATGTATTAAACATGTTTATTTCAATCAAGAAAATATTCTATGCTTCAGAATTAATGATTGAATTTGGGAAGTGAAAATTAGTTTTTAAGATTAAAAAGGGAACAATTAATTACTGTTGTTTTAATTAGTTTGAGTTGGGGTTCATGTGAGGTGTAAGATTCAATTCTGTAATTTTTTAAAGTGAAATCATAAAAAAAAGTAACTCATTAAAACAGCATCTCATAAATAAAATTTTGCAAAATAAACTCATAAAATGTCTCATCACTTAACATGTATTTAAAAAAAAATATAAATAAATAAAAAAATGGGAATTTTTAGATTTTAAAAAATGTTTTTTAAAATGTGTAAATGTATTTCTTCACAGTTGGCACGTTTTGTGCATCAAATTAAAGCCCTTTAAAAACAGCTTTAAAATGAGCACTAGATGAGCTCTCCATGACTAAGAATTACCAATTTATGGGCATTTTTGTATGTCTAGAGTGCACCCAAATTTTGTATTTTTTGTAATTTTCAAGAAATTCCAATAACAAAACATGACAGCTTCAAAAATCTAAAAAAACTTGGGTTTTAAATGTGCTCCCTTAGGTACAACTAAAATAGCTAAAAATCAGGTAAATCTGGAAAATCAAGGTTGAGACCCCTTGTTGATTTGACATGGATGGCACACGGAAAAACTGAGTTAGACTGCATTTTGAATTCCTTAAGTACTTTTTATTTTGAATTTGATAATAAAAAGTCATAGTAGATAACAAGGTCATGAAACATACAGTACCCATAATATTTCGGTCCTGATGATTAATGACAAGAACGCATTACATGACTGTTGATTTTTGAAATGTCCCAAAGTAATTTTACACATGAGCTAGCCTCTTCCTGCAAGAATTTTAGTTATTTATTCACTGTTAATTTACACTGGCGGAAAGTGAAAAAAGAACACCAAGAAGGAGGCGTTTGATACCAACGAAATTTATACAGTATAATAACGGAATACAGAGGATAACATGATCAAAACATTATGGCAAAATACAGCTGTATTTGCTGGTAAACTGAAAAATAACATTTCCATGTAACATGGTTAGTACAAGGTTGAACCGCCATAAACTGTGTCACACTGTGCAATTCTGGCATGGAGTCTGTCGTACAGATGTTGGATGTAAGTCTGGGGTATTGAGTTCCAAGCATCCTCAACCTGGACGTGTAAATCGGGGATGGGTCGTGGCTGGCCGTGAAGACTGGATAAGTCGTCGTCCCATAAAATCCCGCATGTGCTCAATGGGGGACAAATCTGGTGAACATGCAGGCCATGGAAGTTGTCTCACACCCTGAAGTGCATGTTGCGTTGCACGTGCCGTGTGTGGGCGTGCGTTATCTTGCTGGAAAACACCACAATTTACCGACCTTACAAATGGCACAACGGGCTGAATGATGTTGTTGATGTAGGAGGTACTGTTTAACGTACCAGGTACAAACACTAGTTGTGTACGGGAGTGATAGCTGATCACTCCCCACACCAGGAGACCAGGTGTAGGCCCTGTGTGTCGCTCGCGGATGCAAGAAGGATGGAGACGCGCCCCTGTGCACCTGCGAACACGCATACGGCCATCGGAGGCTCCCAAGCAGAATCTGCTTTCATCGCTGAACACGACAGATCGCCATTGCATTCTCCAGTGCAGACGTTGGCGACACCACTGCAGCCGTTCCTGACGGTGGGCTGGAGTCGGAGGTACACATGCCAGAGGCACACGTGCACGTAGTCCTGCATCCATAAGACGGTTGCAGATTGTTCGCACAGTCACCTCAGGAGCAACGGCTGCTCGGATTTGCGTCGCAGTGGATGTTCTGCTTGACAACGCCACTCTTCTTATGCATCTATTGGTCTGCTCATCAGTTCATCTGTGACTCCCGGTTCCACGTCTTCTCGTGTGGGAACGTTCCTCGGACCATCTACGCCACCATCGCACCACCACAGATACTTCCCGTCCAATTCGCTCCGCAATACGATGATACGACCACCCGGCCTCACGACTAGATGACCTCGCTCAAAGTCCAATAACTGCTGAAATCGTACACGTCTTCCATGTCCAGGCATTGCAACTTCTTCAGGGTCTTCGCACGTGTCCGTACGCCGACGGCTGATTACATTCACTTTGCTGTACTCCTTAAATATCACTGACGATAATTTGCATATTATGCCGTGCTGTGGCATAAGCGCTCACTGGTTGGTTCCGAAATTAACATCACACCTACGTAAACGCGACCCCATTAACATATGTGAATTTCTCTCTCTCTCTCTCTCTCTCTCTCTCTCTCTCTCTCTCTCTCTCTCTCTCTCTCTCTGTGTGTGTGTGTGTGTGTGTGTGTGTGATCCAAGAACACCCCTTTGTGGGACATATCAGATGTTTGTTGAGTGGTTATATCACAGATAAATCTCTATACATACATATCATCAAGCTGTTCTCTTGAGATTCAGAGGCTATTCCACAATGAAATATGAGCTACCAAATAAATTTCTAACTGATTATTTTGATGATTCAGTGAAAAATGTGTATAGTCATTCCTACAGCATGCATTTCTAAGAATATGTTTGTTTTTGCTTCCTTTGTCATCTTGTGCGACATTTCAGTAATGATTGCTATAACATCAATGTGTAATTCATTACAAGTGCATAGTGGAAGTGATATGGTGTGATGCCTTGTTGTTGTCAGAGGAATCCAGAACTTCAGTTTGTTTCAGGTGAATATATTCAGGATGGGAGAATCACAAAGAGAATATTAATTCATTTGAGAGACTATTTCAGATGCATTTGCTGTGCAAAAAGCTGTAAAGTGGGGAAATAACCAGTATATTAATACAGACATTTAACGTGGACCAGGAACATCAAACAAAGATCTTCGCTCTTTCCACGTTTATAAGTGAGTACCGGAAAAATTCTCACTGGCCGCCACCGGGAGTCGAACACAGGGTCTTCCAGTTACGCGCCGGATATGCTTCCGTTACACCACAGCGACCTCAAATTCCTCCAGACTCACACACGCTAATTGCCAAGCCAATTTGGCAGGTTGCTTCTTGGAGCCCCGCACAATGCTGGGGATTCACCAAAGATGGTAAGCAGCAACTGAATAACCAGTATATGCTCTTTGTAGCCTCCCTGCATGAATGAAAAAATTTTGTATGAAAATTAAATCACAACATTTATCAGAAAGAAGTCTGCTTGTGTACCTCAGAGTTTGTAAACTGCTTTCCTTGTTGACACACTTTGCTGCTTCTTCAGGAGAATTTATTATGGAACAGTTAGAGCGCAATAGTTCTGATCTTATTCACCTCATATTCTGAATTTTGCCACTGTAAAGGGCAGCGATTGTTCTGGCTTTTTTAAAGTTTTCACCAACCCATTTGCCAAATTAAATTTTTTTTTTTTGCCAAATGTAATCTGAAGTCACCAATTTGTTTTTTCACCATCCATTGAAATTATAAAAACCATAAAGTGTCATAATAAGTCTTACATCAGTGATTGCATCACTCTTTTCACCTAATCGTTTTAAATCTCACGTGCAAGGTAAACAATGAAAAAGGTAACTAACATTTGAATTATTTTTCAAATGCTAAGCTGAATAAAAATTAAAGATTGATTTTTCTTGGATATCATTGAAAAAGGTAGTCGCCAATATTTTCGCCAAAATTTTTTATCAATTGCTAAAAATAAATTTTTTTTTTTTTTGCAGATTGCAAATAATGTGATTGGCAGCGTAACCCCTAGTACAGGGTATTAGATGTTCAATGTACATAGGTGGTCCCCAGCAGATTTATTTAGGGGGAAACAACCAATATCACAAATAAATTTGTGACAATTTAAATTTTATTTTATGATACTCAAACTATATTTACAATTTATTTACAGTTGATATTTCAAGGATGAATATGACACTTGGCCAAAAATGAATGTTCCCATTATCCGAAAACATTATCGAATGACTCACACAATCACCCCATAACTGTTCATGTGTCCTCCTGTAGAAGGATTGATTGGCTTGTGTTGCTAATGTCTATAGCAAACACGATAAAATGAATTACTGATTTCAGACAATGTTCTGCTGCTTACTGGATTCAAACTCGCTGATTTTTTCACTGTTTCTTTCACTGCTTATGTCGTTATCTTTGCTTGACTTGACTGATAATAACAATAATCAACTCTGGGTCGCAGCACCCTCTCACTGGAACAGATTGATAGATGATGGCATGTGATGTCACACAGAAGACCAACAGGTAAGAAAGTAATATTTATACAGGTTAACACAATCCTCAGAAAATATATTTTCTGTGTGGTTATAATTGTTTTGTATTTAGTTACTTGTAATTTTTGTGTGTTTTACCTAAAACCTATATGCAGTCTAGGTGATTTTTTTTTCTTTCTAATAGCATATTGCACTTGGAGAAAAATTGTTCAAATCATGTTGCATCTACGTTTCCATTATTTTTTTTATCAGGATAATATCTGCATATACATTTCTGATACAATGCAAAAAGTATTTACTGTTAGAAACTGTGCATTACAGTGCAATTTAGTGTGTTCTTGCAGCTGTCAGTTTTGGAACTAATCTGAAAAATTCTTGGTCATAAGTGACTTGGAGTAAATTGTATGAATGGGAAAAAAGGTGTTAATTCTGTGTTATTTTACTGTGCATTAGTATTGAAAAAAATTTGCAGATCTCTCACTACAGGTCATATTCTTTGTTTTTGCTGAAATTTTGATAATTTTATATTTTCTGCTGTACATGTTTGCATGGAGTGACTTGATTGACCAGCTTTCTAATCATACTTCATACCTTCCAGTACGGCTATAACTAACACAGAAAAAATTCGATGTCCAAAGACCCAGTTATCTGAAGAACGGTTACAGAATGTAAATAATCCACAACAAGCAAATAGAGTTACAGCTGCTAATGGCAGAATGTGGCGATATACAGCACCCGTGACAACTTCAAATAATGCACTTAGGTATTGTTTAAAAATTTACGTTTATGTAGAAAAAATTTGAAAATGCGTTAGTTTCATCTGTATATTTTTCTTTTGTGCTGCTGATCCTAAAACGTTTTATATGCTTCATGTAATGTGTTGTTACCTATAAAAATACAACTAAAGTTTTTAGTTTTTATATACATTAAAATAACTGACATTTAGTCATTTTTATTTCTAACTTTATATCCATTTTAAAATGATTGCATGATTGGTTTCTCTTGCTTTGTTGGTATGGGGATTCTGATGTGTGTATCTGTTTATCACTGAAGTACTTATCCTTGGGGAGATTACAATGTGGTTAGTGGTATTTCAAGCTTGTTATGGTTCAAGCCTGAAGAAATTGAAACAAGAAGAGTTTATTTATTTTAGCACCATGCTGAAATTGTTGACTCATAATCGTACTCCTCTTTCATTTTGCTTTGTTGCGTGTAAATTAATAATTGTATAGTTATTTGTTTAAATAGAACTTATCATTGAGCCAACTTCCTTGTAGAACACTAATGCTTTAAACTCATTAGTTTACTTTTAACTTCAGCTTTACTGTAAAGCACTACACAGCTTATCTCATGTAAGGTTTAACTTGATGTAATAAATTGGCTTCACTGTAACACATTGATTTATTCCCAGTCATAGAAACTGAAACAACATGACTGTGTTACTGCAACAATATAGGAAAGGGTTTAGAAAAAACAAGGGTACTTACAAATCCAACCTTTGATGTAGTTATTGAAATATCCATAAATCGTTTGAAATCAAAACAAGTACCACTTGGAGCATAACAAGCGTGCAAGCTTTTTTTTTTTAGCACGTCTTTTGTAAAAAAGATCGTGCGTATGTTATCGGTTTGTCCGTCCGTTTGTACCCACGATATCTCTGCAACTATTAGTCCGATTTGAAAAATTCGTTTTGCATTCGGAAGCTTGAAATATGCAAATGATGATCCTTTATTTCGTTGTTTTTTTTTACGATGTACAATTGCACCGTTAGAGGGCGTAAATGCAGATGATGTCGAATTCAAAAATATGTTTTATTCCACATATTTGCTTCTAAACATCCAATTGAAAAAATTCTTTTATCTTTCGATTCCATTTATGTCGAAAATTATTTTAGATATAGTTACTTTTCCAAATTACGCATAGATTTTCCGCAAGGTGGCGTAAAAGTAAATTACGTTTTTCCCGATAACTCTTCTTCTAAAACTCTTCTTCTAAAACTCCGATTTGAAAATGTTTTTCTTCAGCAGATACATCTCCTAATGAAAAATCTTTTGCATATAATTTCGAATTTTCGGTAAAGAATACTTTGGCCACCAGGGGCGTAAGTGTTAATTTTTGCTTCTGATGTATTTTTCATAAAATCTGAGCTTCTAAAATATCGATTGAAAACATTATTTCGTGGACTGATGCCACTCACATCGATAAACCTTTTCGGAAAATTTTCTTCCTAAAATATTCCACAGTTTCTCCGCCAGGGGGCAGATGTATATCTTATTTTTGTCAATATTTCTACTTCTAGGAGTTCAATTTGAAAAATTCCTTCTTTGTTAGACAGTGTTTTCCGTGTGGCATGTTTTTCATATAATTTTAAAATTTTCAAGTAATTCATAGACTTTCTGCTAGGGGGCGTAAAGGTAAATTGCATTTCCCCTATAGATCTGCTTCTAAATCTTCGATTTGAAAAATTCTTTTTGCACCGGATACAGCTCCTGATGGGAAATCGTTTGCAAATAATGTCTAATTTTTGTAAAAAAAATTGGTTTGGCCACCAGGGGGCATAAATCTTAATTTCCGCTTCTGATGTATTTGCAGCAAAATATGAGCTTCTAAATTCTCGATTGAAAAAAACGTCGTTTGTATACCGATACTACTCATGTCGACAATTATTCTTAAAATAGTGCATGGTTTCTACGCCAGGAAGCGTAGATGTATATCTTATTTTTGTCAATATCTCTACTTCTAGGAGTCCGATTTGAAAAATTCCTTCTTTGTTGGATAGTGTTTCCCTTGTGACATGTTTTTCCTATAAATTCAAAATTTTTAAGTAATTCATAGACTTTTCGCTAGGGGCGTAAAGGTAAATTGCGTTTCCCCCTATATCTCTGCTTCTAAATCTCTGATTTGAAAAATTCTTTCTGCACCGAATACAGCTCCTGATGGGAAATGGTTTGCACATAATTTCTAATTTTTGTAAAAAATGGTTTGGCCACCAGGTGGTGTAAGTTTTAATTTCCGCTTCTGATGTGTTTGCAGCAAAATATGAGCTCCTAAAATCTCGATTGAAAGAAAAAGTCGTTTGTTGACCGATACTACTCATGTCGACAAACCTTTTAGGAACATTTTCTTCTTGAAATAATGCATGGTTTCTACTCCAGGGGACGTAGATGTATATCTTATTTTTGTCAATATCTCTACTTCTAAGAGTACGATTTGAAAAATTCCTTCTTTGTTGGATAGTGTTTCCGATGCGAAATGTTTTTCCTATAAATTCAAAATTTGCGAGTGAATCATAGACTTTCCGCTGGGGGTGGGGGGGGGGGGCAAAGGTAAATTGCGTTTTCTGCGTTATTTCTGCTCCTAAAACTCCGATTTGAAAAATTCTTTCTGTATCGCATACAAGACCTCATGGAAAATATTTTTAACATAATTTCTAATGTTTGGTAAAGAATGGTTTGGCCACCAGGGGTCATAAGTGTTAATTTCTGCTTCTGATGTATTTCTAAAATAATGCATGGTTTTCCACCAGGGGACGTACAGTCACATCTAATTTTTGTCAATATCTCTGTTTCTAAGAGTTTGTAAGCTCACGATTCTGTTTACAGCAATATCTGAGGGATTAAAATTCTGACTGAAAAACTTCTTTCTTCCATCAGATGCTATTGTTTTCCATACCGGTTCCATTGACTTTGAATAGCTTTGATAAATTTAATTTACGTCAGAACGGATTCAAAAAACGTGCGTATTACACCCGAAAATTAGGAGTCATACTCTTTTTTAATATGATACAGAGGTGCCAACCATTACGAATTTTCCGTAATTATTACGGTTTCGGCTGCCTGACTATGGAATTATGGACAGGTTGGAAGAATTACGGATTTCAGTGTATTTTGTAATAAAAGTTCTGAATTTTGTGTCCTTATTTCTTAAAATCACGATTTAAGTGCAATAGCATTTTGTGAATACATTTATAGTTTTTTTCACACAAATGCGAAAATGTTTAATTGGTGCTGTTTCTAAGTAAGCGTCATTGAAATTCAGATATTGGATACTGTACATTGGCAAAGCCAATATCGGACGGATATCGGGTGAAGAACGGCAAGGCGATATTGCGTAATATGTCAGAAAAGCTGTTATTGGTGCAATGGCGTCCGCATACCTGCCAAGTATTCCACATTTCCCGTAATGGAATTTGTGGTAGTTTTACGGTCGGAAGATAGTTTCTTCCGGATTTTCACCAAAACAGCTCGTGGATTTTTTTCTATTGATGGGAATTGATATTGTTGTTATTGTCGCTTAATGTAAACTCCTGCTTTTGTTTTATTATGATCTCATAGCGATTGAACCTTATGTTATCTCATGTTTTTAGCAGTGAGCGATATTTATTTATAGATCGTACACCCCACCTCCACGCAATCCTTCCAAACTCCCTAATTATGCATGTAGTATGCATCAAATAGTGTGTTTACACATTGAAATTTTACCAACGCGTAAAAATATGCATCGGGAAACGCGCAGAATACACATCAAAGTGTAAAAATATGCATCAAAGAAATTTACCAACGCGTATAAATACGCATCGGGATGGTATTTTGTCTTTCAAAAACGGAAGTACATGAAATAAAGGTTTTTTCCGTAACTGTAATTTTGTTTTCCTGCGATATTGCCTTTGTCCAGTATTGTTGTTATACATCACTTTATTCCAAAATATTTGTATTTCAGTGTGAAAGTGGAGGGAAAATTTCCGAAAACTGAAATTCGACGGCGCAAGAATTTCCCTGTAATCTTCAGGCATGAGCGTGTAACGTCTTCAAGGAATTTCTCCTTTTCCGTCACAATGAACAGAAATTTTGGGGCAATTGGTAGTGGAGGAGAATGTTTTTCGCCTGAAACTCGAAAACTGAAGTTTCGTCTTTCAAAACTTTCGAAAACAGAAGTTGGACGCAGTGAATATTTCTCCCATAATCGTAACTTTATTTTTCACGCGATGTTTTCACTGCCTAGTATTGTTGTTAAATATCATTTTATTTCATAAATATTTGTATTTCAACTTGAAAATGGATGGATAATGTCCGAAAACGGAAAATCGGACTTAGAAAAGATTTCTCTCGTAACTGTATTTTTTTTTCCCCAATGATGTTCTGAACATGTATTCTGTATTCTTAAATATTCCCCCATCCCCCCAAAAAAGGTTTGCATTTCCGCTTGATAAAGAGAGGTTGGTGGGTTCGAAAACAAAAGTGACGAAGCTGAAAATTTGTTTTAAAAAGTATTCACATTCTTAAAGTTACACTATTAATCCTTTATCTAAAATAATGCTGGGTCATTATTCCATGTTAAATCACCGATTTTGTTTGCAAAACGTAACCCACCGACTCGGATTTTAATGAAACTTGGCAGGTAGATAGATATACCTGATAAAGGTATGGGAAAATCCTAAGTTTCAATTTTTTAAACCTCATAGTTTTTAAAATACAGTGCTCCAAAATTTAGCCGAACACCCACTTTTGCAGCTGTGCAGTAGCATGCCACTTTTTACATAACATGCTGTAGTTTGTGTGCTACTGAATTTAGGAATATGAAAAAGGGTCCCTGCATATTGAAAATACTTTTAATTTTACCTGAAACACCAGTAAAGTGAATGCCACCTAGTGGTGAAGTGAAAAATTACAGCAAAATTTAGACATTTTATGGGAGGCTCTGTAGAATATTTCTCCGGCATAAGGGAGATAATTTTTTTTATTGATTTTTTACACATCCTATAACATATTTGACAAAAAAAAAAATGGTGGTTATCAGCATATTTTCTCAGATGGTTAAAATTATCTGAATTTCATAGAGTGGGTTCTCCTTCTACAGTTCAGCCATTTTGTTCTACAAACCTGACCCACTGTTTTGGATTTTGCTGAAAATTAGCATGTAGGTTTACCTAACAAAAAAGCTGCAACACACTGCAAATTTTTTATCTTCCACATTCCATAGTTTCCGATATACAGCACTCGAAATTTGGCCTAACTACTCGTTCAACAGCAAACTGCTGTTTCAACTTGTATATTCTATTATATGGTACCTTTTTAAGTTGAAAACATGTCGCAGGCATCTGTGGAAAATAATAGCACTCCACATCTTTCATGATTATAGTTTCTCATTTCCTCAACAGAATATGTTGTTAGTCACTTTGCCTGTGCTCCTAAATTAAGTTGTGTCATGAACATTGCCTTCTACGACAGTTTGGTCTCATTTTTATAACCAGTTCTGGTAAGTAGGTTATGTAATTGGTGTTTATTATTTTTCATTTTGTTCTATAAATTTATACTTATGAGTAATATAACACTGTTACTAATTTATACTATAGCAGGCTTTAACACTATTTACTCATTGGGATAATTCTGAGAGAAGTCAGCCATCATGCATTTGATGATATTTTAAAAATAACTTACTGAAAATTTTAATACTGAACTGTGAATTAGAACATATATCCAACATAAAAATTCAACATTTCCATTTTACCATTGGCTTTAATGTTACTTTGGCCGCCCCGGTGGTGCAGTGATCTAAGGCGCTGGCCTCTGATCATTCGTCCGTAAGGGGTCCGGGTTCGAATCCCGGTCGGGCATGGATGTTGTGTTTGTCTCACGGCGCTGGCTCTCTCCCTTCCCTGGAACCAGTGACCCTAAATTAGGGACGGGTGACTGCTTATAGCCCATTGAGTTGCTCACGGTGGTCGTTGAACCTCCAATAAAAAACAAAAAAAAATGTTACTTTGACTTGGTCTCTTTTTTTTTTTTTTTTTTTTTTGTTAGGAGGTACAATAACAACAGAATGTGTCAGTGTGATCCAATGGGTTTTTGTCATCACTACTCAGTAATTCAAAGTTTTTTTTTTTTTTTTTTTCATGAAGTGAAGCTTTGTAGTATTTTCCATCGTGCTTATCTTTTTTACCTTTGAATTTTAAAATTCCTTTTAATGTCTTACCTCCCCTTTACTGTGAATAGAAGTTGAATCGCTTCAACCTCTCTTAGAATGTGGTTGCGTTTAAAAATAATAACATGTTCACAGAAAAGAAACATGAATATCACTCACCAATATTTCCAGTAATTGTTCAGCTATTCACACCTTGAAATGCGGTTCTTTATGGGTGAGGGGAGGGGAGGGGGCAAAAAGTGCCGAGGGCGTGCAAGCAGGGAACTTAAGGTACAAGAATGTTACTTGTGTAAAAGCTAAAAAATTAAAAAACAAGCAAGAAAAGCAATTTAACAAATTTAGGGTTAAAAACATTTTTTTTCATCAATTTTAGTTTTCATCTAATTAAAGTATCAAAATAAGTCTGGTGTGCGCTACTGATAGGACTCGCATTCGTTTTTCAGTAGGAAAAGTCCAGTGTCGCATTTTTAGGTTAAGGACTGGACTGCGATTGACAGGCTCCTAAAAGTTTGGTTTTTCAAAGGTGCTGCATAAAACAGTGCAACTGATTTCCCAAAATTTTCTCCCCTAAGCTGCAATCATCCTCCCAAAAGAAGGACCGCTGTGACCTGGTGTTCAGTGATCACGCCTCGGGAACTTTCAGTTCTTGGGTTCGAATCCGACTGAATCACCAAAGATCTGCTGAGGTCCACAAGTCTCATTAAGCAGTTGGTCCTTGGGTAAAGCCTCTTTGTTATAAACAAGTCTAACCCCCTGCCTCCTGTGGCTTTGACTCGGGCTATTTAGATCTTAGTGTAGCATAAGTAGTGCCCTGTGGGAGTCAAAAACCAACCAATCAACCAACCCCAAATAAAATATCGGCAAATTTTTTTCTTCTTTGATAAAATATAATCAAAGTGCATGCTCTCTTTTTCTTTTTTTCCCAAAGACAGAATAGTAGATTAAAAGAGCTGCTGACAGTATTGAAAACATTACTTTATTTTTGTGTATTATGTATCTTAGTAAATAAAGAAAATTTATGCAGTTTTATTACAGATTTCAATGTAATTCGTAAATGTCAAATTCCTATTGCGAAGGGGGAAAAAAAAAAGAAAAGAAACCTTCCTGTTGTTGCCATTGACATAAAATATCTATGGAAATTACAGATCTGAGAGAAATCACTAAAAATTTTAAATTCAAATAATTTTGTGTGTTTAAGAAATAACGAACAAAATTGCCCCCTCCCTTGTTCAACTAGCGGGAGAGTAGGATCTGAGAAAATACATCTGATGTAGCCAGTTTTTTTTTTTTTTCAATTATGTTGCTAAACATATGTCAAAACCACTTTACTAATACCTGGAATTTTGTTCAAAACTACTTGGAAAAGTCAAGGAATTTGATTTCGGCAATGGAGTGGGAGCCCTGTATATCTCATAACGACAGTCGTTTTCTATTATAGCCTAAACAACATAGAACACAGATTGCCTAAGCATAGTTGAATTAACATGGCCCGCTGAACATTGAACACACAAGCTCTTATCTGTTTTTAGTTTTACTATATAGTTGCACTTTGACCTGCTGTCAGGAGTTGCCAACGTCAAGTTCATCAAGAAGGAACCTGTGTTAAGTTAGAAAAAGTTTAACGAGAAGAAACCCAAATTTACAACAGGAACTAAAATGGCAGGTTAATTTAGAGGTATATGTCACATTACATTTTAGCCCCATGCTGAAATTGTTGACTGATATTCATACTCCACTGTAGTCTTTCTTTGTTGTGTGACATTCACTTCCCTATTGGGTTACTGAATAATAATGGCAGTGCATGCATAATGAACCAAACTTACGCATGTTTAGCTTTTAAAAGAACAGTTTCAGTGAAAACTTGAGTTAAGAAAGGTAGAAATTGACTAAATCTATATATATATAAATGTTAAGTTGGTTTGTGTACGCTTCAAAAACTCAAAAAGTTCTGCACCGATTGAGCTCAAATTTTGACACGATATACAACCCGCTTCAAAGATTGTTTTTATCTATTTTTCGCGTCAGTAACATACCCGCGATCGCGAGAAAACAGCTTTTTCCTTCGACCATATATACTAATGGACTGCGCACTGGCAATAGCTGCATCAGAGCGTAATAAATGTATTCACGAATGAAAAGTTGTAATGGAATTCTAAAAAAGAAACTCCTAAAATTCATGATGAGCACAGCACGAGTTAACCATCTTTTTGCCCGAAGTCACGTGATTTCGTGGCTTGCGATGTTGGAGCCAGAAATTTTGATGCCATGCGCAGTCTATCAGTATATATGGTCGAAGGCTGTTTCAACGGTCAGCTGTGTACCAGCAAACGCGCCATCTGCCAGAAGCGAGGGGAACACTCTCCATAGTAGGTGATCGTGTTGTTTTTATCTATTTTTCGCGTCAGTAACATACCCGCGACTGCGAGAAAACAGCGTTTTCAACGGTCAGCTGTGTACCAGCAAACGCGTCATCTGCCGGAAGCGAGGGGAACACTCTCCATACTAGGTGATCGTGTTGTTTTTATCTATTTTTCGCGTCAGTAACATACCCGCGACCGCGAGAAAACAGCTTTTTCAACGGTCAGCTGTGTACCAGCAAACGCGCCATCTGCTGGAAGCGAGGGGAACACTCTCCATACTAGGTGATCGTGTCGTGATTGAGCTGCGCGGTTCGCCAAATCGTAAGTAGAGGTTATGTTTTGTCTCTTGTCTCTCATGGTTTTCAACCTAGAGCTGTGAGAGCCATAAGAGGTTATAATCTTATCCCTTCCTTCTGTTCCAGTGAAAACCGAAATAATGCCTCCCAAAAAAAAAAGAATTTGGGTCGTCGCACTCGCCACACAGAAGGATCGAGAAGACGGCTTTCGAATATGACTGAGGAAGAGCGGGCATACGTGCGAGAGAGGAACAGACTAAGCACCATCCAGATGCGTAACACGGAACCAGCAGAAAGACGAGCAGCCAGGCTTGAGGATGCACGATTGCGAGCGCGGCAGTCGCGTTCTGCAGCAACAGATTTGGTTCGTTCTCAAGGGAATGAACGTGAGGCGTCGAGGATAGCTGAAGCACGTACCCAAAAGAACAGCAGATCTAATTCTGCAATACAATCGTCTTGCATTCCGGTACAATCAAGCTGTTGATTATAGTTCAAGTCCGCATGTTGTCATTGGCCAGATGAGTCATGTCTGTACCTACTGCCAGGCTCTAAAGTTCAATAATGAAACGAATGGGATGTGTTGCGCTGGCGGAAAAATTAAATTGCCTCAACTTGAAGCACCACCAGAGCCGTTGAAAACTCTACTTGCTGGATCTACCGCTGAATCGAAGCATTTCCTATCGAACATCAGGAAATATAACTCTTGCTTCCAAATGACGTCATTTGGTGCGGAAATTGTGACTGCTCAATTCATGCCTACTTTTAAAATCAAAGGACAAATATATCACAAAGCTGGCTCCCTGTTCCCGTTCCGAGATAGTGACCATAAATTCCTTCAAATGTACTTCATCGGGGATGATAGAGATGAAGTCGATGCACGTTGTGGAATACATACCTCGCTAAGAAGATCCATCATTTCGCAACTACAGGAGCTCCTTCACGAAAAGAACAATTTGGTGCGTTTGTTCAAAATGGCAATGGATATGATGCCATCAGATACCCACAAGATTGTCATTCACGCCGACAAAACGCCCGCTGGAGAACATGTCCGAAGATATAATGCTCCAACTATAGACGAAGTAGCAATTGTCATAGTCGGAGATCAGTTCCAACCTAAAGATATTGTTCTCCATCGAAGAAACGATCAATTGATAAACGTCGCAGAAACTCACCGTTGTTACGATGCTTTGCAATATCCAGTTATCTTCTGGGATGGTGCCGATGGATATCATTTCAATGTGAAGATGATAAACCCAGTGAATGGTGCAGAAATTAATAAAAAGTGCAGCGCAATGAACTTTTACGCCTACCACTTAATGATTCGGAGGAACGAGGACAATTATATTTTGAAATGCCGTCAGTTGTTTCACCAGTACATTGTGGATATGTATGCAAAAATTGAAACGGAACGTTTGCTATTTCTTCGTTTGAATCAGACCAAACTCCGCTCCGAAGAATACATTCATTTGCGAGATGCAGTTGTGAATGACGGTAATACAACCAACGTTGGAAAGCTTACTATTTTGCCATCTTCATACATAGGCAATCCACGTCACATGCAGGAATATGCTCAAGATTCAATGGCATATGTTCGTCATTACGGGCGTCCAGACTTATTTATCACCTTCACGTGCAATCCAGCTTGGGACGAGATACAGCAGCTGTTACTTCCTGGGCAATCACCCGTGTAAAGGCATGACATCACAGCACGTGTTTTCAGACAAAAGCTTAAGTCGCTGATGGATTTCATTGTGAAACATGAAGTGTTTGGATCTGTGTGCTGCTGGATGTATTCAGTAGAATGGCAAAAGAGAGGATTGCCACATGGGCATATACTAATCTGGCTATACGATAAAATAACTTCAGACGAAATCGACGATGTGATATGCGCTGAGATTCCACAGGCCGACGTCGATAAGGATTTGTATGCAGTTGTTATCAAAAACATGATACATGGACCATGTGGTACACTAAATCCGAATTCACCATGCATGGTAGGCGGAAAATGTTCTAAGCAATATCCTCGAGCACTCGCAGCCAACACAGTAACAGGAGACGATGGATATCCTCAGTATAGGAGACGATCAACTGAAGATGGCGGGAATTTGGCAACTGTACACATGCGAAATGGTGATATTGATGTAGACAACCGTTGGGTGGTCCCATATTCGCCTCTGTTGTCAAAAACATACAAAGCGCACATAAACGTAGAATATTGCAATTCGGTCAAATCGATTAAATACATCTGTAAGTATGTGAATAAAGGCAGCGATATGGCAGTTTTTGGTGTGCAACCAGAAAATAGTGACAGAAATGCAGTACGAGTTATCGATGAAATTGCACAATACCAGGCTGGAAGATACATAAGCAGCAATGAGGCTGCATGGCGAATTTTTTCATTTCCCATGCATGAACGGAATCCAGCTGTGGTTCACTTAGCAGTACATTTAGAGAATGGACAGCGTGCTTATTTCACAGATGCAAATGTGCAACAAAGAGCCCTTAATCCACCTGGTACAACTCTGACTTCTTTCTTCACCTTATGTCAGGAAGACGCTTTCGCCAAAACACTGATGTACACAGAAGTGCCCTCTTATTACACGTGGAATGTAACTAAAAAAGCATTCGTACGACGCAGACGAGGGGAGCTAGTCGACAGTCAACCTGGCATTTTCAGAGAAAATACAATTGGTAGACTTTATACAGTGCATCCTAATCAAGATGAATGTTTTTCCTTCGCATGCTGTTGGTAAATGTGCCTGGTCCTAGATCTTTCCAGCAATTGAAAATTGTTGACGGCGTCACATATGCCACTTTCCGCAGTGCGTGTCAAGCTCTTAATTTATTAGAAAACGACCAACAGTGGGATATATGTATTAGTGACGTGTGCAACACTGCACATCCAAACCAAATTCGAGCACTATTCGCAATTATATTGACCGCTTGCTTCCCTTCATCTCCCACAGAGTTATGGGAAAGATATCGATCGCATATGGCTGAGGATATTTTGCATAGTACTCGCCTAGAAAATGCCAATATGACCATGGAATTTACAGAAGGCATTTACAACGAAACATTGATAAATATTGAAGACAAGTGCTTAGCTATTGCAAATAAAGTTCTTAGTCAATTGGGAATGCCAGCACCCAACCGAACTACGATTGCTTCATTTGATGTGGATTTGCGCCGTGAACAGAGTTACAACACCGGTGATCTCCAGTCATATGTCCAATCAAACATTCCCAAATTAACGTGTGAACAGAAGGGCATTTATGATCGCATAATGCAAATGATAAATGACGGAGTTGGGGGGGGGGGGCTTTCTTCTTGGATGCGCCAAGAGGAACTGGGAAAACATTCCTTATCAGATTGATTCTGGCAATGGTTCGATCAAAAAATGACATAGCCTTAGCTCTCGCTTCGTCTGGAATAGCTGCGACATTGTTACCTGGTGGAAGGACTGCTCATTCAGCTCTGAAGTTGCCATTAAACATGCGAATCATCGAGACTCCCACGTGCAATATTTCCAAAGCATCCGGTATGGGAAAAGTATTACAAAAATATAAACTCATTGTTTGGGATGAATGCTCGATAGCACATAAAAAATCGCTTGAAGCTCTTGATCGATCGTTGCGAGATTTGCATGGAAACGTTCAACCATTCGGGAATGCATTGATATTGCTCGCAGGAGATTTTAGGCAAACATTGCCTGTAATTTCTCAATCGACACCACCGGACGAAATAAATACTTGCCTGAAATATTCAACATTGTGGCAACACGTACGTACATTGCAGTTGACTACGAATATGCGTGTCCAGCTGCAGAACGATCAATCAGCCGAGGTATTCTCACGACAGTTACTGGACATTGGGAACGGACAACTGCCAGTCGATGAGACGTCAAGACGAATATCATTTCCTGATAATTTTTGTAATTTAGTAACATCGAAAGAAGAACTGATCGAAAAAGTATTTCCTTATATTCAAATTAATTATAAGAATCACGATTGGCTCAGTGAACGAGCTATCCTTGCCGCAAAGAATAAAAATGTCTATCAAATTAATAATGTTATTCAATCCAGCATTCAAAGTGAGGAAATTACATACAAGTCGATAGATACAGTTGTAGAAGCAGATGAAGTAGTTAATTATCCAACGGAATTTTCGAACTCACTTGATCTGCCAGGGATGCCACCACACATATTAAAATTGAAAATAGGTGTGCCAATTATCATGTTGTGGAATATTAATCAGCCAAAACTCTGCAACGGCACGCGACTCGCAGTTAAAAAACTGATGAAAAATGTAGTGGAAGCAACTATTTTAACGGGGCCTTTCGAAGGTGAAGATGTCCTCATCCCTCGAATTCCCATGATCCCAACCGATACACCATTTCAATTTAAAAGATTGCAATTCCCAATTCGATTGGCGTTCGCAATCACAATCAATAAAGCTCAAGGTCAATCTTTAGAATTGTGTGGTTTAGATTTAGATGCGGATTGCTTCTCACATGGACAACTGTATGTTGCGTGTTCCCGTGTCGGCAAACCAGATAGCCTTTATATCTACGCAGAGAATGGAAAAACAAAAAATATTGTATACCCACAAGTATTGCAAAATTAAACTTCTATGAAACGTATGCTTTGTTTTGTTCCTCATTTCTCATCCATGCAACCACAATGTGCCACAGCTATGAGTGGCCGGGTATAGCTAGTATGATATATTTGTATTAAAGTTAACGGATGACTGTCAGTGAGACAGGCATCTGAGACCCCCTGCTAATCACACTTATTCATACCTATAAAAACTTGTGTCCTATCTTTAAAGAATTATTTACTCACATCAACTAGCCTGGACCAAAAAGCATATACTGTCGGGCAAAAGTCCTGCACCAGTAGACCAAAAATCAATTTTTGATATTTGAAGCCAACTTATATGACGTAATGGTAAAGTCAGGAATACATATTATACATCATTTTAAAGGAAATTTTATGCTGAATTTAAATATTTTTACAGAATATTATTACCAATAATAGAAGTGAAGTTACCAGCAAAAGTACAGAATCTAGTCATAAAAAGCAAAAAATAGTGGAACTTGTGAAATTAATGTACAATGCATGTAATGTAAAATTACTGTACAGTACATTACTGAAACTTTGCAGAACACTTGAAATAACTTACCAACAAGCAAAATACGCTTTAAAATTTAATTGGATAACCATGATTTCTTAGTAACAATGTGCACCATCTTGGTATGGAACTAATGAGCTTCTCTAGTTGTCCATTGGTGATAACACGGTGCCATACGGCCTTTACAGACTCAATTAATCCTGTTTTAAATGTGGGTCTTTACTGACGGATCGTTTTCTTCAATCTCACCCACAGATTCTTTATGGGATTAAAATCCGGTGACTGGGCCGGCCACTGAAGTTTTCTTATAATTTTTTGATTAAACCATTCGTCAACCAACTTTGACCAATGATGGCGCATTATCATCCTGAAAGGTAAAATTCCGCAAACCCATGTGTTTTTCAGATGGTAGCAGTTTGGACTCTAAAATATCCACATACACTGGCGGAAAGTGAAAAAAAGAACACCAAGAAGGAATTGGCGGACGATCATGAAATTTGCATACGTTAATGGGGTCGAGTTTACGTAGGTGTGATGTTAATTTCGGGACCAACCGGTGAGTGCTTACGCCACAGCACTGCATAATATGCAAATTATCGTCGGTGGTATTTAAGGAGTACGGCGAAGAGAATGTAATCAGTTGTCGGCGTACGGACACGTGCGAAGACCCCGAAGAAGCTGCAATGCCTGGACATGGAAGACGTGTACGATTTCAGCAGTTATCGGACTTTGAGCGAGGTCGTCTAGTCGGACTCCGCGAGGCCGGGTGGTCGTATTGCAGAGCGAATTAGACGGGAAGTATCAGTGGTGGTACGATGGTGGCGTAGATGGTCCGAGGAACATCTCCACACGAGAAGACGTGGAACCGGGAGTCACAGACGGACTGATGAGCGGACCGATCGACGCATGAGAAGAGCGGCGTTGTCAAGCAGAACATCCACTGCGACGCACATCCGAGCTGCCGTTGCTTCTGAGGTGACTGTGCGAACAATCCGCAACCGTCTACTGGATGCACTACTACGTGCACATGTGCCTCTGGCATGTGTACCTCTGACTCCAGCCCACCGTCAGGAACGGCTGCAGTGGTGTCGCCAACGTCTGCACTGGAGAACGCAATGGCGATCTGTCGTGTTCAGCGATGAAAGCAGATTCTGCTTGGGAGCCTCCGATGGCCATATGCGTGTTCGCAGACGCACAGGGGAGCGTCTCCACCCTCGCCAGCGATACACAGGGCCTACACCTGGTCTCCTGGTGTGGGGAGCTGTCAGCTATCACTCCTGTACACAACTAGTGTTTGTACCGGGTACGTTAAACAGCACCTCCTACATCAACAACATCATTCAGCCCGTTGTTGTGCCATTTGTAAGGTCGGTTCATCGTGGTGTTTTCCAACAAGATAACGCATGGCCACACACGGCACGTGCAACGCAACATGCACTTCAGGGTGTGAGACAACTTCCATGGCCTGCACGTTCACCGGATTTGTCCCCCATTGAGCACGTGTGGGACTTCATGGGACAACGACTTATCCGGTCTCCACGGCCAGCCACGACCATCCCCGATTTACGCGTCCAGGTTGAGGATGCTTGGAACTCAATACCACAAACTTACATCCAACATCTGTGCGACAGACTCCTTGCCAGAATTGCACAGTTTGACACAGTTCATGGCGATTCAACCTCGTACTAACCATGTTACCTGGAAATGTTATTTTTCAGTTTACCAGCAAATACAGCTGTATTTTGCCATAATGTTTTGATCATGTTATCCTCTGTATTCCGTTATTATGCTGTATAAATTTCGTTGGTATCAGACACCTCCTTCTTGGTTTTCTTTTTCACTTTCTGCCAGTGTATTTCGATCCATTCAATGTGCCATCAACAATGTGCAGATGACCAGCACCACTGGCTGAAATACAGGACCATAACATCACCAAATGTGGGTGCTTGATTGTTTGCTTTGTGCAGCATGCCTTATATCTTTCTCCAGCTCGACGACATACATAATAATTTCCATTATTAGTGGAAATAGTAACAATTGTTTTATCACTGAAAATAACACTTTTCCATTCATCAACAGTCCAATTCTTGTGTGCCTTGGCCCAAGCAATTCTTTTGAGCCGTTGTTGTTCAGTAAGGAAAGGTTTTCGTGCAGTCAGTCCATTTTCTTGTATCCTATGACGAACTGTACGTGCAGATGCAATAATGCCTACTTCATTCTCCCACTCATTTCTTAAATCAGCGGCTGTTTTAAACCTTAATTTTAAAGAATGACGAATCAACATGTGATCATCACTTTCAGTACACAGCCTGGTCGACCTGTTCTTTTTCTGTTTTCCAGACATCCAGTTTCTGCAACTCTTTTAATGGTGTGCAAGACAGTGGAATGATCACAGCCACATTTAACGGCAATTTCATGACTACTGAATCCAAGTTCATGCGAAGTAATAATTTTTCAGGTCTTTGACATTCCAAAATTCAAATATCAGCAGGAATTCTGCATAAACTTCTATCAACTGACAACAAGCAGCTACTTGTTTACCCACCTAGTGTTACTTTTGCGTTGGCACACAATTCTGCATCCATTTATATCTCGCTAGCGGATGTTGGAGAAAGCTATAGTGGATTAAAGGAGGATTGCAAACTCTTTTCAGAACTGGATTTGTGTTTCCACACTTGCACATTTTTGCTTGTAACTTCACTTCTGTTACTGGTAATAATATTCTGTAAAAATATTTGAATACAGCTTAAAATTTCCTTTAAAATGATGTACACTGAAGAGCAATTGAATTAGAGACAGCTAGCGTTATGCAAATGTGGAGCTGTGGGCGGCCCTGTAAACGGAAACAACATGACATATGCAGCAATCCGACAATATAAGGAGTGATGTGACAGGAATCAGTAAGAGTCAGACGCAGTATGGGTAAGACGAAGGATCTAAGCGCATTTGATCATGGGCAAATTGTCGGGGCCTGACGAATGGGTTACTTCATCTCGGAAGTCGTGCAGGCACTGGGATTTTCACGAGCCACTGTGTCACGGGTGCACCGTGAGTACATCGAATCCGGTAAAACCATCCCTGCAAGGGCCAACTGCCGTGGACAGCAGCAGGTGGATGAGCGGGGTCATCGTCGGCTGGTTCGCATTGTAACAGTGGATAGACGGGCCACAGTGCAAGAAATCACTCGGCAATTTAACGCTGGTGCACGAAAACGTGTAAGCAGCCACACCATCCAGAACCATCTCCTCGCTATGGGGTACAGATGCCGTCGTCCCACGAGGGTACCGCTGCTGACCGCACATCACAGGGTGCAAAGATTATCATGGGTGCGGGAACATCATCACTGGACCTAAGACATGTGGAAAAATGTTGCCTGGACTGATGAGTCTAGATTCACTTTGGTACATGCGGATGGCAGGATACCAGTACGGATACCACATGAAGCGATGGATTCTTCTTGCCAGCAGGGTACTCTTCAAGCTGGTGGGGGTTGTATTCTTGTTTGGGGACTGTTTACGTGGACTGAAATGGGACCCCTGGTACGTGTGACATCGTCCCTCACAGGTCAACGTTACCGGGGTATCCTGGATGACCATTTGCTCCCGTTTGTGCGTCTTCAACATCCCACTGGGGACCTCATCCTGCAACAAGACAATGCACCGTGCCATTGCTCCCGGATTGTATCTGAATGGTTGGATGAACACTCCACCGACGTGACCTCGCTTCCTTGGTCAGCTAGGTCACCTGACCTCAATCTCATCGAGCACATCTGGGATGCCATCGAAAGATAAGTTCGAGGCTCTGACCCCCTCCATCAAATCTTCGTGAACTGTGGGAGCTTGTTCAGGGGTCGTGGGTCCGTATGGCTTCCCAATGCTTCCGGTGTCTTGTCGAGTCTATGCCGAGACGAATCGCCACCATCATCAGGGCGAAAGGTGGTGCTACATGTTACTAGACAGGTATCTCTAATTCAATTGCTCTTTAGTGTATAATATGCAGTGCTGGCTAGTGGCTGAGATAGTGGGAGGTTCACTACATTTCTATTCTCACCTACGTATATGAGAGTCTGTGTGGTGTTGTGTATGTGTCATGGCTCATGTAGACTAGTTTGGCGACAATACAATAAGAAATTGATTTGTGCTCTGAAAATGCAAATGAAAAGTTACTGGTATAGTTAACCTTAATTAAAAATACGAAGGAGTTTCAGTACTATAGTGAGTTAAAAAAAATAATACAACAATACAAAAGGAAAATTTGCTAGGATAAACAGTATAACATTGGCACCCACCTGAAATCAATATTGCATCTGATTACCACCAGCTACAGAAGCACTGCCACTTCCATGCCCAGTAGATGCTACTGCAATCGTTACTTCTGCTGTTGTTGTGGCTGTGTGTTTGTATAAGAAATCCATCCTTCGTTCTTTTTTCGCCGCAAATTTGTCAATTACGCATTCGTTAAAATTCTCAAGCTGGTTGATCACATTTTTTTCGATGAACAATATTGCTAGTGTTGTCAGTCTGTCTTCCTCCATTGTACTTTTCAGAAATGTTTTAATCCCTTTTAAGCAAGAAAATCATCTTTCTGCTTCTGACGTTGTCATCGGAATTGTAATTATTATTTTCAGGAGTTTTTGGACCTCTCCGAAGCACTCTTTTAAATTATTCTCTAGCAAAAATCCCAACAGGTCAGTTTGCTTTCTTTACATTCTGAAAATCATCTCTTCCGTAGACGGTCTGCAGTTCTGTTGTCAACCTGTTCTTGTTAAGAAATGGATACAACTCCACTACACATTCCAAAGTTTGCTCTGGGAATGCCTTTCTGAAACTGGTGAAACTATGATATTCAAATAAATTTGAAGCTGACAAATGTCCAGAAAACTGGAATCTTTCTTCAGCTTGATTTATAATTAAGTCGCAGACTTCTTTTGCAGAAGCATTTCGTAAAATTTTCATTTCTTCAGATCTTCTCTTCACACTGACTTCTTCCACAGTAATGTTGTCAATGTCCTCTCTGATCTTAACAATTACATTAACAAAGGCCGATATTGCAGTTTTCACTGATAGGGGGCTTATGGTTTGTTTCTGTAAAGTATTGTACAAGATATCAACATGAGGCATTACCCTGTGGAAAAATGGAATCCAGAAGTTGAATGCAGGTTGCATCATTTTCAGTTGGAGTCCTTGAACATGATTTATCATTGTCGTTTGTTTACTGGCTTCTAGAATTTTCTGAAAACACTCAATTAAAGCGTCTTTATTTTTGTAAATTGTTACGATTGTCCTTGAATGGAAATTTCATCATGTATTAGAGCCTGACTGTATAGCTTCTTCCAACTATTTCATCCAGAACTTGGGTCCTCTGAGATGAATAGGCGAAAAAGTTAGGGATTTCAGAAACGTTAGCAAAGAAGACTCTTAACTTTTTTATTTTTTTTACTTACTGCTTGAGGCATTATTAAGTCTAGTTGGTAAGCGTAACAGTGAACAAAGTATGCATGCGGATAAACGTCCCTTAGGATAGTTTGTACTCCCGAATGTCAACCACTCATAACTCTGGCTCCATCGTAGCTTTGTGAAATTATTTTTCCCTTTGCTCCCCAACAACTTCCTGTAGAACATTCTTAATGCAAGTAGCCACAGCTGAGGCATCATGATTGGAAGGATTTAAGAAAGTCCAAAATCTCTCAACCGGTTTTCGTTAGGTAGCACATTAGGACAACTACTAATTGAAACTTCGTCAATGGTCTCATCAGCAATAACAGAAACGAAATCGGCAGCATATATTTCCTCCAAAATCATTCTCCTACATACACACAACATGCAATCTAACAAATCGTTCTGTATATCTGTGGATGTACCCTTAAAAACAGTGGCCGTACTGAAATGCTCCTTCAAAACATTGTCAAGAACTGATGCAAATTCAATTAAATCCCTGAACATACCTGCATTGCTCGATTCAGTTGTCTCATCGTGTCATCTAAGAGCTAACTTCAACTCTCCACAAAATGTAATGCAGTCAGTAACCTTTGAGACAACATAGCGGTTTTTCCTTACTTGATCATTATGACATTCCATATTTCTCTTGAAAGCCTCACTAAGTTGCTCTCTAATTTCTGTTTTGCCCAGTACTGAGAGATCAAGGCAAGCGTTCATGTGAGCACCGGATACCTCGTGTCTCTTTATTTTTTGGGATAAATGTCCTAAATACGGGGTCAAGGGTGGCAGCGATTCTTCTTCTAACAGAAGAATCACTGCCATCTTTGACCGTGTTCTAAAGGCGACGTCACCAAATCACTTGACTTCCTCCATGAGCAATGGCTCCTCATCGCCAAACCAAACGTGCTCATCAGCTGGTTACGTCACTCTTATCGCTGCAAGGTCATGCAGCGAATTCTCACAATGCTAAAGCTATCTCCCCGCTCCCAACGCGACAGCCTCAATACCATGGCATTTGGAAGGCTAGTTGGGTTCATTTCTGCATTTGAACCCAGCTGAGATTCTGATGTAAAAAAGGACCTGCAGAGGCAGAAAATGAATTAAAACTGGGCATAGCAGTGAGTCAGCTGAGACCGGGGATTAGGATAAACATAAAAATATGTCTGAAGTGATATTAAAAGTAATAATTTTGCTAAAATGAAATTCACTTAGGGGCCATGAAAGAAATACGGGATTACACCATATAATAAAAATTTTGAAGTTGACAATCCGATTTTTGGTGTAAATGTGACAAGGATGGCAAGTCAGATAATATCTGAAAACTTGAAAATTTTCATCGTCCTGGAGCGGGACTCGAACCCGCGTCTCCCAGATAGCGCCCGGGTATGCTAACCACTACACCACCCAGAACGACCAAGTCTCAAGTTTCCGATTAATTTGAATACCGGTGGCTTCGACTAGTGAATCCTGTGATGGTTATATTCAAATTAATTGGAAACTTGAGACATGGTCGTTCTGGGTGGTGTAGTGGTTAGCATACCCGGGCGCTATCTGGGAGACGCAGGTTCGAGTCCCGCTCCAGGACGATGAAAAATTTCAAGTTTTCGGATATTATCAGACTTACCATCCTTGTCACCTTTACACCAAAAAGCGATTGTCATCTTCAAAATTTGTATTCACTTAGGGGGTTCACTGAACCATTGAACCTATAGCACGCACCACCACTGATGATATGTATTCCTGTCTTTACCATTATGCTGTACAAATTGACTTTCGGTCTACTGGTGGGTCTTTTGGCCACGATTGTAAGTCCATAATTTTTGTTCAGCATGGACACTTTCTTCAAGTGGAATCTGGTAACTTAATTCAAATCACATTGTCAACAAACTTTAAGAACTAAATAAATTTCAAAGCATTGAGAACAGGCCTTAACAGTTTTTTTAGCAGTAATCTCCAATCCATTTGCTTAAAGTTTTAGCAGTAATTCATTAGGATTTTATACTGTAAAAAACATAGTAATGCCCAATCCATTAGGAATGGAGATCACTGCTAAAAGAGAGAGAGAGAGAGAGAGAGAGAGAGAGAGAGAGAGAGAGAGAGAGAGAGAGAGAAAAGAAAAATATTAGTCTTACATAAGACTTAAAATTGCATTTTTTAAAGGTATTCTACAATGCTGACACAAATATTTAAGTTGAAAAACACTGTTCAGAGTTAAAGAAAAAATTAACCGCAATATATAGTTATAATTTCATAATTACAAAGAATTTTTTTCCCATATGTGTAGCCTAATAATAGCATACTAACAAGTCAATTATGTATTGATTACATTTTAATCGTTATAAGCATGAAATACTGCCAAACATCTTAATTGTAGCATATGAAATTGATTAAAATTGACATATCATTCACATAATAAATTGGCTTTTAACCAATATTCTTGATACACTTCATCAATTTATTTGATAAATTAGTCAATCTAATATATCAATTAAATATTCATTGAACTTGCTTTATGGATATCAATTCTTGATAATTGGCAGGTCTGCAGAAGTGACACAGGAATCTGTTGTGTGATGGAGAGATGCGTTACTTACAGGGGATTTGTACAAAACATGCCCTGATCATGTGAGGAGTGAAGATGTGTGGTACATTTAAAAATGTGAAGCAAATTGTTGTGAGTAGGGTGGAAACAAATATTTAACTGGTTTTGCCATGTTAAAAGAATGAGTTATGAGAAGCTAACTAAGAGAATTTATATTCAGCCCAAGCGGTAAGAGCAAAACTCGGAAGAATGTCAAGGAAATCTTGAGAGGACCAGATTGAGAAAAAGATAATGAGTATGAAGTACAAAATGTTGTGTAGGTAACATTTGATTGATGTCGGTAAAGCTAGAGTGTTGGGCCAAGATCACTGTAAATGGAGACCTTTGATACATTTACAGTAAGTAAAGTCTAGCACCATCAGTAACTTTTATTTGACATCTGTTCTTTCTTTAAGGAGCTAACTTCTGAATCTTGGAGAACAGCTTAGTGATATGTATGTATAAAGTTTGCTTCTTATGTCCTGGTGTGACAGGATTTTCAAGTTTCCTGAGGAGTACTTCTCTTGCAAGAGAAATAGATAATATAAATTATTTTTTGTAAAATTTCAATTAAAAAACCCCCCACCAAATAATTGGAAGTTAAACAATCAAATGCAGTTCTTGTACAGGTTCTACAATCTTGTACAAGAACAAGTTATTCACCAGTTAATTGTGGGTGGTGCATTCCATATGCCAAGCTGGCTGTCAGTGCTCGTGATGCACATTCCTTTAGTGCTGCGTCCTTATTATCCTGGCTTGTGTACCATAAAACGTAAAGAGAAAAAAATACAATGATCCTTTGTTTTCAATTTGTTATTATGCACTCAGTATGACATTTTTTTGCAGTCTTGATATGGTGGTATCAGTTACTGTGAAAAAAAGAAAGTTTTATTAACTGCACAACTAAAATTTAACCCCCATTAGGTAAAATGGGGAAGGGGTTAGAATGATTATCTGATTTCCATTGGTCAATGCATTTTTTGGGCTAAAGAATGATTTAAAAAAAATAAACCTGTATAATACAAATGATTGTAGGGATGGTGGGAAGTAAATGTGAAGACAGTAGCACCAGCATTACTTGTCCATGTGGTAGATGCAAAGCAGGAGGTAACTCAGTGAGGACCAGCTGATGCAGACCAAATTTATCAATAGAAAATCCTCATTTGCACATGACTTTAAGCATATGAACATTTAGTGTTCGTGTGGGTAGAAGCAGCTTTTCACTCAAAAATTGTCCACTATTCATAGGAGAGATACTATTTTAAGGAGCAAACAAGACCACAGTAATTGATAGCTGTATCCTGCACCTGCTTTGAACAGTAGTGTGCCTTAAAATCTTTCTAACACATTTGATGACTCTTCTCAGATGTGGCTAGACTGAATGTCTTTTGCTTTTCTCAAACAGTTACTTGAGAGATTGAAGAGGAAGCAGTGGAACTTTTTTATTCTCTTGTTGAGCAAAGTTTGTAAAGTTATTGTTTTACTATTTTGTAATAGGCAAATGAAAACGTGATCGAAAGAAGATCATGGTATGAATTACACTGAAGATGCTTCTGCATTTTTTCATTAAATGGAAATGCAGTTTTGGTAAACTGATGTGGGCATTCATTCAGGATTTTAAAACATAGTTCTTTCAGAATTCATTAAACAGTATTATTAACATGGCAATCGAAATATCCTGAATTGCTTAGTTTACTGTTCTTAATATGTAACATCATATCAGCAAACTTGAAGATTACATCGCCCAGGAGAGATAATCGAACCCACATTTCCTGATTTCCATTCGCACATACTTTCCGCTACACCACCCAGGACAATGAAGTGCTAAGTATCTGTTACATGTTGAACAGTATGCTAGGCAATTCAGGCTGTTCTGATTGCCATGCTAATCCCATAGTTGTTCCATGTATTTGTGAAGAATATTTCTTCCATAATTTCCATAGAATTTGTTTAATTCTACCACTAGTAATTTTGTGTTTTTAATTAAAACTTCTTTTGCTCTAGGAATTCCCTTCCTGATATAACATTGACTCCTTTGAAAACTGCTGCCACTCCTGTATCAAAGAATAACATCAAATCTTGTGAACCAAACAAAGTTATACAGCAGGTAATTTTTTCTGAAATCTCATTGTTCAGTGTTTTCATAGCACATATACCCCCCCTTTTTTATGTTAGTTGATGAGAAAGTAAAGTTTACAAGATCTGCATTTCATACCAGTGTACTTAATGCATTGAATAAGATGTACAGAATGAAGTATATTCATACACAGTACCCACCCAATACGTTGAGTCACTTATTGCAGAGTGTTATAAGCTTATTTATTTCCCTGGCATAGAGTTCTTGATTCTGGAGCTGTGCTTTGGCAGCAATTACCAGGGTGAGTCTAAATGTTTGTCTCGCTGGCAGCTAAAAAGTCTTATGATGCAAGAAAGCCATACGCACTGACTTCATTCTGCAAAGCACAAGCCATTGTTTTTTACAGTTCTTTGCCAATGTTCCAACAGAGCCGTGATCCCATTGTGGTGCCACTCAGCAGGTTTCGAGGGTAGAAACTTTGATGTCAGATTCCACATCCACCATTGAAGTGAAGTGCTATCCTTGTAGGAAATGGGCTATTGAGCAAAACAGCTGGTAGTCTAATGGTTCAAGGTCTGGACTGTATGGAGGATGGGGTAGGATCTGAACCCTTCCAGTTCCTGCAGTTTTCAGCAAATCACTCTGGAGGTGTGACTTGAGACATTGTCCACTTGAAGCAACACCTGCTTCCTATTGGTGAACACTGGATAGCTTTGGCACAGAGCATCCTGGACTTACTGCAGTTATTTGGCATAATCCACAGCCTGACAATCTGGCATGAGTTCCTGGTGTACAAAACCCTCACTGTTCCACCAAATGTACAGTATGATGTTCGTCTTGAACTACCCTCTTTATACCACTGGCTGTGTTTCCTATTGTGGCGTCAGCCACTGGTTTCCAGTGGTAGGATTATCCAGTTTTCATCACCCGTGATGATACACTAAACCCCATTTTCTTCTGGAATTGACAGCAATCTGTGATAGTGACATGTTGTTCCACCTGTTGGGGGTGTAAATTCATTGGAAACTGCACCATTTGATGGCACAAAACCAAGCTGGTGTGCAGGTGATGGTGGATTGGGAAGATCACTTTGTTGTCATGCACTTACTTGTACCAGAATTCGCTGTTACATCTTTGACTGGGCTGTCAGTATTTGTGGATGATGGACGTCTCTGCTTGTCTTTCAGACTTGAAAGACAAGCAGAGGTTAGAATGGTTCTGGCATTGAAATGCCAGAACCATTTTTGTGCAATTGTTGCAGTCTATTGTTTCTTCTCCTTCAACTGCAAAAATTTCTGTTACTGCTGCCGCTGCATTTAATGTCTTCTTACCAGTAATGGCATAGGAGCACCCAAACAACATGCTTGTCGATCTCCGTCCTCTTCTCAGCTGATAACACAGTGTGGCTCTGTGCGATACACACAACATCAGCCTCTTGTGTTTCACATCATAGGGGTACCCAATTGCAGTTGGCTCATGTTCTGCACAGGAATGGAAGCCCAACATTTTGTGTATCTCAAAACGAGATCAATTTTTTTATCCACCCAGTGTTACTTATCATCTGTAGGGGTTCCCTTTCAGGTGATTCTTCAAAAGTGGAAAGTAGTGAAAATTATTAGATATGAGATTTCATTTCTTCACTTTGCATTGTATTGATTTCTGCTGAGGAGCTGCTTTTGATGTCCACTGTTGTTAGCACTGCTAGAGTATCTGTACCATCGACCAACTTTAAAACACCATTCAACAATATGTCAGCATGCTAAACTTAAATGAGCTGTTAATGAAACAAAAGTTCCTTTGTCCAAGAAAATGATATTGTGCACCTCAAACCTCCTTGTGAGACCAGTGTTCTAGTCTAATGTCTGTTTTGAACTGTTGCAACACATGTATACTGTGTGCATACATATTTAGGCTGTGCAGTGTTGCAAAGGCACTCTCTCAGCATATGAAGTTTTCAATGGAAACATTTATTTCCATTAAAACTTCTTTTGTTGCATTTGGTAGCTGTTAAAGTGATGAATTATTTTCAGTGCCACCCCCAACCCCCAGCATGCCATTTTTCTGTTGCAGAATTTAAATATACCATAGTTTTTGCACTAAGCACCACATTGGTGTTAAGAGCCACACCTGAAAGAAACTGCTGCTTAAGAAACAAATTTATTTGAATAATGTTCATGTTGAAAATTGGCTTCCTAGTTTCTTAATTCAATTACTGTATTTTGCCGCCCCGGTGGCACAGTGATCTAAGCAATGGCCTCGGGTCATTCATCCGAAAGGGGTCCGGGTTTAAATCCCAGTGAGGCATGGATGTGTGCTTGTCTTACGGCACTGGCTCTTTCCCTTCCTCTAAATTAGGGACTTGCGACTGCTTATAGCCCATTGAGTTGCTCATGGTGGTCGTTAAACCTCCAATAAAAAAATAAGAAAACAATTACCATATTTCCCCACATAAAGGACATACCCCAATTTTAAAATGCAGAATTTTGAGAAAAAAGAACAAACATAAAAATAAAGTCTCAGCACTATCATGAAGATTAAGAGCAATACAAATTTTACCTCTACATATAAGGAAAAACATTTTAGTCATCCATATCCTCAAATTCAGAAAATTCACTGGTGTTATCCATATCACTGGCATCATTGTCATAATAAGGGTCATCAATACTGTCCAAAGTGTCACCATCATCAAACAGAATGTTATGTTTTGTGCCATCTAATGCATTACTAATGCCACGTGCTTAAAAAGATTTTACTACTATTTCAGTCTTCACAGCATTTCATGATTTTAGGACCCACCCGCACACCTGAGCAATTGTTGGCCTTTTCAAATGACCTGTTAGGGTTAGGTCATGGTCTGCGGCCCACATTCGCTGATTCCACTCTTTTTTCATAAAGATCTGCTTTGACATTAGTCTTCCTGTGGTGTTTTACGATGAAGGCAGGCTTGTTATAAATAAGGTTTACTGGTAAACATTTTAACATAACCTTCCAAGGGGTTAGCATAGGCCTATGAAAATGTAACCTCCGGTCTCCAGGACACACGGCAAATTTTTGAGATTTATTTCAGGAAAAAAATAGTGTCCATGACGCCAGAAAATGCGATACTTTATCAGACTTCTAACATGAGAATTTTCTACTATTTTTGGAGAAAACTCTTTCCCTCATAGATGTTTTTATTTGAACTTGATAAGGGTGATAAAAAATTTCCAGAAACGGAAGCAGTGAAGTCGATAAGAATTGATGCATGGTTCCCAAAAGGTGTTCATATTGTTAGAGTATCATTTATCTAAAATAGTGAAAGCTTTGGTATCATGCATCCATGGTCCTTTTCAGCTGATGGATGTAATTATTGTCATCTGAGAGCATTTTTTTAAAAAGAGAAGTGACAATGAAGAAATGGTAAGAGAAAGATATCAGCAGAAATAAAAATCAAGCAATGGATGCTGTGCACCAGCAGAGTCAACAAAAGAAAAATATGGCTGTGCAATATGCTGAGAAGAAGCAAGAGGGAACTTGAGCTGATGTCCTAGCAAGTACAACAACATAAGAAAAAAAGAAAAGAAAAACTGAGTTTGAAGCTGTGTCTTTTAAAACCATTGTATTTTGATTTGAATTCAGTAATTTTTATATTGAGAATAGAGATGTGCTCCAGTTTAATATTTACATAAATAAATCTTAGTGACCAACTCAGTCTTGCTCATGCTGCATGCATTGTATTAACTTTTTTGCAGCACATTCTAATTCTCCTGAAAATTCATTATTTTTTTCTTTGTCAGTCGTGTATGACAGCCTGGTTCGTACGGATGCTCTTAAATGCCTAAAGGTGCTGAATTTCGCGAAAAAAAATTAAGGGCCCTTATAATAGTGCTTAATTTTTTGTTTTGGGTGCTTAAAAGTGCTTATTTTTGTTTTTCACCGATATTGTCCACCCTGAACGGGGGAAAACATCGTCAAGTTTGAGCTCATTGCCGCGAAACACTGTAACTCCCTAGATTTGGCCATTCGACTCAAAGTTGATTACCAACCGAATCCTTTGAACACCCTGAGCTACGGACCTCGCTGTCGCCGGTTGGTCACATGAACGTTTGGCCTGATCGGCGACTTTTACGGGGAGGGCATGCTAGACATTTTGTTTTTGTGTGCAGCGTGTGCTTTGTTAGTGTTTGCTTTCTTTACCATTTGATAAGTTAAATATTTGATTGTATTAAGTTGGTTGGGTTTTTAACGTACAATGCCTGTGGGAAAATGTATTTTGTGTTAGAAATTATTATTAGAAATATGACTGTCAGAGTTCTTCGAACGCCTCAGCAAACATTTAACAGAATTGCTGGTGGCGCTGCTCGATACGTTTTTATTTGTTTACTCTAGCGAGCGTTGCCTGAGAAGAAGATCCCCTTCTGCTGCTCACGTCGGTTAGTAATCTAAGTGGTTGATCTTTGACTGAACAACAACAATGTCGGTGATATGCAGAGGGTGTGTGTGTTGGAATAGTGAGTTATTACCTTTTTGTGGAGATGTACAATAAATATTAGTGTGTTTTCATTTGAAGCGTTTTTATGTGTGATTACTAAGGATAGATCTTCGTGCAGCTGGTAAGTGGCTTACTGCGTTACTTAAAGGAATTATAGATTTTAATTGTTTAGAAATATTTAACATTTTGAATCCACTGTAGATTCAAAAAGGGATTATAAGGACTGGATATCCTTAGTTAATACAGATAAAAGGAAAGCAAGGTGCAAAATTTGCGCAAAGGATATAGAGATTGGAAGCCTGGGAAAATTTGCCGATTTTTACACATCTATTTTTTGCTTCTTTCGCTGTGGCCTAGAAATTATGTCGCGCCAAACCCTCTGAATAAAGTTTATTACGCAGCTGTTTGTTTCTTTTCTTTCTTTTTTTCTTTTTTTTTCCTCGAGGAGAAGGTATTTGTTTCGCTTGTTTAAAAGCTCGGTGCTTCTCTCACCGCGACCCAGGATTACGTTGGCCCGGATGTGCTTCTTTCGCTGTGGCCCGGGATTGTGTCGGCCTAATGCCTTTGAACCAAGTTCGTGATGCAGCTCTTTGTTTCTTTGTTTTTTTCTGAGGAGGAGGGATGTATTTTGCTAGTTTGAAAGCTAAGTGGAAAGAAAGCATGGCTTTGGTCCAGGATAATGTTGGCCTGAAGCCTCTGAACAAAGTTCGTGAACCAATTCTTTGTTTCTCTTCTATCCCCCCCCCAGCACGGCTTCGGGCCAGTATTACGTCGGCTTCGTGACGCAACTCTTTTATTTTTCTTTCTTTCTTTCTTTCTTTCTGAGGAGAAAAAATTTGTTTTGCTTGTTTGAAAACTAAGTGAAAAGAATGCACAGCGCCTGGCTCCGGAATTACATAAGCCATTATCATTTGGGGCTTTCTCGTGATCGATGCATAAACTGAGCAGAAATCTTGGGAGAGGGGAGCAGGGCTGTCGCTAGACTTCTGTCAGGGTGGGCGAGTATTATTTTTACTAGGGCAAGTTTGATAGCAACTTAATTTATGAAACACTGAAAGAAATAATTTGTAATGCTTTTTACTACAGGCTGCAAAGGTATTCATGCCCCCCCACCCCATCTCCTGGATGAATACTCATTAATTCTGGAACTGTCTTAAAGTCTTAGTTTTCTGGAATACAAAAAAATCCATCGTTTGGAATTATTTTTTGCTAATATTCCGTCCCCATTTTAAATAAAATAGTAAAACCTAAAGAGTTACATTCCCGTATAATGAACATGACACATCGCCATCAGCGCCAGTAACATGCCCTGATTACAAGAAAATTTCATGCTAGGAGAAGGGTCTTAAAACAGATGTTTTCGTGGGTTAGGATTAAAGAGAAATAAGGAGACACAAACAATAATACATTTCCTCTCCTTAACTCCTTTCCTTCAAGTCAGCAGCCTTGTTTTGCACTCATCTCTTCCAAAGTGGTCGTCAGCCATGACCCATTTACATTCCCTCATTGCCCTAAGGCAAGCTTAACAGCTCTGGTATAGCTTTACACTCCACATTCCATGTTGGGGTCCCCTACTTAGTCGCACAAACAAGCAGCAGGACAATTACTGATGACCTCTAACAACAGCAGAGCGATTACTAATGATTCAGTGAATTTCAGTTTACCCTCTTTATTCGCTCCTGATAACTTGAAAAAAAAAGTTTAGATTGAGGATTTGGAAGAGTGGAGAACAACTGAATTTTTTCATTGCCCTGTGGATGCTTATTTGGATAACCTTCTATGGAGAAGGAAAAACGCACTTCCTAGGGTGAAATATGTACGACAAAAACATGGGAAGTCAATATTTCCTGGCAAAGTCCAGATTATATTTTAAAGTTAAAAAAAAAATTAAACATATGGCACGCACGTTTTAAACTGGGCGGGCGGCAGGGCGAGCTAAAGCCCACCCCTTAGTGCCATCTCTGGAGGGGGGTCGTTTTCCGTTTGAGGACGTAATTCCATCTTCTGGAAATGGAAGTTAGTTGGAGTCTGAAGATTTTTCTTGCAATCGTAATATTTTCTCGTGATGTTCCTTCTGCCCAGTATTTTTCTTAAATATCCATTTATTCCATAAATACTTACATTTCAGCTTAAACATGAAGGAAAAAGCATTTAGAGCAGTCTTGTCAAAAATGTTACAAATTATTAATTTAAATGTTTGCTACACTTGTAAATGTATTGGTAGTTTAAATATCTGTAATGTCGGTATTTTTTTAGGGTGCTTAAAATTTAAATAAAGGTCCTTAAAAAGTGCTTAAAAACTCCTTAATTTTGATCCTTAAAATGAGTACGAACCCTGGACAGATTCAAAAAGTAAAAAGATGCGCATGGCTTAACAAATATCATGAAGAAGCATAAACAGTAGAACATGGTTTGTAAGCGTCATAGAAATCCTGGAAAATTCGTGGAATTCCATTTTGTCGTGGAAAAGTCCTTGAAATGTCCTAAAATTCTGTTACATGTCCTGGAATTTTATCCATTCCTGCCTTTTTGTTCCTGCACAATGTTTTGTAGTTGAGGATTTTTCTACTGACATAACTTACGTCTGACAAATTTCCCTCCCTACCCCCTGAAAAATGCGGCGGGGGGGGGGTCTTGTCTGTCTGACTGGAGCTGCATTATTAGCATCTTTTGCATCGTGCTTTTGTTATCACTTTGTCTGTCCGGCCGGGGAGACCATATCTCTGCAATTATTAGTTCGATTTGTAAAATTCTTTTTGTATTGGGAAGCATAAAATGTGAGAATGATGATACATGCGTCCCGTTTTTTCCGATGTACAACTTCGCCGCTAGAGGGTGCAAATGAGATCGTATCGGATTTAAAATGCATTTTATTTCATATATTTGCTTCTAAATATCCAATTAAAAAAATTATTTTTCCTTTCAATGACATTTATATCGAAGACTTATTTTAGTTAGTGCCTTTTTCAAATAATGCATAAATTTTCCGCTAGGGGACGTAAAGGTAAATCACGATTTTCCCAATATCTTTGCTTCCAAAAGTCTGATTTAAAAAATTCTTCCTGTGTCAGATGCAGCTTTTGAGGGGAAATGTTTTACATATAAATTCTCAATTTTGGTAAAGAATGGTTTGACCATCAGAGGGCATCAGGGTTTATTTTTGCTTCTGATGCATTTTCAACAAAATCTGAGCTGGAAACTCAATTGAAAAAATTCCTCCATGAACCGATACAGCTCACCATGGAAAACTTTTTGAGAATACCTCCTGCTTAAAAAGAGTGCATAATTTTTTCACCAGGGGACGTACCCGTATATCTTATTTTCATCCATATATCTGTTTCTAGATAGAGTCCGATTTGAAAAATTCTTTCTTTGTTGGAGAACATTTTCGGTGCGAAATGTTTCTCATATAATTTCAAATATTTCTTAACGCACAAGTGCGCCACTAGAGGGTGTAAGTTCATGTTTCTGTTTACAGCAATAACTGCTGGACTAAAAACACAATTGAAAAATATTCTCTTTTGATCAGATACTGCTAACTATAAAAACTCCTTGTGTGTATTTTCTTCCCAAAATAATGCACAATTTCGCCGCTAGGGAGTGCAAATATTTAATAAATTTTTCTCAATATCTGTACTTCGAATGTCCGAGTTAAAAAAATATTTTAACACCAGATACCATTTACCTTATAAAACACTTTAGGTTTATATTTAAGGAGGTTTGTGGTTCACAATTCTGCCACTAGGTGGTGTTCGTGTCCTTTTGTTTGCAGCCTATCTCTGTCTCTAAAAACCCTGTTGAGATTTTTTTTTTTTCCCTGTATGGCATTTGCTGTAATAAAGATGGAGAGGTCAGAAAGGAAAAGTTCTCATGACCCGAGAAGTATAAGAATAATAAAAAGATCCTCTTCAAATAATGTACAACTTTCTTTCTAGGGGTTGTAAAAGTCAAAATGTTTTTCTTGCTATCTCTGCTCCCAGGAGACGTATTTGTAAAGTTCTTTTTCCTTAGCATAGCTTTTGCTATGAGGAATACTTTTCACCTGTTTTCAACTTTTTTTGTTATGCAAAATTATTCCACTAAAAGGCATAGAATTACACCATGTTTCCCTCTATATCTCTTCTTTTAACTGTTCGATTTGAAAATCTTCTTGTCTCTAATACCTTCCTTCTGCTATGGGACATGTTTGTTTGTGCCATTTGTTAATTTTTGTAACATACTTTTTAGCCACTGGTGGAAAGTAGCTGATGTTTTATAAATAGCTATTTTTTTTTTTTGTGGGTTATTTGACCTTAACTGAAATTTGCTAATGAATGCTTTATATAAAAATTTGCCATAAAATCAGATTGCTTTCTAAATATCAGAAACTTAAATCTAGTTGTTTCTTAGTATTTTCTGAGCTAAGTAATCACTTTGCATCTTCTATAATTAGTTTTCTAATCATGCCCAGTTAAATTGCCTTGATCACTAATGAATGCAGTTGTACACAGCCTTTGGATTTAAGGGTTTCTTGTTATTCTCTTTCATTTCATGTTGGAAGATTTGGTGCATACTTTGTTTGCTGGCGAGTACAAATTTAAAACGTAGCCACTGTATCAATATTATGTTCAAAATTCCTTCCCTAAATAAAATGTAACACAAGTACTTACTTACATACATACATATCACTAAGCTGTTCTCTGATATTCAGAGGTTAGCTCCACAAAGAAATACAAACTACCCGATAATTTTTACTTACTGTTGCAGTATCAAATTTTTCCATTTACAGCGATTTTGACATACAGCTCGGGCTTCACTGACATCCATCACACGCTGTACACAAGATCTTTTGTACTTCATATTCATAATCTTTTTCTCATTTAGATACTCCTGAATCTGATCCTCCCATGACTTCCTTGGCCTTCCTCTACCTTTCCTTCCTGCCACTTGGGCTAAAAAGATTTTCTTAGTAAGCATTTCGTCACTCATTCTTTCAACATGGCCAAACTACCAAAGCATATTAGTCTCCACCTTGCTAACAACATTTTACTTCACATTGCATAACTGCAACAAGTCTTCATTCCTCACACAATCAGAACGTGTCTTGCCACTCCCCCTGTAAGTAACGCATTTCTCCAGCACACAAACGACTCCTTTGTTTCTTCTGTAGTACCCAGGTTACACATATATATATATATTTGAGTAGGAACAATTACACTTTCACATACAGCCATGTGGGACTCTCTTGAGAACCCATCATTCCTGTGAAACCCTCCCAAAGCAGCCATGACTTTCAATGAAGAATTCACTCGCCTATTGATTTCACTATCCAATTTGTTCTCTCTGTCAATAATGCTTCCTAAATATACAAACTCATTCACGTGGTCAATAACTGTGCCATTTAGACATATATTACATTCAGTACTAACAGTTCCTCGCTCAAAAACCATAACTTTGGGTTTTCCCTTATTTACACTCAGTTTGAATTTCATGCAAACTTCGTACATCCGAGACGACATACTCTGCAACTCACTTTTTCTCTCTGCCAACAGGACAGTGTCATCAGCATACAGTAATCTGCACACACGGATATCACCAAGACAAACCAGTATTATCTATTTTGGCATCACACATGGACGCATCCAAATACTTGCTCCCATGATTGTGTTTAAGAAAAAACAATCCCTTTGGTCCTTTGAAAAAGTTCCAAATATTTTACCTTTTGTTACCCTTAAATTTCCAATGTAAGCATTATTTCAGAATAATTAAATATACTGTGGTATATAAAAGCATTTCAAGAGTAATGCCACATACCTATGTATTTTGGACTTTTTGTTTTTTATTCTGTAATTTGCTTCATTAACTGAACTAAAGCCAAAGTAGAAAAGTAAATTTTTCTTAAAATCATTGTAGTATACTGTATATAAAAATTTAGTAGTTATTAAACCTGGTCACATTTTCTGTGACAGTTTTGGTATTTCAGTATTTATCTGTGATTCTAAGTTTCTGATTAGCTGCAGTGGACATCATTTTTAACATTCTGCATTCTGTTTGTCCAAGCATGTAGGAAGTTCTTTGTTGTAGGTTACAGGTTGAACAGACCTATGGTTTCACTATATTTTAAGTAAGAGTGTTTTGGATCGTATGTCCTGGAAAAAAAATCTAAAAGTCCTGGAATTTTGTGATTAAAAAAGCAATGGTAGAATGTGCCATACAGAGCTCAATGAGTTTCAGTATGGCATGACCATGGGATGCCATTTTAGCAACAGGTCAGTTCTGAAAATTTCTGCCTGGCTGCAGCAGCCCTGATCAACTGTAAGTGATATTATTATGAAGTGGAAATGCCTAGGATCAACAACAGCACAATTGCAACCTGGTAGGCCACACAAAATGACAGAGCGGGATCGCCGAGTGCTGAAGCAAATGGTGCGACAAAGCCACCTGTCCTCGGCTGTAACACTCTCCACTGAGTTCCAAAATGCCCATGTAAGCAACACCAGTACCATAGATCTTTATTTTAGTCAGCAGCTAAAAGGAATACCTTCACATGGCTGAGCAGCCTCACACAAGTCTAACATCAGCGAGATCAGTGCTAAGTGATTTTTGTAGTGGTGTGAAATAGAGATGAGCACGGGCTCCCTTTTTAAAGCATCATATTCAGGTAACAAAAATGTGCATTTTATTTCCTGCGTGTATCAAGCTAATTTGTTTTTACCTCAGCTCACCTTCATGTTTTCGACAAATTACCAAAAATCCCCATTTTTCATATTGTAGCTAGCAGAACTTTAAATTTTAGTCGTCAGAAAACTTTATACTTCATCGTGTATAGGAAATAATACATAGTTGTTACTTAAAACACTCGCAGATGTTTTTGAGTTACGCAGTGCCTGCGAAAAATGCAATAAACAGTAATTTAGAATTTTAGGCAAAGAACAAAAGAGACTTGTCTAACCATTCAGTTGTGCATTTCCCATTGTGTTAGTAAATTTGTTTAGCAGTGTTAAATAAAATTAATTAAAAAAGTGAAAGGGAAAATTAGCTTGAGCCCAGGCCTGTTGAGCTAGGGGTTTAGTCAAAGTTTGATATAATAGCCCGGAAGAAATTATATGTATTAATAATTTGATGTTCTGAAATGCATTGTATATATTAATAATTTAATGTTGTTGAATAAAAAACACCTACATTTTTATTTTTATTTTTTTCAGCAAAAAAGACCAAGCATGGAAGCATTTTATGTGTGCAGCAGCTGTAAACATCATAACAGAGAACCTGGAGCATGTGAGGCATGCAAAATGCCATTTTCTAATGATGTGCAGCCAGCCAGTCAAACATGTATGATACCAAAAAAACTGTTTTATGGTGAAAAGAATGTGCAGCAAAATAGTCCATCAAATGAAACACCTTTACAGAATAGTCATACCCCACCATTGAAAGTATTTATTTCTTCAGAATCTGTTGTAGTTCCTAAACGTCGTGGTAGAGTTACTAAATCTAAAGTTCTTCCAGAGCCTGGTATGTATTTTTTATATGTTTGTTCCAGTTAACCCAAAGATCATATGTCTGTGATGATTTAAAAACTTCTACCAGTACTATGCTACTAGTATGAGTGTATATGTATATACCAAAACCACCAAGTATGTTTTGTCTCATTTACAGCTGTGTATTCAAAGTAACTTGTACAGTGCAAAGTAACTGTGTTTGTTAAAAGACTGTATAACGAAGTAAATTTCTCTGTCATTTTTGGTCTACGCCGGGAATCGAACCCGAGTCCGCTTATTCCGGAACAAGTCGCTCTACCAATTGAGCTACGCAGACGTTCATTCTGACTCCTATCTGCCTTTATGTCGTGTGCGTCCTGCTGGCAGGTACGTCACCCCCTCCCCCGAAAGAGGGTCGGGACATGGCCCACGGGCCAGCCGTGACCATGAATCGTTGCAGCCATCCATCCACTGTAGAACGTGCACTTGAGAACTCCCAATCAATCTGGTGTGTGGAATGCAACGTCACACACATTTATTTTTCGAAGCGCTGAAGATGGGATTCTCTGATTTTTCCTGTCTCACGGTGTGGAAAGAACATCACACCAATGCGAGATTTTGAACGGTCGGGTCATCCGGATAGTTCGGGCGCCAATATAACGAAGTAAATTTCTCCGTCATTTCTGGTCTACGCCGGGAATCGAACCCGAGTCCGCTTATTCCGGAACAAGTCGCTCTACCAACTGAGCTACGCAGACGTTCCTTCTGACTCCTATCTGCCTTTATGTCGTGTGCGTCCTGCTGGCAGGTACGTCACAACTGTGATTGGAACATCGCTTGATCTTTCAATGTGCAGCACTTATTGTGGATTTAGGCAAAACTTAATTTTCATCATCTTGTTCAGGTACTGTGTCCAGACAGGGAGATCCCATTGCAAGGCTTGTCTTTTGCTTATAAAAGTGATTTCCAAATTGGAAAGAAATTGTAATTTAATGCAAAAATGGTCAGTTCATAAGTCCTATTGTCCCTTTGTTGTCATGAAACACCGCTAGCTCTAATCTGTTAGTAAGTAATTATTTTTCACTAAAGTTGGAGTCATAATTATTCAGAGGGAATGCTCTGAATGGTCTGGTTTGTGAACTCAAAAATGTAGTTTGGTGTCATGAACTGATTATTGTAAGTAAAGGCATTGGGTTCTTGCTTTGGTAGCAAGATGCTTTACAGTACCCCTTAAGCCATAACACAGACTCTTGGTATGAGATGTTGCAAAGAGATATGCTATTCTTGATTCAGTTCAAAATCCCTTTCGTGGTGACACAAGTTCAATTTTATTAGGTTTGGCTGTTGGTAACATGTGCTGATAGCTGTAATGGGTTATTTTAACTGAATGTGCCATAATTTGTTGTTGTATAACTCTATAAAATAATTTACAGTGCCTTAATTTCACACTGAAAAATGACAAACCAAGAGCTTTCATTCCATTCTTGGAGGAGTTATAAAAGCACACTGGAGATGACCCTGACTAGTTTCAAGCATTTTCTTTGAAGTTTGTCATGTAGATCTTCTTCCAGTTTAGTCGGTTACCATCCATGCAGTGCTTCTCTCAGCTAAGTGCAATTTATTATTTTTTTAAATGTATCTACTAATACATAATTTAATAATGTTTGGCGGAGGGAGATTAAAATAACTTATCAACGTTTGTTCACAATTAAATATTAACATCGATGTTTGGCTCCTGATGATGCCGAGTCAAACGCTCTGTGAAACTATAGTCGATGTTAATAAAACATTTAATTGTGAATAAACGTTGATGATTTATTCTAAATGAACGTTAAAAGTGTGTAGTCTTAAATTATGTATAATAGAGAGATTTAATCCTTATGTGTAGGAACTTTGGTTCAATTTATACTGTGCGACCCCACCCCCTACTATCTTGCATAAATTGAAGAATATTTGTGCCTGAAAATAAATAAAGAAATTGAAATGGATTTAGGAAATAGTCAGATTTTATGTACCAGGATGAGTCATAAGTTCGCAGCATTTCGCGGTAGAGATGGAGAAGCTCTGCCGAACAAATGTGACATGTGCAGTAAGGTGGAGTGTGTCCCATGCCCGTTTGGGTGATGTGCTCCACTGCTCTGACAGGTAGGCTTGTGCCAGGCCCAACACGTGTGTGCCACTCGTACAGAATGAGAATGTCAGAGAAGAAACTTGTTGTTTGTGTGCTCCTACGCCATTATTGGAAAAAAGTGTTGAACGTGACAGCTCTTGCGAAGGAAATTTGTAGTGTTGAAGTGGGGACAGTGCACTCTGCAACAGCAAGAAAATGGTTCCGTCCGGAGACGCAGAGCTTGTTGACAAATCAAGATGTAGACCAGTCACCACCACCACCAAAGCCCTGCGTCTAGCTGTTGAACAGCACCCAGGAACCAGCAACCAGCAACCGACGATTAGCAGAGGAAGTCCATGCATCACAAACCACCATCTTTAGTCACCTACAGCAGCATGGTTTTCCCTCCATACGTTCGCGAATGGTTCCCCACGAGTTGAGCCCAAAGCAAGCTGGGGAGCGTGTCACTCTGTGTCGAGAATTGCTGCAAAATCCATGTGACAACTGGTTTTGACAGAGAATCTAACGAATGATGAGAAGTGGGTCTTCCTACGTTATCCTGATACTGGAAACCAATGGCTTCGGCCAGGGGATGTGGTTCAAAAAGGGTGTTTGAAGTGAAGACAATGTTTTGATTTGGGTGGCCTCAAAATCCTAGCACACCTAGCCTATAACCCGGATCTTGCCCCTTCGGATTTTCACCTGTTTCGTTCCATGGCACACTTCTTGGTTGGCAGACAGTTCCATTCCTTGGAGGCTGTAAAAGACGGTATCACTGAATTTTTTGCACCCAAGCCAGCTGCCTGGTATCGCAACAGCATTGCATCTTTGGCTGAACATTGGCGAAGGACCATAGACTCTGATGGACTGTGTTATGGCGAATAGCCATATGTGGTCAACATGTGGTACTGGACTGAACATTGTACCCCCAAATGCTAAGAACTTATGACTCACCTTGGTATATATGTAACCAAAGCTGCCAGCTATTACATTTTCAGCTGATTTTACTACATAACAGACAATATCAAAAAAATTGAGGGAAATCACTTATCAAATAGTTTCTTATGCAATATGTGAATTTGGAACCTTTTGCTCAGGAGCAACCACTTTTTGCACCAGACAATCAATTTTTATTCCTCCCAATGTGTGACTGTCTTCTCACGTTAGCCCATTTTTAGCAAGCAGTTCACCATATGCAGGGTTCCCACGCTACCTGGAGAACTGGGAAATCAGGGAATTGTCAGGAAAAAAAAATATTGGCTCAAAAATTCAGGGAAAACATGAATTTTCGTAAAAAAATCAGGGAATTTTGAAATTTTATTTCGCAAGTCAGGAAATTTGGGGAGTTTCTAAAATAAAATACTTTTTCCTCTGTGTTTGATCTTTCTCCGTATTTAACATTTCGTTTAGTTCACTCCCAAGGACCGAACTTGTAGGTTAAAGGGAAAGGGGGGTGAAACTAACATATTTGGCAGAGTTCTCCGTCATTGAGCACTAGAAAAGGAATTCATTGCAGCCTTGTGGGGAGGAAACCCCTACGGTGGCTACTAGGAAATGAAAAGGGTGCGTAGTGTTGGAGTGAGTGGAGCCTGTGGAGGGGTTACGATGGAGTGACCAAAGCACTTCCTGCCCCCCTTCATGCCTTTGTTTGACTGCCGGACTGGGGATAAAAATGGTGAAAACTAACTTTTTCTATTCTTCATGAAACTGACTGAAATTTTTACATACACCATAATTGGTTAATAGAAGATGACCTCTAAAATTTCGCGTGAATCGGTAAAGAACTTTTGAAATTATCCTTTAAAAATTTTAATGGGATAAATCTTTAATGTAGCGCTCTTACTGAGGGTTTCTGGTGAGCTTTGCCGTGCCTCAGTGCGTTTTAGGCTGGGAGAGAGTACTGGTAAAGGGTCACTAAATGGGCTTTGAGCGGTCGCAATGATTGCATGTGCCAACAGGAGCCAACTGAGTTATTGCTTTCTTTAACGTTCCGAGACTCTTTTCGGAGTAAATGTTCATGTTTCACTGAATATGTTGCAGAATGATTTTCATTCTTTTTTTTTTACTGCTATTTAGAAAGAAGATGAAGTGTTTGTATTCTACTTATTCCCCCTCTTTTCTCTGCAGGAAAAGATTTCGCTTCAATGTTTGACTTTTAAGTTTGCGTGCTAAATATTTCAATGACTACATCTATTCCTTTTCAAATTTTTTTTTATTTTGATATTTATTATAACCGCATAATAAAGTTATGAATTCACTCTCCGCAAGAAACGTGCTGCAGGATGACGAGCTTAAAATTATTTTTTTAAGCTTTTATCCGATTCGCTTGAAATTTAAGGGGCCCGTTCCTGTTAGTGATTTATGGAGTTGATTAAAGGTTCAGTCAGTTTTGCGAAAAATCCACAAAAATATATTTTCAACATTTTTTATCGCAGTCTCAGAACCCCATGTCGGATATTTCGTTATCAAAACCAAAGCCTCTGGCCAATGCGAAAAGAGGGACTCCTGCTGGCGTGCATGCTTTTACCGCGATCAGAGAGTTTCTGCCAACCTCCCACGTCACCCCCAAACAGCCGGCCACGTAGTGTGTGCCCGCCGGTATTTGCTCCCGTGCTTGCACCTTGCATAGAGTTTTCGACGGCGTTTGTGTCAAATTAAAGTAATCGGCGAATTGAGAGGTTTGCAAGGTTTCTGACTGGTGCAATTATGACTTCCAAGAAAACTCTATTTAATGTGGATTGGCTTGAAGAAAAACTTAACCCACAGTGGTCAGAATGGCTGTTACCTGTTCAGGATGACCCATACAAAGCAAGATGTAAAGTTTAAGAAGTTTCAACTTGAGCAATATGGGCCGCCAAGCGATATTTTGAGCCATGAATGAAGTGCTAAACACATAAAAGCTTTAACCAGGTTTCTGCTTCTCATGCTGTGACAATTTTTTTACGTTGGATACAGCACCACTTCAAAGGGATTGTTCAGAAAAACAAAGTGGAACTTTAGGCAGTATGGCTGCTGCTCCTGATTTGATACCGTCCATGCCATATTCAGCAGATTTTGTAGCAAAGCAGAGTGGATCTTCATCCACTGTATCTCCTACTAATATTTCAATGTTGAACATCACTAGTTTTATGACAAAAGAGTGCATTTTAAGAGCAGAAGTAATTTGGGCCATGAAGCTTGTAATGTCAAATTCTTCATACAACTCTTTTAAAGATGCTAGTGATGTATTCCAGCATATGTTTATGGACAGTGATATAGCAAAAAAGGTCAGTCTTGGTGCAACAAAAATGTCATATATAATTTGTTTTGGGCTTGCACCATATTTTTCTAAATGCTTATTATCAGAGATATCAGGTACTGAATTTGTCATATGCTTTAATGAAGCCCTTAATAAAGTAGCTCAGAAAGGGCAGATGGATTTGATTGTTAGACTTTGGTCTAAGTCATTGAACCAGGTATGTACACATTATTTAGATTCAGTATTTCTTGGCCATGCAAGAGCATCTGATCTCATTGAAAAGTTCCGTGAAGGAGTTTCAGAACTAGATTTAAATAAACTGTTGCAAATTTCAATGGATGGGCCTTATGTTAATCATAAATTTCTGCGAGTTATAAGGGAAGATTTGTTGGCAGAAAATGGATGTGATCTACTTGATCTGGGTTCATGTGGACTGCATGTGGTTCATGGAGCCTTTCGGAGAGGCCATGATGCTACTGACTGGAATTTGAATTATATCTTCACAGCTTTCTATCAGTTGTTCAAAAATAGCCCTGCACGGCGAGCTGATTATATATCGATAACAGGATGTGAAATTTTCCCTCGCAAGTTCTGCCAAGTCATATGGGTCGAAAATGTTGCTGTGGCAGAGCGGGCCATTCAGATTTTTATCAACATAAAAAAGTACGCTGAAGAGACAAATACCTTGCTAAAAACTTCAACATGTGCACGTGTTGCAGTAGCTTGTAAAGATAACCTAATCCTTTCAAAGTTTGCATTTTTTTCATCAGTAGCTAATGTTTTGGAACCATTTTTAAAAAAATTCCAAACAGCTGATCCTGTGATTCCATTTCTGTATGACAGTTTATGTGATCTTGTCTGGCAGTTGATGTCTAGATTTATAAGGAAAGAGGCGATGGAGGAATGTGCAATTCCAGAAAAATTGTTTAAGCTTGACGTAAGTGATAAGGTTAACCACTGTAAACTGCAAAATGTAGACATTGGTATTGCTGCTCATGGATATTTGATGAAAAGTAAAACTTCAGAGATTCAGAAAGAGGAATTCAGAGCAGAATGCATGAAATTTTTAGTGGCAACCACACAGAAAATAGTAGAGCGAGGTCCCACAAACTTTTCTGCTATCAAAGCAGTTTCAAGTCTGAATCCTAAGCTGATAAAGTCAAATTCAATAATTTGTGAAAAAAGAATGCATTTGCTGTTGCATATATTGCATGAAAAAAAACAGAATATTTTCTGTTTCAGCAGATCGAGCAAAACAGCAATTTCTACAGTTGTGTAGCAGAGCAAAAACTGAACTGAAAGATGTGTTTCCTGCATTCTCAGAAAATAACTGCCTGGATGCATTCTATTCTTCTTTACTTCAGGATAAAGAACATTTCAAGGAACTGTGGGTGGTTGTTAAATTGGTTCTTACTTTATCGCATGGAAATGCGCCTGTTGAAAGTGGCTTTTCAATTAATAAAGACATGTTGGTTGAGAATCTTATGAAAAGTCACTTATTTCACTGCGTACAGTATACGATGCCATAAAGTCGCATAACAGAGTAGTTTCAGTGCCTATAACTGCAGAATTACTGCAGTATGTGAGGATGTCTCGATCAAGATATCAACAGGCATTAGCAGTTCAAAGAGAAAAGAAAAATAAAGAGATACAACTCATGAAAAAAAATCGCAAGGTGTCTGATCAGATAAGTATTTTAGTGCAAAAGAAAAGAAAGTTGTCTCATGAGGTTCTTTTGGAGACAGGAAAAATTGACCAGCAAATTCAGAAATTGTCAAAATTGATGTAACTGTGCATAAAACTAACTAGATTTCATTGATTTCTTCTAGTATTCAGTGTAAAATTTATTGCAAGGAAGCAGGGACTTATTTTTGTTTCACTTTACATGTGTAGTTATAATGTGTTTACAAAAAAAAATCTGCCCAGATTTTTTGTTAGCCAGTTAGATCTCAATGATTTTAGAGTTGCCTTTGAACCTCAGTCAGTTATTTTCATATGAGCAAAAACAAAACAAAAAAAACAAACCCCTCTGGGTACAGATAACTTAAAAACAGCAGTATTTCATCATTAGGTATGTTAATTATTCAGCAGGATAAGCCAAGACCATGCTGGTATGTGCAGAAAATTTCTTTTTCTTTGCTGTTCACCAATTTGTATTCCATATTTTTTAAATAAAAATGTAAACTTCTAAAACAAATTATATGACTCAGTAACTTGGGATAGGTATAATTGTAAGTATGTGCAGCATGTAATATGTTTTAGAATCTGTTATGAGTATCACTGTCTTGCATGTCAAAACACTGCATTACTAGAGTTAAAGCTAGTTCAATATCCTGTTATGGAATTGCTTATTCACAAGTTTCTGCTCAGCTAACTAAAACAATATTTTAGTATCTTGCATGCAAATCTGGGGAAGTATCTAATTAGCCAGTATTTTTTTCTCATTATATGTTGTTAAGCATATTTTCAAAACGCTGTTGCAAACAATCTGGAATTTTATTCAAAACCACCTGGAAAACCTGGAAAAGTCAGGGAATTTGATTTCACTAACTGAGTGGGAACCCTGATATGTGAAACGCATGTTGATTCTACACTTTCAACTACAGCTGTTAGTGTGTATGACAGTCATGATGAGAGAATAAGATACCATTTTCAAGTGAAACACTTCGTCTCTCCCACAACCACCATGGGGCCTGATTGGCTCTGTAGGCTTTTGTGCAATGCCTTACAAAGGGGATTTCAAGTTGTGTGTGTGTGTGTGTGTGTGTGTGTGTGTGTGTGTGTGTGTGGGTGGGTGTGTGGGTGGGTGGGTGGGTGGTGGACTGACAGTTTTTGTTTTGCCAAGATCATCAGCTTAATGATAAAGGCGTAATCTTTTAGAAGTTGAATGTACTTAATTTTAGTGAGATTTACTTATGAATTTTCCTCCCTTTGCTGTTTTTTTTTTTTAATTCTTGCATTACTAGCCTTTGTAAAAGGGTTTATATTTAGTTTGGTCACTCACTCCCAGTATACTTTTACTGTGATTCAACCTCATTGCCCCAGCACCCAAAGTTTGTCATCGATAAATACCAGCAGACTTGGGACAGGAAACTAATAACGATATCCTGAGCCCTCAAAATGCTGCAACTTTTTTGCTAGTCAAAACACAGAATTGTTATTATTATTTTTTTGTGAGTAAAGTGTTGGATGCTTCAAGGTTACTTTTTTTTTAAACCGAATTGCAAAAAAAAAAAAAAAAAAAAAAAAAATGCGGTTACACTAAAATCTTAGGCGCCAGCCATTTATTTTCAGTAGCCACGGCGACCGGGCGCCTTGGTTTTGTCTACCCCTGATTGTAAGTATGCCTACAACTATAGTTACATAGTACAACTATGTGAATGTAGTTATTTCTGTACTCCTATACCTCCCCTTATACACTGCCGGACAATTGCTAAGGACGGATGACAATAGCAACGATAGCAACCATAAAATGGAAGGCAGGAAAATGTGGAAATTAGCATAAGTGCGGGATACAGTAAGACGTGTTGTGCGTATGCAAATTTTGGATTGACGAACTTGTTCGTGACGTCATAGCGCTGATAAGAGATATAAAGGATTTGACGCATATTGACCGTTGTTGTTCAAACGCAAAGTTGAAAGGGAAAGAATCAATTGACGAACTTGTAAGTTTCAGTATGTCTTCCCGACATCACCTAGATGATTTTACGCATGGCTGTATTATTGGCAAGATTGAAGAAGGGCGAAAAATAACAGATGTTGCCAGGGAGTTCGACGTCAGCCACAGTGTTGTTTCAAGGCTTTGGAAATCATTTCAAACAAATGGAGAGTGTAGCACACGTCACGGGGGAGGTCGTGTTCGCAGTACGACACCTGCAGAAGATCGGTACATAGTGCTATTAACAAAAAGACATCGGCGCAGCACAGCTAGTGAGTTAACAAATCAGTTTATGGCTGCTACTGGCAAGCGGATCTCCCGAACACCTTTCGCCAGATGTTTGCATGAAGGTGGACTATACGCCCGCCGTCCTGTTGTGTGCATCCCATTGTTCAGACGTCACCGTACCGCTCGTTTGCAATGGTGCCATCAACATCGCAATTGGACTGATAACGACTGGTCTGCTGTCCTCTTCTCAGATGAGAGTAGATACAGTCTATTGTCTGATTGTCGACGACAACTGATCTGGCGTGATAGTGGTACTGCATATTGTCCAGCAAACATACAGGAAAGGGACCGATATCCGACATGTAGTGTCATGGTATGGGCTGGCATCATGATCAGTGGCCGTACGTCCCTCTATGTGCTTCCAACTGGGACTATGACTGGCCAACGATACATTAATGATGTTCTGCTACCTCATGTTTGCATGTTCCGTGGTGCTGTCGGTGATAGATTCATTTTCATGGACGACAACACAACATGTCATCGAACAGTCGCTGTCCAGGAGGAGTCTTGAGAGCGAGGATATTCAACGCCTCGTACGGCCTGCTGTCCTCTTCTCAGATGAGAGTAGATACAGTCTATTGTCTGATTGTCGACGACAACTGATCTGGCGTGATAGTGGTACTGCATATTGTCCAGCAAACATACAGGAAAGGGACCGATATCCGACATGTAGTGTCATGGTATGGGCTGGCATCATGATCAGTGGCCGTACGTCCCTCTATGTGCTTCCAACTGGGACTATGACTGGCCAACGATACATTAATGATGTTCTGCTACCTCATGTTTGCATGTTCCGTGGTGCTGTCGGTGATAGATTCATTTTCATGGACGACAACGCAACATGTTATCGAACAGTCGCTGTCCAGGAAAAGTCTTGAGAGCGAGGATATTCAACGCCTCGTATGGCCAGCACGTTCTCCAGATCTGAATCACATTGAAAATGTGTGGGATGCTTTGGGGAGGAGTCTTGCTGGTCGCCAATGCCCTCCAATAAACAAGGACACCCTCATCCGTGCACTGACAGAGGAATGGGATAAATTACCCCAACAGCTGCTTGATAATGTTGTGCAAAGCATAACACGACGTGTGGAATCTTGCATCGCCCTCCATGGTGGCCATATCCCGTATTGACATCTTACGCCGGAACGCCTGCGGACGGTAATTGCATTTTTTTCACGTTTACGTATTCTGCACAAAATGGCCTGTTTGTCCCTTGAACACGTTCCAAAGCCTTCTGGATTTCAGAGCACAATAAATTGTCTTTCTTGTAATGTCCTGGCATTCTGACATTATTTTATTTCACTTGGCATCCAACCACACTTACTTTTTTATGCGCTATATAGCCGTTTATGATCCGTCCTTAGCAATTGTCCAGCAGTGTAATTGTAGGAAGGCCTGAACTTCATTTCAGATGGGCCAGGATTTCCCTTAGACTTGGATAGAAAAATAAAAGATGTATCTTTGCAAATATTTTATGAAACTGGCTGAAATTTTAATGACCACCATAAACCGCTAATAAAACATGACCTCCAAATTTTGCCGGAATCGGTTAAAAACTTTTTCAATTAGCCCTGAAAATTTTAGTAACCGTTTTTGTGTATATCATTTGTGTTACTGTTTACCGTTGATTAAAAATTTCCATGACTAATTTAAAAAGTTTGCAACCGATTTCGGCGTAATTTGGAGGGTGTCTTCCTGTTACCAATTCATTTTGTTGATCAAAATTTCAGCCAGTTTCATGAAGATTTCGCAGAGTTAGTTTTTGCCTTTTTTTATGCCTAGTTCTGAATACAATGATGGTGGGAGACTGGGACTTCACCATCTTTCTTCTGATTGGGCGGTGGGGATGGCGGAAATGTAGGCACCTTTTTTATTATTTATTGTTGCGAGGAGTCGGGGCGGGCGGGCGGGCTGGGCTGTCAATCAATTAATGTACAGGTTTTCTTCTTTTCATAAAGCTGGGGAGACCCATTTCAAAGCCAAAAGCCTCATGAATTTCTGGTGCATTGAAAGCCCAAGGTGCAGTTTTAAACAGTAATTTCCTGTTAAGAATCAGTACTACGTACTTATGTTTAGAAACTGAGAAAAAAAAAATCCATAAAACTCAGCATTTTCCCTCTTCATCTGTTTTAACTCTTAAATATCCATAAAAATGGCAGGCTTGATCTAACCCAATAGTTCTGCTAAAAATTTCAAAATGGGAAAATGTAAATTCCGTAGTGAATGGCTGGAAAAGACAGATAACTCGAAGGCTAAAGTTTCTGCATGGGGTAGAAAGCATAGTGAAAGTGAACTATTTTGTACTGTGTGTTGCTGCACCATTAACTTTGAAACAAAAGGTTTCCAGGCGATTTTTAATCACTCGCTTACATCAAAACATAAATCAAACTTTAAATCTAAATTTGGACTAAACCAACTACACTTAGAACTTGCACCTTCTCCTGCATGCTTAGAGCACTTACAACCTTCAAGTTCAACTTGTGCACCAACACTTCGCATTTATAGTGCCAAGAAAAGTTTTACTACTGCTGAATTGATTTGGACGATGAAATCAGTGTGTAATAATTATTCAATGGAATCATCACAAGATATTCATGATGTTTTAAAAAAAATGTTTCTTGACAGTGTCCCTGAACATTTTTCTCTTTCCCCTAAGAAAATGCGATACTTAATCACTGCTGGACTGGCTCCTTATTTCCACGAACTAATGTTAGAGGAAGCATGTTCATCGTACTACACATTGAGTTATGATGAAACAACTAATGTTAAAGATAAAAAGGAGCTACAAACAACCATCACATTTTGGTCAGAAAGCAAACGTGGCATAACAACACTGCACCTCAGAACTTTCTTTTTAGGTAAAGCGGATGGTAAAACATTGCATTAAAAACTATGTGAAGCCCTTTCTGTGGCCAATTTATCACAAAATAGGTGCCTTATCCTTGGATCAGATGGACCTAATGTTAATAAAAAAAGTTTTTAGGCTTTTCAATAGTAATGTCCAGAAGATACGAGGGACAAGTCCTATAAACATAGGTACCTGCAACATCCACACAATGCATAATGCATATGTAAAATCATTGGAGTATTTAGGTGAAGAAGCTTCTGAGCTGCTGATCAACATTTACCATTATTTTGATGGCTGGCCTGCCCGTTGGGAAGAGTTTGAAGAAATGCAATCTAAATATAATGTTCCACACCAGAAATTTTTGAAACATGCAACAACAAGGTGGCTTACCTTTGAGCCTTCAGCCAACAGGATTTTGGTGCAGTGGGACATTATTCAGTTCTATTTCCTTAAGCATATTCCTCTGAGAAAAAATTCTGCTGCTCTTCAGGATCCTACAAGGGAACAAGGCTGTTGTGAATGCCTTAAAGAAACCTTGCATAAAAGCTGAACTTCATTTCAATATTTCATCTGCAGAACTATTCATGAAGTTCACACAATGTTTTCAGTGCCAAGCACCCATGGTCCACAAATTGCATGAAGAAATAGGGAACATTCTTCAGACCTTTGTGGCTCGTGTTTTGAAGACTGCTGTCATTAGAAAAATCACTAATTTTTCTAAAGTTGATCTTGATGAACTGTTTACAGTTGGTAATCTGCTTCCTTTTGAAAAACTTGTCATTAATGAAAAGGTCACAGGTGAGTCTCTAAACTGAACGAAAGTGATAAGTTGTTGTTTCTGAAGGAAGCTCAAAAGCACTATATTCCATTTGATAAACAAGTCTTTTCCATCACATGCTTGTATGCATGTGATGGAAAAGATTTGTTTATCAAATGGATCACTTAAAAATTTTAGATTTTTAGACCCAAAGGAAAAAATGAATGATAGAAGCTGCAGAGACATATTGAAAGTTGCAAAAATTATGCCATTTCATGTTCAACTGGATTATTTGTTAGATGAATGGAAAATTTTGCAACTAGAAAAAGATGATACAGCATTTGAAAACAAAACTATTGATGATTACTGGCAACAACACATCTCAAAAAGTTACTCATTATCAAAAGATGTTAAGTTTCCAATTGTTGCAAAAGTCATAAAGGCAGCTCTTACTTTGTCACATGGAAATACTGACATAGAGAGACGATTTTCCATTTCTAAGTATATATTAGGAGAACATAAATCAGCAATGACTGAAAGATTTTTAAACAGTGTACTGACTGTAAGGGATGCCTTGAAACAGTATCCTAATTTTCTTTTCGTACCCATTAATCCAAAACTCATTAAGCACAGACAACAAGCACATTCAAAGCACACTGCCTTTATGGAAGAATGTAAGAGGAAAAAGAAAATTGAATTAGAAGAAAAGCAAAAAGAAGAACAAAAAAGAATGGATTATGAAGAAGAGATGAAAAAGATAAAAAGTCAATCAAATGTGAGACTGCTGCTCTGAATGACAAGAAAAAAGAACACCTACAAACTAAGGAGGCAAGAGAAGAACTCTTTTTGGAAGCTTCAGCTAAACTGAAGAAAACACGCGAAAACAATGATTTAAAGGGAGCAAAATTAGCTGAAGGCATGCTCGAGGGAGTAAAATGTATGCAAACAGAAGAAAGAGTGAAAAAAAAAGGAAGTGGAAATTATTCAGAACCTTGAAAAAAGAAAATCAAGTATGATTACATCATCTTTTGCTAAGATGCCTAGAAAACAGTAAGCCAAAGAGTTTTTTCTTCAGAATTATTATTATTATTTTTTTTGGAACATTAAAGAAAATTAATTGAATGTCATAGATTTTCAGAATTTTGTGTATTTTTTTTTTCTGTAATATTTTATAATGACAATAAAATGGCCATAGCCCATCCATCCAGGACCATAATAAAGAAATGTATTATGATCTTACCTGGCCTTTTTTGGTAGAGGAGTATAAAGAAAAATAAAAAAATATGTTTTTGTAACTGTATTTGGTGTTTTGTGCTATTGGCAAGAAGTCTCTTTTAATCACCTATTAGTCACCTTTTTAAAAAAAATTGTCACCTTTCTCACCATTTTCAAAGGTCGCCTTAGCTCCTGACCCTGCTTATGTTATCACTTTGTCTCTCCCGCCGGGGAGATCATATCTCTGCAATTATTAGTTCGATTTGTAAAATTCTTTTTGTATTGGGAAGCTTAAAATGTGAGAATGATGACCCATTCGTTCCAGGTTTGTTGTTTTTTTTTTTTTTGATGCACAAACTTCACCGCTAGAGGGCGCAAATGGAGATTGTATTGAATTAAAATGCATTTCATATATTTGCTTCTAAATATCCAATTGAAAAATTCTTTTTGCTTTCAATGACATTTATATCAAATACTATTTTAGTTACAGTCCCCTTTTTAAATAATGCAGAAATTTTCCGCTAGGGTGCATAAAGGTAAATCACGATTTTCCCAATATCTCCGCTTCTAAAAGTCCGATTTGAAAAATTCTTCCCAAGTCGGACACAGCTCTTAAAGTTGAAATGTTTTGCATACAAATTCTCATGTCTAGTAAAGAATGGTTTGGCCACCAGGGGGCGTAAATGTTTATTTTGTCTTCTGATGTATTTGCAACAAAATCTGAACTGGAAACTCGATTGAAAAAATTCTTCTGTGAACCGATGCTGCTCATTTGGAAAACTTTTTGAGAATACTTCCTGCTTAAAATAGTGCACAATTTTCCCACCAGGGGCGTACACGTATATCTTATTTTTAGTCCATATCTCTGTTTCTAGGTCCGATTTGAAAAATTCTTTCTTTGTTGAACTTTTTCAGTGCGAAATGTTTCTCATAAAATTTAAAATATTTCTTAACGCGCAAGTGTGCCACTAAAAGGCGTAAGCTCACATTTCCGTTTACAGCAATTTCTGCAGACTTAAAAACCAGACTGAAAAATGTTCTTTTTCGATCTGATACCTAACTATGAAAACTCCTTATTTGTATTTTCTTCACAATTTCGCCACTAGGGGCGTGAATATTTAATCTATTTTTCTTAATTTCTGTACTTCTTAAGTGTCCAATTTAAAAAACAAAATTCTTTTAACACCAGATATCATTTACCTCATGGAATACTTTAGGTTTGTGTTTGAGGTGGTTTGTGGTTCACAATTCTGCTGCTAGGTGGTGTTTGTGTACTTCTGTTTGCAGGCTATTTCTGTCTGTAAATACCCTATTGAGAAATTTCTTTTTTTACTGTATGCCATTTGCTATAATAAGATGGAGAGTGAATAAGATTTTTGCTACAATAAGAAGATCTTCTTCAAATAATGTACAACTTTCCCCCTAGGGGTTGTAAAGGTCAAAACGTTTTTCTGCTATCCTCTGCATTCGGGAGACGTATTTGAAATTTTTTTTTCCATTAGCATAGCTTTTGCTATGAAGAATGCTTTTCTCCTGTTTTCAACTTTTCCATTTTGCAAAATTATTTCGCTGAAACGCATAGTTATATCATGTTTCCTTCTATATCTCTCCTTTTAACTGATTGATTTGAAAATCTTTTTGTCTCTAATACCTTCCTTTTGCTATGGGAAACTTTTTTGCGCCATTTGTTAATTTTCGTAACATTTTTTAGCCACTGGTGGAAGTAAATAGCTGATTCTGTGTGTGTGTGTGTGTGTGTGTGTGTGTGTGTGTGTGTGTGTGGGGGGGGGGTTATTGTACCTGTACTCAAATTTTGTAATGAATACCTTATATAGAAATTTGCCATAAAATCAGAGTGCTTTCTAATATCAGAAATGTAAATCTGGTTGTTTCTTAGTATTTTTTGAGCTTCTATAATTAGTTTTTTAATCATGCCCAGTTAAATTGCCATTGTCACTAATGAATGCAATTGCACACAACCCTTGGACCTAAGGTTTTTTCCGTTATTCTCTTTCATTTCACATTGGAAATTTTTGTGCATACTTCGTTTGCTGGCGAGTAAAAATTTAAAACATAGCCACAGCATCGATATTATGTTGAAAACTCCTTTCCTAAATAAAATGTAACACAAATACTTAGTCCCATGATTATGTGTTTAAGAAATAACAATCCCTTTGGTCCTTTCAAAAAGTTTTAGATATATTATTTCACCTCTCCTCAACCTTAAATTTCCATTTTAAGCATTATTTCAAAATAATTAAATATAAATAGTATTTTATGTATTGATTGTGTGATATATGAAAGCATTTCAAGAGAAATGTCACATACCTAGTATTTTTGAGTTTTTTTTTTTTTTTTTTATTCTGTAATTTGCTTCAATAATTGAACTAAAGCCAAAATAGAAAAATAAAGTTTTCTCAAAATCAGTGTAGTATACTGTATATAAAAGTTTAGTAGATAGTAAACCTGGTCGGATTTTCAGTGACAGTTTTGGTATTTCAGTATTTATCTGTGATTCTAAGTTTCTGATTAGCTGCAGCAGACATAATTTTTAACATTCTGTTTTAAGTTTGCCGAAGCGTGTAGGAAGTTGTTTGTTGTAGGTTACAAATTGAACAGACGCATGGTTTCACTATATTTTAAGTAAGATCATTTGGATCGTATGTCCTGGAAAAAGATCCAAAAGTCCTGGAAATGTCTTGGAATTTTGTGATTGAAAAATTGTATGAACCATGCGACTCATTATCGATACGTCTTGTTCAGTTTATTGCTTTCTGCTTTATTGCAAATATCATGGAGGAAAGTCAGTGGTAAGTATAGACTAGACCCACATGTGATTAAAGGAACGACCTACTCAAATCAAGATATTCCGCCGAAAAAGTGTCCCGTTTTTCTGTTTGGAATACGGCAGTGATTGCCGTACAGCAGTGCCAGGAGCGAGCACGTATCTTGCCTTTGCCATATTAAAGACTGTTGTTTTCTTTGCTTACTGAAGTTTATTTGCAGTTAAATGTATCAATTTCAAGTAGAAAATTTTGTACCTAGAATTTCAAGAATGATATGTTCATTGAAATAAATTTGCGTGATTGTTTTTACAGCTTTATTTTCAGAATGACATGGAAAATGCATGTTTTCGCCAACAGACATTTAAACTCACTTTACATTATCTGCAAACTGTTTAATATAAATTAGGAATTGTGGTAATCTAAAAAACACCTGGTGAGACATCTCTGCATATCTGTTAAAAATAACGAGATGGTACTTTTTGTCATTTGAGTAGGTCGTTCCTCTAATCACATGGGTCTAGGTATAGATGTACTTGTATGTATAAGAATTTATTCCAAACAGCGAAATTAGGATTGATTATTTTTGGAGAGATATTGTATTAAAAGACATTTGGAGACTGGAAATAACCATCTTTGGCTAAAGTTGTGAAAGCATGCCTTAGTTTATCACACGGCAACTTCGATGTAGAAAGATGCTCTTCTGTATCACGAAGAGTTCTTTCAGATGAGAAGGCATCTATGTCTGAGAAGATGTTGAATGAGAGACTAACAATTCGAAATGCATTAAAAATGTATAACAACCAAGTTGCAAAGGTGCTAATAACCAATGAACTAATAAAATTAGCACTTAATGCACATAGGTCATATAGCAATCATTTGGAAGAGGAGCAGAGATTAAAAGAACAGCAACTGAAAGCAAAGAAAGAAAGTGCTGAGAGATTGAAACAAGAATTGCCAAATAAAGGATTTGAAGAGCAGAAAGCAAACTATAGAAAACATGAAAAACAAGATAAAAATTATTGTTCAAGAAAAAAGAGAAGTACAAGAATCATTAGACTCTGTGCTTTAAGAAGCCAGTAAGAGACTAAAGCAAGCATTAAAAAAAAAAAAAAAAAAAAACAACAACATACCTTCAGTACGAGTTGCACATGGCATTGTAGAAGGAGCAGAGAAACTCTGACAAAAGGAAAGGCAACATGAACTTGAAGCAATAGAAATGAATAGGGTAGTTCATAAAAGAAAATCCTCCCTAATTGATGCATTTATGCAGAAAACCTCAAAAAAGGAATAAATCTAAGGTTAACGAAGAAGCTTTGTAGTTTAGCCTACACTTATATATGCACTGATACCATTGGTATAAATTCACACAATTTTTTGAAATAATTTGGTGCATATAACTCCTCCAAATTGCTACCATGGTGTATAAGAATAATGTAAACTTTTAAGAGGACCCCTCCCCCAATGCTAAATGATAAAAAAGTTTGTTTATACATATTGGGGGGGCATCATATAAAAGTTTTTGATGTCCCATGACAGTAATTTTCCAAAGAGTTATACAGTGATGGAAAGTTTGCGCCGAACTGCGCCAATTTCATTATCTTGCGCCAAACTGCTACAAATTACGAAAAATTTAATATTTGCGCCCAACTGCGCTGAAACGGCAATCCACAGCGAAAATTGCCGAGCGAAAAAATGTTTGCACTGCAAAAATTCCGTTTTAGACGTTTTTACGAATGACGCTTTTTTAAAGGTCTATGCGTAATTTGGTGAAAACAACGCTTAATCAACACGTACCGTACCGCCAATCCCCAAATTTCGGAATGTTTTTCACCCACCTTCTAATTCGTTGTTCTTTCGGCAAAAGTGACGAAAAACAATGATTTTCGCGATGTATAAAATTAAATTGTTTTTGCTTATGGAGGAGGAGTTTTGTTGTAATCATGTGGTATGTAGGAGAAACGATGCTGTACGTTTTGAAATACTGATGAAGATTGTTTACTGATTAGTTTGGTGGTCTTTCGGAGTGCTGTGCAATTGAGACTGTGTATATGTCGTTCCCTGCTCTTCGGGATAGCGCAGTTATTTCATTCCGGGCGAGGTGCGCGATTATGTAAATACAGCGTAAGGTCAGTCATTAGCTATTTCATCGACGCGGAGGATGACTGATAATGGGTCTCCCGTGGCAGGATACAACAGTTCTGTTTCTAAAGGATTCATAGGTATTCAGAAATGCCAACTTTACGGATTTTCACTCCATCCTACGGTTTTATGGAAGTCACCCAAAAAAACTACGGAAAAGCCCTCGCAAGATCCCTGCACGCAATTTCTATTTTTTTTTGCCGTCTTTTGGTCGAAAAAATGCACTTTACGGATAGTCCCTTATGCGCCTTCGATGTTCTGACTTCCCCCACCAACGGAGGCAAGGTTTGTCACGTGATTCCCCATACAGCCATTTGAGAGAACCGTGCGCAAAAGTAGAGAGGGAACTCAGCTCAGCGCCTTTTGCCAACTCTTTACGTTGATTGCACGTGGCTTTGTTCTTGTGTGTTCTTGTCAAACGTTTTAACCCTTTCCACTCGACTGTCGGGTGACACCCGACACTACGAAATCGCCGAATAGCTCACCCGCCACTCCGATGACGCCTTTATAGCTCGTGTGTCGGTGGTTGCGAGACATTTCTTTTTTGTCGAATAGGTCGAGTGTCACTCGCCACGCCGATGACGCCCCTATAGCTTGCATGTCGGGGCTCGCAAGTCGTTTCTTTTTTACCGGATAAAGAAAAAGAAACTCCATCTGCATGTCGGGTGTCACCCGCCATGCCGATGACGCCTCTATGGCTCAAATGCCAGCGCTCGCGAAGAATTTCGTTTTCACCGAATAGCTCGGATGTCAGCGCTCTGGAGGAATTTCTTTTCGCCGAATAGGTCGGGTGTCATCCGCCACGTCTATGACGCCTCTATAGCTCGTATGTCGGAGCTTGCGAGACATTTCTTTTTCGCCGAATATCTCGCGTCGGGTGTCACCCTCCATGCGAATGATGCCTCTATATCTCGTATGTTGGCGCTCGCAAGGCATTTCTTTTTCGCCGAATAGCTTGCGTGTTGGGTGTCATCCGCCGCGCTCATTACGCCTCTCTAGCTCGTGAGTCGGTGCTTGCGAGACATTTCTTTTTCGCCGAATATCGCACGTGTTGGGTGGCACCCTCCATGCCGATGACGCCTCATAGCTCACATGTCGGTGCTCGTGAGACATTTCTTTTTCATCGAATAGGTCGGGTGTCACTCTCCACTCCGATGACGCCCTATAGCTCGCGAGACATTTCTTTTTCACGGTATAAAGAAAAAGAAACGTCTTCTGCATGTCGGGTGTCATCCGCCATGCCGATGACGCCTCCATGGTTCGCATGTCGGCGCTCGCTAGGAATTTCATTTTCACTGAATAGCTCCTGTGTCACCCGCCATGCCGATGACGCCTCTATGGCTCGCATGTGCTCGCGAGGAATTTCATTTTCACTGAACAGCTCGCGCGTCTTGTGTTATCCGCGATGCCTATGACGCCTCTATAGCTCGGATGTCGGCGCTCGCGAGGAATTTCTTTTTCGCCAAATAGGTCGGGTGTCATCCGCCACGTTTATGGTGCCTGTATAGCTCATATGTCGGGGCTTGCGAGACATTTCGTTTTCGCCGAATATCTCTGGTGTCACCCTCCATGCCAAGATGCCTCTATATCTCTCATGTTGGCGCTCGCGAGACATTTCTTTTTCGCCGAATATCTCGTGTGTCGGGTCTCACCCTCTATGCCAATGATGCCTCTATCGTCAAGTATATCTCGCATGTTGGCGCTCGCGAGACATTTCTTTTTCGCCATATAGCTTGCGTGTCGGGTGTCATCCGCCGCGTTCATTACCCTCTATAGCTCGTGGGTCGGGGCTTGCGAGACATTTCTCTTTCGCCAAATATTGCATGTGTTGGGTGGCACCCTCCATGCCGATGACGCCTCTATAGCTCGCATGTCGGTGCTTGCGAGACATTTCTTTTTCGTCGAATAGGTCGAGTGTCACTCGCCACACCAATGACGCCCCTACAGCTCGCATGTTGGGGCTTGCTAGACGTTTCTTTTTCACTGGATAAAGAAAAAGAGACATCATCTGCCATGCCGATGACGCCTCTATGGCTCGCATGTCGGTGCTCGCGAGTAATTTCGTTTTCACCGAATAACTCGCGTGTCGGGTGTTATCAGCGATGCCTATGACGCCACTATAGCTCGCGAGGAATTTCTTTTCGCCGAATAGTTCAGCGAAAAGAAATTCCTCGTCGAATATCGCACGTGTCAGGTGGCACCCTCCATTCCGATGACGCCTCTATAGCTCACATGTCGACGCTTGCGAGACATTTCTGTTTTGCCGAATAGGTCGGGTGTCAGCCGCCACGCTGATGATACCTCTATAGCTCGTATGTCGGGGCTGGCTTGTATGTCAGGGCTGGTGAGCTAAAGCTGAGCTTTCACTGCTAAGTTGTGGCCTCTACTGTAGAACAGGAAAAGAAAAAAAAATGTGAGTATGGGTGAAAAGTTTGAATGGTAAGGGTTAATATAGATTAAAACGAAATGAAACATAGCAGTGGAACAGCTATGACAACAAAAAGAACAAAGTCAGATAAAACTTATCGTCAAGTGTATCGCAGTATGTATAGTAAAGAATGGCCTTTTTATGAAGCATCTAAAGTTTTGCTGAATCACGTTTTATAAGCCATGTGGCTGCTATTTTAGCCTGTCGCAAGGCGGCCGCGATGATTGTAGGCGTCGTGCAGAGAGCAAGAAGCACAAAGATCATGTCAAAAAATTAAATGGAGATGTGAGTAAAATTAATGTAACCAAAAAACTTCTGACAGCTTGTAAAGAATCCTGAAAAAATATCAAGAGCAGATTAGTGCTGGAAAAATGCAGCAAAACAAGCAAAAAAGAGAAGAATTTGAATGTTCACAAGGTGATTTGAAATGGGAAGAAGCTGAACGTTTGCAGCAGTTGGATTCTCTCATAAAATGTTAAACAATGCTGAGATGAACATTGAATGTGGCATAAAAAAGACATAAGTGCAATAGAAAGTGGACAGATACTATTAAAAGAAGCAAAACAAAACATTGCTAACTATCTTAAAAAATTAGAAAAGAATAAAAGTGAGCAATTAAATATTGAGAAAAGCAGCGAAAAATTAGATATTTTTTGGTAAAATAAATTATTAATAATAGAATCCTGATATATTGTTAAAAATTTTTTTGATTTATTTGAAAACTAAAATGTTTGCATATGTGTGTATTTCAATGCCAGATGTTTTAAATTTGAGTAGGGTGCATCTATTTCCAAAACATTTTCTGCTTAAAAGTTTGTTCTATCTACTAATATTTTACCTGCTCAAAAAAATGTTTTGTTACACCAAAAATGTATTTTATCTGCTCCAAAAATGCATTTTGTTGCTTCAAAAATGTGTTTCACCTGCTCCAAAAACACATTTTGCTGCTCCAAAAATGTATTTTACCTGCTCCCAAAATGTATTTTACCTGCTCTAAAAATATATTTTACCTGCTCCAAAAATTCATTTTGCTGCTCCAAAAATGTATTTTACCTGCTCCAAAAAGATATTTTGCTGCTCCAAAAATGGTTTTGCAACTTTCCATCACTGGTTATAAAACAATCATTTCAAAAAAAATTGAGCTTTGATTTTATTATTGTCATCAGTGGGTGTAACGATAATCTTAGTTTTACTGTTGTTGTTAGAGCTTTGAAAATCGATCATGGTTAACATCTAGGGATTTTAACTGTCTGCTGTTATAAAAGTAACCCAAATTAAAAGAAAATCAAGTTTTTTGTTTTCTTATTTCTGCAATATGAGTTGGAATAATTTTACAGGATAAAGTTATTTCTTTATATTTGTCTCAAAACATCAAGGACACGAAGAATGACTGTAACATTATCAAGGCAGGTGTATATCAGTGTAATGCTTCATATCAATTATACTTGACCTACACAGACTTGAGCTTGAAGCATCAGACAGTTGTCCATGCCTTAATGAAATGAAGACATTTCAGACAGGTTTTTGAGGTTTACCTTTCAAATATGGGAATCAAAATAAAATGTACTCTTTCACAACATAATTCAAAATCATGTTAAGCACCATTATTATTATTACTTATGAGTTAGAGTTTCCACTATTGAAGAGGGAGATTACATTATACCCATTCCATTCCTGATGATAATAAACTGCAAGTTTTCATTTTTTTTAGTTTTAGGCTTCGTGTTTTTGCTCCATACTAAACACATTCACAGTGCTTGATATTTATTGTCATAGCTGTACAAAAGCCCGTCTGCTCTTAATCATTCTCCACGCTTTTTAAAAATCTTTAGCTGATAGTTCTGTGTCTGGCGCTCTTTGGCCAAACCTGGCCCTTGCGCCACTAAAATCAATTAACTAACTAACTAACCAAATAGCTGTACAAAAGACAAGTTTGAAATATTTCCAAATGTTCATCTAATCATGAGATTCTTGATATACCTCATATCAGATAACTACGATTATTATGTGTACAGAACAAAACAAGTGATCATCATAACACTGAATGACCACAACTATGGCCTTTGAAAGAAGATATACACAAAAAATTTTTCAACACAGTGTATGAAGCACACTTGGAAAAATCTTATGTTTTTTTACCAACCACAATGCAGAAGAAAGCTCTCCGTACTGGCTTGATACAGATGAGAACAGCCGCCCTGGCAGCGCAGTGGTCTAAGCGATGGCTTCTGATCATTCGTCTGAAAGGGGTCTGGATTTGTATCCCGGTGAAGCATGGATGTTGTGTTTGTCTTACGGCACTGGCTCTCTGCCTTCCCTGGAACCAGTGTCCCTAAATTAGGGACGGGTGACTGCTTATAACCCATTGAGTTGCTTGCGGTGGTCGTTAAACTTGCAATAATAATGATAAAAAAAGAGGAGAATATCTGGCCTCCAGAACAATGACAAAGAAGGAAGTGTTTTGTAATTCCAAAGTTTGTATCAGGTTAGTTTATGTAAGTACTTTTTGATATATAATTGAATAATTTTTAAGGGGGGGGTAATTTCCCATAATCTTTATAGTTCTGAGTGTCTTGAGTAGCATTATATTGAAACTTAAGGTGTGGAGCACTTACATTCTAAAACTCATGCACTTATTAGGGAAACTATTTTAGTCATTAACATAAGTTGTGTTAATGCTACTATTTAGGCTACTATTTTTACCATTAGTGGCTACTAAAACAACTATTTTCTTGGGTGTGATAGGCTGGCAGCCCTGACTGTGCACCAAAAATGATCCAAATGTCAAATAAGGAAGTGAGTTATGTTTTGTTCCTATAAGTACTGTGTATGGTCACTGGCAAAAGCATTCCTGTATGCCTTACAGATACATAGGTGTGAGATAATAAATATAATGAGAAATCTATTATGATCATAACATAATGCTGAAATGCATAAGGCAAATCTGGAAAATAGTTCAACTAATTTTTTTAAGTGAATTTAAATGACATTTTATTCATACAAAATATTTCTGTATCCTGAATAAATTTCAGAATGTTTGACAATATCATCAGATGAAGAAGATTCCAGCAGAGGTAGTATACCTGCCATGTCTACTGCTCCTGTTGCTCTACCTGTTGCAACTCCTGTTGCCGCACCACAAGTTGTTCCACCGGCTTCAACTCCTGTTCCCACTCTTGTCCCCACTCTTGTCCCCACCCTTGTCCCCACTCTTGTCACATCTGCTGCTGCTGTTATTCCCGAGGTACCTCAGATTACTACCAAAGTCCTTCAATCACCCAGCACAGATGCAATGGATGCCTCAACCAGTACAACAAATAGCCACCATATGGTGAGTATTGGGCATTTTATCATTTATAAGTAGTTGTAGTTTCTTTGAATTTTTTAAAAATACTTGCTGCTAGTTTCAAATTTTTCAGTTAAAATATCGGGCAGTTCTTCAGGTAATGTAAGTGGCATTTTCCTGGAGTAATGCTTTTGCTTATTTTGTTGTGTGCAACTGGGCATGTGTCCACTAAATAGGATTTCATTTGAAAAATTAATGTGGTCAGTGTTAATTTGACACCACTCAAAGTGGTGTGGTTGGTAGTGTGCTGTGTGCTTTTTCATGGAAAGGCACAAGCAATTCTATCATTTTACATCTGTTCAGTTGGCTATGATTGCTTTGCTTTTATGAATGAGCATTAAGGGTTTCCTAACATACAGAGCAGTCTTAATGCATACTATTGTTCATATTCCTTCCCTTTCACTTATTGTGCTTTTGCAGCTACTTCTGTAAAAAACAGTGTTCTAAAATTTTAATTGTTAAACTTAGAAACCATTTCAACATTTAATATAATTATACAAAACTTTTAATGCCTGTTGAAAAACAAACAAACAAACAAACAAACAAAACTTGGTGTGGATGTGAAGTTAAACCTTAAGTGCAAAATGTTAACCAGGTAAGTGTAAAGGTAATGAACTTCAGTAATTCAGCAAACACCGTGGTCACTGAAAAAAAAAAAAAAAAAAATATGGTTGTGTGAAAAGCGTAAAACATTTTATTTCTTTCTCATGATGGGATCAGTTTGCATAATAAAAAATATACTTTACAAAACTGGACGATTTTTTTTTAAAGCTGAGAATTGGCACATGCAGATACTGAGAAAATGAATAAGCTAGTTACTATGCAGCAGCACTATGAAGAAAAACATTTCCTAATGTTTAAAATTTATTTAGTTGTTGCATGTGCATTGTTTTAAAACGTACTGTGTTTATTTGCATATAGGGCAAGATATGATTTTAGAACTCAAAATGAGGAAAACTAAATTTATTTAAAAAATACAACAACCTCTTTATTTCATATACATATCATGAAACATATCCTAAGAGATAGTTTCATAGCAAAACGTGCTTCTAAGTGAACAAATGAAATAACAAAGGTATCACATAGTAATATAGAACCATATATCGCATGTTACGCAATCAGTGAGATACATCCTCCCTCCCGAGAGAAGCCTAAATTATGCAACCAGTGTTGGCTAGTTAAATATATATTTACAAATAAAACCAAATTTTTTAAATTTGTAAATATCTTTAACAAGACTTGTTGCGTAATTTAGGCTTCTCTTGGGGCGGGAGCACATGTCTCACTGAGTGTATAACGTGCAATATGTGGTTCAATATTAGGTATGCAATACCTTTGTTATTTCATTTGTTCTCTTTATTTCATTTATTCACAGATGATATAGCATCAAAACATGAATTAAGGCAAACAACTATAATTTTTTAAGAATATCAACTTTCGCCTGCATGGATTCTTACTCCTAAGCATTGCTACAACTCTACACTTACTCACCATCACTGCAAAATAAAAACTGCCATCCATCAAATAAATTTGAAATGTTGCATTTCCTGAAAAAAAGATACTGAGATGTGCTGTTTGGGAATAATACCCTTCCACAGAACTGACATCTACATGGCAAGCTGGGAGAGAAGTATTGGGCCAGGTACTGTTTCTTCATGCAATCTTTAAATGGCTTGTTGATGTGTATTTCTAGGAACTGTAATTGTGAAGTCATTCTCTAGGAACTGTCACAATTGTTTGTTTTCCTGTGGAAGGTTTTTCACACGATCTGTGTTCTTTTAACTTGCCCATCACTAAAATCGCAAATAGCTTTACCAATTTGCTGCTAGATGAATTTTTTTTTTATTGTCATATCTTGTGATACCAGATTATTACATCATGGGAACTGTTTCCTACTTCTGTATGATGTAGGGTGACAACGTATGATTGAGTGCTATGCATGCAAGCATTATAATTCATTGTTTTTCATTACGCCTTCCTGTATCAACACTTGCTTTTCTCTTGTTTTTATGGACAATCATATTGTGTGGCTCATCAGAATTAACTGGCTTCTCACCTGAATTCTCAGTTTGTTCAAGTTTAGTTTCTCTTTGTAATATGCGTCTGAAAATGAGTATAAAGCATAAAAAAGTTCTTGTTCGACAGATGCCAGTGAAGTTAAAGTTGTCTGCTGACATTACTGTAAATGAAGATGTTTGATGTGTTAACAGTGAGTAAAATCTAGCACCATCAGTTTTAAACTGTAATATAGCAGACGAGCTTTCTTTGAGGAGCTAACTTCTGAATCTCAGAGAACAGATTAGTGATATGTATACATAACTGAACCAACTTTGGTTCATAGTTGGCTGCTAACTTTTGAACTATGGAGTAACCTGCTCATTTCATGAAGCAGTACACTCAACACTATTAGCTTTGAATTCTTGTTGTGGAATTGCAAATTCTCTTGTAAGCCCTAGCTGGCTTTTGCTTGGAGGGTTTCCATAGTCACAATTATACATGGTTATGCACATGTTTCACAATGTTTTGTGGTCCTTTTTAACTTAAAATGTGTTGTCACTAGTTTTCTGTCTACAAAATGATTCCATTGTATTTTCAAAATTAAGCAATGAATCTCTCTGATTATGCAACTTTGCATAGACACTTCTAATACATTAAACTCACTGCCTGCAACTTAGTTTTTTTTTTTTTTTTTTTTTGTTTTGTTTTTTCATGTCCAAAATCCCTTTTGAAAGAAGCAAAGCATGCTAAGCTTTTCATATTTTCTTCACCATCAATACACATGGCATCTTTTCATTGCACAAGCTAATAGTACAATAACAATGTAAGGTGGTTTGTTGCAAGACCAGTATTTGACTTGAGGGCTGTTTATACAGGGTGGGCCAAAAGTTGCAAAGGGGTTTCAATTGGTAACAACTCTTATTGTTTGTTTTAAATGTACAATACCATAGCATCATATACAAAAGATATAGGAAATACATTTACACTAGGTGTGAAAAATCACATAGTGTAAATGGCGCCCACTTGCTGCTTCGCACAAGCGTGCCCTTTCTAAGGCGTTTTCCATGACACCTCTTAGTGTTTCAGTTGCCAGTGCTCTGATTTTAGCCCGAATATTGGTCTTCAGCTGTTGGAGAGTCTGAGGCTTGTTAACATACACTTTTTCCTTGAGATAGCCTAATAGGAAGAAATCAGGACTCCTCAGATCTAGAGAATGCGATGGCCAGCTGATGTCTCAACTACAGGAAATTATTTGTCCCTTAAACATTTGCCGGAGTAGTTGCATTGTGTCCCTTGCTGTGTGAGCTGTTGTTCTGTCCTGTTGGAACCACATGTCCTGTTTATCTTAAACTACTGGCCATAAGAAATGTTCGATCATAGACCAATATGCATCTCCTGTAACATTAATAAGGTGCCCAACTTGGTCTTTGAAAAAGTAAGGTCCGATCACTTCTTCAGACGTCACCCCACACCAAACAGTACACTTAAGGGAGTGCAATTCCTTTTGGTGCATTGCCCTAGGATTTTCCAAACCCCAAATCCTGCAGTTTTGTTAATGAAGCCATTCAAATGAAAATGTGCTTCATCTGACATTATCAGCTTGTGGATAAATTCTGGATCTGCCCTTGCTAATTCTTGAAATCTGACTGCATATTGCAATCTGTGAGCATAATCATGTGGATTCAGCTGTTGCACCAGCTGGATTTTATGCGGAAACAAGTTCAAGGTGTGCAGAATATGTCGGAGTGACGTCTGAGAGACTCTAACATGTCCCGACTGTCTTCAAGTGGATGTGCTCTGGTCTTCTACAACACTTTGCCTTACACCCTCAACAGTGGATTTGTTCCTGACCAAGCAGGGTCATCCTGTTCGTAGAAGGTTGCTTACTGAACCCTGTTCCTCAAAACGACCAATCAAATGTCTAATCATTGTGTCGCTTGGAGAATCTCTATCGCTGTAATGGTGGCAATATGCTTGTTGGGTCAGAATATGCTTGGTTTTGATAGTAAATTTTCACAATTTATGTTCGCTATTTGGTTGTGAATTTTTCCGTGGTAACTCCAAGGTTTTCTTCATCAAATCTGTAAAGAAACATTAATAATAATAATAATAATAATAATAATAATTACAAATAAGTTTTTACAAATTAAAACCCCTTCATGACTTTTGGCCCACCCTGTACGTCATGGGTGTTCAGTTAAGAATTGTATTTGGATAAAAAGTGATAGTGCAACATTTTTTTTTTCCAAAACTTATGTAGTAGTGGCAGGAAGTATGGTAAGATTGTGATGATTGATTTTATTGTTACATATGGTAGAAGTAAATAAGGTACTGTAAGTGTGGACAAGTTTGAGTACAGACTTAGGATTGGTTTGTTTCTCCAAGGCAAAGCTCCAAAGATTATTCAGGAGAAAATGAGTGTGGTATATGAGGCTGAGTGCCCATCCGATAGTGTTGTAGTGTAGTAGTACAGGCAATTCAAGTGTGAATGTGTGAGCATCCATAGCAAAAAAAAGTGGACCGACCAACAACTGCTGTGATGGAAGAGAAGGTGATGGGGAAGTCCAGGCACGAATCAGGGAAGATGACCAGGGCTTGAAAAATACCATGCCCAAGATACCCGGGCCATATAAAATATTGGCTTGGGCAGGTAAAAAAATAAACCTAGTTGCTCGATCAGACAACTAGATTTAAAAGTGTAGAAAATCAATTCTTATTTTGCTGTTTAATCTCATGTAATGACGTAATTGTTCATATGTTATTATGTTTATTAATCCAAGTCAAGTGAGATGTGTATATATCACGTCACACATTGTTCTCGTGACAAGCACTATTGAAAGTACGTGCTGTAACGGTAACGGCAAAATGTACCATCAGAGTTGTTCTTGCCTTCGAGGCGTAAGGTTGAAGTTAGCAGTCATAGCTGTATTTTATTATTGTTTTTTAAGAGTTTACAAGTTTTTATGGTTTTAGAATGATATTAAATAATAGATATAAATTACTCAGTCATGTCTTAGTCGACGGTAACCTCACTGTGCAACATGTAGCATTTTAAATGTTACATTAACTCTCCCACAATTTGGTTATGGGTACCACGTACTGCGCCAACCAGGCCCTGCATCACCCAGGTACTGCACCACCCAAGTTGACTGCACTACCAAAGTAATGCACAAGACAGATACCCAAGCCGGCAACCAGAGAAGCATCCAATCAAGCAAATAAGGATGCAAAGACCATTAAAAAAAGAACGTTTTTCGATTGCTTAAAAGGAGGCCGCATAATCACTCGGTGAAACTGATTGAAAAATAGGCGAACGACTGAAAGTCCGTGAACTTCGATCCAGCCCTTTTGTTTGTAACTAAATCTTTATTATTATTTTTTCGATAGCATTAATAAATAAGCAATGTCGCAGATACATATAGACAAGCTGAGCAAAAGCAACTATGATACTTGTAAGATCCAGATAGAAGCTATTCTAATCCACAATGACCTTTGGGACTACATAACAGGTCAAAATCCAAAACCTGTTGATGGAACAAACGAAGATGAGTTAGAAGCGCTTAACAAGTGGACACTAGGTGATCAGAAGGCAAAGGTGGATATAATTCTCTCCATATGTCCAAGCGAGCTCTGCAATATAAAAAATTGCAAAACTTCAAGGGAAATTTGGCAGAAGCTTCGATCAATCTATGAATCGAAGGGGCCAGCTAGAAAAGCTACACTACTGAAGCGACTACTATTTTGCAAGATAAATGATATTAATGACATGTCAGAACATCTGACTGAATTCTTCGAAATAGTTGATAAACTTAATGAAATGGACATCATAATAGCTGACGATCTCCTTTCAATACTAATGCTATATAGTATTCTAGATACTTTTGACAACTTTTGTTGTGCCATAGAGTCAAGAGATGAGCTACCGAAACCTGACATTCTAAAGGTTAAGCTTTTGGAAGAGTTGGAAACTCGAAAAACAAAACGCTATCCAAATTGCCAAACAGCATATTTGTCTTTCAACAGACAAAAAGGTTCAAACCTGAAGCCAACCTCTAGAAACTGGAGGCAAAATCAAGGGAAGAACAACAAAAAGAACAACAAAGTGTTCCATAGCTACAAATGTAACTACTGTTCGAAGGTTGGTCATGAGTCATCAGAATGTTGAAAACGGATTGCTGATAAAAGGGCAGAATCCTTCAGACAAGAGGCTTCCATGGTAATAAAAGTGAGAAACGAAAGTATGCATACAGCCATATCAATGAATGCCACTCATAATACAAAGTCTATATGGTGCATAGACAGCAGAGCAACGTCGCATACGTGCAACGACAAGGATCTGTTTATAGAAATAAATAAACAAGCAAACTATTTTGTGAATCTCTCAGTAGATAAAATGGCTGAAGTAACCGGAAAAGGATCCATACGGATCACTGTACCGAATGGAAAAGATACAAAAACCATTCGATTAGAAAATGTGCTTTGTGTTCGTGATCTGAAGAATAACTTACTGTCTGTGTCAGAAGCCACAGCTAATGACTGTTCAGTTGTCTTCACCCAAAAAGAAGCCAGAGTCATTGAATCTAATGGAACCACTCTTCTCCGAGCAGATAGAAAAGGTGAACTATATTATGTGACGCCAAGCTATGAAAATGTGGCTATGGTCACAGAATTTCAAAAATGGCATCTAAAATATGGTAATTTGAATAAGAATGATCTAAGAAGGCTTAAAGCAAACGGAATGGTACAAGGACTCTCCTTTAAAAATGGGGATACCCTGAAAAATTGTAAAGTCTGTATTCAGGTGATACAGACGACAAAACTCTTTCTGAAGGAATCCCAATTTGAAAGCAAGCAACTGCTGGACCTCGTCCATTCAGATGTCTGTGGACCAATGAAAACCGAATCTCTTGGTGGTTCACGTTATTTCGTTACTTTTATTGATAAGTCACGATATACAGAAATATGTTGTCTTAAAACAAAAAACGAAGTAAAGAAGGCTTTTTTGAAATTCAAGGCATCAATGGAAAATCGTACAGGAGCAAAAATGAAAATACTCTGTACCAATAATGGGCTTGAATATTGCGGAGCAGAATTCAATGCATATTTGGAGCATGAAGGCATATGCAGAGAAAAGTCTGCAGTATTAATGCCACAACAAAATGGAGTCGCTGAGAGATACAATCGCACAATCGTCAAAATGATGAGATGTTTATTAATCCAGTCCAAACTACCAGTTAGCTTTTTGAGCAGAAGCGATTAACTGTGTTGTGTTCTTCAGGAATCGTTCTCCGACACGAAGCTTAAATGGGAAAATTTCCCCATATGAAGCTTTATTTGGCATTAAACCAAACGTATCATTCTTCAAAGTTTTTTGGACAGAAAGCTTATGTTTTAAATTAGTGATCAAAGGGGAAATTCGACCCTAGATCCCAAGAACATATATTTGTTGGCTATTCGATGCAATCCAAAGCATACCACTTATGGAACAAAAATACCAGAAAAGTAATTGAAAGCCGTGACCTTCATTTCATCGATGAATTCAAAAATAACCTCCCATATGGTTATGAATTTGAACTGCTCACGTCATCCGAATCGCATATTTCATTAACTGAAATGAGTGACATACCGTGCTCACCCGATGGTAATAGTGCACTGGACGCCGAGAGTGAAACATGTTATGACTGAAGAAATGGCAGTGGAAGACATGACGTCAGAGCCAAATACGTCACAGGAACTTACGTCAGAGGAAGTCATGCCAGATTCCTTAAAGGAACCAGACTCACCATTGTTTACAAACAAAGATAAAGCAGTAACGAAGACAAGGACTGGTGGTCTTCCTAGAAAAGTTCATACTGGAAAACCAGGCAGACCTGCAAAACAGTATCAAATGGTACTCGCAGACATTACTCAAACTATTGATTTTGTCAAGGACATCTAAGCAAATTCTACTCTTTATGAAGCTTTAAATGGTATGCAAAGTAAAGAATGGAAGATCGCTATGCAAAGAGAATATGATGCTCTCATAGAGGAGAAAGCATGGGAATTAGTACCTAGACAAAAACATAAAAGAGTTATTGGTTGCAGATGGGTCTTAAAGACCAAATACAATCAAGATGGCAGTATTGAAAAGTTGAAACGAGACTAGTTGCAAAAGGGTGCTCTCAAACACCAGGAATTGATTAAGAAGAAAATTTTTCACCGGTTGCCAGATTAAGTTCGATTCGAACTGTAATCGCACATGCTATTACAAACAACTTGAAGGCTTAACAGCTGGATTTCGAAATGACATACATAAATGGAAATTTAGACCAGGAATGTATACATGGAATTACCGGAAGGTTTCCAAAGTAAATCTAACAAAGATCACGTTTGCAGATTAAAGAGATCAATCTATGGTCTAAAGCAATCCAGCAGAGAGTGGTATAAGAAGCTTGATAAAAAATTGAAATCTCTTGGTTTCAAGCCACTTAATTCAGATAAATGTGTTTACCACCTGAAAAATACCACTGATGAAGTCATTAATATTGCTTATGTTGATGACTTACTGATCTTTGCAAACAGCAAACATAGCTACAAAACCATAAAGGATAAGTTGGCTAGTTCATTCAGAATGAAGGACTTAGGATCCTTGCATTACTGCTTAGGCATTGAGTTTGCTCAAAATGCAAATGGCATAACAATGTCACAAAGGAAATTTATACAAGATGTTTTATGTAAATTTAAAATGCAGGATGCAAAATCTGTAACAACACCTTTAGATATTAGCGCCAAGCTAACTAAAGAGATGAGTCCTAAAACAAAAGAAGCAAAATCTGAGATGAAAGATATTCTGTATCGTTCATTTATCGGTTCGCTCATGTATCTTTCTGTAGCTACCAGACCTGATATCACTCATGCTGTGAATTTTCTCAGCCAATTCAACAACACTCCGGGCAAACATCACTGGATAGCAGCCAAAAGAGTGCTGAGATATCTAAAAGGCACACAAAACATGGGGCTTGTGTTTGACCGAACAAAAGAGCCACCGACGGCTTTTGTAGATGCAGACTGGGCTTCCGATACTAAAGATAGAAAATCCTATACCGGATGTGTATTCAAATTTTCTGGAGGAGCAATAAGTTGGGAATCCAAAAAGCAAAGAACTGTCGCATTATCAACTACCGAAGCAGAATATATGACGCTCTCAGAAGTCGCTAAAGAAACTGTGTACTTAAGAAATTTTCTTAGTGAACTTTCTTCACAACCTGCGACATCACCGACAGATATATATTGTGATAACCGGTCAGCGCAGAAGCTAGTCCACAATCCTATCTATCATTCCAGGACAAAGCATATTGACATTCGTCATCATTTTGTTAGAGAAATATATGAAACAGGCAAGATTCATGTGAAATACCTGAGTTCCAAACGACATGACCGCAGATATTTTGACAAAAGGACTAAGGGCTAAAAAGCATAAAAAGTGTTGCGTGTTATGGAAACTCACTTTTGTTTAATTTAGCATGAAAGTGTTATTAATTCACTAGTGCTGAGTAATATTTATGAGTGGGAAAACTCACAAATTGTTTGTATATAATGAAAATAAGAATTGTGAGGGGGATTGTAGAAAATCAATCCTTATTTTGCTGTTTAATCTCGTGTAATGACGTAATTGTTCATATGTTATTATGTTTATTAATCCAAGCCAAGTGAGATGTGTATATATCACATCACTCATTGTTCTCGTGACAAGCACTATTGAAAGTATGTGCTGTAATGGCAAAATGTATCATCAGAGTTGTTCTTGCCTTTGAGGTGTAAGGTTGAAGTTAGCAGTCATAGCTGTATTCTATTATTGTTTTTTTTTAAGAGTTTACAAGTTCTTATGTTTTTAGAATGATATTAAATAATAGATATAAATCACTCAATCATGTGTTAATTCAATTGGCGGTAACCTCACTGTGCAACATGTGGCATTTTAAATGTTCCATTAACTCTCCCACAAAAAGAAAAAAAGTTTGGAATGGATAATTTTCTCATAAGATAAAAGACTATTGTTGCATACCATTTTTTACTTCACTGCAAATCACCGGAAGTTGTATTATTGTTACTAAGTGCCAAGGACAGAATATCACTTCTTTAATTGTATTATGCTGTAGGTCCAGAAATTGGGGCCATGTGTAGTTATTCTCCAAATGTTTACAGTTAGCAACGGGACGATTATGGGGGTGGGGGATGAACAACGGGATATCACTCAGCCCCTGGTGAGGTTAGGTCTCTGGTACAGGGCTGCCAGCCCACGGTAAAGCATTATTGTTGCGCCATCCTGCTACAAAAACATGATTTTGACAAAATCTACCCCAATTTTGCCCCAAAAGTTAAAATTTACTGGTCATCAACATTGTAGTGTGATTTTATGACATTTGAAATCAATTCAGTGATTAATTTGTACGTTATATTCTTCCACAGATTTGTGTTTCCCCCCCCCCTCCTTTTTGTGTGTGCTTTTTGTTTGGATCATTCTCAAGATCGATGCAAAAACTGAAGATAAATTTTTGGGATATTAGTCGGGGCGGGTGGGTATATGAGTGGGTCGTATTCTGTCTGGAGACAGTGTTTTGTCTTTTTACATTTTCAGAAACAAAAGTTAAATGGAGTAAAGATTTTTCCCATAGTAGTACTTTTTTCTCACGATGTTGCTTCTGTCCAGTATTGTTGTTAAATATAATTTTATTGCATAAATGCTTGTATTTCAGCTTGAAATTGTAGGCAACAATTTCCAAAAACGGAAGTTAGGTGGCGTGAAAATTTCCCTGTAATCTTCGGCCATGAGATTCTTATGCTGATTCGAGGAATTCCATCTTTTTTGTTATTATTTGGGTCATTCATGAGATTGATGCACAACTGTAACGAAATTTTGGGGGATTGGTGGTGGTGGTGGTGGTGGGGGTGGGGGGGGTCATTCTCGAAAACAAAGTAGATAGAGGTAAAATTTCTGTCGTAGTTTTTTTTTCCTTGCAATATTTCTTCTACCTAGTATTGTTGTTAGATATCATTTTATTCCACAAATATTTGTATTTCAGCTTGAAAATGTTGGATAAGTTTCCAAAAACAGAAATCAGACGGAGCAAAATTGTATCCCCCCCATGATGTTCCCACTTCTATGTTGTTGTTAAATGTCACCCCCTTCATAAATGTGTGGTGGGCATTTTAGCTTGATAAGGATGTGGGAAATTTCCAAAAATGGAAGTGACGAAGTTTGGAAATTTGTAAGAATTGATGCATAGTGTTCAAAAAACAGTATTCATCCTCTGAAAATTACACCATGTATCTAAAATAGTGAAAGCTCTGATACCAGAACTGATGGTTTTCAGGCTGAAAGGAATTCAGCATTATAAATGAAATTGTCATCTGAGGGCATAGAAGAAAGAAAAAAGAAAAACCAAGAAAGAAAAGTAACAAATAAATGGTAAGGGAAGCTATCGTCAGGAAAAAAAAAAAAAAAAAGAACAGTGGATGCTGTGCAGCTGCAGAGTCAATAAAAAGACTAATGGCTGTAGAACTTGCTGAGAAGAAAGCAGGGCTTGCTTGCAAGAGGAAACTGGAGCTGATGTTCTAGCAAGTACAAGAATGAAACCAAGAAAAAAACTGTGTTTAAAGCTATGTCTTTTAAAACTACTCTATTTTGTTTGGAATTCAGCATTTTTATATTGTGAATACAGTTTTTTTTTTTTTTGGTCAGTATCATGTATGTAAATTAAAATCGCTCATGAGTGCTATGGATAAATAAAAGGATTATGTTAATATTGTGTAACTTGTAATTCACTATCAGGAATACTGATCTTTTGGTTCTTACTTAAAGTCTGAAATTTGCCCTGTGCATTCAGGAGGCTTTCTTTCCTTATTTTGACCTTCCTTGGGGAATATCTTCACCTTTGCACTTTTCTTTTTCCATATGGGAGGTGCGTGGAACTACTTTCTAACTCTCAGTTGTCTGCTTAATGTCCATGTATGTACATGCAGGACTTCACACATGCAAGAGCAGTGCTCTTTCAGACAACAAAAAAAATAAAATAAAATAAAATAAAGTCATTAACTGATTCTACTACCAGAGAGAGAGAGAGAGAGAGGGGGGGTTACATTAGTTCTCATTTCATATCAAAGGTACATTTTTCTTCAGAAAACCTTAGGAGTTTGCAATGCACATGCAAACCATGTACGCCTGGCTTGGTGGTTGGCTGGTTTAATGCCATTAATCTCGAAAAATATGCTGCTAAAAACCAACCAAACAACAAACAATAATTGCATATTATTTATGCATCCGCACATATTCATAAGCATTCAGTAACGACAGCAACTGTTCTTGGATGGGGCAGATATTCATAAGCACTCAGTAACAACAGCAACAGTTCTTGGATGAGCCATGAGATTCTTATGCTGATTTGAGGAATTCCATCGTTTCGTTATAGCAAAACAAATGCATTCAAAAGAAAATCCCTGATATTAACGTGTTACACGTAAAATATTGCAAGTTCTGAAGTTTTCAATAAACCATATGTAGTAACATTGTTTTCCCATTTACAGCAGTTGCTCTAACTTTTTTGAAGTTTTTGCCAATCCATTTGCCAAAACTTATTTCCACTGCCAAACTAATTTTTTTTTTTTTTTTTTTCAAATTGCGAAGAATGCGATCGGCAGTGTGACCCCTGCATTTATCTCATTTGTAGGAATGGCTGAAATGCTAATTAACAGTCGTAAGAGGAGGAGTAAAATGTCAGCAAATCTGAAGTTATAGCATTTTTTCATAGTTCATGAAATAATGGTAATTCAGTACATAAACATAACTTAAAGCACAGCATAAACTTAAAACATAATTAAAAATGCTATCATCAGCTGCTCCAAAACCTGAGTTAGTTCTACTCCAAAATGCAAATTTTCTCACTCCAAAGTGCAGATTTTCCCACTCCAAGAATTGCTCTGAAACACGTTAAAAGCACTAACACCCCTGCTGGTATGATTTCCAGCAAGTGAGGCAAGCTGCACACTTTTATGCATGGAACATTTCGATTACATGCTCTTAAAATGGCAGTGCAAAAGATGAATAAAAAGTTTATTGTATCGGCTTCTAATTTGTTAATGTAAAAGATAAATTTACCTGCACATGCCCAGTTGTGCATGTAACTTTTCAGATATTTTTCAAGCTCTGATTGCACATAGCAATCTGCAAATCAGCTAATGAGATCAAACTTAGTGTTGGATCTGTGGAAAATATGATCCACAACCACTTTTGCATATGAGTAAAGTAGAGGCCAGTGCGATTCCATGCTTTCCCCACCTTTGCAGAAGAGGCGCAGAGTGGAGTATTCTCAGTAACTTTCAGCTATGGCCAACAATGACCGGGATGGCTTCTTTTCCTGATTGATGATGATGCACGGAAGATGCTTTAATCATTTCAACCTAGAAATAAAGGAAAACTCAGAACAGTGAAGGCATGTAGTGTCTGTCTCCTCAAAAAGCACAAGCCTGTCGTGTGCTAAAAAGGTAATGTTCAACAGTTTTTTGGATTTGCGAGGTGGTGTCTTCCTGCTTCACAACAGTGCACTAGTTCATACATTCCCTGCTGCTAGAACAAAAGGCCTTGAATTCAGCTTTTATGTTTTGCTCCATCTGCCCAATTCACCTGACCTTGCAACTTCTGATTTCTTCCTTTTTCCATCCTTAAAGTTATTTCTATGGGGCAAGAGTTTTCCTGATGATCCATGTGTCAGGGGAGGGGAGAGATATTAGCTTCACCCAGGGAATTCTTTGTCTTAAACATTCCAAAACTTATAGATAAGTGGTCTGTTAACCATGTCGTGGGGAAACAAATTCTCAATGCACTAGATCCCTTTGCGGGGGGGGGGGGGGGGATCAATGAGTTATCATTTTTCTTAAACATCCCAAAACTTGTTGATAAAAGGTTTCTTGGTGCATTGGATTCCTTTACTTTTACAGTAAAAAAAAAAAAAAAAAAAGTCACAAAAATTGAGTTTGGCTTCTTTTGAATTTTTTGTCTTAAAATTCCAAAACTTCTAGATGAAAAGTCTAGTTAACCATGTAATTACAAAACAGATTCTCAGTGCACTAGATTTCTTTGCATTGAAAGATAAATAAATAAATAAATAAAAATACAAAAATAAATAAAAAATCAGTGTGGTCTTCACTTTTGATTTTAACACTTGTGCTTTTTAAGGACCTAACAAATAAGAAATTTTCCATTGCAGGCTGTGCCTTTTATTTTAGTTTTGGGATCATATTGAAAAACCCATGTTTCGTCTCAAGTGTTGAGTGTGTTTAGCTACTTAGGTACTCTTCATTATCATTAGTTTGCAGCAACAGATCAGCATCAATTTCTCTCTTCCATTGCATTTGTTCATCAGTGAGGTTTTAGGGAACCATCTTGAACACTTTTCTCACTTCCAAGTTTGAAACACAATCAATCTCATAGTTTCTTTAGTGATGTTTAATTCTTCTGAAATCTTTCTGACAGTAAGACTCCGATAATTTTTTACAAAGTTTCTCACCTTATCCTCATTTGTTCCCGTCTTTGACATTGTTGGGCATCCAAAGTAGCTAGCTGTCAAGCTGCAACAATTCTAGACATTTCTTTTCTTCAAGCTACAGCATTTTCTCAACATTTCTTTTCTTTCGAAAAACCATTTACACAGTTAAAATGCACGTGCCTTTGACACGACTTCATTTCCATAAACTTTTTTTGACATTTCAAACACTTGTAGTGGTTTCTTTCCAAGTTTTTCCCAAAATTTTGCATTAATTCTTTGTTGAAAATACTTGTCATCCACTTTTGCAACAAACCAGGGGAACAGTGCCTTTTGAAACATTTTGCAACTGTGCACACACTAAATGTTTTGAGGAAATTTGGCTATAGGATAGAGTTCATAAATGAAACAGTACATGTCTGTATGAGGCAGCAATTGTTTGTTGATTTGGGCCTCACAGTGCAGCTAGTCTTAATATTTAATTGTCATATGAAATTGTGGGTCACATATATGAAAACTGATAGAGTAGCACAGGAAATTGAGATGTAGAGGGCTCACTATTGTAACATCACAGACACTTGATAACAACACAGAACATTTATTACTTTACTATTTCACACAAAAACAAACTGGAATACACTCCGCGGTAGAAACTAAACTTGTCTTAGCCAAAGCTCGGCATGTCCTACTCCTTCAATATCTCTCACGCTACTCTGCTTACATCATTCACCACACGCTCAAGTCATTAAATGTCAATGTATCATTCTGCACTTTTGTGCGTGGCAGTTCTAATTTTACAACCCCTCCTCACTCCAGAGGAACTTTTTCCAGTGCTAAAAAGTTCTTGATATATTACAATACAATAGTCATAGTTCACATAATGAGTCATAATCCATTTACAGAGAGAAATATATGAGTTAATTTAACAATTATCTTTATGTGTTTTCCAACAATTTCTGTGTATTATATACCACAACCAAAAACAAACAAAAAAAATGTTTTCAATAGCAGACACATAGCATGATCAAGGTGGATCATCTAAATTTGGAATCCTGCTCAGTCCATCTGCATTTTTGTGCATAGTTCCTGATCGATGAATTATAACAAAATCATATGCTTGTAAAGCAAGGGCCCATCTCATCAGACGAGTATTTGAACTTGCGTTGGTGCGTAACCAAACGAGAGGGTTATGATCAGTTTGTATGAGGAAATTTTTACCATCCAGGTAACATTTCAGTTTCTGTACCGCAAATACACTGGCGGAAAGTGAAAAAAGAACACCAAGAAGGAATTGACGGACGATCATGAAATTTACATATGTTAATGGGGTCGAGTTTACGTAGGTGTGATGTTAATTTTGGGACCAACCGGTGAGCGCTTACGCCACAGCACGGCATAATATGCAAATTATCGTCGGTGGTATTTAAGGAGTACGACGAAGTGAATGTAATAAGTCGTCGGCGTACGGACACGTGCGAAGACCCTGAAGAAGCTGCAATGCCTGGACATGGACCGATCGACGCATAAGAAGAGCGGCGTTGTCAAGCAGAACATCCACTGCGACACAAATCCGAGCTGCTGTTGCACCTGAGGTGACTGTGCGAACAATGCGCAATCGTCTACTGGATGCAGAACTACGTGCACATGTGCCCCTGACTCCAGCCCACCGTCAGGAACGGCTGCAGTGATGTCGCCGACATCTGCACTGGAGAACGCAATGGCGATCTGTCGTGTTCAGCGATGAAAGCAGATTCTGCTTGGGAGCCTCTGATGGCCGTATGCGTGCTCGCAGACGCACAGGGGAGGGTCTCCACCCTTATTGCATCCGCCAGCGAAACACAGGGTTCACACCTGGTCTCCTGGTGTGGGGAGCGATCAGCTATCATTCCCGTACACAACTAGTGTTTGTACCTGGTACGTTAAACAGCACCTCCTACATCAACAACATGATTCAGCCCGTTGTTGTGCCATTTGTAAGGTCGGTCCATCGTGGTGTTTTCCAGCAAGTAACGCACGCCCACACACGGCACGTGCATTGCAACATGCACTTCAGGGTGTGAGACAACTTCCATGGCCTGCACGTTCACCGGATTTGTCCCCCATTGAGCACGTGTGGGATTTTATGGGACAACGACATATCCGGTTTCCACGGCCAGCCACGACCATCCCCGATTTACGCGTCCAGATTGAGGATGCTTGGAACTCAATACCCCAAACTTACATCCAACATCTGTACGACAGACTCCATGCCAGAATTGCACAGTGTGATGCAGTTCGTGGCCGTTCAACCTCGTACTAACCATGTTACATGGAAATGTTATTTTTCAGTTTATCAGCAAATACAGCTGTATTTTGCCATAATGTTTTGATCACGTTATCCTCTGTATTCCGTTATTATGCTGTATAAATTTCGTTGGTATCAGACATCTCCTTCTTGGTGTTCTTTTTCACTGGTACTGTATGTCTTCTCTGCTGTCGAAAATTTTCTGCTTAGATAGATTACAGGATGTTCAGCGCCATCTTGTTCTTGCGAGAGGGCGACTCCCATTCCTTGATCTGAAGCATCAGTTTGTAGAATAAATCTACGTTCATAGTCGGGCATACAGAACAGGAAAACTAGATAAAGATTTTTTTAGTTCCACAAAAGCTTTCTCACATTGTTCTGACCATATAATTTTTTTCTTTACGATTTTTACCTTTCAAGATGTCTGTCAAGGGAGCCCCAATCGAAGAAAACATTGGAATATATCTGCTGTAATATCCCGCCAGGCCTAAGAAAGATCTTACTTGCGTGTTGTTCTTTGGCGTAGGAAAATTTTGTATGGCCTGAACCTTTCGTTCCGCTGGTTTCCGATATCCTTGTCCAACAATATGACCCAAATACAAGATGTGATCTTGAGCAAACTTACATTTGGAAGGTTTTATGGTCAAGGAAGCCCTCTGTAACCTCTGTAGCACTTCTTCAAGATGTATCAAATGATCCCCCCAGTTTTCGGAAAAAATGGCAACATCATCTAGTTATGGTACGGCAAACTCTTCGCAGCCTCTCAAAAGTTCCGACATCATTTTGCTAAAGAAATAAGGTGCGTTCTTAAGGCCAAATGGCATCTTTAAGGGCCGATACATTCCAAAAGTAGTCACAAACGCTGCCAATCATTGAGCTCTAGCACTTAATGGAATTTGCCAGTACCCTTTTGTTAAATCTAATACTGTAATATACTTCGCTCCAGAAACCTTTTTGACTCTTTCTTCTATGTTGGGCAATGGATAGAACTGGGTCCTTGTCACTTCATTCAATTGCCTGTAATCAATACATGGGCATGGATCTCTTCCGGGTACTTCTACCAAAATCATGGGTGATGTATAGTCTGATTCACCAACTTCTATAATCTTGTACTGCAGCATTTTATCTGTCTCGGCTTTAAGAATATTTATCTGCCTGGGCGACATTCTATAAGGCTTAACTCTTACAATAGCATTACTAGCTAGCTCGATATCATGTTCGACCAAATGAGTCTTCCCTGGAATATTAGAGAAAACATTTTCAAGTAATGACATAATAGTTTTTTCAGATCCTGAATTTGTTGGCCATTTAGGCGCTCTCGAAGTTTACTGTTCTCCTCGATATCAGAGAAGTTAAATATATTTGGATTTTTCTCAACTTGCGGAAATGTAATCTCTAAATCCATTTCACCATTTTCACAAACGGGCAATAAGTTCACAAATTCTGGTCGTTTATGGGATGGTTTCAGCATGTTAATGTGATATACTTGATGCTTTACATTTTTACCTTCAAAGCTTACTACATAATTAGTCTCTGAAATTTTTTTCTCAATTTTCCCTGGTCCTTTCCACTGTTCCGCTAACTTATTTGGCCTGCAGGTAATGAAAACCAATACTAAATCTCCTTCTTGAAATTCACGTTTTACCGCATTTCTGTTATACCAATATTTTCTTTTCAAATGAGCCACTTCCATGTTTTTAATGGCAAGTTCTAGACATCTTTTCATCCTATTTATTAACTCAAATACATATTCAGTGACATAGTTTTCTTCTTCAGGATGACCCATCCATGTTTCATACAATAGTGTCATTGGCGTCCTCAAATTTTTTCCATGCACCAATTCAGCAGGCGTAAACCCTGTGCTTTCATGTGTCACAGTTCTCAAAGCAAACAGCGCCGCCAGTAACTGTTTCTCCCAATCCAGAGCAGACTTAAGACATAAAACTCTCAACATCCTTTTAATAGTTTGATGGAATCGTTCTACCGGATTACTTTGGGGATGATATACAGAACTTTGAGTAAATTTTATTCCAAATCGCTCCAGAAATTCTAGTGTCAAAATGCTTACAAAACTGGCTCCTTGATCAGTTTGAATTTCTTTCAGAAATCCCATGCGGCTAAAAACGTGTAACAAAGCGTCAACTACGGACTTGGATCCTATGTCTGGGACTGGTACTGCATCTGGATATTTGGATGACAAACATATAGCTGTAATTATGTATCTATTTCCGCTTGAAGTCTCGGGCAAAGGCCCACAGGCATCAAGTTGATCTTTGTAAAAATTTCAGGAATAATTTGAACTATTTTCAAAGGTGCTTTCTTTTTGACCCCAGCTTTTCCAGCACGTTGGCATGAATCACAAGATTTTAAAAATTCTTCAATGTCTTTATAACAGTTAGGCCAATAAAAATACTTTGCTAGTCTGTCTTTGGTTTTTGTCACTCCTAAATGCCCCGAAGTTCCCTCATGACACATGTTTTTTATTTGTTTTCTATATTGTTCTGGAACAACTATAAGATCTCCCTCTTTGCCAATCTTGTTGATCTTCTTCTTCACCAACATCCCATTTCTTAGTACAGCATAACCATTTGCCTTTTTGAAATCTGTTTTCTCTATTTCTTTGAGAATTTTTCTCAATTCAAACTTTGCCGTTGATTTTCCATGAAACTTTTTGAATCCATTTTTACCAACTCTAACATGGCTTTATCTTCATCATGCCTCAGTGGCAGAATTTCTTCTTCTAATTCATCTGATTCTTTGGAACCCACAGCCTCTCCTTCAAGGGCTTTTTTTTTTTTTTTTCTTCCCTGAACCATTCCTTACTGAACTTCTCTCTTCGTTGTTTCGTTTCTGTTTTTCTTGATACCGAGTAACCACAACATTTACCTGTTCTGAATTTAGTGGCCCCGCCATATCAATTTTTTAACAAAGCGGCAGTCTTATTTCCAAGCAAATATCTACATTAATCTAGCGACTTCCTAATCACTGCAGCCTTAGTTACAATATGACCTAATTCACATTCTAGTTCAACTTCTGCCAAAGGTAAACAAACCTTTTGTTCATCCAGAAGATGCTGTATCCACACATGTTCTCCAGTAAACTCACCTGGTGACACATACTCTTGACAAATGATATCAACTGAAGAACCTGTATCCCGGAGAATAGGCATGGTAATTCCATTTATTTTTTCTTCAAAGGTATAGGGTGCCAAGAGATCCCCTTCAGTTTCCTCTCTGATTCTATTTACGCTTCCTGAGTTCTGTGATTTTAGCTTAGGACACTGAGGTCAAATGTGATCATAAGATCCACACTCGTAACATTGAATCTTCCGCCTGCGATCATACTTTTCTTCATTCTGAGTTACATTCCGATTTGACCACCCTTGTCCTACATCTGACTTAACATAATTTTTGTTATAAAATCCATTTTTCCTAAAATTTCTCCGATCATAGTTATCTCTAGTTTTTTCTCACTGCCTTGCATTTTCTTTGAAGCACAAAATTCATTCAACGGATTTTTCTTTGTTTCTCCTCTTACACTTTCATAATTGTCCACCATATCAGCCATATCTGAAGGCGAGACAATATTTGACCATTTATCAATAAAATGCTCCCTTATTTCTATAGACACTCTCCGCTTCAATTCATCAGTGATCGGTAATTTTTTTAGCCCTTCAAAATCTCCTATTTTAAGTCCTGAAATCCATTCATTAAAATAAGTTTCTAACTCGAAGGCGAAATCTCTCCAGATCTTCTCTGATGTACACATGTGTTGTACAAATTTCAATCTAAATTTCTCTGGACTTATATCTTTTAAGAAGTAACCTTTTAGCATATTCATAGTTTTTAGCATCTTCCACATTTTCTCTGGCAATCAATTGCGATATTTCATAGGGCAAAAGTCCTATCAAATTCGCAACCCAATCTTCCCTTTTTATTTCTGCTTGTGGTGCTTGCCTTTCAAATAAAACTAAGTAAATACTTATATCACTGTCTTTTGGGTCAAATGTTTTCATCAAATGACGAAGTTCCAATCTCGGTTTATGAGAATTTCCATTTTGCTCCAAACTGCCTCCCAGCGGCTGATGTCCAGCTTCTATTCTAAGTTTTTCAAGCATTTGTCTTTCTGTTTGTCTATGTTTTTCAAGCTCCAATTCCATTTGTCTTTCTGTTTCTCTACGCTCACATTCCATTTGTCTTTCTGTTTCTCTACGCTCTTTTATACCTGCCAAAAGTTCTTTCACGAAATCCTCTTCATAATCTTCAAAGTTGACAATTTTATTTTTTAATTCCAGAATTTTGATATTTGGCGTAACTTCTATACCGAATTCTTCCGCCAACTGCAGAAGTTCTATTAATTCAACATTTGTCGAAATCATTACGTGGTTTCAAAAATTATTAACTATATGTCAACAAAACAGTTTCCATATCATCTACTGTTTCGCACGTTACTAGAAATTCGAGCACTGGAAAAACGTCAATATAATAAAAAAATTTATTTCAACTTGTCACTAATATTCCTTTTTGATGTTCCTTATGATAGTTTAGAATTTTATTATATGAAGATTACAAATTTATATGAAAAAATGTTTTTATATGTACAGTCATATGCATCATAAGTTGTCAAAGTCCTCCAATATGTAGAGACAAAATGTATTAAATGATTAACCTTATTCCTGTTTTTCAACTCATGATTCACGAAATTAATGCAATAGAAAAGAACTTTCGAACCTCTTGATTATGATGCGTTGAATCAGCAATAAGCCATCTTGTTATCGAAGAAGGCACGATTTTTCGTTTCCTGTGGTATCAGCTTCCAAGTTGAACTCCGATCTTATAATTTCTTATTATAGATGATGGTTGCATGTTCCGTTTTCTGTGGCTCGATATCCCATACTAGTTTCAATTCCTTCTTTTTGGAATCATCTTCAGTGGGTATTATGATCTACTTCTCATACACGTTGTATCTCGGCCACTTACATCGATTTTATAGGCGGCGTCCGACATTCCATAGCAGTTGTACTCTTGCGCATGCTATTTTAGTATTAATGCTCATTCTTAGTCGTGTTTTAATATAATTGGACGATATGAATTTCTGATTCTAAATTATTTGGTGTTGCTATTCGTTTGTTGAAAACAATTAATAAGGTCTTTTATTATATTTTTTAGCGTTATTTTCTTTTTCGATAAAATATTTCCAAGCATACGGTAGACTCATTGGATCATTATTATTACAATTTATTTCTTTGGTTTTTTCAATCATTACTGCTTCTGAGGTTAATATTTGATTTTTAGTTTTATGTGAGGTTATTAATTTTGCATCATACCAATCAGGATAAGCTTCATTTTCAATACAATGATTTATTAATGAAGTTTTGTTTTCTTTTTTATTCCAGTTGGATATATGTTCTTTTAATCTGGTCATAAACCTTCTTTTTGTACTTCCTATGTATACTTTATTTCTTTCATTTCTTTCTATTTCTGTATAATATTTTGTTGGTATAGAATATACTCCGGCTTTATCAAGCATTGATCTTCTTTCATTTCCTGTAGTTAATATAGTTACGTTATCTATGACGGTTTCTGCTAACATCATTTTTTCTTTAACGCATTCTTTCTTTAGGATATTTGTTATTGGAGGAATGTAGGGAATTTTACCAGCAAATTTTATTTCATTTTTTTGTTTATTTTTACTTTCATTTAAAGCTTTCTTTGTATTTTCAAGTATATCATCTATGATCTTTTTCTTGTATCCAAATTTCATAGCTGGTAAAATTCCCTACATTCCTCCAATAACAAATATCCTAAAGAAGGAATGCGTTAAAGAAAAAAATGATGTTAGCAGAAACCGTCATAGATAACGAAACTATATTAACTACAGGAAATGAAAGAAGATCAATGCTTGATAAAGCCGGAGTATATTCTATACCAACACAATATTATACAGAAATAGAAAGAAATGAAAGAAATAAAGTATACATAGGAAGTACATAAAGAAGGTTTAAGACCAGATTAAAAGAACATATATCCAACTGGAATAAAAAAGAAAACAAAACATCATTAATAAATAATTGTATTGAAAATGAAGCTTATCCTGATTGGTATGATGCAAAATTAATAATAACCTCACATAAAACTAAAAATCAAATATTAACCTCAGAAGCAGTAATGATTGAAAAAACTAAAGAAATAAATTGTAATATTAAGGATCCAATGAGTCTACCGTACGCTTGGAAATATTTTATCGAAAAAGAAAATAACACTAAAAAATATAATAAAAGACCTTATTAATTGTTTTCAACAAACGAATAGCAACACCAAATAATTTAGAATCAGAAATTCATATCATCCAATTATATTAAAACACGACTAAGAATGAGCATTAATACCAAAATAGCATGCGCAAGAGTACAACTGCCATGGAATGTCGGACGCCGCCTATAAAATCGATGTAAGTGGCCGAGATACAACGTGTATGAGAAGTAGATCATAATACCCACTGAAGATGATTCCAAAAAGAAGGAATTGAAACTAGTTTGGGATATCGAGCCACAGAAAACGGAACATGCAACCATCATCTATAATAAGAAATTATAAGATCGGAGTTCAACTTGGAAGCTGATGCCACAGGAAACGAAAAATCGTGCCTTCTTCGATAACAAGATGGCTTATTGCTGATTCAACGCATCATAATCAAGAGGTTCGAAAGTTCTTTTCTATTGCATTAACTTCGTGAATCATGAGTTGAAAAACTGGAATAATGTTAATCATTTAATACATATTGTCTCTACATATTGGAGGACTTTGACAACTTATGATGCATATGACTGTACATATAAAAACATTTTTTCATATAAATTTGTAATCTTCATATAATAAAATTCTAAACTATCATAAGGAACATCAAAAAGGAATATTAGTGACAAGTTGAAATAACATTTTTTTATTATATTGACGTTTTTCCCGTGCTCGAATTTCTAGTAACGTGCGAAACAGTAGATGATATGGAAACTATTTTGTTGACATATAGTTAATAATTGCAGAAGTTCTTCTTTGCGAGCTCTTCCTAAGAAAGCCATTTCAACAAAACCAAATTTAGACAAGTTCTACATGTACCCAATGTTTATTTATTATCATATATGTGTATACGTTTACAGAAATTGTTTACAACAATATTCTACATTTACCTATACTCTAGACTCAAACAGTTGATCTGAATGTACTATTTCTTGACAGAAATTGTTTACAACAATATTCTATATTTACCTATACTCTAGGCTCAAACAGTTGATCTGAATGTACTATTTCTTGACAGAAATTATTTCCTTCTATTATCGTATATGTGTATACGTTTACAGAAATTGTTTACAACAATATTCTATATTTACCTATACTCTAGGCTCAAACAGTTGATCTGAATGTACTATTTCTTGACAGAAATTTTTTTTTTCTTCTATTTAATTTCGTGCCCGGAAACTTCTAAAAAACTTGCTTTGATATTTCATTCCTTTGGATAATTCTCTAAGAACAACAACAAAAACAGTACTTACATAAACATCTAACATGGTGTAAATCCGATACGGAACTTGTTTTTTTTTCACGAACTAATTTCGAAAAACAAGAGTCACCATCCTTGTTCTTCCGATAACAAAGAGGGGGAAAAAAAAACCCTGTCGCGTCGAATCCGTTCTCACGCTGCAAGGTTTTTCAACTCGTCGCTTCCCACGGTCCTAAAGATGCCGCCGAAGTTCGGATCCAGTCGGTGCCTCCATTTTTTCTTTGTCTGTAACATCACAGACACTTGATAACAACACAGAACATTTATTACTTTACTATTGCACACAAAAACATAAACTGGAATACACTCCGAGGTACAAACTAAACTTGTTGTGTTAGCCAAAGCTCGGCATGTCCTACTCCTTCAATATCTCTCGCGCTACTCCGCTTACATCACTCACCACACGCTCAAATCATTAAATTTCAATGTATCATTCCGCACTTTTGTGCGTGGGAGTTCCTATTTTACACTATATGGTGTTTTAAGAATTTTAGATATTTGCATAAGATATGAGTTGCTTTTATTGCAATATAATAAACATATAAAACAACCTGCCATATCAAATATGTCCATCAAATATAAGGCTAAGGTCAGATTTTTGTTTTGTTGTGGAATTTATGTCAAATAGTTATTTTTATCTATATTTTGGTTAAGTAGATAGTAAAATAAGAGCAAAACCTGTATAGATATCTAGATTTTCCTTTTTCTCAACAGAAAAGGCATATGTAGTTTTATAACAAGAAATCCAGGGTTTTAAAATATATCCTTTCTCAAAGTAAATGATTTTTCATGTTTTTTTTAATGCTCCACCAATGATTGTAGTGTTAATAAAATTTACTGGCAAAATTAATCTTTTTTTCTTCTGCTGAAGTGATTTGGTAAACCTGAAACTGAATTTGCACATGCAACATTCACAAAGACCAAAAGGTCTTCAGTTCATGAAATTGGCCATTAAGAATATCAGCTTACACAACTGAAGCAATACTAGAACAACAACTTTGTATATAACAACACCTGTGGACTGACTGATATTGTTTATTCTTATCAAATTGTATGATAAATTTGTATTCATTTTTACTCATGATTTCAAATGTCACATTTCTTTTATAGGAAAGTGTCACATGTGTGGCTCGTCCTAGTGTAGCTCATGTTTGTCTTCCTCCTCCCATCACTTCTCAAAGATTAGTGGCTTATAGTGAGGAGGAGGGTGAAGAAGAGGAAGAGGAGGAGGAAGAAGAAATGGATGATGAGGAGGAAGAAGAGGAAGAGGAGGAGGAAGAAGAGGAGAGGAATGAAGATCTTGATAACTTCGATGAACAAGAAGAAATGGATGAACATGATGAACATGAGGAATATGAAGGTCAGGAAGATGATGAAGAATGTGAGGATGGAGGTACTACAGGAAATATGGGAATTCCCATTTGGTGTCGCAGTATAAGAATTGGGTCTTTCAAAGTGCATTCTACGAATGCAAGTTTTCTTCCTGTGTTCTTAAATGGTGACGGTTTTGTGTTCAGGGTTCACGCAGTTAATGATGGTAAGCAAGCGTTTTTTTATTAAGTTTCATAAAATAAAATGGTGTTAAGATTATTATATTTATTTTTCTTATAGCAGGGTCCACTTGTCAGTATGAACATGAAATCAAGTACGGACATAGTCATTCATGTTTAAAAGCCGCCGTAGGATGTGGCACATATCAAGAATCACTGCCTCCTGAAATTTTGGCATTAGGTGCTATAGACCCAAAGCATCAAGCTTAGTTATAAGAGTTTAGGAATTGCACCAGCAGTAGCAATAATTTAGTGGATGTGCATGAACTGTTTTCAGTTCCCATATCCCATTAATCTCTGCAGCCAGTTCCACATGCTAGTTGATTTTTGTCGCATAGGTAATCTGAATATTATGGTTTAATGGTATCGATATGCCAATAATGACTGTTTCCCCTCTGTCTTTTGTTATATAGCATTATGTCTGGATGATTGACAGAGATGGTTATGTTCATTTTGATCGCACAGTCCCAATATATTTTGTAGTGTGTGTCAGAGTTTTAAGCTGGCTCAAAAAATGCTGAAATGGGAGGACAAGTTATAGCAAAATGCTAAAGAAGGTTAGCCGCTTTTGTTGCTCAGAAAATCATAACGTCAAGGGAATCATTCACACCAATAGCGCTTTGGACGTCGGTGGAAAACGAATGTTTGTGGCTTTGAGGGAAGGGAATGCCGTAGACGTCACAGTTGACTCAGGTTTAAACTTGAACTTTAAATTGGGGAGGGCATCTCATTCTCTAGCCTCTATAATCTTACCCCATCCTTTATGGAGTGATCTAGAATGTATGAAGGGGAGTTGAACCAACTGATGCTGTAGAAAATACATTAATGATTAAGAAAATAACATTATTGGATTGCAAATTGTGGTCAGAATTTGTGAAACTAGTTTTCACAGAAATAGAAAAGTCTGAGCAAAACCGGCTGATGAATTGATATTTAAACGGTTGGCGCTATATTGCTATGGACACTAATTTTTTACTTGTATTTTGGATTAAGTCATCGTTTCCGAAAATAGCGATCATAGCTTAATCTCTGGTGTGGGTTATCTAGACTGTCGATGGGTAGGTACTTACAGTATGGTACTTTTGTTGCTGATAATCTTGTATCTTGATCTAATTGTTGATGTATCATCTTAGCAAAATTGTTGTTGCTGTGTATAATCAACACAAGCTAGCATGACGCACCCACCCCAGATGTGTGTGATGATCTCACTGCTATGCTACATCTACACTTGCAGGTCTTCGTTCAAAAATGTATTTTCCATAATTTTTGAATCATTTGATCTTGAACAGCCATATAAACAGGGTAGACAAAACTCTTTAAAGTTTTCAGGCACCAGCTCCTTTTTTCAAGAGATACGAGGAACAAAAAACACAATTGATTTAAACAAAAATTATGCATACAGAATTTGTCACCTTTAGCAATCAAAATTAATGCATCTTTTCTTTTATATTATTTCATAATCCAGTACAAAATCCAGAACTAAAACTAAGGAACATATTACACACTTATATTAATAGCAAGGACCCCAGTCTTCTTAGAAAATCTGTAGCTTTTAGCTTTTTTCAGTAGTAAGGAATAAAATTGTATCACACACTGTAACAAACAAATTCCGGGGACAGCAGAGCAACAGTCTAAAATTCACCCACAGAAGAGCGTGCACGCAAATTAAATTTGCAGAGTTCTCTCAAAATAACATATTTTTGCTTTTATGCTAACTTACAGGCTATCACTAATTTACAATAGGTGTTCAATTCTTGAAATGGTAAATTGTTGCTTTTCACAAAATATCATCATAACTTCAACTTTTCTGTGTAAAAAGTCATGTTATGTACAAGGTATGACACATTTATTTATTTATTTATTTATTTATTTATTTATTTATTTATTTATTTATTTATTTATTTTATGTAGCTAAGTTCCAGTGTTCAAGATGAGGGTAATTTCACTTAATTCATAGTTTTGTTTTTAGTTAAGGTTCACATTCTTAGCAGTATGATGCTAAATCTAAGTCTTGTAAAACTTGTTTTGTTGAAACATAGCACAATTTAAATACAAGGGAGGGTCAACTGGAAACCTTAAGTAATTTTGTTCTTACAATTTATTGAACAAAAGTGTATCATTTTCAATGCAATCCTCCATTTTGTGCAATACAAGTCTGCAGTGCTTACAAAGTGCATAGATTACTGTAGGAAAAAAAAATCTTTGTCACATTTGCAGTTTGCAGGCACTCATGCACCATCTGCCGCACCTCTTCATTGGACCTGAAAACTTTTCATCCCACTGCATCTTTGATTGGTCCAAAGATGTGATCACTTGGGGCAGGGTCTGGTGAAAATAGTGGATGTGGAAGACACTCAAAGTGCAGATCTTGTATGGTTGCAACCATTGCATGGGCAGTATGGGGCAGAGCATTTTCATGTTGCAACAAGACATCAGTACTCGGAAGTCCACGTCAGTTGGATTTGATGACTGGTCAGAGATGATTCCTCAGAAGATCTGCATATGTGTCACTGGTTACAGTGTTCCCCATGGGCATGTAGTGCTCCAAAATTATGCCTCGTTCAGCCCAAAAGAGAGTCTGCATAACGTTCCCTGCAGTTGGCTGCATGTGGAACTTCTTCGGTTTTAGTGTAGAGGGATGGCACCATTCCTTGCTCGCTCTCTTGGTTTCTGGCTGATGATAGTGAACCCAGGTTTCATCCCAGTAACAATTCTCTGTAGGAAGCCATCACCTTCTGCTTCTAAGCACCGCAGAAGTTCTTCACAGGCATCAACATTTCGTTGTTTTAATTCAGAAGTCAGCTGAAGTGGCACTCCCCTTGCAGACACTGTGTTGAACTTGAGCACATCATGGATGATGTGATGCGCTGAACCATGAATGATGTGTAAAACTGCGACTATTTCATCCACCGTCACTCAGTGATTTCCCATCACAATGCCTTCAACTGCTGTAATGCATTCTGGTGTCACTACTCTGTGTGCCTAACAAGGTCGAGGAGAATCTGTCACAGAACTCATGCAGTTTCAGAACTTTCTAGTCCATTCATACACTTGCTGAAATGACAGACATGCAACACCATAGTGGAACTTCATTTGACAATGAATTTCAATAGGCTTTCACGCCTTCATTACTTCAAAAACAGATGACAGAACGTTGCTCCTCTTTGGTGCATGTTGCAAGTGGAGCATCCATCTTTACACTGCTACTGTGATGTCACTAAGCTTTTTGTGTGCACTGTGCTGCCACCTGTAAGAAAATCTAGTTATTGGTAACAATATTCCCAAGTTACAATAACTGTATTTCGATTTTTTTATCGCTCTTTTAAGGTTTTTCATTTGACTCGTTATACAGAGTGTCCGGAAATTATTAGACACATTACAAATTTATATAAAACAAAACATTAAACAGATAGAAAGAAACTGATTGTACAAACGTACAATGTAACTACACAAGTTAATAAATTTTGATGAGAGATCCCTTGGTTGCTCATAGTATGTCCAAGCGATACTCAATTTCATGCCATGTATTGGCAAGCATTTGAGGAGTTATGGAATTAATAGCAGCAGTGATATGCTGCCTCAGTTCCTGCAAATCAGTACAAGGCATCTGATAGACACAATCTTTTACATAACCCCACATAAAATAATCCAATGGAGTTAGATCTGGAGAGCGAGGAGGCCACGGAATGGAACCACCACGCCCAATCCATCTGTTGGGGAATTGCTCATTTAGGCACCTACGTACACACGTTGACCAATGATGGAGGCACGCTGTCTTGTTGGAAAACGGTGTTGTCATATCTTTTGATCTGGGGTATATCGGAATTTTCTAGCATATCCAAGTAAATGTCACCATTTATGTTTTTTTTCGCAGAAGAAGAAAGGGCCAATCACTTCTCTTTTTGATAGGGCGCACCACACATTAACTTTTGGAGAATCATGTTCCAGTTCAATAGCAGCATGAGGCAGTTCACTGCCCTATATCCTACAGTTGTGACAATTCACAATACTTAATACATAAAATGTGGATTGATCACTAAAAATTACAGTATTGAGAAAGTTTTTGTCATTTTCCACTCGATTCAGCATATCCACAGCGAAATCGTATCGCAGAGTGTGATCATTTACATGCATCTTTTCACTATTTGAATTTTATAAGCATGAAATTTTAATTTCTTGTGCAAGGTATCATGAACTGTCGATTTTGGAATGCACAGTTCTCTGCTTGCTTTACGAACGGATTTCCTGGGGCTTCGTCAGAAACTTTCATTAACTTGGTTGACCATCTCACCACTGACGCTAGGCCTACCGGCTCCTGCACGATGTTTCACATTGTCAGTTTCTTTAAACTGCTTCATCCACCGCTTAATTGAATTCGTTGATGGAGGATTACAACCATACTCTAAACGATACCTTCTTTTAACTTTAATGACATACTTTAATTCCGCAAGCCATAACACACACATCGCCTTTTGCTGTACGGATGACATGACTACTGATTGCGCGTTTCTCATACATTCCTCATCAGTCCACACCTAGTGCCATCTATCGTATTCTGAGAATAGCAATTCTGCAAAACAAAACTTTAGAAACTGTGTTAGTAATATGTGACATAGAAAAACAGACACTGCTCATAGTTTTTTTTTTTTGTACATAATTTTGTAATGTGTCCAATAATTCTCGGACACCTTGTATATTACCCAGAATGTTGATTATTAAAATGCTGTTTTGTATAGAGGTTTTGATTCACAATGTTGGAAACAAATTTTTCAGCTCGTAAATGTACCTTACTTTTCCTGATTTTTATTTATTTTGGAAATTTACAAGTTATTGTTCAGATACAACACATATTGGAATCATACAATAAAACCCTATCAAGTCTGAAAAAAATAAATAAATCCAGATGTGGGTTAGATTACGCAGAAGTAATTATTAAAGCATTAACAATATCCATACAGTGACTTAAATGTTATTTTTAGATAACTTCTGATTTTGATACCTATTGAACTTTCTGGGGCTCTACAATTTCTTTCAGGGTTTCCACCCACAAAGAAGGTTTAGATGCAACCACCTGTATCCCAAAGGGACTTTTGTGCTGTATGTCAGAAACAAAGTTACATTAGATTGAACTTTTAAAGGCTTAGACAGGTAAGAAAAGTAGGAATGCCAATAGACACGTGCAATTCAACACAATGCTGAATGCCAGGCTTTGATGATTCAGGTAAATGCACCAGTGGACGGAACAGATTACTTAATTTGTAGCTGGGGATCCAGTGTCACAGGTCTGACAATTTAGCTTGCCAATTCCAATTATGACGAGTATCCAGTGGTTTAGAGCAAACACAGCCTGCCTGGGATCAATCCCATGACCTGTTTGAGGGCATTTGCTCTAACTGCCAGTCCACTCATGGTCCTTGATAACTTTTGTTACAACTTGATATTTTTATATTTCAGTATTGTTTAGTTGACTAATTTACTTTCTCCTTTCTGTTTTTTATTTTATTTTATTGAAGATTTTTGTCCTTTTGCTGGCTTTATTTAAGGTCTGTTTCTCAGTGCTTTTCCACACTCCAAAAAGGTTGATGTAGAATTCAATTTTTCATAGATGGCATTATATGCCAAAAACCCATGCAGAGTGAAGAGAAGCATTGAGAAATAGGCCTTGATAGTAATCGGAAGGGCAGAAATGTTTGCAAGTAAACTCAGAGGAGAGATGAAGTAAGTAATTCTTCAACTATATGTTGACCAGATAAAAGGATATCTCTAAATAAAACCAATAAACAGTTTCTAACAACATAGTAAGTTTTTTTTTTTTTACAGGAAGAGTTTTTAGTGCCCTTCCCTATTTTTAAATACCTTAAAGGTTTACAAAGCTACATAAGTGAATAACGGGAAGGAAATATGAGCAGAGCAAGCTGGGGAACCAAAATGTGCTGGCACAAAAGTAGGCGTGTGATGGCACTTAATTCTGCCAAAGATTTTCATGTACAAAAAGAAAAGAAAAAAAAAACTGCCCCTAAATTCACTGAATTCATTTAAGGGATGTGTGATGGCACTTAATTCTGCCGAAGATTTTCATGTAAAATAAAAAACTGCTTCTAAATTCACTGAATTCATTTAAGGGAAGTGACTGAGGAAAGGGAGAACACTGCCATAAGAAAAGGGAATAAATTATCTAAATCAATATTGACATCCTTTAATGTGACTATGCTTAATGAAAAAGCTTCTGCTTATGTGACTACAATAAATCTTAAGTCCAGTGAAAGGAAACAGTTGTGTCATTGTGATGGACAATAGCTGCTCTTTATTGGTAAATCAGAATTCAAAATAGTGAGACACAAAAAATCAGTTCCTTGTGCTACAGGTGTTGATAAGTGGGCTATGAAATGTGTGCATGTGTGTTTGCCATTCTAGGTACATAGTGATTTTTATACATTGTAAAATGGATTAGTACTTACGTTTAGCATGATCCATCACAATGCTTTTTTGTTCTTTTTCTAGTTCATGAACAGGTTACAATAAAGCTGCGTCCAGCAGATATTGTGCACACATTGGGACATTTTGGACGATGCCTCCCCATTTTGTTTATCTATACAAACCCAGGCTGTGGTGCTATCATACGAAACCGATTACGGATGAGTAAACGAGATGGCCCTTACTTTGATCCAGCAGAACAAGGTAAGCCAGTGTGGTGAATTGTATTTTGACTTTGCCCTATCCTCTCCCATCAAAATCATTTTGTAGGAAATAGAAAACAATATTAAAATAATAATAAATAAACAAAACCCCAAAGATGTTGGAATGATCTGACATTTTCATTATCATTATCTCAATGTTGCATACTTCAAAAAACATAACAATAATACTATATGACAATATTGTTTTAATTTTTTTTATCCCTTTCTTTTTCATTATATTTGTCTGTATAATAAATGATATATATATATATATATCATCATCATCATCAACCATTATCAATCCACTGCTGGACGAAGGTCTCCCCAAGTTTCCTCCACAACGGTCTGTCTTGTGCCAGTCTTCTCCATGTCACTCCCTCATACTTTCGAATTTCATCCACCCATCTTCCATGTGGTCTTCTTCTGGGTCTTTTCCTGTCCCTTGGAATCCAATCTAAAATTTCGGCTGTCCATCGATGGTCTGTCCTTCTGGCAGTATGCCCAGCCCATTGCCATTTCAGGGATTTAACTCTGATCATGATGTCTTCCACTCTTGTCATTTTTCGGATCCACGAGTTCCTCTTCTTATCTCTCCTGGTTACACCAAGCATGCACCTCTCCATGCTATTTTGTGTTGTCTGCAGCCTTTGTATGTCTCCTTTAATTAAGGTCCACGTCTCTGCACTATATGTAAGCACTGGAAGGATGCATTGATCAAACACTTTTCTTTTAAGACATAATGGCATATTGCTCTTGAAAATTATGCTGTTTCTTCCAAAAGCTCTCCAGGCAAGTTTTGTACGCCGATTAATTTCTTCACCAATGTGACCCTCACTTGATATCTGGTGTCCAAGATAAACGTACGTGTCTGTTATCTCCAGCTTTTCTCCATCAATCGATAAATCTTCATTTCTTGTAAAAGCATTGAACATCACTTTTGTCTTCTGAAAGTTCATTTTTAATCCCACTTCTTTACTCTTGTCGGCAAGTTCCTGGATCATACTCTGCAGCTCTGATGGTGTACTTGCAAAAATGACTATGTCATCAGCAAAACGAAGGTGGGTTAGATAATCTCCATTAATCTTTATCCCTTTGTTTTCCCAGTTCAGTGATTGAAAGACATTTTCCAACGTGGCGTTAAAGAGCTTCGGAGATATGGTGTCACCTTGCCTCACTCCCTTTCCAATTTTTATGTGTGTTGTATTTTCAAACAGCCAAATCTTTGCACTTGCATTTTCATAGATGTTATTAATAATATTAATGTATGCATCTTCAATACCGCAGGATTTCAGAGCCATTGCAACTGCTGATGGTTTCACCGAATCAAAGGCTTTTTCTTAATCGATAAAAGCCATGCACAATGGAAGTTCATATTCCCTCGCTCTTTCAATTAGTTCTCTCAGTACGTGGATATGATCTATTGTGTTGTAGCCACTCCTTAATCCAGCTTGTTCTCTCGGTTGAGCCATGTCCAGTGTTACCTTCAAACGGTGTGAAAGAACTTTAGTGAAGATTTTATAAACCACTGATAGGAGGCTGATAGGTCTGTAGTTCCTAAGATCCTCAATGTCACCTTTTTTATGTAGCAGGATCATTGTAGCATTGTTCCAATCCTCAGGAATCTTCCCTTCATTAAGGCATCGAGTGAAAATTTGGGCGAGTACTGTTTCGATTTCTCCACTTGCTTCTTGTATGACGTCTACAGTAATTCCATCTTGTCCTGGAGCTTTTCCCCGCTTCATGTTCTTGATTGCATGTGCAACTTCTGCTGGAAGGACCAGAAGAACTCTGGTATTGGTACCTTTCACGATGTCTGGAGTACATGCATCATCCCTTTCATATAATTTGGAGTTGAAATCTTTCACTCTTGTCAAAATTTCGCCTCTATTTCTTGTTACAGAACCATTTTTTTTTCTCAGTGCCATAATCTGTTTTCTTCCCTTGCTGAGATGTCCCTTTGCTATCTTTAGGCTTTGGTTGCTTTCAATTGCTTTCCTCACTAGTTCACAGTTGAATTTCCTTACGTCTTCAGTGATACTTTTTCGTACTGTCTTGCATAGCTCTATATATTCCACTTTGGAAGTCACATCTCTTTTAGTTGTCTTCATCTTTCTTCTTTTTTGCATCAACATTATGGTTTTTTCCTGATAATTTGTTCACATGCAACTTGTTCTTAGATCCAGCTAATTTTTTTGCTGTTTTCATAAGAGCTTTGGTTACTTTTCTGTTAACTTCAGAAATATCCACTTCTTCCGATGTTAGGCCTTCTAAAGCAGAGAATGTGTTCTTCAGTTCCAACTTGAAGGTATTATGGTGTTTTTTAAGGTTGGTTATGTCAGTATATTTTGTTTGTCTTATGAGCTTGCCACGTTCGAGTTTAGTGTTGAGGTGCATCTTACATCTCACCAATCTATGGTCACTACCTGTGTTGAACTTGTTTAGCACACTGCAGTCTTCTATGACGAATTTTTTTGTTACACATAATAAAATCAATTTCACTTGTCCCATTTGGATGTCTCCATGTCCATTTCCTGTGTGGCTTCCTCTTGAAAATGGAGTTCATGATGAAAAACCCTTCTGCCTCTGCAAACTCTACGAGCGTATTTCCACGTTTTTTTCTATTGCTGTGACCAAATTTAGCTACTGAAGTTTCATTCTGTTGCTGTTGCCCTATTTTTGCATTGAAATCTCCCATAATTATCTTCAAGTGCTGCTTACCTTTATTATTTAGATGACGAAGTTCCTCATAAAATTCTTCAATTTCTTCTTCAGGATGACTTGTGGTGGGTGCATAAGTTTGAATAATCTGAGCCTGGTATCTTCTCGAGAGTTGGATAACGAGTCGTGCAGCTCTGTCAGAGGAACTTTCAACTTCCACAACTTTATCCTTCAGTTTCTTGTTTTTTATAAATCCAATACCACTAGTTCTGCCAGTATCTGTCCCACGATAGTAGAAGAGATGTCCACTTTTCAGTTCAATGAGATCTTCTCCTTTTTTCCTTACCTCACTTAGCCCGACGATGTCCCACTTGATCCTTTGTAGTTCCTCTTCCAATTCAAGAAGCCTTGAATCAGAAGATAGGGAGCGTCCGTTATACGTAGCCAAGGTCAGCATCAGATGGCAGCCTAGTCCGGTCCTCCGGGGTTTCTTAGCACCCTCTGCCTTCATGTCAGACTGGCCGCTGCCTTGGCCAGGTACATTCCAGCTGCCGGAGACTGAGGGCCAAGATTTAAGTTGTGGAGTCATTTTGGAGGGGTTTGGCCATAACTCAGCACGCTGGCCAAGCGGGTTGGTGAGTGTGGGATATCATTTCCTCTAATCCCGATGGTATAGTTATACCGCTATTGGCGGTCGTCAGAGCCCCTTTAGTGGGAACAGGATGCACCACGAAAAGGCGGGGTTGACATTTGTCAAGGAGAAGCTGTGATGTTACGCATCACCTGACCTTACATCCCATATATATATATATATATATATATATATGGGATGTTAAGGCATCGAGTGAAAAATGGGATGTATATATATATTGCAAGCATATGGTTAAGAATTACCTTTCTCAAAACTCATGACAGTGGGTTTAAGATTTTTAACTGAGAAATAAATGAAAGGCACCTCTGAAGGAGCTGCTTTCAGTAAACATTATTACCTCTTTGCCAGGAAGTGTGATATCTTTCTTCCTTTACAGTTCTTCAATCATATCATTGCTTAAATAACCATCCCTGAGCATCTGGTATGGTGCTTCTTCTTCCAGCATGTTAAATGTTCCACACAGTAAAAGAGGCTTTGAAGCACCTTCAATTACTGTCACAAGTTCTCTAGCCAAACAAGACATCTAGTGGATGAAATGAAGCAAAATTACTAAATATCTGTTACAAGTCAACAAAGCACATGAATGGATATATATATCAAGTGAAGGTCATATTGATGAAAAATTAATCGGCGTATAAAACTTGCCTGGAGAGCTTTTGGAAGAAACAGTATAATTTTCAAGAGCAATATACCATTATGTCTTAAAAGAAAAGTGTTTGATCAATGCATCCTTCCAGTGCTTATGTATGGTGCAGAGACGTGGACCTTAACTAAAGGAGACATACAAAGGCTGCAGACAACACAAAATAGCATGGAGAGGTGCATGCTTGGTGTAACCAGGAGAGATAAGAAGAGGAACTCGTGGATCCGAAAAATGACAAGAGTGGAAGACATCATGATCAGAGTTAAATTCCTGAAATGGCAATGGGCTGGGCATACTGCCAGAAGGACAGACCATCGATGAACAGCCGAAATTTTAGATTGGATTCCAAGGGACAGGAAAAGACCCAGAAGAAGACTACATGGGAGATGGGGAGATGAAATTCGAAAGTATGCGGGAGTGACATGGAGGAGACTGGCACAAGACAGACCGTTGTGGAGGAAACTTGGGGAGACCTTCGTCCAGCAGTGGATTGATAATGGTTGACGATGATGATGATGATGATATATTTATATATATATATCAGACCTGTTTGTAATCCGGGTGTAGCGAGGAATTCCGGGTTTTTGTCGCATTCCAAACCGATAAATCTGGGTTTTTAAGTTTTAGAAGAATTTGAGATGCTTTGGACATTTCATTTGTAAAAATGCTACGAAATGATAACTGAAAGTTCAAGTTCCATTTTCTTTGGGAATTACAGTGTTTGATTAAAAACACTGCTTGCCCGTGCTGATGGTGAATGCAGACGATTTGTGACATCTTGAGTGTTTCTTTTGTTATCGTACAAGCTCTCAGCTTGTTGAAAGGAAGGCTATTTTTTCATTATTTTGAAAGTTGCATCTACATCAAATAATTTGATTATATTAGATTCGGTTAATCCAATGAGCTGCTTTTAGAAATTGAATGGAATCCACTGTAGGCTTCAAATAAAAACTGATCCACATAGACTGCTCAATTAACATATAATATAAAGTGCAAAATTTGATTTCAAAGATTCAGTACCTAAATGATTTTGCACAGTGCAAGAAAATTGGGTACAAGAAAAGATGCGAAGTTTAACTACACAAGCACTAGGGCGTATTTGTTGTGTAGCTAGTTTATATGTGTGCTATATACTGTACAGTAGTGGCAAAAATTGTGGAAACCTTTTAGAAATAGTGTATTTTTGAGGTTTGATGGCTCACAACACCATTTTGTGTGTGGGGGGGGGGGTAATACCATAAAATTATATATCAATGGAAAGATAATTTCATCAAGAATGTAATGCAATATTTTTTATGTAGGATTTTGTATTAGAACAGCAGTTATAAAGAAGAAAAGTGAAACAGAAAAAATGAGATATACAAAAATTCCCACCATGTAAGTTAATACTTAGTTGGGTAACCTTTAGCGTTAATTATGGCCTTACAATGCCTTCCCATTGAGTGAACCAAGTTTCTTAGTTCTGCAGCTGTAATAATGTGAAACCAAGATTGAATTATTGCTTCTATTAATTGGGTTTTAATGCTGGGTTGCTTCTGACTAACAAGTTTCTTTAGTCGGCTTCATAGATTTCCGATGGGGTTAAGGTCTGTGCTATTCCTAGGCCATTCTAGCAGTGTTATATGTCACAAATCGTCTGCATGATTATCTTGCAACCGCTTTTTGCACACAGCAGCAACATAACATTGAGCTGAAACCTGTTGAAATATAAAAGCTTCATTATCTTGGAAAAGATCATGTGCGGAAGGCTTCAGTTTAGGCTCAAGTATTTCATTAATGTATTTTTGGCCATTTATATTCCCATTAATTACGCAAATTCTGCCCACACCTACATACAACTCCAGATCATAACACTAACTGGGTGTTTCACAGTGCATGCAAATCTTCTCCTTATGTATTTTATGCCATCACTACCAAACAGGGAGATTTTGGTCTCGTCACTCCAAATAACACTGTTCCATTGTTCCGCTGTCCAGTTATCACGAGTTTTAATCCAGTTTAATCTTTTCAACCTTTGTTTGAGAGAGTAAAATGGCTTTTCGTAGAATTTTAGCTTTTAGACCAAATTCCTGCAGTCTGCGCCAAACAGTCCTTGCACTCAACTTCACATTGCATTGTGCCATTTCATCGTGTATACACCTAGATGATTTTCTTCTGTTACCTAGGCACAGTCTCTTAATTCTCCTATCATCTCTTGCTGTTGTGCACCTCTTCCTGCCTTTACCAGTCTGGTTTTGTAGTGACTGAGTCTCCTTATACCTCTTTAAAAATTTAGAAATGCCACCCTTGGTTAAGTTTCCACCAATTTTTCTTCTAATTTCTTCATAACTGAAGCCTTGTTCACTTAATAGTAGTACTATTTTACATCACTTTCTGGGTGACCAGTCAACTTTTTGCGCCATTTCTTTAATTTTATTATGTTTTACAAGCTCACTAAATGAAAGAACACACACACACCCCCCCCCCCCCCCCCAAAAAAAATAAAACGACTTGATAGCAGTCACATAACACACTGACAAAAGTCTTCCTCTTAGCTCCAATACATGACATCAATAGCTGAATCCTACTGTGACCTGATTGGCTCATTGCCAAAACAAGATGACACCTGATTGGCTCTCTAAACACTCATGATCATTGGCTACATTCAAATAAAGGAAAGCTACTTCATATTAACCTAAGCAAGTTGTGCTTCCTTTTTCTGGTTATTTGGCTATAACTTTTCATAGAATACAGATAATTGAACAAACTTTATTGCATTACATTCTTGATTAAATTATTATTTCATTGGTATATAATTTTACGGTATTACTCCAAGAAAAAAAAAATAGTGTTATGAGCCATCAAACCTCAAAAATACACTTTTCCCAAAAGGTTTCCACAGTTTTGGCCACTACTGTATATATAAATATTCGTAATATGCATTATGTGTATATTGGCACTGAGCTGAGAGTTTCAGGGTTTCTTGTGTCACCTTACAATCACCCCTGATATAAATATATACAGAGGCCCAGGAGCAGAAAGGACTTAAAACTACGACGTGCGTTGCATAACAAAGCAGAACATTTTTTAATATAACGTTGCAGAACATATTTTAATAACGTTGCAGAACATTTTTTTTAATCTTAGATTTCAGTGCCTTGCAGAATATTTTTTTTTTTTATCTTAGATTTCAATTTCCTTGTAAGATTTTTATTTGTACGAGTAGAACATATTTTGTTAAATCTTAAATTTCAATCCGTTGCAGAAATTTTTTTTTATCTTAAATTTGTGAGCGCAGCACTCACTCATATATCCCAATCTGCTGGTAACTCCTCTTGTCTACACTCCCCGTCTTCTGCCTGGAGCACCAAACAATCCCTCCTCCCAGACACATCCATCCACCCACCCACCCCTGCCATTTGGGATGGTAGCTGATTTAGTTTGCTTACAACTGTGATACATCTCCCATTGATGTGTGAGCATCTGATGTTGACCTAAACAAGATGCTGGAAATGGCCTCCGTGTTGCTGGAGGCAAATATCTACACAATGGCACGTTTTTCATAACGCATTTCAGAATAGATGGCGTTATTTCTGCTACAGCCTAAATAATGTTTGTTTTCAAGGTTGTTTGCATAAACATGGTCCTTCAAAGATTTCCACAGGAAACGATCACGAGGTGAGAGATTCGATTAGCTTGGAGTCCAAATCCCTGTAAGAACAATGCAGTCGCCAAAGAAACTTCACGAAAGTTCTGTTGTCGCAGTAGCTGTGTGATATGTTGCTCCATCCTGTCAAAGCCATGCAAAATGTTCATTTTCTTTCAATAGGGACACAAACTGAAAAATCAAATCTTGATAAATATCTGCATTTACAGTACTGTAAAAAAACAATGGTGTTACTATTCTGCGTCGAGATATGGCACACCACACACTGATTTTTTTTTTTTTTGGAATGCAAAGGCACTGTGGATGATGGATATAAGGGTTCTCAATCGACCAATAATCCATATTTTGTGAATTAACATACCTGTTGAAATTAAGCCAGGCTTCATCTGAACAGAAAACATTCAATAAGCCCTTGTTATGTTGAGTAAATTTATGAAACCAACAGCAACACAGCAGGTGCTTTATGCATATCAGGTGCCTTCAGTTCGTGAACAACTTTTACTTTGTATGCATGAAGCTGCAATCGTTTAGTCACTTTCTGTACTGAGCCATAAGAAAGTTTCTCCTGCTGAGATAAGTGATGAAGTGTTTTTGTAGGTTTCTGTTGCAAATGTTTTTCAACTTTGTTAATCACTTCCGGCGGTAACACACTTGATCGGCCACTTTTAGGCATATCATCAACACTTCCATTTTTCCAAAATCATATGAGTAAACTGTGTATCATTGATCTACTTACTACAGTATGCTGTAGAAATTTTTTCCTGAACTCTTCTATACATTATTTGTTAGACTGCATTTCTAAATAGATTTTAAGGCAACAAATTCTTTGCTCCCTTGTCAAACCAGTCCCTTTGTGCAAACAGTGATGCAAAGTGAGCAAACTTTGTAGCATACGGAACCAGTTATTCATTTCTGGGACTTTGCCAAGTTCCTGAACTCAGAATCTAAATTTATTGCCTATGCTGTAAGCAGAAGTTTAATCAGTTGATGTGGCAACACTAGTCACAATTATAAGGTTAAATATTTCGCATATAATTCCAACCTCAGGCATTACATGCACAACATTTGAACTCAGTAAGTTGCTGACTCGTGTTGCCACACTGATTGATTAAACTTCTGCCTAGAGCATATGCAATATTTTTTAAATTCAGAGTTTGGGAACTGTACAATCACTCTGTAGTTGCAGTTTTGTTTTTTTGTTTTTTCTCTTTTAGGTGGGATTTTAGGGGATCTTTTAATTCATAATTTAGGATATTCAGTATATTTTTGTACTGTAGTAGTCAAACGGCAAGGGGTACAGAAAACAAAAACTACTTATAACGCATCTGGAATGTTTTATATTAGTATCAGATCAAAGCATTTTGTTATTTCTTTGTATCTGCTGTTCATTTGCTGGAGAAAATAACAATTGTAGATACTTTTCATACTGTGAACCATTAAGGGTTGCAATGGCTTTTATCACAGGCACATGAAGCTTTTGGAAGCAAAGTTTTTTATGTATCTAATGTTTTAAAACTTCTTGCATTTGTCATTAAAATGAAAATTCTCATAGTGGTTGTCTTTAAAAAAAACATAATCGTAGTGTCCTTCCTTTTTACAGATGAGAGACAAACAAGAATAACATTCCTAATTGAAATTCTTACCGATGAGCACCGTGTTTTTATGCGCCACATATTTCCTGGTGAAATGTTACTACGTGAAATTGATCAAAAGACAGCAAATGAAATTCTTGTTAGATCAACACCCACTCAGGTAAGTTGTAGAATATTTAATGCTTAACGAGGAGTTAAAAACTGCCCCCCCTCCTCCAGTCATTTAATTGCCAGTGATTGTTTATGCTTTTCAGTAAAGTAAAATGTATGATATTTTGGATGTTCAAAAGTACAGAGCTCAGAGAAGGAATTTTAACATTACAATGGTTTCATTCAGAGAATTATATTCAACAAGTTACTATAGAAGCAAATAATTATAGTTAACTCTCTGTGCTTCAAGGTAATATAATTTTCCTGCATTTACTGATGTTTTTCAAAAACAGACTGATGTATTTGTAATCTGCCTACTAGTATATAGACCTGCCAATTTTTATCTCTAAAACTGGTACAGGAAAAAGAAGCCTGTGGTGTTATTACTTTTGGTGAGTTTGCAAGAATATAAACATGTTATAAATTTCACTCAGTACTTCAAAAATATTACATTGTAGTGTGATTTTAAATATTACACTGTAAATGATTTTTTTAAATAATACGATTAAGTTGTTAAAACATTACAAAAAATATGTGCGAAATAAATTTCTTTTAAACCAAAGATTTTTTTTTTTTAAAGAAATCAGTAATTATGTTGCTCTTTCATAGAGTGGACTTTAAATGCTACATTTTCTGCATACCTTTTACTTCATTGTTTTTTTTTTTAATAATTTATGTGTTTTTCAGTGCAGATCAGTTTTGTATCTTTTACTGTTCTAAAAAATATACATGTTGATAAGGAAACAGTGCCTCTTTGTGAAATTGTTTTTCCACTGTTATTGCCTGAAAACAAATAGCTCAGTTTGCTGTCTGTATTAGCATATATCTCAGATCAAACTTCAGCTGTACTTTCTTAATTGAGTGTGTCACACAGCATTACTGTCTGATTGGTAGTCTGAATCTTTTGATTATGATGATTCTATGGGGACTAAAACACAAATTTAGGTCTCATTATGTTATTCATTGTTTCCTTTGTTTTCTGATTTTGAGAGAACTGTTAGTAGCAGAACTTCACTATATGATGGATATCTAATTGAAAATGCTACATTTAGGTATTTGATATCGTGCTGTCTTGTTTTAGAAAAATGCCTGCTATTTTTGTGTTTAAAGAACAACCTACCTCAGTGCAATTTCAAAGAACAACCTACCTCAGTAAAAGATGAATTGAGCTTTTTTATTGTTTCTTTCTTCTTGATATCAGTCATTTCTTCTGGAGGTAAACCAATGTCACTGGAGCTATCAGCACTCTGCACATCACTTATAAATAAAATACCTCTACATTGAGAACATAGCTTTTGCCCTGCTTTCACTTTAAATTCCTTCATTAATAGGTTGCTGTACAGTCACCACATGTAGTAATTTCCTTACAGATCTCTTTTCCTTTTAAGGGTGATCACAACATACTATTTGAAGAAATTCAAACTTTTTGAATTTTAGGATTATCCTAAAATTTACGGATTTCTGCTTAATTTTACTGATTTACGAATAGAGGTCTTTTTTTACGGATTTTTTAATATTTCGATTGCTCAATCAAAATATTTCAATCCCCTGGAAACCATCCACTTAGATTATCTACCGAGCTTTACGAACGCTGTGTCACCGATGATGTCATCTTTGACTCGCAGTCTTCGTGACGTCGTGCGGTAGCTCTCTCTCCACGGGAGTGCTTAAGTGATGACATGCCGACCAGAGTACGCCAAAATGCGTAATTACGAGTCTAGTACGCATCGAAGTGTTTACGCATTGAAATTTTACCAACGCATAAAAATATGCATTGGGAATTTTTCTCCGCACATTTTTAAACATCAGGAATTTTTCTTGACACATAAAAGTATTCGCCGTGAATTATTCTTGTCGCATAAACATACGCATCATGAATTTTTCTTGCTGTGTAAAACTATGCAGCGAAGGATTTTACCAATGCGCATACGGACTGTATTTCGTCTTTCGGAAACGGAAGTAAACGAAATAAAGTTTTTTCCCGTAATCATAATTTCTTTTTCCTGTGATGTTGCCTGTGTCCAGTATTGTTGTTATATATCATTTTATTCCATAAATATGTGTATTTCAGTTTGAAAATTGAGGAAAAATTTCCGAAAACGGAAATTCTATACGGAAAAAATCCGTTGTAATCTTTAGGCATGAGAGTGCGATGGCTTCAAGAAATTTCTCCTTTTCCGTTATAATTTGGGTTATCCACGCGATCGATGCATAATAAACAGAAATTTTGGGGCAGTTAGTAGTGGTGTGAGGATGTTTTCCGCCTGAAACTTTCTAAACTTTCGAAAACGGAAGTTAGACGCAATGAAGATTTCTCCCGTAATCGTAATTTTGTTTTTCATGTGATGTTTCCTTTGCCTGGTATTGTTGTTAAATATCATTTTATTTCATAAATACTTGTATTTTAACTTGAAAATGGAGGGAAAATGTCTGAAAACGGAAATCTGACGTAGCAAAGATTTCCCCCGTAACTGTAATTTTTTTTTCCCAACGATGATCAGAACATGTATCCTGTATTCTTAAATATCCCCCCGCCCAAAAAAGTTTTGCATTTTAGCTTGATAAAGAGGGGGGGGTTCTCTGCTTTAGAAGGCCTAACATCGGAAGAAGTGGATATTTCTGAAGTTAACAGAAAAGTAACCACAAAGCTCTTATGGAAACAGCAACAAAATTAGCTGGGTCTAAGAACAAATTGCATGTGAACAAATTATCAGGAAAAACCAAAATGTTGATGCAAAAAAGAAAAGAGATGAGGACAACTAAAGAAGATGTGACTTCCAAAGTGGAATATATAGAGCTATGCAAGACAGTACGAAAAAGTATCACTGAAGACGTAAGGAAATTCAACTGTGAACTAGTAAGGAAAGCAATTGAAAACAACCAAAGCCTAAAGATAGCAAAGGGACATCTCAGTAAGGGAAAAAAACAGGTTATGGCACTGAGAAAAGAAGATGGTTCTGTAACAAGAAATAGAGGCGAAATTTTGACAAGAGTGAAAGATTTCTACTCCAAATTATATGAAAGGGATGATACATGTACTCCAGGCATCATGAAAGGTACCAGAGTTCTTCCAGTCCTTCCAGCAGAAGTTGCACATGCAATCAAGAACATGAAGCAGGGACAAGCTCCAGGAGAAGATGGAATTACTGTAGGCATCATACAAGAAGCAAGTGGAGAAATCGAAACAGTACTCGCCCAAATTTTCACTCGATGCCTTAATGAAGGGGAAATTCCTGAGGATTTGAACAACGCTACAATGATCTTGCTACATAAAAAAGGTGACATTGAGGATCTCAGGAACTACAGACCTATCAGCCTCCTATCAGTGGTTTATAAAATCTTCACTAAAGTTCTTTCACACCGCTTGAAGGTAACACTGGACATGGCTCAACCGAGAGAACAAGCTGGATTCAGGAGTGGCTACAGCACAATAGATCATATCCACGTACTGAGAGAACTAATTGAAAGAGCGAGGGAATATGAACTTCCATTGTGCATGGCTTTTATCGATTATGAAAAAGCCTTTGATTCGGTGAAACCATCAGCAGTTGCAATGGCTCTGAAATCCTGCGGTATTGAAGATGCATACATTAATATTATTAATAACATCTATGAAAATGCAAGTGCAAAGATTCTGCTATTTGAAAATACAACACACATAAAAATTGGAAAAGGAGTGAGACAAGGTGACACCATATCTCCGAAGCTCTTTAATGCCACATTGGAAAATGTCTTTCAATCACTGAACTGGGAAAACAAAGGCATAAAGATTAATGGAGATTATCTAACCCACCTTCGTTTTGCTGATGACATAGTCATTTTTGCAACTACCCCATCAGAGCTACAGAGTATGATGCAGGAACTTGCTGACAAGAGTAAAGAAGTGGGATTAAAAATGAACTTTCAGAAGACAAAAGTGATGTTCAATGCTTTTACAAGAAATGAAGATTTATTGATTGATGGAGAAAAGCTGGAGATAACAGACACGTACGTTTATCTTGGACAGCAGATATCCAGTGAGGGTCACATTGGTGAAGAAATTAATCGGCGTACAAAACTTGCCTGGAGAGCTTTTGGAAGAAACAGCATAATTTTCAAGAGCAATATGCCATTATGTCTTAAAAGAAAAGTGTTTGATCAATGCATCCTTCCAGTGCTTACGTATGGTGCAGAGACGTGGACCTTAGCTAAAAGAGACATACAAAGGCTGCAGACAACTCAAAGAAGCATGGAGAGGTGCATACTTGGTGTAACCAGGAGAGATAAGAAGAGGAACACGTGGATCCGAAAAATGACAAGAGTGGAAGACATCATGATCAGAGTTAAATCCCTGAAATGGCAATGGGCTGGACATACTGCCAGAAGAACAGACTATCGAAGGACAGCCGGAATTTTAGATTGGATTCCAAGGGACAGGAAAAGACCCAGAAGAAGACCACATGGAAAATGGGTGGATGAAATTCGAAAGTATGCGGGAGTGACATGGAGGAGACTGGCACAAGACAGACCGTTGTGGAGGAAACTTGGGGAGACCTTCGTCCAGCAGTGGATTGATAATGGTTGACAATGATGATGATGATGATGATGATAAGAACCTCAAAAGTGCAATATTTTCACTTCTTGAACACATTGCTGCTCCATGTGGTCATTGCAAAACATGATAAATTTAATGTTGTTTTAAAATACAGATATTGTATTTATTTCTAAACAAGAAACAAAATGGATCCAAATTTTAAATACATTGAGCAGTAGTGAAATATTTTTTATATGAAAAAATCTGGATTGATTTTTCATAATTGCCTAGCATTTTTGCAAGCATTTTATTTCATCTGTTAATTTTTCTAAAATACTCCCGACTTTTGAAAATTACTCCCTAAATTTTTATAAAGGACTAAAATACTCCTTTAAAAAAAAAATTTTCGTCAAACTCTAGTGGCGACGCTAGACACATGCGCAAAATCTGCAATGGTAGCCATCACATTTTGTATTTCCACGGCCCGACTTGATCGAGCGGGTGGTAATGCTGATCGAGCGGCCATGGTATTTCAGTCCCTGTAGACGCTAGTTCATCATAGCAGTTGATTTATCTCCTCTTGGGAGGGAAATCACCGCCAATGAAAAAGAAGGGTAAAATCTCTATGCACAGTGTTGAGCAATGTTGTTGTAGCAGCAAAATAATACTTTCTTATGTGTGTTGTTTTTAGTATGTAGTGTTATTTCTTTGTTGTAGAGTTGAATTACTGAGACAGGGTGCCCACGCGTTCTTGAAAACTGGGAAAGTCCTTGAATTTCAAAAAATAAATAAATAAATAAATAAAGGTCTGGAATGTCCTTGAATTTTTTTAATTAGCCTGGAAAGTCCTTGAATTTCAAAATCCCACAGCCGAAAAATTTTGATAGGAATTTCCGATCTTTTTCCTTTTGTTATTTTTCACTTTTTTTCTGCAATCCCCCATTGACATCGGAAGTCAAAAGAGTAAACTTCAAAGCAGCTGCGTCACTGGGAGAAAGAGGGCATTGCGGTTTGATGGGGAGTTAAGTAGGTCAAGATTGGACCCCCTTCCCCCATTTGTTCTCCGACGGGGAAAACTATCGTACCGTTTCTTTCATTTTCCTTACGGCAATGCTGGGATTTCCCCTTCTTGTATCTTCCTTGTCTGCTTCAAAGCAGGTTCATTCAATACTGTTGATAAGTGCATTTCACCAGCCCCCCCCCCCCACGGAATTTTAAATTTTTCAGACACCATTCGTTTGTACCACATATGAACCGGAATGAACTCCGTTTTTTTTGTTTGAACCACAAAAGTTTTTGAGACATTTAAAAAACAAGGGGAGGGAGGGGGTGGGTGTAAAATGATAGCACCCACCATCACCACGGAATTTGAAATTTTTTTGGCACCATTCATTTGTACCACGTATGTACCGGAATGAACTCCATTTTTTTTGGTTTGAACCGCAATAGTTTTTGAGATATTTAAAAAAAAAAAAAGTGGGGGGCTGGTGAAATGGTCAGCCTCATATATATATATATATATATATATATATATATGGGATGTAAGGTCAGGTGATGCGTAACATCACAGCCTCTCCTTGACAAATGTCAACCCCGCCTTCTCGTGTTACATCCTGTTCCCACTAAAGGGGCTCTGACGACCGCCAATAGTGGTATAACTATACCATCGGGATTAGAGGAAATGCTATCCCACACTCACCAACCCGCTTGGCCAGCGTGGTGAGTTATGGCCAAACCCCTCCAAAATGACTCCACAACTTAAATCTTGGCCCTCAGTCTCCGGCAGCTGGAATGTACCTGGCCAAGGCAGCGGCCAGTGCGACATGAAGGCAGAGGGTGCTAAGAATCCCCGGAGGACCGGACTAGGCTGCCATCTGATGCTGACCTTGGCTACGTATAACGGACGCTCCCTATCTTCTGATTCAAGGCTTCTTGAATTGGAAGAGGAACTACAAAGGATCAAGTGGGACATCGTCGGGCTAAGTGAGGTAAGGAAAAAAGGAGAAGATCTCATTGAACTGAAAAGTGGACATCTCTTCTACTATCGTGGGACAGATACTGGCAGAACTAGTGGTGTTGGATTTATAATAAACAAGAAACTGAAGGATAAAGTTGTAGAAGTTGAAAGTTCCTCTGACAGAGCTGCACGACTCGTTATCCAACTCTCGAGAAGATACCAGGCTCAGATTATTCAAACTTATGCACCCACCACAAGTCATGCTGAAGAAGAAATTGAAGAATTTTATGAGGAAATTCGTGATCTAAATAATAAAGGTAAGCAGCACTTGAAGATAATTATGGGAGATTTCAATGCGAAAATAGGGCAACGGCAACAGAATGAAACTTCAGTAGGTAAATTCGGTCACGGCAACAGAAACCAGCGTGGAAATACTCTCGTAGAGTTTGCAGAGGCAGAAGGGTTTTTCATCTTGAACTCCTTTTTCAAGAAAAAGCCACACAGGAAATGGGCATGGAGACATCCAAATGGGACGACAAGTGAAATTGATTTTATTATGTGTAGCAAAAAATTCGTCATAGAAGACTGCAGTGTGCTAAACAAGTTCAACACAGGCAGTGACCATAGATTGGTGAGGTGTAAGATGCACCTCAACACTAAACTTGAACGTAGCAAGCTCATAAGACAAACAAAATGTATTGACATAACCAACCTTAAAAAACACCATAATACCTTCAAATTGGAACTGAAGAACAGATTCTCTGCTTTAGAAGGCCTAACATCGGAAGAAGTGGATATTTCTGAAGTTAACAGAAAAGTAACCAAAGCTCTTATGGAAACAGCAACAAAATTAGCTGAGTCTAAGAACAAATTGCATGTGAACAAATTATCAGGAAAAACCAAAATGTTGATGCAAAAAAGAAAAGAGATGAGGACAGCTAAAGAAGATGTGACTTCCAAAGTGGAATATATAGAGCTATGCAAGACAGTACGAAAAAGTATCACTGAAGACGTAAGGAAATTCAACTGTGAACTAGTAAGGAAAGCAATTGAAAACAACCAAAGCCTAAAGATAGCAAAAGGACATCTCAGTAAGGGAAAAAAACAGATTATGGCACTGAGAAAAGAAGATTATTCTGTAACAAGAAATAGAGGCAGAAATTTTGACAAGAGTGAAAAATTCTACTCCAAATTATATGAAAGGGATGATACATGTTCTCCAGGCATCACGAAAGGTACCAGAGTTCTTCCAGTCCTTCCAGCAGAAGTTGCACATGCAATCAAGAACATGAAGCGGGGAAAAGCTCCAGGAGAAGATGGAATTACTGTAGACATCATACAAGAAGCAAGTGGAGAAATCGAAACAGTACTCGCCCAAGTTTTCACTCGATGCCTTAATGAAGGGAAAATTCCTGAGATTTGGAACAACGCTACAATGATCTTGCTACATAAAAAAAGTGACATTGAGGATCTCAGGAACTACAGACCTATCAGCCTCCTATCAGTGGTTTATAAAATCTTCACTAAAGTTCTTTCACACCGCTTGAAGGTAACACTGGACATGGCTCAACCGAGAGAACAAGCTGGATTCAGGAGTGGCTACAGCACAATAGATCATATCCACGTACTGAGAGAACTAATTGAAAGAGCGAGGGAATATGAACTTCCATTGTGCATGGCTTTTATCGATTATGAAAAAGCCTTTGATTCGGTGAAACCATCAGCAGTTGCAATGGCTCTGAAATCCTGCGGTATTGAAGATGCATACATTAATATTATTAATAACATCTATGAAAATGCAAGTGCAAAGATTCTGCTATTTGAAAATACAACACACATAAAAATTGGAAAAGGAGTGAGACAAGGTGACACCATATCTCCGAAGCTCTTTAATGCCACATTGGAAAATGTCTTTCAATCACTGAACTGGGAAAACAAAGGCATAAAGATTAATGGAGATTATCTAACCCACCTTCGTTTTGCTGATGACATAGTCATTTTTGCAACTACCCCATCAGAGCTACAGAGTATGATGCAGGAACTTGCTGACAAGAGTAAAGAAGTGGGATTAAAAATGAACTTTCAGAAGACAAAAGTGATGTTCAATGCTTTTACAAGAAATGAAGATTTATCGATTGATGGAGAAGAGCTGGAGATAACAGACACGTACGTTTATCTTGGACAGCAGATATCAAGTGAGGGTCACATTGGTGAAGAAATTAATCGGCGTACAAAACTTGCCTGGAGAGCTTTTGGAAGAAACAGCATAATTTTCAAGAGCAATATGCCATTATGTCTTAAAAGAAAAGTGTTTGATCAATGCATCCTTCCAGTGTTTACGTATGGTGCAGAGACGACTTTAGCTAAAAGAGACGTACAAAGGCTGCAGACAACTCAAAATAACATGGAGAGGTGCATGCTTGGTGTAACCAGGAGAGATAAGAAGAGGAACACGTGGATCCGAAAAATGACAAGAGTGGAAGACATCATGATCAGAGTTAAATCCCTGAAATGGCAATGGGCTGGACATACTGCCAGAAGAACAGACCATCGATGGACAGCCGAAATTTTAGATTGGATTCCAAGGGACAGGAAAAGACCCAGAAGAAGACCACATGGAAGATGGGTGGATGAAATTCGAAAGTATGCGGGAGTGACATGGTGGAGACTGGCACAAGACAGACCGTTGTGGAGGTAACTTGGGGAGACCTTCGTCCAGCAGTGGATTGATAATGGTTGACAATGATGATGATGATGATATATAATTATTCTATCAAGAAGAGACTGAAGCAAAAAAAAATTTTTTTTTTTTGTTTGACTTATACCAAGTACAACATAGAAAAGGTTATGTATTGACCGGTGTGAGTAAAAAGAGAAAAAAATAGAACAACTGAATGTAGAAAGTGTCGAGAATACTGAGCCTTGGCTTTATCAAGGACCAGCAATTTTGCAACTTTCGTTTTAAATTCTTAAGTTTTTCTTATGTTTTCGGCTATGCTCTTAAGTAACTAATTTCAACTTACTATTTAGCAGCTTATGTGCAAATTCTAGTTGAAATGTTTTAGTTTTTTTGTTTCATTTTTTATTTATTTTCATTTTTAATTATTAATTTTAATTTTTATTTTAGCGTGTTTTGGCTGATGTCTTTTTGGAGTGTAGTTAATACTCGAGTTTTGGTAATTTCTTGGACTGCTTATTTCCAAAAAAGTTTTTTCCTAGTTGGTTTGCTCGGAATTTTGTATGTTTGGCCCAAGTGGCGTTCTAAGGATGATGAAAGGATTGGAGGTCAACTCAGATAATTTAAGTCCTCCCGCTCGATTAGGCTAGCACCCTTTCCCATAGTGTATGAACTCGCTGGCAAAGGTAATCTAAAGTTATGAAATGACAAACGTTGTTTGACATGTAAATCTGCGGATCCTAACCTGTATTCTTCTATTGCGGATAATTGCTCCAACAAGTTTTGCAAAGCCTACAATGCCATTTATAAGCTCACCTGTACTATCTGCAGCCTTAGCTATATTGGCCAAAGCAAAAATCCTCTTCATCTTAGGATAAATGGTTACAGATCTCTAGTTAACAAGTTCTCCACTTCTGGTGTGAACCCCTCCACTAATGCTAGCCAGTACTCTACCTTTGAATTAGAGCATTTCCATAATCATGGTTTTGACAAAGTGAAAATAGAGGTACTGCATATTATCCCTGACCTCTATGCTCGACTTGAAACTGAATCCCTTGAAATTTTGCAGCATCAGTCTCTTTATCCCTATGGTCTTAATTCCACTCTTTTTGACAATAAGCATAATCCGCATAAATTTTCTATACGTGAACTCTTCTTTCTTGTTAACAACAAGAGCTGCACTAGAGGTAATAGAGGACAGAGGTTATTTCGCACTTCAAGAAAGGTTGATTTTGCTAACTTGCAAATAACTCTGGAAAGTTTTAAAAATGATACTAGTTTTGTTAAAAATACTTACAAAATACTTAAGTCCTTCAAGCACTCTGTCCTTAAAAGTTTTTTCAAATTCTGGAAAGAAACAGCTAACCATGTTGATAAGCATGTTTTTGCTTTGGTTCTAGACATTCTTAAGCATATTCTTAAAGATAAAATTTCTCTTAAAGAAATTTCTAGTAATTATGTGACCATCAGGTTTCTAAATAAAACCTATGATCATCTCAATGTTAGGAAGCTGTTCTACAATAATGCAATTTTTTTCCCATCCATAGGCACCAGTCTATTATAAGTTTTAAATATGTTAAGACCTTAGGGTCAATAGTTAAAAACTACAAACTTAATTCTTCGAGTTCCATACCTGTAGTTACTACATGTTCTTGTGATGAACATAAAGACACAGTTCACTATGATAAGAATTACAAGCATATTATCACTGGAAACTTGAGTTTTGTTCAAAATGACAAGCTTAGGAATTTATTAGAGTATGGTTCTAAATTTAGACCTTCCTTCCAAATCTCCAAAGAGAGGATTCTTGAGAGCTTCACTCAAGATGTTAATAGGTACATTATAAAAACCAGTTTAACATACAATCAGCCTATTGAGGCCTTCGCAGAATAGAAATATAATGTAATCAATGGCTTCACTAATGAGTTGGCAGGTCTTGATTTTTGTTTTGATAGAAATCTATTTTTCTCTGGAGATGCTAAAAGGTCACTCTCCAAACTACAAGACCTATTTATTTTTACCACTACAGATAAAGCTAGCAATAATTTTGCAATTATCTGTAAGAAATTCTATTTTGAATTGTTAACTATGGAACTCAATAATAGAGTAACCTACGAGCCCGTAAGTTATTCTACCAAGCAGTTAGAAAATCGTTTTAAGGCATTCTTCAAGAAACTTAAAATTCCACAAATGAGAAGATATGAGCCTGAATTTCCCTTTCGTTTTTGCAACTGTTAAGTTTCATAAAGATCCAGTGAAGTTCAGATTCATAGCTATGGGAGTCAGGAGTCATAAAAAGAAAATTGATCTAGCTTTTGAAGAAATCTTAAAGAAGGTCTTGAAACACATTAGTAACTGTACTAATTTGAAGTACAGAGATTTTTGGATAATTAATAATAATGCAGAAGTAATTTCCACTATACTCGAAGTAAATCCCTTAGATATTAATAGTTATCATTTTGAGAACCTATATACTAATCTGCCTCTATCAGATATAATCACTACCTTTAAAGAGTTGTATGCAGAATTTAAACTTAACCAATTTGTTAATGTAGGAGCCTGGAACTCTTATCTCAATTGCTGCATAAAAAATAACCATATCTTATATAATAATACTCTCTATAAGCAAGTAAACAGTATCCCTATGGGAACGTCAACATCCACAAGTATTGCAAATCTATTCCTGTTCTTTAAGGAATATAAATTCATTAAAAATCACTCCACTTGCTCCGATAACTACCTTTACACATTTAGATATATTGACGATCTGCTGTGTATAAATAATTCAGAAGTTATAGAGAGTGATTTTGATAATATCTATCCTAGCTCTCTTAACTTATGTAAAACCAACCACAGTAATCAGGAACTAGAGTTCCTAGACTTAAGCATTAAACTTAAGAGGTAACCCATCTATTAGCCTCTTTGATAAAAGAGTTAATTTTCCTTTCAAAGTAATTAAACATCTACACTGGAATAATAACATATCAACCAAAGTAATTGGGAATGTACTAATTTCTCAGGTGCTTAGAATTTCAAGAATTTGCAGCAACAATTTGGACTTCAATTACCACATTAATATACTATTAGACAGTTTTCTAGAGAACAAAATTCCTACTTCTTTCATTAAAAGAACTTTAAGAAAAATTATTCTGAATAATAGAGTAAGGTTGGCAGATCTGCTTTAATTTTCTACACAGTTAATAATATGATTCTGACCAATGAAAGCCTTTTGGAAGTTGGCTAGAGGATGCATATTAACTACAAAAAGGAACCTTAGTGCTATGGATAAGAAGGTCCTATTAAAAATTAAAAATTAAATAATATAGACAAAATCACAAAAAAAACTTAAAAATCTGTTTATAAAAGAAAATAAAAATAAATATAAAAAAAAAACTAGTTATTCACTCACTAGAATAGCTATACTAAAAATAGTAAAACTAACATTAAAATTAATAGGATTCTGAATAGTCTACAGAAGCTCACTAAGGTTAAGGTGATTAAATACATGCAAAGATTATTAAATACACTACTTGTGTATTTCATAATATTTCTCATGTATTCTGGAGAGTTAATTCTGCTCTTTCTGATCAAACAGGTCCACAATCTTAATTATATTTTTATCTAGTTAAAATCTCCGCGAGTAGGATTTTTTTCTGTGTGGAGGCCTTCAGCCCCACCCGCACTGCCCCCAGCGACTAGGGAGTGGCAGGGGTGTTTGGAAGTTTGGGATAAAAGGTCTGCCATGTTTCCTCAAGAGTGGAAGAAGTTAAGTTGCATAAGAGGTAAGCTCTCTTCATTGTCTTTGGGTTTTAGGTTTTCCAAGTTCAAAGTTTGAACTTCTTGAACATTTTTTCTATTTTTTGCTTTAAGCATTTAGGCACTAGCAAGTGTATTAACTTTTTTGCGGATTTTGACTCTTTCTTTTCTTGGTAACTTTGCACGTTTTTTGGGAACTAAGGCTAAGCAGCCGGCCGTTCCATTGTTCTTGTAGTCTGTGATGTGTTTTCAATGTAGTTAAGGTCTTAATAACTACTTAATTATGCACTTAAAGCACTTCTGAAATACTTTGTGCATATTGCAACTAATTGTTTATGTCATATAGCCTTCACAAAGCATTTCTTTAGTTTATTATTGTCTTTATTTTATTCTCGTTTTTGTGTTGTCAGAAGTTGTGGAGTAGGGGTTTTCATAATCCAGTTTTCTTTCAAGAATCTGTGCTTTAGAAAAAAATATTATTTCGTTTTTTATTGCAATGTTTAAGAATTTGTAGTACTTTAGTATTGCTATTCAGGTTTAAATTCTCTCTCAGGCAACTAGGTGGCTTGGCAATTTGTTATTGCTGAACATTATTTCTGATTCATTATGTCACTCTTACAACTTGAGTTTTCTATAATCGTCTTCTTTCTGTTTATTAGTAACAGATGAAGAGCATGGGTCGGGCCAGGAAAGTTATGGATGCAAGCGAAATTGTTAACTAAAGCTTGGTCATACAACTCTGTGGAGGTTATGGCATATATATATATATATATATTTTAAATTTTTTTGGTGGGCTTATTACTTGCATCTATGACTTTGCAGAAACCCATTTCCAAATAGGTCTTTGTGGAAGTGAGAAAATGCAGAGTTTTTGCTGGTCCTTGATAAAGCCAAGGCTCAGTATTCTCGACACTTTCTACATTCAGTTGTTCTATTTTTTTCTCTTTTTACTCACACCGGTCAATACATAACCTTTTCTATGTTGTACTTGGTATGAGTAAAAAAAAAAAAAAAAAAAAAAAAAGACACTTTTTTTTTTTGCTTCAGTCTCTTCTTAATAGAATGTGAATTCTGAATTTTCATAACTGCTGCGTTGCACGTTTTGATCTTCAGGTTATTTTGTAACTTTCGTTTTAAATTCTTAAGTTTTTCTTATGTTTTCGGCTATGCTCTTAAGTATATGTGTGTGTGTGTGTGTGTGTGTGTGTGTGTGTGTGTGTGTGTGTGTGTGTGTAAATTCTCAATATTATTTTTTTGATATCTCAAAAACTTATTGCAGTTCAAACGAAAAAAACGGAGTTCATTCCGGCTCATACGTGGTACAAACGAATGGTGTCTGAAAAATTATAAAAATTCCGAGGGGGTGGGGGGGCTGGTGAAATGCACCTGCTGTTGATACTACAATACACCACACCTGTGCAAAAGTGACTTTCATTTGAAAGAATGTAAATAAAGGCAACTGGGGAAAACAGCCTTTGAGCACAAAATAAGGATTACAGATTTCAGAGTACCCTACCCTAAAAATCGCTGCCCCTGCGTTAGAAACGCACCCAGTGTGACCAAGCCATTAATCCCCAAGACAATAGTGAACACATTCCATGCGCACGAACTGACTAACGAATCGCGCCTAGTGCGGTCGGAGGGTTACTAAAAAAAAAAAAGTGCGTAATTTAAAAACTTTTCATTGGATCCAAGCGAAATTTGCAGGGTAACCTTATAAGACCAAGTTATGGTATCAGTCAAAAATTCAGCTCTATTAAATGAAAATTTGGAAAATTATTTTTTTTGCATTTTTATCATTAGTTAGGGGAAGGAGGCAGTTCAGCAGGTGGCCCACGGGACTGCGAATGAAATGGTAGACGTGATTGACAAATTGTGCATGCCAACAGGCCCTGCTTGCGGCTGTTGTTTCATGAGAACAAAAAGTTGAAGTTATTTGTTTGTGTTGGTTCATTTTCTGTATTTTGGTTGCACTTTTTTTCTGACCACAGTATTATATTACTCTTATGTATCTGGCAATAGCATAGGATTAGACACAATGCTCATGGCATTACTGAGTAGGAATTCCTTACATTGCTTTTCCGGAAAGTTCTTTGCGATGTGCGTGTAGCGACTGAAAAAAAAAAAATCTTTAATTTTTGTTGGCTTAGTGTTTTGCTTTGAGATGTCTCTAGTTGTCATCTAATTGTTAGATATTGGAATTTTCTTGTTTTTGTGTGTAATAAATATGAGTCGTAAGAGTAGTTTCGGTGATCTTTGGTTGCACAATCCCAAGTATTCCATGTGGGTTGGTAAGGATTGCGGCAGTAATCGTGTTGCGAGATGTTTGTTATGCTTAAAGAACATCGATATTTCGGCCATGGGAGAGTCTGCATTGCAAAGCTACATAAAAAGTAAAAAGCATGTGACCCGTTCTGAAAACAAAAAGTCGAAATTCCACCTTAGATGGACTGTTTGAAAAAGTACCGGCACCAGCATCACAAACACCATCGTCACCAGAGCCATCTTCATCACCATCAGCAGGTTGTTTACCCAAAAAATATCCTACAAAAGCCGAAATATTATGGGCTTTAAAAGTAGTAGAAAGCCAATTTTCGTACAGATCATGTGCTGGAATTGATAAGTTGTTTCAATTGATGTTTCCAGACAGTGAAACAGCTCTCAACTTTTCTTGTGGGCAAACAAAATGTTCATATATTTGCTGCTTCGGCTTGGCTCTCCATTTTAAATCACTTTTGTTGCAACAGATTAATGAAAGCAAACATTTTGTTGTTTTGTTTGATCAGAGTTTAAATAAATACTCTCAACAAAAACAAATGGACATCCATATAAGATTTTGGGACAAGAACAGAATAACATCCCGGTATCTGACTTCTGTGTTTTTAGGCCACGCAAGTGCAGAAATTTTATTAGACCAACTTTAGCAATCTTTGAAGAATTTGCCTTTAAAAAATACAGTTCAGTTTTCGATGGATGGGCCGAATGTGAGCTTGAAGCTTTTTTCTTTATTTCAAGATGATTTATCAGTTAATTCAAATGCATCTCTTTTAAACACCAGTGCCTGTGGATTGTACATAGTGCATAATGCATTGAGACAGGCTACTACTGTGAGTGATTGGGAAATAGAAAAATGTCCCCCAAGCCTATACAGGTGTGAGGATTATTTAAATGTGGATAATGCTGTGAAAATGCCACTAAAGTTCTGTTCACACAGGTGGGTTAAAAATTCTCCTGTGTGTGAAGGTACTATAAAAATTTGGCCTTTTATTTTGAAGTATGAAACTTTGGTAGCCCAGAAAATTGTAAATAATCCTTGCACAATTTCCTTTAATATTGTCCAAAAATAGGTGAAGGATCCATTGGCCCTTGCCAAATTATATTATTTTAATTCTATTGCAAAGCAACTGAGTCCCTTTTTAAAAAAGTATCAGACAGATAAGCTAATGCTGCCATTCATGGCTAAAAACTTAGAGAAAATGTTAAGGAATCTGATGAGTCGCTTTGTTAAAATGGATGTATTAGAACAAACAAAGACCATTGCGGCACTTCTAAAAATTGATCCAACTGATAATAAAAATTGTTCCACTTATAGGATGATTGATATTGGATTCCAGGCCGAAAAGGAGGTGAAGGCTTTGCCATCAAATGTAAGTGAAAAGCAGATAATGGAATTTCGTATGAAATGCAGATCAATTTTGCAAAACCTTGTCAAAAAATTGCTCACTAAATGCCCACTGCAGTATGCTCTTGTGTGGCACAAGAGCATACTGCAGTGGGCATTTAGAATCTTGCTTAAAAAGTTTCAAGATTATTTTAGAAATTCTTGTGGATGCAAATCATCTTAAACCTGGTGTTGTTGACACTATTATGCTGCAGTTAAAAGATTTTATAAGTAGTGTTGCAGCAGTAACTTCAGATTTTAAACTTTTTGATAACAATTATGAGGAATTGAGAATAGATGTGTTATTTTATGAACATTTATCCTCAAGTAAAAACTATGATCTTTTGTGGGAAGTAACTAAAAAGCTGCTGTTGCTCTTGCATGGACAGGCATCAGTGGAGAGGGGATTCTTCATTAATAAGGAACTAATAATTGATAATATGAAAGAAAACTATTGTTTCACAAAGAATAATATATGACCATCTAAGTAACATTGATGGCATGGAAAAGGTCAAGTTTTCAAAATTGCTTCTGAGTAATGTCAGATGTGTTAAGCAAAGATATGTAATAAATTTAGAAGAAAAAGCTTGGGACAAGGCTAAATCTGCTGTAGCCCAAAAGAGAAAACAAATACTGGATGAAATAGAAAGTATGAAAAAAAAAGAAAAACGTGTAGAAAATGAAGTATTAGATTTATTGAAATCAGCTGATGACTTGGCAACAAAAGCAGAAGATACTCATAATTTTAAGTGTATTGTTAAATCAAATAGCTTTAGAAAGACAGCTCAAGACAAACAATCATTGATAAAAGAAATAGATTCTGAACTCAAGAAAAAATGGATTTAGTGAATACCTGTAAATAAATTATTCACCCATTTGCTTAATATTTTTTAATGTATTTGCTAATTATATTTTAACAATGACAAATTTAATGCTGTGTTAAAAATACTGACGTTTGAGTAGAAAAATTCTAATTATTTAAAAATTGATTACAGTATTTTCATTTGTTAAATATTTTTTTCACCTGAAAAAAGTTTATCATACAGTAAAGAACTTTTTTGCAAAATTTGGAGATGCATTGTCGAGATGCATTGTCAATACTGACCAGACCTGCAGTCTGGTCAGTATTGACCAGACTGCAGGTCAGTCAGAAGAAATGCTGAAAATGGTCTCCATCAATGTCCTGACAAAGCTTTATCACTGCACCACATTTTTCAAATGTGCACTGTAACATATTATCAGCAGTAGATTCAGTTTTCTAGTGGATGCTTGTTTTTGTTTCCTGTATGATGCAGGGATTGTTCTGGTACACTTTCCTCACTAGTGTTATCCATTGAGGGACGGGGGAGAGAATAATTGAGCAGATACTAATCTGGATTGTTCATATGCCTTTGTTGATTATTCTGTCTTTGGAAGAGCTCTTATTTTCTGCCAAAGTTATGTTTTATGTGTGACAAGTGGCTCCATACTGGTGAAAAATGTATTTCAATCCTGGATCACTACTGTCTTTTTGTTTTTCAATTGGCAACATACTGATCAGCATCTTTTACAGCAAAGAAAAAAGTTTGCATAATGTGATAACTGTAGCACTTTTTGTGATGTCACTGGTTTGGGAGCAGTGAAGATTTCGGTTTCTTTTTTCTTTTGGTGGCTTCCAAACAGAATTTAATGTATCCTTACAAATGATGGTTTACATTTTGTGACACTGAATATGCCTATTTTCTTTTGCAGCAAAGTCCAGGAAAATGCCAGCAAGAAGCTTCAATGGCTCTTGTCCCATATTGCCCACAAAGTATTGTACAGGTAAGTTCATAAAAAAAAAAAAAAAAATGAGGAGGGGTGGGGGTCATTTGTTTAATTATAAAGACGTCTTAAATAATGAACAAAGCCTCCCCCATAATTAAATGTTTATAGTCATGCTACTTTTCTAAATGAGCTATTGTATTTCGTAAAGATGTGAGAGATATTTGCACTCCACTATATAAATGATTATTGGTTTGTTGTTTGTTTGTACATGTTGCTGTTAAAATTAACAGATATACATAAAGACAGGTTTTATGATTTGTTTAAAAATAGTTTCTTGTATGAAAAAGCGAAGTTAATTTTGTAAATATAACTGCATAGTAGATGAAAGAAATTCCCTTCTACCAGTACTACTATAAAGAATCTGAAGAAAACCTATAAGTCTGTCAGCCTCCAAACTAAATCTGAGGTCTTTTGCTGCTGATGATTGTTTCATCCAGTTAGCAAAATCAGTGAACTTGACTTCTTGCACAGTTAATATTATAAAGAGTTAGAAAATATAATATTGATAATACCTACTGTTGTCATTATAAGTAAAAGTGAAAGCCACCACTCCCTGGAGTTCCAGGATTTTTCAGTACTTTGTTTCAGTATTTTTGTATACAAAGGCCATTCCACTAAAACTGAGAGTAATTTTCACCCACCCACATGTGGTTGCTTATGTTTAACAGTTTCTTATGAAATGCAGTATTGAAATCATGCCACATCCTGCCTGCAGTCCTGACCTCGCCCCGTGCGATTTCTGGTTGTTTCCAACAATGAAGGAGAAGTTTCGTGGTGCAACATTCAACACAGATGCTGACATTATTCAAGCTATACAGGGGTCACTAAATCAACTTCCACAAAATGCATTAGCCACATGCTTTGAAAAGTGGACTGAACAATGGGACTGTTGTATATCATCCAAGGGAAGATACTTTGAAAAAGAATAACATCTATTTTGCTGTACCTATATTTCTTCATTTTGTATGATTTTACTCTGAGTTTTTATGGAATGGCTGTTGTATATAACAAATAAATAGGTGACATGCACAAGGGAAATGATAGTATCGCTGCTTCTAAAAACATTATTGAGAAATTTCTTCTTTACTGTATGATATTCACTACAATAAAGATGTGGATCATTATCCTCTTGTAATGCAACGATTTCCTGTGAGGGGCATAAAGGTCAAAGCCTTATATATATATTTATATATTTGCTATCTCTGCTTCTGGGAGACATATTTAAAAAGTTATTTTTTCATGAAGAATGTTTTTCACCTATTTTCAACTTTTCCATTATGCAAAATTTTTCCGCTAGCAGACGTAGACTTATAGCATGTTTCCTTCTATATTTCTTCTTTTTTTAACTGTTCCATTTGAAAATCTCTTTGGTCTCTGATACCTTCCTTGGGCTATGAGAACCTTTTTGTGCGCCAGTTGTTAATTTTCGTAACATGCTTTTTAGCCGCTGGTGGAACTAAATAGATGTTTCTATTTCTGGATGTTTTTATTGCAGAAACTGGTTGATTGTTTTCCAAACCAGTTACATTGACTTTGAATAGCTTTGATAAATTTAATTCCTGTCAGATTAGATTCAATGACATATGCTCATTACAGCCAAAAATTCAGTGTCATCTTTCTTGTTTTTACTTCTTACTAAAATCTGTTAAAGAATGTAGTGCTTAAAAATAGAAAACAAACTGCCTTAGCTGCAAGTTCTTAGAAAACGTTCTGACTAATTTATATCACTAATGTAACAACTAATAATTTCAGTGGAGACACTAAGAACAATTACAGGATTATGAACTTTTTGGAGTTTCATTGTGTTAAGTTATGAAGTTCAAACCTAGGACAGGAGAATGCAAATGTGAAAAATGTTCAACAAAAGAAAACAGTCTGAAACAACCCAAAATAATAAAGTTTGAGTTTTGGGATATGTCTTTTCAGCTTATTTAGTTTTATTAATACATTATTATTTCTTAGTATAGAATGTGCTGTATATTCTTTGGTGCAAAATTGGGAATTCTGTTCTATGTCACTTGGAAAATCCCAAGACCCTGAAGAGTTATGTTAACATGTTAGTTCTATGAAAATCAAACAAGCAAATGAAACTTTTTACAGATTGGTTAAGTAGTTTCATTTCCTTTGCCATCAGAAAATACTGTCATAGGAAAGTCTCAGTTAGCCCAAACAAAATGCGCTTAATGTTACTCCATTTCAATTTTCATTTTTCAGTATTTAAGTTTACTTTTTATCCTGTAATTTTATGGCTAAAACAATGAGAAGTAAGATAATTTTTATTCATGTGGATTGAGAAAAAGAAAAATGTACAAATGAGGTTCCACTGTAATTACTCAAGAAAATAAAGAAATATTGTAACTTCATATTTTTTTTTAGATGGCACCATAACATTATGCACTAAAAGCACAATTTATTGTACTCACTCCATCCATTTGCAAATCTCCCCTACAGTGCTACAATTATGTAGCCAGCTGAGATTTGAGTGAGATTAATGTAAAGGAAGGAAAGGAGTGTCTAACCCCAGATCTTAAGGTGGACCTCAAGTAATTTTGCTTCCTATACTTCCAATGGGAAAACTTCTGTACACATTTTCTTCACAATTAATGCGTTCCCAAGGATGACAATTTGAACATCAATTAAAATAGCTTCATTTTATAACTTGGAATACTTAATATTTTCTAAAACATAACCATAATTATGCAATCCAACATTTGTTTGTCTACTGACATCATCAAAGTACAGGTCGCGCCATCTTTTTTCTGGTTTCAACACCACCAAAGAAAAAGTTATTGGTTTTTAGTATAAGTATGGTTATGTTTTAGAAAATATTAAGTATTCCAAGTTATAATATGAAGTTATTTTAATCAATGTTCAAATTTTCCTCTTTGGGAACGCATTAATTGTGAAGAAAATGTGTACAGAAGTTTTTCCATTGGAAGTATAGGAAGCAAAATTACTTGACGTCCACCTTAAACAACCCTTGGAAATAGGAAGCTGAGATATTTGGGCTAGAGTGCCTGACAGGAAAGTCACACAGAAGCGAGATAGAAAGGGGGAGGAAGACGTTCTTATTTATAACCAGGGGGCCAGTCCCCAGGGTCCAACAGCTTAACGTGCCCATCCGACACGTGGCAGATATTTAGTGATTCGAGCTTTTGCACCTGCCTGGGATCGATCCCGAGACCTGTCCATAGCAGTCAGGAACATTGGCCACTAAACTGTCTGTGGCAAGCTGAAACCCTGTGTGTGCCATAAATAGGTCAGAACTACCTACTGAGTATCACGCCCATGGCTGAAATAAACACTGTGACCTGAGAGAATTCAATCTTAGGTAGATTTGGTGTGATGAAAGATACAGCATTACCAGGCTATGACAGCCGACACTCAAGTTGAGTACCCTTTTAAACAGCACTTTAGGCGACTTTGAGTGAGGCCATAGTGGATGAAGGAACATTGCCACTGGACTGCGGATGACCAAAAATAGACAGCTTTGTCTGACAAATTGAGGTTCCAACTACAGCATGCAGACAGGAGGAGGAGGTGTTCTTGTGGCAAAAACGCACGAAATGCCAACCGTCAAGTCCGTTTCAGGCCAGTGGAGGCAGTGTAATGTTCCAGGGCACATTTATGCGGGTCACCTTTGGGTCGTCTCTTGTACCTTTTGAGACCACCATCACCACACATGGCCATGTTGACTTGCTTGCTGATGTGCTACATCCTTTCATGGTTATACATTTCCCACTACTGGATATCTCCTTGCAGCAAGACAGTGCCCTGTTTTATCACTGCCATTTGGTAGAGGATTGGTTGGATAAGCATTCCAGGGATTTTGTAACTGTGAAGTTGCTGTTTCACTCTCCAGGTTTTAACCCAATTGAGCAACCTTGAGGTGAAGTGGTGAAATGTAATCTATCCCCAAACCCACCAGTAGTCACTCTGGGCCATTTACAGATGGCTGTCCTGGAATCATAGGCCACTATACCATCTGAACATTTCTAACACCTGATACATGAATCATCTCATCTGCAGTACGCCACAGAAGTGTCAAGCAAGCTGTTGTAACCAACCAAGGAGATGTTATAATGTATGGAAACCAACATGCAAACCTCGTGTGCTTCTCATTCTTTGTGAGTCATTGAGATGTTCTTTCATTTGAATGCTAGAAGTTCCATAGTACAAATTTTGTCACCATTTCAGTGTCTATTTTACATTCTTCATTTTCAAATGTAGATAGCTTATTGTGTGAGATTAGTGCATTATAATTTGTGAACATGCTCCAGGCAAACCTAATTGAACTTTCAAAAACGTTTGAAGTGTTGTCAGGGTTCTAGGTGGAATAATAGGTTTTCTTGGAGATTTTAGTCAAATATTGCCAATTATTTTTGGAGGCATATTAATGGGTTAACTTAATGGAAATTTGACCCCCCTAAATCTGCAATTCAACAATAATCCTTGCCATTTTGTAGTATACCTTGATATTTGATATAGGAGGATAGAATAGAAAACTACCACCCAAGCCATATTTCATAGTTGCTACTCTGCAAGAGTTTTTTTTTTTTTTTGTGGAACACTATAGCTGCTGCCAGAACAGTTGATTACTTACAAATCTGTTGAATAGAATGAAGCTGCAGTTTATCTGATTGAATTCTAAAACTCACTCCACCAAAGCTAGCTGAATTCCTTATCAAGATTAGTTAGTATTTGTACACCCAATCACATCTTTGAAAAATCTGGATTCCCCAAGATTTAATGAAGCACAGTTGTGTTTTAGATTACAGTAAAAATACCAATGGAGTGGCAATTTTGAGTGGCTTTGCATAAAGCAGAGAAACATATACCTAAAATTTTATTAAATGGTAACTGATAAGCCATTACAATACAGGGGACCATAATTTTCCCACTTGCCCAGCATTCAGTGGTCAATTAACAAAGCACAAGAACAAACACTCAGGATTATTGGAGTAGATATGTAATATGACTACTTCAGTCACAGCTGCATTATGAGTTGGAAGAGTGAAGAATTTTCTTTATGTGCAGTTAAATAAAAAGAGAAAATGAAGACAAAAAAGGAAAACGTATGATATTGGTCATAAACAAACACTGTTCTTACAACACAGTAAGTATGTAATCTTCAGGATTGACCTAAATAGTGTGTCTGATTTTGTCAGCCATATCTGCCTTTCTTAAAGGGTCATTCCAAAACCCTCATGAGATCCTGTGATTTCCTGGAATGAGTGAAATTTCTTTAAATGTTGGTGAGAGTCTATTTTTGCACATCAGTAAATACAATGAAAATTTTTCTTTATGTGTGGCTCAGTAAAAGGAAGAAAGGAAAATGTAGAATAATAGTCATAGACAAATACTGTTTTCATGACACAGTAGGTGTACAATCTTCAGGATTGACATTAATAATGTATTATTTCCTGTCACATCTGCCTTTCTTAAAGGGACATTCCCAAACCCTCTATGATTCTGTCATTTTCTTGAATGAATGAAATTTCTTTGAATATTGGTCATTATCTGTTTTTACATATCAGTAAATACAAGGGTTGTTCTAAAAGTAATGCCTTTTTGCTAGTAACTCCTGTAAATTTGAAATATTTACATGGAAGTATATGTAACTTGAGATTAACCTTCAGAGTAAATGTACAGTTTTTTGTGTTTTGATTGGTCAGTGCAAAAAGTAGATATTTGCCTAAAGCAAACAGCTGGTATTAAGTTTTTCAGAAAGTAAGGTGATTTTTGAGGTCCATATGAGGCTGAACAAAGTTGATGGAAGTGCAGCAGTCAACATCAGCTATGTCAGGAGATGGGTAAAAAGGTTTCAAGCAGTAGAAACCTTAGTGGCTAACAAAAAACAGGGAGCAAGACTTTCAACTGCATTCATCGACAAGGACCAACAGCAAGTTGAATTCATTCAGAGTGATTGATGTGTGACAATTCATGAGATCTGTGATTCACTCTATTGTGGTTGTAATGCTGTGGATACCTGGTGACATAGGATACTAGAAAGTGTGTGCAAAGTGTGTTCCACATCAATTAATCCAGGATCATTGGGACCAGAGGATCGAAGTGTGTAAAGATCTGTTGAGGATGTTTGAGGCAAACCAGGACAAATTTCTTTCCACTGTGGTTACTGGAAATTAAACCTGGGCATTTCTTAAATGACCCAAAAGCAAAATTGCTGTTCACGGAGTGGTAGCACAAAACCTCGCGTGGACCTCAGAAATTAAAAACACAGTGTGCAACATAAAAAAAAAGTCATGGAAATAGTTTTCTGGAATGTCAAAAACATCATTCTTGTTAATTTTTTGGAACAATATAGCGAGCACTGTCAACAGTTCTCGCTATATTGAGACACTAACGCACTCAGGAAAGCTATCCACAAAAAGAGACCAGATGTGCCTCTTCTTTCTGTTCTCTCAAACCTCAGCAATGCCTGACCTCACTTGTAACATCTTGGGCTATTGCTAAAATGGACTGGACAGTAATCTAACATCCGCCATGCAGCCGTAATTCCGCATCTTCTTACATTCTCCTGTTCAGCTCCACGGAGCAAAGTCCCTGTGGTCAACTTTTTGACGATACAGGTGAAGTTAAACAATCTGTGAGATCCTTGGACAAACAACAGTCTGTGGATTTTTTTCCAAACTAGTTACATGTACATGTTGGGTTGAACAGTGGATTAAATCCTTGATTTGAGAAAGGGACATTCAGCAGGTTTTAGTGTATTTTGATATTAGATTTCATTAAAATATCTCAACTGACAGAGGAGGACTGATCACAAATCTATTTGTATTACAGCCTTTTGCAATTATTGCCATAGTAATAGATTTGTGATCAGTGGTAGGTTAATAACATATATTCACTAGTAATAAATCAAAGCATTTGGTTATCTCTGTGTTGTGTTTAAAATTTTGCAAACCAATTTAATTTAGGCTGTTTGTGTGATAAAAAGCATGATTGTAACATATAGTTTTTAATATAGAGTTAGTTGAAGCAGTGTTTGTTGTTGGTAATGAACTCAGACTGTGTGTGGTGTTTCTTTTGTGTTGTTACAGTGCTGTTCATAGTGTCAGTATATGAAACTTACCTTGAGAAATTCTTATTTCCAGCCTCCTAATGCTGCTCCATCTCAAAAACTGCCACCAGTACCAAGTGCTCCTGTTGTGAAGTAAGTTTGTTTTCAAGGTCTTTAAAACTGAATTGTAAACTTTTAATTACTACTTTTAAGTGTTTGATATGCTTTAAACTGTTCTATATGTTGGCCTTTCAGAATCAGTAATTGTGTTCTGTGTTTGATAAAAAATGCCCAAATACTGTGTTTTCAGTGCTATCTTTAAATGTAGGGTCTGCCTGTTTTTACAGTAGTTGCAGTCCTGGAAAAATGCAAAACTATAGATTTGCAGTTCTTCCATTTAAGCCCAATAGAAGATCTAATCAACATATGATGGCAAAATATGCTTGAAGGATGCAAATAATAATCAGTTGCATCCCATTTGCCTAAACTGTCTTTTGGCTTATACATTGATACTTGCACCATAAAACTTCAAAATGCATTTTTCTGCTGAGCACATAAAGGAAAGCATTCAGTGTTTGCAAATAAGTATGTAATACAAATAGAAGTACACACTTAATTATCTTCAAGGGGGAATGTTATGCCACCCACGTGGCACAGTGGTCTAAGTGCTGGCTTCTGACCATTTGTCCAAGATGGGTCCAGGTGTGAATTCCAGTGAAACATGGATGTTGTGTTTGCCTTTTGGAACTGGTACTCTTTCTTTCCTGGAACCAATGGCCCTGTGTTAGAGACGAGCAACTACTTGTAGCCCATCGAGTTGCTCACTATGATAAACTCTCAAATTAAAAGAAAAAAAAATGTTTGCCTTTTGGAACTGGTACTCTTTCTTTCCTGGAACCAATGGCCCTGTGTTAGAGACGAGCAACTACTTGTAGCCCATCAAGTTGCTCACTATGATAAACTCTCAAATTAAAAGAAAAAAAAAGATTGCCTTTGTCTTGCATTATTTTCAGATGTTTTTTGGCAGGAAGGGTGTATTTCATCTTATTCTAAGTTCTACAGTACACTGAAAAGAATCCATAATCAGAGTTTGTGACTTCAGCTGAGAGTCATTAAAAGATTGTCAGTTTGTTTTTCTCCTGGTTAGGGGATTTTGTTAGACAATAGAGTTGTCTCCAAAGTTTTTCTTTGTAAATTTCATCACATCATTTGATTCCAGCCACTATGATTTATAGTGGATGTAGTACTTCTCTTAATACCACAGTTACTAAATAAAATTAACATATCATTGTTAATTTGTTTCAGTGTTTCCTAAAGTATTTGGATTATTAAGAAGACTTCAGAGAGTTTCACATTCTATGGATGAGATAATTTTTTACCTGCTTGATATATACATTCAAAGATCATGGGATACCTGGTCCATGGGCAATGCGACATTGTCACTCCTCTCACTAGTGGACAAACCCACAGCTTGGCATTTATATAGGTAGAAAGATATTTCTGTGTTCAAACAGATGCTAATAAAATGTCGGTGTAGATAAATATCGTGGGTCCCCGATGCATGGGGCACACTATCACATAGGTGGTGCAGTTATTGCCGTAACCATGTTCAACAGTATCAAGAGTGTATCTGGAATACCCAATTTCCAGAATAACATTATGTGGTGGAGAAAGGTGGTGGATGAATGTCGACGTCTGTCTTGCATAGTTCCAAACACCCAGAGAGCAACAGTGGCACAAAGCACTATCAATTTCAATGAGGGAAGTGCTACAAACGTCTCCACCAAGACCATCAGGCAGTCATCAGCAGAAACAGGTTATGGAAGCCCTTTATCCACCAGAGTCTCATTGCTAGTTCCACATCACTGGAATGTGCACCTCAGTTAGGTGAAAGAACATTGGCACTGGATTGTTAGATGATTGGTGACGGGCCTCCTGGTCTGACGAGTCACGTTTCAAGTTATTTCGTGCAGATGGGAAAGTGCAAAAACCACAAGAAGCAACGGACCCCCACATGTCAACATGGAACTGTTCAGGCTAGTGGAGGCTTGGTTATGGTCTGGAGTGTGCTTAAGTGGAACATGTTGGCACCTCTAGTATGTCTAGATGCATCTCTGAATGGTCCACGCTACATGTGTATTTATGCAGATCATTTGCATCTGTTCATGGTCACCATGCAACCACAGGCAAAGTCCTCTTGCAACAAGACAATGTGCCTCCCCGTAGAGCCATGGTGACTAGAACATGGTTAGTAAAGCATTCCGCAAAATTTCCCAGCCTGGAATGGCCTCCTCAATCACTGGACACGAACCCTGTGGAAAATCTTTGAGATTCTGTGGAATGGTCCGTTTGAGCTTTGGATCCCCCACCCAAGAATGCGGCAAAATTATGGACAGTGGTGCAGTAAGCTTGAGTGGAGATACCTGTAGAAGACTTTCATGATTTAGTGAACTCAATGCCTTCTCGTGTGACTGCCATTATCTAGGCGAAACATGGCCCTATCCATTACTAGGTTGGTATCTCATTGATTTTTTGTCCACTGTGTGTGTGTGTGTGTGTGTGCATATATAAGTTTGTATGTATGTGTATATACAGGGTGTCCAAGAATTATTGGACACATTACAAAATTATGTAAAAAAAAAAAAAAAAAAACTATGAGCATTGTCTGTTTTTCTATGTCACGTATTACTAACACGGTTTTAATATTTTTGTTTTGCAGAATTGTTATTCCCAGAATCCGATAGATGGCGCTAGGTGTGGCCTGATGAGGAATGTATGAAAAATGTGCAATCAGTAGTCATGTCATCCGTTCAGCAGAAGGCGATGTGTGTGTTATGGCTTGTGGAATTAAAGTCTGTCGTTAAAGTTAAAAGATGGTACCATTTAGGGTATGGTTGTAATCCTCCATCAACGAATTCAACTAAGCAGTGGATGAAACAGTTTAAAGAATCTGGCAATGTGGAACATTGTGGAGGAGCCGGTAGGCCTAGCGTCAGCGGTGAGACGGTTGACCAAGTTAATGAAAGTTTCCGATGAAGCCCCAGGAAATCCGTTCGTAAAGCAAGCAGAGAACTGTACATTTTGAAATCGACAGTTCACGATATCTTGAACAAGAAATTAAAGTTTCATGCTTATAAAATTCAAATAGTGCAAAAGATGCATGTAAATGATCACACTCTGCGATACGATTTCGCTGTGGATATATATGCTGAATTGAGTGGAAAACGACGAATCGTCACAACTGTAAGATATGGGGCAGTGAACTGCCTCATGCTGCTATTGAACTGGAACGTGATTCTCCAAAAGTTAATGTGTGGTGCGCTCTATCAAAAAGAGAAGTGATTGGCCCTTTCTTCTTCTGTGAAAAAACCATAAAAGGTGACATTTACTTGGATATGCTAAAAAATTTTGCTACCAGACAACGTCGTTTTCGAACAAGACGGTCAATGCGTGTACGCAAGTGCCTAAATGAGCATTTCCCCAACAGATGGATTGGGCATGGTGGTCCCATTCCATGGCCTCTTCTCTCTCCAGATCTAACTCCATTGCAAGGCGCCCAGTGGCAACTAAATAGGCGACTATTGCTACTACACTGGCGAAAAGTGAAAAAAGAACACCAAGAAGAAATTGGCGGACGATCATGAAATTTACTTATGTTAATGGGGTAGAGTTTACGTAGGTGTGATGTTAATTTCAGGACCAACCGATAAGTGCTTACGCTACAGCACTGCATAATATGCAAATTATCGTCGGTGGTATTTAAGGAGTAAGGCGAAGTGAATGTAATCAGCCATCGGCGTACGGACACGTGCGAAGACCCTGAAGAAGCTGTAATGCCTGGACATGGAAGACGTGTAAGATTTCAGCAGTTATCGGACTTTGAGCGAGGTCGTCTAGTCGGACTCCGCGAGGCCGGGTGGTCGTATCGTCGTATTGCGGAGCGAATTAGACGGGAAGTATCAGTGGTGGTACGATGGGGGCGTAGATGGTCCGAGGAACAATCCCACACGAGAAGACGTGGAACCGGGAGTCACAGACGGACTGATGAGCGGACCGATCAACGCATAAGAAGAGCGGCATTGTCAAGCAGAACATCCACTGCGACGCACATCCGAGCTGCCGTTGCTCCTGAGGTGACTGTGCGAACAATCCGCAACCGTCTACTGGATGCACTACTACGTGCACGTGTGCCTCTGGCATGTGTACCTCTGACTCCAGCCCACCGTCAGGAACGGCTGCAGTGGTGTCGCCAACGTCTGCACTGGAGAACACAATGGCGATCTGTCGTGTTCAGTGATGAAAGCAGATTCTGCTTGGGGGCCTCCGATAGCCATATGCGTGTTCGCAGACGCACAGGGAGCGTCTCCACCCTTCTTGCATCCGCCAGTGACACACAGGGCCTACACCTGGTCTCCTGGTGTGAGGGGCAATCAGCTATCACTCCCATACACGACTAGTGTTTGTACCGGGTATGTTAAACAGCACCTCCTACATCAACAACATCATTCAGCCCATTGTCGTGCCATTTGTAAGGTTGGTCCGTCGTGGTGTTCTCCAGCAAGATAACGCACGCCCACACATGGCACGTGCAACGCAACATGCACTTCAGGGTGTGAGACAACTTCCATGGCCTGCACGTTCACTGGATTTGTTCCCCATTGAGCACGTGTGGGATTTTATGGGACAACGACTTATCCAGTCTCCACGGCCAGCCACGACCATCCCCGATTTACGCGTCCAGGTTGAGGATGCTTGGAACTCAACACCCCAGACTTACTTGTACATCCAACATCTGTACGACAGACTCCATGCCAGAATTGCACAGTGTGACGCAGTTCATTGCGGTTCAACCTTGTACTAACCATGTTACATGGAAATGTTATTTTTCAGTTTACCAGCAAATACAGCTGTATTTTGCCATAATGTGTTGATCACGTTATCCTCTGTATTCCGTTATTATGCTGTATAAATTTCGTTGGTATCAAACGTCTCCTTCTTGGTGTTCTTTTTTCACGCCAGTGTATTTTTTATGACAGGCGACTATGGCTACTATTTCTTACAAAAAACAGCCAAAAGCAACTATTTTCAGAAAAACCTTGAACTATTTTAATTGTAAGGCTACTATTTAAAAAACAACAACGTAATTTGTGTTGCGTATATCGATATGCTTGTAAAAAAACCCAAAAAAACATCAGTTTTAATATACACAGGAATATCAACTTTGATATAGATACGTATGTGTCGAACCGATGGTTCATACCAATCCTGGAATTCCATTTTGTCCTGGAAAAGTTCTGGAAATGTCCTAAAATTCTGTTACATGTCCTGGAATTTTATCCATTCCTGCCTTTTTGTACCTGCATGATGTTTTGTAGTTGAGATTTTTTCTACTGACATAACTTGTGTCTGACAAATTTCCCTCCCCACCCCCTGCAAAATGTGTGTGTGTGTTGTGTTGGGGGAAGGGAGGGGGCGCTATCGGTTTTCTTGTTTAGGAGGACTGAAGCTACGTTAATAGCATCTTTTGCGTCATGCTTATGTTATCATTTTGTCTGTCCCGCCAGGGAGACCATATCTCCGCAATTATTCATTTGATTTGTAAAATTCTTTTTGTATTGGGAAGCTGAAAATGTGAGAATGATGATCCACTCGTTCTGGTTTTTTCGGATGCACAACTTCACCGCTAGAGGGTGCAAATGGAGATCATATTGAATTTAAAATGCATTTCATTTCATATATTTGCTCCTAAATATCCATTTGAAAAAATTATATTTTCTTTCGATGACATTTATTGGAAAGACTATTTTAGTTAGTCCCTTTTTCAAATAATGCATAAATTTCCCTCTAGGGGTGTAAAGGTAAATCGTGATTTTCCCAATATCTCCGCTTCTAAAAGCCCAATTTGAAAAATTCTTTGTGAGTCGGGTACAGCTCTTGAGGTTGAAATGTTTTGTGTACAAATTCTCATTTCTGGTAAAGAATGGGTTTGGCCACCAGGGGCGTAAATGTTTATTTTGGCTTCTGGTGTATTTGCAACAAAATCCGAGCTGGATGCTCTATTGAAAGAATTCTTCTGTGAACCGATACCGCTCAACTTGGAAAACATTTTGAAAATACTTCGTGCTTAAAGTAATGCACAATTTTCCCACCAGGGGCGTACACATATATCTTATTTTTAGTCCATATCTCTGTTTCTAGGAGTGCGATTTGAAAAATTCTTTCTTTGTTGGAGAACATTTTCAGTGCGAAATGTTTCTCATAAAATTTCAAATATTTCTTAATTCATAAGCGTGTCACTAGAGGGCGTAAGCTCACTTTTCCGTTTACGGCAATATCTGAACTCCATTACATCCCAGAGAGCTTCCAGACATGCCTGGGTGGTTGAGGCCCAGTGGGCTGGTGTATTATCCTACTGGAACAGACCATCGGCCACAGGTTATGCAAAGGCCATGAAAGCATGTAGATTATCAGCCAGCATATGCTGGTAGCACGCAGTGGTTAAGGACCTCTCTTAGACACCCTAAGAGACCTAATGTATCCCAAAAGAAGGCTCTCCAAACCGTCACAGAGCCACCACTGCCTTGAACAGAGAAAACTTGGTACGATGGGGGCCATGGCCTCATGCATGCTGTCGACACCACACCCTTCTGTCAGCTCAGTATTGCTGAAAGCAGGATTCATCTTACCGGGCAAAGCGTAATGGCATATGATGAGCAGTCAACAGTGGCACACGAGTAAGGTGTCTGCTCTCATAGCCCAGCATATGCAGCGTGTGTTGTACCGTTCACCCACTGATGCTGCTTGGGCCTCCGACATTTAACCTGGATGTGATGTGTGCTGCTGTTGCCAAGCAGTTGGTCTGTAGGAGCCCGGACAGTATATGTCGACCAGAGTCATCGATGGTGTGGGGTTGTCCGTCGCTTGCTCTATGGGCACTGCTATGTCCGTCGATGATATACTCATGGCACACCCCTGATATGGTGGATTACTAATCCGCAGGAATGTGAATTGAAAGATGAAACAGAAATGGAAGTTGTTAAGCCAGATTTTCATATCCAAACATTGAATGAAATGTTTTTCATTAGCTGGTCAATTAACTGATAAAGTTTCAGATTGAGACTCTTTTATGGAAAGAATAATGAAATTTAAAAGAGGTGTAGAAAGCTTACTTGGGCCTTATCAAGAAATTCCCAAGGTGCTTGAATAGAAGAAACAAACATCAATCGCAAGTTTTTTTCGCCTTGTTAGTCTACTCACGTATCTGCCATTCAGCCTGCATACTACGTTAAGTGTTTTTCTAAAACACACTTTATGATTAAATGTTAACTTCATATGTTGATAAATGCCTAAGTTGGTAGTTTTGTGTTTAATTTATTCTGCCTATAAAATTATACAAAATTTGCTGCTATTTATAGGTAAATTGGGACAGTTTGTGTGCATTATCCCTGTTTTTGCACAGACGCCTAGTCTTATTATCTGCGGCATATTGGTGGAACATAACCCATGCGGATAATGAGGGATTACTGTACATTGTTGTCAGGTACCAGACTGCTGTATAAATTGCTTACAGTTCATTGCAGTGATGGCCCATTTTTGTACGATTCATTCACATTTAATGACTAGTACTATGAATGGTGAATGTTTCTCTCTCACTGCAGTGAATGATCATTCAATCTTCCATTACTGAAGTCAAATCACATTTAACTTTCTCCCACCCATGAGTTTGGAAACAAATTTCCAATAAGAAAAGTGATGTTAAAAATTAATGTGTGTGTGAATTGTATGTGAGTGAGCAGTCAGCTAGGAGTGTGGTGAAACTTAAGAATGGAAATAAGACATGAATGGCAATCATTTGAATGGGCTGCCCAAACTCATGGCAAATTGTGGAGAGCTGTGGCCTTGAAAGTGCTTTGGTTATGAATTGGAGATCCCTGCAGTGAATGATTTACTGAGTGAGCATAGTGACGACCTGGAAATTAAATGCCCATTTGTTTTAATGATCATTTGTGAATGATGAATGAACTTTGAAGAAGGGATGATTTATTTCATCACTAGTTCACTGATCTCCATGTAACATCTCAGAAAACTTGGAAATTACATCCCACTCCAAAGGATGTAACTGTAATTTTCAAGTTTCCTGAGATGTTACATGGAGATCAGTGAACTAAAAGCAAGTGATACCGCAACTTGTTTGCTGAAAATAATGTGCTTATAATTTTCCCCACTTTGCACTGTCACAACCATACAGTAAATATTAGTAAATGAAACTGCTTTGCTTGCATAACACAGCAATCACTCTGAATCAGGGTCCTTCTTGAAAACATTTTTTTACTGACTACACACATGTTAACAAGCATTTTTTTCAAAAACCATGGGACAGTGATCTTGGAAATTTTGTTGTTGTGAATATTTGTGTAGCATATAAAATATGCATGTTATTGTTATATTCTATTGTAATCTTTGGTGGTGAGTTTTAAACAGACAGCACCTGTCCCAATAGATGAAAGACTGTTACTTTGGAAATCTGATTGTTTGCAACAAGGAAATTATAAGGTGTTATTATAGGTTATCCAAAGAGTAGAGTTCTTAATCATGAACAAATTGTAGCTACAAGTTAAGAATTAAGTTACAACAAATAGAGCACACATACATGTAGAGAAAGAGAGACTTCTGAGTACTACACTGAACAATTTGTGTGTACAAAATAACAGATTTTACTTCACACAGGTTGAGGAGGGAATTCTGGTCACATATTCCATATCTGCTCTTATCCTTGTGTCCAAAAACAGGGTGTCCACATTCTGGAAAGTCAGGGGAAATCAGGGAAAGTCAGGGAAATGAAAATTGGTCAGGGAAATGCCTGAAATGTTGGTAAAAGTCAGGGAAAATCAGTGATATTTAAGAAAAAGGTCAGGGAAATTTCAATCACAGTTAGACTACAACTAGTTTTAACCCGGCGTCGGGGAGTGAACACCTCATCGCCCAACACACTTGCACTTGGTGTTGCAGACGGTCACTAACTTCCCCTTCCTACTAATGTAACCTTGTATTTCCTTCCTATTATTGTAAGTTGTGTTACATTACTTGTTAACATTTCTCTTTTTGTTTTAGGTCAAAGGAGTAGAAGAAGATTTGTGATATAAGTTATACCTTGTTAAAAGGCAATTAAGACTGCAGCAATGCAGTGGTGGCTTGTGGTTGGAAAAATAGGTGAAGAGGTACAAGAGCAGTATGAAAATATATCTACTGTCTACAATGAAAATCCCTTAATGAGGACTTACTTATTTTTTTTATATTAAATCAATTTTTCTTCCTTTTAAAGCTGCAGATTTGTTGATTATGTCGTCATAAGATGGTTAGATGGTTGTTTCTTCGTGAGCATCAATAAAATGTCTTCCTGAATAGAAATATTTGCCAGAGAAGCAAGTCAGTCTGTCTTGGGAACTAGTGTTTCTTGAGCAAGTTTGTATTCTTTTAAGAAAACTTCTTTCCACTGGCACACTTGTAGATGGAATTGTTAAACTGAGGAAAATTAATTTATAATCTTCTGTAAAAATGTCTTTGTCTCCGTGAAACACTCGAAGGAGTTCTTGAGTCCAATATATTCCTTAATTTTTCATTGGCATATACCAGACTCAGTTCAATTTTTAAGGCGCTATGTTTAGTAAATATGTTTCCGTAAAAATGTAGATTTTCAAGAGCGCGAGAGGGAAAAACATGCATTAAATTATTCGAATTTGGTTGTGTCAGCAAATCAGACAAATTGAAGTGAAATCTTATATCCGTTTCCATAAGAATGTGGTCCAAAATTTTAAAATACAATTGTTTATAATTTTGAAAAATTGTTTCCTGTGTAAGAGCAGCATATTCCTGTGCTTATTTCTGTGATTTTGCTAGCTTTTCCAAACTGTGCTTTAAATAACTCATCGTTCTTTTTATGGCTCAAAATTTCACGAGTTTTTTTTTTTTTTTTTTTTAATTTGAGTTACACAGTAGTTTATGTTTAGTTATTTTTTTCTTCAAAAGTTCGAATAATAGATCGGTGGAGCCAAAAATGTAAATTCGAAAATGTTAATGTCATTCAAAAACCCCTTGGCAAGATGAATTGATTTTTTGTCTGATTATTCGCTATTCGTCAGAAATCCGAACACTTCCTTCAATTTATTCCAATCTTCAACAACTTACACTTACTAATTTCGAAGTGGAGAACCATCGAGTTTCTGCTATGGTTGGTCTGCATCTTGCAGTTTTGCCGCCCCGGTGGCGCAGTGGTCTAAGCGATGGCCTCTGATCATTCGTCCGAACGGGGTCCGGGTTCGAATCCCGGTGAGGCATGGATGTTGTGTTTGTCTTAAGTGGTGAACAAATGAAGCAATTCCACTGAGGCTTGCAAAAAGTATTCGGCACTTAGAAATTTTAGAAAAACTCTGGTGTAATACAAGATTCAAATGATGAACTAAGTAATGAACAAAAGAACAAAAACAGCTTGAGAAGCTTTATCCTTGACTTTTTTTCTGTAGCCCATTTAAGTGTCCAGACATTATACTTGCCCCATCGTAACATTGTCCTATTTATTTGTGTTGGTAATCAGACTGTTCCAAAATTTTGTCTAGCATTTTGTATAAAGCTCCTGACGTTCTATCTTCATTCACATCATGGAAACCCAAAAATCCCTCAACCAAATACACCTTCCGAATCAACAATTAAAAATTATTTAATTTTTGACGTAATCATTTATATATTCAGAAATACATTCAATTAATTCATTTTGAATAGTTTTTTATCCTTTCGTATTGATTTTCAATTTCTAAAGACTTTCTTCATATCAACAATGAAAGTAAGTCAATGAAATTTCCACTATTTATCGAGCCCATGCTTTCGTCATGGCCATGGAATGCTAGTTCTTGTTTGCTCAAATACAGTACAGACTAATACTGCATCAATCACTGTATGCAGGAAAAGTCTATTTAAACGAACGATTTCGTTAAAATGCGTTTTCAAAAGCCTAGCGTTTTCCCTCAGGGCATCGGCAATGGTGTTTTGAATTTTTTCAAAATTCCTTAACATTAATCCGCATTTCAGGTGTTCGCTAGAATCCCAATGTTTATGAAGTGACCGTGTTACGCTTAATAAATCTGAGAATCTGTTTTTATTCCACGCCGAATGTTTATTACTAAAAAGTAAGCAGCCCCCCCCCCAAAAAAAACCAACACTCGTTCCACCGTGATCTCTCACGACGGCGCATGCAGCTGAAACACTTCACTTGAGCGAGCAGATTGGGCAGGGTGACGTCACGGTTCCCATGACAACTCGGACGAAAAATGCAGACTTCCAAGCATTCTCATTTCGGCTCTTCACTTGCGTTGTTTTGCGTGTAAGGATTTGTTTTCCGTATTGAGCGCGCCATGTGAATTAATATCTATTCAAAATTTTGAGTATTTTGGAGCTGAATAAAGGCAAAAAAGAATATATTATAAAAAAATACTGAATAAAACTTTATTTTGAGTAAAATAGGTGATGAGGCACTTCACCTACTTCACCTGAGAAGCCGCCACTGCAGCAATGTCAAAGCATTGTGTGTTTAATGAACAATGGTTGGACGAACAATTAAATCCTGAGTTTTCTGGTTGGATAGATGCTGTGAACGGCGACAATGAATCAGCATTTTGTAAAGTGTGTTCTAAAACTTTCAAGCTTAGCAACATAGGGAGTCGGGCAGTCTCCAGCCACGGAAATGGCCCTAATCATTTGAAAAACATCCATGCTAAAATGTCTCAGCCCAGTCTTGCTTCTTTCACTTTCTCTGTGAAAAAGAGCTCTCTTTGTAATAACAAACTCTTGCCATCAACAAGCTCAGGAAATTTGGAATCAGTACTTCTAGAAAATATTAAGTCTAATGACTCAAATACTTATGTTGTGAAAGATGTGAAGCCCAGTGACCGTAATGCTTATGTAATGAAAGATGATGTAACAAAGTCGGAAATAATATGGGCCACGGAAGTATTGTCCAAGCGAATGTCTCTGAACTCTTGTACACATATTAACAAAGCATTTCAGTTAATGTTTCCTGACAGTGCGATAGCTTCAAAATTTACTTTAGGCAAAAGCAAAGCATCTTATGTGATAAACCATGGATTGGCACCAGATTTCAAAGAGTGTTTAATGGACGATCTGAAGCAGTGCACTGACTTTGTAATTTGTTTTGATGAATCACTAAACAAAATTGCTCAGCATGGGCAAATGGATCAGTTTGTTCGTTATTGAGACATCAATATGCAAAAAGTTTTCACTAGATACTTAAGCAGTGTGTTTTTAGGATCGGCAACAGCTAATGACCTTTTAGAGAAATTCATTAAAGGTGCACCTCTTCCCTTGGATAACATGCTACAAGTGTCAATGGATGGACCTAACGTTAATCTCAGCTTTCTTCAAAAGCTGAAAGATCAACTTAGAACTGAAAATCCAGATGGTAAATTATTAGTTGACATTGGAGTATGTGGTCTTCACATGGTCAATGGAGCTATGAAAACTGGACTTGAAGCAGTGAAATGGGATAGACATCACTCTCTGCGTAACTTGTACTACCTTTTAAAAGATAGTCCTGCTCGCCGTGCAAATTATACTATGATTACTGGTTGTAAAGATTTCCCTTTGAAATTTTGCGCTGTAAGGTGGTTGGAAAACGTTAATTGTTTGACTAGGGTGTTGCTTGTCTGTGATCATATCAAGAAATATGTTCAAGAATCATCGGTTTCCAACAAACAGCACATGTTTCTTGCAGAATTCATGGAAAGTCCACTGTTGAAATGCAAATTGGCTGCATTTAGGACTATAGCTTCAGAGTGTGAATCTTTTTTGAGAAGGTTCCAGAGCCCAAAGCCTTTAATTCCTTTCTTACACACTGATTTGCTGGATTTGATAAAAATTTGATGGCACGAAGCTTGAAGCCTGACAAATTAAGTGAAGCTGATAGTGTCTCAAAACTGTTAACTTTAGATGTATCAAAAAGTGAAAATCTTCTCTCAATTGAGAAAGTTGATATTGGATTTAGTGCTAAAAAGCTATTAAAAAAAGTGAAGTGCTCAGAAAGGGAGAAATTAGAGTTTGAGCTTGAATTTAGGAAACTTGTGACCAGTATGATTGAAAAACTTTGTGAGAAAAGCCCACTAAAATTTAAGTGTCTGTGGGGTAACTTGTTTGGACCCAAATATTATAGTGCAGCAGCCGAGTCTAGGCAAGAAGTGAGTGGAAATTGTGCTCAAAGTTTTACTTAGTGCAAACAGGATTTCAGATGACTGTGCTGAAAAAGCTAATAAACAGTACGCTTTAATTGTGTGTAGAAGCTCAATCTGCTTTAAAGTTTCAGTTTGATGAATTTTTAGTCAGTCATGATGATTCCATTGGATTAGACAAATTTTACAGTGCTCTACTTGACAAGCAAAAAACAATTCGGTGAACTTTGGGATGTAATAAAAATTTGTCTCATTATGTCTCATAAAAATGCTTCAGTGGAAGGTGGATTTTCTGTCAATAAGTCTCTTGTGGAAAATCTCCTGGAAGAATCCCTGATTTGTCAGAGAACAGTTTTTGACGCCATTAAAAATGTGGAAGGAGTAGAACAGATTGTCATCAATAGAAGGCTTCTTCTTTCTGTAAGAGCCTCCAGACAAAAATATCAGGATTATCTTGAGAAAAAAAGTGTTCTTCAAAACGAAGAAGAAGGAAAAGTGAAGGAAAAAAGAAAAATTGATCATGGAATGAAGGAATTGAAGGGGAAAAGGCAAAAGAGTATCGAAGGAACTAGATTTAGAAGAAGCAGCATTGCAGGTGAAGATTTCGGATTGGGAAAAGAAGAAAAGTGGTGTGTAATATAAAAACAGTGACTGTGTTCCTACTGTAATATTTTTATAGTAACTGTTCTGAATATTGTGTATGGGTTTGTTTGAGTGTTTCTTCAATAAATGTAAAACCATGAAAAAAAGAGTAAACTTAAAATTAAAAAGGTGTGAGTTGGACGGCTATGGGGAAGGTGAAGGCCGATTTAAAAAAAAAAAAAAAATTGAATGAATGAGTTATTTGGGAAACTTTAATGTGAAATGGAAACACTTTTAAATAATATAAGTTTCTCAATTATCCAATTCAATTTTATTTATTATCATGGCACATATATTGAAAAACTCAAATTAACCTATTTGGGTAAGGTCAATGATTTCTTATATATTTGGGCAGGGAAATCAGGTTTGCTAATTCTGTGAAACACCCTGAAAAAACCTCTGCTCTGCATTCTTTCATTTTGTGCGAATATTTGTTGAGACATATTTTGATTAATTCTCCAACTCTTTGGGCTAATAGTAGTTCATCAATTGCATGAACAGCAATAAGAGCAGCAAACTCTTGACATATGAGTTCTGGAAGATGGGGCCCTAGTGTTTGATTCACAAAGCATAAAAGAATCTCTGTTCTTGAAATTGACAGCTTGCAAAAAAGAAATAAAACAAATGAACTCATGCCCACATTAGAGGTGTAAGGCACTCATATGACAGTTCTCAGGTTTATAAGCTCTAGAGCCTCTGGGAGAGATTCTGGGACATGATTAGAGAACATAATTAAGTAATACACGATGGAGAGAGATTTTGTAGTAGAATTAATCTGTCTTCCTTTTTTTATCAGTATTAGAATCATAAAGAAATTTACTGAAGCAATGAAGCATTTCACAAAGTCATGTTTCTTTTGCTGCGGGCGGTTGTAGTGAGCGATGGGTTTGCCTCCTCGGGGCGCTCCGTGGTAACAATGGCACACACAACAGCAACTAGGGCCTCTGTGAATCTTGGAGAGGTGCAAGCTAGTTCTGTGTGACATTGGCGAAAATACCCCAACTCACTGGGTTTTGTTCCAGAATCCTTAGGTTGAAATGACCAACAGGAACCCTCAGCTGTGGGCTAATCCCCCACACTGATGTACTTACCTGATTAAAAAGACAAAAAGAAATATTAAGAATGACTCAAGTATGGGATATGGTGGACCTACCACACTTGAGAAGGACGGTCCACCACGGAATCGACCTGGACTTTCTAAACGGCGTATGAGAAAGAGATCTTGGCTGAGTGAATGTAAGATTGGTGTATGGAATACTAGAGGTATAAATGGCAAGATGAGTGAGGTGATTGAGGAGATGAGAAAGTATAGACTGTGGATGTGCTGTGTTGTAAGTGAAACCAAAAAGAAGGAAATTGGGGTAGAAGAAGTGAATGGCACGGTGAGTGTGTGGTCTGGAGTAATGGATAATATGAGAGGACAGGCTGGTGTACGTGTGATTTTAAGTGAAAAGATGAAGAACAACTTGATTCACTATAGTTGCATAAGTGAGAGAATTCTCTGGATTCGTTTGAAAGTAAAACTTCAGAGAATTGTAATTGTTGTAGTGTATGCTCCTTGTGACTCGAAACCTTCTGATAAGAAAGAAGATTTCTGGAATGAGCTAAAAGCTGTTTTGAGCCAGTTTGGTGCTAAAGAAAAAGTTATAATAGCAGGGGATTTCAATGCTAGAGTAGGTGTGCAGAATGCAATTTCTGACAATGTTCTGGGTAAGTTTAATGATCCTTGTGTGAATGATAATGGTGAAAGATTAATTGAACTCTGCATTGAGAATGGTTTGTGTGTATCTAATACATTTTTCAACCACAAGTATATCCACACATATACTTGGGAAAATCGTACTCTTGGTCAAAAGAATGTGATAGATTTTGTTGTCTACGATCAGCGTTTGAAACACTTAGTTGTTGACACCCGTGTGATGAGAGGTGCAGATGTTGGTCCTGATCATTACTTGGTAGTGTCACGAGTGAAACTTAATATTGGTTGGAGGAAAAGGAATAGGAAGAGACCCAGGATAGAAAGAATAAAGGTTGATTGGCTCCTTGAAGATCATCAGCGGTATTCTGACTTACTCAGAGAACGACTGAAGGATCTGAAGTCTGGTGAGAGGGATGTAGAAAAGAAGTGGGAATGTTTTCAGAACTGTGTTATCACTGCTGCTAAAGAGGTCTGTGGCACCACAATAGTGGGTAACAATAGAGGTGATGCTTGGTGGAATAGTGAAATTGAAGAGGCAGTAAAGAAAAAGCCTATTTGGGGATGTTGCAAGGTAGGCTCTCTGTGGATGAATATCGCTGTAAGAAGCGTGACACTGCTAAGCTGGTTCGCCACAGTAAGGCAAAAGGTAGGAAGGAGAAAGTGGAAAGGCATGAACTGGCTTTTTGGAAAGATAGAAAGTCCTTCTGGAAGTACATGAGACTCAGGAAAAATAGGGGAAACAAGAAAGATTGGGGAAATGATATGGGAGCCCAATGAGTTACGTGACAGATGGGGTGAATAATTCTGTGTTTTATTAGATCAGGAAAACAAAAATGATTCTGAGACAGATGCAGATGATGTCACAATGAGGGATGAAAGCACAGGAGGGATCTCAAGAGAAGAAGTGTGTAAAGCTCTAAAATCTCTTCAGAATCGTAAGGCTCCAGGAGTTGATGGCATAACTGCAGAGATGTTGAGATATGGTGGTGACTCTATAATTGACTGGTTAACTGAAATTTGCCAGTTGTGCTGGGAGTTAGGAATGGTCCCTCGGGATTGGAAGGATGTTATTATTGTTCCCATGTATAAGGGAAAAGGTGATCACACTGAATGCAAGAACTATTGTGGCATTAGCCTACTGAGTGTGCCAGGAAAAGTGTTTGTAAAGTTGGTAAAGTTGTTATTGAAAAAGTACGGGGTCTAACATTGAAAGTGTGGGATGTTCAAAGTGGTTTTATGCCTAAAAAGGCTGCACTAACCAGATTTTTGCATTACGCATGATGATTGAAAAGTATCAGGCTGTTGGGAAGAAAGTTTTTACTGCCTTCATAGATTTAGTGAAAGCTTACGATCAAGTGAATAGGACACTTTTGTGGAAGGTATTGAATGAATATGGTGTTACTGGGAATCTACTTAATAGTGTAAAAGCCATGTATGCTGGTAGTAGAGCTTGTGTACGAGTGAATGGTGTTTTATCAAATTGGTTTTCCATTGGTGCAGGAATTAGACAAGGTTGTGTAATGTCACCACGGCTGTTTAATATATTTATGGACGCATGCATGCGTGATGCCAAAATAGATAATAGTGGTTTATGTCTTGGTGATATCTGTGTGTGCAGATTGCTGTATGCTGATGACACTGTCCTGTTGGCAGAGAGCAAAAGTGAGTTGCAAAGTAGGTTGACTCGGATGCACGAAGTTTGCATGAAATTCAAACTAAGTATAAATAAGGGAAAAACCAAAGTTATGGTGTTTGAGAGTGGAACTGGTGGCACTGAATGTAATGTAAGTATAAATGGCACTGTGATTGACCAGGTGAGTGAGTTTGTGTATTTAGGAAGCATATTTGACAGAGAGAACAAGTTGGATGGTGAAATCAGTAGGCGAGTGAATTCTTCTTTGAAAGTCATAGCTGCTCTGGGAGGTTTTCACAGGAATGATGGGTTCTCTAGAGAGTCCCGCATGGCTGTGTATGAAACAGTCATTGTTCCTACTCTGATGTATGGCAGTGAAACCTGGGTGCTGCAGAAGAAACATAGGAGTCGTTTGTGTGCTGGAGAAATGCGTTACTTACGTGGGGTTTGTGGCAAGACACGATCTGATTGTGTGAGGAATGAAGATGTATTGCAGTTGTGTGATATGAAGCAAAATGTTGTTAGCAAGGTGGAGGCCAATATGCTTCGGTGGTTTGGCCATGTTGAAAGAATGAGTGATGAAATGCTTACTAAGAAAATCTTTTCAGCCCAAGTGGCAGGAAGGAAAGGCAGAGGAAGGCCAAGGAATACATGGGTGGATCAGATTCAGGAGTGTCTGCATGAGAAAAAGATTATGAGTATGAAGTATAAAAGATCTTGTGTACGGCGTGTAATGGATATCAGTGAAGCACGAGTTGTCTGTCAAGATCGCTGTAAATGGAGAAGTTTGATACGACAACAATAAGTAAAAATGTCAGGAAGTTTGTATTTCTTTTTGGAGCTAACCTCTGAATCTCAGAGAACAGCTTTAGTGATATGTATGTATGTATGTATGTATGTATGTATGTATGTATGAATGTATGAATGAATGAATGAATGAATGAATGAATGATGGTGGAAGTGCGAACCTAATTGCCATTAAAGAGTAGTCCAATTTTGCTTAAATTTAGTGACAAAAGTAAGAGGCTATAATAATATGAATAACTTGTACAAAATTCTAGCGGATAATGCTTAACTTGGCATTCCTTTCTAGCGATAGGAACATTTCACGCACGTGTTTTCTGGTTTTTGTTGATGTTATTGTCCTAAAGTCCGTTGTATGCGATGACTGGCTTTACTTCTCACACTTTTCGCTGGGTATACTCATTGGATCTTTGCATTAGGATTCAAACACATCAATTTTTACCGTTCGTTATACTCGAAATTTTCGCCCATACTCTGGGCATCCTCAGGAGCGTGGCGACTTTACCACCGATGTTCGTGGTTAACTTCGCGCTAATGGAGTCCGATACTGCATGTTGCCATTCGTCGGATATACTTTCCTGGATATATTTCGTTATCAAGCCTGGCTGGCGCCATCTATGTTTCATTAAAACAGCTTTTTTTTTTTTTTTTTCTTCTTCCCTTCTCCTATCCTGGTTTTCTTTTCTTTTTTGCCGGTTTTTCTTTTGTTGTTGTTTTTCTTGTCTTATTAGTTCTTTCCTCTTTCCACAGGCCCGATAATGTGCTAGGGTCGTTCTGGTTACATACCCCTGCTTTATTTTTAAAGATTTATATTGCTTCTTCTCTCCTCATTTGCCTTTCCGATTTTTTATTCTTTTTTAGCATTTTAATTTCATCGAATTTTGGGAATGTCCAGTTTTCCATGCAGAATTGCACTAAAGCAGTTTTGGCTTCTTTTTTTTGCCAGTTAGATATGTGTTGTTTAAGTCTTTTTTTAATCTGTTTTCCGTACTTCCAATGTACGATATTGGGGGTATGTGTGCAATTGGAATTTCGTAGGTTCCTGATTCTTCTAGCATTTTTTCCTCTGTTTTTTTGTTAACAGTCATACTTTTCACAGTGTGCACTGAGCTTCCTAGTTGTAAGTCATATTTAGCACAGTGCCTATTGATTTCTTTACTCACTCCTTCCAAGTATGGGAAAGCTCCAATGTATTTCAATTTTTTTATTCCTCATCTTCCTTTGGTTGTGCACTCTTAGCCTTCTTTACTGTGAGTCATATGCTTTTTACTCTCAGCAAGCTAATTAATAAATGGATACATGTGAGTAAAAAGTATATGACTCAGAGTAAAGAAGGCCAAGAAGTGCACAACCAAAGAAAGATGAGGAATAAAAAATTGAAATACATTGGAGCTTTCCCATACTTGGAAGGAGTGAGTAAAGAAATCAATAGGCACTGTGCTAAATATGACTGTCAACAAAAAAACAGAGGGGGAAATGCTAGAAGAATCAGGAACCTACGAAATTCCAATTGCACACATACCTCCAATATCGTACATTGGAAGTACGTAAAACAGATTTAAAAAAAGACTTAAAAGACACATATCTAACTGGCAAAAAAAAAAGAAGTCAAAACTGCTTTAGTGCAATTCTGCATGGAAAACCGGACATTCCCAAAATTCGATGAAATTAAAATGCTAAAAAAGAATAAAAAATTGGAAAGGCAAATGAGGAGAGAAGAAGCTATATTAATCTTTAAAAATAAAGCAGGGGTATGTAACCAGAACGACCCTAGCACATTATCGGGCCTGTGGAAAGAACTAATAAGACAAGAAAAACAACAACAAAAGAAAAACCGGCAAAACAGACAAGAAAACCAGGATAGGGGGGAAAAAAGCTGTTTTAATGAAACATAGATGGCGCCAGCCGGGCTTGATAACGAAATATATCCAGGAAAGTATATCCGACGAATGGCAACATGGAGTACCGGACTCCATTAGCGCGCAGTTAACCACGAACATCGGTGGTAAAGTCGCCACGCTCCTGAGGATGCCCAGAGCATGGGCGAAAATTTCGAGTATAACGAACGGTAAAAATTGATGTGTTTGAATCCTAAGGCAAAGATCCAATGAGTAAACCCAGCGAAAAGTGTGAGAAGTAAAGCCAGTCATCGCATACAACAGACTTTAGGACAATAACATCAACAAAGACTGGAAAACACGTGCATGAAATGTTCCCATCGCTAGAAAGGAATGCCAAGGCAAGCATTATCCGCTAGAATTTTGTACAAGTTACTTTGAAATATCGCACATAAAAGAGAATAGTAGAATGATTAGAGCTAAATAATAGTCAGAATTAGAACTACTAATTGGAATATGGATAACTTTTCAACTTTCCAGATAATTTTAGAGCAATAATGATGTTTGGAAGAAAATGGCAAAAGTTAAAAACTACTTATTTTTACTCCAGAAGTTCAGAATTTTGAAAATTATGGTTTTGGTGCCAAGAAGAAAAGAAATTTCACTGTATGTACAGCAGAACAATGGGTTGGCCCACAAGATGTCAGGACATATTTTTATAACTGATTGAGGTTGCTGGCTTCTCATGTTATGTTTTTCATACATTCAAAGACAACACAAAAATTCCTTCAGCAAGTGTCCCAACTTTTTAATAATATGTAAGGCTGTGTAATTGTGGTTTTTTCAAGGCATTTGACCTGCCACACACAGAGAATTGTGTGTGTTGGACTTTGTTTTATTCCTAATCCAGAACTTGAAGAGAGGGATTTGTGAATTCTTGTTTCTCTGCTTTCCCTAAGAACTGTACACACCCTGTGCAGTCAAACCCTGTTATAGCAATACTGCAGAAATAGTGTCAAATATTGAATGGTGTTAACTGAATCCCCATGAAATAATTAACAATTGGCTTCATCAGTAGCTATGTCACCCATTTATAGCAATGTAAAGTTTATGGTTTTTTCAGTGCTGTTATAACCAAGTTTGACTGTGTATTGAAACAGCAAAAAAATAAAAATAAAATAAATAAATTAGTGCTTTTTTTTTTTGTACTTATGCACCATAGTAATGAATGCTATAAAGTTATTTACTTACATCTATATTTTTATATACTGCTTTACAATCATGTGTCTGACTTAAAAAAGATTTTTGTGTCATAAAATTGATTTTTGAGAGGAAAAGTATTTTAGAACTGTTTTTAATACATTTTGTGCTATCATAGGCTTTTAACATATCCACCTCCTCCTCAAACTGGCGGCATTGCAATCACAAGTGAAGATTTACTTTGTTTGGATGAAGGAGAGTTTCTTAATGATGTTATAATTGATTTCTATTTAAAGTAAGTATTGTTGCTGTTCTTTTTTTTTTTTTTTAATGCATTTGTGATGTAGAAAACTAAGCTGCATGAGTTTTATTCTGTTGAATGAAACATGAGAACTTCCAGTGGACTGAAATCAGTGTTAATTCTTGTATTGTGTTTGAAAAACTATTCTAAAATTTGGGAGTGAGATAATAAGGTTTCACAGCAAACTTTTGAACCCCCATTCAGTACCATAAATGTTGACATTTTATTATTTCTTCATGTTGACACACTCTGTTTCTTCACATTGGTTATGGACGATCGGAAACTTGCAGAGTACCATTTAGTATAATATTCTAATGACTTAGGAGCCTCCCCTTCCCCCAGTTTATTATGATTTTTTACTTATTTTTTCTGCTCTTAAACTTTGGGTGCAACCATAACTTTTGTAAATATTTCTTGCTTTGTAAGGTTGTGTAAGTACGATCGGAAACTTGCAGAGTACCATTTAGTATAATATTCTAATGACTTGGGAGCCTCCCCTTCCCCCAGTATATTATGATTTTTTACTTATTTTTTCTGCTCTTAAACTTTGGGTGCAACCAAAACTTTTGTAAATATTTCTTGCTTTGTAAGGTTGTGTAAGTACTGGTTGCACCACACAAACTTCTTTTTCTTGCTATAAATGAGTGTTCACTATGCAATATAGCAGTGCATACTATCAGTTAGAAATCTGCATCGGCCATAATTTGGAAAGCCTGGCCCAAAATTTATGGACCTGACCCAGCTCAGAATTCTCCAATTTATGGCCCGGCCTCATCTGTTCAGACCTTCATCAAGCATTTTCTGCCACTCATTGCAAATAGCACAAGGCTTCCTCTATAGCAGGGGTCATCAACCTGTGGCCTGCAAGCCATTTTCCACTAAGAAAACTCTAAAATGAGGGAGAGGGGGATTCCCAAGTATGTTTTTGAAATGGTGGGAACATGCATCTTTGAAATGGAAAGATGAATATCCAGGTACCTTGGGTACATGGGCTTTGAATTCCCAATTGTCCTATGAGCTGTGCTGTGATAAATTATATAATTAAAATTTTTAAAGTACATATGCATACACATCACTAAGCTGTTTTCTGAGATTAAGAGGTTAGCTCCACAAAGAAATACAAACCACCAGATAATTTTTAACTGATTATTTACTTACTACCTCCATTTACAGCGATTTTGAAGTACAACTTGGGCTTCACTCACGTCCATCACACAACATACACAAGATCTTCTATACTTCATACTCAGGTTGATGACCCCTGTGCTGTGATAAATTATATAATTAAAATTTTTAAAGTACATATGCTTACACATCACTAAGCTGTTTTCTGAGATTAAGAGGTTAGCTCCACAAAGAAATACAAACTACCAGATAATTTTTAACTGATTATTTACTTACTACCTCCATTTACAGCGATTTTGACGTACAACTTGGGCTTCACTCACGTCCATCACACAACATACACAAGAACTTCTATACTTCATAATCGTAATCTTTTTCTCATGCAGACACTCATGAATCTGATCCTCCCATGACTTTTCTGGCCTTCCTCTGCCTTTCCTTCCTGACACTTGGGCTAGAAAATTTTTCTTAGTAAGCATCTCATCACTCGTTCTTTCAACACTGCTAAACCACCGAAGCATATTAGTCTCCACCTTGCTAACAACATTTTGCTTCACATTACACAAATGCAACACATCTTCTACCTCACACAATTAGAACATTAACCCCCCCCCCACTAAGTGACACATTTCTCCAGCACACAGATGATTCCTGTTTCTTCTGTAGTACCCAGTTTTCACTGCCATACATCAGAGTAGGAACAATTACACTCTCATACACAGCCATGCAGGACTCTCTTGAGAGCCCATCATTCCTGTGGAACCTCCCAAAGCAGGTATGACTTTCAGTGAAGAATTCACTCGCATACTAATTTCACCATCTGATTTGTTCTCTGTCAAACATGATTCTAAATACACAAACTCATTCACCTGGTCAATCACTGTGCCATTTAAATGCATATTACATTCAGTACTACCAGTTCCTCACTCAAAAACCATAACTTTGGTTTTTCTCTTAGTTATACTCAGTTTGAATTTCATGCAAACTTTGCACATCCGGGGCAACATACTCTGCAACTCACTTTTGCTCTCTGCCAACAGGACAGTGTCATCAGCATACAACAATCTGCACACACGGATATGACCAAGACATAAACCAATATTATCTATTTTGGCATCACGCATGCACGCGCCCATAAATATATTAAACAGTCATGGTGACATTACACAACCATGTCTGACTTTTGCACCAATAGAAAACCATTTTGATAAAACACTATTCGCTCGTACACAAGCTCTACTGCCAGCATACATGGCTTTTACACTATTAAGTAGGTTCCCAGTAACACCACATTCATTCAGTATCTTCCAGAAAAGTGTCCTTTTTAATTGGTCGTAAGCTTTCTCTAAATCTATGAAGGCAGCAAAAACTTTCTTACTAACAGCCTGATACTTTTAATCATCATAAAAAATGCAAACATTTGGTTAGTGCAGCCTTTACCAGGCATAAAATCACTCTGAACATCCCACACTTTCTCTGATGTAAGATCCTATACTTTTTCAATAATGACCTTACCAAACACTTTCTGTGGCACACTCAGTAGGCTAGTTCCATAATAGTTCTGTTTGTCAGTCTGATCATCTTTTCCTTTATACAAGGGACCAATGATAGTATCCTTCCAATCCTGAGGGACCATCCCTAACTCCCTGCAGAACTGGCAAATTTCAGTTAACCATTCAATTACAGAGTCACCACCATATTTCAACATCTCAGCAGTTATTCTTCTTCACTGTGACATCACCTGCTTCTGCCTCAGAATAACCTTGGCTTTCTTGATCTAGTAACTCACAGAAGTATTCACCTCATCTTTCGCTTAACTCATTGGGCTCCCATATCATTTCCTCGATCCTATTTTTCACACAACTTAACAACTTTGTTTCTCCTATTTTTCCTGAGTCTCGTGTACTTCCAGAAAGTCTTTCTATCCTTCCAAAAACCCAATTCTTGCCTTTCTACCTTCTCCCTGCTATATTTTGCTTCACTCTGGTGAACCAGCTTAGCTGCTTCACGCTTCTTACAGTGATATTCATCCACAGAAACCTTGCAACATCCCCAAATCTGCTTCTTTTTTCTTTTTACTGCTTCTTCAATCTCACTATTCCACCAAGCATGACCTCTATTGTTACCCACTATTGTGGTGCCACAGACCTCTTCAGCAGCAGTGACAACACAGTTTTAAAAATATTCCCACATCTTTTCTACATCCCTCTCACACGACTTCAGCTTCTTCAGTCGTTCTCTGAGTAAGAGAATAACGCTGATGATCTTCAGGGAGCTTTTCAACCTTTATTTTTTCCATCCTAGGCTTCTTTGTAGCATAGATATCATGTTAACTGTACCATTTCTTTCTCTGAAAGTTAAATTTTAAGATTCAGAAACCACTTTGAAATAATCGATACTCATAATAAACACACATTTTTGCTCATCTCTTTCATGAAGCCCACGAATCTTATTTTATTTGGTCATGTCCGTGATTTAGAAAATGCTGAAGACTTCCTGCCCTAGAGTAATGAAGCTGCTCAATTGAACTAACTTACTTTAGTAATAAAGGGAATGTAATGCAAAGAGGTGTGCCATTTCTTGAAGGAATTCCTCCTACGATGAGGTTTAGATTTGATTACATACTTTGGTTAGATATGTAAACACTTTTTCTCTTCTGCACTTAAATATAAACAAGGTAGCCCTCGTTCCCGAAATATGTAAACAAATACTCCAAACTTCCTCATCTCTTTTGTAGCAACAAATTACTCCAGAAGCTCATTTTGAATTTGGTTACGTGTGGCTGAAAACTCTGTTAATGTAAATATTTCCCGGAGGGGGGGGGAGGCCATATTTTTTAGAAGATAACACCAACAAAGTGATAATGGAATTTGATTTCAAATGAAATGCAAAAGCATTTCATCCAAGAAGACCGAGAGTGACACGAGTTGTGAAAGAGACTTAGAGAGGCCTTCATGCAGCAGTGGGTTGATAATGGCTATCAGTTAGGAAAGGCAAATCACAGAAGAAAATATTATACATTCAACTGTAAGATGAGCCTTAATCTAAGTAATTGTACATGTTTTAGAAGAACTGCTTAGATCACAAGAATGTTGTCACAGCAGCGTTCCAGAAGCTGGTTGCAGGGCTCAGGAAATAAAAAATTACCCTTCTGGGAGAACATTTGTTCAGATAAACAACCAGAAGTTTTACTAGTTCCTGATTTCATTCACAAATTATTGGCAAATTACTACAAATGAACTGAATACATTTGGAAACAAACTTTTCCAATTCGCTTTATCATAAGTACTGAAATACTCATTCTTTGAAAGGCACAGAATAACGATTCTTTTCTTCCATCAACTTTTATTTTTTTAGTGCTTGAATTTATGCTTTAGTAAGCCTGCAGATATTTGTTTCAAGACTGCTTCATTTTTTGTATGTGAAGATAAAAATGACCACGACATCCATTAACTAGCAGGGTATTCAGTGTTGTACCTCACAGACCAGTTTCTGCCGGTTAAAGCTTTCCATCATTTGGGTTACGTGTTCCTTAAGCATCGGTAGAAAGCAGCTCTAGTCCCGTAACACAAACATAACAAGTCAGCTATTTTTGGTCCCACTGGCTTTTGGGGACAACCTACATCTGCAAAAAGTGCTTATTTGGCTGGTCAAAGGTTTTTAAGACTAGACTGTATTTAAAAAAAAAAAAAAAGAAGATAAAAGCCATTCATCATCATGCAACTTAAAAATTAGTTTGATAAGTGAATTTCTGCTCAGCTGAGATAAAATGCATACCCTGCTAGTTAATGATTTTCAAATTGGAAATTCAATTTCGTTACAGGTTTTGAAAACAGGCTATGCTCATGCAATTTCAACCCAGCAGGGATGAGGATGGGAAGTTTTCTTAGCCTTAGTTGGTTATATCTGTACACTCACTCTAGAAATATTGCTGTTTTTGATTTGGTAATGAATGTTTTGTATAAAATCAAGGTTTTCGGTTGGCTCACCTCTCCCAGTTGCTTGGGGTTTCATTCCCATACAAAATGAAAAACCATGCCATTCAGTAAATGAACTAATTATTGTGTTTATGCAGAATAAATTAGCAACGTTTATTCTCAATTTCACAATTAAATATTTTATATTTGAAGATCTACTGTTGTAATTGTAACTGGGGGGGTACAATGACCCAGCACCACGACCTAATGTCTATTGTGCATCCACAGCCCTAATCTCGAAAGAGACCAGATGCACGAGCAAAAGCAAGAATGCTCTTGACTGGTACTAAAGAGAGATCACGTGGTTTCAAGTTATGAGTACCAAAGTGTTCTAGCTTAAGTGCTGCAAAAAGTCGCAGTCATAAAGAAAATGCAAGGAAGTCTCCTCTTCTAGATGGCATCATCTACAAAGTGGATGCTCTTTCACCCCAATCAAATTAAGGTGCCTATCAAGACGACAGTGTCCTGTAAGTAGACCAACAATCAGTCCAATATCCTTTTTTGGTAGTTTAAAGAACTGCTTAGCCCTATGAGGCAAGGGTCCTTGATTAAGTTCCTTTGCCTGCCCCTGTCCCTTGGTAGTATGCCAGAGGTCAAGCTGCTTATTCCAAGATCTACTATAGTTTTGTTGAGTGTTTGGCTAGGCTTCATCAAGACAAATGGGGTGTAAACATTCAAATCATTGTGACATTGTGTTCTGACGGTCACAGATTTTGTTGAGTTGTTTCCACATGCTTGAAAGAAATGGAGTTGATGTCATGTCATTGACAAGTCATGAAGAGTTATGATGTATGTGGAAAGCTTCTAATATATTAAGCTTGATGGTGGAATTAGGTTTATCAATAAGTTTAGCATTTTCAAACCAAAATTTGTTATTTTTGTGACAATGTTGGGCTATAGAGGACTTCTTCAGCACAGTTCCATGCATAAGTCTTCTGTTCCTTCACACGGAAACTTAAAGCTCTGGGAGTCTTTCCTATATGTGAAAGTCCACATTCACAAGGGATGTGAAGTGACTTCTTCAGTACACAGTTCCTTATGTCACAGAAACTTGAAGCTCTGCAAGTGTAATTCGCCATTCACAAGGGATCTGAATGGACTGCAGGGCTTTAAATTTCCGTGTGAAGGAATACAAGACTTGTGTACGAAACTGTAAACTGAAGAAGTCGTCTGGTCCAACATTGTTGTAAAAATAACCATAAATGTTTGTTTGAAAACACTAAACTTATTGATAAACCCGATTTGACTATCAAGCTTAATATATTAGCTGTCCACATATACTGCAATTCTTCATGGCTTGTCAATGACATGTCTACTCCAATGTCCCAATGATTTGAATGTTTACGCTTCATTTGTCCTGATGAAGCTGAGCCCAAACATTCAGTGAAACTATAGTAGATCTTAAAATAAAATATTTAATTGTGAATAAACATTGCTGGTTTATTCTATCTTAACATCACAAGTATTGTAGTCATAAAAATATTGTGCTTATGATGTTTTTGATATTTTTGTGTTTGAGCCATACATTGAGGAGAATCATTAATTTTCTAGAAGAAAGTTACTTTCCATTAGTCATTCAGCAGAGTTCTTCATATTCAGTTTCATGTAAGAGAAGTTATACACCAGAAAAGAAAATAACCTGATGATTACATATGCAAAAAGAAAGACTTTGTCTCTCCCATTTGCTGTTGTGTTTAAGTGCCCACAGAGGTAATGCCAGGGTAATAATTGCTTCACTGTATCTGTTTTTAAGTTTAAAGAATCTGAACTCAAAATTTGATACAAATCAGGCAAACATTTGGGTATTTTTTGTATGGCATGTTTTTTTTTTTTTTTGTTTTTTTTTTACATCTTTCTGCCTCTTTAGCGACTGAAAATAAATGCTCTTGCTTGTTTGGATTAAGTGCAACAAAAACAGTTCTTATTTTTAGTTACTAAACATAATAACTTCAGGTTTGTTTTGTATCCTTCCTCTAAATTATATTTCTTTCCAATTGGTTGAAATTTTCAAAAATAATAGCTTGTACATTAGAAACTTCCTTTAACAGAATGAAAGCAGTGTTACAGCTAATAATGTGTCATATTTAGAGGAAGTAGAAAGAGCCCTTTTTAATCTTCTGTGTTTTTTATTGATTGCCAGTTGTTCCCCACTTGCATCTTGCATTCATATTTTTGTGGAATCTTGAGATTAAGGTATATTTTCCTAACATTAACCATAGTATAACTATAACATTACAACCTGCACAGGATTGAATAATGGTTTGATAACTGAATATACTAATGAAGAAAATAGGTGCAGATTTTGTTTTTTAGAACTGGGCTTATTCCTAATTCCAATAAAGATGCATTATATTTATCAAATATCCAACAATATCAGAAACAGGAGATGCAATTATAATAATTTTGTGAATACCAGTTCATTTTTTACACTTTCCGACCGTAGGTTGAAGAAGCGCATATGCTCCAACTTCGTCCATCTGTCTGTCTGTTTGCACGATAACTCAACTCACGTAAAAATGGTTTGATTTTGATGAAATTTTAGTATGTGGTATGAGACAACCTGGAGATAAACCCTATTGGAAATTGGGTCAAAGGTCAGGACATAAAAGTGGGATCCATTCCATCGCCCTTATGCGTCATAACTTAAATAAAAATGCTTCGATTGCGACAAAACTTCATCATGTTTTTCCGGAGATGTACTGATTTGGTTCTGTTGAATATCATCGAAATAGGGTCAAAGGTCAGGGCACAGGAGTGTGATTTATTCCATAGCCATTATCCTCATAACTTGACTAAAAATGCTTCTATTGCGACAAAACTTTAGTATGTTGTTCTGGAGGTATACTGAACCAATTCTGTTTAATACCATGGAAATGGGATCAAAGGTCAGGCATAAGAACAAGATTTATTCCACAGCCATTAACCTCATACACTATCTACCAACAAGTAATTGGACATCCCTGCAATCCACAATATCTGCAGTCCTGATACACGTCACGGCCGCCGCCATTGAATATCGTGTGGGAAACAACAACGCAACCAGTCGCATGCAAGATGCCACGCAGTTTGGAGCTCTCTGATTTCGAGAAAGGTGTAATCGTCCGGTATCACAGCAATGGCCGATCCATACGTTACATATCCAGCGAGTTGAAGTACCCAAAATCGACATTGGCCTACGTGATTGGCAAGTGGAAGATGAGAGGTGACTGTCGGAATGTGCCCCGACCCGGCAGACCCACAAAACTGGGAGTTAGAGACCGACGGGTGCTGGCCAGAGAAATTCGGAAGAACCGCACCAAATTGATGGGCCACATCCGCGAGGAGTTTCAACAGGCATCCGGGAGTGTTCTTTCGACGAATACCATCCTTAAGGAATTCCAGCTGCTCGGTTATCATGGACGTGCTGCCACCCACAAGCCTTTGATCACCAAGTCCAATAGCGCTGTTCGGCTAACGTGGTGCAAAGAATGTCGACAGTGGACCGTTGAACAGTGGAAACAGGTTCTCTGGAGTGACGAATCAAGGTTCACCCTCTACCGTTCGGATGGCAAGGTCTGGGTTTGGCGTCTGCCTGGAGACGCCTCCGAACTTCACAGTTGTGCCAACTGTGAAGTTCGGAGGCAATGGAATTATGCAATTAGGGCGTTTCTCCTGGTATGGCACAGGACCCTTGGTCACAATTACTGGTAGACTCAACGCCGAGACCTACTGCACCCTTTTGGATGACCATACGCTTCCTACGTTGTGGCAGATTTACGATGTGGACCCATGTTACTTTCAGGATGACAATGCCACCTGTCATGTTGCGAGGTCCACCTTGGCTTGGTATGGTGACAACGGGGTTAATCAAATGGACTGGCCTGCGCAGAGCCCGGACCTTAACCCTATCGAGCACCTCTGGGACGAATTGGAGCGTCGACTTAAGGGGTGACCCCACCGTCCGAAATCGGTGAAGGAACTGACTTGTCTTCTCCAAGCTGAGTGGAAGAAAATACTGCTAGCCGTTGTACAACGCCTGGTTGAGAGTATGCTCCGGAGGGTCGCGGCTGTAATCGCCGCTCGTGGAGGCTCCACCAACTATTGGAAGTGAATAAACTTTGTTTTCCTTTGCTATCACAGGTGTCCAGTTACTTGTTGGTAGATAGTGTAACTTGAGTAATGAATTCTGATATGTTGGAATTCATATCATAATCAATGCATTGCATGATTTTACTACCTTGTTAAAATATATACATGGCTGCTGCCATCACATCAACATTTAAGCACTTCTGCATAAGGCCCATTCCATCTCAATTCAGGCAGAGAATACCAACATGTGTCAGTTGACCCCCTTAGATTTGTTCAAAAAAATTACAGTAGCTACTCCCACTACAGATATAAGATATTCCAAAGGGATTTGCTCCAAAAAAATTTATATCACTTGCTGCGCCATTTTGAAATTTGGTGAAAAACGTGTTTTTTGAAAGGAATGTCAAAAACGGCATATTTTAAAAATGTTATTGCGTTTAAACTATTTGGGCGATTCAGTTCATTTTTGTTTTGTTTTGTAGCTAATGAATTGATTTTTAACTTGACATACTTTAAATATGCATGTTATAATTATTAGTAATTAAAAAAATCCACTTTTTAGGTACAAAATTTTGGTTTCTCTGACATTTAACGATTTTTTTTCTTACACTAAGAAAAGTTTTTTTAAATAAATAAAGATGAAAATGTGTAGTCCACCAATGGTAGTTTTACAGCAAATTTTATTTATTGTCTAACATATATACAGTCTATACAATTCAACTTCAAAATATGCAAAAGTACGAAAATGCACTATATTTAAGTAGCTATAACTCAAAAACCCCATTTTTTAAAAATCTTAAAACTTGACCTTATGTTGTCCTATTAGTATATTATCAATTGGTGGGGGCAGAATTGTGTGTTTTTGCCTCGTAAATTTTGAACGTTTTTTTGAAAATGACACTTCTCCAGCATTTGCGGGTCGTAAATAGAAACGATACAAAAACGTATACAATTGTTCTTTACAATGAAATTTTAAAGCCACCCTGATTTTTAAGCTCCACTGAACACTTTTATAAGTAAACTTAAGTTACTCATTTAGAAAAAAATAATGAAAAAAGAACTAAAAGAAAAACAGAAAATGTGGAAAACCGAGAACTCATTGAACTGTTTGTCTTTTTACAATTTTTTGATTTCTGTAACACTAAAACAAATAATCGTAAACAACTCCATGTTAGCTGAGATCTATAAACATTATACTAAAATAATTACAGAGTAAGTTTACATAAAGTTCAGACACTGCAGATTTGTTGGATCTGGTTCAGCTCCTTGGTATCGAAAATGTGGAGTCGAGCGGATTGTCCGCTGGGAGTGGGTTCCTTCACCTTTAGCACTACATTGTTTAATGGCACTGCACATACATCCTCTCTCTTTCCACATTCCTCTGGCCATTGGAACCCTTTAGCTGGGCCATGGGGATGCATAAACGACACAGTAATGTCTTCGAGCTCTAGAGATATGCTCTTTATCTGTCCCATCCACCAATAATCATTATTATATACACACCCAACAAATTGACCTACTATGAAATCACTCAAAGAGTACCTGTTTTTTACTTGGCTTGTTATTTCTACTTTCTGCACATTATGTTTAATTGTTCTTGCCATATAAGCTTCATTATTTTTCACCAACCAATAATGCTGAGATTGTAATCCTACAACAGGTTTTACAGTGATCCATTCTTTTTCTTTACAAGACCTGAATTTTTGAACAACTTCACTTTTGAGGTGTAGTATTTTCGTATTACGTATAAGATTTGAAATTGTACAAACAAATGAAGCTGCGTTTCTTATGGCTTCCACAGATTCTTTTGTAGATTAAATCTTGTAGCATAGTGCTTGCATATGCCACCTATACCATCTCATGCACTCTTACCATGCCCAGTAGCTGAAAATATCCACTTTCTTTCTATAGTTGGATTACCCTTAGACAACTCATGAAGTTGATATAGATTTTTGAAATGTGCGGCAGCTCCATCTGAAACGTAAACTACTGAGGTCTAAGTTTCCAATGGATACGATTTTGAAATGTCATTTTTTATAAGACCTATGGCACAGAAAGCATGAGCTGTGTAATGGGTTATATCATCAGGGTTCTACGTCAATTCGTCGCGTGCGTCAATTCGTCGACTGCGACGATTCGTCGCACGTCAATTCGTCGCCTACGTCAATTCGTCGCCTACGTCAATTCGTCGACTGCGTCAATTCGTCGCGCGTTAATTCGTCGCGCGTCAATTCGTCGACTGCGTCAATTCGTCGCGGACAAATTCGTCGACTACGTCAATTCGTCGACTACGTCAATTCGTCGACTACGTCAATTCGTCGCGTTTACAGATTTTGGTTACATACAAAACGAATTCAGGAAAACGTACGATTTCGAACGTCTTGCTCCCTGATCAAATTTATAAAATTTGGACACGCAGACAGGATAGGAATATTACGTTTTTCTTTGGCACTAAAAATATTAGACGGTAAACGGTTTTTGGAACGGGGCAGGGCCCGGTTGGTCAGAGCCCCCCATATACAAAATGTTCGTAAAATCTACAGTTTTCAATTCAGAACCACCAAATCTGGTATACTATCTCGTGGTATTCTAACTTAGACTGTAGACGGTTTTGGGAAGCGGTTGCAGAGAGGGGGGGTTACAGCCCCCCTACAGAATTGCCGTAAGATATAGTTTTCAATTTAGAACTACCAAATTTGGTATATTATCTCAGGGTACTCTAACTTAGACGGTTTTTGGAAAGGGTCAGGGGCCCGGTTGGTCAGAGCACCCCACACTACAGTTTTCAATTCAGAACCACCAAATCAGGTATCCTATCTCATAGTACTCTAACTTAGACGGTTGTCTGTTTTTGGAACGGGTCAAGGCCCGGGGAGTCAGAACCCCCCTCCCCCCATACATACAAAGTTTTCGTAAAATCTAGTTTTCATTTCAGAACCACCAAATCAGGTATCATATCTCATAGTACTCAAACTTAGTCGGCAGACCGTTTTTGGAACGGGTCAAGGCCCGGGGGTCAGAGCCCCCCACATACAAAATTTTCTTAAAAACTACAGTTTTCAATTCAGAACCACCTAATCTGGTATACTATCTCATGGTACTCTAACTTAGACGCTAGACGGTTTTTGGAAGGGGTTGGAGCCCGGGGGTCAGACCCCCCCGAATAAAAACTTTTTCCTAAAATCTACAGTTTTCAATTTAGAACCACCAAATTTGGTATACTATCTCATGGTACTCTAACTTAGACGCTAGACGGTTTTTGAAAGGGGTTGGAGCCCGGGGGTCAGACCCCCCCCCGAAAAAAAACTTTTTCGTAAAATCTACAGTTTTCAATTTAGAACCACCAAATTTGGTATACTATCTCATGGTACTCTAACTTAGACGCTAGACGGTTTTTGAAAGGGGTTGGAGCCCGGGGGTCAGACCCCCCCCCCCGAAAAAAACTTTTCGTAAAATCTACAGTTTTCAATTTAGAACCACCAAATTTGGTATACTATCTCATGGTACTCTAACTTAGACGCTAGACGGTTTTTGAAAGGGGTTGGAGCCCGGGGGGTCAGACCCCCATCCGAAAAAACTTTTTCGTAAAATCTACAGTTTTCAATTTAGAACCACCAAATTTGGTATACTATCTCATGGTACTCTAACTTAGACGCTAGACGGTTTTTGAAAGGGGTTGGAGCCCGCGGGGTCGGGCCCCCCTCATAAAAATTTCGTAAAATCTACAGTTTTCATCTTAGAACCACCAAATTTGGTATACTATCTTATGGTACTCTAACTTAGACTGCAGACCGTTTTTGGAACGGGTCAAGGCCCGGGGGTCAGAGCCCCCCACATACAAAATTTTCTTAAAAAACTACAGTTTTCAATTCAGAACCACCTAATCTGGTATACTATCTCATGGTACTCTAACTTAGACGCTAGACGGTTTTTGGAAGGGGTTGGAGCCGGGGGGTCAGACTCCCCCGAATAAAAACTTTTTCGTAAAATCTACAGTTTTCTATTTAGAACCACCAAATTTGGTATACTATCTCATGGTACTCTAACTTAGACAGTAGACCGTTTTTGGAACGGATCAAGGCCCGGGGGTCAGAGCCCCCACATACAAAATTTTCTTAAAAACTGCAGTTTTCAATTCAGAACCACCAAATCTGGCATACTATCGCATGGTACTCTAACTTAGACGCTTGACGATTTTTTGAAGGGGTTGCAGCCCGGGGGTAAGGGCCCCCTCATAAAAATTCGCAAAATCTACATTTCAAAATTGCCTTTATTCTTCAGTAAAATAACATTTCTATGTACATGACAATGGAATTCTGCCAATAAATACAGCGGTATATACATCAGCTGGAAAGTTCCAGTGAAACGTAAAACAAAATATTGTTAAAATCATAAAAAAAAAAAATATTTCGCCACGTAGGGCGAAGGAGAGGCAGACAATAAAGCACGAGCGATACAAACGAAAATGTTTACCTACAGTATTGTAGACAGGGCAAGACATGATTCTATACTATGCACAAATTCCAATTAAGCATTACTACCATACTAAAGATTAAACATTAGGTACTAATTCACAGAAATGCAACAGTGATGCTACATTCAAAATTTACAACATATGTACAGAAGTATTCAGTGACAAGGGGAAATAACGCTAAATGTACTCAGAAGGGCATCTTGTTGCATTAAATTATACACACAGTGACTAATATTTTAAAAAAATATTCAACATAATGAAGGGGACATTGCGTGGGCAGTAAACTGTGCAGAAGGAAGAATTATATACAACAACATAAAACCCAACATTATCGAAGAGAACATGGGAAACATATTGAGCTATCTTCAATGGCACATTAAAACAGAAAAATCACAAATAGCGAAGCACCAAAATTAATACGTAAAAACATGATTTGTTACAGTGAACGTGGGCGACAACAAAAATCCCACTTATAGGTTGAGATGTAACTGCAAATTGTGGATATGGAACCACCCAGCCGATTGGGCCCAAGTGGATTGAAAAACGCTATCGGTGTTTGTTGAGGCAGCACGAGAGTGCTCCATTTGGAGGCGAGTGGTTAACCGTGCTAGGAAGCGTCTCCGAATGATAGCACTTGCCTCCTGAGGAGGTGGAATAAGAGCGGGGAAGCGTTGTTGAAGATGGAAAGCATAGACAGTGAACTTCACAAGAAGAAAAATATAACGGCACACAGGAGGCAAGTGAGTAGGTGGATGCTTTGTTTGGAGTAGCCAAGCATATGCAAGAAATGGTAACGATCGAGCACAAATTCGATCAGCAAGACGAAATGCTGTGTTTAGGACTGGCAGGAGAACGGGGCAGAATAGGTATTGATGTTGGACGTCGCTGACTTCAGGGCAAAAGGAGCACTGCGGAGAGGTGAGAAGGGTCATGCGAAACAGTACTGATGGGGCTGGGAGACGAAGGTGAAGAAATTGCCAATGGACATTGAGTTCAAGAGGGGAGGAAAGGGGGGGGGTAGATGCTGTCCAGATGGCGGGGAGAAGAGAAGGAGGAGCAGAATGAACAGAAAGTGGAAGTGCGGGAGGGGAAAGAAGAAGCCAATAAAGAGAAGAGGAGGAGAGAGAAGTAACTAGAACCGGGGAGCTACGAATGAGGAGAAAGAACGGTAGGGAAAGAGGAGCAGAGGGGACCGAGAAGAGACCATCAGGTGAAGCGAGGAGTGGAAAGAGGCTCCAAAGCGCTGTGCGAAGAAGAAGATATTCGTTAGCAAGAGTAATGGTTGGAGATAGAAACAGGGAAGAAAGAGGTCTCCAGGTTAGATCAGAAGTTACGAGAGAACGGACAGTTATCACACCAGAGCGGATCCAATGAGGAAAGTAAAAGTAAGGGAGGTTAGGAGGGTGAATAAGAGAAGAGAAGAAGAGAGGTTCATCTAGGAGATCAAGAGTTGAAGAAGGAAATGAACAGAGAAGAGGAAGCGAACGAAAGAGAGAAAGGCCCTCTCGCAGGACAGGAGGGAGGTGGGACGGGAGAAGAGAGTATGCATCCATCTTCAGAAACAGTAGGAAGGTGAAAGATGGGTCACGGAAAGAAGCTAGAACATTCAAGGTAGTGGTAAGGGACGGAACAGTTGAAGTGGCAAGGCGAATGAAATGAATAATGCGATGAGTTTTATAAAGGAAAGCTGGATCAGGAAGCTGGATGCCACCCAAAGAGGCTGGCAGATGAAGCGTGGCAGGTTTAACCCAGTGATGTGAAGACCAGATGACGGAAGTTGAGAGGCGAGTGATGGTCATCATTTGTGACACGGGCACAACCGTCGACATCCAAGAGTATTCGCATAGAGAGATAAGTTGTCGACGAACAACGGCTGCTCGTTGACGGAACGATGTGAAAGGGCGGGCCTTACTCCAGTAGGCAGCAGTCCGTTGTATCCGGGGAAGAAGAGCAGTCCAGGTGGCAGATGCAGAAGCCAAGGGCAATCCGACATACGCACCGAGGATTTTCTGTGTAGTGGCTGTCCACTGCGCACCCCAAGGAGCATCAGTGCGGGCAGCCCATGCCCCGCACCATAAGCCAGTACTTTTAGTGGCATTCAGCGCTGCTCCAGATAATGCAACATACTGTTGATATACAGAATACAGGCGATCAAATTGAGATTCATCCCGGACGCAAAAGGTCACATCATCAGCATAGGCGGTGAAAATTATTCGATGATGACGAGTACTAGCCACTGTCGGCGGTAGGACATCCAGGAGTGATCTTCGGGCTGCTAACAGGAAAGGCTCAAAAGCGAGAGCGAATAGCTGGCCGGAGAGCGGACATCCTTGCCGGATGCCTCGCTTAAACGGAATTGGAGCGGTTAGAAATGTGGCCGCTCGAACATGGAAACTAGCTCCCTGATAAAGGGCCAAGAGTGCGGAAGAAAAGGTAGGAGGAAAGCCAAATTGTGAAAGGACAACAGAGAGATAAAAATGAGAAACGTTATCAAAAGCGGACTTTTGATCCAGATTGAGGAAGGCAAGAGGTTCACAAAAAGAGCGAGCGAGGAAGTGAAGATGAAGGAGAAGAGAAACGTTAGTGGAAATAGTCCGACCAGGCACAGTGTATGTCTGGTCAGGAGAAATAACGAAAGAGAGAACAGAATTAAGGCGACGGGATAAGAGTTTTGTATAGAACTTATAGTCAGTGTTTAGGATGGAGATAGGGCGCCAGTTTCCAAGATCCAAGAGGTCACCCTTCTTAGGAAGGAGGATGGTGTGTGCCAAAGTAAAGTCGGGCGGTAACGCAGGAGAGGAAAAAGCAGACGAGAAACACGCAGACAGAAAAGGCAGAAGGCACGGTAGAAAAGCACGATAAAAGGACAGAGGAAGGCCGTCAGGTCCAGGAGCGGCATGAGGATTGAGAGTAGCGAACGCCTCGCGGAGTTCGCGAAGAGAGAAAGGAGAGAGTAAAGAAGTAGATAAAGTAGAGGGGACCTGAGGAAGAGAGGAGAGAAGAGGAGAAGCTAATGAGGATGAAGACTGCGTTACCGCACTGTACTTGGCGATGAAATACTGTCTGGTGAAAGTGCATACCTTCGATGGGTTCGAAGTGATGGAACCATCCTGGAGGCGAAGATGACGCAAAGATGTAGCAGAACGATGTTGAGATTCCAAGGCGGTTAAGTAATCGTGAGAATCAGCTGTAGGGGAGAGATGCAAGAAATGCATCCTGCAGGCTGCATCGGATGCGCGAGGAAGAAGCAAAGCATGGAGATCTGCCAGATAGCCGGGGTATTGCGGATCATCAAGAGAGAGCATCGACAATAGAGCACGTAGATTCGCAATTTTCATATCGCTCTCATTCCGAGAGGCATGGGAGTAGCGCCGTACAAAAAGGACCAAGTCATGTTTGACACTGAGCCACAGTTGCATCGCGTCGGACGTAGTATCAAGAAGGGGCTGACGACTTCGGAGGAACTCACGCACAGCAACACAAAATTGTTGATCATCCAGGAGCGAGTCCGGAAAAGTCCATACTCGTTGAGTCCTTGAAGGTGAAGGCGAAACACACACCGACAGACTGACAATACTGTGGTCTGAAGCGGCGGAAGGATGATGGGCAGCAGCTGCGATCGACGGGAGAAGAGCAGTCGAAACATAAAATTTATCCAACCGTGCTGCCGTAGTGCTTCCATGGATGGAAGAGCGCCAGGTAAAAGAGATTTCCGACGGGTGTAGATGCCGGAACGCATCAACCAATTGAAAATCATCAACTAGCTGGGAAATCTGTAATACACGTTGTCTGCGGTATTCTCCAACGGTTGAATTGCGGTCAAGGGCCGGCAACAACGTACAATTGAAATCTCCGCCGATGAGAATGTATTCAGACGGTGGGATGCATGACAGCTCTGTACGGAGTGTGGAGAGAAGATCAGGTAACAGACGTTCATCACAGGGGACATATATGTTAAAAACATGATAGGTCACGTTTTCATTGCAAAAGACAGCGACCTGGAGGTTGTCCACATGTAAGGCACGAATCACTGGCGTCGAAATCAGAGGGAGTAGGCGGTGATGGATCCCAAGTGCAAGGCCACCATTCCGTCCAACTCGATAAGCATGGTGAAAATCGTAGGGCCAAGCCCGCCAACAAGAGAACAAAGTGGTAGCAGAGCAATTGGTCTCTTGGAGCAAGAGAAGATCTGCGTGTAGAGGCGCCAAGTCCTCATACACTAGAGCATTTCTAGGAGAAGCAGAGAACCCTCTGCAGTTAAGTGTGACCACCTTGAATCGGTAGGTCCTTCCCAGGTCGACACGCACGTGCGCTGGAATCTGTTATTTTCTTCGCTTGCTTCTTCATTCTGTCAACACTAAATTTGAGATCGGGATAGGAAAGCACAAGATTTCGATACACAGATATCACACTAGAAACTTGGGTTAGAACAGTAGGAAGATCAAGCAAATGACGTGCAACAAACTGATTAAAGAATCTAGGATGTTTATGAGAGCATAATACTTCATATATTTTATGAAGAGAAAGCGGACCTACCGGTATATCCGCCTTCGCTTCAGCTAGGTATCGGAGAAAAGAATCTAGGGAAAGCACTGGGGGTGGAGTCTTAGAACCTGGAATCACAGCAGGGTGTCGACTTGTTCGTGGCGAAGTACGACGTTGAGAGGAGGAGCGGGAAGATGAGTCAACAGAACGACCTCTTGCAGCACCGATGCGAGGAGGGAGCGGAGTCTGCGGAGCACTCCAGGACTCCCGTCGAGCAGGCTTGCTGGTAGTTGTAGGGTCAGAGTGATTGCCAGAAGTGTCACTAGCAGTAGGGCAGTCCATGTCAGTAACTGTACTTGGAGTGTCTTCATCAGAAGGAAGATGAAGGTCAGCAGTCAGGTTAGCTGGAGCTGCAAGGTACGTGGGCGGAGCTGTCGGTACCAGATGAGGAAAGTCCTCTGTCAACAATTGTGGGGCAGGACCCCGTGGAGGAAGGCCCGATGGCAGAGCAGGTTGAAGTTCTGAAGACACCTCCTTAGAAACGGTAGGGGTGGACGACACAGGGCTGTCACGAGTGACGTTTGGTCCCGAAGACTGAGGTACAGCAGGGCGGCGGAAGCACTCACTACGTTGATGGCCATACGCCTTACAAGTCTGACAATGAAAGGAGGTTAAAACGTCGATGCGTCGGATTTGATCTCCACATTTTACAGTGAAGAGAGTAGGAAAAGACTTGATATGTTCATCCGAAGAGAATACTACTCGCGCAACTCGTCGGGCACTTTCAATCGAACGATCATCCTCGTCCTTTGGAGCAGCGGAGTGTGTGGTAATGTTACCCACAACACGACCGGATTGCATAAGAAAAGCACAAAGCATAGCATCTGTGACTTCAGGATGTACTGGGTACATCGAGACCGTTACTGGTCTCTGGGCGACAGGCTCAGGAAATAATTGGTGATCACCAACAACCAGCCCAGTCTGTAAGACAGAGGTAGCATCTGCCGCATGAAAAAAATAAACAATGACACTCGGCCCTCTGCGCGACATATGACGTATCGCTGACGGAGAGAACTTTTGTTTTAGAGCAGTTGAGTACATTTTGAGTGGTGTGTCTGGCAGCGCCTCAAAGCACACACCCAACTCAGTAGCCGTGGTGAAAGAGGCACCTGCTGGAGAATCCACTGGAATTTCGAGCACAACCTCATTACCAGAGCGACGGACATGAGGTTTTAAAGCTGCGGCTTCCGCTCGCATGGAATTAGACTTGGGCTGAAGCCTTTGGGAAGTTACCGCTGAAGAATAGGAACGAGGAGCAGTAGAAGTGGAGGTTGAAGGCAGAGGAGCACCGCCATCCATTGAAGGCAGAGGAGCATCGCCATCCATTGAAGGCAGAGGAGCACCGTCATCCATAGTGTCCATGACGTCAACTTTCACTATATGAGAAGCAGCTGGGGCAAGAGCTGTAATAGTGACGTCAGGGGAGGAAAACGATACGCCGCCAACGGTTAACGTCGACCCGGAGGGCAACGTGACAACGCCACCGCTGGGCAAAGTGCCGTGATCACCGGAAGTGATGTCAGGGTTGACAACACCACCGGATGACGCCATTTTAATGGCGCCGAGATAAGTAGGCTTCTACCAGCTCGGTAGGAATTTTAAACACGACGATAAGAAACGAAAAAAGGCACTCACCACTTCGGGAGATGTCCGAAACGAATCTCCAAACCTTTATAGTGGAGGTAAGCACAAACCTAGTTATCCTAGTAGCCTAAATACTTGAAATACAAACAAAACTCACGGAGCACAATCTACAGTTTTCAATTCAGAACCACCAAATTTGGTATACTATCTCATGGTACTCTAACTTAGACGCTAGACGGTTTTTGAAAGGGGTTGGAGCCCGGGGGTCAGGCCCCCCCCCCCGAAAAAAACTTTTTCGTAAAATCTACAGTTTTCAATTTAGAACCACCAAATTTGGTATACTATCTCATGGTACTCTAACTTAGACGCTAGACGGTTTTTGAAAGGGGTTGGAGCCCGGGGGTCAGACCCCCATCCGAAAAAAAAACTTTTTCGTAAAATCTACAGTTTTCAATTTAGAACCACCAAATTTGGTATACTATCTCATGGTACTCTAACTTAGACGCTAGACGGTTTTTGAAAGGGGTTGGAGCCCGCGGGGTCGGGCCCCCATTCATAAAAATTTCGTAAAATCTACAGTTTTCATCTTAGAACCACCAAATTTGGTATACTATCTTATGGTACTCTAACTTAGACTGCAGACCATTTTTGGAACGGGTCAAGGCCCGGGGGTCAGAGCCCCCCACATACAAAATTTTCTTAAAAAACTACAGTTTTCAATTCAGAACCACCTAATCTGGTATACTATCTCATGGTACTCTAACTTAGACGCTAGACGGTTTTTGGAAGGGGTTGGAGCCGGGGGGTCAGACTCCCCCGAATAAAAACTTTTTCGTAAAATCTACAGTTTTCTATTTAGAACCACCAAATTTGGTATACTATCTCATGGTACTCTAACTTAGACAGTAGACCGTTTTTGGAACGGATCAAGGCCCGGGGGTCAGAGCCCCCACATACAAAATTTTCTTAAAAACTGCAGTTTTCAATTCAGAACCACCAAATCTGGCATACTATCGCATGGTACTCTAACTTAGACGCTCGACGATTTTTTGAAGGGGTTGCAGCCCGGGGGTAAGGGCCCCCCTCATAAAAATTCGCAAAATCTACAGTTTTCAATTTAGAACCACCAAGTTTGGTATACTATCTCATGGTACTCTAACTTAGACGCTAGACTGTTTTTGGGATGGGTTGGAGCCCGCGGGGTCGGAGCCCCCCCCATTAAAAATTTCGTAAAATCGACAGTTTTCATCTTAGAACCACCAAATTTGGTATACTATCTTATGGTACTCTAACTTAGACAGCAGACCGTTTTTGGAACGGGTCAAGACCCGGGGGTGAGAGCCCCCACATACAAAATTTTCTTAAAAACTACAGTTTTCAATTCAGAACCACCTAATCTGGTATACTATCTCATGGTACTCTAACTTAGACGCTAGACGGTTTTGGAAGGGGTTGGAGCCCGGGGTCAGACCCCCCCGAATAAACAGTTTTTCGTAAAATCTACAGTTTTCAATTTAGAACCACCAAATTTGGCATACTATCTCATGGTACTCTAACTTAGACGCTAGACGGTTTTTGGAAGGGGCTGGAACCCCGGGGTGAGAGCCCCTCCCCCTCCTCATAAAAATTTCGTAAAATCTACAGTTTTCAATTTAGGACAACCAGATTTGGTATACTACTTATGGTTATCTAACTTAGACGGTAGACGGTTTTTGGAAGGGGTCGGGGCCCGGGTCAAGGTAGCCCCATGCAAAATTTTCGTAAAAAGTTCCGTTTTTTACTCTTAAGAATACCCTATTTACGTTCTAAGGCGCTCTTTGGCCCTTTGAGGGCCTTGCACCATAAACCATCAACCAACCAACCAACTAACTAACCTACGGTCTAAGTTAGGGACTGTAGATAACAATAAAGTGCAAAAATATGCGTTTAATGGTGTATTAAAAACACAAATCTATATAGTTTAGCTTTCACTACCAACGAACGGCTTATCAGAAAGAAATATAATGTAATGTAAACAGAGAGTTCAAGATATTCAAAATTCAAAACGGTAAGAAAAAGATGATCAATGCCAATGTGAAGTCGTATGCATGCGACATCACATAGGTACATTGCATTTCTGTGTCGCGGGATTCACAGAAGCACACGCCAGATGTACGGCAGTTCTATAGATGTCTCCTAGAAGGTAAGTATTCCCATTCCTTTTTCTTTCTTTTTTTGTTTCGCAAAATTAAATTAACTAAATCAAAAAATTTAAAATAAGTTTACTGGAAAATTGCAGGAATATCTTTTTCATTCATTAACTTTCACCCGCTGAACTTGGTGATTCCACAAACAGTAATATTTACCTCGCAAATAACTGGTATCCCTGCTAGTACAAATTATATTAATGATTTATTTGCGTCCAGTTCAATCTAGTATGTCCATAAGAGCGTTAGGGGCCGTATGAAAAATACATTTCAACGTGTGCCGCTACGGCGGCGGAGTGATCTAGGCGCTGGCTTCTGACCACTTGTCGAGAAGGATCCTGGTTCAAATCCCGGTGAATCATGGACGTTGTGCTTGACTTCTGGCACTGGCTGTCCCCCTTCCCAGGAACCAGTGGCCCAAAATTGGGAATGTCCGACTGCTTATAGCCCACTGAATTGATCACGGTGGTCGTTACCCCCCCCCCCCCCCCCAAAGATTGCGACGTGTCCATTGCTATTTGTTGTGGACCGTACAAAAAGTATGTTTTTTGATATCAAGGTGTCCACTTCCATGTAGGCTGGCCATAAAATGTTAGGAGACCGTACAAAATTGCACTTTTGTTTTCACCTTGTCAGCGCTTCGGTATATGGTTGAAGTATACGTATATATAGTTGGGCCATTTCAGCACGTAGTTTGGTTTATATAGAAAATCAAGATAATGTTACATTTTTACTCAGCTAAAACACATTAATCCCGAAGGCTATTTGTTGAAATCTTTAATCCGCCGTGCTCATATTCACAACGTTAACATAACATGTCAAGTTATTAATGTTGCAGTTTTACCCTGTCACAAAACTTTAGTTACAAGACCTTAGGCGTAAACTTTTTTTAGGAATTTTTAGTCCGACGTATTCATAAGGTTTCGATAACATGCCAAGGTTATGGTACTGCGTTTTGACTGAGGCACAAAAATTAATAAACAGGCCTTAAGCCCTTTTATCAGTTTTCAATCAACCGTGCTCATATACATAAAATTTTCAGAGAAAGTCAAGTTTACTGTGTTGCGCATTTACTCGAGTACAAAACTATAAACAGCCATTAACTTTCACCCGCTGAACTTGGTGATTCCTCAATTCATCCATTAACAAGTCTTTTAAGTGATTGTATGCTATGGTCATATTGATAATGTTTGATGACAAGTCAGGTTAATGATGTTGCACTTATTAAAGACTTAAAAAGGTGTAGAAGCTAGTAATTATTATTTGAAGTCTAAATAAAAGCTCATTTTTAACATGACTCGTCATGAAATCCTTGTGAATATGGCATTTATTTTATTTTGTACATTTTACAAAGCGTATGCATTTTTTTTTTTTTTGGCATTTGTTTTAATTTTGTGTTGTATACTTGTTACATAGCGTTTCGCATTTTTGTAATGCTTGTGACTTGTGATTGCATTTTGAATTTTTATTTGTTCCACATTTTGGATTGCATTTTGAATTTTTATATGTTTCACATTTTGGATTACTTTTTGACATTTTATGTTTTTGACATGCTATTTTGAAAATTTTGTCTTTTTTAATTTTGCGTTGGTTTTACATTCTTGCATCTTCGGCGGAATTACATTCTTGAAAAATTCAAATACAAGTTAGTAAAAGGTATAATTCAATTAGTGAGAAATACCAGCACATTTTAGTAAAGGGTAGAATTATATGAAATTCCTCTTAAAATGTCCAGCATGTTAACATTGTCTCTGTGCACCAAAGAAGTTCGAATTCCTTTTTATCTTGCCAGCGTTCCTCTTCTGGGTGGATTTGTTGGAATCTGTGCTATCACTCTTTCGATTTTAGCCATAGTTGTTCTCTGCTCTTTCGCAATTTCACTGATTATTTCGTACAGTCACAGTTTTTTCTCTCCCAGAATTGTATTCCAGCGTCTGTCTAATCTTTCAAGTTCGTTTTGTGTTCTGGGAAAGCCAAATAAATTGTTTTCACTAACTGACCAAATTGTTGGCGGGAACAGCGGAGGGCTTCTGCTTGGATTGTTTCTTCTGCTCCCACAAAATTTTCCAAGAACATAATTTTCCTCAAACCACTGAACAACAGAATCTGCATATTCTAGTAAAATTGATTTCACAAAATGAAATGCCGAAAACATTAAAAAAACTGCAACCACACGAAACAAAAATACCCAAAACATGGTAAGAAATTCTGTTGAAAGCACAATGAAGGTATACGATAGGAGAAATATATGTTTTTAAAACTTAATACAAGTGTCAAAACTGAAATAAAAAGAAAGAAAACAGAAATATTCCAAATTTCATTGTTACTTTAGATATTTTGACCTGTTCACATTTCGTAAATTGTACTTGCACTCGGTCTAAAAATATTACTTACAAGGATTCTTTAGTAACTTTTAATCGCTGTGGTCGTATTTATAAGGTTTGCATAACAAATCAAGTTCATAATGTTGCGCTTTCACTTAGGCACCAAATGCTAATTATTGGCCGCTAGGCCTAGGCCTTTTAAATAATTTTTGATAAGCGTAACACTCTTAAATTGATTTGTCATGCAAACCTCATATAATCACAGCATTATAAAAATTACTGTAAATGCATATGCCTAGGTCTCGGGCGTAGCTATTAATGCTTTGTGCTCGAGTAACATTTAAACAGAATTCATTTTATTTTCTATGAAAACTACATAAATATCAGCTCGGAGGACTGAAAACTATCAAAAATCTCTAGGCCTATTGTCTGCTTAATAGTTCCAACCTCAGAAAAGCGCATTGCGAAAATCTTGAACTTCTATGAAAACATTATGAAAATTAGCACGGCACACTGAAAATTGCAAAACAGCCCCAGTCCTAGGGTTTTCTAATTATTGTTTTGTACCTGACTAAAAGTGTAACATTATCTTTAGTTCTTACTAGCAGGGGTACCCGGTATTTCCCAGGTAAATATTACTATTTCTAAAATCACCAAGTTCAGCGGGTGAAAGTTAATGAATGAAAAAGCTATTTCCGTAAATTTCCAGGAAACTTATTTTAAATATTTTGATTTAGTTAATTTAATTATACGAAGCAAAAAAGAATTTACATTATTTACAGTACATTGTATTTCTGCCTGATAAGGCAACCGTTGGTGGTGAAAGCTAACGTTTATTAATTTGTGTTTTTAATACATCATGAACCGGATATTTTTTCACTTTATTGTTATCTACGGCCTCTAACCTAGACCGTAGGTGCGGTAATGGAGTGCTGTATTGGGATGCAGTTCTTAAGAGTAAAAATTGTAATTTTTACGAAAATTTTGAATGGACCCCCTTCACACCGGGCACCGACCCTTTCCGTCTGCGGTCTAAGTTACAATACAATGAGGGAGTGTACTAAACTGTAGGTTTTACAAAAATTGGCATGGGGGAGGGCTCTGAACCCCTGTCTCCAACCGTTTCCAAAAATCGCCTGCATTCTCAGTTAGAGTACCATGACATAGTATACCAAATTTGGTGGTTTTAAATTGAAAACTGTAGATTTTACGAAACATTTTTATGGGGAGGGCTCTGACCCCGTGCCTGACCCGTTCCCAAAACCGTCTACCATCTAAGTTAGAGTACCATGAGATAGTATACCAAATTTGGTTGTTCCAAATTGAAAACTGTAGATTTTACGAAAATTTTGTATGGGGGGAACGATCTAACCCCCGGGCCCCAACCCGTTCCGAAAATCGTCTACGGTCTAAGTTAGAGTACCATGATATGGTATACCAAATTTGGTGGTTCTAAATTGAAAACTATAGATTTCAAGAAATTCTATATGGGGGGGGGGCTCTGAACCCCGGGCTCCGACCCTTTCCAAAAAACCATCTACCGTCTAAGTTAGAGAACCATGAGATAATATACCAAATTTGGTCGTTCTAAATTGAAAACTAGTTTTTACGAAAACATTTTATGGGCGGAGGGACTCTGACCCCGTGCCCGACCCGTTCCAAAAACCGTCTACCGTCTAAGTTAGAGTACCATGAGAGAGTATGCCAAATTTGGTGGTTCTAAATTGAAAACTGTAGATTTTACGCGGCATTTTATGGGAGGGGGGCTCTTACTCCCCGGCTCTAACCCCTTCCAAAAACCGTCTAGCGTCTAATTTAGAGTTTCATGATACCAAATTTGATGGTTCTGAAATGAAAACTAGATTTTACGAAAATTTTGTATGTGGGGGGCTGTGACCCCGGGCCTTGACCCGTTCCAAAAACGGTCTGCAGTCTAAGTTAGAGTACCATAAGATAGTATACCAAATTTGGTGGTTCTAAGATGAAAACTGTAGATTTTACGAAATTTTTATGAGGGAGGGCCCGACCCCGCGGGCTCCAACCCCTTTCAAAAACCGTCTAGCGTCTAAGTTAGAGTACCATGAGATAGTATACCAAATTTGGTGGTTCTAAATTGAAAACTGTAGATTTTAGGAAAAATTTTTATTCGGGGGGTCTGACCCCCGGGCTCCAACCCCTTCCAAAAACCGTCTAGCGTCTAAGTTAGAGTACCATGAGATATTGTATACCATATTAGGTGGTTCTGAATTGAAAACTGTAGTTTTTAAGAAAATTTTGTATGTGGGGGGCTCTGACCCCCGGGCCTTGACCCGTTCCAAAAACGGTCTGCAGTCTAAGTTAGAGTACCATAAGATAGTATACCAAATTTGGTGGTTCTAAGATGAAAACTGTAGATTTTACGAAATTTTTATGAGGGGGGGGGGGCGACCCCGCGGGCTCCAACCCCTTTCAGAAACCGTCTAGCGTTTAAGTTAGAGTACCATGAGATAGTATACCAAATTTGGTGGTTCTAAATTGAAAACTGTAGATTTTACGAAAAAGTTTTTTTTCGGGGGGGTCTGACCCCCGGGCTCCAACCCCTTCCAAAACCGTCTAGCGTCTAAGTTAGAGTACCATGAGATAGTATACCAAATTTGGTGGTTCTAAATTGAAAACTGTAGATTTTAGGAAAAAGTTTTTATTCGGGGGGGGGGTCTGACCCCCGGGCTCCAACCCCTTCCAAAAACCGTCTAGCGTCTAAGTTAGAGTACCATGAGATAGTGTACCAGATTAGGTGGTTCTGAATTGAAAACTGTCGTTTTTAAGAAAATTTTGTATGTGGGGGCTCTGACCCCCGGGCTTTGACCCGTTCCAAAAACGGTCTGCAGTCTAAGTTAGAGTACCATAAGATAGTATACCAAATTTGGTGGTTCTAAGATGAAAACTGTAGATTTTACGAAATTTTTATGAGGGGGGGGCGACCCCGCGGGCTCCAACCCCTTTCAAAAACCGTCTAGCGTCTAAGTTAGAGTACCATGAGATAGTATACCAAATTTGGTGGTTCTAAATTGAAAACTGTAGATTTTAGGAAAAAGTTTTTATTCGGGGGGTCTGACCCCCGGGCTCCAACCCCTTCCAAAAACCGTCTAGCGTCTAAGTTAGAGTACCATGAGATAGTGTACCAGATTAGGTGGTTCTGAATTGAAAACTGTAGTTTTTAAGAAAATTTTGTATGTGGGGGGCTCTGACCCCCGGGCCTTGACCCGTTCCAAAAACGGTCTGCAGTCTAAGTTAGAGTACCATAAGATAGTATACCAAATTTGGTGGTTCTAAGATGAAAACTGTAGATTTTACGAAATTTTTATGAGGGGGGGGCCCGACCCCGCGGGCTCCAACCCCTTTCAAAAACCGTCTAGCGTCTAAGTTAGAGTACCATAAGATAGTATACCAAATTTGGTGGTTCTAAGATGAAAACTGTAGATTTTACGAAATTTTTTATGAGAGGGAAGGGGGTCCCACCCCGCGGGCTCCAACCCCTTCCAAAAACCGTCTAGCGTCTAAGTTAGAGTTTCGTGATACCAAATTTGATGGTTCTGAAATGATAACTAGATTTTACGAAAATTTTGTATGTATGGGGGGAGGGGGGGGGCTACGACTCCCCGGGCCTTGACCCGTTCCAAAAACCGACAACCGTCTAAGTTAGAGTACTATGAGATAGGATACCTGATTTGGTGGTTCTGAATTGAAAACTGTAGTGTGGGGGGCTCTGACCAACCGGGCCCCTGACCCGTTCCAAAAACCGTCTACCGTCTAAGTTAGAGCGCTATGAGATAATATACCAAATTTGGTAGTTCTAAATTGAAAACTATATCTTACGGCAATTCTGTAGGGGGGGGCTAACCTCCCCCTCTCCAACCGCTTCCCAAAACCGTCTACAGTCTAAGTTAGAATACCACGAGATAGTATACCAGATTTGGTGGTTCTGAATTGAAAACTGTAGATTTTACGAACATTTTGTATATGGGGGGCTCTGACCAACCGGGCCCTGCCCCGTTCCAAAAACCGTTTACCGTCTAATATTTTTAGTGCCAAAGAAAAACGTAATATTCCTATCCTGTCTGCGTGTCCAAATTTTATAAATTTGATCAGGGAGCAAGACGTTTGAAATCGTACGTTTTCCTGAATTCGTTTTGTATGTAACCAAAATCTGTAAACGCGACGAATTGACGTAGTCGACGAATTTGTCCGCGACGAATTGACGCGCGACGAATCGTTAATTGAACGCGCGACGAATTGACGCGCGCGACGAATTGACGCGCGACGAATTGACGCACGACGAATTGATGCAGGCGACGAATTGACGTAGTCGACGAATTGACGCACGCGACGAATTGTCGGGACACCTATCATCAGACACTACTGCAAAACTTTCTTTCACTTGACCAATTTGTGTAACACATGTAAACAATGAGATTTGTACATTTTGCCAGTGATAGCTTTGTATCTCATCAGGCAATATAACTGACCAGTTCTCTGCAAAATCAAAATGTAAAACACACACAGAACTCCCTTTCGCAGAGATTTTTAGCTTTGGCTATTCCTTCTCTCTGGATTTTTTTGATATAATTATGAGGAATTGCTTTATTAATCCAATGTCTAGCATCTTCAAGGAACCTTTCAGTAGGTACAGTTTTCTTTATAAGGTCATTACGTTCCCAAATAGCATATGTAACTTCTTCTTCATTCAACAAGCCAAGAGTATCAGCTGTCAGTGCATCTGTACCGAGACAGTCACCACACATTTGGAGCCAACAATCTTCATTGTCTGTTTTGTTACACAAACACTTAAGTAAAAGAGCCTCTTCAGTATACTTTTCATTAGTTACATTTTGGAGAGCTATGCTTATTAGTGTAAGATTACTACAGTAAATGCAAGTACAAACTGCTTGTATAGGTTGAATTTTCACCCACTTTGGACATAGTGAATAAAATTTTGAAAGTTCAATTTTTATTCCTTCGTTTTCCTTTTTCAATATACTGTATGTCTGTTTGATTGATCTTGTCATAAATCTTTTTGCCTTTTTTAACTTTCTCACCATTACCATCTTTAACACATATAACATCTTTTTTGTTTGGACTCTCTCTTGTGCAGTCTTTGCTGTCATCTAGGTAGTATGACAAAGCAATTGCCTTAGTATCTGCAGACAATGGATGTCCACTGTAGGGATCAGGTTTAGCATAAATTCCTTTTTCTTTTTTAACACTACTTATCTATGATGTACTTTGATACTGAAGGTAACTTTGCCTCCAGTTGCATTTTAGTAAAAGTATGTGGTAACAGTGTCAACAATTGCACTTTTTCATTGTATTTAGAATTTTGAAGAGCTGTGTTAGTGTTAAAAAACCACTGATTGCAAGTATTACAGTCAGGTTTTTCAGCAGAAGGTTCACTTGAAATGTCATCATTGACACTATACACTTCTTCTGATTTCTTCACAGATGCAGTTACTAGTACTTCCTCTAATTTCAACTTTTTCTTTTTACATAACTTTGCCTCCTCTCAGGCCTAACTTGTGAAGGGGATTTCAATGGCGACATATTTACATCAAGAATGTTAATACTTTTGTTGACAGCATTTACAATCTCCTCACTTGCAATAAAAGATTCATCAGATGAAATTTCTTGTTCAGGTTCATTTGTAAGTTCCCCCATTTTTTTTTTTTTTTTTTTATAAAAAACAACACAATTACTACACAAACTGTCATTACTTTTTACAATAACAGACCTACCTACAATCCTTTGAATTGAATCAGCTAAATCACCAACACCACATAACCTCACACTCTTACTTTTGTATACAGTTTTTTTGTGTCTTCTAATATAGTCCACACACTTAATTCGTTCAGAACTATGATAATCTGACATTATTAAATAGGCCTATTCAGCAAAAATGTAAAAAACATATCTGAGAAATCACTAACACATATCAAGTGTTACTCTTCCAAACAAAAGAACAGACTGCACAGTAGTTATAGCACAGGTGGGTGTGGCCATGGAGGGGGAGGGGCTAGTGAGACAGTTGATTAGCTGTGCAGTGAGCAAACACTGGTCATGCATGTGCATGTATGATCCTGTTGCTTCAGCATTGCACAGGTGTAGAACAAGCTTATTTGTTGTTTAAGCATTAAGACTAGGTCAGTTCATTTAACAACTGTAACTTTATTACAGAATTTATTATATAATAATTAAAATTATTTTTTTTTTATTTACTAAATTAATATTTTAAATATTTTTACTTTAAGTATTATAATTAGTCTACTAGCCTATATTTTAACTTTCAGAGCTAATTTAAAACAAAACTTTGTAGTGTCTTTCTGCGACCTGCAAATGCTGGAGAAGTGTCATTTTCAAAAAAACGTTCAAAATTTACGAGGCAAAAACACACAATTCTGCCCCCACCAATTGATAATATACTAATAGGACAACATAAGGTCAAGTTTTAAGATTTTTAAAAAATGGGGTTTTTGAGTTATTGCTACTTGAAAATAGTGCATTTTCGTACTTTTGCATATTTTGAAGTTGAATTGTATAGACTGTATATATGTTAGGCAATAAATAAAATTTGCTGTAAAACTACCATTGGTGGACTACACATTTCCATCTTTATTTATTTAAAAAAACTTTTCTTAGTGTAAGAAAAAAATCGTTAAATGTCAGAAAAACCAAAATTTTGTACCTAAAAAGTGGATTTTTTTAATTACTAATAATTATAACATGCATATTTAAAGTATGTCAAGTTAAAAATCAATTCATTAGCTACAAAACAAAACAAAAATGAACTGGATCACCCAAATAGTTTAAACGCAATAACATTATTAAAATATGCCATTTTTGACATTCCTTTCAAAGCACGCGTTTTTCACCAAATTTCAAAATGGCGCAGCAAGTGATATAAATTTTTTTGGAGCAAATCCATTTGGAATATCTTATATCTGTAGTAGGAGTAGCCACTGTAATTTTTTTGAGCAAATCTAAGGGGGTCAACTGACATGCTCTGCCTGAATTGAGATGGAATGGGCCATAAGTTTCTGTTATTAAGAACAGTTTTAAGCACAGCAGTGTATTCACCAATAATGGGCTTTGGGGAAATTTGAAGTGTGTGTGTGTGTGTGTATGTGTGTGAGAGAGAGAGAGAGAGAGAGAGAGAGAGAGTGTCATTGCCATCATTATCAGTCAAGAATTGTGTTTAAAAAACTCTTGCATTCCTAGTGTCTGATAAAGTGGAAGGCTAGGTAAACTACATTTTTGTGGGCACTTTTGATATGAGAGAACAAGATAGTAAATTAGAAAACAACCGTGCCCTGTTCTAGGTGTGTTTTAATAATATTCACCAAGCTAAGCTCCCTTCCCGTGTGTGTGTGTGTGTGTGTGTGTGTGTGTGTGTGTGTGTGTGTGTGTGTGTGCATTTTTGAGAGAGAGAGAGTAATAAATGTTTTCCCCATCTTTAGCATACTGTTAGCAGGTTAAATGTTTGATCATATGAGGGCATCTCGAAAGTTCTTGGCCTGATAAAGGAATGGTAATGGAAGAATATGGTAGACCTATTTTTCTACATAGTCCCCTTGCAGGTCCACACAGCTTTTCTAGCAGTACTCCTAGGCTCTTATGCCCTCCAAATAAAATTATTTGTTAGGCTGTCAAAATAGGCTTTCACAGCATCCGTAATCTTCTCGCCCATCCTGAAATATGTGTCTGATAAGTTCTTTTTCAGATTTGAAACCTTTTCCTCTTAGATGGTTGTCTGTAGGGGCAAGATCAGGTGAATGGGGAGGGTTGTTAGTTACAGTTCAAACTGGCATTCATAGATGGCAGCCATGGCAATTGTTGATTTGTGGCTTGGAGCATTATGCTGATGAAACAACACTGCTTTGGTTAGCTTTCCTTGGCATTTATCCTTTAAATATAATGAGATCCTTAGGTTAGCATTTTTGCTTCAGTGATTGTTTGGCGCTTTAGAAGGTAATACCTCCTGCACGCGCCAGAGAACTGTTGTTATCACCTCTCTAGAAGATATGACAGGAATCGCCCTCTTTGAAGTGGATGAGCCACCACTCTTCTATTGTTTTGACCCTGAAATATAGTGATATGCCCATATTTCATCCACTGTTATAAATCATTGCAGAAATTCTTATTGCTTGGCTTGAAGCAGTGAAAGATCTTTTTGTGACATGTTCCATCTGATCACTTTTTCCATAACTGTCAGGAGTTCTGGGAACTATCAGGTAGCAGCAGCCTTTGTCATTGCCAGATGTTCTGTGAGAATGCAATCAACTGTTGTTTCTGAGATTTGCAATGTCTCACTAATCTGCCTGACTATTAAATGCATCTTGCAGCACTGTTTCATACACCTTGTCCACAGTATCTTGAGTGATAGCTTCAGAGGATGCATTATCTTCCACAATTGTTCTCCGATGCTTGAATTCTGTTGCCCACTTCTTTACAGTAGTGTATCAAGTGCAGGGCTTCTGAAAGAGTAAGGGCTGGCTCATCGAGCGTCCGAACGTGAACCCCTCTCACTCGGGAGCATGACGTCACCACGAGGATACTGAGTAAAGCAGCAGCAGCTCAACAGTTAAAGAGACATAGGGACATGTGCATATTTGCATTTGAAACTACGCATATATAAACAATTTATCAGTTTCATTCCCCGTTATTGTGTCTGTTTAAAAGTTCAATTATGATAAATGAATGCCTAATCTAATATAGAAAGTAATGCAGCTGGTCTATGAAGTGGTTCTGTAAAATTTTCAAGAAATTAGGTGGGTCTGTAAAAATCCAAATCTTTGTGTTGCTGTTTAAAGGATGCGTGAAAAATGACTTTTCAGGCGAAATTAACAATCCCTTCCGTAATGTCATGCAACCTTCCAAATCTGAAACCACTGCTTTTCAGCTATTATGCCATTTTTTTTTTTTTTTTTTTTAGAGTTGTAATGATCTCAAAGAGAAGCTTTTTATTCATTACGTGTTGAAAATAAAAATAAACTGGTTGCTTCCATGGAGACAAAATTCCACTGACTAGGACAATTAAGACTTTAGAATATGGTCCCAGAATCTGATTCATTCCTGTGTCACAGCATATTTTGCTGTCAATGTGTATTTTATCAAAGCTAAGAATGCAAAGCTTCTCATTTTCTGATAGAGTTTCACTATGTTTCTTCATAAGAAGCAGAACGTTGTGGAGAATTCCAGGATGACAAATAAATTTGGCACACCATCATTTTAACGTGCTTGCACTTAGTAAAGGAATCCAAATTTTATCCTTCCAGAAATCATAAGTTTTCCTAGAAATATCTCTACTCACTATGCCATGAAAAATATTAACATCTTCTGTCCACTTGTTTCTTTTGTGTTGCGATGCATTCTAGCTGTGAAGGCATAAACATTTTCTTGAAGGTTTACGTATCTTTTCATGTGTTCTTGTAATAGTCTTTTTCTCATATGCAGAATCTCTGAACGATTGTTCTTTAAACGTTGCATTTTAGCTCTTAAAAGTCTGTGGAAATGTTTGTTTTTCTTCTTTAAGCTGCCTTTCTGTTTTTCCATCCTGATAACTCTCTCAGAGAGAATTTTGTTTTTAGTTTCCATTTCTGAGCAAGACATGCATACTGTTATAAATGTTATTTCTTCTTCTGTACGTTCTTTTTCATTGAAAATAACGTCCTCCCCAACGCGCTTTTTCTTTTCTTTTTCCTCTTTTACTGAGTCATGTGATTCGATTCAGAGCTTTCGACTTACATACCTTTTCATTTGGCTTTGTTCTTGTGCATTATCGAGTACGCTAGTTAATCTTGTACATTCCAAATTAAAATTTGGCACAGCTGTAGGTTTCAAAAATTTACGTTCTGGAACTCCAAGCAAGCGATTTTTATATCATTTTCATAGTCTGAACTGTGGAAATGGTCACTACAAATTCTTGCTGTTTCAGCTTTAAAATTATCTGTACACTTGCATATTCATTCCTTTACCATGTCCTTGTTATTCACAGGGAAAACGTGATAAACCACACCCTTGATTTTCTTATGCATATTTTTACAACTACTAGCCAGATCAGGAGAGCAAAAATGATTCTGAGACAGATGATATAATAATAAACAAGACACGAATGAAAATAAACAAGACACGTTTATTCATAAAGAAATATGAGTAACAAAAAATCACTCAGTTCACAGGTTTACTACCAACAGAATAGAGGTAGAGACTTGTGGAGAAAAGCGCCTGTCCTCGCCAGAGCTTAAATTTTTGTCTTCAAACAAGGGAATGACCCAGCCCTTCTCTTCTACGACCCTGATGAAGTGGCATCCTCCCCTAGTGTTGCCATCATATATTCATTGATGCCCTGTGGCTCCAACCCTTTTTATGCTGATACTTTATCACAGCTGTGAGCTCTTGCTTCTCTATTTTTCCTTCTTTGATTGACCTAGTTACCCTACCTTTCAGGAACTGAAAATAATAATAATAATAATAATAATAATAATGTGAGTATAAAGCTGAGAACTGGTCTGTAGGCATATAATGGCTTTTGTTATGACGTCCACAAAAAATTGCGAACATACGACTGTTTTATTCTTTCATGGTTTTATAGTCAAGCTGAAAACTTTTGAAACATCCTACATAAATGCCATGAAGTACTGAATATAAAAATTGCAGTATCTAATATCGAAAATAACTGCCAGACTGTGAAGTAAAAGTGACATTTTTAAGTCATGTAATCTTAATGTATGCAGCGAAAAAAAAAAAAAAATTTCAAAAAATCAAAAAATCCTAGATCCCAGCCATATCATATGATGGACCGCAATCCTTGTCCATTATGTCTGTCGCAGCCTGATGCTTTTGAAATCTTAATCCTGCTGTATAGCAAATTACCTGGACTATATACAAACATGAAATTCTTCCGCGAATTCGCGGAATTCCACTTTTTTCGGCATCTTTTTGGTCATTCTTGAGGTCATTGCAAAAATGAAGAGAATTTTTTCAGGATTTTTTTAGGGAGGGGGATCTGGATCTTTCTGTAGAAAATTCCTGCTTTTTTGTTGAATAAAAGAACTAAGTGCTTTCTAGCTGAAAGCATTGTTTTGGGAGTGGGGGGGGGGGGGGCAAGTAGAAATGCTGGAGGGTGGAGTCAGGAGCTCAATTCGTTTACTGCTGTCAACAATGGATGGGATGTCAGTCACTTAAGCATCGCAGCGCGAAGGGTGGAAGCTCCGCCTACTTCGTCCTTTAGAGAAACTGCCGCAGCCCACAAGAAGAACAGCCTTTCTGTGGTTTCCAGGAAATCCCCACTCTGCATTCTATTCGTGACATCATCCCCAGGAACTCTCCCCCCCCTCTCTCTCTCTCTCTCTCTCTCTCGTCATTTCCGATGTACCCGAATGGGTTCCTGCTTTTCTGATATCGTTTGAGAATCGAAGCTCTCGTGAAACCTCTTCCTAGGTGAGGACACACAGTGATGCCAATTGCTAGAAATTACGGAAACTCTGTAATTATTACGGATTTCCCCCGGGATTACGGATGACTAACAAAAAATTATGGATATTCAAAAGTGTGAAAAAAGAAAAAAGCACGGTGCCAGATTACATAAGCCCTGCGTGCTTCTTTTGCCGTGATCCGGCATTACGTCGACTTGGCATGCTTCTTTCGCCTTGGCCCTGTATTACATAGATCTGGCGTGCTTCTTTTGTAGTGGCCCGGGATTACGTTGGCTCAGACGTGCTTCTTTCGCTGTTGCCCGGAATTGTGTCGGCCCGATGCCTCTGAACCAAGTTGGTGACACACCTCTTTGTTTCTTTTCTTTTTTTCTAAGGAGGAGGAATGTGTTTTGCTTATTTGGAAACTTAGTGGAAATAAAGCACGGCGCCTGGCTAGAATAACGTCGGCCTGAAGCCTTTGAACAAAGTTCGTGACGCAACTCTGTTTCTTTCCTTTCTTTCTTTTTTTTTCTAAGGAAGAATGTGTTTTGCATGTTTGAAAGCTAAGTGGGGGGAAAAGCACGACTTCGGGCCAGTATTACGTCGGCCCGAATCCTCTGAACAAAGTTTGTTATTCGGCTTGCCGGGTTTTTTTTTTTTTTTTTTTTCCTCTCTCTCCTCTTTTTGAGGAGGAGGAATTTGTTTTGCTTGTTTGAAAGCTAAGGGGAAAGAGTGCATCATGAGAGGCTCAAAAACGTGGTTAAAAACAAGAATTCGGCAGGGAAAATCTCCCCACTTGCTTGACATTGATGGAGATTCATATCACCATATTCACAATGCAAGCAAAAAATTTTGCAAGCCATTTTAAGGTTACATTGAGAAATACTTTACTGACTTCTTCAATGACTTTAAATGGTCGGCAAATCAACGTGAAGCCCTTGCTGAAATTTGTGAAATTATAGGGCTGAAATTCACTGAAGTTAAGAACATGGTGCAACACAGGTGGTTGTCATTCTATCATGCGGCATTAAACAGTTCATGCATCCATGATGCCCTTTTGCTCCTGTATTATGGATTTGTGCAGTCTAATGAAAGACCCAATATACATGGATGTCAAACAAAATATGTAAAGAAAGAAATATTAGTAAAGAAGGAAAGTTAAAATTCCAGGAGCTTTGGGAGAAATTATGGGGAAAAAATCTGTGGAAGAAAACGGAGATCTAGAACTGTTGTAAAATTATTGAAAGCTCAAAGAAAACTTTGCTTATATTCAATTTTTATGTTGCAGCTCTACCTCTTTTGGAAAAATATGTGTGCTTATTTCAAACAAAGGAGCCATTAATTCATAAAAGTTTTTGATGAGCAGAAGGAACTATTCTTGGATTTCTTAGCTTGTTTCTTAAAACAAGAGATACTGAAAGGCAAACCTGTGAAAGATTTGATAGGGCAAACCTGTGAAAGATTCTTGGATCAGGAACATTATTTTGGAAAGCAAATCAAATGACATTGTGGTGGAAATTTTTTTAAGTCAGGCTGCTGAAGCTAATATTCAGCGTGCTTTAAATACATGCAAAAGACACTACCATTATGTAGTTTTCTTTACATTGCCAAAGACACTACCATTATGTAGTTTTCACTACCATTATGTAGTTTTCTTTTACATATCTGCTATTTATCCTTCTACAAGGTGACATAATCTAACTTTAAAAAGACTGAAAAACTTCCACAGTTCTGTTCAAATATATTGAATTCGGAGGAAATGGAAAGCTATGCTCTAGAAATTCACCAGTATCAGGTTGATTAACGACTTCCATCTCCTGTTGATGAAGTTGGAAACTTTGTAAAATTTGATGTGTGGTGGGCAAAGGTGTTTAACCTCTACAATTACACTACGTTATCTAAAATAGTAAAAGCCTTGATATCATGCTTTCATGGTCCACAGGTTGAAAGTTCTTTCAGCATGTTGCCCGAAATCATAGATATAAAATCAGGAAGAATGAACATTGAAACCTATTCAGCTATACAAACTGTGTAGTATACACTTTAAAGCACAGGGTACGTCTGCAGTTAATTTCTGCAGTAAAGAAATTTTTTTGCAAGAAGCAGTTGATGCCAACCTCTGCCAAAATCTTAGGACATCAGAAACAAGTTATACCAAAGAAATGGAAAGGAAAAGAAAAGGAATTATCAGCAAAAAGAAAAAGTTAGCAGTGGATGCTGTTCAGCTGCAGAGTCAACGTAAAATAAATATGGCCATGCAGCTTGCTGAGAAGAAAGCCAGGCTTGCTCAGAAGAGGAAATTCGAATTGTTGTACAAGCAAGTACAACAAAAAAGGGCAAAATATCTTTGAAGCAACCTGTTTAAAAACCATAACTTCTGGTCATGTTTTTTTTTTACATTTGTACATATTCAAGTATATATTACAATACATATTCCAATTATCATTTAGTAAGAATCTGTGAATTTAACTTATTTCTACACACATGACTCTTGAGACACATTTCATTTCTGAAAAATTTGGTACATTAGAGTGCTACTAAGCCAACAAGACTGACTTATCTTTTAAACTATGATGTTTGACCAAAACTAATCTGTGGATATATGTTTCTAATTCTTGCAAGTTTCTAATTGCTTGACTAAATGCACAAACTTTCCTAGACAATTACTTTTCACCTCAGGATTTAGCTAGTAAAGATTTACATGTAAGTTTTAAATCTGATATTTTAAAATATTTAATTTTATTTTGTTCTTAATTCCCTACTTTTCTATTGTGAATATAATGTGCTTCACTTTAATATTTACTTACATAATTTACAGAAAATAATTCCATATGGCTTGTGCAATCTAAAATATTGTTTATGCTGTATTTTAAAATGCTCACACCGTGCTTTCGCGTGTCACAATTTTCCACCCACTTAAAAAGTTCAGCTTGTATTGTCATTGGCTGGTCTCATGTATGTATATAATTGATGCATTTTTCTGATATTTCATTTTCTGAATTAAGAGCTGATTGTCAACATTGTATGATCTTTTCAGGTATTTAGTGAATGAAATGTTGTCGGAGGTCGATCGTCAGAGAACTCATGTGTTTAGTTCATATTTCTATCCACGACTGACACAGAGGCCTGGAAGGCCAAGTGGTTTAACAGCTGCTGCCGCCGCAGCTGCTTCAGCTGATGAAGAAGAACATCTGCCATCGTAAGAACTTAGTCTTTATTTCTCCTTGATGAAAGTTATTTGTGATATTCAAATTTTATTACAGCTGTATCAGTTTTGTAAGTTTTTGCCAATTGATGATGATCTTGTTTTTGCATGAGTGACATTAATCTACCTTGACTAATGTTAGTCTATATTGAAGCCTCTAAGGGAAGGGAAGGGTTGTGTGTGTGGAAAAGAATAAAAGCTGAATTTGGAATATATATCCACATTTGTTAGTAACTACAAAAATCATGTGGTTAAACTTGAATAGATTTTTAACTCATCTTTATTTCTGTGCTTCCTTAGCTCATTATTTCCACTTGAATTTTTTTTTAGCTATTTGTATTCAGGAAGTTCCTTTTTTTTTTTTTTTTTTTTTTGAAAAACTAGTTTTATTCAGATGTAATTGCATTTCAAATTAGCCTTCCTTGAGAAACTATGCAAACAACATATCACCAGTACGACCTCCAGTTTTACACGTTCTGTGGAATTGCTGGATTTTGATGTGTTCGTAATGCTATAGTTGAAACAGAAAGATTGTTTAAATCTTCTTGGTATCTAGATCAACATAAATGCAGAATGTCTTACTACACCCATGTTAGGAATGTGCCTTATGATCTGATAAAAGAATTGACGGCCCACCTCAACTAATACCGGGTGCGCCATATAAAAGAGGCCCAGTGGCCAGATGTTGTTTGACGGGTTTCCAGTTAAAACAGCTTTTTTCCACTTCTAACCGGTCTCTGTGTGTACAGCTGCAAAGGAATTCTCCAGAGTGGTTAGTCACAGCCAAAGCAGTGTAGGTATGCAGTCATAAGTGTAAGTGAAGAGAGAACGTAGGCAACGGAAATTGTTTTAAGTATGGAACAGCAGACTTTTATTGTGGAACAGTATTTCAGAAATAACTCATACAAGGTTTTAAATGAGTTCTTTACAGAAAAATTTCCACATTTTGCAGCACCGCGAAATCAGTGGTACAGAAGTTAGTGCGGAAATTTCATGAAACCGGCACGTTGTGCAACAGGAAAAGAAACAAACGCAAGACAATTCGTACTGAAGACAATATCAAGGATGTGTGCACAATGATGTTACAAAGCCCTCGGAAGTCGATTTGCCGATTATCGTCTGCAACTAAAATATCCGTCACGTCATGCCGACGCATACTTAAGGTGGATTTGCATTTTCGGCCGTACAAAGTTATGGCGCTCCAAGAACTTAAAACTCCTGATTATGCAAAACGGATGCAATATTGTAAGCGGTTTTAGGAGACTATTATTGGGGGTGAAATGGACCCAACACTTTATTACACGACAGATGAAGCATGGTTTCATCTGTCCGGGTATATCAATGCGCAAAACAGCAGAATTTGGACCGACACGAATCCCAGTCGGACAATGGAGACTCCTCTGTACGACCAAAAGATATCCATTTGGTGTGCTGTGTTTGCGAAGAGGATAGTGGCCCCATGCTTTTTCACTGACACCATCAACTCAGCGTGCTATTTTCAGCAACTGTTCAACCCATTTGTTGCCGCACTCACAAAAGAAGAGCGAACATATGCTTTCTTTCAGCAGGATGGTGCAACGGCGCATACTGCGCCGAACAGTCTACGTGCTGTACATGAAGTGTTTGGAAAAGACAGAACTGCATCGAAAGAACTATGGCCATCCAAATCATCCGATCCCTCCACCGTGACTTTTATCTATGCAGAGCATTGAAACGGAAAGTATATGCAACTAATCCGCACACCCTTGATGATTTAAAAGTGAACATTACAGGTGCCATAGCCCAGATTACTGTCGATGTGTTGTGATGCGTTAGGAACAACATGTTTTGTCGTGTGCAGCTGTGTCTTGTTGTTGGAGGACAGCACTTTCAGCAATTGTTGTAAACGCATGTAAAGTACACCTGTTGTTTGTCATTTCAACTATTCTTTACCATGTATAGTAACATTGCCTGACTGTTGTCGTTCATTATACTCGGGCCTCTTTTATATGGCGCACCCTGTATTAGTCATGCTAAGGCATTTGACACTTTCTTTAAAAGTCATGTGAACATTTTAGTGTAGCCAAATTTGCTCAAAGAAGCAAAACATAAAAAATAAAAAGCGGGTAGGCTGTGTCGGAGCACTGCCACAAGGTTTTACGTGAATATGTCTCGTTAGCGCATAATATTCATTTGGGTCTAGTAAATGAAACAAAGACAAATTCAGTAGTCAATTACAAGTTTATTAATATTTGTAATCTATCCAGCATTGTACAGAGTTTGGTATCGTTTTGAGGAGTGCCAAATTCTTCTCCATGCACTCCTTGAGGAAACTCCTGTTATCAAATATTTTGCGAGTGATGCTGTCTGTCTGTTTGCTTCAAACATCTGAATATATTGTAAATGCCATTGACTACTTTCATTCTCAAAATCTTCACCATATACAGAACATGATCTGGTTTAACTCCACTCCGATCGCTTCTACGAATCTCGCTGGTAGCCATCACGTACGGAGTTACCCATACAATTACATCGAAATTGAACTGACGATGTACGCTGTAATATATCGCCAGAAAAGACCACTCTTCTGCGTGGACATCATACACCAAGTTGATTGGAGTCACGTGGTGACCTGGCGCGATGTCCAAGCACTCTCTTCATTACAGAGCATCTTGTGTTGTTTCGCAAGCAGAACTTTAGACTCTGGCACCGAATCCGGCTCCATGGATTGAATCAGATACGCACTATCCTTCTGCTTGCTCTCGTCGAATGCTGCCCAATTGATCTGGATGTTGTAATGCTTGTACAACAGTTGGTTCACCAAGAATTGAAGCCAAGCCTTTCACCACTTACTCCTTTACGAAACCACTCAAGCACGTCGACTTGTAGATCAAGTTCTTCTTGATATTAACGTTGAAAGCGTGACCATCGTCCAGACGCCGTGGCAACTGCTGCACTATTGTGTTAACATTCACTGGAACGTTTATCACTTGGCCTACGATTCCATAGTTGCCCTCATAGCAAAGTCGACGGATCTGCATGAATGGAAGCCTCGGAGAAATCAATCTGGTACTTATTGGATCCAACGGTGGCAAACCGATCGGTTTCGGTGGGTACCTGAAACTGTTCAATCGTGACAACTTCGGAATCTTGTTGCTTTCCAATTATTTACGACATGTACTGCACAACTTGAACTCTGCTATGTTCTCGCCAGGAAATGTCTTTTCGAGCAATTCCACATGTTTTGGCTTCAGTGGCTTCAAATCCTTCAGAAACCAAAGTCTGTCGCAAACCCCGCGAATAACCGAACAGGTTGCTCACAAATGTGTTCTCGAAACGTTCACTCCGATCTCCAGTACTTCTCAAACCACACCGCTCTCTCGAAATGCACTTCCATTTCATCATTTCTGTGTTCCGAAGCATGGGCAGAATCGTTTTCATGCTCCATGTCCATAGGTTCATGCGTCGCTGCCACCGAAGTGCTCGCACGCTGCATCACAGCAATTTTCTTTTGCTCTCTATATTTTCTTATGCGTTCTGCCTTGGACATTGCAGTGTTTATCGAAAGCTGAGGAGTTGCTCTCCCGCGTAGACTATGTTTGTTGTGTTTCTGCTTGGTTTTTCGACAAGTATATGCCGAGCCGACACTCAGAAATTTTCAAAAATTTTCAAGTGCGAACCTAAGTTTCACAACCAACAGTGTATTCGATTTCATTTCTAGTGTCTTAAATCGACAGATTTCGACGTTATCTTTCATTTGAGACCAATTTTGACATCATAGCGCTTTGCCGTCATGCGTTATACTGATTTGAAGTGTGGGCTGGGTAGCTGACCCCCCCCCCCCTCATATCGCGGTGCGCGAACGCAAGGTCCCTAACAAGTCTTTGTTGCATTAGTTATTGAATGTCACTAGGTTGGTTTGATTCGCGTTGATAATATAGAAATTGTTAGACTGAACTCGATGTCCATTTTTTGGTAAAACTCAACTTTCCATATTGGTCACCTAGTACTGGTGTGATTTTAAAGACGTATTAACATCAAAAATGCAAACAGGTTTTTCATGTGATCTTTCCATACACCCACTGCCTCTTGTGGTTTTTCTTTACCGCTTCAGCTGGAAACTCGGTAATAGTTTGTGATATATCTCAGTTTTGGTTAGTTTGCCTAGCTGCATGTGAACTGTCTTGATGATCCTATGCATTTTGTCCATGTTGAAACTTTTTGAATATCTACTCAGTGTGTAGTCACTAGGCTGAATCGCCTCTGCACCCAAGAAGTGATGTTCCGGCAGACTTAGTGAACTTAGTATCCAGCACTGTAATATTTATGTGTTCTTGTCACAGTATGCTGCATATGAAAGATATTGTAGGGTAATAGTTCTAAGGCACCCCCAAAAAATTCTCCGAGAAGCAGTTTTGCTTTTATACTTTTTACTAGTGCCCTGTACGATAATTTCCCCCTACCTCCAAGTTTCTATTGCACTCCTCATGAAGTATCTGTATATATTGATTTTTGATGTTGTAACTTCATAGAGCTTGTGTACGAGTGAATGGTGTTTTATCAAAATGGTTTTCTATTGGTGCTGGAGTCGGACAAGATTGTGTAATGTCACCATGGCTGTTTAATATATTTATGGATGTGTACATATATGATGCCAAAATAGATAATACTGGTTTATCTCTTGGTGATATCCTTGTGTGCAGATTGCTGTATGCTGATGACACTGTTCTGTTGGCAGAGAGCAAATGTGAGTTGCAGAGTATGTTGTCCCGGATGTATGAAGTTTGCAGGAAATTCAAACTGAGTATAACTAAGAGAAAAACCAAAGTTATGGTTTTCGAGTGAGGAACTGGTAGTACTGAATGTAATATACATTTAAATGGCACAGTGATTGACCAGGTGAATGAGTTTGTGTATTTAGAAGCATGTTTAACAGAGAGAACAAATTGGATGGTGAAATTAGTATGCGAGTGAATTCTTCACTGAAAGTCATACCTGCTTTGGGAGGTTCCACAGGAATGATGGGTTCTCAAGAGAGTCCTGCTTGGCTGTGTATGAAAGTGTAATTGTTCCTACTCTGATGTATGGCAGTGAAATCTGGGTACTACAGAAGAAACATAGAAGTTGTTTGTGTGCTGGAGAAATGCGTTGATTATGGGGGATTTGTGGCAAGACACATTCTGATTGTGTGGGGAATGAAAATGTGTTGCAGTTGTGTAATGTGAATCAAAATGTTGTTAGCAAGGTGGAGATTAATATGCTTCGGTGGTTTGGCAGTGTTGAAATAATGAGTGATGAGATGCTTACTAAGAAAACCTTTTTAGTCCAAGTGGCAACAAGGAAAGGCAAAGGAAGGCCAAGGAAGTCATGGTAGGATCAGATTCAGGAGTGTCTGCATAAGAAAAAGAATATGAGTATGAAGTATAGAAGATCCTGTGTACGTCGTGTGTTGTTCCTGAAGTATAGAAGATCCTGTGTACGTCGTGTGATGGATGTCAGTGAAGCCTGAGTTGTATGTCAAGATCGCTGTAAATAGATGTTTGATACGGCAGTAAGTAATCAGTTAAAAATTATCTGGTAATTTGTATTTCTTCGTGAAGCTTACCTCTGAATCTTAGAGAATAGCTTAGTGATATGTATGTATGATTTCACAGGCCAAGCTGTCTATCTTATCGCTTTGGTTTCAGTCATTCAAAAATGTGAATGAACATTTTTGTTCATTAAATGTGATGATTTTCTCTTATAAGAATTGTTAAGACATTTTCCATATCTTTCAAGGTTGTTACTTTTGCTAATGTTCTTTTCTCCAGTCCATCATATTATGCTTTGCTTTATATCTAGTTTGTAATCAACTGTAGATGAGTGTATATAATTGGAAACAGACTATTTATTTTGTTATTTGAATGAAATAAAATAACGATAAAGCTGTTGCGATTCAGAATGGCTTCAAGGACTTGTATCTGCCATGTTTTTGGTTTGTAGACTCATGTCTAAGTTTCGTAAATAATTTGTCAAGTTGCAAATTTTTCTTAGTGTCTAGTAGATGATTAAAATACTTAAAATCAAGATCACTGGATACGTCCATACATGTCCAGCTTTACAGTTTACCTGTGAAATTTATGGAAATTCTACTTGTGTGATTATTTTACGGACGACTTTTACAGATTTTTTATTTAATTTCGAGGTGAGAGTAAGTGCCAAAAGTTCCCTAAGGACCACCATGTTTGTACATTGATTGATCTGATTACAATGTCACCCATTTCTGCATTTCCAATCCTCTCTGTTTGCAGCCTAGCATGGGAGACTAGGTAAATGCACTGTAGGATTATGATTGGCAAAAGCTGCTAAAAGAGAGAGAAAGATATAAATGAAAAATAATATCAGTCTCACATAAGACTTGCATTTTTAAAGGTATTGTAACATGTTGGCACAAAAATTTGAAATCAAAATCTCAGTTAAAGTAAAAAGTTACTGTAATATCACAATAATTTTGCAATTACAAATAGAATTTTTGTCTGTGTATGTAACCTAGTAAGAGCATACTAATGAGATAATTATGCATTGATTGGCTTTTAATCATTGTAAGCATGAATATAAATATCTTAATTATAGCATATGAAATTGATTAAAATTAACAAATTTCACAATATGTCAGCATTTAATCAATATGCTGGATGAATCTGTCAGTTGAACATATCGATTAAACGTTCACTGAATATTTTTCATGGATTTTAATTCTTGAAAGTTGGCAAATCTATCTATATGTCTACCTAGGCCAAGGAAAATTTATTCTAGGCATCATCAGCAAAATAATTCAGAGATGCGTGAAGCATGACTGAAGTTCGTTTGGAAGAAATGTGTTGCTCAAGAGGAAATCACCATTATATCTGAAAGGAAAGTATTCAATAATTTTATGTCTGCACTTGCAGGTCAGATATTTAGTCTCTGTCCAAGAAAAGTTTACAGAAACTACAGGCAAAGCATGGAATGATATGTGATTGCTGCACCTAGGAAGGACAAGAAAAATAACATGTGAATGAGAATATTCCAGGGTTAACAGATATTGCACATGTAAAGACATTCAAAGTGACGATGACCTAGAGACATTGAAGGGTAAACAGAGAGCAGCACTGAACAACAGAAATAGTTATGTATGCCAGGAAACCATAAGAGATCGAACGCATGACTACAACAGTAATGAATAGATGGAATATTAAAATTAAAAAAAAGTAGATTGCTGTGTGATACTTGTCATTGGGATCAGAGGTTATAACAGGGTGTCCACATTCTGGAAAGTCAGGGAAATGAAATTTGGTCAGGGAAAGTCAGGGAAATGCCTGCAGTGATGGAAAGTTTGTGCCGAACTGCACCAATTTCATTATCTTGCGCCAAACTGCTACAAATTACGAAAAATTTTAATATTTGTGCCCAACTGCGTGGAAACGACAATTTTTGTATTCAATAATTTTAATAATAATAATTTTAATATATTCAATAATTTTAATATAATAATTTGGTGAAAACGACGCTTAATCAAACCGCCAATCCCAAAATTTCGGAATGTCTTTCACCTACCTTCTAATTCGTTGTTTTTTCGGCAAAAGTAACAAAAAAACAACGATTCGCGATGTAGGAAATTAAATTGTTTTTGCTTATGGAGGAGGAGTTTTGTTGTAATCACGTTTTATGTAGGAGAAACGATGCTGTACGTTATGAAATCCTGATGAAGATTGTTTACTGATAGTTTCGTGGTCTTTCGGAGTGCTGTGCAATTGAGATTGTTTATATGTTCCCTGCTCTTTGGGATAGCGCAGTTATTTCATTTCGGGGGAGGTGCGCAATTACGTAAATACAGCGTAAGGTCAGTCATTAGCTATTTTGCTGATGCAGAAGACGACTGAAAATGGCTCTTCCGTGGCTAGATACAATGGTTCTGTTTCTAAAGGATTCATAGGTATTCAGAGATGCCAACTTTTACGGATTTTCACTCCCTCTTACGGTTTTACGGAAGTCACCCGAAAAACTACGGAAAAGACCTCACAAGATTCCTGCATGCAATATCTATTTTTTTACCGTCTTTTGGTCGAAAAAACCGCACTTTACAGATAGTCCCTTTTGCGCTTTTGATGTTCTGACTTCCCCGCCAACGGAGGCAGATTTGTCACGTGATTTCCCATACAGCCATTTGAAAGTACCGTGCGCAAAAGCTGAGCGGGAACTCAGCTCAGCGCCTTTTGCCAACTCCAAGGCCAACTCTTTACATTGATTGTATGTGGCTTTGTGCTTGTGAAAATTTCGGTGCAAACGGTTTTAACCCTTTCCACTCGACTGTCGGGTGACACCCGACATTACAAAATCGCCGAATAGCTCACCCGCCGCTCCGATGACGCCTCTATAGCTCGCATGTCGGTGGTCGCGAGACATTTCTTTTTCGTCGAATAGGTCGGCTGTCACTCGCCACACCGATGATGCCCCTATAGCTCGCATGTAGGGGGCTCGCGACACGTTTCTCTTTCACCATATAAAGAAAAGGAAACGTCACCTGCGTGTCGGGTGTTTTTCGCAACGCCTCTATAGCTCGGATGTCGGCGCTAGCGAGGAATTTCTTTTTCGCCAATAGGTCGGGTGTCATCCGCCACGTTTATGACGCCTCTATAGCTCGTATGTCAGGGCTTGCGAGACATTTCTTTTTGCCGAATATCTCGCGTGTTGGGTGTCACCCTCCATGTCAATGATGCCTCTTTATCTCGCATGTTGGCGCTCGCGAGACATTTCTTTTTCGTCGAATAGCTTGCGTGTCGAGTGTCATCCGTCGCGCTCATTACGCCTCTATAGCTCGTGGGTCGGGGCTTGCGAGGCACTTCTTTTTCGCCTAATATCGCACGTGTCGGGTGGCACCCTCCATGCCAATGACTCCTCTACAGCTCGCATGTTGGTGGTCGCGACACAATTTTTTTTCGTCGAATAAGTCGGGTGTCACTCGCCACGCCGATGATGCCCCTATAGCTCACATGTTGGGGCTCGCGAGACGTTTCTTTTTCACTGAATAAAGAAAAAGAAACGTCATCTGCGTGTCGGGTGTCACCCGCCATGCCGATGACACCTCTATGGCTCGTATGTCGGCGCTCGCGAGGAAATTCGTTTTCACCGAATAGTTACGGTGTCACCCGCCATACCAATGACGCCCCTATGGCTCGCGATGAATTTCGTTTTCACCGAATAGCTCATGTGTTGGGTGTTATCTGCTACGACTATGACGCCTCGGATGTCGGCGCTCACAAGAAATTTCTTTTTTCGCCGAATAGGTTGGGTGTCATCCGCCACTTCTATAACGCTTGTGTAGCTCGTATGTCGGCACATGCGAGACATTTCTTTTGCCGAATATCTCGCGTATCGAGTGTCACCCTCCATGCCAATGATGCCTCTATAACTGGCATGTTGGCGCTCGCGAGGCATTTCTTTTTCGCCGAATTGCTTGCGTGTCGGGTGTCATCCTCTGTGCTCATTACGCCTCTATAGTTCGTGGGCCGGGACTAGCGAGACATTTCTTTCTCGTCGAATATCGCACGTGTCGCGTGGCACCCTCCATACCGGTGACGCCTCTATAGCTTGCATGTCAATGCCTGCGAGACATTTCTTTTTTGCCGCATAGGTCATGTGTCAGCCGCCACGCTGATGATGCCTCTATAGCTCGTATGTCGGGGCTGGTGAGCTAAAGCTGAACTTTCACTGCTAAGTTGTGGCCTCTATTGCAGAAAAGGAAAAAAATGTGAGTTCTGTGTGAGTATGGGTGAATTTATTTGAGTGGAAAGGGTTAATTTAGATTAAAACGAAACGAAACGTAGCAGTGAAACAGCTATGACAACAAAAAGAATTAAGTCAGATAAAATTTATCGTCAAGTGTATTGCGTTATGTATAGTAAAGAATGGCCTTGTTATGAAGCATCTAAAGTTTTGCTGAATCACGTTTTATAAGCCACGTGGCTGCGATTTTAGCCTGTCGCAAGGCGGCTGCGATGATTGTGGGCGTCATGTGGAGAGCAAGAAGCACAAAGATCATGTCAAAAGATTAAATGGAGATGTGAGTAAAATTAATGTAACCAAAAAACTTCTGACAGCTTATAAAGAATCCTGGAAAAAATATCAAGAGCAGATTAGTGCTGGAAAAATGCAGCAAAACACGCAAAAAAGAGAAGAAATTTAATGTTCACAAGGTGATTTGGAATGGTAAGAAGCTGAACATTTGCAGCAGTTGGATCCCCTCATAAAATGTTAAACAATGCTGAGATGAGCATTGAATGTGGCATAAAAAAAAGACATGAGTGCAATAAAAAGTGGACAGATACTATTAAAAGAAGCAAAACAAAAACATTGCTAACTATCTTAAAATATTAGAAAAGAATAGAAGTGAGCAATTAAATATTGAAAAAAGCAGCAAAAAATTAAATAAATGATTAATAATAGAATCCTGCTATGGTTACAAATTTTTTGATCTATTTGAAAACTAAAATGTTTGCATATGTGTGTGTGTGTGTGTATTTCAATGCAAGATGTTTTAAATTTGAGTAGGGTGCATCTATTTCCAAAAAAATTTTGCTTAAGAGTTTGTTCTATCTACTAATATTTTACCTGCTCTAAAAAATGTTTTCTTACACCAAAAATGAATTTATCTGCTCCAAAAATGTGTTTAACCTACTCCACAAACACATTTTGCTGCTCCAAAAATGTATTCTACCTGCTTCAAAAATGTATTTTACCTGCTCTAAAAATGTATTTTACCTGCTCCAAAAACGCATTTTGCTGCTCCAAAAATGTATTTTACCTGCTCCAAAAATGCATTTTGCTGCTCCAAAAATGTATTTTACCTGCTCCAAAAATGGTTTTGCAACTTTCCATCACTGTGCCTGAAATGTTGGTAAAAATCAGGGAAATGCCTGAAATGTTGGTAAAAGTCAAGGAAATTTCAATCACAGTTAGACTACAACTAGTTTTAGCCTGGCGTCGGGGAGTGACGCCCTCATCACCCAACACACTTGCGCTTGGTGTAGCAGACAGTCACTAACTTCCCCTTCCTTCTAATGTAACCTTGTATTTCCTACCTATTATTGTAAGTTGTGTTACATTACTTGTTAACATTTCTCTTTTTGTTTTAGGTCAAAGGAATAGAAGAAAATTTGTGATATAAGTTATACCTTGTTAAAAGGCAATTAAGACTGCAGCAATGCAGTGGCGGCTCGTGGTTGGAAAAATAGGTGAAGAGGTACAAGAGCAGTATGAAAATATATCTACTGTCTACAATGAAAATCCCTTAATGAGGACTTACTTATTGCATGCATGCGTCCATAAATATATTAAACAGCCATGGTGACATAAAACCATTTTGATAAAACACCATTCACACGTACACAAGCTCTACTACCAGCATACATGGCGTTTACACTATTAAGTAGATTCCCTGTAACACCATATTCATTCAATACCTTCCACAAAAGTGTCCTATTGACTCGGTCGTAAGCTTTCTCTAAATCTATGAAGGCAGTAAAAACTTTCTTCCCAACAGCCAGATACTTTTCAATCATCATGCGTAATGCAAAAATCTGGTTAGTGCAGCCTTTACCAGGCATAAAACCACTCTGAACATCACACACTTTCTCTGATGTAAGACCCCATACTTTTTCAATAACAACCTTACCAAACACTTTCCCTGGCACACTCAGTAGGCTAATACCACGATAGTTCTTGCATTCAGTCTGATCACTTTTTCCCTTATACAAGGGAACAATGATAGCATCCTTCCAATCCCGAGGGACCATTCCTAACTCCCAGCACAACTGGCAAATTTCAGTTAACCAGTCAATTATACAGTCACCACCATACTTCAACATCTCTACAGTTATGCCATCAACTCCTGGAGCCTTACGATTCTGAAGAGATTTTAGAGCTTTACACACTTCTTCTTTTGAGATCCCTCCTGTGCTTTCATCCCTCATTGTGACATCATCTGCATCTGTCTCAGAATTATTTTTGCTCTCCTGATCTAATAACTCACAAAAGTATTCACCCCATCTGTCACTTAACTCATTGGGCTCCCATACCCCAATCTCATTCTTCACACAACTTACAACTTTGTTTCCCCTATTTTTCCTGAGTCTCATGTACTTCCAGAAGGACTTTCTATCTTTCCAAAAAGCCAGTTCATGCCTTTCCCAGACCTGCCAGGTTTTACGGTTTACCCGTAAAATTTACGGAAAGGTGCCTTGTTTTACGGGCAAAATGTTAATTTTACAGATTTGGCGATTCTCAGAGATTTTTTTTCGTTTTCTGATGATTTTGCACCCACTATTAAAACTTTTTTTTAACTTAATGCATTCAACGTAAAGTGCCGATGTAAGTTACGAATAAGTTTTTAGTTACATGTGTTTATTTGGGAACATTTTGCTGCAGTTTTCCCACGTTTTAGTTTATTGTTTTGCCTTTTTTTAAACACTAGAACATCAACCAGCTGGGCTTATTTAACCTTCCGTTTGGTTCTCTTTCTCTCTTGTGCACGCCGTTTCCCCCGCCTTTCTTTTCAGATCATGCATTGTTCATCTCCCGAGTCGCAACTTCTCAGAAGGCCAGCGTGGGGTGTGTCCGCGTTGGAGCAGGTGTCTTTTATCTTTATTCCTCCTAGTTCAAAATACTATCTCAGAACGTAGTTATCGTAGAAAAAAATTCCAACGGATTTTAAATCTGTGGAATTTTTAAGCCCAGATCGATACCCAACATGACAAAATTAAGCAAAAACTGCCAGTTTTGTGAAATTAAAAATGCATGGGGGCATGCATGGTTTCGTAACTTCTTCTCTGGCAATAAATTTGACCTAATGAAAGAATGCTACTATAAGAGGAAGTTAAAAAATAAAAATAAAAGTAAGTCCAATGTTCATTCGAGCCAGTGCTGCTCCAGCAATGATTTATTTTGCTGGTCCGTTAGTCAGTAAGTTTTCTACGCTTTCACTTTCAAACCGTGCTTTGTTCATCGCTCGGTAACGTTCATAAAAATGTCTTGGCTTATTCAATGAAATTAATATGTTGGGGTACATACTAATTCATCTAATCCTTATTGAAAATGGTCAAAGATAAGGTCAAGACGTAGGAGCGGGATTCATTCTTCCGCCTTTTTGCGTGATGACTTGCGTAAAATCAAAGCAGGATTGTGATGAAGTTTGGGTATGCTGTTCAGCACCCATAGTGGACCTATCCTATTGAAAATGGTTGCTATCATCATTCACGGGGACAGTGTATGCGCGAGATTTGTTCGCTCGCGTTTCAGAATTTTAGCACAATATCTTCCGTGGAAATTGACCGATTTGGATAGAATTTTTAATTATAAAACGCCGCGTGCGTGGCAGCTTTTTAATTTAGAAATTAACAGGCATTAAAAATGTTCTATAATAAAGCAAAAACATGCAAAATATCAATTAATTCATACTAAGGGATTCGTAAAGAAAACAGTAAAGTATCAGGGAGAACACTGTTGCTTTTGCAAACCCACACTTTTTTGTAGGTATGAAATTTTGGGCTTTTAGTAAACAACTCTAAATTTTAAAATATCCGGATTTTGACAGCACAAGTTTTAATCTAGGGAGGAAGTGGATTTTTTTTTTTTTTTTATCTGTTTGAAAAAAAAAGCGCCATTGGCTTTGTAACTTCTATCAAACCGAATTGAATTCTGTGATATTTAGAGATTTTCATTTTCTAAAACAGAATACGTGTATTCTACAGTTTGTCATTTAGGCCATTTTATTTTATTTTTTTATTTTTTTCGCAGAGACATAAGATCGGAGTTAAAATCCCGGTTCAAACATTTTATGCCGTGGTTACACCTGATGTAAAAGACAGTTGGTTTTGTTCCGGCAAAACACATTGTGTTAGTTTACTGCAGGAGAGGGGTTGGTTCAGACGTTGATGGGCCCAGATTGTTTTTAAAAAGAATGACCAGAGAAGCTCTATTGGTAAGATGAAGGGAGGGTGGAGGACAGGAAGAGAAGATAACTATAAAATCAGTGCCATTTGGAAATATAACGGATGCCGCTAAATTGATCGGATTTAGTAAAAGACAAGGCATCGATCCGCCTGTGAGGAATGATGGGGAGGGAGGGGACGAACTAAGGGAATGACATTTGTAACTAAAACCTAAACGTTTGTTTCTAGATGAAAGAACCTTTCAGTTGCTCTCTGCTTTCCTAGCTGACCAGCTCAAATTGGATAACTCTGTAATCGATATTTTTCCCTCTACTATAGCAGTTTTTACTTACATTTTTTTCCCCGAGTGGTAAAAATTTAGTATTAGGGATTCGCTATGAGCAGCAACATAAAAGGGGAAAAAAAGTACTGTAAAATATTCCGTGATTCGTATTCTGCGGAATTCCCGTGTATTGCGAAATATTCAAGAAAGGAAAATATGCGTTTCGCGCTATATGCCGATGCAATTTCAACATTTCGCATGGTGGAAGGAATGCTTTTACAAATCATATTTCTAGTGACAAGCATAAATATAACGTTGACTGCGTGGGAAAAAAAATAACGAAATTAACTTCCTTTGTTAAAAGTTATAATGAACTCTATGCGATTCGTACAAAATGTTTGTTCACTTCATTTTTAGTTGAACATAATTTACCAGTTAGTGTCTCTCAGTCACTCTTACTTATTTAATTTTTTTATTTGACTGTCTCATCGTCCGTGTCTCTGTAAGATAAAAACCTAACATGAAAATGGTTCGTTTTTGAAAAATATTCTAGTATGTTTCATGACGGCGTGGGACATGATCCCATTGAAAGGGTAGAACATTCTTCCCTTTAGATGCAAACTTCTGTAAAAGTAAATTTTTATCACTTTATAGATCATAATGGTAGCATAGTAATGAGAAATTATGTATAGAATTTATTTTAATCGATATGAATGTGCCGATAAATTTGAACATCTGTAGACACTTCAATTTAAAAGTTGATGGTTCATTTGGGTAACATCGTTTTTTAAAGCGATATGTTCTTTACATTTAATCAATATGCGCGACAAGTAAATCAATCAAATCTATCGATTAAAATTTTCATCGAATATATCGATTAAATTTTTTACGGATTTCTGTTTCTGAAAGTTGGCAGGTCTGCTTTCCACTTTCTCTTTCCTATCTTTTGCCTTACTGTGGCGAACCAGCTTAGCAGCTTCACGCTTCTTACAGCGATATTCATCCGCAGAGACTCTACCTTGCAACATCCCCAAATAGGCTTCCTTCTTTCTCTTTACTGCCTCATCAATCTCACTATTCCACCAAGCATCACCTGTATTGTTACCCACTATTGTTGTGCCACAGACCTCTTTAGCAGCAGTAACAACACAGTTCTTAAAACATTCCCACTTCTTTTCTACATCCCTCTCACAAGATTTCAGATCCTTCAGTCGTTCTCTGAGTAAGTCAGAATACCGCTGATGATCTTCAAGGAGCCTATCAACCTTTATTCTTTCTATCCTGGTTCTCTTCCTATTCCTTTTCCTCCAACCAACATTAAGTTTCACTCGTGACACTACCAAATAATGATCAGAACCAACATCCGCACCTCTCGTCACACGGGTGTCAACCACTAAGTGTTTCAAACGCTGATCGTAAACAACAAAATCTATCTCACTCTTTTGACCAAGAGTACGATTTTCCCAAGTATATGTGTGTATATACTTGTGGTTGAAAAATGTATTAGATACACACAAATCATTCTCAATGCAGGGTTCAATTAATCTTTCACCATTATCATTCACCACAAGGATCATTAAACTTACCCAGAACATTGTCAGAAATTGCATTCTGCACACCTACTCTAGCATTGAAATCCCCTGTTATTATAACTTTTGCTTTAGCACCAAACTGGCTCAAAACAGCTTTTAGCTCATTCCAGAAATCTTCTTTCTTATCAGAAGGTTCCGAGTCACAAGGAGCATACACTACAACAATTACAATACTCTGAAGTTTCACTTTCAAACGAATCCAGAGAATTCTCTCACTTATGCAACTATAGTGAATCAAGTTGTTCTTCATCTTTTCACTTAAAATCACAACTACACCAGCCTGTCCTCTCATATTATCCAATACTCCAGACCACACACTCACCGTGCCATTCACTTCTTCTACTCCAATTTCCTTCTTTTTGGTTTCACTTACACACAGCACATCCAGTCTATACTTATTCATCTCCTCAATCACCTCACTCATCTTGCCATTTATACCTCTAGTATTCCATACACCAATCTTACATTCACTCAGCCGAGATCGCTTTCTCATACGCCGTTTAGAAAGTCCAGGTCGATTCCATGGTGGACCGTCCTTCTCAAGTGTGGTAGGTCCACCATATCCCACACTTGAGTCATTCTTAATATTTCTTTTTGTCTTTTTAATCAGGTAAGTACATCAGTGTGGGGGATTAGCCCACAGCTGAGGGTTCCAGTTGGTCATTCAACCTAAGGATTCTGGAACAAAACCCAGTTAGTTGGGGTCTTTTTCACCAGTGTCACACAGAACTAGCTTGCACCTCTCCAAGATTTACAGAGGCCCTAGCTGCTGTTGTGTGTGCCATTGTTACCTTTACTATTTAGATGACGAATTTCCTCATAAAATTCTTCAATTTCTTCTTCAGGATGACTTGTGGTGGGTGCATAAGTTTGAATAATCTGAGCCTGGTATCTTCTCGAGGGTTGGATAACGAATCGTGGAGCTCTGTCAGAGGAACTTTCAACTTCTACAACTTTATCCTTCAGTTTCTTGTTTATTATAAATCCAACACCACTAGTTCTGCCAGTATCAGTCCCACGATAGTAGAAGAGATGTCCACTTTTCAGTTCAATGAGATCATCTCCTTTTCTCCTTACCTCACTTAGCCCGACGATGTCCCACTTGATCCTTTGTAGTTCCTCTTCCAATTCAAGAAGCCTTGAATCAGAAGTTAGGGAGCGTCCATTTTACGTAGCCAAGGTCAGCATCAGATGGCAGCCTAGTCAGGTCCTCCGGGGATTCTTGGCACCCTCTGCCTTCATGTCGCACTGGCCGCTACCTTGGCCAGGTACATTCCAGCTGCCAGAGACTGAGGGCCATGATTTAAGTTGTGGAGTCATTTTGGAGGGGTTTGGCCATAACTCACCACGCTGGCCAAGTGGGTTAGTGAGTGTGGGATAGCATTTCCTCTAATCCCGATGGTATAGTTATACCGCTATTGGTGGTCGTCAGAGCCCCTTTAGTGGGAACAGGATGTACCACGAGAAGGCGTGGTTGACATTTGTCAAGGAGAGGCTGTGATGTTACGCATCACCTGACCTTACATCCCATTATTGCTAATACTGCGTTTTAATATTATTCTCTTTTGCATGAGCATTCATTTGTTCTCAGGGTATGTTTTTTTTTTTTTTTTTAATGTGATGGCCTTCTATTTAATTAGAAAGCATTTCTCAGATTCAAAATGGTGTATATTCTTGTGCATTGATTGCATGCAGTCAACATAATATTTACTTGGTTATTCCATGCATTTATTTCAGGATTCCAACTCGGCGTCATGGTCAAGTTAAGACGTGGACTAGACATGTAGACATATTTGAAAAGGATTTCATCATCATACCAATAAATCAAAATGCACATTGGTTTTTAGCTATAATATGCTTTCCTGGCCTTGTATCAGAGACTTCCAAGTTGCCACCAAAACCTGCGATGGGGACAGCTCAAAAATCCGTGGAAAAAGTTACTTCAACAAATGATGCAGAGCCTGCTGTTCATGCACAGTGTCGTGTGCCATGTAATCCACTGCAGAAAAAAGATCAAGCGTGCAATACTGAAGGTAAGTCACTACTTCAGGCTTGGTGTCTCAATAGGCAATATATTGACAGTGTCGTGAAATATTTTCACATTTCTCCAAGATGTAATATACAGCAGGGCGTTTCGCGCAAAGAAATTTGAATTTGCGCAAGAAAAATAAAGTGACGCACGAAGTGGGTGCGCGCAGAAAGATTTCAATCGTGAGCTATTAGCATGGAAAATCTGCGAAGGCGATGCCGTTTCAGATCATGTGTGCCGATTTCACGACGTCACGGTACAATCCTATTGTTCAGTCACATGTGCCGATTTCATGACGTCACGGTACAATCCCAGTATTTCCTTTCCGTTTGTGTATATAAACGGATTTTGGGATAATCCGCGTAGAGGAGCCGCAGATGGCTTCGTGATTAGTGAGTCAGACTATCAATGCAAGGTCCTCAGGTTTGAACCTGGGCTGATCTTTCAGAGATGGTTTGCTTTACTAACAATCGCTGAATATCCACCGTGCATTGGATGAGCACGTTAAGTGGCGGCTCCCAGGCTGGACCCACTGGTTAAATGGGTATCCTTTCCTATGCCCCCTATGAAATTCTCTCACCCCTCTGTGTGCAACATTGTACTTGTACTGTGGCGCCATCTACTGTACTCTAATCTCACTACAAACTGTTCTGCCAAAGTGGCTAGACTTGCTCTCATTCCTTCCGTTTCTGTGTCCTGCCCAAAAGGCGATCTCGTTGTAGGTGGCTGGGACCTAAACTCTACTCACTGTGGACGGAAGTCCTTCAAGAAAACGACAAATACTATCCGCGTAGAGTGCAACGAAATGAAAGCCCACGCGCTGCTAAGGGTGCCAACCATTACGGTTTCGGCCACATGATTACCAAATTACGGACAGGTTGGAAGAATTGCGGATTTCGATGTATTTCGTAAAAGTTCGCGAATTTTGTGTCCTTTTTTGTTAAAATCACGGTTTAACTGCGGTCGCATTTTGCGAATATATTTATAGTTTTTTTTTAATGCGAAAACTATTAATTGGTCCCGTTACTAAGTAAGGCCCTTTGAAATTCAGATATGGGATACATCGTCAAAGCCAATACCGGGCGGATATGGGGTGAAGAACGGCCAGAGGATATTGGATGCATTGGCAAAGCCGATATCGGGTGAAGAACGGCAAAGTGATATTACATAATATGTCGGAAAAGCCGATATCGGTGCAATGACGTCCGCATACCTCCTGCCAAGTATTCCGGATTTCCCGAAAGTTTTACGGAGTTTTGGGTAGTTTTACGGTTGGAAGATAGTTTCTTCCAGATTTTCGCTAAATGGCTCGTGAATTTTTTTACTGATGGAAATTGATATCATTGTTATTGTCGCTTAGTGTAAACTCCTGCTTTTGTTTTGTTATGATCTCATAGCGATTGAACCTTGTGTTATCTCGTGTTTCTAGCTGAGAGCGATCGCACACACCCCCTCCCGCCAATCCTTCCAAACTTGCTCTCCTTCAGTGTTGCAATAGCTGCGCTAATTGCGCCAAAGTGCGAATTTTTTTTTTAATTCTGCGCCATGCAGAGTTCGCCAAAATGTGTAATTACACGCCTAGTACGCATCAAAAAGTGTGTTTATGCATCGAAATTTTACCAACGTGTAAAAATACGCATCGGGAAGGTATTTCGTCTTTCAAAAACGGAAGTAAACGAAATAACGATTTCCATAATCGTAATTTCTTTTTCCTGCGATGTTGCCTCTGTCCAGTATTGTTGTTATAAATCACTTTATTCCAAAAATATTAATATTTCAGTTGGAAAATGGAGGGAAAATTTCCGAAAACGGAAATTCGACGGCGAAAAAATTTCCCAGTAATCTTCATGCATGAGCGTGCAACAGCTTCCAGAAATTTCTCCTTTTCCGTCATAATTGGAGTTTTCCTCGAGATCGATGCATAACTGAACAGAAATTTCGGGGCAATTGGTAGCGAAGGAGACTGTTTTTCGCCGGAAACTTTCGAAAGCGGAACTTTCGTCTTTCAAAACTTTTCGAAAATGGAAGTTAGACGCAGTGAAGATTTCTCCCATAATCGTAATTTTATTTTTCACGCGATGTTTTCTCTGCCGAGTATTGTTGTTACATATAATTTTATTTTATAAATATTTATATTTCAACTGGAAAATGGAGGGAAACTGTCCGAAAACGAAAATAGGACGTAGCAAAGATTTCTCCTGTAATTGTATTCCCCCCCCCCCAACGATGTTCTGAACATGTATCCTCCTGTATTCTTAAATATTCTCCCACTCCCCCAAATAAGGTTTGCATTTCAGCTTGACAAAGAGGGGGGGATAAAGATTTTTCCCGTAATCGTAATTCTTTTTCCTGAAAACGAAAGTGAAGAAGCTGAAAATTTGTAAGAATTGATGCATGGTGTTCAAAAGTATTCATATTCTCAAAGTCACACTATTTATCCTTTATCTAAAATAGCGCTATCGTACATTCGTGATGGTTAAAATTGTCATCTAAGGGCATTAAAAAAAAAGTCACTGTCTTGTCATTGCTTAAACGAAATCAAGTTATTTCTAAAATTGCATCATTCAATTTAAAAAAAAATTCAAAACCCTGAAAATCATCACAATTTCTGAACTCCATCTATGAGTGACTGATACAGAAAAATAATTGAATACAAGTATCATCAAACATACTGCTAGCACATCCCATACATTAGCGCTCTCCCCTAACAATAGATAATCATAAATTAACAGTTCTGGTACTGTTTCAAATCTTCTTGATTTTTGCAAGCAATCTTCTTGATTTAGGAATATTTCGAGGGGGGGGCAATTGTGGTAGCATACTTTGATAATCATTGCAAGCGATTGAGATGCAGGCTGCTCTCTTTGCCTAGAACATTTCAACAGGTGAAAATCTTGCCAAACTTGTTTCTGAAGAATTTCAGTATCTTGGCATTCTGTGGATGAACTGTCTTGCCTTATGTGATAAGAACCCCGACGTATCTTTAGATCCAGGTGTTGAGCCGTCAGCTCGGAAACGTCGCATTTCACTTGCAGATTCGATACCTCAAGCTACTTTTCTCGTCATTTCTTCAACTGACCAGATGTTGAAACTTTCCTCAAAGTCTCCTTTTTTCATCTCGAAGGCACTTGCGGGTGTTGCTGGCTCTTTGAAGTCAGTGAAGAAGCTACGCTCTGGAGACCTGCTTGTGGAAACTTGCACTCTCTCTCAGAGCAAATCTCTTCTGCAGTTGACCAGACTTCATGATATTCCAGTTCAAGTGACTGCACATCCGTATCTCAACACCTCCAAGGGAGTCATTTCTGAGCCCGACTTGTTGGTCTGCGATGAAGATGAACTTGTGTGTGAACTTGCTGATCAGGGTGTCATAGCTGCCAGACGCATGACTTTCAGGCGCGATGGCGCGCTGATCAAATCACGAAATGTTGTTTTGACTTTTAACAGCCCGAAGGTACCTACTGACATAAAGGCTGGCTACTTGCTATGCGCAGTTCGTCCTTATATTCCAAATCCTCTACGCTGCTTCAAGTGCCAGAGGTATGAACACTCCCAGCGGTCCTGTAACAGTGCTGCGAGGTGCGCCAATTGTGGATCCCGAGACCACGAAGGGACTGGATGCACTTCAGAGCCCTGCTGTGTAAACTGTGGTGACTCCCACGCTGCTTATGCCCGGTCCTGTTCGAAGTGGAACGACGAGAAGGCGATCCAGCGCCTCAAGACCCTGGAGGGCCTCTCGTACCCTGCTGCCAAGGCCAAGTTGGGTATTCCCAACAACCGTCAGCGTACTTTTGCCGCAGTTGTTCAGTCTCAGCCACCACCCGTGCAGCCCTTTGTTCCGCGCCCTGTAGCTCTCGCCGCACTTGCCAAGCGATCTACAGTTGAACAAGCGACACAGGTGGATTTCACCGAGCTCCAGCTTATTCGACCAGCTGAGTCTGCGCCTTCTCTTTTGCAGACGACCGACTCTTCCAGTTCCCAGCAGAAGGCCTGCACGTGCTGGAGACCCGGCCCTCAATCCTCTAAGGTGTGCAGTGTCCATCCACATGTCGCGGCCTACATGGCCGACTTTGCAACTGTCTCGGACTCAGCGCGGTCCCCACCCTCGACCAACATTATAGAGGAACATGGGGGGAGGAGAGTGACAGTTCGTCCCCAACCTCACCCACCATTGCAGAGGAACATGGGGGGGAGGAGAGTGACATTTCGTCCCCGCCCTCGGCCAGCGTTGCAGAGGAGTGTGGGGGGGGGAGAGTGACAGCTCGGCCCCCTCCTTTTGACTCATCCTATGTGTAGTTGTGTTCGAATTCGTACTGTGTTTTATCATTCTCATTCCTCAGTTTTACTTAATCGGCTTGTTTCTCACCATTGTACCATGTTTTTCATACTGTTTGTTTCATTGTCTTTTTTGGCCCTCCCTTCGTACTCATGTTTCGGTTTTACTTGGTCGGCCAGATTTTGCGATTTTTGCCACGTTTTTTTTTTTTTTTTTTTTTGTCTGTTTGTCTTGTGTCTGGCGCTCTTTGGCCAACCATGGCCCTTGCGCCAATAAAATCTAACCAACCAACCAACTATGTGATAAGACTCCTGTTATAGTGGGGAGAAAAATTGGTGACTCTCTGAAAAAAATAGTGTCTCTCTCTAAAAATGAAACTCATTAACAAGGTTTGTTAATCTTTTATACTTAAATGCTAATTTTTTTTGTAAATATTTCTTTATTTGTATTAAATAAAAAACTGTAATAAAAAAATAGAGAAACCTATAACATATAATTTTATTATTTATAAAGTGTAAATACGTGCCGCTGAAAGCGCGTTGATGTCCCGGTTTTTTATTCTGAAAAGTTGGCAGCTCTGATATTTGTTCTTACTATAACACAATGGAAAAGTTCCTCATTAGAAAGAGGAAGTGTTCTACTGACGATTCTGCAAGTTCGGCATAGAGTGCTACGATTTTAAACAGTGAAATATTGCCTGAGAAATGTAGTGAAGCTGTTCCTGCTGTACCTCCAACTAAATTAAAAAAAAATCTTAACTTTCAAAAGAAATGGCGCAAAATGTACGACTGGCTTGAAGTTGAAACCGACAAAAATAAAACAATTTTGATGTTTTGTTCATTTTGCAAGGCGTCATCAAAACCAGCGTTGTTTGCAAAAGGTAAGTTAATGCGATTCATTATTTTATCAATACATAAATGGTCCGTTTTTCTCTCATCTGAAGAACTCTTTTCTAAAATTTGGCTCATGCTTGTATTGACACTGAGAATTTTTTTTTTATCCTGTCTTAATTTTTGGGCTAAAAGCAATGGCTCATACAGTGTTAAAATGATTTTTTGTTTTCGACGTTGTAAAGGTCTCTTTGTTTGTTTTATTATTTATTGTGAAAGGAGCCAATTCGCTCAAACGCTTTTGGGATGGGAAGTAAATATCGTCATCGGTGTCATGCAAATTTGTTTTGAAGTTGTTAGACCACTTCAAAGATTTTGAAGATTTGAAATGCCTGTTGAGTGAATATCCATATATACAGGGTGCGCACGCGTGCTTGAAAACCTGGAAAGTCCTGGAAAATCATGATTACGTTTTCAAGGCCTGGAATATCCTGGAAAAACGGTATTTTTTTAATGCTGTCTTGAAAAGCCTTGAAATTTGAAATTAGTGCTTAAAAAAATGCCCTTTTAGGAAATCGTGTTACTGACTGTTACCCCTTAATTTTTTTAAGTTCCTCTCCTCTGTTGTCAAAGAAACCGCCGGCAACAGTGGTGTTTCGGATGATGCCCAAATCCTAATTTGGCTGGGGGGGGGGGGGGGGAAGCACTACTTCCAGTGCAATAAAATTGGATGATTACTAGCAGGTCTGTTAGGGAAGGGAAGCTTGATGCATTCTCTAGCCCTGAGCTTCATGTCCGTCCGACAACTACTGAGAACAACAGGAGGGGAAAGAAGAGACATTTAGCATTTGCAGGGGGTCGCGTGTTTACCAAGTCAGCTGGCATCCACCAGTGAAGAGTATGCCTGAACAACACATTCATCTGCTCCTTGTTTATTGCATTAAGACGCTTGCTTCCGGCCCACCCCCTCAAGAGACTTCGGCTACTTATGATAAAAAATAAGAAAACTATCTTTGCGAATTTTTCACAAAAGTGGCTGAAATTTTTACATTTACTATAATTGGATTACAGAAGCTCACTCCCAAAATTCCATTTGAATCGGTTTAAAACTCAAAAAGTTAGCATTGGAAATTTTTATTATGTGTGCCTCTTTAGACAGTGAGCCTTGAGCAGAAAGGGTGTTACCATAGCAACGGTTGATTGACAGCTGGGAGCGCTGATCCGAAGCCCTTGGTTGGGAAGAAAGCAAACACCTGTTTATCACTTCCACGGCTCAAAAGGACTAAGAGATATTTTCAGAAATCCATTTTCCGGAATTTTGAAAAGAACACAGTAAAATTTTTACAGTGGTTAAAATACATCACAATAAAGTTCTAGTGCAAATTTCGCGAATTCCGTTTGAAACTTTAGCAGATGCAAAAAAAAAAAAAATCTTCCGTTGCAAAATCGGATTCAAAAAAAAAAGAAACGGCAATTATAAATTACGGGAAAAGCAAGCAAATTATTTTTTTTTAGATGCCATGGTTTATTTAAACAGAGTGATCCTTAAATTTTGTTTCTGTGATGATATGGACTCTATTTTAATTACAAACATACATTTTTATTCAGATGTCTGAGTTACTGTTTTAATAAAAAAATCTATAATTAAAAAGTTTTCAATGGATTTAGGCGAAATTCAGCAGATAAACGTATTTTAGTAAATTGCAACGTTATGACGTAAATTTGGTCATTTTGTCGAAAATTGGGCAGCATTTTTTTTTTACGTTTTCTCCTATAGTTAGGGTGAAGGAGGAAGACACTTCAGTGAGCTGCAGGTGGTGATTTATGGCGATGTGCCAAATGAAAAGAAGCCGTTCCATCAGGACATTCCAGAGGTTGAGTGTGCGTGGACGCGTGCTCCTGCTGTTTGAACTTAATCGGAATGTTTTCGGGAGGGGGAGAAATATCCGTTTCCAGCTTTACAGCTTTCAGGCTCCTTTTTTTTTCTTGGTAATAAATAAAAACCATAGTTGCTGCATTCACCATTGATCCATATTCGCATTTCTTGAATATAAACAGCAGACAATCGGAAACATGATGTTGGGTGGGTCTTGATGTTCTTCATTTGTATCTGCTGAATTTTGTTCTGTGGGAATACGGAATGAGTTATACTGTGAATACATACAAAACTACATATTTTTGAGCTGAAAAAATATGTCTACTTGTACACAGTAGCTAACGTGTGAACTCAGACGAAGACAATCGGACATATGGACGTCTGATTCCATAAAAAAATCAACCCATTTTATTATACAAGACAGGTAAAAAAGAAAAAAACATTACATGTTTTTAAACATTATAAAGGAAAGCGGATTTTTGAAACACCATGATTTGATATTAATTTCTGAAAGTTTTTTTTTCGATTTTAATTTCTGAAATCTTTTTTTTTTTTTTTTTTCAATTACAATACACTGTAACATATGATACGTGTGCGTTGTATCCCTTAGTTGTATGGCAGATTTTCAGTTGGCCGATATCCGCGATCGTAAGTGGTAGTTACATTGCTATTGTTGATGATGACAAGATAAATACTGGAGTAATGTAGAATGTTGCATAACGTAAAAAAGAAATCGCCCCCTTCGAACTTTTATGCGGTTATCATAGCTGATCAACCATTTCATTCCATGAACATCAGCACATTTCAATCATTTGACCATTGGGGGGTCTGACGGAATTCAGCAGTGCTTAAGCGCCTAGCGCAACGAGAACATGCTAATTATGGACAGTTCTATTCCCTTCCCCCCTATCACCCTAATCCATTTGCATCTTTCATCATTTTTATTACTTAAAACTGAAATTGCTTTTAAAAACTAATTTGAGCATGATACTGTAAAGCGTAGTAATCATCCTGGAATTTTTTGTATATGGCCTGGAAAAGGCCTGGAAAGTCCTTGAATTTTTTCCCCCAAAAAGAGTACGAACCCTGTATATATTTATTCTGCTAAAAAATAGCTATGCTAGTTTTAAATTTGCAGATGTTGCAGAACTTTTCATCTGCAGGTATAAAGATGTGTATCCAAGCACAATGTTGTATGAAATTGCTTTGGTTGTGCCAAAAAGTTCTGCATCAGTAGAACGTTCTTTTAGCACACAAAATCGAATAAAATATAAATTTCGCAATGGACTGAAAGAATAAACTTTAAAAAATTTGATTCGATTATCAGCAGCAAATGTAACACTAGAAAGCTTTCCATTTCACAAAGCTGCTGAAATATTTAATAACAAAATTAGAAGATGTGTATAAAATATTTATATTATTTTTGTGTTTGTTCGTTCCCCCCTAAATGTAGTATTTTTCTCTAAGTTTACAATTGTTTAAAATTCACCCCTGATTTTTCAAAATCACCCCCAGAAAAAAAGCCTGGGGGACATTTTCACCCCTGATTCTGGAACCCTGGCGAGAACCCTGATACAGTGAGTGATCAATGAAATATGACCATGCATCTGGCAGTGTTTGTGGGCCTTCTGTGTAATGGATAATGATCTACTACCCTTAGTAGACATTAGAGATATAGATGATGGGAAGTTGACATGGGTATCTCCTGCGCAGAGTAGACAGACTGAAACCAAACCCATGTGCTAAATAGGCAGACAGCAGGGCATCCCAACAGTGTATGTTGTCTGTTTGTTTTTCACCACATTTACCATATTTGTCGATTGTGTGTTTGCAATTTACAAACATGGGTAAACGTGGTGATCTGATTGGCTTTGATTGTGGATGCATTGTCGACGCAAGACACATGAGCCATTCTATCGCCCTAAGTGGTAAGAACCCGAGGGCAACTGTATCAAGGGTGTACTGCGAGTATACCATCAGCGGACGTACCAGCTCAGGAGCGGCAGAAAGTGAAGTTCGTTGGCAGGGCCTGAAATTTCGAATCGTGGTGCACCCCCTACCTTCCCGCTTCCCAGAAGAAACAGAAGAAAAACAATTCCTAAGGAGCTTTTTGGGAATTAAGACCACCCAACCACTTACCTAGAGAAACTTTTAAAGCACATCACAACTATCGCACATATGTCAAATATAAAAAAAAAAAAATCTCTGCCGAAATTGTTGAAATTTTTGACCGGGCCCGGACGGTTTCACCGCCACTGTACCAGCTCCCAGGGAGCAAGCGGTAGCCAACCATACCCCATTGATGACCAGAGTCCACGTAGATTATCCAGTCACGTACAGACCAGCCGCTTGGCAAAGGTGGCAAAATCATATTCAGGTTAAAGTTCGGACGCCCAAGAGCATCAGTGAGCAAACGGTACAGTGCACACTGCTTACCCTGAGTTGTGGAGCCGATGCCGTACTCATGTGCCACTGTTGACTTCTCAGCATCGGAAATTAAGCCTCGCTTGGTGCCAGTCAGATCGAAACTGGATCTCTGTAGAGTGGCACCGCTTCGTGTGGTCAGATGAATCCCGTTTTCAGCTACACCAAGCTGATGGAAGGGTGCGGCATCGACAGCATGAGTCCATGGCACAGTCATTCCAGGTCGTCTCTGTGATGGTTTGAGGAGCCTTCTCATCAGACACATTAGATCCCTTAGTGTGTCTCAAGAGATCCTTAACCATTGCACGCTGCCAGCACGTGCTAGCTGATCACCTACACACTTTCCTGGCCTTCGCGCGTCCTGCGGCTGATGGTCCGTTCCAACAGAACAATGTGCCGCCACACCAATCCGCAACCACCCAGTCATGGCTCGAGGAACATTCATGTGGGTTTCGAACCATCCAGTGGCCCCTAAGGCACTAGGATTTGAACCCTGTAGAATTTCTTTGGGATGCCGTGGAGCAGAACATCAGAACCATGAATCCTGAACTGCCGTGCACCAGACCCAGCACATCAGATCATCACACCCTCCGACACTTCTTGACTTGATTCCTAACTTAGATTTAGAGACCCAAACCCGCAGCTCGCGGCGCCTTTTGGCAGGTGAAAAAAATGAAAAATTAAAGAAGTGGGAACAGAGTGCCCTGATAGGATAGTGTGAAAGAAAAGTACGGAAGAATTGGAGTGCAAGGAGTATACGGTTTTCCGTTAAGTAATGAAGCTATAATCTAACCTACATACTTACCTGGAGCAACATTACACTCCGAGCAATAACATTAGCAGCCAACATCCGGCCGCGACAAAAGGCGGAAAGGAGATTGAAAGGGGGAACCTGAAAAAAAAGTAAGGCGCACACAAAAATCACTCGGAGGAATACCCAGTTCTCTCACAAAACAAAACTATTGGAATAGTTTTTAATATTTACGCACCTGATAAAACAAAATTGCTGTTTGCTCAGTGTTCTAGTAGGAGTCGGCTATTTGCCTCGTTACTGAGGAGGCAATCGGGGAAGAGAATTTTTCCCATTGGCTCTAGAGAGTTTGGTACTTTTATTAGCAGCTTGTTTTCTTCACACGTGTGAAGAATACTCTCAATCCTCTAGTCCCAATTATTAATATTATTATTTTCTTCACAGGGGTAGTTATGAACTGGGTTCTTTTCTGGAACTTTGTTCAAAATAACTTTCGGTGTTTTAAATTTGTCAGTATCACAAACAATGTAATTAAGGGCCTCTCTGACAAGAGCTTTGGGATGATCTTTAGCTTTTTCATAGTACCTCTTAGCTAGATCATACATTGTATAATGAATAGAATTAATATTTAATATGCTACAAATAGCATTGTTGGAGGTTCTTCCATCAAGTCCAACCATTATACGTAGAGTTTTATTTTGAAACGAGGTAATATTGTTTCTTTGCTGCTTTCTGTAGTTACCCCAGATAGGACAGCCATAAGTAATGACAGGGCTGAGACAGGCTTTCCATAGCAAAGTTTTATTTTTATTACTGGACCTTTTATTTTTTATTATGGGTTGAAGACATCCTCTGAGTTTTAGAGCTTTGGCCAGGGTTTCTTTGATGTGCTTGTTCCAATTCAGATTGTGATCCATAATAAGGCCTAAATATTTAACATCTTTTACCTTAGTTTTTTTTTTTTTTTTTCATACGATTCAATTTCAATGTCAGGATTATATTTGTACGTTCTGCGTGAGAACATAATTGGATATGTTTTATCAGTATTAATTTTAATTTTCCAATCTAAGAAATATTTCTCTAGCTTTTCCCATAGTGTTGTAACATAAATGTTGCTTGATTTTTATTTTTGGAAGTATAAGCAAGTGCAGTGTCGTCGGCATATAGAGCTATATTCAGATTCCAGTTATTAAAATTGGGAAAGTCTGACGTAAGAATATAATACAGCGTCGGCGCGAGTACACTGCCTCGTGGAACACCAGCTTCAATTTTTTTTTTTTTTTTTTTTTGGTTGTTGATTTCTTCCCATTAATTTTTACACCGAAAGTTCTGTTATCAAGGTATGATTTGATTATATGAATAATCCAAGGTGGGAAATCATGTGCTATTAGTTTATAAATAATTGCCACATGTGGGCATTTGTCGAACGCTTTAGCCACATCCAAAAATATGGCTGCTGTGTGTTCTTTTTTCTTATTCTTTCTGCGCATCTTTCAGTTACATTTGAGAGCTGATGCACCGTGGAGTGTTCATCTCGAAAGCCTCCTTGAATAAATAGAATTACTGGGAATTATTCACAAAATTGTTGCATTCTAATAAGAATATTTTTTTCAAAAATCTTTCCCATAGTTGGGAGCAACGAAATAGGTCTGTGATTTCCTGGAATAGCTGGGTTTTTGCCGGGTTTGGGGAGTAAAATTACTTCTGCAGACTTCCACTCATCTGGGAAGTAATTTAATTCAATAGCTTTATTTTAAATTTTTGTAAGGGTTTGCACATATTCGTCCGGTAATTTTTTCATGATTTTGTTGTTAATAGCATCTTTACCAAGTGCCTTTTTATTCCTGAGGTTTACTATTAGTGAATACTTTTTATTCAGTAATAGGAAGTGGTTTTTTGCAAAGTCAGGAGAAACAAATTTCTTTCGGCTTTTAAAAGGGCCGTTTTTTTTTATATATATACAGTTCAGGTGATGTCTGTCTGACTTCTACCGCTTGCGGCGGGTTTGCGGACCTAAGAGAGGTCGTAGCATTTGCCTCTTTAGACTTTTGCCTTCTATGCCTCTTTTTCAATTTTTTTTTTATTCACACCTTTCTGATTGTTATTAGATGGGGATGTTATCACAGGTTTTTTTTTACTAGTAAATTCTTCATAGAGTTGTGCATTTTGGGCAATCACTCTAGAATTTTCAGCATCTTCTGCATGTTTAAAATAAGTGTCCAACGCCTTTTGCATTATAAGGGCTACATCAGTGTCAGGGATATCACCCTCCTCTTCCCACTGCTGTTATATACTGATTGTCATGCTCATGTTGTGGCCTACACAAGCAACAATATCTCATACTGACATATAGCCTTCCTGCATACCCATTATGCAATCATGGTCAAAGTCTGACACCTGCATTTACAGGTTTGATGTTCTAATATGTGGCATAGCCTCTTTCACTACTGAAGAACCGATGATTCGACTGTGGACTGCTGTTATATATGGGCTCCTTTTATAGCTGCACAAAGGTAGTTTGATGGGTGTGACCTGACAACACAAACATACCTATGCTCTGCTATTGTAATTGTTTTCTCCTCCCAGCAGGACCTATCAGTGCTGCAATGTTTGGTCATTTCGGCTTAGTTTTTCCATGTGTTGCATTTTCAATAAACATTTTTTTAACCAACAGCCCTGTTTCCTTATCATGTTGCTGCACCCTTGCATTCTAGGGACATCTATGAATACACCAGGCTGCTTTAATGCATTTCTATGAGACGTGACTCAAACCTTCATGCATTCGGGCAGTAATTCTGTCCAAGGAATCAAACTAAAATGGTGAAAATAATTTCTTAAGCTAACAGATGACAAAAACTACTTGAATTGATGTTAAATATTTATTGTCTTAAAAAAATGTGTGAAATCAGGGTTTTGTGACACTGGTAGATGACTGAATATAGGAACTCATTGATGGATCTTGTAACATGTTGTGTGTAAAGTTGCCAGGTTTTTACATTGTTGTAGGCTACTGCCAAATTTCATAAATAAACATTTAAACATGATTTGATGCATTCTTCACAGCACATAACAATGTTACTGGAAATAGACAGATGTGTTAATGCTTTTAAAGTACTGCCAATGCATAACATTTTTGCTGTGGTTGAAGAAATGAGGACAAAGTACAAAGTCTACAACTGAGCAATTCAGGAGTTCATCGGTATCTTCAGGTCATTCTGTCTCAAATCAACAAAAAAAAAAAAAAAAAAAGAGTTCACCTCATAAATGCTTATTATTTTAAAAACACTGAACCCTTTAGAACCAAAAATCTTGCATATAAATTTTGAAGATGACAATCCATTTTTTGGTGTAAATATGACAAGGATGGTAAGTCAGATAATATCTGAAAACTTGAAAATTTTGTCGTCCTGGAGCGAGAATTGAACCTGCATCTCCCAGATAGCACCCGGTTATGCTAACCACTAGACCATCCAGAACAATCAAGTCTCAAGTTTCCGATTAATTTGAATATAATCAATAATAATAATAAATAAGGGTGGCATAGTGGTTAACATACCTGTGCGCTATCTGAGAGACGCAGGTTCGATTCCTGCTCCAGGACAACAAAATGTTCACGTTTTTGGATATTATCTGACTTACCATCCTTGTCATATTTTCACTAAAAAACAGATTGTCATCTTCAAAATTTGTATTATATGGTGTAATCCCGTATTTCATTCATGAAACTTGCATATATTTAACTGACAATGAATTCACTATCAGCATTGATTAGGTTTTGCCACCTTGTCAATGAAGTTTCAATTCTCGCATAAAATATATACTGATTCATATTTGGAGATGAAATGTCAAGCTATGCCTTTTTGGAAGTTTTACACATGCCAAAAAGTTCCAAAATTGTGATGTTCCTGCAATACCAAAAGTAATTGTAAGTTCAATTAGACAAGTTCAAGGAAATATGGTCGGTGAATTTTCAGTTCCCATCCACAGTCAGTCTTCTTAGGTTAGTCGTTCTTGCTGCCGGAGGCAAATGTTATCCTGGTTAAGCATGACTTCCCTTTAAATAACCAGCTGGGGGCAATTATGTTCTAAAACAGTCTTCAAGTGGTGAAGTATATTACAACAAATCTTAGTAGCAATGGATTGCTTTGGTGGCAGCAAATAAAAGTGAAATGTTTCTCCTGATATTGTGCCAATTGCCTGTCCATGGGTGCAGGTCACCTCAGGCTGTGTAGACATTGAACTACTTCAGTTCATTGCTATCTGTGCTTGAACTACAATCCGTACACGAAGTCTTCATGAAAGGACCTACTTTTTGTGTTTTTGTGCATGATTGGTAACAGTGCATTCTAAAAGTAGTTTATGTGATGGCTTTTAAAATCACATATGTGCAAGTCTTTTTTTGTCTTGGGGACAGAATTGCATATTTTATAATTTCTGATAATGTAAGTTAGATTAAGGGAAGATGTCTCCCATGATTCTTTTTTTTTTTTTTATCTTAATGCATTGTGATGTTTGCTGTGCCTAGCATTGTTAAATATCGTTTCATTGCATAAACGATTTGTATTTCATCCTGAAAGTGGCAAAAATTTCTGAAAACATATGTTAGACAGGGTGAACAATTTTCTGTTGCCTTAATTTTTTTCACACAATGTTCCTTCTGCCCTGTTTTATTGTTGTTAAATATTATTTTATTTCACAAATATTTGTATTTCAGCTTGAAAATAGAGGGAAAATTTCCTACAACGTAAGTTAGACAGTGAAAAGATTTCTCTCATAATCATTTTTTTTCTCACGATATTTCCATTACCCTGTATTGTTAAATACTTTATCCAATAAATCTTCATGTTTCAGCTTAAAAATGGAGGCAAAAATTTCCAGAAATGGAAGGTAGATGGACTTGTATAATTTCTTCTGAAATCGTAATTATATTCTTTCACAGTGTTCCTCTGTCATACATTGTTTTTAGATGTAATTTTATTCCATAAATGTTTGTATTTCAACATGATAAGTCGAAAGATAGGAGCAGATCCTTTCTGACAAACAGGTATCTCTGTACAAGTTGAAGTTTCTGCAAGTCTATGTAGCATTTACTGTTTCTTAAACTTGTACAATGTATTATGTGGTGATGGGTTTTTATCAAATTCCGTCTTTCACTAATAACCTGGAAATGAAAAACGGCATATGAGAAAAAGATCTTGACTGAGTTAGTGAACGATTGGTGTATGGAATACTAGAGGTATAAATGGCAAGATGAACGCGGTAATTGAAGAGATGAATAAGTATAGATTGGATGTGCTGTGTTTAAGTGAAACCAAAAAGAAGGAAACTGGTATAGAAGTAATGAATGGAATGGTAAGTGTGTGGTATAGAGTATTGGATAATGTGAGGTGACAGGTTGGTGTAGGTGTGATTTTAAGTGAAAAGATGAAGAACAACTTGATTCACTATAACTGCATAAGTGAGAGAATTCTTTGGATTCATTTGAAAGTGAAACTTCAGAGAATAGTAATTGTTGTAGTGTATGCTCCTTGTGATTCAGAACCTTCTGATAGGAAAGAAGATTTTGGAAGGATCTAAAAGTTTGTTTTGAGCCAATTTGGTTCTAAAGAGAAAGTTATACCATGGGATTTCAATGCTAGAGTAGGTGTTCAGAATGGGATTTCTGATAATGTTCTGGGTAAGTTTAATGATCCTTGTGTGAATGATAATGGTGAAAGATTAATTGAAAATGGATTGTGGGTATCTAATAAGTTTTTCAACCACAAGTATATCCGCACATACACTTGGAAAAATCGTACACTCAGATTAAAGAATGTAATAGATTTTGTTGTTTATGATTAGCGTCTGAAACACTTAATTGTTGACACCCGTGTGATGAGAGGTGTAGATGTTGGCTCTGATCACACCTGTTAGTGTCACAGGTGAAACTGAATGTTGGTTGGAGAAGGAGGTATAAGAAGATGCTTGTGGTGAAAATAATAAAGGTTGAAAGGCTCCCTGAATATTACCAGCATTACTCTGATTTACTCAGTGAACATCTGAATGAGTTGAAGTTGTGCAGGAGGGATGTAAAAAAGAAGTGGACATGTTTTAAGAACTGTGTCATCACTGCCACTGAAGAGGTCTGTGGTACTGCAACATTGGGTAACTTTAAAGGTGATGATTGGTGGGACAGTGAGGTTAAAGAAGCAGTAAAGTGAAAGAAAGGGGCATACTTGGAGTTTTTGCAAGGTAGAGTTTCTGAGGATGAATATTTCTGTTAAGAAGTTTGTGAGGCAGCAAAGCTGATTTGCCAGAGTGAGGCAAAAGATAGGAAGGAAAAGCAGGAAAGACATGAATTTTTGTGAGGCAAAAGATGGTAAGGTAGAAAAACATTCTGGAAGTACATAAGACTTAAGGAAAGAAGGGAAATAAAATTCTTAGTTGTGTGAAGAATAGGATTGGAGAAATAATATGGGAGCCATATGAGCTAAGTGAAAGATGGGGTGAGTACTTCTGTGATTTATTAGATCTGGAAGTAAAGGTGATTCTGAGGCATAAGCAGATGATGTCATAGTGAGAGATGGAAACACTGGTGGGATCTCAAGAGAAGAGCTGTGTAAAGCTCTAAAATCTCTTCAGAATGGTAGGGTTTCAGGAATAGATGGCATAACTGCTGAGATGCTAAAATATGGGGGTGGCTGTGTAATTGACAGGTTACCTGAAATTTGCCAGTTGTGTTAGGAGTTAAGAATGGTCCCTCAGGATTGGAGGGATGCTATCATTGTTCCTTTGTACAAGGGAAAAGGTGATCAGACTGAATGCAAGAACTATTGTGGTATCAGTTTGCTGAGTGTGCCAGGGAAAATTACATCAGGAAAAGTGTGGGATGTATAGAGTGGTTTCATACTTGGTAAAGGCTGCACTAACTAAATTTTTGCATTACACATGATGATTGAAAAGTATCTGGCTGTTGGTAAGAAAGATTTTGGTGCCTTTTGTAGATTTAGAGAAAGCTTATGACCGAGTAAATATGACACTTTTGTGGAAGGTATTGAATGAATATGGTGTTAGTGGGAATCTACTTAATAGTGTCAAAGCCATGTATGCTGGCAGTAGAGCTTGTGTACGTGTGAATGGTGTTTTTTCAAAATGGTTCTCTCCTGCAGGAGTCAGACAAGGTTGTGTAATGTCACCATGGCTGTTTAATATATTTATGGATGCGTGCATGTGTGATGCCAAGATGGACAATACTGGTTTATGTCTTAGTAATATCCATGTGTGCAGATTGTTCTATACTGATGGGACACATTTCTGTTGTCAGAGAGCAAAAATGAGTTGCTGAGTACGTTGTGCCAGATGTATGAAGTTTGTATAAAATTCAATCCGAGTGTAAATATGGGGAAAATCAAAGTTATGGTTTTCAAGCTAGAAACTGTTAGTACTGAATGCAAGATAAGTCTTATTGGCACTGAGATTAACCAGGTGAACGAGCTTGTATATTTAGGAAGTATGTTTGACAGAATGAATGAATTAGGTGGCAAAATTAGTAGGCACATGAATTCTTTGAAAGTCATATCTGCGTAGGAGGCTTTCACGGGAACTACGGGTTCTCGAGAAAATCATGAACAGCTGTATGTGAAAATGTTATTGTTCCTACTCTGATGTATGGCAGTGAAACCTGGGTACTGCAGAAAAGATATAGGAGTCGTTTGTGTGCTTGGGAGATGCATTATTTGTGGGGTGTTTGTGGCAAAACAAGTTCTGATCATGTGAAGAAAGAAGAGGTGTTACAGATGTGTAATGTGAGGCAAAATGTTGTTAGTAAGGTGGAGACTAATATTCTTAGGTTGTTTGTTCATGTTGAAAGAATGAGTGATGAGATGCTGACTAAGAGAATTTTTTAGCCCAAGTGGCAGGAAATAAAGGGGGGGGAGGAAGCCAAGAAAGTTGTGAGTGGACCAGATTCAGGAATGTCTTCTTGAGAAAAAGGTAATGAGTGTGAAACAGAAACGGTCTTGTGAATGACTTGTGATGAATGTCAATGAAGCTCGAGCTGTCTGCCCAGATCGTTGTAAATGGAGACATTTGATACACCAACAGTAAGTTAATTCTAGTTCCATCAGATAAACGTTTGCTTGGCTGATGGTCTTTCTTTGAGGAGCTAACCTCTGAATCTCAGAGAACAGCTTATACTAATGACAATCTGTTTCATACAATTGTGATAGCTAAACTCACTGATTTCAATGATTTTCAACATAAACTTTATGGAGTAATAAGCAAGCTAAATATCCAAAATTTCAATCTCTCTTTTAATCGCCAGTTTCTGCTGATAGATGAGAAAACAAAATTTACTTCATGGTATAGTTTTAAAATTGTTATACCATATGATCTCAGTGGTGGAAGAGCTGCGCCAGTTGTGCCTAAGTGCACACATTTTCAAGTTCTGCGCCGTGCTGCTCTGAAATGCATAATTTTCATCGAATTGCGCCAAAATATAGTATGTTTTAAAAAAAAAAAATCTGTTTTGATATAGAAATGAATTTCTTAACATCCTGAAATCTTAAAAAGTTCTCAAATCAATTTTAAAACGGCTGTGATTAAATGATTATATATTTGGCAATTTTTTTCCCCAGCGGAATTCCCCTGCATCTCCTCTGTTCTGTATAAAACTGTCACCTACTTACATTCTCACCATCTACTTTTATCCTCTCCGGTGGGGCCCCAGAATGAATTGCGATTGCCTTACGCTTCTGCCCAGTAGCAGAAACGTCACTGCGGCGGGTGCCGCAGATTACTTTGATTGCTTTTAGAAATTTTCAGAAGTTTATATTATTTATTTCATATATTAAAAAAAAATACAAAACTTCTTTACTATTTGGTGAACTCGCCACGGGAGCAGAAACAGCACAACACCGTGATCAGATTTTCGGAAAAGTGTGCAGATCTTTTTTTTTTTACTATTTCTTCGACATTCATTATTTCTAGCCTTCCTTTCAATTTTAAAGCAAAGGAAGGGAAATTTTGGTGCGATTTTAACGTTGTATCCCCCTTCCAGACGTGAAGTTATATCGACAGATTACGTAGGCAATTATTGTATTTCATTTTATTTTATTTATTTTAATTTTCTTTCTTATTTTACAAACAGATAACTTCAAGTTGATGAGACATGTTTCTTTCATTCAATAATAAAGCTAGAAAGTGATGCTTTTGCGCACTTAACGGCTTTTCTCTTTCCACTACGTCCGCCTTACGTGGCATTCTGGGAGCTGAAGGCCACAATATTTCTTTCTTTGTGGCGTCCTTATAATCTCATTTGTTAGATTTATGTTTTTGTTTTACAAGGTCAATATTTTAAAAGCGTTTTCGACGGTAAGTTCTCCGTTTTCGCGGCCATCGGTGTTCCAGAACTTGATGTCCAAATTCTTTTCTTTTTTTTTCTTTTCCACATGGCTTTATCTCGGTTACATTTATGAAGCTTCTTTTTTTCTTTTTCTTTTTTCAAAAATCGTTTTTTACGCCTTGTTTATTGTCCTCCTCCGTTTTCACGGGCATATTATGCGATATTCCGGGAGCTGATGATCGCAAATTTTCCGTTTTTAGCTCCCAGATAGCTTTGTTACAGTTAGATTAAAGAAGTCCCTGTGCATTTTTAGAAGAGCCATATTTTTTTATCGTTAGCAACATCTTGTTCTCCGTTTCTGTGGCATTCCGGAAGTTGACAGTCCCAGAGTTTTTTTTTTTACTTTTTTTATTCTTTGTGATAGTTTTATCTTAGGTAGATTGAGGTGAAAGTTTGTGTGTGTGTGTGTGTGTGTGTGTGTGTGTGTGTGTGTGTGTGTGTGTGTGTGTGTGTGTGTGTGTGCGCGCGCACGCGCGCTTTTTACTAAAATTGTATTGGGTATATAAATAAGTTTTGAGAGATTTCCGTTTGGTGTCGTACTACTGCTCACTTGTATTTTAAGGTGGCAACACTGCGATATTGCAGTACGGGACGCCAGCTGTCAGAGTTAGTGTACAACGTTCAATTGAGGTGCGAAGACGTAATTTGTTTTACTCAATGGAAAATGGCAACTTTCGTCCCGACAAAACAGCATTTGCGGGGAAGTGTTCTGTGCATTACTTTATTGTCAAGAAAAGTGCTGTCGACAGCTATCCCTTAATGTCAGAAATATATGGTGAACATTCCCCATCCATAAAAACATGTGAGTATTGGTTTAGACGATTCAAAAGAACGATTTTGATGTCAGTGATAAAAAACGTTCTGGACCACCCAAAAAAATTGCTGATGCCGAATTGCTTTACCTGACGAGGATCCGTGCCAGACCCAAAAAGAACTAGCAGCAGCATCAAATGTTAGTTAACCATGCATTTCACAATGTTTATCTGCAATGGGAATGGTGCAAAAAGAAGGGAATTGGGTTCCACATGCTTTGCGGGAAAGAGACCTTGAACGTTGAAAAACCATTTGTGAATTGCTGCTTCAAAGGCAAAAAGAAAGTTTTTTTGCATCGTATTATTACTGCAGACGAGAAATAGATATGCTACGATAACCCTAAATGGCAGAAAGCATGGGTGAAGCCAGGTGAACCAGGTCCTTCAACGCCAAAACGCAATATCCATGGTTCAAATTTAATGCTGTGTATCTGGTGGGACCAGAAGGGTGTGATCCACTATGAACTGCTGAAACTGTCAGAGACTATTACTGGTGATCGGTATTGAACCCAATTAATGCGTTTAAAACAAGCTCTCACGCAAAAACGGCCGGAATGGGAGAATAGACACAACAAAGTCATCTTACAGCTTGATAACGCAAGACCACATGTTTCTCGACCTGTGAAAAAGTACTTAGAAGGATCCGACTGGGAAGTTCTACCCCACCCGACATATTCGCCAGATATCGCGCCATCGGATTACCATTTGTTCCGGTCAATGCAGTCAGCACTTTCTGGAGAACGGTTTAGTTCTTATGAAGACATCAAAAATTGGCTGGACAACTGGATCTCTTCCAAGGAACCAGAATTCTTTCTTCAGGGCATACGTTCACTGCCCGAAAGATGGGGTAAAATTGTAGCTTCAGAGGGAGCATACTTTGATTAATATTAAAATATTGTTTCTGTTCTCCAACAACATGTTTTTTTCACCTCAAATCCCTCAAAACTTATTTATATACCCAATATTTCTACCTTTTAAAATCGTATATTTAATGTCTCTTTTTGCATTTCCATGGTCGTATTATTCAGCATTCCAATAGCTGACGATCACAATTTATTTCTCACTTTAATTTTATTTTTGGGGGGATTTAATTATATCAATGAAAATGCTCACACCACATTTTAACAAATTCAGTAAATTTTTCTCAAAAACTGCAGTCAATTCACAAAAATTTCAAACGACATATATGATTGCTATCATTTCCACACTTGACATGATTATTACGCTTACACAGCTGTCTGAATCATCAGCTGATGAGGCCTCCAATACAACAGAATTGCTGCAGGAAATAATAAGAGCACAATTGTATCAGGTGGAACATCCTTTAAAGGATGGAGTTGAAAGTTGAATCAATTAACTAAATGCAAAATAAAAAAAATCATTTTACAAATTTCAAATTTTTACTATTATTTATACTTCCTGATTATTTTAAAAAAATTCAAAAGCATTTAAGGAAGGATGTATAAATTCTGATAAAATAAAATCTTTCTTTTTTCTTATCAGGGAAAAGCTAAATTGCTTATTGCGACTAAATACGAATTTGTACAGTTATAAAAATCACAAATTTGCTAATTTTCTAAAATATAACTTTGTTGTGGTGCAGAATGATAAATTTTCTAGAAAAAATATTTAGGCTTCTCTTTATCTTGCAGACAGTTTTTAGCTTTTCCTTTCTGCGTTGCAGACTCCTGAAAAAAGATTCTGCTTGGGGATAGATAGTATATATATCCCTGTTTAAATAATGAGTTCAGTTCTCATGTACACCAACCTTCGTCATATGACTTTGACAGTGGTGGCCTGTGATCAAAATTGCTGGGGAGGCAAACTACATTGCTGGCCATGCAAAATGCAACACCAAAAAGGAAGCATCCGATTAGCCTGAAATTCCCACCATGCGTCGCCCGCGAGAGGACATGCAAACGATTAGCATTGCAGGGCATATGCAAATCACGTGCGCCCGGCACGCCACCAAGAAGCACTATAAGAAGGGTGCACAGAAGGTGTTGTGCTGCCAGACCTGTGCGTGGGAAGCTTTCTGATGCCTCGTCGCAGAATACGGCAGTCATTCCAGCACGTTTCGGAGTTCGACAGAGGACGAATAGTGGCTTATCGCAACAGCAGTTTATCGTACCAAGACATCGGCGCCCGTGTGGTACCACATCCAGCCACAGTGAAGCGAGTATGGATTCGGTGGGTGCAGGAGGGACGAACGGACCGATGTGAGCGATTGCCGCAGCCGCGACACACCGCCGAACGAAAGGGCCGGCTTGTTGTGCAGTAGGCATTGACGGCTCGCACCGCCACATCACTAACATTAGCGCAGGAATTAGGGTGTGTTGCACAACAACCTGTGTCAGCACGTACCGATCAACGTCATCTGTAGGAGCGGGGACTTGTCGCATGGCTCCCATTGCTCCGATTACCATTGCCGTTACACCACCGGCGAGTGCGGCGGCCGTGAGCCGTTGAACACCACACCTGGACTACGGAATGGCACGACATTGTCTTCTCCGACGAATCCCGCTTCTGCCTGCAACACCACGCTAGTCGGATCTGCGTGTTGCAGCACCGCGGCGAGATACTGTATGACGCCTATATTATGCATTGCCACACCAGTCCGTCACCTGGCATTATGGTTTGGGGCGCAATTGGATATGACACCCGCACCCTATGGCACACATTGCCGGTACTCTCAACAGCCACCACTACATCTCCGACGTTTTGAAGCTTGTAGTCCTCCCTTACCTGCAGGACCTACCAGTGGCCACGTTTCAACAGGACAATGCGAGCCCGCACGTGGTACGCATCGTGCAACAATTCTTCATGGCCCACCAGGTGTCACTGCTGCCGTGGCTCGCCTGTTCTCCCGATATGTCACCCATCGAACACGTCTGGTCGCTGATCGGCAACCAAGTCGCCCGCGGCTACGCCTGATGAACTGTGGCAACATGTGGAAGCAAGCTGGACCGACATACCCCAAGCCTACATCCAAAGCCTCGTTCGTTTGATGCTGCGGCGTGTAGCGGCCGTTATTGCCAGCCATGTCGCCCACACGAACTATTGATGTCTGCGTGTTCCGCAAGTAGCACAGGTCTGTAAGCTCAATCGTTTCATCTTTGTATTTGTTGTTATGTGTCCAGTAAATCTGGCTTTGCTATTTCATGTCCTTTTGGGTGCTGCATTTTGGGTGGCCAGCAGTGTACCTTTCAGCCTGGATACAAATAAATTTATTCAATTTAATGCCGTTTTTTTTCACATTATAATTTTTTTTTTATTTACTTTTTCATGGGCGAAGTATAAAATAAGTAACGTGACCCACGAAAAGATTTATAAAGATTTTACCGGAGATGTACGTTTTACATGACTTTGAGACCAACACAAAACCTGTTTATGTAAGATTCCAGCCCTTCGCCTAAATATATTTTTTCTCAGTCTGAATTGCCCTCTTGGACTATTTGGGAACTGTTAAGCCAGTTTGAATATGAAATATATTGAATCGAAATAGTTTTTTTTTATTAAAGAGATCAACAGAAGATAAAAAGCAAGACTGAACTATACATCTTTTTCATCTCAAATGAAATTCCATATACACCTCTACCTTCACTGATGCCAAAAGAAAAAAGTCTTGAAAACTGCTGCACACAGCGTTAACCTATACAGCAAGAGAAAAAGTTTACATTACGCTTATATTGTCTTGTATATGAGGTCTTTCTTTTGTTCTTTCTATTTGGCGAAGTGATTTATTATATGGTCATACCATGTCTCTTCTGCTTCCATCATGGCCCATGCCTCTTCACAAGCGCCTCCTCGATGGACAGAACTGATTAACTTGAAAACCTTTCTTGCCCAATGGAGTTTCTCTTGTAGTTTTTTATCCTGTTCAGGCACGAGAAACTGTGTTCCACAGAGGCCGATGTTGCAGGAATTATTACTACGAGAGAAAGAAGTCTTAAGCAACCCTGGCAGTGCCTATGCTAGATTATTATTGTATATGGCAGATAGAAGTTCTGTTGTACTTTTGGCATTGTTCCACAGATCTCTGTCTGAATACAGAACCTGCAGCTTACTGTGCAGTTTGGTACTGTCAAAGTATTTTTCATAAGTTTGAAGCAGAGCTTTAAAACAGTGTTCAGGAAAAATTCTAGAATGAGCTTCAAAGCAGTGTACATCAAACAGCTGAAGAAATTTAAATTTCTCAATGTCAGAAAACCGGCATTTTAACTGAGTTGCAACATTGTCTATTACCTCATAATACAGTCTTAGTATTGCACGGTGGGTGGAATATCATTGCTTCCTTTAAATCTTTTATTTGGAGAACCAACCTCACTGCACACGTTATGATAGAGATCATCAAACTATCTCTGATCTCGAAAGTACAACAATATTTTGCATACGCCAGTAATTCGTTTGTTACAGAATGTAACATCGGAACTATTTGATTGCAGTACAGAGAAAGTAACCTCAGTTAAATCAAATATTTTTTTATACGAGAAGACAAGAAAAACGAAATTAAAATCTTGAAGCTACCGTTTTAGTCCTGCTGCTTCGTGAATTGTCTCATCATCATAGTTCGAATCATCCTCAATTTTTTCAAATACTTCATTTAGCAGCAACTTGTGGTCAGCTATGGTAGACACTGAACGAGATTTGAAGTTCCACTTGGTCTGTGATACACGAGGTGGTCTGGGTCCTCCAGCAGATTCTAGTAAATGAACACGCTTTGTCGATTTGGAAAAGAATGCACAAATTGCATTTAAATTTGCAAAAAAAAAAAAAAAAAAAAAAATTGATCCCTTCAACACTGACGCTGCTCTGTTCAAAACTAAGTTCAGCCTGTGTGTGTAGCAATGAACAAATAATGCTTGAGGGCATCACAGTTCCCTTTTGCTTGCAATCCATTCAACTCTGATGCCATCATATGTCTGTGCAACTAGTTTTTATTTGTAGCTAAATCTTTCCAGCTCACAATCCAGTAATTCTTTAAGCGAAGTAGCACACTGATCAGAACTTACGTCAAAAAATCCCAAGAATCTTTCTACTGGTACTCCATCTTTCACGAATTGAACTATAATTTATACTTGTGCATGGGAGCTAATGTCTGTCGCTTCATCAATCTGCCAAGAAAAAAACTGAGCATTTTCAATATCTGCATTGATTTCATTCTTAACTATATGAGTAACTGATATGATTAAATCATTCTGTATTGTTTTTGAAGTTCCTGAAAATGTTGTACTATTCTCCATAAACACTCTCAAGGTAATTTCGCTTATTTTCAGAGACTTCGTTCTCATCGTGTCCACGAAATGGGAGCTCTTGCCGGGCCAGTAGTGTTGTAATATCAATCAACTTTTTCATTACATCATGATTTTTTTTTACTTTTTCATTATGACGTAAGTCACTTGTTTTCTTCGCTTCGTTGTGAGAGTAGTCTATCCTTGTTTTGCCTAGCAACTCTAATTTAACAACTGTCAGAATGTGATCTTTACATTTTTTGTTCCTGTCCAAAGCACATGGTAAGTTTTTCAAATCATTGAAGGCTTTCTCTTGCCAGACTTCATTGCCACTCACAGGAAACAGCAAACATGGCCAACAATATAGTTTGTTCGTTGATTCACTACCAGTTAGCCATTGTTCTTTTCTGTACCAGTCAATATTAAAACCTCTGTTTGAAGTTCTGCCCTCTGAAGTCATCTTATTCATTTCAGGTGTAGGCCTGCCATCATTTTTAATTTGATTCTTTTTTTCAAAAACTATCTTACTGAAAGGCTTTTCCAGTAAGCTCTCCACCATATTAAATATGTTTGAAGCAGAGGCAATGGTCTGACAAACAACTCTTCATAAAACATAAATAAAATTAGTTACACAAACATTAGTGTGGAAAAAAGCAACTATGAAAAAGGTGCTATGTAATGCCACTTAAAGCTGTCAGAATGAGTAGTTAGCTCAGTGGAGCTTCCTACAGGGAAATAGCTGTTCCTGTGAGGCAAGATAACATCTGCCTCACGGGCAGTACTTGGTGCGCCTGCGCTCTTTGTGTTCGCCGTTCCACCGTGCCTACCCTTCGGATCAACTGATTCAGTGGAAGTAAACAGGTTTGGCGCAAAATCTACGCGAGGCATTTCGCTTCCTGCCTCACGGGCAGAGATCACAAGCTGAGGACATTTCGTAACTACGCGCTACCGATTCAGACCTGCCAGGTTTTATGGTTTACCCGTAAAATTTACGGAAATGTGACTTGTTTTACGGGCAAAATGTTAATTTTACGGATTTGGCGATTCTCCGAGATTTTTTTCTTTTTCTGATGATTTTACACCCTCTATTAAAACTTTTTTTTTAAACTTAATCCATTCAAAGTAAAGTGCCGATGTAAGTTACGAATAAGTTTTTAGTTACATGTGTTTATTTGGGAACATTTTGCTGCAGTTTTCCCACGTTTTAGGTTATTGTTTTGCCTTTTTTTAAACAATAGAACACCAACCAGCTGGGCTTATTTAACCTTCCGTTTGGTTCTCTTCCTCTCTTGTGCACGCCGTTTCCCTCCGCCTTTCTTTTCAGATCATGCATTGTTCATCTCCCGAGTCGCAACTTCTCAGAAGGCCAGCGTGGGGTGTGTCCGCGTTGGAGCGGTGTCTTTTATCTTTATTCCTCCCAGTTCGAAATGCTATCTCAGAACGTAGTTATCGTAGAAAAAAATTCCAACGGATTTTAAATCTGTGGAATTTTTAAGCCCAGATCGATACCCAACATGACATAATTAAGCAAAAACTGCCAGTTTTGTGAAATTTAAAATGCATTGGGGCATGCATGGTTTTGTAACTTCTTCTCTGGCAATAAATTTGACCTAACGAAAGAATGCTACTATAAGAGGAAGTTAAAAAAAAAAAAGTAAGTCCAATGTTCATTCGAGCCAGTGCTGCTCCAGCAATGATTTATTTTGCTGGTCCGTTAGTCAGTAAGTTTTCTACGCTTTCCCTTTCCAACCGTGCTTTGTTCATAGCTCAGTAATGTTCATAAAAATGTCTTGGCTTGATTCAATGAAATTAATATGTTGGGGTACATACTAATTCATCTAATCCTTATTGAAAATGGTCAAAGGTAAGGTCAAGACGTAGGAGCGGGATTCATTCTTCCGCCCTTTTACGTGATGACTTGCGTAAAATCAAAGCATGATTGTGATGAAGTTTGGGTATGCTATTCAGCACCCATAGTGGACCTATCCTATTGAAAATATATTAATTCAACATTTGTCGAAAACATTACGTGGTTTCAGAAATTATTAACTATATGTCAACAAAATAGTTTCCATATCATCTACTGTTTCGCACGTTACTAGAAATTCAAGCACGGGAAAAACGTCCATATAATAAAAAAATTTATTTCAACTTGTCACTAATATTCCTTTTTTTCTTTTTGATGTTCCTTATAATAGTTTAGAATTTTATTATGAAGACTACAAATTTATATGAAAAAATGTTTTTATATGTGCAGTCAAGTGCATCATAAGTTGTCAAAGTCCTCCAATACGTAGAGACAATATGTATTAAATGATTAATATTATTCCAGTTTTTTAACTCATGATTCACGAAATTAATACAATAGAAAAGAACTTTCGAACCTTTTGATTATGATGCATTGAATCAGTAATAAGCCATCTTGTTATCGAAGAAGGCACGATTTTTCTTTCCTGTGGTATCAGCTTCCAAGTTGAACTTCGATCTTATAATTTCTTATTTTATAGATGATGGTTGCATGTTTCATTTTCCGTGGCTCGATATCCCAAACTAGTTTCAATTCCTTCTTTTTGGAATCATCTTCAGTGGGTATTATGATCTACTTCTCATACACGTTGTGTTTCGGCCACTTACATCGATTCTACTGGCAGCGTCCGACTTTTCACGGCAGTTTTTTCCCGTGCTCGAATTTCTAGTAACGTGCGAAACAGTAGATGATATGGAAACTATTTTGTTGACATATAGTTAATAACTATTGAAAATAGTTGCTATCAGCATTCACGGGGACAGTGTAGTAGTACATGCGCGAGATTTGTTCGCTCGCGTTTCAGAATTTTAGCACAATATCTTCCATGGAAATTGACCGATTTGGATAGAATTTTTAATTATTAAATGACGCGTGTGTGGCAGCTTTTTAATTTAGAAATTAACGGGCACAAAAAATGTTCTATAATAAAGCAAAAACACGCAAAATATCAATTAATTCATACTAAGGGATTCGTAAAGAAAACAGTAAAGTATCGGGGAGAACACTGTTGCTTTTGCAAACCCACACTTTTTTGTAGGTATGAAATTTTGGGCTTTTAGTAAACAACTCTAAATTTTAAAATATCCGGATTTTGACAGCACGAGTTTAATCTTGGAAGGAAGTGGATTTTTTATCTGTTTGAAAAAAAAAAGCGCCATTGGCTTTGTAACTTCTATCAAACCAAATTGAATTGTGTGATATTTAGAGATTTTCATTTTCTAAAACAGTACGTGTATTCTACAGTTTGTCATGTTAGGCCATTTTTTTTATTTTATTATTATTATTATTATTTTTTTTTTTTTTTTGCAGAGACCTAAGATCGGAGTTAAAATCCTGTTTCAAATGTTTTATGCCGTGGTTACACCGCCACAAAGAGAGCAGGGGACGAGATGGGGAGGATGTCACCGACGAAGTGGCTGTATCGTTCCCGTTACGCCTGATGTAAAAGACAGTTGGTTTTGTTCCGGCAAAACACATTGTGTTAGTTTACTGCAGGAGAGGGGATTGTTCAGACGTTGATAGGCCCAGATTGTTTTTAAAAGGAATAACTAGAGAAGCTCTATTCGGTAAGATGAAGGGAGGGTGGAGGACAGGAAGAGAAGACAGAACTATAAAATCAGTGCCATTTGGAAGTATAACGGATGCCGCTAAAGGGATCGGATTTAGTAAAAGACTAGGCATCGATCCGCCTGTGAGGAATGATGGGGAGGGAGGGGACAAACTCAAGGGAATGACATTCGTAACTAAAACCTAAACCTTTGTTTCTAGATGAAAGAACCTTTCAGTTGCTCTGCTTTCCTAGCTGACCAGCTCGAATTGGATAACTCTGTACTCAGTATTTTTCCTCTACTATAGCAGTTTTTACTTACATTTTTTTTTACCGAGTGGTAATAAATTTAGTATTAGTGATTCGCCATGAGCAGCAACATAAAAGGGGAAAAAAAAGTACTATAAAATATTCCATGATTCTTATTCTGCGGAATTCCCGTGTATTGCGAAATCTTCAAGAAAGGAAAATATGTGTTTCGCGCTACGTGTCGATGCAGTTTCAACATTTCGCATGGTGGAAGGAATGATATTACAAATCCTATTTCTAGTGACAAGCATAAATATAACATTGACTGTGTGGGGAAAAAAATAACGAAATTAACTTCCTTTTGTTAAAAGTTATAATGAACTCGATGCGATTCGTACAAAATGTTTGTTCACTTCATTTTTAGTTGAACATAATTTACCAGTTAGTGTCTCTCAGTCACTCTTACTTATTTAATTTTTTTTATTTGACTGTCTCATCGTCCGTGTCTCCGTAAGATAAAAACCTAACATGAAAATGGTTCGTTTTTGAAAATATTTTAGTATGTTTCATGACGGCGTGGGACACGATCCCATAGAAAGGGTAGAACAGCCTTCCCTTTAGATGCAAACTTGTGTAAAAGTAAATTTTTATCACTTTATAGATCATAATGATAGCATAGTAATGAGAAATTATGTATAGAATTTATTTTAATCGATATGAATGTGCCGATAAATTTAAACATCTGTAAACACTTCAATTAAAAGTTGATTATTCATTTGGGTAACATCGTTTTTTAAATCGATATGTTCGGTACATTTAATCAATATGCACGACAAGTAATTTAATCGAATATATCGATTAAAATTTTCATCAAATATATCGATTAATTTTTTTACGAATTTCTGTTTCTGAAAGTTGGCAGGTCTACCGATTGTTTTCAAAAAGCGTCAATTTAAAAAACTGAATGAACGCATGGACAACATTTAATTCAAAAGAGTTACCTAGCATAAACTTTTCCTCTGCGGTACCCAAAAGTACTGAATGAACAAAATGAATAATTCTAACTAAGAGTCTTAAAATTCTGAGGAGGCACTGCCTCCCTTGCCTCCTCCCAAAAGCAGCCACTGGACTTTGACATGAAGATTTACTAGCAAAAATTTTACAATTTTAAATCACATTTAGTAGCACAGTGATGTAGGATTATAAATATGAATCTCATTCAATGGAAAATGAAACAGCAAAGCTGTAATTAACTGGTAAGCATTTAGTTATTAAATAGTTTTAATTTGTAAAAAAGGTTTAGAATGTATAATTAATTTTTTATCTTAACATTTTCATTTTATGCTAATTATTTCCAAAATTAGTTTACCAATGTGCTCATGAAAAGACTGTGTTAGTTCAGAATTTTCACTTTTGAAAGCTAGTGATTTTACATAATGTGAAATTAGAACTACCATTATTGTGTGATTGTGAGTAATCATGCTTGGAAATTTTGCTGTGTCCTTCCAAGTATTAATTGTTGCTCAAAAATACAGATTTCTTCCTCCCAACGACACTCAAGGTATCATTTTATTAGCTGTTCCGAACTGCTCCGAAATGTAGATTTTCCTGCTCCAAAGGCTGCTCCAAAATGGGTAGTCTGCACTTCCACCACTGTGATCTGTAGAAGGCAGAGCCAGTAGAAAATAGGGTTCATTTTAAAAAATGTTGGACAGACCTTTAGAATGGTTTATAATAAACACAGTTTTGATGTGAACAAAAGTTCAAGGTTATTTGAAATCATTTTGAAGTTGAATTGCTCAGAATTTTTGTCACACAACGCAAAAAACGTTAAAGACGAAATATTATGCAATTGCATGCTGTTGTTCTAACAGTTTATGAAAAGTATTTCCGATTTTAAGAATGCTGTTGGTGTTTCTGTGCACACTTCAAAGTGCCCTAAAATTTCACTTGATATTAGTACTGCTTTTCCTATTATGAGCAAAACAAATGTTATGAATTTTGTCTGTACATAAACATTTATTCCTTAGGATTCAATGGCAGTAATGGCAGCACAGACACTACTGTCCCAATGAGTACAACTTTTCCTCAGTCACCAATGATTCCTTTTGAACATGAAGTGGCAGAACCTGGTGAACCAGAAGATCCTGTACCTGACAGCAGTACTCATCCTGATATTCAAGCACGCAAAAGGAAGTAAGTTTCTTTCTTTTCCTTTTTTTTTTTTTTTTTTTTCTTTTTCTTTTAATCTGTTTTCACTTCGGATGTACTTTACATACAACAGAGGCATTCAAAACCTTCTTAATGTGAATGTGCAGAAGAGAAACCATTGCATTTACTTCAACAAAATGTTTACTGTTTTTCAAAGTACTTTCCTCCTGCATCCATGCAAAGTTGCAGAACCCCATGCCACTTCTGGAACACTGGATGTACTCCTTTCTGGAAATACTCGGCAATTCCAAATGAAGACACTTTGCAAGATCTTGTACTCTTGAAAAAAAGGCTGCTCAGCAAGTTCCCTTTTAATTTTTGGGAATGACCAAAAATTCTTGTGATGCAAGTTTGGGCGAATATGCAGCACACCTGCCAACTGTTACGATTTTATTGCCTTTAGTACAATAAATCATGCTGCAGTACGCTAATACAATTTTGCAGCCAAAAATATGATTTTTTTCAAATAGTCATGCTTTCCCCCATATTTTCCCTTTTCAGACAGAAGCCTTGTACAAATAAAGGTAACTTGATCACGTTAGTTACGTTACAAGGAAATAACTTTTACAAGAAAGTTTGTAAGTTGGGAGCTTTCGACCTTATCTTAGGTCTTCATCGTGCCAATGGAGGACTAAGATTGTTTCCAGATTCTAGATTCTTTGAAAATGTAAAATCTGGAAACAATCTAAGTCCTCCATTGGCACGATGAAGACCTAAGATAAGGTCGAAAGCTCCCAACTTACAAACTTTCTTGTAAAAGTTATTTCCTTGTAACGTAACTAGCGTGATCAAGTTACCTTTATTTGTTATTATTGTTACGTGTTTTGCCCATCATTGTCAAGAAGCCTTGTAGCAGAATCACAGCGATGGGGGACGTATGTCGCTGATTTATTTTGGTCCTGCAGACAAAAACGAAATCTCCAGAACCCTATTAAACCATCTAGCAGACTCCCTATCATAGATGCAAGTTTTTTGCCTTTCAAAATTTCCGAAAACGGAAGTTAGGCATAGTTAGGATTTCTTCCGTAATCGTAATTTTTCTCTCATGAAGGACGATGTACGTCGCAGAATTATTTTGAACTCACCCCGTAGCAGAATAGTGGCTACGGGTGACACACACCGTAGATTTATTTTGTACTCATCCCTGTAGCAAAATAGTGGCGACGGGCTACGTACACCGTAGATTTATTTTGTACACATCCCCATAGCAGAATAGCGGCATCGACCGACGTACATTGCAGATTTATGCCACCCCAGTGGCGCAGTGGTCTAAGTAATGGCCTCTGATCATTCGTCCAAAAGGGGTCCGGGTTCGAATCCCGGTGAGGCATGGATGTTGTGTTTGTCTTACGGCACTGGATCTCTCTTTTCCCTGGAACCAGTGACCCTAAATTAGGGACGGGCGACTGCTTATAACCCGTTGAGTTGCTCACGGTGGTCGTTAAACCTCCAATAAAAAGAAAAATAATTGCAGATTTATTTTGTACTCATTGCCGTAGAAGAATTGCGGTGACGTACATCGCAGGTTTATTTTGCTCTCATTCCCGTAGCAGAATCGTGGCAACGGCCAGCATACATCGTAGATTAATTTTGTACCCACCCCTTAGAAGAATCACGGCGAGGGCCAGTGTACATCGCAGATTCATTTTCTACTAATCCTCGTAACACAATCGCAGCAACAGCCAATGCACATCGCAGTTTTATTTTGGTCCTGCAGACAAAAACGACATCTCCAGAACCCGATTAAACCATCCTGCAGACCTCCTAAGATGCAAGTTTTCCGCCTCTCAAAATTTCCGAAAATGGAAGTTAGGTGGAGTGAAGATTTCTCCCGTAATCGTAATTTTTTTTTTCTAATAATTAACAACATAAAAGTGTTGGTAAATGTGTACTTTAGCGTCCTAAATTATTTCGTCGGAAAAATTTTACTGTGTGAGAAAAGTGCGACGTACAAATTTTTAAGCATACAAAATAATGGGGAAAGATGCAAAAATATAATATTTTTAGATAAAAGAAAAGAATTTTTCCGAAGTATTAACCTGCGAGTACGATGGTTTGCAGCAGTTGGTGCGGGAGGCTGAAGCGATGCTGACGCCCACCACGTGAAGGTTCCGTGCGTCGGAATGGAGTACGAGTTGCTAGTGAATACGCGGAAGAATACAACAGGAGTGTGATGCATCGTGTAATCGTGTGCAAAAAGTAGTTCAGAAATGTTTCATTAATTATTAATAAATAAATGCGCTAAATGTTTTTGTTTTTATTGTAAAAATGTCTGAGAATGTTATAAAATGAAGGAATATAAATGACATAATGTGCGGCAGAAGTTCTGAGTAAGAGGTATTGGTTCCGGTGGAACCCCAAGTTTTGGTTATGGTTTCGGAGATGTTAAGGGGTCGGTGATTTCTTCAAGCACCTCATTTGTAGTTCTGCTGTTATTCCGTCCATCGTTCGTCCTTTTTTTCCCTCTTTAAACGGATATTGTTGAAAATAAACGATTTTGTTATACTCAGGAATCGTACTATGGCAGGGAGGCCCACAGTTTCGTGTCGAATTGTGGGGGATTATGAAATTTTAAGCCTTTTGGGCAATTTTCTACTAACGATTTCGCAAAACTACCCTAGAAAAAATGATATTACAACAATATGAAACCGACCTTTTTCCTTCAGCGTATTCCTACAACCCGCTTTGATGAGTACGTACTCCTGAACCGCTTCCTTGTGTATTCTTCCGCACGTAACTTGCCGTTCTCAAGGACGCTTCTGTTCACCGGCCTCCATCTTCACGTCGTCGCCGCTGTGACATCTTAGGCCTACCGCACGTACTCTTCCGAACCTTCGTACTCCAAGGTAAGTTCTTCGGAAAATATTTTTCCTTTCATGGAAAAGTACTATATTTTTTCACCTTTCCCCATTATTTTGCATGCTTAAAACATTGTACGTCGCACTTTTCTCACACAGTAAAATTTTTCCGACGAAATTGCTGATTAGATTTAATTAGTTTCTCAATAAAATTTTGATGCAGGGAAAAAATCCCTACATTTTCATCATCAAGAATTTATATAGCTGAAATAGGATTCAAAAATTATCAGCATGCATCGTGTCACGATTTTTCTGAGTGTTACGTTTTTTTGGTTCTGAGTAGTTGGCAGGTCTGATGCAGGATGGGTAGCTCAAGCGTGCCAACTCTCCAGATTTAGGCAGGAGACTCCAGATTTTCATCCCTTCCTCTTGCCCTCTGGATGAATGTCAAATTCTCCCATTTTTCACCAATAATTAGCCATTACGATGGTCGAAATCCCATCAACCACCGCCTTGGATCAACACAGAAGAAAAAGATTACAAAACGCTTGTGAAATCTTTTCGTTTGGCAACGATACAAGGTGACATTAGTCACCATTTTCGTACTTTTCCTCTCCTCATACCTGCAAAAAGAAGGACGCTTCTGGTGGTGCAGTGGTCTAAGCGCTGGCATCCGACCAATCATTCAAGATGGGTATGGGTTCAAATCCCAGTGAGGCATGGATGTTGTATTTGTCTTACGGCACTGGCTCTTTCCCTTCCGTAGAACCAATGGCCCTAAATTAGGGACAGGCGACTGCCGGTGGTTGTTAAATCTCTGACCATTAGCTTGATACTTTCACATTTGTTTTGACAGAAACCCTGTCTTCGTTGATTCCGTTTTGTGGTAATGATGTGCGAAGGAGCTGAAATGTGTCTCAATGACAAACGCTAATATGTATTTAATTCTTCTTCTGAAGTTAAAAAAATAATAATAAACTCCATGTTTCTCTAAAATAGTAAATAAACACTTCTTCAAACCATAGTTGGGAAAGAAAGAAAAGCTTTAAAGGAAAAAACAGCAGAGTTATATTTTATAAAAAAGTAGTTAATGGGTGTGTAGTAATAAAAATTGAAAGAAATTTAATGTGTAACTTCTAAAGTTTTCAATGGATTCTGGTAAAAATTAAAACTGAACATGCTGTAACATCTCATTCACTGCAGAAATTGTTAAAAAAATTTTTTCTCCCAATCCGATGTCATGCGACGCCTTTCAGCAAAGAGCTCACCCGCTGTGGCACTAGAATGCTGGGGAGGGTCAGTAATTGTTGACAGATGGGAACTGCCTTGCCGTCTCCTTGCAGTTCTTTCAGTCCCTTGTCTCAACAAAGCTGCACACATTCTAAGTGATGATAAACAGTCGAGTTGCGAGTTGCGACAAATTCATTTAATGATAAAAGGGAGTAAACAGTTGGCCTCGCCTTGTAACGAAAGGTGATGTTAGTATGATACTTTTTGTCGTCTTAGCGCACAACCTAAAGAAGAAACGAAAAACAGTTGGCTGCTATTTTATTTATAAAAAACAGCAACATGCTGGCCATTTTACATTTTTGTTATCTTGTGGAATCGACATACCTACAAACAAATTTCAGTAAGGGGAAGGGGTGTTGATATTTGCTGGTTTTTTTCTCCAGAACTTTTAGTGGACCGATAATACTACTTCTGAAAAATTGTTTCTACGTCTGGAAAATGTCGATTAAAAAATCAGCGCTCGTGTGATTTTACGAGCTGTAAAAATCTCCCAATTTTTAGATTTTGAAGGTTGTCATGCCTGGTAGCTGTTTGACCCCCCCCCCCACACACACACACACTCCAGGTAGGCTGTAACTTGCCAGGTTTTGTGAGCACTGGCACTGTTATGAATAGAAGGAACTCTTGACATGATTTTTGTTAGATGCTACTCTTTTACCTCCTTGCCAAAAGCAAAACCAAAATATGAACCATCCAAAAAGTCATATTACAGGGAGCACAAATGACATCACATCAAGAATTGGAATAAAAAGGAAGAAAAACCGCTCTTATACGATATTGTGTAAAAAATAGAGGAATCCCTGTTTTCGAAGATATCAGTTTGATATGTAAGCAGTCTACAGAAAAAAGCATAAGCGTGCTGAGTCCATAATAATTGAAAAAACCAAAAACAACAACCGTAGTGTTAACAGTGGAGTCGACCTCCAACTTCCGTGGAAGATCCTTATTACGGAAGAAAACAATGGAAAGAGGAAATCCAAGTTTGAAACATCATGTCACACTGAGGCCATCAATTCGCAAGTAGGGCCTAAGGAACTACACCTACAGCAAATAGCAACGCCCCACACTTACAATGTGGTAGTGTATGAGCGACTACACGAAAGACAGCAAGCAGTCACAATTCTCCCCTATGACGGCAAGCGGATTTTTGCTTAAGTGCATAGGATTCGACAAGAGGCTTGTCCTTTTTAATGTTTTAAAACTCTGTTATTTCTAGATTTTAACATTTCGTGATCGTTATCATTTTGTCATTGCTTTTTAGTACTTCCTTCAGTTTCAAATATCAAAATAATGTGGTTACCTTTCATAGTACTTTTTGTAGTCCTTTTTGGGTCTTGCCTTTGACTACACGGAATAATATCTTTTAAAACAATTTCTATAGGACCTCTAATATATATCTTTTAAGGTGGTTCCACCTAAAATCTCTGGCTTATGTTTCCAATGATAAAACTTCTTTATATATTTTCTTCGCAAGTAATGTATTCCCAAGGATGAACATTTGCACGTCGATAAAGCTAACTTTAAGTTATAGTATGGGATACTTAATACTTGCTAAAACATAACCATAATTATATTAAAAATCAATCATTTTTCTTTGGGTAATGTCCAGACCTGGTAATAGATGGCGCGACCTGTGCATTGATGACGTCAGTAGAGAAACAAATGTTAGATTGCTTAATTATGGTTATGATTTAGGAAGTATTGAGTATTCCATGCTATAACCTAAAGTTAGTTTTATCGATGTACAAATTTTCATCCTTGGGAATACATTAATTGCAAAGAAAATATGTTAAAAAGTTTTACCACTGCAAACATAAGGCAGAGATTATAGGTGGAACCACCTTAAAGCAATTTCTAAGGACCTCTTGAGACACACTAAAAGACCTAAAGGGACCAACCTAGGTGACATTGAGAATAATTTATTCCCATGACTGGAACATGCAGAAAGTTTTAAGTCAATAAATTCTTTGAGCTAATTTGACTACATGTCAGAATTTAAGTGCACATATTGGCGACTCAAAAATAATTTTTTTGAGCACATCATATATATGTAGTCTTGTATAAATAATTTTTTGGGTGCATCATGGTAGTATTGATAAAATGATATGTAATTCCTTAATTTTGAGTGTTTCATATAATTTTTCTGATGCTTGTACAGTGAAACCCTGATCTTACATCCCCGCATTTTCTGTTTCAAGTGACGTTTTTCTGAAGACCCAGTAATTCTCCTACGTTTTCGCCGTGTTATGTTTTTCCAATCACACGATTTTCCACATCGAACGTCGTTTGAAATTTTTGGTGCCAAACCTGATTTTCCTCTAATTTTGTATCTTTCTTGGTTTCTGTACATGTAAGATTGTTTTAAACCTTTTCTTCCCCCTCCTGCCACATTCCTCAGCAGAATCTGATGACCAGGTTGCATTAAACCAGTTGTTCGTCCCCAGAATTTGTCGAAAGCACATGACGATAAGTTAGGGCTGTGACGCATTCCTTGGACTGTACGTGTCTTGTCTTAACAACTTTGTTGGAGCGCTTCGTGCAGTGCCGTAAATTCCTGTGTTGAACGGGACTGTGTCTCAGCTTGGCAAGAATGGTGTGAGGTTCTGAGAGCAATTCAGTCGGTTTGCTGTTGTTCTGTTTAAATCTCGCTTTTTAAATATGAGAGTGAAGATGGCAAGTAAGAAGCACAAATGTCTTAGCTGAAAAAACCACTATTATACAAAAAGCTAGCAAATTTCATGGACCTAAAGTTGAATTAGCCAAGTCTCTTGGAATATCAGCTTCAACACTGAAAACTGTTTTAAAACAGAATCAATCAAAATTACTTCGGAGAGGCCAGGTCATTGTGCTAATAAGAGAAGGATGCCTTACGGTGAACTTTTCAAGCTGCATGAAATGGATTAAAACTTGTGAAAAACTTTTTCCTTAGTCACGATTCTCAAGAAAAACACTTGCAAAGCCTTTTAATTTCTCAGAAAGCTTTGCTTGAGCTACACACTAAAAATAGAAAGCAAAAGAAAATTACCCATTTTTTCCAAATCAACATCCCATAATGTAAGTATATAGTTATACTGCATTTTTTGGTTTTTACATAAATGTGTCTGCAATGCATACTGTGTACTAGTATAGTATTGTACTACTAGTGTACATTGGTTTCTATTTTTTGTACACATCATGTATGCCTGTAACGTTTATTTTGCCTCGCCCTCGGTGTTACGTTTTCCCACATCGTGCGACTTTTTATGCTGGAGGAGGAGGTTTAACGACCTCTGTGAGCAACTCAATGGGCTATAAGCACTTTTTATGCTGGTCTTCTGAAAATCGTAAAATTGGGGTGTACAATCAACGTCGTCATCAACCATTATCTGCTCGCTACTGTATGAAAGTCTTCCCAAATCTTGAAGATGACAATCCGATTTTTCATGTAAATGTGACAAGGATGGTAAGTCAGATAATATCCGAAAACTTGAAAATTTCATCGTCCTGGAGCGGGTGTCAAACTCGCGTCTCAGATAGCCCCGGGTATGCTAACCATTACATGACCCAGAATGACCAAGTCTCAAGTTTCCGGTTAATTTGAATATAACCATCACAGGATTCGCTAGTCGAAGCAACCAGCATTCATGTTTAGTGAATGTGGAGGCTAAGAATCCTATCCCATGATTGCCTAGAAGAGCAGATAAATCCAGAAAGAAATACGGGATTACATCATATAATACAAATTGTGAAGATGACAATCCGATTTTTGGTGTAAACGTGACAAGGATGGCAAGTCAGATAATATCCGAAAACTTGAAAATTTCATTGTCCTGGTGCAGGACTTGAACCTGCGTCTCCCAGATAGTGCCTGGGTATGCTAACCACTACACCACCCAAAAAGAGCAAGTCTCAAGTTTCCGATTAATTTGAATATAACCATCACAGGATTCACTAGTCGAATGAACCGGCATTCATGTTTAGTAAATCTGGAGGTTAAGAATCCTATCTCGTGATTGCCTGGAGGAGCAGATAAATTAAGTTTTCGGATATTATCTGACTTACCATCCTTGTCACATTTACATGAAAAATCGGACTGTCAACTTCAAAATTTGTATTATTTGGTGTAATCCTGTATTTCTTTCATGGCTTCCCAAATCTTTTCCACAAGTTTCTATCTTGAGCCTGTTACTCCAACATGCTTTCGAATGTCTTCCACCTATCTCCTGTGTGGTCTTCTGGGTCTTTTCCTGTCCCTTGGTATCCAGTCTAATATTTCATTTGCCAGTGGGGGTCAGTTCTTCTAGTAATATGTCCAGCCCATCACCACTTGGAGGTCTACACCTTTACCATGATGTCATCAACCATCAACTCTTGTCATTTTCCTAATCTATGCATTTCTTTTCCTATCTTTCCTGGTTACACCAAGCATGTGTCTCTCCGTATATATGTTTCTTTTACATTAGTTTTCCTCAGCTACTGCTCAGCTTTTCACTAAGAAAAATTCCCATATAAAATGTACCATGTTGGGCTGAGTATAAAATATTTACTACTGAAATACACCCATTTTTATTGCGTTATCTTATACTAGCATGTAATGATTAAATATCTACCAAACCTTTGCAAAAGTAAAACTGAAATGCAGGAAAAGCTTTTTTTTTTTTTTTTAACAAACATGAAAACATGAGCAAAAAGGGGAACCACCTGTACATGAATTTTTTAGATGAAACAAAAGTAAAATTTTCTAAAAAAAAAAAAAATTGCATTTACAAATATTTTTGCATTTTGCTATTTTTTTCATAAACCTGAGGCACAGCCTGCCATATTATGCTTTCTATGGGAAAAAATCTAAATGTGGCTTTAAAATTTCAAGTTTTATTAATTCCCCAAAATTAGAAATTTCCTTCTGTTGAAAAGGCTTAACTGCACCGCACCATTTAAATACATCATAATTTACATACAACTTTTTTCTTCAGAAATAAAATTGATATTTTCTGTTATCATATGACTAGGGCTTCTAAATAAATTTTATCCATTAAAATTCTTGAGGGTCACCCAACACACTTTTTGCAAAATTGCCTGATTTGAAATGGAATGGGCTTTTTGAAATTTGGTTTGGATTTGCAATTTCTATTTAAAAAAAACAATGAAAGTTTTTTTTTTTTTAATTCATGTTGTCTGAAATGTAAATTTATGTATATAGAAATATTTGCAAGAATCTTTGAAGTTAAGGGGGAAATTGTGCCCAAAATATTAAAATTTATGGTGAATAAAGCATTTTCTCTTGGATCATGCAGTTTCAATTAAAATGTCTTAGCATTTTTTTCAATTCACTCTCATTACATTTAACACTAAAAGAGTTAACCCTGTGATGCGCTGTTTGTGAGGGAGGATTGGATTGTTCAAAACTATGTTAAAAGTGAGTGTGTTGTGTGTGGTTGAATTGGATACATGTTGTGAACATCCAATTCAGCCACACACAGGAAGAAAAGAACAAACAGCTCATCTGACTGACATGGATAAAAGTTTCATGTTTACAGAGTAGGCTGTACATCTTTTCAGCATGAATGTGTCAATAATGTATGTACATAAAGTGAAAAATCTCATTGTCATCTAATGTTGGTACAGTGGCTGTGGTGGGCAAAAAGCCTGACTTTTCATTTGAGCTCAGTGTTAGAACCTCTCATTTCTAATTTTGTTGGCAGTTTTTAAATTTGTCTCATTAAGTTATTGTTGCTGGAAAATATTAATGTACCCTTTGAGCTTTTAATAATGGATGGGCCTATTTCTTACCCATTTTAATTTCATTTTTATGTTATTAGATCTAAGCATAAGTTTCCAGCATTTGTTCGTGTGGGACCCACTTTTTGAATCCTTGCTGTGCAACTGACAAACCATGATCAACTGGTACATGCTTAACTGCATTGTCAGTTCTGTGGTTGATTGGGTGGCTTGCAGATCTGCACTCTGTATCTCCGTCAGCCATCAGCTTATCCTCCATGTTGCAATTTCCACTTCAGAACTTCATGAACCACTAACAACATGTCTGCATCGACAGCTTTTTCGCCGTATACCATGCAGATCTACTCTTTTAGATGTGCAGCAATTTTTCCGAGATTAAACATGAACAACGGATAGTGGCGAATATGCACCGTATCAGTTGCCATGTCATAGCTCAATTAACCGCACATGTGGGTTATCAGCGAACACGTGGCATTCAATGCTGTGTTGCCACCTTACCTCCATAGCATTTTCTGACAAAATTCAGCCATTTCGCTTTACAGCCCACTACGCAGTGTGCTCGAAACTTGATACATAGACCTAATATTTTTGTATTTTTTCTTAATATACCATATTTGATGTATGCTTTTAACAGGATTTTCTGATTGTACTGCTAAGATTAATTCTATTGTTATATCATTTTAGGCCGTGCATTTTAGTTTTTGATTCACTGGCTGGACCAAATCGATGGAGAATAGTTGGTGTCTTACGAGAGTAAGTTCAAAGTGGTGCCACACATTCTACAAAACACTTAAAATATTTGTTGCAAATTTGTATTGTTTATTTATTTTTGGAATTTTTATCTTGTTGATATGGGCCAGTAAAATATGACTGACAAGCCACTTAACATTTTGTTCTTGTTGGTAGTTAATACAGGGTTCCCACGGTGCTTATAAATCCTTAAAAGTCCTTAAAAAGTGCTTATATTTTTTTGGGGTGCTTAAAAGTGCTGATTTTTTATTTTGTTCGGAGTGCTTAAAGGTGCTTATTTTTTTATTTTGTTCGGACTTTTTTTTTTTTTTTTTTTTTCAATTTTTCCACGGTTGCCCATAAACTCGATCGGTCGTTTTCGTGGAGCACGTGAGTTCATATGAAATGCTATACCTAATTAATATTTGGAGCCTAGACACTGAGAAAAAAAAAGTTGGTGTCTTTATACACTGAGTGGTCACTTTATTGTGACCACCCCCTCAGTACTTCGTTGGGCCACCTTTCGCTTTTAATACTGCGTTGATTCTTCGTGGCATGGACTCCACGAAATGTTGATAGGTGGTTTGTGGAATCTGAGACCATACTTGATGAATAGCACTTTCCAGGAGTGTGAGATTGCAAGGTTGTGGATCCAGCTGTCTGATGGCTCATTCAACTTCATCCCACAAATTCTCAATGGGGTTGAGATCTGGAGATTGTGGGGGCCACCTAAGCAAAGTAAACTCAAAGGCATGTTTCTGAAACCAATCCTGTACAATGCGAGCACTATGGTAGGGCGCATTATCTTGTTGAAAGTAGCCATCGCCATTGGGATAAACCATCCCCATGACAGGATGCACTTGGTCCACAATGATGTTTAGATATGATGTGCCAGTCAGACATTTATCAACAGGAATTAAAGGGCCCAAAGCATGCCAGGAAAACATTCCCCAAACCATAACGTTGTCTCCAGCAGCTTGACGGGTTGTAGCAATGCATTTGGAGTCCATGCTTTCGTGCTGTTTCTGCCAAATTCTCACTCGGCCGTCGGCATGGTGCAAGTGAAAACGTGATTCATCGGACCACATAACTTGTTTCCAGTTATCGACTGTCCAATCCTTGTGCGAACTGAAGACGTTTTCTCTTGTTAACTGCAGACACCAAAGGTGTTCGAACAGGGGTCATTCCATGCCAAATCAACCAAAAAATTTCAATCTTCAACCTGACCATCTCAGATTTCAATGAAACCTTCAGAGATCATTCTCCTTAATGATATAAATGAGAATATATTTTTAATTTTTTTTTTATCTCAGGTTTTCGTGTTATTAATTTTTAAAATTTTGAAAAATCGTCGGTTTTTGGCTTGCCTAAACTTTTCCAATCTTGAATTTCTCAAGTTCTATAAGGCCTAGAGTTGTTTGACCCCTCATTTAAAAGAGAATTTTACAAGTTTTAATTTGATATGCAGCTTGACTATGCTTGGTGGAAAAAAAAACTATATTAAAAAAACATTAAGATAGTGTTTTAAAAACTTTGAAAAAAATGTTTTTTGTAATATTATAAGCTTAAAATTCTGAAACTTTTAGAGTGGGATCTCAATGGGATCGGGAGCTATGGCAAAAAACTTACTTACTGTACAAGTAATAATGGATTATAATTCTCATTTTAGTGTGTTTACATAACAGACACTTGAGTTTTAAAATCTACATAATACATCATACTAATACATAGTCAAACATAAAACAAGGGAAGGACAGTCCCAACAGGCTGAAACTTTTACCTGGTAAAATTAATAAAAAAATTTTTAGTTAGCACGCCAAAATAACGACCTCTCAGTTCTTCTTTAATTTAACAAATAAGTTCTTGTTTGCCTTTTTGGTTTCTGAGTCTGTAAGTCAATAAAACTCTTCCTGTAGCTGTTGTAGGATCAACTTTTGTTAAAACCTCACTTTTATGCACAGCTGGTATGTCAGTAAATTGTGGGTATTTAAAAAATGGAGAAAGGCCATGTGGTTCCAAAAAGCTTATTTTTACTTCATCTCCTTCTATTCCTAACACACAACCTAACCATTCCGCCTTGATGCCAAAATCTTTCTCATGATGGCAGAGGTTGAGAAAGTTTGATTTGTTTTTGTACTGTGATGATGCTCCATCTGAATAGTAATTCAGCTTTTCGGGTTTATGGGGCAGATTCTGTTTAAGAAAGTCAATCATGAGGCGTTGAAACAAATGAACAGCAACTGTATCATGCACCATACAATCAGAAAGAATAACTAAGCTCAGGTGCGCCAATTTTTTGGTTTTCTCGTCAACGTAGTATACTGAAGAGCAATTGAATTAGAGACAGCTGGCGTTATGCAAATGTGGTGCTGTGGGCGGCCCTGTAAATGGAAACGACATGGCGTATGCGGCGATCCGACAATCTAAGGAGTGATGCGATAGGAATTGGTAAGAGTCGGACACATTATGGGTAAGACGAAGGATCTAAGCGCATTTGATCGTGGGCAAATTGTCGGGGCCCGACGAATGGGTTACTCCATCTCAGAAGTCGTGCAGGCACTGGGATTTTCACGAGCCACTGTGTCATGGGTGCACCGTGAGTACATCGAATCCGGTAAACCCAGCCCTGCAAGGGCCAACTGCTGTGGATGAGCGGGGTCATCATCGGCTAGCTCGCATTGTAACAGCGGATAGACGGGCCACAGTGCAAGAAATCACTTGGCAATTTAACGCTGGTGCACAAAAACGTGTAAGCAGCCCCACCATCCAGAACCATCTCCTCGCTATGGGGTACAGAAGCCATCGTCCCACGAGGGTACCGCTGTTGACCGCACATCACAGGGCGCAAAGATTAGCATGGGCGCGGGAACATCGCCACTGGACCCTAGACATGTTGGAAAATGTTGCCTGGACTGATGAGTCGAGATTCACGTTGGTACATGCGGACGGCAGGATAAGAGTACGGCGCAAACCACATGAAGCGATGGATCCTTCTTGCCAGCAGGGTAGTCTTCAAGCTGGTGGAGGTGGCATTGTCATCTGGGGACTGTTTACGTGGACTGAAATGGGACCCCTAGTACATGTGACATCGTCCCTCACAGGTCAAGGTTACCGGGATATCCTGGACGACCATTTGCTCCCGTTTGTGCTTCTTCAGCATCCCACTGGGGACCTCGTCCTGCAACAAGACAACGCACCGTGCCATCGCTCCCAAATTGTATCCGAATGGTTGGATGAACACTCCACAGACGTGACCTCGCTTTCTTGGCCAGCTAGGTCACCTGACCTCAATCCCATCGAGCACATCTGGGATGCCATCAAGAGAAATGATCAAGGCTCTGACCCCCCCCCCCCTCCATCAAATCTTCGTAAACTGTGGGAGCTTTTTCAGGGATCGTGGATCCGTATGGCTTCCCAACGCTTCCGGTGTCTTGTCGAGTCCATGCCGAGACGAATCGCCGCCGTCTTCAAGGCGAAAGGTGGTGCTACACATTACTAGACAGGTATCTCTAATTCAGTTGCTCTTCAGTGTATATAACAAACGGATGTACTATTGCTTGAGCATTGTTCCAATGAAAGGCTTGTGCAAAATCTTGAAGCACAAATGCATAATTTTCAGCAAAATCACAAAGTACAATGCATTGGTTTTAAGGTAGATTTTCTTTCAAGTGTCACAAATAAGAAGATTGTTGAGTAGCAATGAAAGAGTGTCTTAAAAGTTTTGGCAAACTCTGAAACAAATAATCCAAAAACTCTTGTGTCAGTTTTATAATAGTTTCCAGGACACACTTGTTATCAATCTGCATCCGTTGTTTGAAACTCACATTTTCAATGCTATTAAGCTCAAAAGCTTCTTCAAACCAAGCCTTCAAATCATCACTTCCTGGGCAATTAACACAATTTGCGAAGTAACATTCAGATATTGGCGTTTTGCAAATTATATTGCTTGTTACATCTTTGTATGTTTTAATTGGGAGTTCTCCATTTGTCAATTCAGGTATTTTACGCTGAGCCATCATTAATTTGGCATTCTGATGTATTGTGCGAACGCACACAGAATGTGTCCCACTGGACCCAGGAAGAACACAATGCTTGGGACAAAGCTCACAAAATTTAGAAATTCCAATTCTCTGACCATTGTAACACTCCTTAAATAGTACATATGATTCTTTTAATGTACTTAGAATTAAATACTTTTGAACATGTACACGTTTGCCATCTTTTTTGACTGAAACAAAGTCTTTTTACCCGGCATTTAACGACTAACCTCATCATTTTGATCAAATTCTTTGACTAGGGCTACCGTTGCAGGGTTTAGTAAATCATTACCTGTAATACACCCCAATGTAAATTGGTTACCTTATAGCCAATGTATTTTTTTTTACCATACAAAAGTTAAAGGTAGCAATGTAGCCCTAACTGGTATTCAAAACAATACCATTGGTACCATAACTCCTGATCCCTTTGAGATCCCACTCTAAAAGTTTCAAGATTTAAAGCTTATAATATTACAAAAAAACATATTTTTTTCAAAATTTTTAAAAAACACTATTTAAAAAATTATTTGTTTAAATTAATTTTTTTTCACCAAGCATAGTCAAGTTGCATATCAAATTAAAACTTATGAAATTCTCTTTAAAATGAGGAGTCAAACAACTCTCTAGGCCTTAAAGAACTTGGAAAATTCAAGATTGAAAAAGTTTATGCAAGCCAAAAAACGACAATTTTTCAACATTTTTAAAAATTAATTACATGCAAACCCAGTGAGATAAAAAATTTTAAAAAATATATTCTCATTTATATCACTAGATAGAATGATCCCTGAAGGTTTCGTTGGAATCTGAAATGGTCAGGTTGAGTGACTGGTTGATTTGGCATGGAATCACCCACAGGCCTTCGGCTGCCATATCCCCCATCCGATGCAGTGTACGGCGAACAGTGTGTGCAGAGGTAATTTGAGGGGATCCTTGATTAAGATGGTCTGTAATTTGCTGCGCTGTTGCCCTTCTGTTGTCTGTTACCAGTGTGGACACTCTCCGTTCCGCCCGAGCAGTCTCTAATCGATGTCGACCACACGTTGCACGTAGAAACCCAGTTTTTTGGCTGACAGTCCAGTCTTTAAACACTTTAACAACAGCTGCTCTGGAACATTTCACGAATGCGGCGGTTTCGGTGATACTCGCTCCATGGCTCCGAGCTCCTACAATCATCCCACGTTGAAAGTCCATCAAATCGCATCTTTTACCCATCTCGTCACCCAAAAATCACTTCTACTACTGTCGCAAGCACTAAGATTTCCCTTTTTTAAACTAGCCTCGTCCTCTGGCGGCAACAGCGTGCAGCCATAGCTCATTTGCTTAAAACTGTCAGGTGGTCATAATTAAGTGGCCACTCAGTGTATACATGTAGAAGGAAATGTATTTACATACATTTTCTTCTGTATGTATATAAAGCTAGTGTGTGTGTGTAATTGCCGAGGTCCTCAAAAAATGTTCAATAGGTGCCTAAAAGTCCTTAAAAAGTGCTTATTTTTTATGGGAGAAAAAGAGTGGGAACCCTGTAATAAGATCTGTTAGTGTACATTTGACGAGATGGGATTAATTTTGTTATTGGGTCATTCCATGTCAAATCAACACAGTTTGGAATAAAATTCTCCCTTGACCCCTCAGATTTTGATGAAACTTGGTGAAAAGTGTGTTTACGTAGTTATGAATGAAAATCCTAAAAAGCAGAAAAAAAAATGCTGTCTGTTCAAAAGTTAAGTACTAATTATTTTTATTTTTATTAAAAATTGCTGCATCCTGAAATAATTACCTGCCATTTTCTCGGGAACGAGATGAAACACAGACCTGGGCAATGTCTCATTTTAAAGCTCTTTTGATGGGCTTTAATTTGATATGTAATATACATGCCAGTGTTTAAAGTAAAGAATTTTTGAAAAACTACAATTTTAAAAATTTCGCAAAATTACTTAGTGCTATCCTCTTACACCTCCCGAAGTTTAATTTTGGGATCATAATGGGTTTAGGTGATACCAGGAGTACAAGTTTCACATGTATGAAGAAAATGTCAATTTAATTTAAAAAAAAACCCATGGTAAATTTATGATGCAAAAAAGTATCTAAATTTAAATGGTTTAGATTGTAGAAAGCAGAAACCAGAAGAAGTCTTGTTGATTGACCCCTTACGCTCCCTCCTTTACTTGGCTGGAGGACGATTGAACAAGGTGCGTACGATCCTTAGGAAATCCTTATCTTCATTGGATGCTCCTAAGGGCCCTTATATTGATTGACCCCTTACGCTCCCTCCTTTACTTGGCTGGAGGACGATTGAACAAGGTGCGTACGATCCTTAGGAAATCCTTATCTTCATTGGATGCTCCTAAGGGCCCTTATATTGATTGACCCCTTACGCTCCCTCCTTTACTTGGCTGGAGGACGATTGAACAAGGTGCGTACGATCCTTAGGAAATCCTTATCTTCATTGGATGCTCCTAAGGGCCCTTATAAAGTACTTAAAAACTCCTTATTTTTGTTAAATGATTTTGAGGGCCCTTAGAAAGTCCTTAAAACAAGCATAAAAATCTTTCTGAAAATCTGCATTTTTTTTTAATTTTTTTTTATTTTTTAGCAAGAACAAATGCTATCTCATGGTTTGTATGCTTCCCAGAAATCCTGGAATTCCATTTTGTCCTGGAAATGTCCTAAAATTTTGTTACATGTCCAGGAATTTTATGCATTCAGCCTTTTTTTTTTTTTTTTTTTTTTTTTTTTTTGCGCAATGTTTTGTAGTTGAAGATTTTTCTACTGACATAACTTACGTCTAACAAATTTTCTTGCCCTCACCCTGCAAAAAGGGGGGGGGCTGTTGGTTTTCTCGTCTGTTAGGAGGAGGACTGCAGCTGCGTTATTAGCATCTTTTGGCGTTGGGCTGATGTTATCACTTTGTCTTTCCTACTGGGAAAACCATATCTCTGCAAATATTAGTTCAATTTATAAAATTCTTTTTGTATTGGAAAGTTAAAATGTGAGAATGATGATCCATTTGTTCCGGGTTAATTCTGATGCACATTTCATACATTTGCTTCTAAACATCCAATTGAAAAAATTCTTTTTCCTTTCGATGGCATTTATATCGAAGACTATTTTAGTTACAGTTCCTTTTTGAAATAATGCACAAATTTTCCGCTATGGGGCGTAACGGTAAATCACTATTTTCCCAATAGTTCCGCTCCTAACAGTCCGTTTTGAAAAATTCTTCTTGCGTTGGATTCAGCTCTTGAGGGGAAATGTTTTGCATATAATTTCTCATTTTTGGTAAAAAATAGTTTGGCCGCCAGAGGGCTAAGTGTTTAGTTTTTGCTTTTGATGTTATTTGCAATAAAATCTGAGCTCGAAACTCGATTGAAAAAATTCCTCCGTGGACCGATACCGCTCACCTTGAAAACCTTTTTGGGAATACCTCCTGCTTAAATAGTACATAATTTTTCCACCAGAGGCATACATGTATATCTTATTTTTTGTCCTTATCTCTGTTTCTAGGAGTACAATTTGAAAAATTATTTCTTTGTTGGAGAAAATTTTTGGTGCGAAATGTTTCTCATATAATTTCAAATATTTCTTAATGCACAAGTGAGCCACTAAGGGCCTAAGTTCACTTTTCCGTTTACAGCAATATCTACGGGACAAAAAAATTTTACTAGGGGGCGTAACTGTAAATCGCATTTTCCACAATATCTCCGCTTCTAAACGTTTGATTTGAAAAATTCTTCTTGTGTTGGATACAGCTGTTCAGGGGAAATGTTTTGCATAAATTCCTCATTTTTGGTTTAAAATGTTTTGGCCAGCAGGGTGCAAAAGTGTTTATTTTTGCTTTTGATGCATTTGCAATAAAATTTGAGCTCGAAACTCGATTGAAAACATTTCTCCGTGGACCGACACCGCTCACCTCCAAAAACTTTTTGAATATACCTCCTGCTTAAATAGTGCATAATTTTCTCAATAGGGGTGTATACGTATATCTTATTTTTGTCGATATCTCTGTTTCTAGGAGTACGATTTGAAAAATTCTTTCCTTGTTTGAGAACATTTTTGGTGCGAAATGTTTCTCATATAATTTCAAATATTTCTTAACGCACAAGTGTGCCACTAGAGGGATTAAGTTCATGTTTCCGTTTACAGCAATATCTACTGGACTAATAACCCGATTGACAAATATTCTCTTTCGACCAGATACTACCAACTATGAAAACTCCTTGTGTATATTTTCTTCCCAAAATAATGCACAATTTCACCACTAAGAAGCGCAAATATTTAATCTATTTTTCTCAATACCTGTACTTTTAAATGTCCGATTTAAAAAATTCTTTTAACAACAGATACCATTTACCTTGTGGAACACTTTAGGTTTGTATTTGAGGAGGTTTGTGGTTAACAATTCTGCCGCCAGGTGGTGTTTATGTACTTCTGCTTGCAGCCTATCTCTGCCTCTGAAAACTCTATTGAGAACTTTCTTTTTTACTGTATGCCATTTACTATGATAAAGATGGAGAGTGAATAAGATTTTTGCTACAATAAGAAGATCCTCTTCAAATTTCGATAAATCGGGCTTTTCTAAAATTAGTTATATTAGTTGTGGATTTGCAGCTGACAAAATTGTAAATCATCTACAGAAAATAAAAAAGGTTACTGAAAATGAAGTTCTTTCATTTAAACATGATTGCCAAAAATGTATCATATCTATGTTATCAAATCTTATTGAAAAATGCCCAGTCAATTATTCAAATATATGCAATATAGTTTGCTTAGACCCCAAAAGAATGGCAAAAATTATAGTGATTGTTCAACCAAGATGACAAAAATCCTTTTCCATCTGAGTGCAGTTAAAAAATTAGAAGAGCAACAATGTGAAAATATTTTATTGCAATTTAGAGACTTCTTAATGAATGAAGTAAAAAGAGACTTAATTTTTCTGATTTTAATGCCTCTGAAACTAAATTAGATGCTTTCTTAGCTAAATACTTATCAAAAGGTTTTGATTATCTTTGGAATGCGATAAAAATGTTGTTAGTATTGTCACCTGGCCAAGCAACAGTCGAAAGGGGGGTTTCTGTTAATAGGCAGATACAAGTAGAAAACTTGAAAGAAAATTCTTACCTAAGCCAAATAATTGTTTATGATCATATTAATTTTTGTGGGGTAATTCACAATGTAGAGCTTACAAAGGAGTTGCGAGCTTCAGTATCTTCTGCTTGCCATAGATATTTGCAACATTTGGAAGAGCAAAAGAATGAAAAAGAGCCTGTAATCTCAGGAAAGAAAAACAAAAAACAAAGTGAAGACCTAATTATGTTAAAAACTAAAAGGATTAAGGTAGAAAAAGATTTAATCCAATTGGAAAAGTCTGCTGATATTTTGGCTGAACAAGCAGAGAAGCTTTTAAGAGATGTCAATCTTTTTATAAAATGCAACAATTTTCAAAAATTACTGAAAGAGAAAAAATTAGAACTTGAAGCCACTGATTCAAAGATAGAACTCAAAAAAGAAAAAAATTAATGTCTTTTTTATTAAAGGCTTGTTGACAAATAATTGCACCTTGTAAATTTTTAATTAAATTAAATACAGTAATCACAAGCAAAAATTGTCTTTGTTTATGAATGTGTGATTTCTTATTATTATAAATGATTAAAAATTGTGTTACTTAAGCGATCTTTGCTGTTTCGAAAGTATGTTTTAATGGTGTTTTTTAATATGAATGCCCTTTTAAAAATGGTAAAAATTGACTTATAACTCCTTATAAAATTAAGGTCCTTAAAAAGTCCTTAGAAACTCCTTATTTTCAATTTCTGAAAATTAGTACAAACCCTGTTGAACAAGCTGCTTGTGCCTGTTAGAACATAAAAGAACATGCTTATAAGCATGTTCTTCATTCAGTCTAGCATTAGAGCTCCTAGTAGGATCACTAGTTGTGCTGTACCATTTTACATACATACATACATATCACTAAACTGTTCTCTGAGATTCAGAGGTTAGCTCCTAAAAGAAATACAAACTACCAAATAATTTTTACTTACTGTCGCCGTATCAAACTTCTGCATTTACAGCGATCTTGACATACTACTCGGCCTTCACCGACATTCATTATACGCTGTACACAAGATCTTCTATACTTCATACTCAGAATTTTTTCCTCATGCAGATACTCCTGAATCTGATCCTCCCATGACTGACTTCATTGGCCTTCCACTGCCTTTCCTTCCTGTCACTTGGGCTAAGAAGATTTTCTTAGTAAGCATCTCATCGCTCATTCTTTCAACATGACCAAACCACCGAAGCATATTAATCTCCACCTTGCGAACAGCGTTTTGCTTCACATCACACAACTGCAACACATCTTCATTCCTCACACAATCAGAACATGCCTTGCCACAAAGCCTCCATAAGTAGCGCATTTCTCCAGCACACAAACAGCTCCTATGTTTCTTCTTTTCAGTACATCCATGGGAGTACGTACAAAAAGGCAGCCTTCCATTAATACATAAAATGAGCAACAACACATACTTCATCTACAGAATTAGAACTCAAAGAAATTGATTGGATAAAGAAAACAGCAGTACAATTTGGTTTTGAAACAAAATTGGTGGATTCCATCTATGATAATATAAAGAATATGCAACAACAAAATACAAGCAGAATTAAAGAAGTAAAAGTATACAAATCATTTCCTTATTTACCACCATTAAGTAACCTACTTAAAAAGGAATGTAAAGAAAATAAGATACAGCTGGCATAGACTGTCGTCGATAATGGCAAACTACTGACTTACAACAATAAAACATCATTACTTGACAAATCAGGTGTATATATGATACCAACAATTACAGTCAATAATAATCCCGATCATATATATATATCGGTAGTACCGAAAGACATTTTCGTACAAGATTACGCATAACTGGAAAATGAAAGACTGCAAAACATCACTTATACAATATTGTTTAGGTAACGATGTACAAGCCAAATTGGGAAAATGCAAAGATCATCATGTCACACAAAACACATAAGCAGATTATAAATGCCGAGGCTTTGGCTATAGAAAAATTATAAAACAAAAAGTTGTAATAGTAATACACCAATAGAGATTCCATATGCATGGAAATATCTGCTTGAAAACGAAAAAACCAAAGCGTTAAAATATAAAAAGAAAAAGACGAAATAAGATAAATAAACAGTAAGAACTGTTGGGGATAAATACTGCAATAGATGGTGTTGCTTGTAGACGCAAGTGTGGCAGAACTGAACAGATACAGCAACTACGACGTATTGGGCGTGTGGCATGGCTGACGGTGAGACGGAATCATCGAGCTTAAAAGATCCTGAAATTAGAACGCCATATACTCCATTGATAAAGACACGGTCTAATGTCGAAACTAGTTTGGATTTAGGTGGTACTATTGGATAAGGATTACGTACCTAGTCTTTTATGATTCAGGTTTTAATTGGTTTTATAGGTCCCTCTTTAAATTTCTTTTTAACAAGACTTTGTATTGTTGATAATTCGATATTTCGTTTACTGGTGTTCAATTCGTTTTAATTCAAAAATATTCTTATTGTGCACAACTCGTTAACTACTGGTCATTTTAACAAAGAATTTTTTTATCGAAGTCAGAGCAAAGAACTGAACGCTATCAATAATATTCCCAGGATAAACAGAACTTCCAATGTGAAATGGGTGAGTCAAAACTTTTTATCTATTACAACAATAGTGTAGCCTAAATATGTCTTTGTCCAACGACCACTAAGTTTATATTATAACATGTGTAACAGTAGATATCGCTGCATATAATATGCAGTACATATGATAACGTGGCAAGCTCATAAGACAAACAAAATGTATTGACATAACCAACCTTAAAAAACACCATAATACTTTCAAGTTGGAACTGAAGAACAGATTCTCTGCTTTAGAAGGCCTAACATCGGAAGAAGTGGATATTTCGGAAGTTAACAGAAAAGTAACCAAAGCTCTAATGGAAACAGCAACAAAATTAGCTGGGTCTAAGAACAAGTTGCATGTGAACAAATTATCAGGAAAAACCAAAATGTTGATGCAAAAAGAAGAGAGATGAGGACAACTAAAGAAGATGTGACTTCCAAAGTGGAATATATAGAGCTATGCAAGACAACACGAAAAAGTATCACTGAAGACGTAAGGAAATTCAACTGTGAGCTAGTGAGGAAAGCAATTGAAAACAACCAAAGCCTTAAGATAGCAAAGGGACATCTCAGTAAGGGAAGAAAACAGATTATGGCTCTGAGAAAAGAAGATGGTTCTATAACAAGAAATAGAGGCGAAATTTTGACAAGAGTGAAAGATTTCTACTCCAAATTATATGAAAGGGATGATACATGTACTCCAGACATCATGAAAGGTACCAGAGTTCTTCCAGTCCTCCCAGCAGAAGTTGCTCATGCAATCAAGAACATGCTCCCAGCAGAAGTTGCTCATGCAATCAAGAACATGAAGCGGGGGAAAGCTCCAGGAGAAGATGGAATTACTATAGACATCATACAAGAAGCAAGTGGAGAAATTGAAACAGTACTCGCCCAAATTTTCACTCGATGCCTTAATGAAGGGAAGATTCCTGAGGATTGGAACAATGCTACAATGATCCTGCTACATAAAAAAGGTGACATTGAGGATCTCAGGAACTACAGACCTATCAGCCTCCTATCAGTGGTTTATAAAATCTTCACTAAAGTTCTTTCACACCGCTTGAAGGTAACACTGGACATGGCTCAACCGAGAGAACAAGCTGGATTCAGGAGTGGCTACAGCACAATAGATCATATCCACGTACTGAGAGAACTCATTGAAAGAGCGAGGGAATATGAACTTCCATTGTGCATGGCTTTTATCGATTATGAAAAAGCCTTCGATTCGGTGAAACCATCAGCAGTTACCACGGCTCTGAAATCCTGCGGTATTGAAGATGCATACATTAATATTATTAATAACATCTATGAAAATGCAAGTGCAAAGATTCGGCTGTTTGAAAATACAACACACATAAAAATTGGAAAGGGAGTGAGACAAGGTGACACCATATCTCCGAAGCTCTTTAATGCCACATTGGAAAATGTCTTTCAATCACTGAACTGGGAAAACAAAGGGATAAAGATTAATGGAGATTATCTAACCCACCTTCGTTTTGCTGATGACGTAGTCATTTTTGCAACTACCCCATCAGAGCTGCAGAGTATGATCCAGGAACTTGCTGACAAGAGTAAAGAAGTGGGATTAAAAATGAACTTTCAGAAGACAAAAGTGATGTTCAATGCTTTTACAAGAAATGAAGATTTATCGATTGATGGAGAAAAACTGGAGATAACAGATACGTATGTTTATCTTGGACAGCAGATATCAAGTGAGGGTCACATTGATGAAGAAATTAATCGGCGTACAAAACTTGCCTGGAGAGCTTTTGGAAGAAACAGCATAATTTTCAAGAGCAATATGCCATTATGTCTTAAAAGAAAAGTGTTTGATCAATGCATCCTTCCAGTGCTTACGTATGGTGCAGAGACGTGGACCTTAACTAAAAGAGACATACAAAGGCTGCAGACAACTCAAAGCAGCATGGAGAGGTGCATGCTTGGTATAACCAGGAGAGATAAGAAGAGGAACTCGTGGATCCGAAAAATGACGAGAGTGGAAGACATCATGATTAGAGTTAAATCCCTGAAATGGCAATGGGCTGGACATACTGCCAGAAGGACAGACCATAGATGGACAGCCGAAATTTTAGATTGGATTCCAAGGGACAGGAAAAGACCCAGAAAAAGACCACATGGGAGATGGGTGGATGAAATTCGTAAATATGCGGGAGTGACATGGAGGAGACTGGCACAAGACAGACCGTTGTGGAGGAAACTTGGGGAGACCTTCGTCCAGCAGTGGATTGATAATGGTTGACAATGATGATGATGATGACATATGATAATAACTGGTAAATAAATGTTTTATGTTTCTGTGCTTTGAATTTATGTTAATGTTTCAGTATAACACTTACTTTTAATGCCATATACTGTGATAAGTGCTGTAGGTTGTTGTGCTTATGTAAAAAAATAAAGTTAATTTTATTCTTCCTTCATTCAGAAATGTAATATTTTCAAATTTGAGGCAGCATCAAAGAATTAGAATTTCATTTCAGGCTTCTAAATTTTGTATTAATGTAATATACAACACTATCACAGGATGTGTACTCTGTATATAACTTAGGTGTTATAATTGAAGTTAGTGGCTGTCACAGCACTACATTTTGAGCTGCTGTTATATAGAGTAATAAATCCTGTATTTATAATTAATTACTGCAAAGAGAAGGAAAATCCATTATTTCACTAAGAAATGTATCATTTCAGGTACTTGGATATTGAATGGAAGATAAAGAAAACAACAAAAAAGGCATTCGATCGCTCCACTATGCAAGGCTTCGTGCCCAAAGTACCTCAACAGAGTAATTACAGTGATTGTGGCCTCTTTGTTCTACAGTATGTTGAAAGCTTTTTGAGGTCAGTATGTTGTTTTCTGCCAATTCTTAGAGCTAAGCAAAAAAACTTACTCCTAATTTGTTTCTTTTTTTTTTTTTTTTTTTTTTTTTTGGAGGAGGGGGGTTGAATTTATGGGAGTAATAACCTCAATTTATTTTTACTTACAAACTGTAGTCAAACCTCCACTGACAATTTGCCTCCTATATGGGTACATTGCTTTAATTACTTATGCTTTTTTTTTTTTTTTAATTCATGATTTTCTTTTGTTTGCTGGATGCTATTTTGAGTTCACCTTTCCCTGCTGAGGGTTCTTTTGTACATAATTTCCAAAATCTGCAGATGCTTTTCTTTTATGCATCTCTAATACACTGGTTTGCATGTAGACAAACCCTACTGTAATCATGCCACTTAGCCTTTGATACACTTTTATGATCCTTTTCTGAATTCAAAACTTAAAAACCCCCTGTAAACTTATTTCTTAAAAACTTTACCCATTTTTGTTGTCCACCAAGGAGTTTCCATTCTTAATACTTAGCCATATCATGCACTTTCCTTTCAGATTCAATAACCTGTTTTAAAACTAGTTGGTTTTGTAAAACTTCAAATGCTGGTTGATTTTATACCACGCTGGTGTCCAAAATTGAAGTCTAAAACACATTTTTAAGAAAAAGGTCACTGAATGGAGTGAAATGACTGTTGCATAATCAGGGTGTAACTTTTTCATGATTTTTGTGAAAGTTGCAAATTCAGAAAAGGTTCATAAAAAAGTCTCACGAATTGTGCTTTGGGGTCATGAATTTCTTTTTAGTAATTGTTCATTTTCGGGCAACTTAGTAATTCTTCATGCACCAACCACATAAGAGTAAATGTGGTTTTCACCTAAGTGTTACAAAAAGGACACTTGTGCCCTTTCCAAGAAAACTGCAGAATTTTAAGACCAGTTTAGCAATTGAAATTTTGCTGCTTATGGGGTAATGATATTTTTTAAGTATAAATGGTAAAAAAAGTGTGTGAATGAAATCATGTAGCACAATGGTGGTGAGTATTTTAACTTACTTAGGCGTAGTCAAAGTATGACGAGTCAAATTTTTGTTACTAACAGAATGTCATGGGGCTCCTTTTTTCACTGGAAAATGAGAGAGGCAATTTCATTTTTGTCATAGCTTCCCTTTGATTTTTTTTTTTTTTGAAGAAGGTAATTTAGCTCTAGTTAGGAAAAACAAAAGGAAACTGTGACAAAAATGGCATTGAAGTTAATAGATAATAAATTTCCCAGAAAAACTATCACAAATATTATGCAACAAATCAAACTGAGACAAGCTGAAGAGAACATCACAAAGGTTGAAAACACAGAGAAAAAGGTCAAGTACATACCAATGGAAAATTAAATAACAAAATTAATAAACATTTAGTAAAGAGTAATGAAAAAGTGGCAACTGCAGCACAAAACAAGGTGGCATATATAGCAAATAAAGAACATTTCAGTGATACACAAGATACGATGGAAAGAGAAAATGTCATTTATCGAATTTCACTGGACTGTAACAGTAGTTATATAGCACAAATATCTCAAAAACTGGAATACAGAATTAAGGAACATAAAAAAGCTATTAAGAACAATGAACAAAATACTGTTTTGGGAAATCACATGCACATATGCAAATACATTGGAACCTGGTTAAGTGACCACTTTTTATAAGAACTGCTGGTTTCCATATCTTGCTAATGGTCAAATTTCCCCTAAAGTGACCTTCTTTTTGTCAAAATTCAAGGAAATCCCACCTGCTAAAGTGACAAGTTCTAAAAGTAAAAAGAACTTAAAGTTGTGCAAAGACAAGACAGTTGGAGCATGGGTTTTAGGTAAAACTAGTGTTCTTTTGTTCAAAAACTTGTTTCTCTGTCTCATTCTTTGCAGCACCACTCTTTGCCTTTGGGCTTACAAGGGCAAAGAGTGATGTTGAAAAAAATCCCCAATAGAGTGGTGTTGAAAATCCCCCCCCCTCCTCTCATTCTTAGAAATGGGATGTGAAGGCAGAGGGTGTTTTCTGGCCCCTTAGGCTCGTTTCACACATACACGGTTGACGTCTAAAGGGCACCATTTGTAGGGTCGAAGGAAAATAAGCATTATCAGAGGTTTCACACACACCAGCGATTCGATCTTAGCAACATCAGATATCACAAGTCATTGCCTAGTCAATGCCTGTTCAGGACGTTTTTTAGTTCTAAAAGCTTTCTTCCCTAGTTTTTAAAAGATTTTTTGTTCTTTTTGTATGAAAATTTCAAGTAGAATTTTTATCAAAATGCCTCCTGTGAATTCCAAGCCTTACAAAGAATTAACTTTAAAAGGGAAAATTGATCTCCTGAATTTTTTGGAACCTAACAGCCAATGAAAAATTGCTGATGTCAGCAAAACCTCTGTGTGTAACATTAGTAAACATAAGGCCAAATACTTAAAATGGTATGAAGAAGATAAAGAAAATGGATTATGCAGCAGGAAAGGGCGAAAAACTGATAATTTTGATGTAAACCAAGCACGGAATGGATGCAAGAAGCTGCATTAGATTTCTCAAAAAAAACTTGGTGTTAACCAGTTTACTGCCTCTAATGGCTGGCTTGAATCATTCAAAAAGACACATAACATTTCACAAAAAAAATGCAGAGAATCGAATGATATGGATTGCAAAACTGTTGCAAGTTTCAAAAGAAAATGGCGCAATTCCTAACAGGATTTACCATGGATTTTATTTTTAACGCTAATGAATGTGGTTTATTTTTTCGGGTATTGCCGACCAGAACTTCGGAAATAGCTGGTGATAAATGCAAAGACAGAAAGATTTTCAAGGAAAGACTTACTGTCTTGTTTGCTTGCAGTGCTGCTGGAGAAAAGTTAAAGCCCCTTGTTATTGACAAAGCAAAAAAAAAACATGCAGTTTTAAAAATGTAAACTCAGATAATTTACCTGTACTTTGGCGTGCAAATCGGAAAGCTTGGATGACTGGTGATATCTTTAAAGAATAGGTAGCTACTGTGAACAAACGAATGAAATGCAGGAATGGAAATAAAATCAGTATTTTTCAGATTGGTCAGTTTTAGTCTGTATTTTTCAATTTTGGTCTGTAAAGCCAGTTTTATACCATGGCTTTTTTACGCTTTCCAACCGTAGGTTGAAGAAGCGTATATGCTCCAGCTTTGTCCGTCCGTCCGCACGATAACTCACGTGAAAATGGTTCGATTTCAACGAAATTTTAGTATGTGGTGGTAGGGGACCACCTGGGGACGAACCCTATTGAAAATGGGCGAAACAGGGTCATAGGTCAGGACATAGGAGCGGATCCATTCCATTGCTCTTATGCGTCATAACTTGCGTAAAAATTGTTCAATTTCGATGGAATTTTAGTATGTGGTAGGGAACCACCTGGGGACGATCCCTATTGAAAATAAATGAAATAGGGTCAAAGGTCAGGACATAGGAGCGGGATCCATTCCATTGCCCTTATGTGTCATAACTTGCGTAGCAATGGTTCGATTTCGATGAAATTTTGGTATGTAGTAAGGAACCACCTGGGAACGAAACCTATTAAAAATGGGCGGAATGGGGTTAAAGGTCAGGACATAAAAGCGGGATCCATTTCATTGCCTTTATGCGTCATAACATGCGTAAATATGGTTCGATTTCAATGAAATTTTAGTATGTGGTAGGGAACCACCTGGGCACGAACCCTATTGAAAATGGGAAAAATAGGGTCGTCAGGCAGGACATAAGAGCGGGATTTGTTCCGTTGCCCTTATGTGTCATAACTTGCGTAAAGTGGTTCGATTTCGATTAAATTTTAGTATTTGGTAAGGAACCACTTGGGGACGAGCCCTGTTGAAAATGAGCGAAATGGAGTCAAAGGTCAGGACACTGGAGTGAGATCCATTCCATTGCCCTCGTGCATCATAGCTTACCTAAAAATGTTTCGATTGCAACAAAACGTTATCATGTTGTTTCGGGGGTGTAGTGAACCGGTTCTGTTGAATATCAATGAAATGGGGTCAAAGGTCATTGCACAAAAGCAAGATTTATTCCACAGCCATTATTCTCATAACTTGCGTAAAACTGCTTCTATTGCTACAAAACTTTAGTATGTTATTCTTGAGGTGTACTGAACCGGTTCTGTTGAATATCATCGAAATTGGGTCAAAGGTCAGGACCCAGGAGCGAGATTTATTCCACAGCCATCCTCATAACTTGAGTAATAATTTCTGGTATGTTGGAAAGCGTATCATAATCAATGCATTGCATGATTTTACTAACTTGTTTAAAAAAGATTTACATGATATGAAAAAAAGTTTGTGGTTGGTAAAGTAATGTTTTATGTGGCAGATGGATTGAAAAATTAGAAAATGCCGTTGAGAAGGCTCTGAGTTATAACTTTGTTAACAACCTTGTGCACTAGAAAGTGATTTTTGATCTCTATATTGGGAATGTTATCTAAGTGCAAAAAAGTAAATTTCGGTTAACTTTCCTTGCCAGATGTATTATTTTGGTTTGGGGAAGAGGGAAGAGTTGTGTGTGCGCATATACGCAAACAATGTTCCTACCCATCTTATATTTCCTATATTTTGAGCCTTTGTACTGTATTTCCTATAATTTTTCTTATTACTTTCTCATACATCAGTATGAGGGAGTATTGTAATCGTGCAAAAATTCGAATTCAAGATTTCAACGGAAATACATGTTTTGGGGTCCCCTAATACGATTTCACTATTTTCGAAGTGGTTTCTGTGTGTCTGTCTGTTTGTGTGTAGTTTGTGTCTACCATAACTACATAATTATCTGGCTAATTGTAAATGTTTTTTTAACTAATCAGTGCTGATTATTTTTTATAATTTCTTTGAAAATAATAATACGGAGGTGAAATTTGGATATTGTAGTGTCCTGGTAGTTCACCACTGTGTAGGGCGGGGTGGAGCCCTATACAGGCACGAAAATCTTAACCTGGGAATACTCAGTAAATTATACTGTAGGAATTTAATAGACACCCTGCTTAAAAATTTCTCTCTCTCTCTCTCTCTCTCTCTCTCTCTCTCTCTCTCTCTATATATATATATATATATATATATATATATATATATATATATATATATAGTGGAATAGTTGTGTGTGCATATGTGTTTTTTCTTCGCTTCATACTGTAATGAATAGTAATCCTAATTTTTTTTATTTGTTGTTTCGGGTAATGCAGCTGTCTTTATAAAATCATACGTTTTTTGATTAACTGGATTACTTAGACAAAAGTATGGGAAAATGTACTGTAAAATCAGAATGGTTCCAAAAAAAAAAAGGACAGCAATGGTTTCATGGTTTCTGAATGGGGACAGAAAAAAGTGACCGTGAAGTTTTTTGTATGTTGTGCGCACAAACATTTTCAGTTTCTTGGGGCTTTAGTGCTATAGAGCAGCATGCTTCTACTCGGAAGCACAGAGAACAATGTAAAGTGAAACTGAGTTCTTCATAACTACATTTGTCTTCAACCCGTTCTGAATGTAGCAGTGATGGTGTAATTTCATCTCCCGGAGCTACACCATCAATTCAACTTTATTCTGCTAGAAAAGCTGCTTAAAGAGCAGAGTTAATCTGGTGTTTGAAAATGATTGGAGGGAACTTTGCTGTTCAGCCAGCTTGTGAAGATGTCAAAGAAACCTTTGAGGCAATGTTTCCTAGAAGTGTTCCTTCTGAGTTCACCCTTTCAAGGACAAAGGCAAGATATTTAGTATGTGATGCTTTAGCTCCATGTTTTAAAAAGCAGTTGGTGGATGATATTGGAGGAGCACATTTCTCTCTTTGTTTTGATAAAACTGTGAATACAGCTTCAAAGAAAGAGCTTCAAACTGCAGTAAAATACTGGTCTGATTCCAAACAAATGATTATGGCACGACATCTACAGACTTTCTTCATTGATAAAGCCACTGCTAGTGATATTTACTCCAAGTTAAATGAAGCCTTGGATAATGCCCAGCTTTTCGTTCAAAGCTATTGATGCTAGGTTGTGATGGACCCAATGTTAACAAAACTGTGAATCATCTTATGAATGATTCTCTGATCCTGTTAGGAAGAAAACAGTTGATTGATGTTGGCACATGTAACATACACATCATCCATAATGCATTCCAAAAAGGATTACAAGACTTTGGTGAAAATACTTCGGACATGATCTTGTTTCTCTATAATTTTTTTGATGGCCAAACATCTCGTTGGGAAGATTTTGAAAAATACAATCAGATATGAAACTTCCAGGTCATCGGTTTATGAAACATGTTTCCTCTAGATGGCTGACATTAGAATCAGCTGGAGAGAGACTTTTAGAACAATGGTCAGCTGTTGAAAAATACTTTCTTCAGTTCATACCCCAGCACAAAAGCAAGTTGATGAGTTCTTTGAAATACAAGAATATTGTTAAACTATTAAAAGACAAAACTACCAAAGCAGAAATTATGTTTGCTTGTGCAAGTGCTCATACATGTTCAAGATTCACTGGTTTCCTTCAGAAGAGAGATCATTTAATGCATCTAATCTATAATGAGCTCACAAACCTCGTCAGAACACTCATTAATCGATTTTGTGTTAGTGCTGCTCCATTGAGTCTGGAAGCATTTTGTGATAAGTATTACTTGCATTGAAAAACACAGTGTTCGGCACTAGAGAAAGTAAATATCTCAAGAAGCTAAGCGCACAAGAAAGATGCTATATTTCCATGAAAGCTAGAAAGCAATATGTGTCTGCTTGTACACATATTTTGGAAAAGTCTTCTTTGGATAAACCTGTGTTGTGGTATCTTCGATGTTTGTATCCTGCAAAGAGGGTGAAAGAAGGATCATACAAAAACATAATGAAATTAGCTGCAGTTCTTCCAATTGAGTACAGTGAACATGCACTAGTAGATGAATGGAAACTATTGACGTTAGAAGAAGAAAAATCAGATAGTGACAAGAAACGAGTGGACGTTTACTGGAGTCAGTTTTTTGAGAAGACATATACCTCTGGAGAAAAGAAATACTCTACTATTACGAAAATTGTGAAGGCTGCACTTGCACTTTTGCATGGCAATGCGGATGTAGAAAGGGGATTCTCATTGTCGGAGAACATCTTGAATGAAGACACCGCAAATATGTGTGAAAAAACATTGGATGCTTATTTGACTGTAAGAGATGCCGTGGTGAATGTGTTTGAGGGGAAGGCTCACTTTGTAATTATCACTCAGGAAACTTCTTCAATTGGCACGCACAGCTGATGTCAGATACAAGCAGTACTGTGAAGATGAGAAGAGAGTGGCTGAGGAAAAACTGAGGAAACAAGAACAGGAAAAAGAAAAATTGTTGCAAGCAAGTATGAAGAGTAAGTTTGAAAAAGAAAAAAGTAAATATTGAACACAGTGAACAGGCACTGAAGAAAATGGAAGAGGAAGAAAAGGAGAAAAGATTGACTGTTGACAGATTACTGGATGATGCAAACAAGTGCTTAAAAGAAGCAATAAATAAAAAGGACTTGGTGGGAATTAGTGTGGCCCAAGCAATGTTGGAGAGTGCTACGAAAGTTAGGGAACAAGAAGTGAAGAAAATTAAAGACATAGAAAAGGTACAGAAAGCAGTTGATAAGCGAAAAAGCAGTGTTATAACAACATTTTTTTCAAAGAAGCAAAAACAAAGTGAGATTTAATGACCTTATTTTGTAAAGAAAGCTAGATGATTTTCCACATTACATTTAAAAATTCAAAGTTGTAAACATTTTGTTTGTATTATTCTGAAAATGGTACTGTACAGCTGCACTTAAAAGCTTTTTCTAGTTTTAGGTATATTTGTGCCGAATAGGAGCATGTCAGTATTATTATAATAAAGTGCAATGATTTTCCTGGTTATTATTTTTTATTATTATTATATGTAATTTTGTAATAGTTTTATATGTTGATTACAATTAAAACAATAAATAGGTGTGAGTTGGCTAGCTATGGGGATGGTGGAGGCCAGATTTAAAAAATGCTTTTGACCCTTCTTTCCTAATGAGAAATTTGAGTCAGTATTTAGTCTGTTTTTTTTTTTTTTTTTTTTTTTTTATATATATCCAAATCAGTAACGTCAGTTTTTGTAATCAAAAGGTCAGTAAGTCAGTAATTTTAGTCTTAGGTTTGGTTTCCATTGCTGGAAATGCCAAAAACGAAGCATTCTCTTGATTATAGATAACTGCCCAGCACATCCTCCTGATTTATCATTTTCAAATGTAACCATAAAATTTCTTCCTGCAAACACAACTTCACATCTCCAGCCACTTGACCAAGGCATAATCCAATCCTTTAAACTGATGTACAAAAAAGCTGTTGCAAGCAGTGATATCGAGGTCAGAGCAAGCAAATTTGGCCAATGAGATTGCCAACTGCATCAGTGTTCTTGATGCCATAATGTGGATCAAAAACTAATGGAACAAGTGTCTGCAACCACAATTACAAAATGTTTTGCAAATGCTGCATTTTTAAATGCTTTAACTTCACCTACTGCCTACCCTAATTGTGAAGGGGAACATTTCTATGCTGCAAGAGCTCATTGATCAATTGCCTATAGGTAATGGAATGGATGCTTCCTGCAGAGGAATTTTTGAATGCTGACAAAAATGACGGGCTCCATAATTTATCTGATCCAGACACGCTGAAAGACGAAATTGTAAATGAAATTCAAAACAAGGACACCATAACTGAAGAAATTTCGGACAATGAAGAAGAATGTGAAACAGAGGTGGAAACTGATGTGCCATCAGACAATGATATTTTAACGATGTGCAAAAAAATGAGGTCATATGCATTAGCCAATTGTCTTATTATGTTAGATCATTTAATGCAAATTGAAAAACTTGCTGAAAGTTCAATCACGAAGAAGAAAGCAAGTTTGAAACAAGGAAAACTTGTGATGTTTTTTTTTTCTAAAGAAAAGCAAACCAAGTAAAATGGTATGTTCAACTATGATCAATTTTCAATTACTGTACTGTAAAAACACACCTAACCCAGAGTTTGTTAACACAAAGTTAAAATGTTACTGTATGTAGTATATGTCTTTTTTTTTTTTTTTTTTTTTTTTTTAAGTGCTAGGCAGAAGCTTTTACCCTCTTAAGAAATTTTTCTTTGCTCAATGCATGACATACGTACATTAAAAAAGCTTTATAAGGAACCGTCTTTAAAGCTTTTTTTATTTCATGGTTTTTTAATGCATATCTTTAGACTGTATTATTCGTATGTTCAAAAATCAAGAATTGGTACGGACTTAATCATGCCTGTACGAAAGTTAGTTGTGTATAGTGACCACTTGCCTATGGTGACCAGCGCAGTTGAGTCCCAAAGGTAGTCACTTAGAGCAGGTTTTACTGTATGAACCTTTATGGCAAAAAAATTAAAATATTGGACTATAAACCTCATAGAAACAAGAGACTGATCAAAGAAAGATTTTACATTAAAAAAAAAATGCAGTTCTATCAATGAACCAACAAAAAAAGTAAACAGGATGTTTAAGAACCTAGTTCAAAAAGAATAGGAATAATAAACAAATAATAAAAAGTTTTTATTTGAATAAGTGGAAAAAAGAAACTGGCAACAATTTGTTAATTATTCTAGTGTAAACAAATCTTTATATAAAGCTTCTACTCATTGAGAACAGGCCTTGACAAAAATCTAGAGGCCAGAAATGTCTATGAAAATAAAAGACCTCAGAGGAAGTGAAGACATAAAGTTCTTCAAGATGGAAGAGAATTAAATTATTTTATTTAGAAGGCACAATAGCCTTAAGGCAGTGGCACCAGTGGAAAAAATTGTGTGGATCTTCAAGGGGACTGTGTAGAAAAATAGGACAACCTTTGTATGTAGTGTTTTGGCATCTAGGATAGATTATGTTATATTGTGGTGGAGGGCAGGTATTCATTGTGTCACTGTTGGTATAAACTCGTAGTTCTTATTTTTATTACTGTCAATGCATGTTCTGCTCTACCTAACTAGTGACTGGTATAAAATGATGGGTTCTCAAGAGATTCCTGCATGACTGTATATGAAAGTCTAATTGTTCCTACTCTGATGTATGGCAGTGAAACCTGGGTACTACAGAAGAAACATAGGAGTCGTTTGTGTGCTGGGGAAATGCGTTACTTAAGGGGGTTTTGTGGCAAGACACGTTCTGATTGTGTGAGGAATGAAGATGTGTTGCAGTTGTGTAATGTGAAGCAAAATGTTGTTAGCAAGGTGGAGATTAATATTCTTAGGTGGTTTGGCAGTGTTGAAAGAAAGAGTGATGAGATGCTTACTAAGAAAACCTGTTTAGCCCAAGTGGCAGGAAGGAAAGGCAGAGGAAGGCCAAGGAAGTCATGTTAGGATCAGATTCAGGAGTGTTTGCATGAAAAAAGATTATGAGTATGAAGTATAGAAGATCTTGTGTACGGCGTATAATGGATGTCAGTGAAGCCCGAATAGTATGTCAAGATCGCTGTAAATGCAGAAGATTGATACGACGACAGTAAGTAAAAATTGTTTGGTAGTTTGTATTTCTTTGTGGAGCGAACCTCTGAATATCAGAGAACAGCTTAGTGGTGTGTGTGTGTTGTAATTTTATTTTGTTTTACTTCGCCAGACTGCCCAAATCAATGACGTTTAACTAAAAATGGTTTTAAGAACTAAAAATACAGTGAAACCTTGGTTATACATTTTTCTAGGGGATGACCTTAAAACTGTATTAATGTAAAAAATATATAAACAAAATTTAAAAATGCTAAGTACTATTATAAAATTTATGTTTTAAAGGAGTATAAGATGTTCCTTAATAATGATTTACTTAAAGTCGAATAGTTGGTGAAGAAAAAGGCATTATAAATTATAACATATTTTACCGCATTGTGAAAATCATAAAGCCTATGGAAATCAAACTTCTCCTTTGATGACTATTTGTGTATAAAAATCCTGATTCTAGATTAAGTTAAATTCTCACAACTAAGAATCTGAGAGCAGTGCTTCAGTATGGAACTCAGGAATGAACAACTTTTTTTTTTTTTTAATCTGCAGATCCTGAGTACATCCATTTAAAACAACAGAATGCTGAATAGTGATGCTACACTTTGAATTCTGTTCAACTATGTCACAACATTGCATTCCAGACATTTATCAATTTTTAAATACCACATACATGTGTGAGCCATGAAATGCAAAACTAAATTTTCATCCAAACCAAAAGTAAACAACATACTCTTCTCTGATTGGAACAAGGTTCAACTTTGGCTGCACCTAGAAGGAATGCAAAAAATGATATTTCAATTCTCTCAAAGTTGTTACAACACCAGGCTATGTGTAAAAGAATCAAAGAACCGTGTTTTTCATAATTTGAAATTCATATTTTAACATATAATCGCAAAAAGCATATAAGTGAATTACGTGTAACCAAGTTGAAAAAGCAGTAGGAGCTACAGTAAAGTATTGGGACTAATGCAGAATTGCGGATAAAAGTGAAAAATGTATAATCAAGGTTCCACTGTATTTTTAAAGTAAATAGGTGACAACAGCAAGTTAGACTTGAGTGTACATTTTCTTAGTTCAGAAAAAAATTATTTGTTAGTATGGTGTGAACAAAGCTTTCAGCTTATATAAAGTATTCATATTATCTTTTAAGTGCTACAAATGTTGACAGTTTCAGAACATTTTAAGTAAATGTTTTGATAATTTTGTGTTTGCAAGACAGGGGGAAATAAATGGTATTGCATTGCAGTTTGCGATGCAAACTCATGTTTAAATCGCAAAACCATGATTCAAAGTTTCAAAATTAAATTTCCATTAAAATGTTTTATCTATAGAGCAACTCATTTTTAGAAAATATGATTTTGCTTATACGTGAAAAAAAAGAGATAAAATTCAAGTATTCATAACTTCACGAATACTTTGTTTGCTTTCAGCTGGAAAAGCTTCCTCATGTAGGTCTAGCTGTGCAGTGATGAGGTGGTCATTGTCCGACCGTAGAGCGTCTATGGTTGCAGGGTGGCTACAAAATCATGAACAAAAAATTCCCTGACTTTTCCAGGTTTTCCAGGTGAAAATGCACTTTTTTTCCCTGACCACTGCATACAAACCAGAAAAGTTAATGAATACAAAAGCAAATAATAAAAAACTTTTTTACTTTTATTTTTACAAATGAAGTCAACTCTTGATAACTCTTAGCTTTGATAACACTGAATTTCTGATAACTCAAAAAAAAAAAAAGTAAAATTCCTTGCAAGTGCCCTAAGCACATAATGAAGTTATGGCCTTGATAAGTCCAAAAATTTTAGTGGCCAACGTGATAACTCAAAATATTCTTGTTTAAAAATAAAAAATAGCCCATAAAATGCAAACAACATAAGGATTTGATGCACAACTCATTCATAACAATAGACAACAAAAGCAAACATTCCACGCTGACCACTTTAACCTTGGAAAGTGACCTCCCTCTGAAATAATTCTGCCACCACTCAGCCAGGGACAGACTGCAACTACACTCCTTGCAGCACATCTTCAATTTCCACCAATAAGTAATCAAAAAGTCATCTTTAATTAACATTCAAAAAGAATTTCAGACTGGCATCTTACCATTCAACCTAATTAGACAGATGGTGTTCAGTAGCACTTTTTGTTAATTTTATGTTGCATATTCTTGTTCTGAACAAATTCAAGCTTTGTTTCATAAAACCTATTTTTCTAAACTTGTGGCTTCAAATCACAAGTTGAACACATTGTCCTTTACTGATAAAATCAGTTATTAAAGATGTTGAAGGCAGCCAAAAAAAAAAAAAAAAAATTGTACAGCATTTTGTAATACTGGAAAGCACAATGTCTACAATTCTAAAGAATAAAAAAGGGATTTTTATTCTTTTTTTTTTTAAAGGAAGCCTCATCAAAAAGAAAAAAAAAGAAATGTGCAGAGTATTAGAATGTTTGAGGGATGCTTAAAGGAAATGAAATATGTATTCTGTGTAGAGATAAAAATGTGAATTCAACACTTGGAGATAAAAATCAGAATTCCACAATGCTTGACAGACAGGAAATCCAAGAAAGCGAACGTGCAGTGCATGAACCACCACTTACCATATATATGATCATACTGCTTCTAAAATTGCTGTTTACGACAAGATGAGATCAAAGAGGGGGGGGCTAAACATTTTAACTGGTGAAAAATCAAAACAGACAGCAAGAATGCAGACTACTGTTAGTCTGTCTTTTGTTGACTCTGCAACTGCACAGCATCGATTGCTTAATTTTTCTTTCTGCTGCTATCATTCTCTCCCTTCTTCTTCATTGTCGCTTTTCTTTCTTTTCTTGATTTTTGTGCTCTCTGATAACAAGCATCAGCCTGAGGACCATGAGTGCATGATATCAAAGCTTCAACTGTTTCAGATAAATGGTGTAACTTTGGGAATATTAATACTTTTGAACACCATGCATCAATTTTTACAAATTTTCCAACTTCGTCACTTCCGTTTTCAGAGGGATATTTAACAAGGCTGGAGAGTTGGGAACATCAGGGGGGGGTGTTATGGGAATTCCGTCCGACTTCCGGTTTTGGAAATTTTTCTCCTATTTTCAAGGTGACATGCAAAAATTTATGCAGTAAAATATTACTTAAAAATACTGGACACAGGCAACATCATGAGGAAAAGGAAATTACGATTACAGAAAAAAATCTGAACTCCGTCGACTCTCGGGAATTCCGTCCGACTTCCGGTTTTGGAAATTTTTCTCCTATTTTCAAGTTGAAGTGCAAAAATTTATGCAGTAAAATATTACTTAAAAATACTGGACACAGGCAACATCGCGAGGAAAAAGAAATTACGATTATAGAAAAAATCTGAACTCCGTCGACTTTCCGTTTTCGAAATTTTCGTAAAGGTGGAATTCCGTCCTCCAACGAACATCTAGCCCCCCCCCCCCTTTCCGATTCTGTTTAGTTGTGCATCGATCTCCTGAGTGGCCAACAAATGAAAAAGGCGGAATTTCTCGAATTCGCGGAAGAGCCTCAAGCCTGAAGATTGGGAGGCAATTTTCGTGGCGTCTAACTTCCGTTTCCATAAATTCTTGCCTACAGTTTCAAGCTGAAATATGAACATATATGCCATAAAATGATATTTAACAAGAATACTAGACACAAACGCAACATCCTGAGAAAAAAATTACGATTAGGGTAAATTCTTTTTACTCCATTTAACTACTGTTTTCGAAAGCTTTGAAACACGAAATACCGTCCCCATACGGAAAATGACCCAACCCCCAAATTCTCTTCAGTTTTGCATCAATCTTGATAGCGATCTAAATGCTGACTAAAAAAACAGAGAATTCCGCGAATCCGCTTCAGAATATTTATGTATGTATTTCATAAAATAATAGCGAAATATTTTTTTTTAAACAAATGAAAATTCGTAGAATCCGTAGTTAGACAACTAAATCGGTAGACAATACGAACATTCCGTGGTAATTGGCATGCATAACAGTCGTATAATCGGCACCACGTGATCCGCATTTGTCGTGTTAATCGGGCATCGTAATTTCCGACAGAAAACTGCGATTCACAGGACCGACTCAGAAATCCAAAGATGCAAGAAGAAAATGATAGTCAGTTAGACTAAAAAATCCGTTGAAATTGCGGACAGAACCTCCAGATTCGCTAAACGTGAATGCCGGTTGCTTTGACTAGCGAATCCTGTGATGGTTATATTCAAATTAATCGGAAACTTGAGGCTTGGTCATTCTGGGTGGTGTAGTGGTTAGCATACCCGGGCGCTATCTGGGACGACGAAATTTTCAAGTTTTCGGATATTATCTGACTTACCATCCTTGTCATATTTACACCAAAAAATGGATTGTTATCTTCAAAATTTGTGTTTAAGTTGACAATACCACTACCAACCTATTATGAACACTACCTGAAGAATCAAAAATGACCTGCTAAGTGAAGATCAGTTTCCACCAATAGATTGCAATATCATAATATATGCTTGTGTTAGAGGAAGCAAGTTCATCGTACTACATGTTGAGTTATGATAAAACAACTAGTGTTAAAGATAAAAAGGAGCTGCAAACAACCATCACATTTTGGTCAGAAAGCAAATGTGGCATAACGACAAGACACCTCAGAACTTTCTTTTTAGGTAAAGTGGATGGTGAAACATTGGGTAAAAAACTATGTGAAGCACTTTATGAGGCCAATTTATCACAAAACAGGTGCCTAATGCTTGGATCAGACCAACCTAATGTTAATAAAAAGTTTTTAGGCTTTTCAGTAGTAATTTCCAGGAGACACAAAAGAAAGTGAAAAAATCCAATCTAAATATAACATTCCACACCACAAATTTTTGAAACATGCTTGTGGCTTGCCTTGGGGGCCTTCAGCCAACATGATTTTGGAGCAGTTGGACATTATTCAGTTCTATTTCCTTAAGCACATGCCTCTAAGAAAAAATTCTGCTGCTCTTCAATCCAGATTCTACAAGGCTGTTGTGAGTGCCTTAAAGAAACCTTCAATAAAAGCTGAACTTCATTTCATTGTTTCATCAGCAGAACTATTCATGAAGTTCACACAACATTTTCAGTGCCAATCATCCATGATCCACAAATTGCATGAAGAAATAGGGAACGTTCTTGAGACCATGGTTCATGTTTTGAAGACTGCTGTCATTAGAAAAATCACTAATTTTTCTAAAGTTGATCTTGATGAACTGTTTACATTTGGTAATCTGCTTCCTCTTGAAGAACTTGTCATTAATGAAAAGGTCACAGGCGAGCTTTCTAAACTGAAAGAAAGTGATAAGTTGTTATTTTTGAAGGCAGCTCAAAAGCACTATATTACTGCTTGCAAGCATGTGATGGAAGAGACTTATTTATCAAATGGATCACTTAAAAATTTTAGATTTTTAGACCCAAAAGAATGAGTGAATGATAGAAGCTGCCGAGACATACTGAAAGTTGCAAAAATTATGCCATTTCATGTTCAACTGGATTATTCAGGGTTCCCACGCAACCTGGAAAACCGGGAATTCTCAGGGAATTTGAAAATTGTTCCAAAAATCAGGGAAAACTCAGGGGAAATTGTGTTTTTCTGTAAAAATCAGGGAATTTTTTTATCAGGGAACTATAAAGGCAGGGAATTTTTTATTTTGCCAGAAAAATATTTTGTTTCAGACTTTTGTAAAATATATTTCTGTATTGCTAAGTTTTAAAATAATTCCGAGTTGTTTTATCCTTCGAGGCAACTCCGTAACCCACCCACCGATTAAAGTGCAGCTGTGCAGGGGAGTGCGTCTCTTTGCGGTTTCCCAGTCTCCAGATGATCTAAACTACAACCGAACAAACATACACGTCAAAGCGTGAAAGAAAGCCATTAATCACAAACCCATTTCGCAGGCTCTTATCTGCTGGCGTTCGCGAAAGAGAGGCAGTCATTTGTTCCTGAGTAGGTGCTCCGGTTCTCTGCGTAGACTGGGAAAAAAATTATGAAGAAGCTATTTCCTCAATTTTTAAATAACCGACTGAAATTTTTACAGTGGGCAAGATATATGAAAATAACATTCCATTTTAAATTTCGCCGAAATTCATTGGAAACTTTAGAAGTTGGGCTTTTTTTTTCCCCCCCTTTTGCATGTTCTACTTGTCTTTTATCAAACCGTACAAAAACATTTTATTTTGCCGGATGTTGGTCATCCTAATACCCCTTCCCCTTCAACAGCGGTGTGGATGAATGTTGCAAATTGAGGGCACGTAATTTATTTTGAAAAAGGTTCGTATCACTTACGAACTAAAGCTTCGCTTTCGTAATTCTGTAGCAGAATTGGTATAGTTGGAAAAGTATGTGTACCTTCAAATGTTAGAACAGGGAAAATATTATGAAATAGGAAGATTCTTCAAAGAGGGGGAAAGATTTATTTTTTTCATAGTACTTCGAGTATTTTGACGAAAAATATATGAAAAATACCATGCAATGAAGCTGGTACTATTGCATACCTACCATATTTCCCAGATTTCACGGCCGCTTTCTAGATTCGTTGTCTTCCGGTTTTACGGCCGGAAAGAGATTTTTTTTTATTCTGTCATATTTCTATTTCATAATGCATGAAGAAATTTATTTATAGCTATTTTAAGACGATATTCCAGTTACTGCAAGAGCTGGCTGGTTGCGAAAAATAGGGTAGTCCCACGCCCGGAATCATAGATTTTCACATCTGGGTCATTCCACGCAAAATCGTCAGATATTGAAATAATTTTCCACCAACACATCTCCGATTCGTGCGATTTTTTTTTTTTTTTTTTTTTTTCACGGGTAGCTGCCTCCAAGTTATAAAAAAAAAACCTGAAAGTTTCAATTTTTTTTGTTTCTGATAGATTAGAAGATAATATTTTTTGAATTTTTGTACATAGTAGAACCGTTTTCCGTAAAAACGCTAATATCTGTTATTTAGAATAAGAAATATAAAATTCATCATTCTCTCGTAATTTCCCCCAAGGTTTCAGCTTATACATAGGGAAAAAAAAAAAAATTGCGAGAACAAAAGTTAGACAGGGTAGAAATTTTCTTGTAATCGTAAATTCTTCTTCTTGCGTTGCTGCACCTCACAAGATTTGCATAAATTATTCATTTCACATCTTTACCCTCACATTGCCGAAAAAAAAAAAAGTCTACCTAGTTACTACTGATGAAAATCTTTGCCGTGTGTGCTCTATTGGTTTCAGGTTTGTCAGTGCAGGTGCTAAAGCCTCTGTCTCTGTTTTGGATGACGTTATTTGTGGGGAGTTACTGCAAATGACCGGAGTGGGCTCCAGACCTTTCTCGCACTTTGCCTGATCAACATCGTACAAATGTATTGCCCTTCGTAAAGATATTGTTAAGTATAAACATGCCACTCGCACGCAGGATGATAAATTATGTTGACAAAAAAGTGTAAGGAGGATTTTATGAGCACACATGCACACAAAACTTCCTCTAATTGTTTCCCGTACAAGTAATTTGGCGTAGCGTGGAAATGAACTGTGACCTGCGAGAAAAGTTCAGTACTAATGTTTGCGTCACAAACGTAGCCAATCACATTTAAGACTTCCGGATTTTGGAAGTACTAATATGAATTGTAGCCTCTCAGGCTAAATGGTATTCCGTATTAACTGTTAGTTTTCCCCACTTGTTGCTTCCATTATTTTTTCTTTATCCCTGGGTTTAATTTTTTTTTTTTTTTTTTTGCTGTCATGGCATTAGGATCTCTGTGTGCCAGCTTATTGGTTATGAAATTTAACAGCACAATGTCTAAATATCCTATGCTGCGTTATTTAGAAGCAAATAGCAGAGGTGCCAACTATTACGAATTGTCCGTAATTATTACGGTTTCGACTGTCAGATTACGGAATTACGGACAGGTTGGAAGAATTACGGAATTCAGTGTGTTTTGGAGAATCTCAATTTTGTATCCTTTTTTGTTAAACCCTTTTAGTGCGACGCTGCCGATTTCTCGGCCTTCGATTTTGATCCACATGTTTTCCGAATCAGACTGCGGATTTCGGTGTCCCAATGATCACATCATTTATCAATCATATCGTTTTGAAATGGAATGTCCATGAATCACATCGTCAAACAGCGATATTATCGGAAGAATGTTACCGTAATTTTCGTCGTATAATCCGCGGATTATCTGCTAAAAAAGTTAAAATTATAGGTTTTGCGGATTATACACCAATGCGGTTAACACGCCGATTTAAAAAAAATATATATATATATATATATATATATATATATATATATATATATATAAGGCCTTCCGATTTAAAAAAATCTGCAGCGTGAATGTGCAGGGAAAGGTGTAATAATTGGAAAAGGAACTTCCTCGGAAGAATTTTCCTCAGTTCAGGAGTTTGTACGGAGCGTGGAGGAGGGGGAGGAATGTCGTAATGAAAGATCGGGATAGTTGTGGGGAGGGACGGCAGGGGTCATTTTGTTATCGTTGAAGAGAGCTCTGACTGTCGTGCCGGCTCTGTGTTTTGGCAAAAAGCCAAAGAAGTACGCACAGCGCTTGCTGCACGAAGCTATGCGTTTCTCCTTTCGGATTTCATGTGCACGACCTTGTATCTAGTTTGCTTTCGTTGTTTTGGCGAACGTCGCTGCTGCCGTTTTCCTTCATTGCTAATCATGATGTCTCTGAAAAGGAAACGTTTCAGTTACACTGCCGAATTTAAACTTGAAGTGGTGGACAGAATTGAGGATATGATCATGTCACTGCGCGATAGTTTTGAGGTCAGAACACAATCGTGCAGCAACATACGGAAAGCCTCTGTGTCGCGATCTAAAACGTAAACAAATCCGTTGGTAAATTCCGCGGGAGAATTCACGGGTTTTTTATTGGCCCACGCATAAGACGATCTCTCAACTCTGAAAGCAGGAATTCCTCCAAAAACTTTCGACTTATACGCGAGTACATACGGTATTTCTACGACTTGTTCTGTATCAGCCTTCGCCATTGGCAGTGTAATGCAATACTCTGGAGCTACATCGGCGTGGTCTATGGATGCCACACCCTTTATCTGTTCGGAGATAAAAAATATAAAACAGTAACCTTTAAAAATGAATTTCTTCATTTAATAAAATAGTTTTTTTTTTTTCTCTTACTTCTTCGGACTCGTGTTTCTGGAACGTGGAAAGAGCGACGTATTTATTTATTTATTTACTGACGCCACGTATTTGGAGGATTTTCACCTTGGATCTCGCCCTTTGGAATTAACTGTTATAATATATATAGCCAGTACCGTTAATACCCACCAGATGGAGACGTCTCAGTAGCTGAGCCCATCTTACGGATTTATGATGTCAGAAGCTGACTTAAAAATACACATAGCACCGTGGATTGTTGGCCACCGTGGTGTAAAGCTAACGCGCTCGGTTAGATATCGAGAGATCCGTGGATCAATTCCCCGGCAGCGGCTGAAAACAATTTTTCGGTTGCTATGTGTTTCTGGAACGTGGAAAAAGCGATGTGTTTATGTGACCGACTTTTCTGTCAGAAATTCCACTTCTGATTCAACATCTATGATGTGCGGATTATACGGCGATTTTTTTTCCTAAATGTCACAGTCTGCGGATTATACGAAGGATTTTTTTTTTATGTGAATTTTGCGGTCTGCGGATAATACGACGAAAATTACGGGTAATATGCCGTAAGTTAAAAGAGTTTGCGCTTGCTATCGGTTCCCCACGCAATTTCTCCGTGTGACAGGAGAAAGGTTACTTTAGCCAAAACGTTTCCTACTGCAGTTGAGGCAGGGCTGTTCACTTGGAATTGTTGGTGTATTATAAGACGTCGTACTGTCGGAAATCACTGTTTCGAGCCCCGTTCGAAGTGCAATAACGATCAACTCGTCGCAACGCGTGGTCCCGCGATAACGGATGTTTATATTTCTTGAGGACTTTCGCCGCGCGGAGAACGAAGTGTGGTGTTTTATTACTAGAAGCTCTTCACATTATTCATTTCTTTTTCCTATACAAACAGACACAATCGCAAAACTCTGTGAATTACGAATCCCCTCTTTTTCCAAACTCGTGTTAGCAGAGGATGACTTTATTGACAGATTGTTCCTCAGACTAGCAGATGTGCTTTTTCCTACTGCGTGAAATTTTTTTCTAAGGTTATTTGAAATGGCTTGTAGTGAGAGTGAAAGTTTGCCAAGTGATGGTGATGATTTTGAATCATCTGAGAGTGATATTGGCCAAGCAACATCAAGCCAGAGAACACAGTGCCACGCACACCATATCTTCTTCAGAAGGTGAAGATCTTCATAGTGAATCTTCAGATCATGAAAGTTCTGAAAGTGAATGGGAGGATGTAATTGAGGGAAGTGATGAACAACCTCAGCATCTTTTTGATTGTCATGAAATGCAGGGGCCCAAACATGCTCCTGCAACTGATGTGGCACCTATTGCATATTTTTACTTGTTTTTTACCAATATCATTCTTGGAATTATCGCTTATGAAACAAATAAATATGCAAAGAGGTTTCTCCAGGAACATCTAAATCTTTCTCCCAAATCTTGAGCAAAGAAATGGAAAATGCTGAAATAAAGGTTTCCTTGCGTGCCTTCTAATATTAGAGTAATCAGTAGCCCATGTAGGACAGATGAGATGATTGCCGAAGGCATATCCAGTCAAAACAAACACCAGGATTGTGTAAAATTAAAGACTCGATCAAAGCCTTTGGATAATTTTTTTGCAAAAAAGAATGAAAATAGCGTGATAAATGCTGAATTGCTGTTTACTGCAATCGTTGTGGAGCATAACCTACCTGTAGCAATCTGTGATCATGCTGGTCGCTTCTTTCATGCTATGTTCCCAGACTCTGATATTGATGAAGCTGGATATCCTTGAGCAGATGTGGCATGGAATGAAATATCTAAGATGAAGGATTCATCTGGCCTTCCCAAGTATTCTGCATTGCTTAAACTAATGTTGGCAATATTGACTATCCCTCACAGCAATTCCTCTACGTAGAGAATATTTAGTATAGTAAGGAAAAACCTCGCATACTTCTGCCCAACAATGAGCACCAAAACATTAAGTGCCCTTCTTATACAGAAAAGTAAAGCATTTTCCTCAGGTGAGCTGTGTTATAAAAAGTTTTCTGAAAAAGAATATACCACTGCAAAACAATCAACAAGGGAGTCTTTATGTCAGCAATGACATGAGGTAAGTACAATATTGATAATTTAATTTAATATTTTTTTGTGAGGATAGTGTAAACATATAAAGTTATTACACATTTCACGCATTAATATCTCGTGAAATACCCATACCACGCGTTAGCGATGAGGCTTCATATGGTGATTACTGATAGGCACCTCATACAAGTATTACAGGTTACACAGTAATACTATAATATTGTCCTTAACTTTGAAAAAAAAATGGCGTGTTACATTACTGAAAGTTTGTGTTCAATTACTGAAACATTACTGTAAAATCCCTATTGATTACTGATGTGTTCTGCTAGAGGTTGGCCCCTCTGAAATAGCATAGATTCGATGTTCTCATTGCCAAGTGCAAGAACTAACTTTAGCTAAAATAATTACAATTTTGATTTTTAAATATCAGCAGTATTTTCCCTGATTGCTAGAAATTGTTGGGATGGTACTGGCACACGTTTTTCCTCAGACGCAGAAATGCTGTCACGATTTCTGTTCTCTCTCTTCTTTTTTTTTTATTTTTTAATAACTGTTTTACTTTGCTTTGTCTTTAAAGATTCTAAGTAAATTCCAATAGAAAATACAAATTGGTAGATCGATTTGATAGAACCGCTCTAACAAAATGTTAAGAGAGACTGTCAGACACTCACCATTTTATCATTCCCATTAGACTTCAATTTCAGCAAACGTTTCTGTGTTGTTTAATATTTATGTAAAATAAGCACTTAAAGGATTTAAAGCTTCAGCATTGTATCATTTAAGGGCAATTTATTCTCTTCAGTCACAATTCTCCCAGCTTGCATTTTTAAACCTAACTGGAACTCTAAATGTTGTGAGTTGTTTAAAATGTTATTTATATACTTGTGTGCACTTAAAATACAGATAAATCAGTTGTATAATTTCACCTAATCGATTGAAATATTTCATTATATGTAGAATTTAAATTAAGTCTTTGTTCAAATATTCTTTAAAACATGTAAATACATGGTTTGTCACCTTGGTGGTGCAGTGGTCTAAGCTCTGGCTTCTGACTATTCGTCCAAGTGAGGCTGGATTCAAGTCCCAGATGAGGTATGAGTGGTGTGTTTCTCTTACGGCACTGGCTCTCCTTCTTCGTGAAGCCAATGGTCCTAAATTAGGGATGGGCAGATGACTGTTTATAGCCCAACAAGTTGCTCATGGTGGTCGTTAAACCTGAAACAAAAAAAAATAAGACATGATTTTGTTAAATATTATGTAAAATGTATGTTAAATACACTAACTTTTGTAACTATAAAGTAATTTGGGAAAATGAAAGTTATTTATCCTTTATATTCCATATTTTCTGTTTATCTTTATGGACTGTATAATCGGGACATTCATTATGTGGTGTCTTTTTAATTCTCCCTCATATGTGAGATGAACATAACATTATCAGTATTAATTTCAGGTAAGCAATTATTTGCAATCACAGCCTGTCTAGAATTTGATAAATCTTGCTTTCAATACATTACATTATTCCTTAATTCTCTAAAAAATATCAAAACTGAATTTAAAAAATTGCCTGTTGACATTACGGTTCTATTCGATTTCTGCAGATAGTTTGCTTCATATTTTGTAACATGGAACAACTAGGCACAGTGGCCTGGTACACTTTTGCTTGGAGAAACACATCACAAGAGAACCACTTAAACAATGGATCAAAGCCCTTTGTTGGTTGATTCTCTTTCGACATTTCTCTGAGCAGGAGCCCATTCGGTCATTAAGCTTATCTACACTGTGCTATAGAAGAAAGGAAAACAAACTACATTCAACATACAGATTTTTTCTTACATATGATCTGTTTCTACGGAAATGTATTAACAAATTCTACATAGGCAGTATACCACTTATGTTCAGAAAATATCATGGAATTATGGTACCAAAAATAATATGCCTCATGCATTTAATTGTTATTAAAAAAAAGCAGGTAATTGTATAAAGGACAGTTATTTAAAGAATTAGCAAATGTATGCTTTCGTAAGGAACGCAAGAATGTAAGGAAATGCAACAATTTGTCGCAATGTGATTTGATTTGCCGCTCTGGAAAAACTCTCAGGGCCACCTGGAAAACCTGGAAAAGTCAGGGAATTTTTTTTCTACTTTTGAGTGGGAACCCTGTTATTTGTTAGATGAATGGAAAATTTTGCATCTGGAAAAAGATGATACAGCATTTGAAAACAAAACTGTTAATAATTATTGGCAACAGCACATCTCAAAAAGGGACTCATTATCAAAAAATATAAAGTTTCCAAATGTTGCAAAAGTCATAAAGGCAGCTCTTACTTTGTCATATGGAAATGCTGACATAGGGAGATGATTTTTCATTTCTAAGCATATATTACGAGAAGATAAATCAGCAATGACCGAAAGATTTTTAAACAGTGTACTGACTTTGAGGGATGCCTTGAAACAATATCAAATTTTCTTTTTGTGCCCATTAATTCAAAACTTATTAAGTACACTGCCTTTATGGAAGAATGTAAGAGGAAAAAGAAAATCGAATTAGAAGAAAAGCTAAAAGAAGAACAAAAAAGAACAGATTATGAAGAAGATATGAAGAAGGTGGAAAAGATAAAAAAAAAAAAAGTCAATCAAATGTGAAACTGCTGCTCAGAATTACAAGAAAAAAGAACCCCTACAAACTAAGGAGGCAAGAAAACTCTTTTGGAAGCTTCGGCTAAACTGAAGAAAGCACTCGAAAAAAAATTATTTAAAGGGAGCAAAATTAGCTGAAGGCATGCTCGAGGGAGTAAAATGTGTGCAAATGGAAGAAAGAGTGAGAGAAAAGGAAGTGGAAATCATTCAGAAGAATCTTGAGAAAAGAAAATCAAGTATGTTACATCATTTTTTGCTAAGATGTCTAGAATACAGTAAGCCAAACAGTTTTTTTATTCAGAATTGTTTTTCTGGAACATTGAAGAGGATTGTACATCATTAGATTTTCAGAATTTTGTGCATTTTTTTTTCTGTAGAATTATATAATGACAATAAAATGGCCATACCCCATCCAAGATTATAATAAAGAAATTTATTTATGATCTTACCTGGCCTTTTTTGGTAGGGGAGTATAAAAAAAAAAAAATTTTGTAACCATATTTGTTGTTTTGTGCTATTGGCAAGAAGTCTCTTAATCACCTTTTAGTCTCTTTTTTAGAAAAATTTGTCACCTTTCTCACCTTTTTCAAAGGTCACCTTAGCTCCTCAGCCTGACTGTGTTGTCACTGCTGCTAAAGAGGTCTGTGGGACCACAATAGGAGGTAACAATAGAGGTGATGCTTGGTGGAATAGTGAGATTGAAAATGTAATAAAAAGAAAGAAGGAAGCCTATTTGACTATGTTGCAAGGTAGAGTTTCTGTGGATGAATATTGCTGTAAGAAGCATGAAGCTGCTAAGCTGGTTTGCCAGAGTAAGGCAAAAGATAGGAAGGAGAAGTTGGAAAGACATTAATTGGCTTTTTCGAAAGATAGGAAGACTTTCTGGGAGTACATGAGACTCAGGAAAAATAGGGGAAACAAAGTTGTAAGTTGTGTGAAGAATAAGATCGGGGAAATGATATGGGACCCCAATGAGTTAAGTGAAACATGGGCTGAATACTTCTGTGAGATATTAGATTAGGAAAGCAAAGGTGATTCTGAGGCAGAATCTGATGATGTAACTGTGAAGGATGGAAGCACGGGAGAAATCTCGAGAAAAGAGGTGTGTAAAGCTCTAAAATCTCTTCAGAGTGGGAAGGTTCCGGGAGTTGATGGCATAACTGCCGAGAGTTGAAATAAGGCCGTGACTCTGTAATTGACTGGTTAACTGAAATTTACCAGTTTTGCTGGGAGTTAGGAATGGTCTTTTGAGATTAGAAGGATGCTATCATTGTTTCCTTGTATAAGGGAAAAGGTGATCAGACTGATGGCAAGAACTATCGTGGGATTAGCCTACTGAGTGTGCAAGTGAAAGTGTTTGGTAGGATCGTTACTGAAAAAGTACAGGGTCGTACATCAGAGAAAGTGTGGGATGTTCGGAGTGGTTTTATGCCTGGTAAAGGCTGCACTAACTAAATAGTTGCATTATGCATGATGGTTGAAAAGTATCTGGCTGTTGGTAAGAAAGTTTTTGCTGTGGAAGACATTGAATGAATATTGTGTTACTGGGAATCTACTTAATAATGTAAAAGCCATGTATGCTGGCAGTAGAGCGTATGTGCAAGTAAATGGGGTTTTATCAAAATGGTTCTCTATTGGTGCAGGAGTCAGACAAGGTTGTGTAATGTCACCATGGCTGTTTAATATATTTATGGATGTGTGCATGTGTTATGCCAAAATAGATAATACTGGTTTATGTCTGTGTGATATCCGTGTGTTCAGATTGCTGTATGCTGATTGCACTGTCCTGTTGGCAGAGAGCAAAAGTGAATTGCAGAGCATGTTGTCCCGTATGTACAAAGTTTGCATGAAATTCAAACTAAGTATAAATAAGGAAAAAACCAAAGTTATAGTTTCTGAGAGAGGAACTGGTAGTACTGAATGTAATATAAGTCTCAGTGGCACAGTGATTGACCAGATGAGTGAGTTTGTGTATTTAGGAAGCATGTTTGACAGAGAGCACAAATTGGATGGTGAATTCTTCATTGAGAGTCATTGCTGCTTTGGGAGATTTTCACAGGAATAATGGGTTCTCAAGAGAGTCCCACATGGCTGTGTATGAAAGTGTAATTGTTCCTTCTCTGATGTATGGCCGTAAAATCTGGGTACTACAGAAGGAACATAGAAGTTGTTTGTGTGCTGGAAAAATGTGTTACTTACGGGGGATTTGTGGCAAGACACATTCTGATTATGTGAGGAATGAAAATGTTGCAGTTGTTTAGTGTAATGTGAAGCAAAATGTTGTTAGCAAGGTGGAGACTAATACGCTTTGGTGGTTTGGCAGTGTTGAAAGAAAGAGTGATGAGATGCTTACTAAGAAAACCTGTTTAGCCCAAGTGGCAGGAAAGAAAGGCAGAGGAAGGCCAAGGAAGTTATGGGAGGATCAGATTCAGGAGTGTCTGCATGGGAAAAAGACTAAGATCATGTGTACAGTGTGTGATGGATATCAGTGAAGCCCGAGTTGTATGTCAAGATCGCTGTAAATGGAGAAGTTTGATATGACAACAGTAAATAAAAAAGTAAAAATTACTTGTTTGTATTACTTTTTGGAGCTAATCTCTGAATCTCAGAGAACAGCTTAGGGATATGTATGTATGTATGTATGTATGTATGTATGTATGTATGAGAGACGAGTCACAATCCATGAGCTTGTTGCACAACTGGACTGTGGTCACAAGGCCATACAGATGATGGTGGAAGATTTAGGTTATCGGAAAGTGTGTTCAAAGTGGGTACCTTGGCAGTTGACACCTGATTTGAAGGAGAAAAGGGTGGAAGTCTACTCTGATCTGCTGGAAGTGTTTGAAGCCAATGAAAACATGTTGTTTTTTTTTTTTTTTTTTTTTTATCTGGTGACGGGATGAAACATGGGCGTATCTTTACAGTCCGGAAACAAAGAATTAATCCATGGAATAGCGTCACACCTCTTTACCGAGGCCTAAGAAGTTAAGGAGCCAACGATCAGCACAGAAAGTCATGGTGACTGTCTTTGGGATGACAGAAGCATCATTCTCCTTGATTTTCTGGAATGTAGTCGTACCGTGAACAGCGAGTGGTATGTTGAGACACTCAAGAAGCTTAGAGAAGTCATAAGGAGGAAGAGACTGAACGAGACTCTGTAAAGGATACACATTCACCATGACAATGTGAGAGAGACCACACACATCTTTGGCAACAAATCAGGCGATCAGCAATTTAGGCTGGTCAGTGATCCTCCCTCCACTGTACAGCCCAAATCTGGCACCCTCCAACTTCCACCTGTTCGGTCCAATGTGCAGGACATTCTCTGGGGACAATGATTTGATGACACAGTTGAAGTGAAAGTGGCTGTGAAGAAGTGGGTATGACAGTCCACACCTGAATTTTTCCAAATAGGATACAAGAGTTGGGTTCAACGATGGCACAAATGCATCGCTTGTGTAGAGACTACGTAGAGTAGTACCTTTGTATAGAGAAAGAGTTACTCTACCAGCATGTGTAATTTGAATGACTCCTGTCAGTTAATAAAGTTATTCCCACTTTTGCATTACTTTCGGTACAACCCTCGTATAAACTTTGAGGCGAAAGTAAACAAAACAAAGAATTCTGCACAGAAGACGACTGAATTTTCAAAGAGCAAGGTTTTTTAATGCTCAAGCAAGAGGGTGAAAAAATTCTGTGGCTTGCTATTTCTAAAAGTTATTTTAAATCTGTCTGAAAGATAAGCAAAGCAACTGCAAGGTACAAAATATATTTTTAGGTATATCAGTGGAAACCTCGACAGAAGTTGCGGTCAGTGCCTCAGTCCCCAAAGTACGCCCTTTAATCTTGTCCTGGTTGGTATGAACTGATTTTCTTGGTACAGTGTATCTAATCACAAACTTTGGTTTTGTCTGGGTGCGCACGCGTGCTTGAAAACCTGGAAAGCCCTGGAAAATCATGATTATGTTTTCAAGGCCTGGAATATCCTGGGAAAACGGTGTTTTTTTAATGCTGTCTTGAAAAGCCTTGAAATTTGAAATTAGTGCTTAAAAAAATGCCCTTTTAGGAAATCGTGTTACTGTTACCCCTTCATTTTTTAAAGTTCCTCTCCTCTGTTCTCAAAGAAACCGCCGGTAATGGTCCAGTGCAATAAAATTGGATGATTACTAGTAGGTCTGTTAGGAAGGGGAGCTTGATTTATATTCTTTGGCTTGATGTCCGTTGGACAACTCTGAGAATGGAAGGGGAAAGAAGAGGCATTTAGCATTTGCAGGGGAGTCGCATATGTACCAAGTCAGCTGGCATCCACCAGCGAGGAGTATGCCTGAACAACACATCCATCTTCTTGTTTATGTGCATACCAGCCCTCCCTCCCCTCAAGAGACTTCCGCTACTTATGATAAAAAATAAGAAAACTATCTTTGCGAATTTTTCACGAAAGTGGCTGAAATTTTTACATTCACTATAATTGGATTACAGAAGCTCACTTCAAAAATTCCAATTGAATCGGTTTAAAACTTAAAAAGTTAGCATTGGTAATTTTTATTATGGACAAGTATGTGTGCCTCTTTGGATAGAGTGAGCCTCCAGCAGAAAGGGTGTTACCATAGCAACGGTTGATTGACAGCTGGAAGCGCTGATCTGAAGCCCTTGGTTGGGAAGAAAGCAAACACCTGTTTATCGCTTCCACAGCTCAAAAGGACTTGGAGAAAATTTTCAGAAATCCATTTTTCCGAATTTTGAAAATAACAGTAAAATTTTTACAGTGGTTAAGATACATCACAAAGTTCTAGTGCAAATTTCGCCAAATTCCGTTAGAAACTTAAGCAGAGGCAAAAAAAAAAAAAAAAAAAAAAAAAAATCTGTTGCATAATCGGATTGAAAAAAGAAACAGTAATTATAAATTACGGGAAAAGCAAGTGAATTATTTTTTTTAGATGCCATGGTTTATTTAAACAGAGTGATCCTTAAATTTTTTTTCTGTGATCAATCAGAAACATGGTGTTGGGCAGGTCTTGATGTTTTTCATTTTTGCATATGCTGAATTCAGTTCTGTGGGAATAAGGAATGAATTATACTGTGAATAACAAAACTACATATTTTTGAGCTGAAAAAATAGGTCTACTTGTACACAGTAGCTAACGTGTGAACTCAGATGAAGACAACCAGACATACGGACGTCTGATTCCATAAAAAAAAAATCAACAGTTTTTTTTATTATACACTACAGGTAAAAAAGCCAAAAACATGTTTTTAAACATTATAAAGGAAAATGGATTTTTGAAACGCATGACTTGATCTTAATTTCTGAAAGTTTCTTTTTTCCACATCCTTTTTTTTCAATTACAATACATTGTAACAGGATACTGTGTGTTGTATCAGTTAGTGATATGGCAGATTTTCTGTTGCCGATATCCGCGATCGTAAGCTGTAGTTGCATTGCGATTGTTGATGATGACAAGATAAATACTGGAGTGATGTAAAATGTTGCATAAACAAAAAAAAAAAAAAATTGCCCCTCCCCCGAACTTTTATGCGGTCATCATAGCTGATCAACCATTTCATTCCATGAACATCAGCACATTTGAACATTGGGGGTATCTGTAGGAATTCAGCCGTGCTTAAGCGCCTAGCGCAACGAAAACATGCTAATTTTGGACAGTTTTATTCCCTTCCCCTCTACCATCCCTAATAATTGAGAGTGCATACTGTAGTTTCAAATATTCTATTTATGAGCTAGTTTTCGCGCTGTTCGTTATGTTTTTATTTTCAAAATTACTAACCCTTTCGAACTATGGTTGCAGAAACGTTTATGCTTTGGGTTTGTCTGTACGATAATTTGCATGAAAGCAGTTGGATTTCGGCGAAATTTTAGTATGCTGTTGGGTACAACCTGGAACTCTACCCTGTTGAAAAAGGTCTAAATTAAATTTAAAGGCCAAGACATAAGAGCAGTATTCGTTCTCCAAGCTTAGGAATGTTAACTCACATAAAATCTGTTTGATTGCAACAAAGTTTTGGTGTGTTATCAGAGAGGAGAAACCTACCCTTGTAGAAAGTGGTCCAACTTGAATTCAAAGGTCAAGGCATAAGAACAGAATTCGTTCTTTACGATCTTGTGCTTGATAAACTTGATCCATTTGCATCTTTCATCATTTTTATTACTTAAAACTGAAATTACTTTTAAAAAATAATTTGAACATGATACTGTAAAGCGTAATAATCATCCTGGAATTTTTTGTATATGCCCTGGAATAGGCTTGGAAAGTCCTTAAATTTTTTTCCCCCAAAAGTGTACGAACCCTGTTTTGTGAAATGTAGGGTGTTGTGCAATACTCAGGAGATTCATTTGCCAGATAACATGCAAACCTACTCAGCTGGGTTCTTTACAGTAGATATTGCATTTTTTTTTTTTTTTTTTTTTCGCGTGTGTTTGTGTTAGCTCCGGTGGTAAGTGAAATGGACTTTTTAATTCCTTTTTTCTGTGGTATCACTCGTCATTTGTAGAGTATTAGTAGAGTGCAATTTGTAAACACTTGTAAGGCGAAGCAACTTCACTGTCACACAAGCGTGTGTTTTTCAACATTTTTCCGAAGTGATAATTGAACTACAGAAATTAAGCCTTTCAGTGGTACTCTCAAAAAACTTCAGTAGCATTCCCAGAAAATTTCTATGAAGCACAATCTGTTCTAAAACATGATCACCTAGAACAGTTCTGTTTGATGATTTATTTTCATTTAAGAGAAGTTTGTTGATGAATTCATATGATGAACAGTTCCATTTGATGATTTTTTTGATTTTAAGAAAAGTTTTGTAAAAAACAAACCAACACTTGCCACTGAAAGAGTTGAAACTTGCTGAGTGGTGAACAGATTACCCAATTTTATGTGATGCTAGTTTCTTTTGTTAAACAGATAAGAAAAGTTATTTTTGTTAGATTTGTAAAATAATCCTTTTTTTCTTTATGGAGCCCCACTGTATTCACTCTTGCTCCTTTAAGTTGTGCACAGATTCATGAGAAAAATTTCTAAATGTCATTTTGGCTTTAGCTGATTTTAATTTGTTAAATTCAGTTTTATCATTGTACAATTAATTTGCCCCAGAACACTCTTTTTCTTTATTGTTAAAGTAATATTTCAACATTGCAAAACTGAAAAATTCATGCTATGTTAACATTAATTTTTAAATTTTGTTTCTTTCCTCATGTAGATTGATTTCAAGAATAATAATAAAAATTGTAAATTATTAATTGGCAGTTCTGTCTTGAATTTATTTAGATGCATGATAAAGGTCTTTGTTATGGTGTTCAACTATTTTCAGGTGCTTTCTTAATTCATGATGCATAATAAAAATTTTGGTACCAATGAGTTTTTACTTATTGTACAAAAATATGATTGTCACTTTTGCTTATGATTTTCCCTTTTGTTCTATATAGAAACCTTTACCATATTTTGGGAGTCCATTGCCACCACTGATTGACTGGTTTCCTGCTGAAGAAGTGGGAAAGAAGCGTGAAGAAATCAAAGCACTTATTGGTGAACTTCAAAAACGACAGCAGTCTTCAAGTACTGTACCTCCCACCCCCAAAAGTACAAATATTAAAACTGAAAAAGTTGCAACAGCTGTTATTGTACCTGTTCAAGCTGCAGCACCATCTCCAAATGCACAGAATAGGTGATGCAAAGTATCATTTATTAATGAAATTTAAAAAATATACTGCAAAAGGCATTTCTCAGATGCTATAACCCCACTGATTTGACAGCTACGCTGTAAAGCTTTTGGGGATTTTGTTTTCCTTTATTTTTTTATTTTTTTCATTTTCATTGACAGTGATTTGAGTACAGAGGATGCAGTGTAATAGAACTCAGCATCATTGAAATGCACCGAGAACATTCCTAATTCTGTAAATATTTTCCATGTGGGTTGCACCCTCCTTTTTTTTTTATTTTGAGTTAAAATATGTGATGCCGTGCAGTCTGTATTGTGTGCAACATAAGAAGGAATTAAATTATTCATGTTCATTTCTCCATCAGTTTCAAATGCAGCCTACAAGAAAGCAACAGACTTCAGTTTCTTCTACAACATGATACTGTGTATGTGTGAATGGCTGTAAGTGGCCAAAGACAATAAAGCACAGATATATATCCAGTGAAGTGATTTTCTCAGCAAAGGAACAAGGATTTTTTCTATATTTATTTAAAGGAGTTGCATCATCTGTTTCATTAATTTTTTTTTTTCATGGTGGTTTTCATCAGTTCAAAATTCAGGGCTGAAAATAATATGTTTGTATATCATATAACCTTGTAAATTCCAATCTGTATTTAATATTTTTTCCCCATTTAATATGCAAGAGATATGCCATATAACAGCAAAGATTCAATAAACATTTCATATGAAATTAAAGGAATTGCACATAGTTTCCTTCATCGTAACATGCACAGAATTATGCGTGTGTACTTAGTTGCCAAACATTACAACCTCATTTTGGTAGTTATACAATCATCAATATATAAAAAAAAGTGGCTAACCTGTGATTTATTTCTCTATCATACGTGACTGGTTGATCCTTGTAAAATTTCAAGTGTTCATTGATGTGTGTATCTGTGTGTGTGTATGTATGTATTAAAGCTTTAATTTTTTCTTCATTTTTTTTTAATCAAGGAAAACATTTCTTGGATAAAAGTGATTGGTAAAAAATGCTGCTTTTTGAGTTGATGTGAAATAGAAAAATGATAAATTTAAAACTATTAATTTTTTTGAGTATGATATCGTACTGCTTTTAACTATCCATCTCATCAGTCAGATGTGGAGTTCACTTGTAGACCAACAATAACTATTGAAGATATGAGGAAACAGCTTCAAAAGTTAGCCATAAATGTCATTTTTACTGTCAAAATTGTACCAGATTAGAATTTATAAAGTAATAATTGACTTGGACAATTAAAATATTTTAAATAGATATGGATATACTGTTTTCTTACGTATACAGGAATATTGGTAGCACTGTATTTGATATAAATAAATGTATGTATATTCCATGTTTGTGAGTCCTTGAAACAAAAATGTAACAGAAAAATGGTGTGCACCCTGATGTATGCCACAGAAATTAATTGAAAACTCTCTTAAGAACATAAATCAGTTTTCATTGTTCCTTGAACTGTCAACTACCACGCATTTGATCATCCAGGGTGAATAGGAAATCAGTTTTCCCAAATAATCAGTGAAAATGATCTTGTGAATTATGGTTTATAAAATGGCATATTCAGATATAAAAATGCGAAAGTTGAAACAATACGAATGCAATTATAGCTGTAGTGCTTGATTTGAAAAAAAAATCATGTATGCATTTCTTTTAGGAAGAAATTATTCTTCACTTTTCACATTCTTGTCAACCAGTTGAAGTTTTAGTTCTATTGAAAGGATTAACTTTTGATGCTGTGTTTAAAAACATGGACTAACGATTGAGAGGGGAATGAGAAAAAAATCCTGTGTAATTGTGTGAAACTTACAGAATATCAAAGATTAGTTTGTACTTATGAGTGGTTAGTAGAAACATGAATATGGAATTAAGAAGCTGCTTTGATTTTCTACTCATGAAAAAGGAAACCAAATAAAGCAAGCCTTTATTAGTTTTCTGGTACATATTCAAATGAAAAAAACTTTTTTTGTTTGTTGTTGTTGTACAGTCAACCCTTGATGCACTGCCACTTGTGCGTTATATTAAGTTTGCCAATTATTTTAAGTAAGCAAATTTTTTTTATGATTCCTCGAAAATCATAATTAGCATTAAATTAAAAACATGTCAATTAGAAAAAATGCAGTTATATGTTGTGCACCTAGTGCACACTGTGGTTCAGAGTGTCGTTTTCATCTCAGAAGCTTCTAGCATGCATTCAATGCAGAAATTCACTTTGCATAGTAGAAAAATTAACATTTCAATTATAAAACAATGATGAAAAGTCATGCTACATTATTAAAACTTTATCAAGTGAAAATTAATAGCATTACACAAAATTGTTTTACATACCTTAGTTTCTTTTTAAAAAATTGTCTATTTTCATTTGTGTTTTTGATTTCAATATTTTCTTTGCGATATTTGCAAATTTCAGTTTCTGCTTTATGGTAAGGACCGTTCTTTAAAAAAAAAAAAAAATTCCCAGATACCAAACAACAACAACAACAACAACAACAACAACAACAAACCCCAACCTTTTCATTACTGATTTCAACGGTTGCAGGCGGATTTGCAGAGCCAAGAAAATAAACTAAAGACAGCAAGCCTCAAGGTAGGTAAAAGAAGTGTTATGTCCCTGGAAGAAGGTACCAACTCATTTGCCATCTTAATTGGCAGTTGGTAGATGGTGGTAAAGAATGTAAGCACTTTGCTTCCGCCAAAGAGGATAGGGCAGGAGTGAGAAGACAACACCCCAACTCACAAGACAGCCACTTGAATCAAAGGTAACCAGGTTCATCGCAAGCACTCTTTGCTGATGCTTCTGTGTATGCTAATGGAGGACATGGCTAAGGGTTAAAGGGTCATGAGACATCCATTAAGTCCTAATAAATGGAAATAATTAACACCCCAAAAATTGGAATAAATCCAGGGCGTAATAATATCCCAGATAAAGCTCTGTGACTTATTCCTGTTGTTTTGACTCCTGTACCACTCTATGGAAGCGGGAATAATCCAGATGGACTCCCTGACTGTGACATGTTTTCTGAAGGAGCAGCTGACTTCTGTCCCAGGCAACATCTGCCATTTTCTCCACCAAAAAGGTTGCCATAATTGAATCATGGTCCAAAAAAAAAAAAAAAAAAGGAAAGGCAATTCACACACACATCATGCAAGTGGCAGCAGTACATCAAGTATGTTTTGTGTTGCAAAAGGCAGGTTGGTGCAGTAATATATATTGGCAGTTGGCGGGTGGTAAGGGTGTGGCGGTATATCAAGGGATGTTTTATATAGAGCATGTTTGCTCAAACCCAAGGGGTGGCGGTAAGTCAAGTGGTTGTACATTGAGAGTTGACCAGTGTTCTCCCCAAAAAATATTGCCAGCCGGTGTGACAATTTGTGCAACAAAACGTTTTAAAATATTAATATTGGCCAATTTTATTTTTAACTGAAAAATCCAACACATCTACATGAACATACTAAATGTAACAATTAAGGTACCTTTTATTTAAAAAGTAGAATGTTTTAATAACATTTAAAAAAAAGTTTGCAGAATTCAATGAAAAAAATAGTTATGAAAAATGTTGAAATTCTTATATGTAATGATTTTAACTCAAGATTAACATTTTATATATTAATTATTTTCTTCTTAGAGGCCCAGTTGTCTGCAGCTTTTTCATAAACAGTCTGTTGGATCTGGTCCCTGTAGTGAAACCAGCATCAGATTATTGAGTGTGCTCTGCTTCATGTAATTCCTTAAACAGGTTTTACTTCGTTTTAGAGCAGAAAATCCTCTTTCACTTTCGGCTGTGCTTACAGGTATAGCCAGTCCAATAGCAGCTAATTTTGCTAAATAAATCTGGAAAAGATTCTTTGAGCTCAGGTGCTGTTGAAAATTTAAGCATTATTTGTTTAGAATCTAAATTTTTGTATGCCTGTCCTGTAAACAATTTTGATGCAATTGCCCATTCTAGTTTACTATTTTCATAGTTTAAGATTGCAGAACTTCCATTTTTTTAATAATGTTAAAAACAATCTCGGAAGCCTCATTTTGATCATGTCTTTCTGAATTGAAAACTCTTGAAAAACAGGAAATGATTGGCATATCCAGAAATCTTGTTTCTAGGTGGTTAATAAGTGTGTGTATGTATTTATCATAGATTGTAGTCTTAAAAGCAATAGCATTAACATCTGAACAATCAATACAAAGATCTGACCATTCACCCGCAAGATGGAGATGGAGATTTTTAAAATGATGAGCAAAGTATCTTTCAATTCCATAATGCATAGTTGTGTGGCTTGTAAGATTGGGTCTCTTTTTGTTAAATTAACATCTTGTCTTTGCCAAACTTTAGAAAATTTAGGCAAAAGAGGTAGAATATCTGAAAGCATCATAAGTGAAACTATAAAAATTGTATGTTCTCATATATTTGCTTAAACCTTCAGCTGTGATGTCATGTCTTTCAGAGGCCTCTCTTTTTAAGTGCAGCAATGACACTCAACAAGGATATTCTTAAGGACTGAACAGCAAAGTCAACAGACAGCAACCTAGTGTTACTAGCGTTTTAAGTTTAATCTGAGGACTGTTCAGTATATTTTGGATTTCAGTTAAACCAGCCATCCTAACGGAGGAATTTTGGAAGAAGAAAAACAGTTTTCTCGGGATATCATTAAATTTGACTAAATAAGGCACCTCAATGGCTGCTTGGGCACTAGCAAGAGCCAGGTGGTGGTTTATACAATGGCGGTTGACCATGAGTCCATCTGTTTCATCTTTGAGTAGTTTTGCTACTCCTTTGTGCTTCTCAATCATGACAGCTGCTCCATCAGATCATAGGCCCACCAAGTTAGAAGTTTTCAACCCTATATTAGCAAGTGTTTCAATAGTTTTGTTAGTTATAGTTTCAGCTTTGCCATCAATAACATTACAAGTTGTTATAAAACTAACTCTAATCTCTTTCTTAAGCTGACCAACATATTTAATAAGCTGCTTCAAAACTGAGATATCTGTCGTTTCATCACACAGAACACTAAAATAATCTGCTGAATGCACATTTTTTAGTATTTCACATCTAATTTCTGAAGCTAAGATTTCAAGAAATTCTTGCATTATTCTTTCCAAAGTATAATGTGCATTTTTTCCAATATCAAGATGGTTTGAGTATGTACAACCCATAGGCTTACAATGCTCAAGCAATTTTTCATACACTGTAGTGTGTGGTAGTTTGTTTTTCGCCAACCAATGCATAGATTTTAAAGCTCCCACAAAAGCATCTCTCTGCAAGTTATTCAAAACTGAAATTGATCGTTCAATTTGTCCTAATCCAGTTTCTTCAAGTCTACATTTTTTAATACTATCTGAACAGGAATCAGTTTGTAACTTGCTATGTTCATAGTCAATTAAACTTTCTTTTCGAAGCCTTTTGCATGAAATAGTCACCAGGGTGTCTACTTGTCATGAAAAAGTGATGAAATTGAGCAGGTGGTCATGAAGTAATGATAAAGTAATGAAATTGAGTGGGTGGTCATGAAATTGTCTTTTTTGTATCAGCACCTGAATGAAGACAAGTTTGTGCACCCAAAAGAAAACACGAGATAACAAGTTTAGCTAAGATACTTAAACATTGAGTCTTTCACTGTGAAATTTCAGTCTCCATAAATTTTGTACATTCATAGTTTTTATATTGCCTTAGTAAAAACTTGTAAGTTTTTACAGCATTACCATGTTAAAAGGATTTGTGTATTAATAGATGTAATGATAAAATTTCTGAAAATAGCCATACCCATTCTAGATGAGAGTTGAATGTTTTTATTTTTTTAAACACATAGAATTTGGTGAATGGCATAGGGCAAGTTATACATAATTACATTATTCATGTTAACAAGCAATTTTAGTGACATAAGAATTACATTCAGCTTGGGGTTCATTACCTCTCCCCCCTACCGTATAGCCATTTTATCAGCAATAATATTATAGACACATCAGTTTTGCCTAAAGTATTGTTGCATGAAATTAATTTCAGTGTTTGTAAAAATAAACAATAACCTGAGATCTCAAGCCAAGGGTACTTAGATTATGAGTCTAGAATGGTTGTCATTGTGCCACGCATTGTAGAGAATTCATGAATTTAACTGAAGATGCCATAGAAACGTCATGAATTTGGTTCATTGGAAATTAGTTGTCACCCAAGTCACTTCCTTGTTTGTGGGTCGTATCTTTCCATTTTTTTATACACGTGGAACACATCATTCCATTTTCTTTTACCACTAATCAATTAAATGTTTGAAACCAATTACTGTTTACACCTGATAATCGATGTTTAGAAGCACCTCTTTCATTTAAAACAGACTGTTTCTTGAGATGGACCAGCCTCTACAACATCTTTGCCAGAAATCGCTGGCTCTGTTGTTGTTTTCATGCTTTCATTTTCCTTAAAGAAACTTAAGAGTGTCGTTTTCTGATTTGACTTTTTACTCATATAAGTTTTCCAGTTATTCCCGTGCAATGAATATTATTACATATAGTACACTTAATAAGATTGATTAACAACAAGCCAGGAACAAAAACAAGCCTTGATTAACAAATAAGCCTCCAATAATTATTCCAATGGAGATACAGGCTCACTTTAGTTAACAAAATTGTATTTTCTCAGAGCATTTGTGTGAGGTCTTCATTCCCATCATCAAATGGTTATTCCCTGGAAGTCAACACACAGAAAAGAACTTAGGAGTGTGAAATACAGGCAGAAATAACACGGGTTCACTGCAGAAAAGACTCGCTACACAACACGCCGGAGCTCTGAATTGCAAGTGAAACTGCGTGCTCAAAGGGAGGAACGGTTGCAAAATCGGAGCAGAGGAGTGCGCATAGCTGTGTTGCCATCTATCGTTTATTTTGAAAACTAGCTTTGGGCAGAACGCTTCCTCTTTATAAGAATGCGACAAAGAAATTAATTTACTTAACCAAGAAAAGATTCTTTCCTGTGGTTTTCGGATACCTGAGACGATTTTAGACACGGAAATTCTAGCAAATAACCCTCCTTGAATTTTTGACAACTTTTTAGATCCAAGAATATTAGTAGAGGCAGGTGGCCGTTTACCTGACGCTATTGCAAGTAAATTCGCACACGACAAACATGATGGGAACAAAGACCAACGACGCACGGAATAATTAACTTTGAAAGGTTTCACAGCTTTATTATGCGGTTAAATAAAAAATTTGCGTTAAATGCTCATGACACGAAAAAACTAATAAAAAAGGTATTTTATACAAATTGAATAAATAAATAAATTCTGAAAAAAAGAGTAAAATAAAAAGGCAATGCAAATAAAATAAATAAAAATAAAAATACATGCAATGTTTGATTAACACACTAGAAGTTTTCTGCTAAGATGCGGGGAAATAAAATGTCACAATTTGATACGCAAGTGAGTAATGAAAATAAAATCATCAAATAAAAAACAAAAGAATTAAAACTGAAATTAAAGGATTCCCAACAAAGAATGATCTGGGGAAAACAATCCTTAAAACAAGCTATTAAGGAAGAAAGAAATTTCTTGGGAATCTGACAAGATAAAATTAAGACACCCCTCTGTTTAGCAGAACTTTTTTTACAAGAGAAAAAAGAAGTGCACTTCACAAATCTAAACAAAAAACTCGCTGCCATCAGAGAGCAGTGTGAGAAAATATTGTCACATCTGGCGCGCACATGCAGTAGTTACAGTTAGGAAGAAGAAAGTGGGAAACACAAGCAAGAAATGCACTCTACGAGCATCGCTTCAAAGTCAGAGGGAGAGGTTTTCTCTTGCTGTGGGCAAAGAACATACAGCTGCATGCAAAGAACATCAATTCCCATTGAGGCAAACATGCTTGTTGTGTACAGCTTCATGAAGTTACAGAAAAAATCACTACATTTGGCTATGCTTGACTTAAGTTTTAAAGTATAATTAAGTTTTCCGGAAATATCCAAATTTTTTGGAAAAATCCGTTGTTTTTCACACCTCCATAAATCCATAGTTTGAACATGATATCCGTAGTACTTGATATCTCTGTACAGTACCTCGCGAATCACTTAAATTTTAGCCGGGCGGCGCACCCTTTAGATAGGTCCTGGGAAGAACATTGGCTGACTGTATTTGTTACTTGGTAAAAACTGCCAGATAATTTGTCCCTTGTGATTAACATAGGGCTAATTTACTTATGCAGGGTTCTTTCAGTCATTATACATATATACATATCATTAAGCTGTTCTCGGAGGTTCACAGGTTAACTCCTCAAAGAAAGACCCTGTGCTAAGTACACATTTAACTGATAAAACTAGAATTTTTATTTACTTACTGTTGGTGTATCAAATGTCTCCATTTGCAATGATCTCTGCACACAAGACCTTTTGCACTTCCTACTTATAATCTTTTTCTCAAGCAGACATTCCTGAATCTGGTCCTCCCATGATTTCCTTGTCCTTCCTCTACCTTTCTTTCCTGCCACTTGGCTGAAAAAATTATCTTAGTCAGTACTTCATCACTCATTCTTTCAACATGGCCAAACCGCCTAAGAATATTAGTCTCCACTTTACTAACAGCATTTTGCCTCACATTACACATTTGCAACACATCTTTATTCCTCACATGATCAGAACTTGTCTTACCACAAACCCCCCATAAGTAACACATCTCCCCAGCACACAAATGACTCCTATGACTTTTCTGCAGTACCCAGGTCTCATTGCTGTACGTCCGAGTAGGGACAATTACGCTTTCATACCCAGCCATTCGGGACTTCCTTGAGAACCCATCAATCCTGTGAAATCTCCCTAAGGCAGTTATGACTTTCAATGAAGACTTCACTAGCCTATTAATTTTGCCATCAAATTTGTTCTCTCTATCAAACATACTTCCTAAATATACAAACTAATTCGCCTGGCCAATCTCTGTGCCATGGAGACTTATCTTGTATTCAGTACGAACAGTCCCTCGCTCAAAAACCATAACTTTGGTTTTTCCCTTATTTATACTCTTTGAATTTCATACAAACGTCATACATCTGGGACTTCACCTGGCCAATCTCTGTGCCATGAAGGCTTATCTTGCATTCAGTACGAACAGTTCCTCGCTCAAAAACCATAACATTGTTTTTCCCCTTATTTATACTCTTTGAATTTCATACAAACTTCATACATCTGGGACTTCACCTGACCAATCTCTGTGCCATGAAGGCTTATCTTGCATTCAGTACGAACAGTTCCTCGCTCAAAAACCATAACATTGTTTTTCCCCTTATTTATACTCTTTGAATTTCATACAAACTTCATACATCTGGGACTTCACCTGACCAATCTCTGTGCCATGAAGGCTTATCTTGCATTCAGTACGAACAGTTCCTCGCTCAAAAACCATAACATTGTTTTTCCCCTTATTTATACTCTTTGAATTTCATACAAACTTCATACATCTGGGACTTCACCTGACCAATCTCTGTGCCATGAAGGCTTATCTTGCATTCAGTACGAACAGTTCCTCGCTCAAAAACCATAACATTGTTTTTCCCCTTATTTATACTCTTTGAATTTCATACAAACTTCATACATCTGGGACTTCACCTGACCAATCTCTGTGCCATGAAGGCTTATCTTGCATTCAGTACGAACAGTTCCTCGCTCAAAAACCATAACTTTGTTTTTTCCCTTATTTATACTCTTTGAATTTCATACAAACTTCATACATCTGGGACTTCACCTGGCCAATCTCTGTGCCATGAAGGCTTATCTTGCATTCAGTACGAACAGTTCCTCGCTCAAAAACCATAACTGTTTTTTCCCTTATTTATACTCTTTGAATTTTATACAAAATTCATACATCTGGGACTTCACCTGACCAATCTCTGTGCCATGAAGACTTATCTTGCATTCAGTACGAACAGTTCCTCGCTCAAAAACCATACCTTTTGTTTTCCCCTTATTTATACTCTTTGAATTTCATACAAACTTCATACATCTGGGACAAAATACTCTGTAACTCACTTTTGCTCTCTGCCAACAGGACTGTGTGTGTCCTCAGCATAGGCAGACGTGCCAACTCTCCGGATTTAGGCGGGAAACTCCCGATTTTCAGCCATTCCTCCTGCCCTCCGGATAAATGTCAAATTCTCCCGATTTTCGCCGATAATTAGCCGTTACGATGGTCGAAATAACGAAATTCCATCAACCGCCGCCTTGGATCGACACAGAAGAAAAATATTTCGAACCGCTTGTGAAATCTTTTTCTTTCTGCGTCGATGCAAGACGGCATTTGCAGTCATCAGTATTGTACTTTTCCTTTCCTCATATCTGCAAAAAGAAAGCCACCCCCAGTGGCGCAGTGATCTATTTTATGTTGGTTACAAACACACTCGTGTGCCAGCTGTGACCTACTTATCGTTTCACGTCTCCCTGCTCCTAGCTGTGAGCCTGTTTATGTTTTCTTCAGAGTTTTGAGGAGTGCTTTTCGGTTTTGCTTTACTGTGGAGATTTTTATTTCTTGTTTTGCACCATGTTTGTCTCTTTCACCTTCTTCGTCGCATTTTGTAGAAGATTAATGTGCTCCTTTGTTCATCTCTAATTGTGAATCTGTTATTGTCAGCTTTGTTTTATCTTATATTGTAGCATTTTGTGTACACTTAGTTTGAATTTTTTTTTTTTTTTCTCATTCCTTTCGCTTTTTGCGGGAGATTTTTTTTCCTTTTGCATTACGCCACTTTCGCATTTTTTAATGTTTTATTTTATATCACATCTTTGGCACTTTGTTTCTGCTTTACATATTAGCTGTTATTCTCTTTGCTGCATAATAAAGTTGTGAAACTGAGCGCCGGCTTTCGACATCGCAGTGGGGCATGGATGTTGCATACTTGCTAACTTTTACGGATTTCTGCTTAATTTTACTGATTTACGGTTAGAAGTCGTTTTTTTTACGGATTTTTTAACATTTCGATTGCTCAATCGAAATATTTCAATCCCATGCAGGCTGTAACCATCCATTTAGATTTTTTACCGGACCTTACGAGCTCTGTGTTACGCGATGATGTCATCTTTGACTCGCCGGCTTCGTGCGGTAGCTTTCTCTCTCTCTCTCTCCACGGGAGTGCCCAATTTGTGCCGGGAATTTTTCTCGACGCGTAAAATTATGCATCTGGAATTTTTCTCCCAGCGTAAAACTACGCGTCGTGAATTTTTCTCGGGGCCTAAAAAATACGCATCGGGAATTTTTCACCCCGCGTAAAACTACTCATCGAAGAATTTTACCAATTCGTAAAAATGCGCATCGGGACAGTATTTCGTATTTCAAAGACGGAAGTAAACAAAATAAAGATTTTTTCCGTAATCGTAATTTCTTTTTCCTGTGATGTTGCCTCTGTCCAGTATTGCTGTTATATATCATTTTATTCCGTAAATGGAGACTGAAATATTTTCAGTATTTCAGTCTGAAAATGGAGGAAAATTTTTCGAAAACGGAAATTCGAGGGCGAAAAAAAAATGCTATTAATTGTGTCTGGTTGACAACTATTTTCACTATGCTTTTTACTTTGCATATAAACTTACAGTCTGCATTTAGAACAACTTTTTAAACATGAAAAATGCTATTTACCAATAATACTACTTCTAGAAAATTTCTCCTGCATCTGAAAAATGTTGATAAAAAAAAAAAGCGCTCATGTGATTTTTATGAGCTGCAAAAAATCTCCTGATTTTTAGATTTTAAAGGTTGGCACGTCTGCATAGGGCAATCTGCACACACGCATATTACCAAGACACAAATCAGTATTATCCATTTTGGCATCACGCATGAATGCATCCATAAATATATTAAATAGCCAGGGTGGCATTACACAACCTTGCGTGACTTCTGCACCAATAGAAAACCATTTCAATAAAGCACCATTCACTCCTACACCAGCTCTACTGCCTGCGTACCTACCTGCCTTTCACTCCATTTAGTAGATTCCCAGCAATACCATATTTATCCAGTACCTTCCACAGGAGAGTCCTATTTACTTTGTTATAAGCTTTCCATAAATCTGTGAAGGCCACAAAGACTTGTACCAACAGACAGATACTATTCAGTCATCATGCGTAAAGCAAAAATTTGATTAGTACAGCCCTTACCAGGCAGAAAACCACTCTGTACATCCCACACTTTCCCTAATGTAAGACCTTGTACCTTATCAATAATGACCTTCCCAAACATTTTTCGTGGCACAATCAGCAAACTGATACCACGATAGTTCTTGCATTCAGTCAGATCACCTTTTCCCTTGTACAAAGGAACAATGATAGCATCCCACCAATCCTGAGGGACCATTCCTAGTTCCTAACATAACTGGCGAATTTCAGTTAAGCAGTTAATCACAGAGTCACCACTATATTTTAGCATCTCACCAGATATGCCATCTACTCCCGAAGCCTTACCATTCTGAAGAGATCACTTAGCTCATTAGGCTCCCATATCATTTCTCCAACTCTATTCTTTACACAATTTAGAATTTTATTTACCCTATTTTTTCTGTCTTCTGTACTTCCAGAATATTTTTCTATCTTTTCAAAAAGCCAAATTGTGCCTTTCCTCCTTTTCTTTCTTATCTTTTGCCTTACTCTGGCGAACCAGCTTTGCTGCCCCGCGCTTCTTACAGCGATATTCATCCTCTGAGACTTTACTTTGCAACATCCCTAAGTATGATTCCTTCTTTCTTTTTACTGCTTCTTTAAGCTCACTGTTCCACCAAGCATCACCTTTAAAGTTCTTAAAACATGTCTTTCTTTTATATATCCCTCTCGCACACCTTCAACTCATTCAGACATTCACTTAGTGAATCAGAGTTATGACGATGTTCTTCAGACAGCCTTTCAACCTTTTTTTCACCACAGGCATCTTCTTATACCTCCTTCTCCAACCAACATTCAGTTTCATCCGTGACACTAACAGGTGATGATCAGGGCCAACATCTGCGCCTCTCATCGCTCTAGTTTCAACAGCTAAGTGTTTCAGATGCTGATCATAAACAACAAAATCTATTACACTCTTTAATCCGAGAGTATGATTTTCCTAAGTGTATGTGTGGATATACTGGTGGTTGAAAAATGTATTAGATACCCACAATCCATTTTCGGTACAGAGTTCGATTAATCTTTCACCATTATCATTCACACCAGGATCATTAAACTTACCCAGAATGTTATCAGAAATCTCATTCTGCACATCTATAACTTCGAAATCCCCTGCCATTATAACTTTCTCTTTAGCATCAAACTGGCTCAAAACAGCTTTTAGCTCATTCCAGAAATCTTCCTTCCTGTCAGAAGGTTCCGAATCACAAGGAGCATACACTACAATTACTATTCTCTGAAGTTTCACTTTCTAACAAATCCAAAGAATTCTCTCACTTATGCAGCTATAGTAAATCAAGTTGTTCTTCATCTTTTCACTTTAAATCACGCCTACACCCGCCTGTCTTCTCACATTATCCAACATTCTAGACCACGCATTCACTGTTCCATTCATTTCTTCTATCCCAATTTCCTTTTTGGTTTCACTAACACACAGCACATCCAATCTATACTTATTCATTTCTTGAATCACCTCATTTATCTTTCCATTTATACCTCTAGTATTCCATAAACCAATCTTACATTCACTCAGCCGAGATCTCCTTCTCATATGCCATTTAGAAGGTCCAGTTCGACTATGTGGTGGACCATCCTTCTCAAGTGTGGTAGGTCCACCATATCCCACGCTTGAATCCTTTTTTAGCATTCTTTGAATCTACATCAGTGTGGGGGATCAGCCCACAGCTGACTGTTCCAGTTGGTCATTCAACCTAAAGATTCTGGAACATAATGCAGTGAGTTGGGGTTTTTTCACTTACAATGTCACACAGAACTAACTAGCCAATACCTCTCGAAGATTCACAAAGGCCCTTGTTGCTGTTCTGTGTGCTGTTCTTTGTGCCATTGTCGCCCGTGGAGCGCCCCGAGAAAGCAAAACCGTCTCACTAAGACTGCCCATCCCACAGTCCTTATAAATCCTTCAAAAGTGCTTCTCCCCCCCCCAATTCTGATATAGTGCCTAGAATTCTGCTGCTGGTTGGCTATGTTAAGGGTGACTTCATGTGTTGTCAGCTTGAATGCCTGTGGGAGAGAACGGGGCAGCGTGAGATAAGTAATTTGGTGAAAAAAGTGAACCATAGGCTAAGGAAAACACATTCAGTAGATTCTTCTCAACGTGCCACATCACAATCTCTGGTATTGGTATTTCACTTTTGTGTTCCTCCTTTTCAGCATGTTTTTTTGTAAAAAAAAAAAAAGTTATTTGCTTATAGTGTCACTTTTTCCATTCTGCAATATATGGACACCATAATCTGTTAGTCTTTTATGAGAAATTCTCTTTGCATTGGAAAAGCTTGAAATGTGAAAACAAAGATCCTGGCTCTCCTGTGTTTTTTTTTTTTTTTTTTAATTTTATTTTATGATGCATAACTTCACTGCTAGAGGGTGTAAATACGGCTGCTATTGAATGCAAAATACAGTTTATTCCATATCACTGCTTCTAAGTATCGAATTGAAAAGATCAGTCCTTCCTTTTGATGCCATTTATAGTGTAGACTATTTTGGGGTACAGTTTCTTTTTCAAGTAATTCAAAATTTTTTTGCTAGGAGGTGTAAAGGTAAATTGCAATTTCTTCAATATCTACTTCTAAAAGTCTTATTTGAAAAATTCTTTCTGTGTCGGATAGAGCTTCTAGTGGGGAATGTTCTGTATATAATTTCTAATTTTTGGTTAAGAATGGTTTGGCCACTAGGTGGCATAAATATATATTTCCGTTTCTGATGCATTTGCAGCAAAATCTATGCTTTTGGAAACTCGATTTAAAAAAAAAATTTCATGGACCGACACAGTTCACTGCAAAAAGCCTTTTGAGAATACATTTTTCTTGAAATAGTGCATAGTTTTCAATTCCTGGAATATCCTGGGAAAATGGTGTTTTTTTAAAGCTTTCTTGAAATTTGAAATTAGTGCTTAAAAATATATCTTTGAATAACTTTTAGGAAATCAGTGTTACCTGTTTTTCAGCATGTCTTTTATAAAAAAAAAAGATTGTGCTTATGTTACCGGTTTGTCCGCCTTGTCTGTGGACACCACATCTCTGCAACTATTAGTCTGATTTGAAAAATTCTTTTTGCATTGGGATGCTTGAAATGTGTAAATGATGATAAATGCAGAAGATATTGAATTCAAAATAAATTTTATTCCATATATTTGCTTCCAAACATCTAATTATTTCATTTATGCCAAAGACTATTTTAGGTATAATCACTTTTTCAAGTTATGCAAAGATTTTTTCTGTAGGAGGAGTAAAAGTAAATTTCGTTTTCCCTGATATCTCTGCTTCTAAAGCTCCAATTTGAAAAATTATATCTGAACTGGATACAGCTCCTGATAGGAAATGTTTTGCATATAATTTCTAATTTTTGGTAAAGAATGGTTTGGGCACCAAGGCAACGTAAGCGTTAATTTCTGCTTGTGATGTATTTGCAGCAAAATCTGAGCTTCTAAAATCTCGATTGAAAAAATTCTTTTGTGGACAAATACCACTCACACGAATAACCCTTTTCAGAATATTTTCTTCTTGAAATAGTGCATGGTTTCTCTGCCAGGGGATGTAGATGTATATCGTTTTTTTTTTTTTTTTTTTTTTTTTGTCAATTTCTCTGCGTCTAAGAGTCTGATTTAAAAAAATCCATCTTTGTCGGATAGCGTTTCGGGGACGAAATGTTTTTCATACATACCTGCAAACTTCCGGATTTTCTGAAAGTTTTCCGGTTTTTTTTATACAGTCTTGTGGTTTTTACGGCCAGAAGAACTTTTCTTCTGGATTTTAAAATTTTCTGTATTTTTTGCTAAAAATATCCCTATAAATAAAATATATAACAGAGATGGGAATTGTGTGCCAGAACCCCTGTGCCCCATCGGCATCGTCAGGACTTCAGCACAGTAATTCTCTGTTGATTCAGAGACTCCCAAGTACTGCGGATTCAGAGACTCCAAGTACTGCGAATTTTACATGGTTACTATGGAAATCGCCAGTCCTCCACGGACGACGGAAAACATTGAGTTTGCTATGATAATTGTCAGTCCTCTACGGCCGAAAAAACAACAACATCGAGTATGCTATGGAAATCATCGGTCTGCTGTGGACTGATGGAAAACGTCGAGTATGCTATGAAAATCATCGGTCCGCTGCTAATGACAAGAAACATCGAGTATGCTATGAAAATCGAAAATCTCAGTGAAATAACGTTATTAAACATCTGTGTGAAGTTTATTTTCATGTTTTCAAGATCGTAACACTTGTTAATGGGTTCTAAAGACCACTGTGAGCTACTCCCAGTCTGTGTAGACACTTATTACATTTACTGCAGGATTCCTATTAGTGTTTGAGGAAAACTAGAAAAGGAAAAAAATGTTAGCTCCACTTAGTGTTTCTCAACTTCAGAAGCAAGTCTGTGTCTCTTGATAATGTTAAATAAAGCAGTATAGGTTTGAAAAAAAAATGTGGACATTGAAGTGGCCAGGTACTTCTTAAGGAATCTAAAACAAAAATATCCGATATCCTGGCACGTATTGGGGGGGGGGGGGAGACAAAGAGCAGCAAGAGAAAAAGTGAAATTCTGCGTAAATATTCAAAAGGATAGAATTTTTTCTTGCTGACTTGTAGGAATGGAGTATTTCAAAATCTAGTAAATTATACATAATGGACTTCTTTATTAATCTTTCCCTTGTTTTGTTGAAGTGCACATAAAAATTTGTGTGTAACTATTGCAAAATAAGATATACAGTTTTAGCACTGTGTGGACATTTTATATTGTATAACTAACTGAAGTTAAAACAAAAAATATTCCTGATTATTATGCAATCTTCTGGATTTTTTTTTTTTTTTTTCACAGTATTTGGTTATTCATTAAATTTAGTTGGCAGCTATGCTCATATATTTTCAAAATTTTTAAGTAATTCATTGACTTTCTGCTATGGGGTGTAAAGCAGGGTTCCCACGGTCCTTGAAAAGTACTTTTTTTTTTTTTTTTTTTTTTTTTCCTGTTCACCAAATTTCAAAATAGCCGCAATTTGTTGAAAAGTAGCCATTGCCAAAATGTCACACGTGGGCGCGCTGTATTGTGGAACGTTCTCTTGGAATCAGGAGCGCATAGCTGTCACATTTCCGATTTTCATGAGGTTGTGATTCTGAACATTAAGTAATTCATTGACTTTCTGCTAGGGAGTGTAAACCAAATTTCAGAATAGCCGCAGTTTGTTGAAGAGAAGCTATCGCCAAAATGTCACAGGTGGCCGCGCTGTATTGTGAAACGTTCTCTTGGAATCAGGAGCACATAGCTGTCACATGTCCGATTTTCACACGGTTGTGATTCTGAACAACGATAAGCGAATGCAACGGGGTGCAAGGTACTAGCATTTCAAACTGGGTTTGCGATCTGCTGAATGCTTGTAGCTCAGGAATCTAATCTAAAATTTTGCTTTGCAGTCAGTGATGATGGAATTTTGATTTTTCTCAAACTCTGTTCCTTCTTTTAGCTTTCTTTTTTGAAAATTGCTTTGGAAACTGATGACTTTAAGGGAATTCCAATCCATGCTGTGACTAGTTTCTCTAACATGCCTATCTAAACCAGTCTTGTTGAAGCAATTTTTTATAGCAGCTTTATGCGCTGGTATACAAGTTTCTAGTCTGCGACCTGCTTCATCTATGTAAGATAGTCCACAACTACATTTTACTCCATAGACTACACCTTGCATTTTTAAAATATCTTCTCTTTGAACTATTTTAGGGAAAAATTTTTAAACTTTGTTCTTTAAACTTGGAGCTAGCCTAATATTGTACTTCTTACTAATTCTCTTTAAAGACTCAAATAAACCTTTGTGATCAGAAATTTTTTTAGTGAATTTTACTTGTTGCTTTTGCGGGTTCTTTGTACCATTAAAATTCAGAAGCTTCTCAATTTTCTTCTTCCTAAATTAGATTCTATTATGGGTAGTTTAGGCAGTGTCTATGTATACTCACATCAATATAGATCAACTTATAGACTTTATAGTGGAAGACTTGGCAGACCTAATAGTTTTTCACAAAAAAAAAAATAGAAATATTTTTGAAATGCTTACCTTCTCTTTGCAGAACAACTACTTTCAATTTGAGAAGAAAAAAAATTCATTCAAAAACCTGGTCTAGCTATGGGCTCCCCACTCTTAGCTAACTAGCTAACTATTATGTGGGAAAACTAGAAGAAAAGATACTAGTACAACCCACATACTTCTGCCTATATAGCAGATACATGGATGACATCTTACTTATAATAGATAGCTCAGAAATTGTTCCAGAAAGAATTCTAGACTCATTCAATTAATTAGATGATTCCCTTAAGTTCACTATTGAACTTCAAGAAGAAAGAAGAATTAACTTCTTAGATATTACTATCTATTATGAAGATGAAAAATTTCTCACTAGTTGGTATAAAAAAAACAACAGTGAATACTAATAGACTATTGGATTTCAGTTCCTATCATCCAGTTTCTATTCAGAAAAAGGTAGCAAGTCAGTTTTTAGAAAAAAAATTAATAAAATAGGTTCTACAGCAAGAAAGAAGCCCATAAAAAAGAACTTAGTCATACTCGCAGAAAATAACTATCCTAAAGAAGAAATTGAGAAGCTTCTGAATTTTAATGGTACAAAGATCCCGCAAAAGAAGTAAAATTCACTAAAAAAAATTCTTATCACAAAGGTTTATTCGAGTTTTTAAAGATAAGTAGTAAAAAGTACAATATTAGGCTATCTCCAAGTTTAAAGAACAAAGTTTAAAATTTTTTCCCTAAAATAGTTCAAAGAGAAGAAGATATTTTTAAAATGCAAGGTGTAGTCTATGAAGTAAAATGTAGTTGTGGACTATCTTACATAGGTGAAACTGATCGCAGGCTAAAAACTCGTATAGCAGAGCATAAAGCTGCTATAAAAAATTGATCCAACAAGACTGGTTTAGATAGGCATGTTAGAGAAACTAGTCACAGCATGGATTGAAATTCCCTTAAAGTCATGAGTTTCCAAAGCAATTTTCAAAAAAGAAAGCTAAGAGAAGGAATAGAGATTGAGAAAAATCAAAATTCCATCATCAATGACTGAAAAGGATTTTCCCTGCCTAGCATCTGGCAGGATTTGATGAAAAATAACCGTAACCGCGATAGTGATGGTATAATGAATTAGCTTTATTTTCTTTCCGCTAAGCTAATTATTATGAATGATTCTCTTCCTACCAGCTAGCTAATGATATACTTGTACTAAGCTTCAAAATAATGAATTCAAAAGGGTGTTGTTACTAGTTAGTTACGAACGTAAACAAAGTCTCAACGCTGGTTATTTATAGGAATCAATAAATGTTATAAACCTAACAGCCAGACAGAGGTCTAACAAAAACTATGAATTGAGAAAGACTAACTTACATAAACTTCTTTATTTATACGACTCTTGGTCAACTAAGGCACACACACACTTGTAGTACAATACTGAATAATCTCCACAAGCTCTCCTCATAACAACACAAACGCTCTCCTAAGTCTCGATGAACGCGCCTATATACTAGCTACCTCCACGTCATGACTTACACTCATTGCCAGATCTCATTCAGCGGGTGAAATAATATTTCGTTCAGTAGGAAGATAATTTACATAGTAAAATAAAATAACCAGAGATAGTAAAATCAAAAGGAAAGTGAATATAGAGTATACGTTACAATGGGAAGAAGTGACAACAAAAAGACAGCCTGAAGAAAGAGAAGAGTTTTCTCCGAAAATTTGTGATTTAAATAAAAAAAATTGCTAGTAAATTCCCATAATAGTTGTTTTTGATTAGTAATTCTTTCATCAGTCAAATGCTAGTAACTATGCAAATTCTGTGTGCATATTTTCTTTCCAAAATAATGCACAATTTCGCTGCTAGGGTACCCAATTTTTAATCTATTTTCTCAATATCTCTGCTTCTACATGTGCAATTAAAAAAAATTATTTCATCACCAGTTGTCATTTACCTTGTAGAACGATTTAGGCTAGTCTATGAGGAATTTTGTAGTTTACAATTCTGTCGCTTGGTGGAGTTTTTGTACTTCAGTATGCAGCTGTATTGCCGCTTCTATAAACCCTATTGAGGAATTTCTTCTTTACTGTTTGCCATTTGCTACAATAAAGATGTGTAACATTATCCTCTTTAAATAATGCCAATATTTATCGCTAGGGGCGTAAATATCAAACTTTTTCCCTGCTATCTCTGCTTCCAGGAAAGTATTTGAAAAATTCTTTTTCTTTGGCATATCTTTTTCCATGAAGAATATTTTTTGCCTAATTTCAACCTTTCCATTATTCTCAATTCTTTCACTAACAGGCGTAGACTTATCATGTTTCCTTCTGTATTTCTTCTTTTAACAGATTAGACGTGTGCCTTCCCCATTCTTAAATTCTGGATCTGCCCTTGCTTTATTTTATAATAATTTCAATTGTTGTCAATAATACTGAATAAATGGGAAGATAGTGCAGAATAGTGATGCAGCTGAAATGACTGATTGAATTAATCATTTTCAGATTGAGGGAAAGGGTTTTCTGAGATAGGCCTTGTGGTAATTGCACCACCATGATTCAGTTTTGCTTTATTGGGTAATTCTCAATTAAAAACATTAAAAAGAAATGTACATACATATCACTAAGCTGTTCTCTGAGATTCAGAGGTTACCTCCAAAAAGAAATACAAACTATCAGATAGTTTTTACTTACTGTTGCCGTATCAAACTTCTCCATTTACAGCGATCTTGACATACAACTCGGGCTTCACTGACATTCATTACACACCTTACACAAGATCTTCTATACTTCCTACTCATAATTTGTTTCTCATGCAGACACTCCTGAATCTGATCCTCCCATGACTTCCTTGGCCTTCCTCTGCCTTTCCTTCCTGCCACATGGGCTAAAAGATTTTCTTAGTAAGCATCTCATCACTCATTCTTTCAACATGGCCAAACCACCAAAGCGTATTAGTCTCCACCTTGCTAACAACATTTTGCTTCACATTACACAACTGCAACACATCTTCATTCCTCACACAATCCGAACGTTTCTTGCCACAAAACCCCCGTAAGTAACGCATTTCTCCAGCACACAAATGACTCCTATGTTTCTTCTGCAGTACTCAGGTTTCACTGCCATACATCAGAGTAGGAACAATTACACTCTCATACACAGCCATGCAAGACTCTCTTGAGAACCCATCATTCCTGTGAAAACCTCCCAAAGCAGCCATGACTTTCACTGAAGAATTCGCTCGCCTACTAATTTCACCATCCAATTTGTTCTCTCTGTCAAACATGCTTCCTAAATACACAAACTCCCTCACCTGGTCAATCACTGTGCCATTTACACTTACATTACATTCAGTGCTACCAGTTCCTCTCTCAAAAACTATAACTTTGGTTTTTCCCTTATTTATACTCAGTTTGAATTTCATGCAAACTTCATATCAGGACAGTGTCATCAGCATACAGCAATCTGAACACGTGGATATCACCAAGACATAATCCAGTGTTATCTATTTTGGCATCACGCATGCACGCATCCATAAATATATTAAATAGCCATGGAGACATTACACAACCTTGCCTGACTCCTGCACCAATAGAAACCCATTTTGATAAAACACCTTTCACTCATACACATGCTCTACTGTCAGCATACATGGCTTTTACACTATTGAGTAGATTCCCAGTAACACCATATTCATTCTATACCTTCCACAAAAGTGTCCTATTTACTCGGTCGTAAGCTTTCTCTAAATCTATGAAGGCATCAAAAACTTTCTTACCAACAGCCAGATACTTTTTCAATCATCATGCGTAATGCAAACATTTGGTTAGTGCAGCCTTCACCAGGCTTAAAACCACTCTGAACATCCCACACTTTCTCTGATGTAAGACCTCGTACCTTTTCAATAATGACCTTACCAAACTCTTTCCCTGGCACACTTAATAGGTTAATACCACAATAGTTCTTCCAGTCAGTCTGATCACCTTTTCCCTTATACAAGAGAGGAATCCCTCCAATCCCAAGGGACCATTCCTAACTCCCAGCACAACTGGCAAATTGCAATTAACCAATCACTTACAGAGTCACCACCATATTTCAACATCTTGGCAGTTATGCCATCAACTCCCGGAGCCTTACAATTCTGAAGATATTTTAGAGATTTACACACTTCTTCTCTTGAGTTCCCTCCTGTGCTTTCATCCTTCACTGTGCCACCATCTGCATCTGTCTCAGAATCATCTTTGCTTTTCTGATCTAATATTATTAACTCACAGAAATATTCACCCCATCTTTCACTTAACTCATTGGGCTCCCATATCATTTCCCCAACCCTATTCTTCATACAACTTAACACTTTGTTTCCCCTATTTTTTTCGAGTCTCGTGTGCTGCTTCTAGAAAGACTTCCTATCTTTCCAAAAGGCCAATCCATGCTTTTCCACCTTCTCTTTCTTATCTTTTGTCTTACTCTGGCAAACCAGTTTAGCGGCTTCACGCTTCTTACAGCGGTATTCATCCACAGAAACTACCTTGCAACATCCCCAAATAGGCTTCCTTCTTTCTCTTTACTGCCTTTTCAATCTCACTATTCCACTAAGCATCACCTCTGTTGTTACCCACTATTGTGGTGCCACAGACCTCTTCAGCAGCAGTGACTACACAGTTCTTGAAATATTCCTACTTCTTTTCTACATCCCTCTCACAAGACTTCAGTCGTTCTCTGAGTACGTCAGAATAACGCTGATGATTTTCAGGGAGCCTTTCAACCTTTATTCTTTCCATCCTCGGCCTCTTCCTATACCACTTCCTCCAACCAATATTCAGTTTCACTCGTGACACTACCAAGTAATGATCAGAGCCAACATCCGCACCTCTCATCACACGAGTGTCAACAATTAAGTGTTTCAGACGCCAATCATAGACAATAAAATCTATCACACTCTTTTGACCAAGAGTACGATTTTCCCAAGTATATGTGTGGATATACTTGTGGTTGAAAAATGTTTTAGATACCTACAAACCATTTTCAATGCACAGTTCAATTAATCTTTCACCATTATCATTCACACAAGGATCATTAAACTTACCGAAAACATTGTCAGAAATTGCATTCTGCACACCTACTCTACCATTGAAATCCCCTGCTATTGTAACTTTTTCTTTAGCACCAAACTGGCTCAAAACAGCTTTTAGCTCCTTCCAGAAAAAGAAATCTTCCTTCTTATCAGGAGGTTCCGAGTCACAAGGAGCATACACTACAACAATTACTTTTCTCTGAAGTTTCACTTTCAAATGAATCCAAAGTATTCTCTCACTTATGCAACTATAGTGAATCAAGTTGTTCTTCATCTTTTCACCTAAAATCACACTTACACCAGCCTGTCCTCTCACATTATCCAATACTCTAGACCACACACTCACCATTCCATTCACTGCTTCTATACCAGTTTCCTTCTTTTGGTTTCACTTACACACAGCACATCCAATCTATACTTATTCATCTCTTCAATCACCTCGTTCATCTTGCCATTTATACCTCTAGTATTCCTGCCATTTATACCTCTAGTATTCCATACACCAATCTTACACTCACTCAAGTCTAGATCTCTTTCTCATACGCCGTTTAGAAAGTCCAGGTCGATTCCGTGGTGGACCGTCCTTCTCAAGTGTGGTAGGTCCACCATATCCCACACTTAAGTCATTTTTAATATTTCGTTTTGTCTTTTTAATCAAGTAAGTACATCAGTTTGATGGATTAGCCCACAGCTGACGGTTCCAGTTGGACATTCAACCTAAGGATTCTGGAACAAAATCCAGTGAGTTGGGGGTCTTTTCACCAATGTCACACAGAACTAGCTGGCACCTCTCCAAGATTCACAGAGGCCCTAGTTGCTGTTGTGTGTGCCATTGTTACCACAGAGCGCCCTGAGGAGGCAAACCCATCTCTTACTAAGACCAAAGCACACTCGTGCGTTTACATCTTTTATCACTTTTTTACTACTCAAAACTGAAATTACAGGACAACTCCAATTATCCAGATTAACTTGGGCCGCGGCCCATCGAGATTTTCGGAAGATCCGGATAATTAGGTTGTCTTTTTTCTGTGGGCCAAATACATATTTATTTACTGAAGTGAGGGAATCTAATTTTTCCATTTATCGTATTTTATAATAACAAATGTTATACAGTTTAAAAAATAAATATCTATTGTACTGCATTATCATTTTGTATATTTAAACGAACGAAAAAAAGTAAAAGCATGTAAATAAATTAGCAAAAATCTTAATTTTACTTGGCTTTAAAAGAACAACAAGCGATAGGCATAATTAAAGTTCTATTGTACTTTTAAAAAATAATTTGACCATGATACTTTAAAGCATAATAATCCTGGAATTTTTTTGTATATCTCCTGAAAAAGTCCTTGAACTTTTCCCCCAAAAAAGTGTACAAATCCTGGTTTTTCTGCCAAAAGGGTGTAGATGCATATCTTAGTTTTGTCAATATCTCTGCCTCCAAGAGTCATTTAAAAAATTCTTTCTTTTACTGAGTTTTTTTTGTGTGTGTGTGTGTGTGTGTGTAAAATGTTTTGCACATAATTTCAAATTTTCTTTAACGCATAAGTGTGCCACTAGAGGGGCCTAAGTTCATATTTGCAGTAATATCTGCGGGACTAAAAATCCGATTGAAAACAAAAAATTCGGGTACATAACATTAATTATGAAATTTTGTGTGTACAGTGAAACCTCCATTAATCGACCTCTCAGCAGCAGGAAGTTTTGGTTGGTACCGAACAGCTTCCACAGGATTAACATAAACGATAACCTCCAAACAACGATACCTCTTAACAGCGGTTAACGGACATCCCAATCAGTCCCGAAAATCTAACGGAGTGTCTTGGATTTTACGTATAAGAAGGATAATATAGAGATAAAGAATATTTATTGCTGAAGGCATAATGGGTTTGATTACAGCTGGTACAGTAGTATGCTTAAGTGAAAAGGAAGGAGTTCAAAGTTTAGTGCTACATGAGGCAAGCTGCAGCTTCCTTGTATGTTTCAAGCGCCTCCGGGGGCTGCAGGGTGGTTGATAGGTCCTGGATTTTTGCACGTTGAGGACGATGTTCTTGGTTTGGTCCTTGTGGGCTTTGTTCTTGTTTTACATTGCGCAGCCAGCTAAATGTGCATTTATGCTCTATTACCTGCAATTTTTATTTTTTACTATCCTATAGCGTACCATAAGCCTAATCTTCAAGCTTGCTATTTCTAAGGGCTGTTTAACACCAGATGTTAGATAACGGTTTCTTAAAATCCCGTACACCATGAATTATTTATTTAGTTGTAGTATACAGTTTTATTCAGCAGTCAGCATTTGGAGAAAGCACAGCAACATTTTCTTTATTGTACATAAACTTCATATATTTATTCCACTTTTGCACAAATGCCCTAGCAATGTTTAGTTCGGCTTAACTCTCCAAACAATGGCCACCTCCCAACAACGGTCACTTTCTCTTGGTCTGAGCAGTGACCATTATTCGGAGGTTTCACTGTGTTACATTACCTAAATAATGCACGATTTCCCCGCTAGGTAGCTCAAATATTTAATCTGTTTTTCCCCGATGCCTTTGCTTCTACATGACCAATTTGAAATATTCTTTTAACATGGATACCATCTACTTTGGTAAAAAACTTTGCTTGTACTTGTGGAGTTTTTTTGTAGTTCACAGTTCTGTTGCTAGGTTGTGTATGTGTACTTCTGTTTGCAGCTAGCTGTATCTCCGTTTCTGAAAACCCTATTTAAAATTTTCTTTTTTTATTCCGTGTAATTCGCTGCAGTAAAGATGGGGAACATTATCGTTTTTAAATAATGAACAGCTTTCCCGCTAGGGATCATGAATGTCAAAACCTTTTCTCTGTCTCTCTTTCCAGGAGAAGTATTTGAAAAACTGTTTTTTGTTAGTATAGCTTTTGCTGTGAAGAAGACTTTTTGCATATCTTCAACTTTTCCATTATGTAAATATTTTTGCTAGAAGGCGTAATTATTTCCCCCTCTATGTTTCTTCTTCTAACAGTTCAATTTGAAAATCCCTTTGTATCTGATATCTTCCTTCTGTATGAGAAAATTTTCGTGTACAATTTGTTAGTTTTTGTGACATATTTCTGAGCTGCTAGTGGAATTAAATAGTTGTCTCTGTTTCTGGATGTTTTATCGATTGTAAAAATCCAGTTCTCCCCTCCCCATCACGAGTTCCGTTAACTATGAATAACTTTAAAAAATTTGGTTTGCGTCGGAAAGGATTCAGAAGACATGCTCATTACAACCAAAAATTTGGTGTCATCTTTCGAGTTGTATATGCAATTAGCCGGTTATACTATGAGAAAATTAAGTGCAAAATTGAAATCTTGAACACACAATTTTGACTGCAGTTTTACAATTAACGTAAACTTTATTGCACTGGTGATTATTCTCTTAGATAGGAAGACTAATTTAACCAGCAGAAGTGTCCTTTAAATTTCATAGACTAATTTATTACATCCCAAAACTTAAACTACATGGGAAAATATTGCACACTTCAATTTGCATAGTTAAGCAATGTGTAAAAGTATTGGGTTGGAAAGAAAGTAATGTCTGCAAATGCAAGGCAACAGAATAGTGCTGATTACAATATATGCAAATACAAATCAGTTCCAAATTGTAGTTACCATCATTTGCCAGGACCTGCTCCCATTGTCTCGGCAGCTGGTGGGTACTGTCCCTGTAGAATTATGGTGGCTTGAATGCAAAGAAATGAGTAAGTGCGCATTCAGTATCATTCCAATTGGTGAACCACTGTCTGTCCAGGAAATGCTGCAATTACCTGAAAAATTGGTAGTTGCTTGGGGGAATCTCCTCGGAATAGGCTGTCTGAGGCAGCAGCTCCTAGCCCAGGTCCCTAACCTTTTGACAGGTACCCCGTGCTGTGTGAGGTCTCACTCCATCCTGCTGTAAGAGGATGCCCTTGCGGTTCAGCAGTAATGGTCGCTTCAATGTGAGCGATGCATGCAGATCGTCGAGATGACAGCAGCAGCTCAAAGAAACTCGACATCCCGCATATCCCACCAAACAGACTACAGGACGTTATGTGGGTGTAAGCTGGCTTTGGGGGTCAGCACGAGCTTCTGTTTAGGTTCAACCACTGTTTCCGGGCACCTGCATTGTCATACAGGGCCCATTTCTTGTCACCTGTCACAGTGCAGTCCTTGGTCAAGTGCAATCAGGGAAACACATGCACTCGTGCTATTTGCTTTCCGCTGAACTGTGAATTGATGGGGTACTCAGACTTCCCTCTTGTGCACCTTCCCAAGTTGACACAGGTGTGTGATAATGCTCATGTAGATAGTCCCCAGCTGATCGGCCAGCCAACTCCCACATGGTGGTGTGGATTGGTCTTCAGCATGTCCATATCCACTGTTGTGGGTCTTCCAGCTTTAGGATGGTCTGACAGGTCGAAATTTCCCTCTCAGAACCACCTAAACCAACGACAGGACTGACAACGTGATATGGCATTGGAGTATATATTGGGTAATGTTCCTCGCAGCACTTGCGAGGGTGCTACCACGACGAAACTCATACAGCATGCAGTGGTGGATATGTTCCTTTTCCACTTCCATGTTGGCTGGCGCTTACACTCGTTGCCTTCTGATGGCTAACTGCCACTGATTTAAGCCACCTACTTTAAAGGGCACTCTGCAGCAGCTTCCTCCGAAGAGAAGACTAAACAAGCCTGTCATTGAAGACCCAGAATACTCTTGTCATCAGGGTCTGTAGGAGCAGCAGAAAGGGAGACAATAGGGCCACATTGTAAGAGGGCTCAAACAAGTAAAGTGTCAGAGATTTCTGGAGCCACGGGATATAGAGTGACGAGCACTGGATTGTGAGAAAGAGGCACTCCAATCAGAGTGCGGTCGTGCACAGCAATGGCAGTAGATTTGAATACGGGCAACGTGGCAAGATACACAACAACAAGAGCGCGGCTTCCGAGCCATATGGGTTATGGCACTTGGGGGAAGAACATGTTTCAACATTAAAGAGTAAAGCTTAAAGGGAGTATCTGGTAGAGCTTCAAAAACTAGCCCAAGATGTTGACGAAGCAAAAGATCCTTACCTGTATACTAGTCTCTTGAAGAGTCACACGAAGAACATCGTTCGCACGAGAAAAGGAAACTCCAGGATCCAAAGCTGAGCTGGCTCTTGACGTGAAGGTAGAGTGACACCACCCAGAAGTGGCCGAAGCAATAATTACTGGGAGTGCTAGACAAAGTCGGGAGAAGAGAAGGCACCGACGCACCACCAGGTGAAACAGGAATCACAGTAGATAGTGAGAGTTCAGCACCACTGGGAGAAACAAACTCAGAAGCATAAGTATCCATTGAGACTGTCGCCGAGTCCACACAGGGAACAGCTAGGAAAAGGCACCTCAGCAGGCTGGCCACCAGGAGCGGAGATCAAACGGAATCCCGCTAACTTGGCAGCAAACGAAGCAGCAGCCATGCGGAGCAGATAGGCCTCACTGATACCATGCCGTTCTGGCCAATCTCAGTGTCCAATGTGGGCCGGGGCTGTGACTTTGGGTACCTAGTCATCGGACATTATTTTCTTCCCAACCCAATTTATTTGTGCACATGTGATACTTATGTATGCAATTGGTAAGCTTCAAACAATCTTTTGGAAAGGGCTTAAAAGTGCTTAAAAAGTACTTTTTTTTGGGGGGGGGAGAAAAAGAATAGAAACCCTGTTGTGTAGGTTGTGTAGCAGCATAAAAAAGCCCCTTTCCACACATGCATGACTTAATTTTCAGGGGACATTTTGCATATTCTTCATGAGAAATATGCTGGCTGATACTTTACAAGTTAACAATTTTCCATATACTCTGTATGTGGCCAGTTTTGCCCATATTTTCCAACATTTTTTGTTGTAAATAAATTTCGAGATTTAAGATATCTGATATGAGTTAAGTAACAAATGTAAATAAATAATATAAAAGGCAAATCTTGTAAACATAATAAATGTGATGAAAATATTGCTATGTTTGTATTAATAGGAAATATTTGTTATAAGAGAGGAAGGAAGATCTAGACTGTGTAAAGCGGATTTGTCAAAGAAATAGTGTAAAATATTATATGGCAACTACCTGACATTGAAGATGAACTGGAAACAGGTTTAAAGCCAGGAACGAGTGGTACTGTGTTTAAAAAAAAAGTGAGTGAAGTTAACTCAAAGCAACATTCTTTGATGGGACATGAAAAGTGGCTCAAAAATATACAGTAACTGGCAACAAGAACTTGTAGCAGGAATACAACACTAGTTGGGCACATACAAAATAGGTAGTCAACCTTAATTTTGTGCTATTGTTTGCTAATGGTGGTTAGTTGCAGTAGTACTCTATAAATATAAAAATATGATACATACATACATATCACTAAGCCGTTCTCTGAGATTCATCCACCAGATAAATGTTTAACTGATTATTTACTTAGTGCTGCTGTATCAAATGTCTCCATTCACAGTGATCTTGGCACACTGCTCGAGATTCACTGACATGCATCACAAAACCCATGTTTTATACTCATAATCTTTTTTCTCATGCAGACATTCCTGAATCTGGCCCTCCCATGATTTCCTTGGCCTTCCTCTACCTTTCTTTCCTGCCACTCGGGCTTAATAAATTCTCTTAGTAAGCCTCTTTCAAATTGCCAAAACCACCTGATAAGGATATTAGTCTCCATCTTACTAACAACATTTTGCCTCACATTACAAAACTGCATCACATCCTCATTCGTCACATGATCAGAGAATGTTTTGCCACAAACCCCCTGTAAATAATGCATCTCTCCAGCACACAAACAACTCATATGTATCTGCTGCAGTACTCAGGTTTTATTGTAATACATCAGAATAGGGAAAATTTCACCTTCATGCGCAGCCATTCGGGACTTTCTTGAGAACCCATCATTCCTGTGAAATCCTCTTAAAGCAGCTATGACTTTCAATGAAGAGTTCACTCGCCTACGAATTTCACCATCTAATTTGTTCTCTCTGTCAAGTGTGCTTCCTAAATACACACTCATTCACCTGGTCAATCACTGTGCCATTTAGACTTATCTTGGATTCAGTGTTAACAGTTCCTCACTCAAAAACCATAATTGGGTTTTCCCCTTATATTTATACTCAATTTGGATGTCATACAAACTTTGTACATCCAGGACAACATACATACTCTGCAACTCAATTTTGCTCTCTCCCAACAGGACTGTGTCATCAGCATACAGCAATCTGCACACATGGATATTACCGAGACATAAACCAGTATTATTCATTTTTGGCATCACATATGCATGCATCCATAAATATATTAAACAGCAATGGTGACATTACACAGCCTTGTCTGACCCCTGCACCAATTGAAAACCATTTTGATTCAACACCGTTCACTCATACACAAGCTCTACTGCTAGCATGCATGGCTTTCACACTATTAAGTAGATTCCTGATTCAACACCGTTCACTCATACACAAGCTCTACTGCTAGCATGCATGGCTTTCACACTATTAAGTAAATTCCAAGTAACACCATATTTATTCAGAACCTTCCACAGAAGTATCCTATTTACTTGATCATAAGGTTTCTGTAAATCTATGAAGGCGGCAAAAACTTTCTTACCAACACACAGATACTTTTCAATCTTCATGTCTTTTTACCTGCGCGAAAGAAGGAATTTTACGTTGTTATAATACTGCATATTAATTTTTTTCAACGGGGATAAATTAGACATTGCACCTTTTAACTTACGATTAAAGAAAACATCATTATCGTAATTTTGGGGGATATAAAATAACTGAAGGGAAATTTGCTTGTCCTATGTGCAAAATATATTTTGGCTTCAGTTGCTTGCAAACTGCGAGATCTAGTTGCATGAAATTCATATTTCACACTAATAACATGAAAAATCATTTTAATGTGACCATTTATTTATTCTTGAGAGAAGTCGCCAAGAACAAAACTTTTAATTTTGGAAGATTTTCCTGCAGTATTAAAAATAGTATTATTAAATCTGGCTATATTATTTTCTGAAATACTTTACAATATATACCTACTATTTATAAAAACAAAAAATAATAAATCTTACTGGTTATATGCATAAAAAAATGGATGCAACTGATATAAACACGTGAATGCCTATAGTAAACAATGAGATGTGACAGATTCTTGCCGTACAACGCTGAACTTCAAATGTTGCATGGTTAACTTACGGTTTTCCAGTCTATGTATCTTAAAGGTCTTTGTTCCAAACACCTTTCCCTGGCACACTCAGCAAGCTAATACCACGATAGTTCTTGCATTCAATCTAATCACCTTTTCCCTTATACAAGGGGACAATGATAGCATTCCTCCAATCCTTAGGTTTCATTCCTAACCTAACTCCCAACTGTCAGATTTCAGTTTATCGGTGAATTACAAACCACATATTTTAATGTAGCAGTTATGCCATCAACTCTTGGAGCCTTACCATTCTGAAGACATTTTAGAGTTTTACACAGCTCTTGAGATCCCACCTGTGTTGCCGTCGCGCACTGTGACATCATCTGCTTCTGGCTCAGAATCGCCTTTGCTTTCGTGATCCAATAACTCTCAGAAGTATTCGCCCCATCTTTCACTTAACTCATTGGGGATCCCATATCATTTCTCCAACCCTATTCTTCATACAACTTAAAATTTCATTTCCCCTATTTTTTCTATGTCTTATGTACTTACAGGGGTCTTTCTATCTTACGAAAATGCCAATTCATGCCATTCTTGTTTTTCCTTCCTGTATTTTGCCTTACTCTGGTGAACCTGTTTAGCTGCCTTGTGCTTCTCACAGTGCTATTCATCCTCAGAAACTCTGCCTTGCAACATCCCCAAATATGCTTCCTTTCTTTTTACTGCTTCTTTAATCTCGCTGTTCCACAAAGCATCACCTCTAATGTTACCTACTATTGTGGTGCCACAAACCTCTTCAACAGCAGTGACAACACAGTTTTTAAAACATTTGCACTTCTCTTCTACAACCTTCTCACATGACTTCAACTCATTCAGTCATTCTCCGAGTAAATTAGAGTAATGCTAATGATCTTTAGGTAGCCTTTCAATCTTTATTATTTTCGTCATGGGACTCTTCCTATTCCTGTTTCTCCAACCAACATTCAGTTTCACTCGTGATGCTAGCAAGTAATGATCAGAGCCAACATCCGCACCTCTCATCACATGAGTGTCAACAAGTAAGTGTTTCAGATGTTGATCTTAAACAACAAAGTCTATTACACTCTTTTGCCCCAGAGTATGATTTTCCCAAGTATGTGTGTGGATATACTTGTGGTTGAAAAATGTATTAGATGCGCGCAAACCATTCTCAATGTAGAGTTCAATTAATCTTTCACCATTATCATTCACACAAGGATCATTATATTTACTCGGAACATTATCAGAAATATTATGAATCTACTTAACATTGAAATCCCCTGCTATTATAACTTTCTCTTTAGCACCAAACTGGTTTAAAACAGCTTTTAGCTTGTTCCAGAAATCTTCCTTTCAGATAAATCCAAAGAATTCTCTCACTTATGCAGCTATAGTGAATCAAGTTCCTCATCTTTTTACTTAAAATCACACCTACACCAACCTATCCTCTCACATTATCCAACACTCCAGACCACACGCACAAGGTTCCATTCACTTCTATCTGAATTTCCTTCTTTTACAGCATATCCAATCTATACTTGGGCGCAGTGGTCTAAGTGATGGCCTCTGATCATTCATCCGAAAGGGGTCCGGGTTTGAATCCTGGTGAGGCATGGATGTTGTGTTTGTCTTCTGGCACTGGCTCTCTCCCTTCCTTGGAACCAGTGACTCTAAATTAGGAATGGGCTACTGCTTATAGCCCATTGAGTTGCTCATGGTGGTTGTTAAACTTCCAATCAAAAAACAAAACAAAATCTGTACTTATTCATTTCTTCAATCACCTCATTCATCTTTCCATTTACTCCTCTAGTATTCCATACACCAATCTTACACTCACTGAGCCGAGACCTCTTTCTCATGCCATTTAGAAGTCTCAGGTTGTTTCTGTAGTGGACCGACCGTCCTCTAGTGCACATGGTAGGTCCACCATATCCCACCCTAGAATCCTTTAAAATCTTTCCGTCTTTTTAATTGGGAAATTACACCTGAGTCGGGGGATTAGCCCACAACTGACAGTTTCAGATGGTCATTTCACCTCAGGGTTCTGGAATTAAACCCAGTGAGTTCGGGGTCATTTTGGTCAAGACACAGAACTAGCTGGTACCTCAACAATAATTTACACTGAAGCTTAAATTTGCATCAGCTTCCAAGATTCGTAGAAGCCCTTGTTGCTGTAAAAAAATAAAAATATGATGTGAAAGTAAGTCTTTGTGGCATTTTTAGTTTTCTGGGAAGTATAAGTGCGAATTTGGGTTGTGTGCAGTTGGAGTTGGGTTTCATGCAGTAGACTTTCTCCTTAATCACTGAAAAAGCCATCCTGGAGGTACAGTTGCTTTTAAGTGTGGGCTTCTGACTGTTCGTCCGAGTGGGCCCCTGGTTCCAGTCCTCAATGAGGCATGAGCTGTGTACTTGTCGATAATGCTGGCTCTCTCCCTTTTCTGAAACCAGTGGCTCTAAATTAGAAATGGGCAATTACTTATAGCAGCCCTTAGAGTGGCTAGCTCTGGTCATTAATCCCCCCAACACACACACACACACACAAAGCACTGAAAATTGTGGGCAACAGAAAAAGGTACATGGACATGAATGCATGGAGTGATTTATGATTCAGGGGTAGGAGTGAGTCTCCTTTTCAGCTAAAAATCTCTTCTCTTTTTTTTCCAACTTGTCTCTTAAAGTATCTTTTTTTTTTTGTAATCAATTCTCCTAAAATCCCTTAAAAACGAGATTTTTTCTTGAATTCTTTGTCTTATTTTCTCAAATTTGTTTAAACTTAGGTAATATTATATAGTGACCCCAATGAAGGTTAACTGAGGTGTGTTTTGGTTTCATTTGTGCTTCTCTTTTTAATTTGAGAGGTGAGCACTTCTGAAATCTGTGGTCTTAATTTTGTATGTGTCTAATGAAATGTATTTTTATTGTTCCAGGTGCTTTGAGTGAAGAACTGTTATACAAGCTATGGTAGTATTGGTATTATTATAGTATTAGTATTGATAGTGTAACAATTCAAGAGGAACTAGTGCAGTATTTTGGTCTTTTAACAGTTCATTTTATTAAACATTTTAGTGAAAAAATAGTTTTCATTATGGACAAGTGCAAGTTTCAAGACTTTTGGTTGAAACATGAAGACAGTAATGGTCACGAATTTTCATTTTGGTGTGGTAAATGAAGTGAGTCGAGGCTTTTTGTAAATTATGCATTACTGTGATAAATATTCGAAACAAGAGTGTTTACTCATTATTAAAGCATGCTAGTGGCTTCAAACATAAGAAAATCTCAGAGGTTTTGAATCCAAAACAAATTACTTTGTGCAGATCAGCTGCAGCATTTAATGTTGGAGAGCAATCTTGTAGCTCCTTTACCAACAGTACTAATCAAAATGCCTAATTAGAGCTAGTGAGTTCAAAAGACAAAGCAACCGCTGTTGAAATAATTCTTACTCTCAAACACATTTGCAGCAATTTCTCAGCTAATTCTTCCAGTGACTGGAAGGAAGTTTTGGATGCCATGTTTCCAGGAGTAATTCCACCGGACATCTCTCTCAGTCCAAAAAAGATGCGGTACCTTATAAATGATGCACTAGGCATTTATTTTCGTGATCAAATGCTAGAAGATTTAGGTTTGACAGTGTTTACTATTTCATTTGATGAAACAAATAATATTTAGAACAAAAGAAATTGCAGACACTGTTCGCTATTGGTCAGAGGCCAGAACTAAAGTTGTTTCACGTCATTTAGAAACAGTTTTTCTTGGTAAAGCTGATGCAGAAACATTTTACTCTGAAAAATTTTCAGCAATTGATCGTGCTAATATACCACTGAATAACCTGTTAATGATAGGCTCGGATGGTCCCAACATTAACAAAAATGTGCGTAGGGTGTTCAATGAAGAACTCTTGACAATAAATAAGGTCCAAAGGATTGGTGGACATTGGAACCTGCTCAATCCACATTGTCCACAATGCATTCCTCAAAGCTCTTGAAATTTTGGTGAAGATGCTTCCTCTTTGGTGATAAGTAGGGCCCGGATTTTGATGACCGAAAAATTCTTCATAAATGCATTTAAAAGTAGCAGAAAATCCCCTTAAAAATTGCAAAAAATGCCCATAAAATGGGGGGAAAACCCTTAAAATTTTTAAAAGAAAACCTACCTAGAACAGTTCTTACAGTAAATTTTGCCAAAAATTGTTGTATTGTCTTAAAATAATTAATAAATTACATTTCTTTTCTTTAAAATAAATATTAATCGAAAAAAAAACTGGTAACTGCATAAGAAAAAGAGAATGGTACAAATCCCATTTGAATTTTATTTGCTTGTACACTGAAAGTCTTTCTTCATGTGAGTGCATCATAATTGCAGTGAATTATAAGATGCATCTTAATGTTTTCGAAGATAAATGAATTTTTATTATCTGTAAGAAGGTTTTTATATCTCGACATCAACGGATGTGACAGGGGCATACTTGAAAAAAAACAGCTTCACTCCCAGCTACCGTATATACTCGCGTATAAGTCACCCCCCACCCCCAACCCCCCCACTTTCAGAGGAAAAAATCGTAAGAAATCGGAAACTCACGTATAAGTCGATCCCGGAATGAGAAAAAAATTTCAATGAATTTATTCAAAAACATTTGAAAACGAAAAAAATTATATATATAATACTAAATTTAATTTGCATACCCAAAAACTTCATCGGAACCCTTCAAAATCCGATTCCGAGTCAGACTCGCAAAACAGTTCAAAAAAGTCTTTCTCCGTCATCGGCGCGTCATCATAAACACCAGTATTCCCATCTATGCCTGTGTCATCAGAATCACTGTCATCATCACTCATAAAAATCTCATCATTCTCTGTGCCATCAAGTTTGTTACTAATGCAACATTTCTTGAATGATTTCATGACCATTTCCGCAGGTATCGCATCCCAAGCATCCTTGACCCATCGCGCAATCAAAACGATATCCAGCTTCTTTAGATTTCCGCCCTTGGTTTCAGTCGGCAAATCGGAACTTATCCAATCTGCCCAATACCTCCGCACATTGTCCTTGAAGGGCTTATTAAGGCAGACATCTAGTGGTTGAAGAACAGATGTCAACCCACCTGGGATGACAGCAAGAGTTGTTTTTGAATTTTCTGCAGTTTTTTTCACTTCTGCACAACGGTGTGCAACAAACATATCCCACACCAAAAGAGAAGGTTCAAAAGTGCACCTGGCCTTTTGTTCCACACATTCTGTAACCAGTCAATTGTTCCGGATTCGTTCATCCATCCTTTTTCATGGGCACGAACGAGCACACCAGACGGAAAGACAACGCTTTTCGGCAGAGTTTTGCGTTTGAAAATAATTACCGGAGGTAGCTTACTGCCGTCAGCCAAACAGGAAAGAACAACCGTGAAACTGGATTTTTCGTGGCCAGTCGTTTTGATCAAGATATTTTTTCGCCCTTTTGGTTCACCGTCTTATTTCCAGGAAGGTCGAAACACATGGCGGTTTCATCCATGTTCCCTATTTGGAAAAGTTCAAAAGCAGTCTCTTTTCTCTTTTGAATTACGTACTTTTGAAATTCCATTATCTTTGCTTCGAGGTCACGAGGTAACTTTTGTGCAATTTTGGTGCGCTGGCGTAAACACAAGCCATAGCGAGCGGTTCATGAACCTTGTGCACCAACCTGGTGAGGCACGAAAAGTGTTATTTGCGGCTGCAAACTTTTCATCTTTTGCGAGCTTCATTGCTCGCAAACGTATACCAGTTCGCGTTACAATGTGACCATTTTGTCTGCAGCCCACAATCCAATCATTCAAGACACTTTCCAGCTCTGGGAAAGATGTCGTTCCACGGCGCAGCGCCTTTTGCGATTTTGGGATTTTCACCAAGTCTGGTTTTTTTTTACGCCAATCTCGAATCAGTTTTTCGTTAATGCTAAATTGACGTGAAGCAGCACAGTTGTTAGTATTTTCTGCAAAAGAAACCACTTTCAGCTTGAATCCTGCGTTATAGGACATCCGTTTCTTTACACAATCCGTGTCACCCATAATAGGAGAAGCGAGACACGTGTGATTAAGAACAAGCAACACCTAACACTGGCTGTCGCATGGCTCCGTTACCAAAGAAAAACGCTTTGCGTGATATTCTTTGCCGTTACGTCGAAGATCAGTGCAATCAACTGGTAGTCGGAAGGGCGGAGCTTTCTATGCGCTGCTGTGACTGCGCTGTGGATACGCAAAGCCAGGAGAGAGGAGACTTCTCAAAGCACGGATAAATTCTTAGGTTTGCGATTTCGTAATTCTACCACATTGGCGTTTGTTTTTTTTTCTTTCTTTTTTTTTTTTTTCTTTGTTTTTTTTCGGAGCGTTGCGATTTCGTAATTAATACCGCATCGGCATTTGGGGGGGGGGGGGATGGATTGCCTTTTGCCTCACGGGAAGAACTTTTGGACTTACGATTTTTTAGACCCCGCGTATAAGTCGACCCCATTACTTTGAAGCTCTCATTTTGTCCCAAATTTCTTGACTTATACGCGAGTATATACGGTAGTTTTTCTTCTACATATATCAAAACTGTATGTTTCTTCAGTTAATATATGTAAGATTTTCTTCAAAGTCTGGAATCCAACGTTTTTTTTCCAGAACATTGTTTAATTTGGCAAAGATAGATTGTCCAACCTTGCCTTTGGTTCCTTTAAGAACTTGTCTTGCTTTTTCAACGTAACTGATTGCGTCGATGAGTTCCATACCCTGTTTTTCTAAACACGTAATCGTTGAGGACAAAATGTCGAAGTTTGATTTAATGTATGCTAGATTTCCTTCCGTTTTATCTTCCGAGAACATGTGTTGGGCAATTTGAATTGAAGCAGCATCACCAGTTTGAAAACCATTTACTATAGACTCCACAGGCTGGAAATTGTCACTGTAATATATGCATGCATTTAGACATGTCCCCCAACGTGTTATTACTGGCTGTGGTGGTAAGGCTAATCTAGGAGCTTGAGATTTGAAACATTGTATGCGATATGGTGCTTTTAGGAATATTTTTTTGACATTGGATATGAGTTGATCAATATTAGGATAATTTGCACGGATTTCTTCGGCAGTGCAATGTAAAGTTTGGGCAAGGCAAGTGGCATGCACCAACTTGGGATAAAATCTTTTAATTGATTTTTCTGTTTTAACCATATACGGGGCAGCATCAGTCAAAAACAGAAGGATATTGTCATGTTGTATACCACCAGGCTATAAAAGAAATAAGGATTTGTCAAATAACTGATAGATCACTGAGTGATTTGCTTTCTCTATGATCTCTGCATTCATGGAAAATATTTTGCCAGGGCAATCTGGCTCAAGTGTCCTTATTATGGCGTTGGCAACAGGTCGACCCTGAGCATCGTTGGTTTATCAATAGACACATTTTTTCCCCTTTTACACTGTCCCTAATTTTGTCCATTGTTTTGCTGTAACACTCACATATGTAGTTTTTTCATAGTGTAGACTCGTCAGGTATGACATGACCAGTGTGTTTTTTCAAAAACTGGTGAAATTGAAGATGATTTAACTTTTCCAGTGGAATATTCGCAGAAACGAAAACTTCACACAACTCTTTATAAAATGGTGACTTTTTGGATGGTGTCGATGAACAGCTTTCCATAAGTAAACGTTGAGATGCCTACGACTTTTTTTTTGCAAGTTCAACAGCTCGAATATGCTTTTCTCATCCAATATGCTGCACAATGGTAAATCGCTTTTGTGCTGCTACTTTAGTTTCACATAGTTTGCAAAATAGAATTACTCCATCATTAGAAAAACCATTTTCTTCGAACTCTGAAACAAACTTGCGTAAATAGCAAGATTGAGAAGGTTTGCATTTAGGCATCTTTGGAAATAAACTGCTACTTTTCTTTTCAGACTGGAAATAATGACTGGAGTATGTACTAACAACTTCCATACAGTTTCAGATGCTTTAAGTGTAACCCCTCAAACACTCAGAACAGGTTCTGCCTGGTACCAGAAGGTTGGGTCAATGGAAAAACATCCTACCTAACCCTTTTACAAACAGTGTCCAAAAATCTTAGGCACAAATATTTCTATTCCATTTCCTTCCCTTCTGATGACCCAAGAAAATGAGGATTACTCTCAGATGTCCCTGTGGAGAGTGACACCTAATGCAAAGTAATGCTTCCTATAATTTGAGCTACCTGTTTCTTGGGGGAAATCTTTTCACTTCCTGAGGCAGAAGCTTGAGTATGGGTGGGGGAGGGGTGCGGGCCTTGCTTCAGGGACGAAAGACCTCCTAAGGTACACAGGCCAAATCGCTCACATCCAAGCGCCGATCGGTTATCTCTCTCTCTCTCTCTCTCTCTCTCTCTCTCTCTCTCTCTCTCTCTCTCTCTCTCTCTCTCATCTTTGCGACTCGGGGTTGTCGGGGGCATGTCCAAAGCCAGTGGCTCTTTTGAGGCGGTCAGGCATAAGTTTTCTTTTGAGGAGAACACGCAGCTTCTGAGTCTTATCAGCAGAATCAACTACGTATGACCTTCCCAAAGTCTCAAGGGGTGAAGAAATGCTGCAGCCATTTGATTGAAGGGCCATGTCGGCCGTTTCTGAACTGTACATAAAAAAGAAAGAAAATGCAAAAAAGTGAGAAAAAATGCGCTAAATTGCAAAAATCCTCCCAAAATGCCAAAAGAAGTCTGGAAAAGGCTGCAAAATGCCCTAAAAATGCAAAAGTCATCAAAGTCTGGGCCCTAGTAATAAGAATTCATTATTATTTTAGTGACTGGCCATCAAGATGGGAAGATTTTGAAGCTATCCAGAATGAACTCAAATTGCCTGCACGTAAATTCATTAAGCGTACTACTTCTAGATGGTTAACTTTTGTTGATGCTGCCAAAAGACTGATCGAGCAGTGGCCTGTTGTTTTACAGTATTTTTTTAAATTTGTACCTTCTAAAAAAAGTAATGACCATATTCAGAGAAACTTTTAAAAATGTTATTGCATTGTTAAAGAAACCTGGGATGTTGGCTGAGCTTCATTTTACTCTTTCATGTGCTGAACTTTTTAGACATTCACTAGAACTTTTCAGGTTGACCATCCACTGGTTCATATTTTATTTAAAGAACTTCTGTCAGTAGTGCAGAAGCTAGCCAGTCGCATTTGCCATTCATCTGCTTTAAAATATTTGTACTCGTATGACTGGGTAAATAAGTACTTATTTGATCAGATAAATTTGGTAGAATTGTCTTCTACTACTATTTTTGAAGAAGTAAAGAAAGAAGTTTCTTTGCTTGACCAAAAAAGTAAACTTATTTTTCAGAAAAATGTCCAATCACACTGTATTGCTGGTTGTACACACCTTATAAAAAGGCCATCACACCTTCATTAAGGCTTAAAAAAGCCCATGGATGTCTACACAAATCAGAAAGAAACACAGAGAGAAACTGTCTACTAATTGTGACTGTTGCCAAAGCACTCCCTTCGGGTATTCTTGAAGATTGCTTCCTAGATGAGTGGAAATGTCTTCAGGTGGGAAGTGATGAATCAGATGCCAATGAAATCGAAAAGTATTGGAATCACTTTTTTCTCTTAAAACATCTGATGGATTACCCAAGTATCCCATTGTTCCCAAGTTAGTGAAATCAGCATTATGCATCTGACATGGAAATGCTGACATTGAGAGAAGATTTCATCCTCCAAATTTATTCTTGATGATTGTTGACACATGTCTGTTAGAACACTTAATTCAATTTTTATTATAAAAGATGGAATGGGACAATATAAAAATAACCCTTCCTTTGTACCAATTAGTAAGAAATTATATCGTTGGCACAAAATGCTCATAAACATTACCAGGAATATCTGGAGGAACAACGGCATCTAAAAGAAAAAGAAGAGCATATGAAGGTAGAAGAAGAACGAAGACTTAAAAAAGAAGAAAGTTCTAAGAAAGAAATTCAACACTTGGAATATACACTTAAAGAGAAGAAGAACCTTGAAGCCAATAGAGAATCAGCAGATGGTTTGGTAGAAGATGCCACAAAAAAAAAAAGATGAAAAAAGGTTTGGAGAAAGAAGATCTTGTGCAAATTCAAGTGGCTCAAGGTATATTAGAGGGTTTTTGGTCACTGAAAGACTTGGAGAACAAAAAGTTCGCCAGCAGCAAACTGTGGTTGAAAAAGCAAAAGCATGATGATTACCAACTTTTTTTGCAAAAAGCCTAAAAAACAGTAGTTTTTTTGTTGTTGCATCTTAATTTTTTGTAATACACAGTTTTGTGATTATAATAATTAGGCTACATTTAATTATAATCTAAGTACTTTAAAATGAAGACTTTTCACTATTGTGATTTATTAATAAGCTGATAGATATTTAAGATAAGTTTATTTGTGCTATTTTTATTTTTATCTATAAATCTCATGTAATGTTGATTAATAAGGAAAGTTTGGCCATATCTCATCCATGTTCAGAATGAAATGAACAATTTACTTATAACTGAAAAAGTTTTGCAGTTTACTTGCCAGAACTAATAAATTGACATTTCATTTTGGACTTAACCTGCAGCATTTGGTAAGGGTTTTTATTTTATTTTTTAAATGTTTTTTACAAGTCAAAGCTATGGTAATAGTAGTCTCTTTTTATCTCTTTTTTTTTTCTAATTATAATCTCTGAAATCTCTATTTTTAGCTTCCAAAACCCTCTCTTATTCCTGATGATTTTAAAATGATAAAAATATTTGCCACAATCCCCCATACCTTCCCAAATGCATCCAAAGTAGTGCAGGCATATTTTAAAACTGCAGTGGATTATTCTAGCTTACCACTAATTTCCATCTGCATAGGCAGTTGAAGAACTTGAATTATAGTGCAGCCAAGAATTTCTCAAGCAGGTTTTGAAGAAGCTTCATGATTGATGACCCAAATTTATATAGTAATATTATTTAATATTATACATCACAAATTTTTGTGTGCAAGTTGTGCTGTATGCTGGAATTCCATAGTGATCATGTAAGTAACAGTACACTACTCCTGTGGTGTGGTGGTCTAAACACTTGCCTCTGCCTGTCCACGTGAGATAGGCACATGGATGAGGCATGGGTATTGTGGTTGTTTTATGGCACTGGTTCTCTCCCTTCCCTGGAAGCAGTGGCCCTAAATTGGGATGAGTGAGCCCATGGAGTTGCTCACAGTGGTCATTAAGCTCCAAAATAAAATAATAACAGTACATGGACGTATTGCAAGAAACTAAAAAAAAAATGTGTATTAGCATATCGGGAAGCACAACTAGGATGGTCACACCAAGGAATAACAAGTCAAATTCTATTTTTTTTTCTTAAATTTGATTCAGGATGAAAAATAAGAATTGTGTGCATGGACTCACGTGCTCGTAGGAACATTATGTACATTGCTCTTGATCACAAGCCTTTTTTTTTTTTTTTTTTTTTTTTTTTTTTTTGTCTCAGAATTGATTGAGATACAGTTATGTATGAGACATTGGATAAATAATCCAATCCAATTTTATCACCACATCAGCTGCTACACCTATTAATCCAGAAATGTCTTATTATTTTAACAAGATTTTTATTCTTTTATGTAAAAAAATGTTATTTATATTTTTATGCAAGTTTTTTATTCCGTCTTTATATTTATAGGTGTAGATAACAACATATTGGGTTGTCAGAAAAGTCATGACATATTTTAGCCATGTTTTGCAAATGTCATTTATTGATAGAAAGAACAGAAAGATCAATCAATTATATAATGCCCGTTTTGTTCGATAACCTTTTGCCATCTTTCAGTGAGCTGCAGAATGCCTCATTCATAGAAGGATCTCTCTTTTGTGGCGAAAAACTGTACAAGGTGCTGATTTACAGCCTCATCTGAATTGAACGTTATACCACGCAAAGACTGTTGAAGAGAGCAAAACAAGTGGAAGTCTGACGGCGCAAGGTCAGGCGATTATGCTGAGTGTAGCAACACATCCCACCCAAGCTCCAATAATTTTTGGCGGGTGATCAAACTTGTGTGTGGTCTTGCATTGTTGTGATGGAACACAACACCTTTACGATGAACGAGCTCTGGACGTTTCTGGATGATGGATTCGTTTAAACTGTCCAATTGCCGACAATACACATTCAAATTAATTGTTTGGTTCCATGGTACGAGCTCGAAAAACACAACACCTTTAAAATCCCACCACACTGAGACCAGAACCTTCCGCTGATGAATGTCGTTTGAGGCGAAGCAGCACGTCGGGACCAAGACCGTTTGCGCAGCAAATTATTGTACACAATCCACTTTTCATCACCAGTTATCAGTCGCTTCAAAAAAGGATCGTTTTCCTCACGTTTAATGAGCATATCTCAGATGTTTATACGCTCCGTCAATTTAGCTTCTTTGAGTTCATGAGGAACCCACACATCGAGCTTGCTTACGTATCCCAGCTTCTTCAGGTGGTCGTAAACGCTTGAATGATGGATGTGCAGTGTATCTGCAATCTCTCATGTCGTGTAACATGAGTTTGACTCGATCAATGCGTTGATTTGGTCATCATCAACCTCGGTTGGCCTCCCAGGCCGAGGAGCATCGTTGAGGGCAAAATCATCAGCACGAAATTTTGCGAACCACCGCTGGCACTGACGTTCTTGTAGAGCATTATCACCATACAATTTACGCAACTTTTCACAAGCTTGACGCACATTCTTCTCTTTACAGAAGTAAAACAGTAAAATATGGCAAAAATGCACAGTTTGGTCTTCCATCTTCAACTTGATGTCAAATCTCCGCAAATCAACCGAATCACTCACTATTCCTTTTAGACTGCAGCTAGAACTGGCACCTGTCGAATGCCATAGCGATAACAGAGCTGCACATGCCTCTAGTACTTCCAAAACCGCCCAACCGCCATCGGGTGCCAAAATATGTCATGACTTTTCCGACAACCCAATAGAAGGAACTACAATGCCATGAAGAGGTATATCTACTTTCTAGTCACCAAAAACAATATATAACTAACATAGATATCAATTAATACACCTAATACAATTATGCAAGTTTTTTATTCCGTCCTTATATTTATAGGTGTAGATAACAGCATAACATTAATTACCGAGCTTTCACTTGTCAACAGACAGCTTTCTGAAGGTACGTTACAAACCGAATGTATAGAATTAATCAAATAAACAATGTTCTTTCAAGTTTTCTATCACATGCTATCATACTATAACTTGCGTGATGTATTAAACAGCATTAACAGTATCGTTCTTTACCTCGTATAAATTCATATGAAACCTCTCCGCATTTGGGGGATATCGTATGAAACACTTCCATTGCATGCGTCCTCTCTTCCCATTATCTCCATTGACTCATGTATTGAGGATTCACTGTGTGTAGTATACCTAGCTATGCATTTAGCACCAGGCCATTCAGGTATAGCTGTATTATTTAGTACTTCTCTAGCAAGTGCTGTAGAGAAGGTATTGCATCTTTCACATTTCTACTATATTCATTAACTCTGGCCTTAATAGATCTTTTTGTCAGTCCAACATACACCTTCTTTGTTCCATCAGCGTATCATAGTGGGATGGTATATAATCCTGCTTTGTTCATCTCATCAGATTACTTATAATCTGATAATGATTTACTAATTGATTTTGTCGCTTGTATTCCCACATCATATCTTTTACTTCGCAACAGGTTTTTGAAATAATAAGAGAAACTTGGGATGTAAGGTATTTTACCTAAAAATTTTATGTTGCTCTTGTATTTAGCTCTTACAGTTCCTTTTATTTTGCGTTCTATATTATTTACTATGGTCATCAACTTTTTGAAGCTATATCCAGCATCAAGGCTTTGTCTTGTTATCCGAGATATTTCATTTTCCCTTTCTTTTACGTCTGAGCAAACAACGTAAGCTCTGTGTAAACGTGATCAAAATCCAGGCGTTTTATATGATTCTGGAGCATGGGAACTTGGGTTAGCATGATTTTTTACTGCTGTAGGCTTATAATACACCTTTGTACTCACTCTTCCGTTATCTGCTCGTTTGATCATTACATCTAAAAACGGTAAAGTGCCTCTTTCTAATTTCATTTCAAATTTTATATTATTATTCAGTGTGTTTATTTTTGTAAAAAACTCATCCAGGCTCCTCTTCCCATGTGGCCAAAATAAGACAAGGCCTTGATGATAGATACAGCTTCAAAAAGTTGATGACCATAGTGAATAATATAGAATGCAAAAATAAAAGGGAATGTAAGAGCTAAATACAAGAGCAACATAAATTTTTTAGGTAAAATACCTTACATCCCAAGTTTCTCTTATTATTTCAAAAACCTGTTACATAGCAAAAGATATGACGTGGGAATAAAAGCGACAAAATCAATTAGTAAATTGTAATCGGATTATAAGTAATCTGGTGAGATGAACAAAGAACGTGTATGTTGGACTGACAAAAAGGTCTTTTAAGGCCAGAGTTAATGAACATAGTAGAAATGTGAAAGATGCAATACCTTCTACAGCACTTGCTAGAGAAGTACTAAATAATGCAGCTATACCTGAATGGCCTGGTGCTAAATATATAGCTAGGTATACTGCACACAGTGAATCCTCAATATGAGTCAATGGAGATAATGGGAAGAGAGGACACATGCAATAAAAGTGTTTCATATGATATCCCCCAAGTATGGAGATGTTTCATATGCATTTATAGGAGATAGAGCACGATACTGTGAATGCTTTTTAATACATCACGTAAGTTATAGTATGATGGCATGTGATAGAACACATGAAAGAACATTGTTTATTATTTATTTGATTAATTCTATGCAGTCTGTTTGTAACATACCTATAGAAAGCTGTCTGTTGACAAGTGAAAGCTTAGTAATTAATGTTATGTTGTTATCTACACCTATAAATATAAAGACGGAATAAAAAACTTGCATAATTGTATCAGGTGTATTTAATTAATATCTATGTTAGTTATATATTGTTTTTGGTGGCTAGAAAGTAGATATACTTCTTAATGGCATTATAGTTCCTTCTGGTATGACTGATTTATGTGAAACATTTTCAGGAGTGGAATGTCTAAGTAAAATTTATTCAGTTTGGCATATGATCAAAAATATTATACTGTGCTAAAGCAATTGGCTGACAACACGTGATTTTTAACTAGCTGACATGAGGGTTATATAGTATTAAGTTTGAAAGTACTATATAGTATTAAGTTTTCATAGTGCTGGTGAGATAGATCTCCCTGTGAGAAAATTTTAAGGAGCCACACGATTTATCTGAGCTGACTAGCCTATTTATTTATAATTCTTTAACGCTATCCCCCCCCCCCCCACACACACACACACATAGTCATTCTGATACTAGGAGTGGACAGAAAATGACAACACACTCTTAGGAACCTCCTGAAGATGGCATGGAGTCCATATGGATTTGAAAACAGGATGGTGGTATTTTGCATGGAGTCCATATGGATTTGAAAACAGGATTGTGGGATTTTGCTTGGAGTCCATAAGGATTTAGAGATAGGATGCAGGAATTTGCCATGGAGTCTATAAAGATTTGGAGACTGAGAAAATTTGGAATGGAGACCATAAGGCTTTGGAGACAGAATGAGAGGTTTGGAGGCAGGGATTTAGAATGGAGTTCATAACAATTTGGAGGTAGGATGCCTTGGAGTCCATAAAGATTAGAGGACAGGGTGTAGGAGTTTACATGGAGTCTACAAGGCTATCAGGAAGTAGCACATGGGTAGGTAGAAATCAATGGTGAAAAATCTTTCCACACACACACACACACACACACACACACACACACACACACACACACACACACACATTTACAAAATCCCAAATGTGCTGAATGGGACTGACATCCTATTATTGCAGAGGGATAAGGAAGATGTGAAAGAATATCTTTGTGCTCCGGGTATCCTGTTGACATCAAGTATGTATTGTCATCCTGAAAGATGAAATGTGGTTTCATGAGGTGCCCCAGAAGGTTCACATGAGCTGTACAGGAAACTTTGTGTTCCTGAGGAAAGAGTAGCCCACTGTATGAAAAAGAAATGTACCACACACAAACAGAGCTTCTTAGGAAAACAATCTACCTGGTTGTGACTACATATGCATTTTGGCTGAGCAAAGTGAATAAAATGTGGGAGGACTTGTCTCACCATGCCACTTTTTGCCGCTAGTCACAGTGGTTGTACATCGCCACTCTTTGCAGCACTGCAACCACAAATGTGTTGTATTTATGGCTGCTAACATTCATGTTGAATTGAGTGTAGAGTTGATTGATTTCCTCATCTTGTGGATTCTGAATTGCAGTCTGCACTAGGACTCATACCCTTCCACTCAGTATTTTCTTTCTTCGACATGTGTACCAATTTTTCTGGATCATCTTGCCAATATAACCTTTGTACATTCCTTTATGCAGGCCATGTGTAAAGATTATGATTAAAAGATAGCTTCAACTAAACAATATACTGTATACAGGGTGCATAGGAAAGTCCCTTTAGCCTGAAATAACTTGCTATCGGAGAGAGGTACAATTATGCAAGTGAGATAACAGTATAGTAAAGCGACTACGCCCGATCGAATGCAACTGATAGCAGCGCCCTTAGTGGCAAAATGCGGAAGTTAGCCATTGCAAATCAAAAACGAAAAGAGATAGAGCAAAATTTCCAATTACAAAGTTGTAGAGCATCAATTAATTAGTACAAAACAACATGTCTTTCACATGGATAAAATAAATTGTCACCTGAATACCCTAAAATGTCGACTGGTGTAATACCCTAAATGTCCCAGCATTGCTACGTGATTCCGAGTCGTCTAGGAGTACCCTACCCCTCCTCGAAGTTTGTAAACCTGATGCTGAGACACCCTGTATATATGTTTACATACAGTAGAGTTCTGTTAATTGGAACACATTGGGGTTAGAACACTTTGGCCCAATTAAGCAGCTGCCTCAATTATGTGAAGTTTATCCCAAAAAGCTAATTTGGGATGTTTTTCGAGAATTGTCTCCCCCAAATAAACAGCTGCCCCAATTAACTGAAATCTAGTATATACGCTGGCAGAAGGTGAAAAAAGAACACCAAGAAGGAGACATCTGATACCAACAAAATTTATACAGCATAATAACGGAATACAGAGGATAACGTGATCAAAACATTATGGCAAAATACAGCTGTATTTGCTGGTAAACTGAAAAATAACATTTCCATGTAACATGGTTAGTACGAGGTTGAACCGCCATGAACTGTGTCACACTGTGCAATTCTGGCATGGAGTCTGTCGTACAGATGTTGGATGTAAGTTTGGCGTATTGAGTTCCATGCATCCTCAACCTGGACACGTAAATTGGGGATGGTCGTGGCTGGCCGTGGAGACCAGATAAGTCGTTGTCCCATAAAATCCCACATGTGCTCAATGGGGGACAAATCCGGTGAACGTGCAGGTCATGGAAGTTGTCTCACACCCTGAAGTGCATGTTGCGTTGCACGTGCCGTGTGTGGGCGTGCGTTATCTTGCTGGAAAACACCACGATGGACCGACCTTACAAATGGCACAACAATGGGCTGAATGATGTTGTTGATGTAGGAGGTGCTGTTTAACGTACCTGGTACAAACACTAGTTGTGTACGGGAGTGATAGCTGATCGCTCTCCACACCAGGAGACCAGGTGTAGGCCCTGTGTGCCGCTGGCGGATGAAAGAAGGGTGGAGACGCTCCCCTGTGCGTCTGCGAACACGCATACGGCCATCGGAGGCTCCCAAGCAGAATCTGCTTTCATCGCTGAATGCGACAGATCGCCATTGCGTTCTCCAGTGCAGACGTTGGTGACACCACTGCAGCCGTTCCTGACGGTGGGCTGAAGTCAGAGGTACACATGCCAGAGGCACACGTGCACATAGTCCTGCATCCAGTAGACGGTTGCGGATTGTTCGCACAGTCACCTGAGGTGCAACGGCAGCTCGGATTCGCGTCGCAGTGGATGTTCTGCTTGACAACGCCGCTCTTCTTATGTGTCGATCGGTCCGCTCATCAGTCCGTCTGTGACTCCCGGTTCCACGTCTTCTCACGTTGGAATGTTCCTCAGACCATCTACGCCTTCATCGTACCACCATTGATACTTCCCGTCCAATTCGCTCCGCAGTACGACGATACGACCACCCGGCCTCGCGAAGTCTGACTAGACGACCTCGCTCAAAGTCCGATAACTGCTGAAATCGTACACGTCTTTCATGTCCAGGCATTGCAGCTTCTTCAGGTTCTTCGCACGTGTCCGTACGCTGACGACTGATTACATTCACTTTGCCGTACTTCTTAAAAACCACCAATGATAATTTGCATATTATGCAGTGCTGCGGTGTAAGCGCTCACCGGTTGGTCCCGAAATTAACATCACACCTACTTAAACTCGACCCCATTAACATATGTAAATTTCATGATCGTCCGCCAATTCCTTCATGGTGTTCTTTTTTCACTTTCCGGCAGTGTGTATATATATATATATATATTCTATAAAGAAGATACCTAAGCAAAAAAATACATATATAATTTTGACTCACACCTAGTACAACATAGAAAAGGTTATGTATCTACCTGTGTGATCAAAAGGAAAAAAGGTAAAAAATAAAATAAAACAACTGAATGTAGAAGGTGTCGAGAATACTGAGCCTTGGCTTTATCAAGGACCAGCAAAAACTCTGCATTTTCTCACTTCCACAAAGACCTAGTTGGAAATGGGTTTCTGCAAGGCCATAGATGCAAGTAACAATCCCACCTAAAATAGTTTAAAAAATATATATATAAGTCATGTCCTCCTTAGAGTTGCATGACCTAGCACTAGTTAACATTTTCGCTTGCATCCATTAACCTTCCTGGCCCGACCCATACTCTTCATCTGTTACTATTAAACAGAGAGAAGAAGATTAAAGAGAACTCAAGCTGTGAGAGTGACATAATAATTAGAAATGATTTTCAGCCATAACGAAATTCCAAGTTCGTTTGAGAGAGAATTTAAACCTGAAAAACAATGCAAAAGAAATCCAAATTTTACATTGCAATTAAAAAAGGAAATGTTAATTTATAACGAACAGATTTTTGAAAGAAAACTTGAGTCTAAAACCCCCTACTCTACAACTTATGACAACACAAAAACGAGAATAAGTTAAAGATAATAATTAACTAAAGAAAACTTTGTGAAAGTTATATACCTTAAACAGTTAGTTGCAATATGTACAAAGTATTTCAGCAGTGCTTTAAGTGCATAATTAATTAGTATTAAGAAATGGATGCAAGCGAAAATGTTAACTAGTGCTAGGTCATGCAACTCTAAGGAGGACATGACTTATATATATATTTTTTAAACTATTTTAGGTGGGATTGTTACTTGCATCTATGGCCTTGCAGAAACCCATTTCCAACTAGGTCTTTGTGGAAGTGAGAAAATGCAGAGTTTTTGCTGGTCCTTGATAAAGCCAAGGCTCAGTATTCTCGACACCTTCTACATTCAGTTGTTTTATTTTATTTTTTACCTTTTTTCCTTTTGATCACACAGGTAGATACATAACCTTTTCTATGTTGTACTAGGTGTGAGTCAAAATTATATATGTATTTTTTTGCTTAGGTATCTTCTTTATAGAATGTGAATTCTGAATTTTCAAAACTGCTGCGTTGCGCGTTTTGATTTTCAGGTTATTTTGCACCCTTCGTTTTAAATTCTAAAATTTTTTCCTTAGTCTTCAGTTTTGCTCTTTAGTATATATATATATATATATATATATATCATCATCATCATCATCATCATTGTCAACCATTATCAATCCACTGCTGGACAAAGGTCTCCCCAAGTTTCCTCCACAACGGTCTGTCTTGTGCCAGTCTCCTCCATGTCACCCCTGCATACTTTCGAATTTCATCCACCCATCTCCCAGGTGGTCTTCTTCTGGGTCTTTTCCTGTCCCTTGGAATCCAATCTAAAATTTCGGCTGTCCATCGATGATCTGTCCTTCTGGCAGTATGTCCAGCCCACTGCCATTTCAGGGATTTAACTCTGATCATGATGTCTTCCACTCTTGTCATTTTTCGGATCCACGAGTTCCTCTTCTTATCTCTCCTGGTTACACCAAGTATGCACCTCTCCATGCTGCTTTGAGTTGTCTGCAGCCTTTGTATGTCTCTTTTAGTTAAGGTCCACGTCTCTGCACCATACGTAAGCACTGGAAGGATGCATTGATCAAACACTTTTCTTTTAAGACATAATGGCATATTGCTCTTGAAAATTATGCTGTTTCTTCCAAAAGCTCTCCAGGCAAGTTTTGTACGCCGATTAATTTCTTCATCAATGTGACCCTCACTTGATATCTGCTGTCCAAGATAAACGTACGTGTCTGTTATCTCCAGCTTTTCTCCATCAATCGATAAATCTTCATTTCTTGTAAAAGCATTGAACATCACTTTTGTCTTCTGAAAGTTCATTTTTAATCCCACTTCTTTACTCTTGTCAGCAAGTTCCTGGATCATACTCTGCAGCTCTGATGGGCTAGTTGCAAAAATGACTACGTCATCAGCAAAACGAAGGTGGGTTAGATAATCTCCATTAATCTTTATCCCCTTGTTTTCCCAGCTCAGTGACTGAAAAACACCCTCCAATGTGGCATTAAAGAGCTTCGGAGATATGGTGTCACCTTGTCTCACTATCTTTCCAATTTTTACGTGTGTTGTATTTTCAAACAGCCTAATCTTTGCACTTGCATTTTCATAGATGTTATTAATAATATTAATGTATGCATCTTCAATACCGCAGGTTTTCAGAGCCATTGTAACTGCTGATGGTTTCACCGAATCAAAGGCTTTTTCATAATCGATAAAAGCCATGCACAATGGAAGTTCATATTCCCTCGCTCTTTCAATTAGTTCTCTCAGCACATGGATATGATCTATTGTGCTGTAGCCACTCCTGAATCCAGCTTGTTCTCTCGGTTGAGCCATGTCCAGTGTTACCTTCAAGCGGTGTGAAAGAACTTTAGTGAAGATTTTATAAACTACTGATAGGAGGCTGATAGGTCTGTAGTTTCCGAGATCCTCAATGTCACCTTTCTTATGTAGCAGGATCATTGTAGTGGTGTTCCAATCCTCAGGAATCTTTCCTTCATTAAGGCATCGAGTGAAAATTTGGGCGAGTACTGTTTCGATTTCTCCACTTGCTTCTTGTATGATGTCTACAGTAATTCCATCTTCTCCTGGAGCTTTTCCCCGCTTCATGTTCTTGATTGCATGTGCAACTTCTGCTGGAAGGACTGGAGGAACTCTGGTACTGGTATCTTTCATGATTTCTGGAGTGCATGTATCATCCCTTTCATATAATTTGGAGTAGAAATCTTTCACTCTTGTCAAAATTTCGCCTCTATTTCTTGTTACAGAACCATCTTCTTTTCTCAGTGCCATAATCTGTTTTCTTCCCTTACTGAGATGTCCCTTTGCTATCTTTAGGCTTTGGTTGTTTTCAATTGCTTTCCTCACTAGTTCACAGTTGAAATTTCTTACGTCTTCAGTGATACTTTTTCGTACTGTCTTGCATAGCTCTATATATTCCACTTTGGAAGTCACATCTTCTTTAGCTGTCCTCATCTCTCTTCTTTTTTGCATCAACATTTTCGTTTTTCCTGATAATTTATTTACATGCAACTTGTTCTTAGACCCAGCTAATTTTGTTGCTGTTTCCATAAGAGCTTTGGTTACTTTTCTGTTAACTTCAGAGATGTCCACTTCTTCCGATGTTAGGCCTTCTAAAGCAGAGAACCTGTTCTTCAGTTCCAACTTGAAGGTATTATGGTGTTTTTAAGGTTGGTTATGTCAATAGATTTTGTTTGTCTTATGAGCTTGCCACGTTCAAGTTTAGTGTTGAGGTGCATCTTACATCTCACCAATCTATGGTCACTACCTGTGTTGAACTTGTTTAGCACACTGCAGTCTTCTATGACGAATTTTTTGTTACACATAATAAAATCAATTTCACTTGTCGTCCCATTTGGATGTCTCCATGTCCATTTCCTGTGTGGCTTTTTCTTGAAGAAGGAGTTCAAGATGAAAAACCCTTCTGCCTCTGCAAACTCAACGAGAGTATTTCCACGCTGGTTTCTGTTGCTGTGACCGAATTTACCTACTGAAGTTTCATTCTGTTGCCGTTGCCCTATTTTTGCATTGAAATCTCCCATAATTATTTTCAAGTGCTGCTTACCTTTATTATTTAGATGACAAATTTCCTCATAAAATTCTTCAATTTCTTCTTCAGGATGACTTGTGGTGGGTGCATAAGTTTGAATAATCTGAGCCTGGTATCTTTTCGAGAGTTGGATAACAAGTCGTGCAGCTCTGTCAGAGGAACTTTCAACTTCTACAACTTTATCCTTCAGTTTCTTGTTTATTATAAATCCAACACCACTAGTTCTGCCAGTATCTGTCCCACGATAGTAGAAGAGATGTCCACTTTTCAGTTCAATGAGATCTTCTCCTTCCTTTTCTCCTTACCTCACTTAGCCCGACGATGTCCCACTTGATCCTTTGTAGTTCCTCTTCCAATTCAAGAAGTCTTGAATCAGAAGATAGGGAGCGTCCATTGTACGTTGCCAAGGTCAGCATCAGATGGCAGCCTAGTCCGGTCCTCCGGGGATTCTTAGCTCCCTCTGCCTTCATGTCGCACTGGCCGCTGCCTTTGCCAGGTACATTCCAGCTGCCGGAGACTGAGGGCCAAGATTTAAGTTGTGGAGTCATTTTGGAGGGGTTTGGCCATAACTCACCACGCTGGCCAAGCGGGTTGGTGAGTGTGGGATAGAATTTCCTTTAATCCCGATGGTATAGTTATACCGCTATTGGCGGTTGTCAGAGCCCCTTTAGTGGGAACAGGATGCACCACGAGAAGGCGGGGTTGACATTTGTCAAGGAGAGGCTGTGATGTTACGCATCACCTGACCTTACATCCCTATATATATATATATATATATATATATATATATTGTTTAGTTTGAGCTACACTCCTGTCTTTTATAAACTGTATGCAAGGATTGTTAGGAAGGAACATAGCATAACATTAGTTTCAAGCATCATATGCATTGGACATATTTGAATATCAGCAATGTGGATCACTCGTAGAAGCAGCACTGTTTCATACACTTAAGAAGCTTCTGATAGATGAATTGCCATTAAACTTATAATGTATTCCCTTCCAGATTCTAAATTAAAAGTGGTAGATTTAAACTCAGTCAATTATTGTGAGCCACTGTTAAATTTACAAATTTTGAGCTTCCGTGTATCCAAACAGTTCTTTATAAGATATAAAAAACATCTTTATCAAATATTCAATTAATTATTTCCAGTATATTGAGTTTTGTGAAGATGTATTCAGTGAGCACATAATGACATAATTACAATTCATTACATTTCTCCCTTTGTTTGTGACCTGATTTTGGAAGTTAAGAATATGTTCCCCTACAGTGAAAGCACCTTTAAAAGGCATGGAAGCAATAGATATTAACTGTGGTGTTGTAGCTATTGGAAATATTAAATTTGAGTGGTTAAAGAAGGTGAATCTCTCAATCATTCAAGTAAAATATAATAATTACAACAGATTTTGGGCTTTGTGATCTGTACTTGTGTATCTATGTCACTTTGATTTTCTGGTATAGCACTTAAATATCTCAGTAATGTGGTAAAATTAGTGGTAACACTGCAAAAATTGAGTGACACATTTTAATTTTGAACTCCAGCAAATTGTCATTAAATAGACTCTGTAATATGACAAAACACAGTTACAGACATCTCTGGCTGTGGAGACTTAGCATTTCAAAGTGCATTACTAGTGAACAGAGGGAAATTTCAATGCGCCGCCCCGGTGGCGCAGTGGTCTAAGGCGCTGGCCTCTGATCATTCGTCCGTAAGGGGTCCGGGTTCGAATCCCGGTCAGGCATGGATGTTGTGTTTGTCTTACGGCACTGGCTCTCTCCCTTCCCTGGAACCAGTGACCCTAAATTAGGGACGGGCGACTGCTTATAGCCCATTGAGTTGCTCACAGTGGTCGTTAAACCTCCAATTAAAAAAAAAATAATAATAAAAAAAAAAAAAAAAAAAAAAAATTTCAATGCCCAAGAGAGCTCGTATCAAGTTATCACAAATATGTAGCAGGGCTACAAATCCGATAAATTTTGGATTCCTAATACCAGGGTGAGTCATAAGTTCGTAGCGTTTTGTGGTACAGATGGAGAAGCTCTGCCGAACAGGTAGGACATGCGCAGTAAGGTGGAATGTGTCCCACGCCTGATTGGGTGTCGTTCTCTGCTGCTCAGTCAGGTAGGCATGTGCTGGGCCTAATATGTGTGTGCCGCTCATACGAGATGAGCATGTCGGAGGAGACTTGTTCATGTGCTTCTATGCCATTATTGGAAAAAAGGGTTAAATGTGACAGCTGCTGCAGAGGAAATTTGTAATGTAGAAGGTGAGGGGACAGTGCACCCTGCAACAGCAAGAAAATGGTTCCAACGTTTCCACTCTGGAGACACAGAGCTTGTTGACAAACCGAGGTGTGGGAGCTCAGCTGTTGAACAGCATCCAGGAACCAGCACCTGGTGAATAGCAGAGGAGGCCCATGCATCACAAACCACCATTGTTCATCACCTACACCAGCTCGGTTTTCACACCAGACATCCGTGAATGGTGCTCCATGAGCTGAGCCCAAAGCAAGCTGAAGTGCATGTCACTCTGTGTGGAGACTAGCTGCAAAATCCATGTGACAACCGGTTTTGGCAGAGAATCGTAATGAATGAATAGATGTGGGTCTTCCTATATTATCCTGATACCGGAAAACAATGGCTGCGGCCAGGGATGAGACTCAAACAGTAGTTTAAAGAGGGTGATTTGAAGTGAAGACAATGTTGTGTGTATGGTAGAATTTCGAGGTCCTGTCCTCTGGGAGCTTGTGCCACATGGTCGGGCCATCGACGGGAAGCTGTATGCCGACCAGCTGCAACACATATATGACATTTTACGGCAGTGCAACCTTGCAGTGGTGTACAGAAAGAAGCTCCTCCTGCAATTCGACAACACCTCATGTTATAGATCATGGATTGTTGGCCAGAAAATTCAGAATTAGAATGGCGTCAAAATCCTACCACACCCATCGTATAGCCCGGAATTTTCACCTGTTCCTTTCCATGGCGCACTTCTTGGCCGACAGACAGTTCCATTCCTTGGAGGCTGTGAAAGGGGGCATCACCGAGTTGTTTGCGTCCAAGCCAGCCACCTGGTATTGCAAAGGCATTGCATCTTTGGCCGAACTTTGGCGAAGGACCATAGACTCTGATAGACTGTATTTTGCCGAATAGCCGTATGTGGTCAATATGTGGTACCGGACTGAACATTGTACCCCAAAATGCTATGGACTTATGACTCACCCTGGTAAAGCACAAAAATCACAGGAATGCTCTGGTCACAATGGACATTGTTGTGTTTTATGGAAACATACCATCACTGGACAGAAATATGATCTTCAGGAATGAGTGCAGATGATTCGAAATCATGTCACAATAATTGCCACATACACCTCAGAGAACCTCACACCATGATGTTACACCACCACCTGCTTGTATCGTTCATAGTAAGCAGACCTGCCAGGTTTTACGGTTTACCCGTAAAATTTACAGAAATGTTACTTGTTTTACGATTTTACGGGCAAAATGTTAATTTTACCGATTTGGCGATTCTCCGAGATTTTTTTCTTTTTCTGACGATTTTGCACCCACTATTAAAACTTTTTTTTTTTTTAAGCTTAATCCATTCAAAGTAAAGTGCCGATGTAAGTTACGAATAAGTTTTTAGTTACATGTGTTTATTTGGGAACATTTTGCTGCAGTTTTCCCACGTTTTAGGTTGTTGTTTTGCCTTTTTTTAAACACTAGAACACCAACCAGCTGGGCTTATTTAACCTTCTGTTTGGTTCTCTCCCTCTCTTGTGCACGCTTTTCCCCCGCCTTTCTTTTCAGATCATGCGTTGTTCATCTCCCGAGTCGCAACTTCTCAGAAGGCCAGCGTGGGGTGTGTCCGCGTTGGAGCAGGTGTCTTTTATCTTTATTCCTCCCAGTTCGAAATTCTATCTCAGAGCGTAGTTATCGTAGAAAAAAATTCCAACGGATTTTAAATCTGTGGAATTTTTAACCCCAGATCGATACCCAACATGACGAAATTAAGCAAAAACTGCCAGTTTTGTGAAATTAAAAATGCATTGGGGCATGCATGGTTTCGTAACTTCTTCTCTGGCAATAAATTTGACCTAACGAAAGAATGCTACTATAAGAGGAAGTTAAAAAAAAAGAAGTAAGTCCAATGTTCATTCGAGCCAGTGCTGCTCCAGCAAAGATTTATTTTGCTGGTCTGTTAGTCAGTAAGTTTTCTACGCTTTCCAACGTGCTTTGTTCATCGCTCGGTAACGTTCATAAAAATGTCTTGGCTTGATTCAATGAAATTAATATGTTGGGGTACATACTAATTCATCTAATCCTTATTGAAAATGGTCAAAGGTAAGGTCAAGACGTAGGAGCGGGATTCATTCTTCCGCCCTTTTGCGTGATGACTTGCGTAAAATCAAAGCATGATTGTGATGAAGTTTGGGTATGCTGTTCAGCACCCATAGTGGACCTATCCTATTGAAAATAGTTGTTATCAGCATTCACAGGGACAGTGTAGTAGCACATGCGCAAAATTTGTTCGCTCGCGTTTCAGAATTTTAGCACAATATCTTCCATGGAAATTGACCGATTTGGATAGAATTTTTAATTATAAAACGACGCGTGTGTGGCAGCTTTTTAATTTAGAAATTAACGGGCACAAAAAATGTTCTATAATCAAGCAAAAACACGCAAAATATCAATTAATTCATACTAAGGGATTCGTAAAGAAAACAGTAAAGTATCGGGGAGAACACTGTTGCTTTCGCAAACCCACACTTTTTTGTAGGTATGAAATTTTGGGCTTTTAGTAAACAACTCTGAATTTTAAAATATCCGGATTTTGACAGCACGAGTTTAATCTAGAGAGGAAGTGGATTTTTTTTTTTATCTGTTTGAAAAAAAAAGCGCCATTGGCTTTGTAACTTCTATCAAACCGAATTGAATTGTGTGATATTTAGAGATTTTCATTTTCTAAAGCAGTACGTGTATTCTACAGTTTGTCATGTCAGGCCTTTTTTTTTTTTTTTTTTCTTCTTTGCAGAGACATAAGATCGGAGTTAAAATCCCGGTTCAAACGTTTTATGCCGTGGTTACGCCGCCACAAAGAGAGCAGGGGACGAGATGGGGAGGATGTCACCGACGAAGTGGCTGCATCGTTCCAGTTACGCCTGATATAAAAGACAGTTGGTTTTGTTCCGGCAAAACAATTGTGTTAGTTTACTGCAGGAGAGGGGTTGGTTCAGACGTTGATGGGCCCAGATTGTTTTTAAAAGGAATGACTAGAGAAGCTCTATTCGGTAAGATGAAGGGAGGGGGAGGACAGGAAGAGAAGACAGAACTTTATTATAAAATCAGTGCCATTTTGAAGTATAACGGATGCCGCTAAAGGGATCGGATTTAGTAAAAGACAAGGCATCGATCCGCCTGTGAGGAATGATGGGGAGGGAGGGGACGAACTCAAGGGAATGACATTCGTAACTAAAACCTAAACCTTTGTTTTTAGATGAAAGAACCTTTCAGTTGCTCTCTGCTTTCCTAGCTGACCAGCTCGAATCGGATAACTCTGTAATCGGTATTTTTCCTCTACTATAGCAGTTTTTACTTACATTTTTTTTTTCCTGAGTGGTAATAAATTTAGTATTAGTGATTCGCTATGAGCAGCAACATAAAAGGGGGAAAAAAGTACTATAAAATATTTCATGATTCGTATTCTGCGGAATTCCCGTGTATTGCGAAATCTTCAAGAAAGGAAAATATGCGTTTCGCGCTACGTGCCGATGCAATTTCAACATTTCGCATGGTGGAAGGAATGATATTACAAATCATATTTCTAGTGACAAGCATAAATATAACGTTGACTGCGTGGGAAAAAAAAATAGCGAAATTAACTTCCTTTGTTAAAAGTTATAATGAACTTCTATGAGATTCGTACAAAATGTTTGTTCACTTCATTTTTAGTTGAACATAATTTACCAGTTAGTGTCTCTCAGTCACTCTTACTTATTTAATTTTTTTATTTGACTGTCTCATCGTCCGTGTCTCTGTAAGATAAAAACCTAACATGAAAATGGTTCGTTTTTGAAAATATTCTAGTATGTTTCATGACGGCGTGGGACATGATCCCATTGAAAGGGTAGAACATTCTTCCCTTTAGATGCAAACTTCTGTAAAAGTAAATTTTTATCACTTTATAGGTCATAATGATAGCATAGTAATGAGAAATTATGTATAGAATTTATTTTAATCGATATGAATGTGCCGATAAATTTAAACATCTGTAGACACTTCAATTAAAAGTTGATGGTTCATTTGGGTAACATCGTTTTTTAAATCGATATGTTCGGTACATTTAATCAATATGCGCGACAAGTAATTTAATCGAATATATCGATTAAAAATTTCATCGAATATATCGATTAATTTTTTTACGAATTTCTGTTTCTGAAAGTTGGCAGGTCTGAGTAAGAATGCATGACCTATATTCTTGTCATTTTTCCTTCAAACATTTTTCTTCAACTATCAGCACATGTACAATTAGTTTGGACTTGTCTGTCATATGTGTCCCCGTGTTGGTATGGTACCCTTGGTACTAAGCCAGTTGCAGTTGTTTGTGCCTGGTAGTGAGAACAGGATGGTAAGAGTGCCATCTACACTTGTGTCCCAACCATGGTAGAGGTAAACGCAGTTTTCAGAGGGAACTTTGATCTGCTGATCAGGGTTTGCACAGGGCCTGGAATCTGAAATGTTTAATTTCCAGGCCAGGAAATCCTTGAAAACAGTAGATTTGCTCTTATGGAGTCCTGGAAAATTGTGTTTTTTTTTTGTTTGTTTTGTTTTTTTGCATTAAGTCTTTTGAAATGTGGATTTTTTTTTTGTTTTTTTTTTTGCATTAAGTCTTTTGAAATGTGGATTTTTTTTTTTTCTTCTGTAAAACTTAATATGTAACTCTTGGCATACTGGTTGCCTCCTCTTTGTAGTGCAAACTGGGCGATGAAAGGTGCAATAGCTCCCGGGCTATTGTGTCAGAATTCCTGCATGTGTCACGATGCAAAGTGGCCTTGAAGGGAGGACCGTCTACCATAAACCAGGCATGTACCTGGCACATAAAGTAACCCACTGACTGGCTAACAGATTTGGATGCAAACGCGGGGGGGGGGGTGCTATCTCCATCAAAACTACCATGTTTCCATCTTTCACCGCTGAAGTGTCGAGCAGTGGCCATCTGGGCTCAGCTCATAACTAATCCCCACACAGCACGCACTGTGTCACATGTCCTGAGGAATGCTCTCAGGCTACATTAGTCATTAGGTAAGATACTTCCGTGTTCTCTTGAGTTCCATTTTTTTATTGTTTGTTCATGCTCATCTGTTTATGTTTTCCATTCCATCGCCTGCATTTGTTACTTTGTTCATTTAACAACAAGGTTGTGGTTTGTTCGTTTTATTCATTCTTTTGGGATATGGCTGGAAAATGTGAATTACAAGAAGTTTGATTAGAGAAGTTTATTTTCAGGATGGCTGTTAACTGATACCAGTAACAAATCTAGAACTTGTTGCAAACTGTGCATCAAAAACTTTTGACATTTCCAACATGGGTGTATCTGAATTGAAAAGCCACGTGAGAGGTAAAAAACATCTGCAACTTGCTAAATGTGCAAATACCATTATTTCTACCTGTACCACCATTACTGACTACATGAATGTGCAATCCACATGGAAAGGCCACCAAATTTCCCTTCATCTTCTACCATAAGCTCGTGAAAAGAAATGAGAAATGGAAGCTTCAAGCTCAAGCAATACAAAGGTAAGAACTTTTGTGACCCCCATGGAATGTCAGACATTGGAGGTGCTGTGGGCTATGAAACTTAACTATTCATATAAATCATATGAACTAGTTCAGCCAATAAAGGAAGCTTAATAAATCTAAAGTGTTGACTAAAAGTCATTCAACATAACTACATATATGGTTTTTTTCATCCTTTTTTTTTTTTTGTATGATGTCTACTAAGTAAAACACCAATAACAAACACATTGTGCAACAAAAAAAAAAATGAATGGATGGATGAATGACAAAGAATCAATCTGAGCTGTTTTACAAGTTATTAAGGTATTTTTTTCTTTCTACATTAACTATTTTAATAAAAACTAACATATTTATATTATGTATGGTGATTAAAAATGCAAACCTGAAAAATGGTGTATATTAGTCCTGGAATAAGTTCTGGACTATGCTGCACAAATCCTGGCAGGTTCCTGTGTTGTATTGGGTAGTCATAGCATCTGTGCTTGTCCATCTGTTGGCAAGTAGTATCTATTCAGTTTGTTCCCCACCTTGAGGATCGCCACTAATTTCTGTCTAATTTCTGTCCACCATTCAACTGTTGTGCTGTGTGCACTACTTACCAGACATTGTGTGTCTAAAATAGATGCACAAAAGCACTGAACATCAACTGTCAATCCTTTGAAATTCCTTCGAATTATTCCCCTGTAAGATTCTTGGCATGAATCCATTATTAGGTTACAGCGGTTATCACTATGGGGTATTGGAGGCTTTGACTGGCTCAGATTAGAAGTTTGCAAATTCAAAGCCAGACCCACCCCAGGCTTTTTTCAGCAGTGAAGTGAAAAATTCCAGGGCCTGGACTGGAAGATTGAAATGAAATTCTGTTTTCCCACCATTGGCTTTAATTCCTCTTAACATTTTGACCACTGCAGTTATCGGGGTTTGGATACCTACCCTATGCACATTTGTTACATATAATGCAGTTACTTCATGATCCAAAAACTCCTTATGAGGTTTTTTAAATTCATGCTTGGAAAGGAAACTCAGTGTGCCACTTATACCTAGAACTACGAAAGCAAGCATTCATCTTGTGCTATAAAGATTTCATGTAAAATGAAGTAATTACTAGGGATTCATATTAGTCAGGGTCTTTGGATGCCATAAAAATGCCTTACTGTCATCTCAGAGCGATGTTTATATATCCAGAGTTACAGACTAAAACACGTGGCTTTTTTTGTTTTCCAAGAAATGTTCACATAAACAGTTTCATGAAACCAGATGGCTCAGCTTTCGTCATACTTTATAGCTACAATGGGGATAAGGAAGTTTGGAGTATTTGTTCACATATCTGGAGATCGAGGCTATCTTGCTCATACTTAAGTGTGGAAGAGGAAATGCATTTATAACAGATGTAGGTAGTAAAGTCTAAACCTCATCTAGAAGAGGAATTTCTTCCTGAAGTGTCTCATCTCTGTGCCTTACTTCTCAGATAATTCTGTATGTAGAGCAACTTTGTTTCTTCAAAGGATGCCTTGTGTTATTTCCAATGAGTGGCAAAAAATGCTGGATGAAAGTCTTAAATGGGCCAGGCTTTCCAAAATCAGGCCCATGCAGACAAGATTCCTAAGTTGTTACTTAGCCTCAGTTTCTTGGAAATTTGTTTGTCTCGGTGGTGTAACAGTGACATTCCCAAGTGGAAATTGAGAGATGCAAATCTAATTCACACTCCAAGGTGATGCAGTTTTCTGAAGAGAAGGGTACATGTAAAGTAGTAATGCATACCTGCCAACCTGAGAAAATTCAAATGTGTAAAATTGTGCGCAAATGACATTTATAATGATTTTTTTTAACTATGCGCAAACAACATTTATAATGAATTTAGATGTACAAGTAAAAATAAATTCAAATATATGTGCATTTGATCATTTTATATGTTTATAATATAAACAAATTTATCACATTTTGACATGATACTCGACGTTTTCCGTCGTCCGTAGCGGACCGACGATTCCCATAGCATACTCAATGTCTTCCGTCGTCTGTACCGGACTGACGATTATCATAGCGTACTCGCTGTTTTCCGTCGTCCGTAGCATACTCGACGTATTCCGTCGTCCCAAGAAGACCTATGATTATCATAGCATACTCTTATGTTTTCTGTCATCCGCAGAGGACCAACTATTGCCATAGTAACCGTAAAATCCGCAGAATCTTTCCTTCCACCGCATGATCTTTATTCAGCGTCAAGCATAACAGTGTGCACGGAGAATTTACTGTGCCGAAGTCCCGCCGACGCAGCACGGATGTTCTGCCGCGCGATGGCGCAAAATTCCCATCTCTGTTATATATTTTATTTATAGGAATATTTTTAACAAAAAATACAGAAAATTTTAAAAATCCAGAAGAAAAGTTCTTGCGGCAAGAAAACCGGAAGACTGTATAAAAAAACCCGGAAAACATCTGCAATATCGAGAGGAGTTGGCAGGTATGATTTAATTGAAACATTAACAAATATTTCTCAAGGAAGATTTATATATATATATATATATATATATTTTAAATATACGGAGATGCGTAAAAAAACGTGATTTATGTGTAAAATCGTAAAGAACAGTTAAAATGTGTAAATTTTACGTGTAATGCGTAAAAGTTGGCAGGTATGGTAATGTGATGGTGCTAATGAACCCCAATAATTATATGCTTAGTCCCTATATTTCATCACAAATTACCATGACACCACAACTAATCACTCTGGACTACTGGAACATAAGCCAGGTGCATGGTTTTATTCAGGGGCGGATTGGTACGACCAAATCAGGCCGGGAATAGCTGTTTTTTCCAAGCAATTTTTATACTTCTTTGGTCACTGATCACCTATTGCACAATGGTATTGGCAACTCTTCCTTAAATAGATGCATTTTTAAGTCTACCAATTTTAACACTTGAACCACCATTTTGATACGTGAACTAGTATTGGGATATTGTTCCTTTTAAGGTAAATGTGGGTGTGACACAGATTTCGGAATATATCTACGGAAGAATCGCTTTGTGCTCTGGGTCAGCCTGTGGAGATGATGGACCCTCACAAAAGGTATTACTAGTCTCCTTCAAGATTAAAAGAGAAGAGTTGGGGCAACCAATAACCCTGAGCTCCAAGTGCAACGACATACGTATAACTGTAGTTAGCTTAATTAATTTATGACATCCTGTTTGGTCCAGCGGCACTTCTCCCAGATAAGTACAAAGAATTTTTTTATTTCGTTTCATGGCAAGCACCCAACAAATTTAGATAAAAAGAAACTTTTTTTTAAGGAAACTGCCACCAAACAGATGTCATCGCTCTTTTCATGTTACTAAGTGTGTCACAGAAAAATTCATATCGGCAGCCACCGGGAATCGAACCCAGGGTCTTCCAGTTGTGCACCGAACATGCTACCACTGCACCACAGCGGCCTTGAGTTCTCCAGACACTATTTCTTAGACAGAATTTCAAACAAAAAAGAATACGAGAAAGTAAGCCATTTTTTCAGTGGTCCACTGGGAAATGTCCCGGTGGGCCAATCTGCCCCTGGTTTTATTGTCTTCATATAGTTCTCTCAAGATAGGTTTTGGATTCAAATCCCAGTGAGGCATGGCTGTTGTGTTTTTGTCTTCCTAAACTGGTTCTCTCCCTTTCCTGAAACCAGTGGCCTTAAATTAGAAAAGGGTAACTGCTTTATAGCCCACGAAGTTGTTCATAGGAGTTGTTAAACCCTCAAACAAACAGAAAAATGAAGAAATTTGATGGAGTATACATTTCCCTCACAGATATTTTGTGTTCCATGAAAGTGGGTGACATTCAAGTTTATGGAATCATATTAAGAACTGAAGAACAGTTTTTGTTGTTTCGATGGACTGTTAGCAACCTGAATATCTCACGAGAAAAACTACTATAATTAGCATGCTTTTGAATACATTTTTATTTTCATCTGTAACCTTACTGTTTCAATGTTGGATAACAAAAGCATTCATGGCCTGTTGCCTAAAGAGCACCCCCAAGTTATAAATGCAAGGCAGTGTTGATTGAAATATGACCACATGCCAAATAATAACATTGGCCTGAAAATGGTGTAAAAAAAAGGGGGGGGGGTTAATCACATAAAATTTATGAGGGTTATCTTGGCTGCAGAACATTGTGTGATTGTAGCTGAATATATCTGCTAGTTAAAATCAATTCAACGTCATGAAAAGTATCGGTGTTTGCAATGGGATATGCAAAGTAATTTTGAAGTGTTCTGGAAATGGTAGCTGTTAACAGCTGCTGCACTGGTTCTTTGTCTTGAGGATAACATTGCCACTGCTGAATGTATTCAATCTGCAGTAGGTGTTGCCACACACATATCCAGGAATTTTGCTTTAGGGGGGGGGGTGAGTCTGAGCGAAAACTTAGAATAATTTATGCATAGCATATGTAGGTGGCACGTTTTATTGACCATATGCTGTACCAACCTGCCACATGCATAATGTACATTTTACCATGCCACGTCTGTTGGGGAAGGGAGGAGGAACCCTGAGATTACAGAGACAAATTTTCAAACTGATATAATAGAAATAAAATAATAAATTAAGGTTTCTACTAGGAATAAATGAAAAGACCAAATGCGAAATTTATAGAAATATATTAAACTGCCGATTAAAATTGCACAAAAACTTGCGTTAAAGGTCATTCATAAACAACCTGTTCTATATTCATTCATTAATTTTAATAGACTACATAAAGAAGTTTAAGAAGTTCTTTACTGCCTTTATTTAATGTGTAGGTAGCCGTAGGCCCCCAGGCCCAGTTACAGATTTGCTTGTTGCTTCGTATAAAAAAAATTGTGAACAATTAAAAAAATAATTTTTAAAAATCCACATTTTTTGTTGTTGTACCGCCTCCTTGGATACATGCCTGGGCATTGCTGTAGTACCCCTTCTAAAAGAAAAAAAAAAGAGTGGAAGTAATAACAATTTGGAAATCTGTAGCTAGAATGATTTGATGATCACAAATAAGCACTGTAGAAAATATTGTAGGGTCGAAGCTTACCAGGGAATGTTTTCAATAATGTTTGTACATAGGAGCCCCATAGCAGAAAGTTTTTCGTCAGTCTGCGACAGATATCATTGTGCCACAAAATAATCTGCGGGTGGTCACTAAACAAAATAACTACTAGATGCAAAATACAATAAAAATGGCACAGACATATTATTCTATCTTAAAAAAAGTCTAACCTAGGTACTACAGCAATTGCAATGTTAATTAGGATCAAGAACAATCTGGCCCTCTGTTTGGAATTTTGGCACCATTTTCAAGCTCAAACAAAAAGATTTAGGGAGTAAAATAATATTTAATAACAATGAAATGCAGAGGTATCACTAGAAAAAAATTGTGGTAACAGTTAGAAGTCAGCTCTGTTCTACTTCCATTTTTGGAACATTTTCTCCATATCCCATCTCAAATACAAACATTTATGTAATTAAATGATGAAAATGAAGAAGCACAGCAGGTGGAGGGTTATTAGAGGGTGAAATTTTTGCTCCGTACAACTTTGGTTTTCAGAAAATTTTCCTCCATTTTCAATCTTAAATACAAACATTTATCTAATAAAATGATATTCAATGACCATATAGAGCTGAGGGATCATCGCAAGAAAAAGAATTTAAGATAACTAGGCTTTGTCAAACTTTCTTTTTCGGAAATTGTTGCCTCCATTTTCAAACTAAAACAAATATTTAAACAATAAAATGATATTTAACAGCAATATCAGACAATCCTCTCTTCGAGCATCAAGGTAACTTCGCGAGGAAAAAAATTACAATTACGGAAGAAATCCTCACTCTGCCTAACATCCGCTTTCGGAAATTTTGAAAGGCGGAAAACTTGCATCTATGACGGGGAGTCTGCAAGATGATTTAATAGTGTTCTGGGGATGTTGTTTTTGTCTGCAGGACCAAAATAAATCTGTGATGTATGTCGGGCGTCGCCGCAATTTTGCTACGAGGATGAGTACAAAATATACCTGTGATGTACGTCGGCCATCGCCGTGATTCCGCTATGGGGATGAATACAATATGAATCTAAGATGTATGTCGGCCGTCGCTACGATTCTGTTGCGAATATGAGTACAAAACAAATCTGCGATGTGTGTTGGCCGTCGCCGCGATTTTGCTACCAGGATGAGTACAAATTATATCTGCGATGGCAGTTGCCGCGATTTTGCTATGAGGATGAGTACAAAATATATCTGCGTGTACGTTGGCTGTCGCGAGACAAAAAAAATATGATTACAGGAGAAATCTTCACTTTGTTTAACTTCCGTTTTCGGAAATTTTGAAAGGCGGAAAACTTGCATCAACACTGGTGTGCAAAAATTAAGGACAAAGAGGAGAAATTAGCATAGCAGCGGAACGAGCAGGCAGAACGGACCGAAAGACCACTCAGGAGATAGACTAGGTTCCGGTACGGTAGGGCAGGCACATATATGCAGCATGACGTGGGGGCGGAAGGGTATAAAGCACATGGGTGGTGTACACTCAGCAATTCGGTGAAAGCTATTTCATGGTGTACATCGGTTTGAATGACGTCAAGTTGCTGCCACCGTGTGATATGACCAACAGGCAATCCAGTAGATGACATCTGGATGACTTTACCCGAGGTCGCGTCATTGGGAAGTTAGAAGAAGGTCGAAGTGTGGCCAAGGAGTTCGGGATCGCTCACAGCATCGTTTCACGAGCTTGTAGAGCAGGACAGGAACAGCTGTCTGGGAGTTTAGCAGTGGTCGTCCACGAGCAACCACGGCGGCAGACCACCAGTATATTGTCCTACAGGCGAGATGAGACAGGCGGCAGACAGCGGGAGAAATCGCAAGGCACATGCAACAGACAACTGAACATCTGTTATCGCGTTTTACCGTAGCCAGGAGGCTGCACAAAGGTGGTCTATTTGCACGACGACCGGTACGGTGTGTGCCATTAACGCCTGCTCATCGGAGACTGCGGTTTCTCTGGTGCCAGGAACACATGAACTGGACACATCAGCAATAGGGTCAAGTTCTCTTTACGGATGAGCCGATTTAGTCTGACGAGCGATTCTGGATGTATACACATCTGGAGAGAGCAGGCAACACGCAATAACACCTCCAACATCATTGAAAGGACCGGTTTGGAGGTGGCGGAGTTCTCGTTTGGGACGGTATCATGCTTGGTAGCTGTACTGACCTCCACATCTTCCAAGGAGGTTCAGTCGCTGGTGGCCGCTATTGTACTGAGTTTCTCCTGCCTCACATGCGTCTGTTTAGAGGTGCTGTGGGTCCTGAGTTCCTCTTCATGGACGACAATGCTACACCTCATCGTACAGTGGCTGTCGCAGAGCTGTTGGAGAGTGAAGATATTCAACGCATGGATTTGCCCGCAAGGTCCCGGACCTAAATCCAAAATCGAACACGTGTGGGACCTTCTCGGGAGACGCTTGGCAGCCCGTCACCAGCCGCCAGCAATGATTCCGTAGCTGCGATTGGCGCTACAAGAGGAATGGGTCGCGATGCCTCAACAGCTCCTTGACAACCTCATCCTCAGCATGGACAGACATTGTAAATCGAAGTCAGGGATGATCATATCCCCTACTAAAGACTGGATTTTTCTTGGCAGCCGCCTGTCCCATGGACGTTTCTGTCTTCTGCCCAGTTGTGCTCGAAGCTACCTTTTTAATAAAGTGTCTTTGGATTCCTTGTTTGGACGGTTTTGCTCACTTGTCCCATATTCTTACATCTTGTATATCCCCATAACCCTATTAAATCTGCAAGTAGATTTAATAGGGTTATGGGTATATAATTTTTGTCTGCAGGACCAAAATAAATCTGCAACATACGTCGCCCGTTGCCGCGATTCTGCTATGGAGCATAGGAGTTGCCATTCACTTACACAAAATCCAGGAATTTGTGCATTGTAAGTGCTAAATCACCATTCAGGCATGTGAATATTATGCTGGCAAGAGTTGAGGGATAATGAGTGACATTGAAATTAATCTATGGATGTGATAAGTGCTTCTCGGGTCTCATGTTTCTAGAGTATTGGTATTTATAATTTTTTGTCACTAAGGAATGCGAGAAGTGAATCAGTGCTGTATTAAAATGATGCGAGAAGTGAATTATTGCGTTACCAAATTTTGTGAAGAGAATGTGTCAAAGCTATCTTCTTGTGCAGCTTTTAAGAGAGTTAGCCCGAGCTGAGGTGTTGCTGTCAACTAACTATCTTCCAACTCCACTCACTTGGTCTGTTGTCTTTTCACTTTGAAAATTCTTCCCTTTATACTATGAAAACGTTTTAAGAATGATTCTTCCATATTTTCATTTCGAGTTTTTTTCAACAAAAAATTTCACTTATGCCTCAGTGGCTAATGACATTTGCCCTCTACTGGATTTACAATTTCATAGTTTCATGCTCAGTTTCCTTTGCTAATATTTTGAGTTATCTCAAAATAAGTAACCAATTTTCTTCATAAATTAGTATGATTCACAAGCTATATTTTTATAATCAGGCACAAAACCAAATGAGAAATTGTGAATAGACATAATGCATCACTCAGAAGTACATGATGTATGATTGTGCAGTAAGACTAACTTATTAACAGGAATACTTGAGTTTATATATCCAACAAATCGCTATCCTTTTCATTCTAGTCACTGTGGGAATGGCTTAATCCAATAGTAATGCTGATCAACACATTCCTGTAATTTCTCATTTGCAATTGCATCGAGAGTCTTTGTGACATTCTGTTGAATTTCCTAAACAATTCATTTCCGGCTCCAGAATTTTTATGTGGAAGGAAATCAGTGTGGGCCGCCCTGGTGGCGCAGTGGTCTAAGGCGCTGGCCTCTGATCATTCGTCCGTAAGGGGTCCGGGTTCGAATCCCGGTGAGGCATGGATGTTGTGTTTGTCTTACGGCACTGGTTCTCTCTTCCCTGGAACCAGTGACCCTAAATTAGGAACAGGCGACTGCTTATAGCCCATTGAGTTGCTCACGGTGGTCGTTAAAACCTCCAATCAAAAAATAAATAAATAAATAAATAAATAAATCAGTGTGGTTGTAGAAAGAGGTCCTAGGGGTTGTAGAAAGATATCTTGGAATGCTATTTCCACAGCAAACACAATAGTTTAATCTAAATTGTTTCAGAGCAATAAAAATCACAAAAGTTTTCTAAGTATGTTTCCACCCTTTAGTTGCAAATGAGACGAACTTTCGACTCCTCCTCATAACAAAAGTTCAACCAATTAGCAAAAAATAATATATACTGAGTAGCCAATTCATTAGGACCAGCAGACCATTTTACATAAAGAGGCTGATATGTGTTGCCATCAGGTCAACATTCCATGTAGTAGTTCAGAATATGTTACTTAAAGTCAAACAGGAAAATGATGTGACTTAATGGACTTTGAGCATGGGATGATAATGGGAAATGAAGAAATGTTGCAAGTAACAGCAAAAAATTGCAGGAGCAACAGTACTAAAAGTATGAAGAATGGTTGACATAGTAAAAAACCAAAACTGGTAGTGGTTGCATGACTTGTGGTTGGACACAGCAAGTCAATGCCCAAGATGAAAAAATAGGTAGATACAGAATTTGCAACAGTGAGCCAAGTAACAATATTTCAATTGCAGACAATGCCAAATTGTGTTCCACCATATATTGTGTCATACATTGCACCATACGTGTTACAACAGAAAACTTGTCCATACATCACTGATGTCTGCAATGAATATGACAAAGTGTCACCTGTGACAAATGTTGACAGCACTAGAGGTAGACCCTAAATGATTCGACAAGGATCATGTGGTCTGACAAATAACATTTTCAAGTTCACCATGCTGATCGGATAGTACACATTTTGAAATGGCACAGGAAAGAATGCATCTACCCTACATGGTCACAATTCTACAGGCTGGCAGAGGCAGTGTAATGGCATAGGCCAAGTTTTCGTGAGAAACTTTGAAGTGGACCTATGTCTAAGCATATTTAAACACTGCTGCTGATCATGCTTAACTACACCGGCGTGCAAATAGTAAGGACAAGACGGTTTTTCGAATGTAACGTCGTGCAGAAGTGCTCCACATCGACTCAAATCATACCATAAGATCCCCAAGATGTAAGAATATGGGACAAGAGAGCAAAACCGTCCAAACAAGAAATCCAAAGGATACAAAGGCACTTTATTGAAAAGGTAGCTTCGAGCACAACTGGACAGAAGACAGAAATGTCCATGTGACAGGCGGCTGCCAAGAAAAATCCAGTCTTTAGTAGGGGATATGATCACCCCTGACTGCGTTGCAGGATTTACAACGTCTGTCCAGGCTGAGGACGAGGTTGTCAAGGAGCTGTTAAGGCATCGCGGTGCATTCCTCTTGTAGCGCCAATCGCAGCTGCGGAATCGTTGCTGGCGGCTGGTCACATGCTGCCAAGCGTCTCCTGAGAAGGTCTCACACGTGTTCGATTGGATTTAGGTCCGGGGACCTTGCGGGCCAATCCATGCATTGAATATCTTCACTCTCCAACAGCTCTGCGACAGCCACTGTACGATGAGGTGTAGCGTTGTAGTCCACGAAGAGGAATTCAGGACCCATTGCACCTCTAAACAGACGCACGTGAGGCAGGAGAACCTCGGTACAGTTGGAGACACCAGCGACTGAACCTCCATGGAAGATGTGGAGGTCAGTACAGCTACCAAGCATGATACCGCCCCAAACGAGAACTCATCCACCTCCAAACCGGTCCCTTTCGATGATGTTGGAGGTGTGATTGCGTGTTCCCTGTTCTCTCCAGATGTGTATACGTCCAGAATCGTTCATCAGACTAAATCGGCTCTCATCCGTAAAGAGAACTCGACCCCATTGCTGATGTGTCCAGTTCTTGTGTTTCTGGCACCACAGAAACCGCCGTTTCTGATGAGCAGGCGTTAATGGCACATACCATACTGGTCATCGTGTAAATAGACCACCTTTGTGCAGCCTCCTGGCTACGGTAAAACGCGATAACGGACGTCCAGTTGTCTGTTGCATGTGCCTTGCGATTTCTCCCGCTGTCTCTTCTCGCATGTAGCACAATATACCAGTCATCCGCCGCCGTGGTTGCTCGTGAACGACCACTGCTAAACTCTCGGACAGCTGTTCCTGTCGTTTGATGTGCTCTCCAAGCTCTGGAAACGATGCTGTGAGCTATCCCGAACTCCTCGGCCACACTAGTCACACTTTGACCTTCTTCCAACTTCCCAATGACGTGGCCTCGGGTAAAGGTAAAGTCATCCAGATGTCATCTACTGGATTGCCTGTTGGCCATATCACACGGTGGCAGCAACTCGACGTCGTTCAAACCGATGTACACCGTGCAATAGCTTTCACCGAATTTCTGAGCGTACACCGCCCGTGTGCTTCATACCCTTCCAACACTTCCCCCTACATCATGCTGCATATATGCGCATGCCCTACCGTACCGGACCCTAGTCTATCTCCTGAGTGGTCTTTCAGTCCGTTCTGCCTGCCCGTTCCGCTGTTATGCTAATTTCTCATCTTCGTCCTTAATTTTTGCACACCAGTGTATGATCACTTTCTACATCTGTGCTGATGAATAACTTCTAATACAACAATGCACCATACCACAATGCCAAGTCTCATAATAGTTTCATGAACATGAGCTCTTTTCCCTGCCCCAACTAGTAACCTTTGTCCCATGGAGCATTAGTGGGATGAGGTAAAATGAGACCACCTATGTAATCTGCCTGATAGTATTAGATGCAATTAGATATACAGTAGAACTCGCTTTTAACAAGTCTGTATTTTGCAGGATCTCAGATTTAAAGAGCAAAACAGGAACTTTTGTTTGGTATAATGTTTATTCAAAGCTAAGATGATGACTTTTGGCAAGCAAACCAACAAAATTTAATTAAATTCAATATTTAACAAGCAGAGAAAATATGCTACACACTGTCTTGGTATGAAGGAATAGAAATGGTGGCATACGGAACAAGACTGTAACAGCAAAGGGGAATCTTGGTGCAATCATGGAAAATGTTGATAGAGAAGCAGTGAGAAGAAAGTACATCAAGCTGCACACGCAAGCTGTATGCAAGAGACTTTCTCTACCACCTACTCCAATGGGCCATACCCTGGGTGTGTTGTGTCAGCAGAGTTGAAAAGTGGCTGCCTACTCCTAGGCAAATGGGCTTCCTGGCAACAATGGAATAGAGATGTTGCCAGAGATAAAAGAGGAAATAATTCCTGGAATTAGTACAATTGCCCCTCCAAGTGTGGTTTGCACTAGGATTGGTGCTTCGTGCGTGTTATGCAGTTAAGTAGTGGTCAATCTCATGTAGCTATCAAGTTGAATATACACTTGAAAGATTTGATTAACTATAGTACTAATGTATATGAAGAAATTAACTCTTGCACCAAAAGCTATTAAATTGAAAACAAATGCTGTCTGCACAATACACTTTAATGATAAAAAAAACTATGTACAATTAAAATAAGTATATGTTTAAGAACTTTTAATGCCACAACGGCGTCATTCTCTTATTCCCCCAGGAATCGTCGATCAACACTTTTCTGTGAAAGTATTCACATATTCGTCAATGGCGAAAGATGCTGTAACGATGAACCCCCGTGTTTATCGCCCTTCCTTGGAGAACACTTTTGGGCCAGGTCAAGCCCACCAACTATGGTTGTATCCACTGAACTTGATTTGGACTTTGTCATTATTGCACATGCGCATTAACTGCTATTTGTCTTGTAAAAGTATATAGGCAACTCGCTTCTGTGCTCACTGCTGCATTGTTTCTGAGGATGACGCCGTTGTGGCGTTGAAAGTTCTTAAACATATACTTATTTTAATTGTACATAGTCTTTTATCATTAAAGTGTATCATGCAGATGGCATTTGTTTTCAATTTAATAGTACTAATGTAGTTGATTAAATATTTCAAGTACATCTAACTGTTATAGATGCATAATATAAATGTAAATGTATGTTATCCCATATGCATATTTTTCCACAGTGGAAATTTTCATCCAAAAACGGATTTAATGAGACTTTCCCTTGGTTCTGAGCTCCTTGTTATAAGAGGTTCCATTCCTACTGTAGTATTAGATGCTATAAAGATGTTATTCAACATGCATGGCTCATTATTTCACTAGAACATTACCAAACTTGATCCAAATAAATGCCATGGCAAAACAGTTCCTGTTCTGAAAGCCAAAGTGGTTTAACACATTATTAGGTACCTAGTCCTAATAACTTGGCCACTCTGAGTGTATACAGCAGTGGATCATCTCAAAAAGGATCCAAAAATGGCTACGAGGGGTGCTAAAAAGTCCTTGGTTTTTCATAGAAAGAATGGAGTCCGGGCAATAGTTTTAATACATTACTCTATTTATTTGCCATATAAGTCAACGCACTTTCAATTCTGATGCTCCAGCTTCTTTAAGCTTTCCAAATAAAAACCTAATAGATGTGCCAACAGCTGTTGTGGCAACAGTCCTTGTATTCTAAGATCATACAGATGTATCCACATTTCATCCATGGTTACCACCAATCAAGTCAAGAAAATGTTTGCATCCTGCTAAAAGTGCTGCAACCCAATGATTCAATCCGCAGTCAGGCATTTGGGCATCCATTCGGCCGACAGTTTCCTCGTGCTCAGCACTGCGTGGATGATGAATCAACATGTTCTTGGGGACATCCTCAGAACCTCTGCTACCATGTCTCAGAGATTCTTTGGTCTTCCACAATCATGTTGTGGACAGCATCTACACTTTCTTGAATGGTGACCACAGCAGGACTTCCTGCATGTCTTCATCCTCAGTGGTGAAATGTCACGTCTTAAATATTGCAACACAATTTTTAATTGTGGAATAGGAAGGACATTGATCACATGTCTCCAATATTTCACTGTGAATTTCTTTTGCTGTTTTCCCTTTCAGAAATGCAAACTCAATTACTGCTCTGCTCTCCTTAACTGTGAACTCTACTCAAGACATGGCAATCTTTATTTCAGACTCGAAAACAAAATGGTTATTCACGTTACAGTGAGATCAAAACTCGAAAAATATTTAAAGATACATACTTTCCTGTGACATATATTTTTATTATCAGGAAAAGTAGGCGTGAAAGCCAAATATTCCTTCATGTAAAAAAGCTGTGTTCTCCCAAGCCAACTTTCAGGTGATTCATCTAGTGAAATCATTTCAACCCCTGCAAAGTCCACTTCCAGAGACGCCATGGATGATGCTACGGATTATCAAAGGAAGTGATGTTAATGTTTCCACAACTATGTGACTGTATTCACAGATGATGCTGAATGATGACATGACATTGTAACCTCAGTGGAAATATCAAAGAAATAAGTATTTACACTGTTGGGCCGATGAAAACTAGCACTGAATCACACAAAATCATCAACAAGCTAAGATCCATGTGGGCTGTTGGGAGATTAGTTAATGCACTAACACTTCTGTAATAGAAATGGAAGGTGTGATATATACAAGGGCAAGTCCAAAGTTAATCCCATTTTTAGAGAAAAAGTTTGACGATGCAAGAAAGTCATATGTGCTCATCTCATTCTGCAAACTACAGGATGTTGTTTTCTATAATCCTTTGCCAATGTTCCACCAGAGGCACAATTCCATGGCAGTACCATTTGGAAGGTTTTGAGAACAGAAAATCTCTGATGTCAGATTCCAGATCCACCACTGAAATGAAGTGCTGGCCAGCATTGTAGGAAATGGGCCATGGAGCAAAACAGGTGATACTTGGATGGGGCAACGTTCAGACTACATGGAAAATAAGATAGAATTTCTACCTCTTCCCCCTTTTTCAATTCCTGTAACTTTTGGTGGACCACTCTGGGGGTGTGATGTGCAGCATAATCCCACTTCCTGTTGATGAGTGCTATGTAGTGATGCAGAGCATCGTGTACCTACTGCAGTTGTTCAGCACAGATTCCCACTCATAGCCTGAATATGTGGCATGAGTTCCTAGTGCACAGGATCATCACAATTCCGCCAAATGCCCAGGGTGACTAACTCTTGAACCTTTCTCTTTGTATCACTGGTAATGCTTCCTGGCTTGGACCCAGCAACTGGTTTCCTGTGGTAGGATAATGAGTAAATATCTACTTTTCATCACCTGTGATGATACATCAAAACCTATTGTTCTGTGCATTGTTCCACCTGCTGTGTCAATGCAAGGGAAACCATTTCATGGTACCTTGAGAAGAAACCAAGCTGGTGCAGGAGCCAAGGTCAGAACATCTAATGACCACCGACACCCTGGTTTAAGCTGCGGTAGTATCTTGAGACTGGTGTATCCAGGACTGAAACACCAAAACTATTTTTGTGCAGCACTGCTGTTCACTGTTTCTTTGCCTTCAACTGCAGACTTCTTTCACTGCTGCCAAGTTCAACTTTTTTACCGATTATGCAGTAGGACCGAGGTCAAAGGCCACTCTAAGTTAGCTGTAATCTAACAAGGCCACATTCAAGAAATTTTAGTTATACTTCAAAATGTACATTATTCCACTATGTACTAACTTCAGAAATAAAAAGCAACTGTTAATTCTGAAGTTAACTAACCTTTTAATGACTTTGCTGTGACTGCTTTTTGTTGGAAACCATTAGAACATTTGGTAGCAACATGGAAGACCACAGTTTTAGCTGAGATCTTCTCACATTTATTTTTCTTTCCAATCTCTTCTCAGAGCACTTGGTGCTCCACGAAGCACAGTTTGAGAACCGCTGTTCTAGATGGGTTAGGTAGGAGAATGAAGATTTGCAGTAATAAGTGGTTGAAAAGCAAGAAAGCATTTTTCATGCATGTTGCAATGCCTTTGTATTCTATTGCATTTTTCCATATTTCAATTAGATGTTTCTTAGCATCAAATAAGGACTTCAAAATGTCATCTGAGAGCTCATCAATTTCATCTGTAGTTCTTTAAGAGTCATGGAATGAAATCATGAGCATAGCAGGTGCCAAAATAGCCCTTATGTCTTACTAATATTTTAATTGTGGCAGTCAGTTGGCGAGCATGATTTTGTTGAATCTTTTTTTACTCTTTGGTGTTTTAAATACAGTCATTTTAAAATTAAAAGACAAACAAAAACATATTAAGAGGATTTGTTCTGCAAAATTTGGATTCACTCAAAAGGCTGCACGTAATGGCCTAGAAAACCGCGGGTTACCCACCCCTGCTGTAGGAGCACACAAACCGCATGTTCATTGACCTCCATCTTCTGCTCACTTGATAATACAATGCAGCTCTCTGTCAAATATACTTATGTCCTCAGCCTCTTGTGTTTCATGTCGTAGCGGAGCCCAGTCAACCCTGGCACACAGCACAGGAATTGAGGCCTAACATTATGTGTAGCTCAAAATGGGAACTTTTGACTCATCCCAAAAATTATTAAAAAAAAAACTGCAAGCACTCCAACTGCTTATTCCTTGACAATATTCCATCAGTAAAACTAGCAAACCTATGCAGACATGTCAACTCTCCGGATTCAGGCGGGAGACCGGATTTTCAGCCCTTCCACCCTCCGGATGAATGTTAAATTCTCCTCACTTTTACTGAGAATTGACCGTTAGGATGGTTGAAATTCCATCAACCACCATGATTTAGAACCGCCTGTGAAATCTTTTTCTTTCTGCGTCAATGCAAGGTGGCATTGTAGTCAGCAGTTCCATAGTGTTCCTCTACTCATATCTGCAAAAAGAAAGCCATCCCGGTGGTGCAGTGGTCTAAGCGCTGGCTTATGACCAATCGTCCGAAATGGGTCGGAAAAAACTTGCTTTAAAAACATTTCCCCCAGTCCAATTGTCATACGACGCCTTCACCATAGAGATCACCCGCTCTGGCACTAGAATGCTGGGAAGGGTCAGTAATTGATTGACAGATGTGATCTGCCCTGCCTTCTCCGTGCAGTTCAGTTTTTTTTTTGTTTTTTTTTCAATCCCTCGCCTCAACAGAGCCTCGCGCATTCTAAGTGACAATAAACAGTTTAATTGCGCTGAATTCACTTAAAGACAAAAGGGAGTAGTCACAGTTGGCCTTGCCTTGTAACGAAAGGCCGATGCTTTTTGTTGTCTTCGCCTTCACGCACCATCTCAAGAAGAAATGAAAAACGGTTGCTATTTTGTTTGTAAAAAACAACATGAGGGCCATTTTACGTTATCATTATCTTGTGGAATCAACGTACCTGAAAACAAATTTCAGTAGTGGGGTGTTGATTTTCGCACTGTTTTTTTTTTCTCCAGAACTTTTAGCGGATCAATAATACTACTCTTGGAAAATTGTTCCTATGTCTGGAAAATGTCGATAAAAAAATAGTACTCGTGTGTATTTTATGAGCTCGGATTTTGAAGGTTGGCATGTCTGCCTATGGTTCCAACATGCCAGTGGACCATCATATTTTAAATTATGGCTCGGAATTCGACAAATATGACATTCACAAGTATATGGATTTGAAGGACACTAATGACCACTTGGGTTGTAGACTCCATGCTCTTTGGCTTTGCAGGGCAGTAGAGGAACCACTTGAAATTAGCACCTACATCCTACATTAATCATCCCATAAAGTTAAACATTTTACAACACTCATTTCCACAGTACTACATTTCACCTTTCTACACGTTATACTTGGAACATCTGGGATATAGTTGGCACATTTAAAAAACCATTGCAAATCTAGAACAGAAAAATTAAAAAGTATGTCATTACCATGGAGATAAACAATTGCTAGGTCTCATCCATTCCTGTTAACAATTCTTCCAAATGTGAAAAATGTTTCGAGCAAGACAAAAAATGCACTGGGGAACAAATTTTTTCTTATTTTCTGTTGTATGAGATTTTTCAACTGATTCTAAGTATTTTTTCAGTGCTGATTTCAAATCTAAAATTGGTTTTCCTCTACATGCTCTAGTTTTCATGTAATTTGGAACTTGTGATTTTCATAAAAATCACAAGTATGAAAATCACAAGTTCCAAATTGCATGAAAGCCTAGTTCTCAAGCTTACATATAGCTTGAGAACTAGGCTTACATCTACCCTAACCTTAGACTAATTTTTTTACCAACATATATTATTTCTTTACCTTTATTGTTAATTTTGAATTCTAGAGATTTATCTGATTTACACAACAATAACGTTTTTCTTTGTTTCAGATCTGATCATGGCTTCTTCAAGTTGACATAAATGTGCGAATAATCCTGATGGATTCCGTTATGTATGTGGCTGCTACACACTTCTTCGGCAAAGGCGCAAAATAACTTCACTTGTGAGGCATGCCTATAAAGTCTATTTTGAAGTTCCCCTTGGTGACCAAGACGAGAAGTGGGTTCCTCATATTGTGTGTCATAATTGTGAGGAAATGTTTCGTGACTGGACAAAAGAAAAACAAAACTGTCTGCCTTTTGGAGTTCCCATGGTTTGACGACCCAAGGACCACATAACTGACTGCTATTTTTGCCTGGTCAACACGAATAGTGTTGGCAAGAAAAACCAGCATAAGATCTCCTATCCCAGTATTCCCTCTACAATTCGAACTACTCTGCTCTCTGAGGAACTCCCTGTTCCAGGTTTTAATGGTTTTGCCTCATCTGAAGATGAAGGCAGTGAACATGATCAGGAAGAGCATGAGATGAGGGTTGTGATAACGAGCTTCAAGAAATGTTTTCAGAATCCGAAGACTCCTCATCTGATACCAAACAGTCATCAGCCTCTCAGCAGTTTAGCTAATGGGAATTGAAGGACTTATTGGGACTCTCCAAAAAAGCAGCTGAGGTATTAGCCTCCAGGCTGCAAGAAAAAAACTACTTGACCGCTCTGCAAAAGTTTATTTTTGAAAGCGGGACCAGATTTTTGTGGACTTTTTTTCAGAAGACAAGCAGTTTGTTTACGGCCACGATATCTCAGGTCTTCTCAGGCAATTAGGTGTTATCTCATATAGTCCAACAGAATGGCATATAGTCCAACAGCCTCAAGTGTGTTCTCTTGCACAATGGCAATGTTTATGGAGTGGTTCCAGTTGGTCACTCAGTGCATTTGCGAAAAGAACATAATGAATAAAATGGTCATTGACTACCTCAAGTATCACGAGCACAACTGGATCATTTGTGTGGACCTGAAAATGGTCAACATAAAGGTTTCACGAAGTTTTCATGCTATCTCTGCATGTGGGACAGCCGAGATAGAGAGGAACACTGGACCCAGAAGGAGTGGCCCACCCATGAAACTCTAGAAGCAGGCATGCCAAACATTCAAACATTGTGAATGACCCAAACATCAGCTGAGAGATTATTATCCCCCCCTCCATATCAAGCTCTCAGCTTGATGAAACAGTTCGTGAAGGCATTAAGTACTGATGGTGGATGTTTTCAGCATATAGTTTCTGCTTTTCCTGCTATGTCTTTCGAAAAGATCAAAGCAGGTGTTTGACGGACCTCAAATTCGTGCCCTGGTACGGGATGAGGAATTTGTCAGAAAGATGGAGAAGGCAGCATGGCAGTTATACAAAACTCTCTTGGTAACAAAAAGGAAGATAACTATGAGGGTGCAACATGAGTGTCAAGCTCCATTTCCTGCACAATAACCTTGATCAATTCCCCGAGAACCTTAGGGCTGTTAGTGATGACCAGGGAGAGTGCTTCCATCAAAACGTCATGGCGATGGAACAGCACTACCATGGGCAATGTGACAAAAATATGGCAGACTACTGCTGGAGCATCGAACGAGATTGCCCTGAGAAAGTCCACAAACGCCACAGCTACAAGCCCAAATTCTTGCCTGAATAGGACATATTTGAACTTTGCATCCCATCCTTATCAGTTGTTCTGAATCACCTATCATCTTTATGTTGAAATATATGTTAATTTAAAGTAAAAAGCATTAAGTGCATACTCATATTTGACTATAATGGATAAATGTTTCAGATTTGACTAGTGGCGATACATATTTTACTCCACACAAGTGATTTTTTTTCTTTTTTCAAACTTTAATGCATATTGTGATGCACCTACACGTTTTTGTGAATACATAAAGCACATCTTTGCCAAGGCGGTTGTTTAAGCCCAATTTTAAGACTGTGTGACCTTATAAATTCCTCAGACAGATCATGTCGTCATGCAAGAGGCGTCAAAATTTCGCAAAAAATGAAAATGTTGAATTGCAAACAATCTAGAGCTTACAGAGAAAAACTAACTTCAGATTTGAATTCAGCACACTCAAATTAGGTAAGAACAAGTGCTGGTGTCAATGCAACAAAAACTTTGTTTCCCAGTGTAATTGATATAATAATACAACATGAAGACATTCAACTAGAGCTGTAGAGGTTCCACTTCACAAAAGAAATGTCAGATTCAAAAAACATCCAAGGAGTTTATTCAAACAGATGAAGTCATGTATACAAAATAATAAGTCTGCACCAGTATTAGGGTTACCACAGAGACAGAAAGTACCACTTTAAAAGCATAAAATGAAGCAACACATAAACACTTAAAAACTGTTGGAAGCCTACGACCAAGTACTTCACAAAAACATCCGCAGTTAGAAGAAATTTTCCCTTAGCGATGAATTTCGGAACCAACTAGGTCCATCCTCAAGCTGTTTGAACTCAGTGTGTGTGATCACTCAACCGTACTTGTGAGTTTCACATCAGCGACTAGCTTGCTGCAGGCTACATCTGGAGTGTGTCAGTCATGTCGTGTAGTTACATCATTGCCAACATATACATACATGTCATATCTTCTTGAGGCAATGCCATGGCTTTCATTTGGTTGCTGGCTAGTAAGTTGCAATTGTTTTTTTTTTTTTTTTTTTGAAATCCTGTATCATAGTCCCATCTCGCCTCTCCTGTTCTTCTTGAATGAGCCTTTTCCAAGGAGTCGGAACGTCGATGATACTATGTTTGTTGCAATTATGATCTCTCATTTGTTCGATAACTAATGTTTGTCTAAATGAACACTCCAGAATGCCGCATTGTACGTACTACTCATTGTGCTCATCAGTGTGTTCTGTAAATCATTTCATCATCAACGTTCTTCTACATTTTATTATATTAATAAAGCAATTTTGAAAACCATCCTTACGTTTGCCTATTTTCTTTCCGTACAAACTATTTTGATATTTTCGAATTTTGGGAATGTGTTATTTCTATTCACAAAAATTAACCAAGACAGTTTTTCCCCATTTTTTTTTTTTTTTCACCTATTAGTCAGATGTTCTAATCTATATTTTAATTCATTTTTTGTACTTCTAACATATATAGTTTGTTTAATATTGGGGTTAATCTCTTGAATAGGTATGGTATACACTATATTGACAAGTCACCGGACACCCCTTCAAAAGCAAATGAACAGATCCACTGCGTTGTTAAGATGTGTGGTACATCTGCAAGCGGTATAAAAACAAGTGTGCAGCTGACCACAATCATGTTGCACTGTAAGGTTGAGTGAAAATGTCGCGCCAGGAGAGAACTGACTTTGAGAAAGAAAAGATTGTTGGGTGTTATATCAGTGGGTCGTCCATAAGAGAAACCAAGAGGTGTTTAAACATACCCAAGTCAACTGATTTGGATGTAGTGAATAAGTGGAAGACACATGGCGTGCTTGAAGCAGCAAAATGTACTGGCATACCAAAGAAAATCTTTGATAGAGGAGACCGATGCCTCAGGAGAGTCGTTACAGCTAATCGACGGAGTACTGCACAAGACCTCAGTGTACAGGTGAGTAAAAATGCTGGAACCAGTATGTACACGTATCATTCGCAGAAAACTTCATTCCATGGGTTACCGTGGTCATGCGGCTGCTTATAAATAAGCCTTCCATCTTCAGTTCAAATGCTACTTGTCATTTAGCATGGTGTAAAGAACATTTATCATGAACTGAAGATCAATGGAAACAGGTCCTATGGACTGATGAATCCAGATACACGATCCATCAGTCTGATGACAGTGTGTGGGTATGGTGGCAACCTGGGGAACGCTATTTACCACAGTATACTGTTCCTACGGTCAAATTTGGTGCTGGCAGTTTACTCGTGGTATGGTCCCGGCCCATTGGTTATCATGGACAAACCTGTTAACCAGCATGTCTACCTTGATATTCTGGACAATTATGCCCTATCAACTCTGTGGCAATACTATGGAACCGAGCCTTGTTGGTACCAGCAGGATAATACACCGAGCCATAATGGCATGGTTTGTCGATAATTCCATATCATGTCTGGACTGGCCAGCACAGAGCCCTGATCTTAATCCCATAGAACACTTATGGGATGAATTAAGAGTGCTGCATAAGAAGTTTGGAACCAAAGCCTACTACTAAGCAACAGTTAGCGGCAGCATTATGTATTAAATGGAAGCGCATATCTATCGCTGTGCTCTAAAACCTTGTCGAAAGCATGTCTCGAAGGGTCAGTGCATGAATTAAGGCCAAACGTGGATTGACACCGTACTAATGTATGTCAATAAATGCTATGTTGCGTTTCTCTTCTAGGTGTCCAGTGACTTTCGTCAATATAGTGTACACTACTACTGTTTGTGAAAATTGCAACACCACGAAGGAACCATGCAATTCAAATGAAATTTATACCACACATTTCTGATATGATTGTACATAACACAACAGTTTTTACCTGCAAAAATCAGTATCTTGTGAAGCCTCAGTGAGCTGCAATCAGAGCTTCTGGATGGCGTGGCATTGAATCGAAAAGGTGTTGGATGGTGTCCTGTCCTGGGTAATTAATTGCTTGCCAGATGGCATGTATGAACTCCACAGCTCATTGGTACTGACCGCTGGAGGACTTTGATAGGCTAGTTGCCGAGTGACCATATCCCAGACATGTTCAATAGGCGACAGGTCTGGCAAACGTACAGGCCAGGGAAGAAGCGGTATCTGCTGTGCTGTGGAGAGGGCTTGAACATTCCTGGCAACATGTAGTCGGGCTTGTCCTGCTGGAATATAGCACCAGAAGTGCTCTGAAGGTAGAGTATAACTTCTGCCTGTACAACTTCGCTGATGTAGCATTTGCTGTTGAGATTAGCCCTCAAGTTGTAGCAGCAGAGATCACGAATGTAACTCTTTTTTTTTTTAATTTTTTTTTTTGATTGGAGGTTTAACGACCACCGTGAGCAACTCAATGGGCTATAAGCAGTCGCCCGTCCCTGATTTAGGGGTCACTGGTTCCAGGGAAGGGAAAGAGCCAGTGCCGTACGACAAACACAACATCCATGCCTCACCGGGATTCGAACCTGTATCCCTTACGGACGAATGATCAGAGGCCATCGCTTAGACCAATGCGCCACCGGGGCGGCTTGGTACCCATTGGCACCCCACACCATCGCACTTGGCGTTCGGCCTGTATGATCGACAATGCATGCAGAAAGAAGGCGTTCACCACAATAGCGTCTAATGCGTATGCGGCCATCATGGTAGTCCAAGTTGAATCAGGATTCGTTCGAAAGCACGACATGTTGCCAATCAGCATCCAACTATCCGTATTGAAAACCTCATTCTAGCCTGAGGTGTCTGTGGTTCAGGGTCAAAGGAATCCGCCGCTAAGGGATGCGTGCAACCAGTCCTACAGCAAATGGCGTCAAACTGGAGAGGCAGACAATGCCACACCTGTTGCAGTTCTAATCTGTTGTGCTAACACTTGCGAAGATGCAAAACGGGTCGTCACCGCCATGCGGCTGAGGTGTAGTCACATTTATCGGTCCACTGCTTGCCACGTGCACATCTCTGTTCTTGCATTATGTCCTGTCCGAGCAACAATGTCACGGTATGAAAATGCACCTTCATGCAGACCAATCATTCGTCCCCGAGGCATTATTGAATTCTGGAGGCCCTTTTACAACTCGCTGTCTGTGATGCACTACTAGTATGTGTCAGTCACTCGACTGTCCAAAGGATGCTGCCAGGCCCAGGCATGTGCAATGACTCTGCACTTTTAATCATTTGCATATCCTATCCTGCTCTGCGTATCCTGTAAGTTTCATGTGATTACCCATCATTCCTTCATGGTGTTCCAATTTTCACAAACAGTAGTTTATACACCAGATCGATCCAGTAATCTTGATTTTTCTTTATGGTTTAAAATCATATCTTCGTAAGTTAGTTGTTACTGAAATACCAAAATCTATATCGTGCCAAGTACTATGAACTGTCTGTAGATTCTGTGGATTTTCAAGTCTAAAAAACAAAATTATGGTAATGCTGAAAAAACAACAGAATTTTGACTCTATTTAATAAAAACAGGTTTTTCCTTACTTCTTTGGACAACTGGGTCACCCCACCAATTAAATCTTTTCTGTCAGAAATTACTGTTAGGGATCAACATCACAACTGCAGATTAATATGGAGACTTTTTTTCCCCTCTGAATTTCATGGTCTGCAGATTATATGAAGGAAAATACGGTACAATCCTGTCTTGGTGCAAATCAGCTCTTACAACCAGGCCACAATCTGTTACCATCGAATGCAGATACGTTTTGTAACTGTTCAAGTGCATTTTGATCAACTCTCATAAGTGTGCATTAAAAAATGAATAAAGATGTTTCAAGAAATTAAAGGTAACTTTAAAAAAATCTTGCCAATTTTAAAAATTACTTTTTGTGGACTTATTAGAACTCACATTCATGTATGCCTTATTTTGTTGTCTACATACTTGTGACATGGCTCATGAGCTAAGATGACACTGATTCCTCATTATAACAATGACTACATTCTCCATGAAATGACTTATTCTTCCATACTTTGTTTTCAACACAAAGATATCCACAAGATGAAGGAAGTTGGAATGAGTATAAAAACAAATTACAAAATCTTAATTAAAGCTTAAGGACTTGTTCTAGGAATCACACATACCCTGCAAACTTACACGTACTATTTTTAGCATGATCCACAGTTTAAGCACAGTATTTTTTAAAATCTAAGTGATGATAATAATAATCAAACACATTGTCCTCCCCCTGCAACTCACAATACAACACAAAAATTCTACCACTTTTATGAAAAGTAAATCATAAATACATATCACTAATCTGTTCTGAGATCCAGGTTAGCGGCTCAATGAAAAGTCAAATTCAAGTTATTGATGGCACTAGATTTTACTTGCTGTTGATATGCCAAACATCTTCAATTTATTGTTATCTTAGCACACTGAGCTTCACTGGCATCCATCACATGTTGTACATAACACCATTTGTACTTCAAAATCATTCTTTTTCCTGCAGGCATTTCTGAATCTAATATATAATTTGAGGAAGAAATATTTCCTCAGAAATACATGGTAACATATTCAAAGCAATTACATTTAAGCAGCACATATATTCAAATAAGTCAGAATTATGCACTGAAATACCTGTGGTTTACTGGTCTTCGATGTAAAAACTCAGAAAACATGAAAATTACATCGCCCTGAAGCGGGAATTGAATCCGCATCTCCCGATTTCTGTTCAAGTATGCTAACCATTACATCACCCAGGACAATGAAGTTCCCAGCAACTAATCTGAAACCTCAGGTTTTTGGCTAGTCAAAGCAATCAACCTCATGGAAGTGTCATTTGACCATCTCACATCCAGGCGTGGATCAAGGTCTTAATTCACCAGTACACTCATGGACAATGAAATTTGCACACCTAGAAAAAAACATGCTACAACTGCCAAACTTTGCAAGTAGCTACAGTGTGTGATGGTATGCACATTCTGTGCGAGTGCGTGCGACCGCACACCCCGTGGTGGTGCTGAAAGCAAAAAGCGCCGGCCAACGCAAGCAAAAGTACAGAGCGACAAGAATGCCGGGTAGATGCCAGAGACATTGATTTATGCAACTTATGGACTTTAAGAGAGTCCTGATCATCGGGTTGAAAATCGCAGGGTGGTCGGTGCGCCATATCGCCCGCCACGTGGATTGTTCTGACCATACTGTCCGACTTTGTTGGGAGCAGTGGACACAGCACTGCAACATGCCGGAGCGGCCCCGGACGGACCACCAGTCAAGAGGATTCACAAATCGTGCGCCAGGCACAAACGGATCCCACGGAGACCCGGTCCACTATACAGGCAGATGTAGCGGCTCCTGTGTGCCCACGAACCATTTCGTGACACCTTGCGGGAGCAAATCTACGATCCCAGGCCCTTCACATGTGCTGCCATTAACACCGGCTCTGTGTGCAGTGCTGCCAGGCCAGAACGACGTGGAATGCCACAGACTGGCGACATGTGGTGTTTAGCGATGAGTGCAGCATGTCCAGGTGTGGGAGGACCCTGGGTCAATGGCCCAATCCCAACCTCACTATCGAGCGCCACACCTCCCCCACTGCAGGCATTATATGGTCTGAGGAGCCACTGCCTACGATAGCCAATCAGCTCTAGTAACGGTATGTGGATGAGATCCTACGGCCCCACGTGCTCCCATTCTTGACCAGGATTCCAGGTGTGCTATACCAGCAGAATAATGCCCGCCCACACACGGCTCGGATTGACCAGGACTGCCTACGTCATGTCCAGACACTTCCATGGCCTGCCCACTCCCCGGAAATGTCCCCCTATCGAGCATGTGCAGGACCAGTTGAAACGCCAGCTGCCGCCATGCCGTACTATCCAGGATTTGGAGCACACCGTCCAGCACGTGTGGGCCAGTCTGCCGCAGGGCATCTGTTCGCCTCCATGCTGGATCGTATTGTAGCATGTATTGCGGTGCGACGCGCTATTGAAAATGACTGAACTGCATGCCACAGATCCCTCTGTAATTGTCCTGCAGCTGTTTTTGCCATGTGTATCATTCATCTGCATCATTACGTCCATAAAATTTCAGTTCAATCCAATGTTTCCTTCTTGGTGCGCAAAATTCATTGTCAGTGATTGCATTACAAATAGTAGCATACTCGAACAGAGATCGGGAGCTGCACGTTTGATTCCCACTTTTGAGCGAAGTAATTTTAAAATTTTCAGAGTTGTTACATGGAAGATCAGTAAACCACAGGCAGTTCAGTGTATAATTCTGATTTATTTGAATATAATTGCTTTGGATTTCTGAATCTGGTTCTCCCGTGATTTCTTTGGCCTTCCTCCTCGGGTTGACGGGCAATCTCAGTGAGAGAAGGGTTTGCTTCCAATTAGCATTTCACTGGGTTGCAATGTCCCATGAATTGGAGTGTAAAATTAAACTGCAGTATCAAGTGTTCTTGAAGTACCGCCTAGTTCTGTGTGACACTGGCCAAAGGATATCAACTCGCATCTGGTTTTGTTCCACAACCTTTTAATTAAGGTTCTGGAACAAAACGAGATGTGTAAAAAAGGGCTGACCAACTGGAAACGTCAGCTATGGGCTGATCACCCAGTTATTTTTCTCAGAGGGTTTACATCCACAGGGGGAGGTTTAGACACAACTACTTGCATCCTATGGAAATTTTGTGCTATAGACCACAAACAAAATTCTATTAATAGAAACCACAGGCCCAGACACAACAGAGGCTAAGTACACAGGTCAGAGAAGCTAGATTGCAAAGGTTAGTCAACATAGTTGGGAATACCACATTACATCACAATGTGCACTTCCACAGAAAAGCGGACCTTAGACATTACTCCACCATTACTTGCACACCTTACACGCTCATTATTAAGCATTATTACTTTGCTTCAGTACCAGTCGAGTCATCACAGAAAGTACACTTATTTTGACTGCATTCAAGAATGGATGCGCAAAGAAAGTGTTTAGCTTTGGGAACGAAACGTCGTGTTAAGCCCAGGTATTGGATGAAGGAATGGCTAAAATGAAGTGACAAGTATTCACATGTCTTATTGAAGGAAATAAGGGTCATTCCATGCCAAATTAACAAAAAAAATTCAATATTCATCCTGACCATCTCAGATTTCAATGAAACCTTCAGGGATCATTCTTCCTAATGATATAAATGAGAATATATATTTTTTACCTCATCGTGTTTTTGCTTGCATGAACTTTTTCAATTTTAAATTTTTCAAGTTCTATAAGGCCTAGAGAGTTGTTTGACCCCTCATTTTAAAGAGAATTTGATGAGTTTTAATTTGAGATGCAACTTGACTAAGCTCGGTTTTAAAAAAAAAATTTAAGATAGTATTGTTTTAAAAATTTGAAAAAAATTGTTTTTTGTAATATTATAAGCTTTAAATCCTGAAACTTTTAGAGTGGGATCGAGAGCTATGGCAATAAACTTAAAAGTTACTGCACAAGTAATAATGGATTATAATTCTTGTTTTAGTGTGTTTACATGATAACAGACACTGAGTTTTAAAATCTACATAATACATCATACTAATACGTAGTCAAACATAAAACAAGGTAAGATAGTCCCAACAGGCTAAAAGTTTTACCTGGTAAAATTTATTAAAGTTTTTTTTTTTTTTAGTTAGCACTCAGAGTTGTAAGTTACGCCAAAATAGCGACCTCTTAGTTCTTTAATTTAACAAATAATTTCTTGTTTGCCTTTTTGGTTTCTGAGTCTGTAAGTCGATAAACTCTTCCTGTAGCTGTTGTAGGATCAACTTTTGTTAAAACCTCACTTTTATGCACAACTAGTATGTCAGTAAATTGTGGGTATTTGAAAGATGGAGAAGGGCCATGTGGTTCCAAAAAACTTATTTTTACTTCATCTCCTTCTATTCCTAACACACAACCTAACCACCACTTGTCTGAGTATTGGCATGTAACAAAGCCAACAATGTCCAGATCATCATCAGTGTAATCAGCTGAAACTATTTCTACACTTGATTCCTCTGAAAATGAGTAGCTTTTCACTAAAACTCTGGTCTCATTCACAGGACTGTAACTGAAATTGTAGAGTACCCTTTATTGTTGTTGCTGCTTCAAACCTACTCTTCAAGGTCTTTTCCTCTGCCTCGTATTCGTCTGTAGTGGAATACAAAAAACTGATGTTGACAATATTGTCTTTAGTCCAATCATAAAGTTGGCGAGGGGTCATAATTTGATCATTGTAGACCATTCGTAGACTGGCCAATGCCGCTAATCGTTTAACAGTTCCTCCGACACCATCACATGCATTTTTTCCATGTGATGATGCAAAGAAGTTCTATTCTGCCTTGATGCCAAAATCTTTCTCATGATGGCAGAGATTGAGAAAGTTTGATTTGTTTTTGTACTGTGATGATGCTCCATCAGAAAAGTAATTCAGCTTTTCGGGTTTATGGATTGGCAGACTATTTACTCACATGCTATCCCTAATTTGTCTGTAGGTTTAGTAAATCATTATCTGTAATAGGCCCTAATGTAAATTGGTTACCTTAAAGCCAATGTATTTGTATTTTTTTTTTTTACCTTACAAAAGTTAAAGGTAGCAATGTAGCCCTAACTGGTATTTAAAAACAATACCATTGGTACCATAACTCCTGATCCCATTGAAATCCCACTCTAAAAGTTTCAGGATTTAAAGCTTAGAATATTATAAAAAAACATTTTTTTTTCAAAATTTTTAAAAAACACTATCTTAAAAAAAATTGTTTTTTCCACCAAGCGTAGTTAAGTTGCATATCAAATTAAAACTTATGAAATTCTCTTTAAAATGAGGGGTCAAACAACTCTGGCCTTATAGAACTTGAGAAATTCAAGATTGAAAAAGTTTATGCAAGCCAAAAAACGACAATTTTTCAAAATTTTACAAATTAATTACATGACAACCCAATGAGATAAAAAAATTAAAAAATATATTCTCATTTATATCACTAGGGAGAATGATCCCTGGAGGTTTCATTGAAATCTGAAATGGTCAGGTTGAGTGACTGGTTGATTTGGCATGGAATCCCCCATAAGTGGATGATTACAAGAACTGTTTCCGCACGAATGAAGTGACATTAAATAAATTACTCCAAATAATTGAAATGTTTTTAAGCAGGAAAGACATTTTTATGCAAATTTGATCTGAGTGTCTTTATTTTCCTCCTCACTTGGTCACAATTGGCCCCTGGTTTCATTTTACAAAATATGTACTGACGTATCTAGAGCTACATTTCCTTTTGTTTTGTTCAGGTACGATCGGTGTGCAGAATTCTACAGTTCTCGAAGAGCTTCATATGTTTCAATAAAGTTCCGAAGAACATCTTTTCTTGAAACCTCTTCAGCGGTCTCGCTTGTGTGGACTTCGCACTCGGGGTGCTCACTGCCAACGGTGACACAACCTTCCATCACAGCTCCGCAATTTGAACTGAGTAATGCTGAAGTAATGACATGCACCCTCACACAATCAGTATTAATGACAGTTTCCTCTCCAACCGCCAATACAGATGCTCCGAGATCAGAATATCCATATCATTACTTGTCATCATCCCATCTCTAGCGGCCTTACACTAGCTCAATAGTACTGTCATTACTTGAAAGTAATGACAGTATTATTGAATATGTAAGGTCCACTATAGAGAACAAAAGTTGGGGGCAGGCAGATGACCTTATTTGCAACCAGGGGTGGGGGGTCAAGTTTTTCAGGGTCATAAGCTTAACGTGCCCACCCAACACACAGCGAGTGTTCAGTGGGTTCAACACCATCTAGTTGGAAGGCACATTATCTAACCACTAGGCTGCTCATGGGCCCTCTGGGGGGCTGATGCACTTTGTGATTTTCAAAAACTTGAAGAAAAATATTGAATGACGCAAGTTGGGATATGGTGGGCCTACTATAATACTTTTGGTACACCATAGAAGTAACCTAGAACTAACGAGAACAAGCTGGTGTAGGTGTGATTTTAGGTAAGAAGATGAACAACTTGATTCAGTATGGTTGCATAAATGAGAGAAAAGCAAACCATTCTGAGTAATAATTCAAAACCAAATAAGTCATCTGACGAAATTCTTCATACTACTGACTGACAGATTAAACGTGAAAAGCTGTTTCCGCTATAAATGTAGGTCAATCAGAAAAAAAGGTTACACATGCTTTTATAAAGTAAATGCAGTATGTCGTATGAGTAGCATAGATGACATGTACATTCGAGAAATGGCGCTAGTGCTTCAGGCACTTCTGTGCCCAGCGACATTTCAAAATGGCAACATGGTCTCAGGTCAAAGTGAGAGCAGTGATACGGTTTTTATGGGCCAAGAATGTGCTTGCATCCGAACTTCATCGGCAGCTTGTAGAAGTTTATGGTGACAGCATGATGTGGCAAAATGGTGCAGTTCATTTTGATCCAGCAGGGTAAATATCCAAGTTCGTCAACAACAGAGATCAACACTGCACGTGTGGACGAAATGTTACAAGGCAACTGAAAAGTAACTTTGCGTCTGAGCTGGGATTGAGCTATGGTATTGTTCAACATCTTATGGGGGATGTTTTACAGTACTGTCAAGGTTTGAGCCAGATGGATGCCACGTTCATTATCCATCAATCACAAAGCAGCACAAATGATGGCATGTTTGACGTTCCTGAAGCATTACACTGAAAATGGACAGAACTTTTTTACTGTATTGTTACTAGGGACGAGATATGGCTCCACCACAACACTCCCACCATCAAAGGAGCTTCCATGTAATGGAAACATGCTGCTTCACCACAGAGGAAGAAGTTTAAAAGTCCCACCATCTGCGTAAATAATCATGGCATCCGTTTCCTGGAATTCCTTGGGTGCGCTTTTGGTGGATTTCTTAGAGCATGGATGCACCATCAACGCTGATTGATACTGTGCCACACTGAAAAAAACTGCATGAGAGCATCCAATGAAAACGACCAGGTCTGCTGATAGATGGTATCATTCTCCTTCACGATAACATTCTCCCACCGCACAGCACTTGCTCCACAAGCACCCCGCTGGCCTACAGCCCAAGACTTTGCTCCTAGTTACTTTTATCTCTTTCCTGCCCTAAAACAGCACCTGTCTAGTACTTGCTTCACATGTGACAATAATGTAACAAACTGGCTACATCAGCAGGGACATAAATTTTTTCTGTCCGGGATGGACAAGCTGGTCATGCGGTCTGACAAAAGTCTAAATCATCACAGGGATTTTGTCGAGAAATAGTGTCATATCCTTTATCTCTCTGCACGAAAACTTCTTGGTTGGTGAGTTTTCCTTTCTCCTACTCAAACGTGTAACCTTTTTTTGTGATCGACCCTCATATAACATCTATCATTCTGCTAGATTACACTTTTTCTCTATCTAGTAAGTAGTTAAAAAATGCGATACTATGGGAAGAGTAATCAAATCACATTCAACAGCCTTAGAAGCAGAAAATAAAACAGAAATGGTCAAACGATGAGAACTGAAAAACCTGCCAACAACCTAAAAAAATTTAACCACCCTGAAAGAAATAAGAACAAATGAAGTAAAATAACATTTATTGAATGTAATTTTACAGACTGTAAATTCAAAAACAATTGCTACAAACATTGTAGTACTATTAACAGACATAGCTTAAGTGGTACATAGGGAAGCTAATATAAAATGAAATTTGTCGACACAAAAGTTATGACAACTTGTGCAATATGCATCAACTTTAACAAAAGAAGCCGAACACTGCCTCATGCCATTATACCTTCAAGATTAGGTACAGTACAAAAAGAGCAACTCCATAACAATTATGTTCCAATATGTGCTAATGCCAGTAAAGCATGCTCGGTCAGATCTACGTCACAAGTCAGTGCTTTCTTACTCTGAAGAATTCATAACCACAAGCACGTGTGGAAATAATAAAGGAAAAACAGTAAATGCTTACCAATTCTCTAACTGGAAAATGTTTTATCTTACATACTTGGACAATTTCTGTAAGTTACTTTGTTAAAATAATGGTCACTGTTTTTACTTCACATATTGCAAAATAAAATTATGATAAAAGTCTAAAAAGTTACACTGTGAAAACCCGATAGATATTCTAATGACTTGAAGACGTTATACAGACTGAACATACTACATAATAACTACTTGAAGTATGTACAGAAAACCCCATATACAACACACAAAGGAAAAATTATGATTTAGATTCTTAAGCACTGAAACACCAGATTAAAATTGCCTCAATGAAGCTCAAACATAAAACTTCATACAGCTCTTCTGACCCTGCTGTGATGATTTAAGCACTAGATTACACTTCGTATATCATAGGTAGATATCTTGTACATACCATCCCAGAAAATGTATGAAATATGTACTTAAAAAAAAATTGTACATCAAAAAATTTCAAACTGCCATCTGTTAAACCACAAACTCAACACTGTTTTACTAATTAAAACTACAAAAATCAATTCAAAAAACCTAAGACAAACCAGTCCACATTCCACACTCAAACTCCCTAAACATACAAACATACAGCACTGAAAATGAAGTCTAACAGCACTTGTTTTTATCATAACAAATAATCGGTTCCAATACGAGCGAAAACTAGGTGATAATATTTTAGTAACAGTATGACAATTGAATACAGTTAGTTGCAAAAAAAAAAAAAAAAAAAAAAGATTGCACATGGTGACAAAATCACTCGGGGCTAGAAAAATTATGTACACAGCTAAAAGTAAAGTTGTGGTATTGCTACAAAGAAAGTGTGTCTGAATGGAGTTTAACATCTGTTCAGTGACCAACAGCAAATGACAAAATTATAATTTTAATCTATCAATATTGTTCTTTTCCGCTACAACCCTGTAAAGAATTTCATTAGTTGTAGACTACATCCATTGTGATGGCTATAAGTTTAAGAAGAGACAATGCTCCTGCAAATTTATTTTATTTTCCTCATCAACCAAGGTTTCGCTGTGCTTTTGGCCTAGCTTCTTTCTTTGCACTATTCCTTCTTCTTCGGGCCACTCACCCTGAAGAAGCTGGACCAAAAGCTCAGCAAAAAAACCTTGGTTGAAAAAAAAAAATACAATAAGTGTACATAAACATTGTTTCTTCTTAATCCTGTAAAGGATATCAGCATGAAAAACCTCCATTAATTTGTTTCTTTAATTTCTGTAATACTCACAAACACAGAAACTTAACAAGAATTTTACTTCCCACTGACTTGGTTTTGGTACAATCAAAGCCTAGAAAGAAACGTATGGGAAAGGAGATCTGGTAAGCTGCATTTTTCATATAAATTTTAAAATGTAATATCAACATCAAGGTAAAACTGGGTGCATGATATCAAAAAATGTGTTTCCTAATTATACATTTTTTTTTCTTTAGTCATGAAAATAGTCTCTCAAACTGATATTGCAGTCTATGACACATAGATATATTTTGAATCTACTACAAGATGAAAGGTACACTGAATGGACATTTTTATTTGCAGCTAAAACCAGTAATGACTGTGATTTTGAAAATTACACTTCTGTGATGACAATGTTACTCTACTAAATAACATCAGGCAGCACCTGATACAATGACAGCTACACTAAAACCAGTATATGCTTCATATAGGAAAAGATCAACTAGGACGTAATCGACCAAAAGGAAAAAAATAAAAGCAAAAGACAAAATGATGTTATGCCACTATAATCCATCCTTCACCTTAATTTTGGAAAAGTGTTGCTATTTTTATTATTATTCTAATGGATTTCACCTTTTTAACTCAAGCACACAGAGTACATAAAAAAAATATGACTTTTTGTTAACTGCATTCAGACTAAACTACTTCTATATCACTCTACACAACTTAAAAGTTTGAATGAAACCATTTCCAAAGACATTTTATTTATGAATACAAGATGAGTACAAAATATATATATTTATATATGATGCTAAAATTTCAAAAATGCCCATATGTATAGGTATGCATTCAGTACACTGCCCTGGGTGATCTGCCTCAAACTCCAACACTATCCAAACATGATGAAATTGTAACCAAGTACAAATGGCACACTTTGCTTCTGTATTAGATACATGAAATTACATTGACTTCAACAATGTCTTGGTGCTTTGCAAAGAAAAGTTATTACTTAAGATATATGATTTTAAAAAGCCACAGTTTGTCAAAAAATGATTATGGTTCTGAAGGAAATGCTGATGGGAAAGAAGGAAATAGTTTCTTTAAGGTAGCATTTTACATCTGTATATATGTTGTCAATGTTCTGCTATTGTGGATAAATCTGGATGATTCAGTTCAATTGGAAAATGCAACTGTAGCTTTCAATGCAACATGATGATCTTTAGGTCCCTCAAATGAACTTGGAGCAGCATCAAGAACACCAACTGTATGAAGACAATCCGAGCTGAACCACAACAGGTCTGGAGAGGTGGGTTTACTTCCACCTGGGATAGACAACTCATGCCCCTAAAATAGGAAATACATAATGTTCATTTATATACATATACATATTTACAATATAATCATTTCACATTGATGCATATCTTCCAGGAATGTTCCTGTTCACGTAATTTTTTATTTGACACAAAACTTCCATAGATATTCTGTAAGTTTTCTACATGTTTTCTTTTCCTTCCAGCCTGTTTTTATGTTTCTTTTAAATTCCCACAGTTAAAAATAAAAAATTCTATTACCACTAATACATTACAAACCAGTCCTTAAAAAAAATAAAAATGTGTTTAAAATTTCACACAGTTTAAGATAGTTCTATACAAAAAAAAAAAACATCTGACAAGTACCAGTGGTTTGCCTCCAGCGAGGTACAGGGGCAGAGCCCCGCTCAGGGTGAGGGTGGGCTGAAGCTTTCGTGTTTTCAGATTAAAGGTGCCTGTTTTTGGATTAAACCTGTTTTTAACATGTTAAAAAAAGGAAGAAGTACTGTGTTTGTTTCAAAATGTTCTCCTCTTCACCCCTTATAGCCATTCCATTACTACCACAGTTTTATTATTTTTTTTTACATTTTTAAAAATTTATTTTCTACATTTATAATTGATTGTACATAAAATAATATATGTTAACATAGTTATACAAAATACACTATCTACCAACAAGTAATTGGACACCCCTGCAATCAACGATATCTGTGGTCCTGATACACGCCACAGCCGGCGCCGTTAAATAACGTGTGGAAAGCAACAACACAACCAGTCGTATGCAAGATGCCATGCAGTTCGGAGGTTTCTGATTTCGAGAAAAGTGTAATCGTCGGGTATCACAGAAATGGCCGATCCATACGGGACATATCCAGCGAGTTGAAGTACCCAAAATCAACAGTGGCCTACGTGATTGGCAAGTGGAAGATGAGAGGTGACTGTCGGAATGTGCCCCGACCCGGCAGACCCACAAAACTTGGAGTTAGAGATCGACGGGTGCTGTCTACAGAAATTTGGAAGAACCGCACCAATCGATGGGCCACATCCGCGAGGAGTTTCAACAGGCATCCGGAAGTGTTCTTTCAATGAATACCATCCGTAAGGAAGCCCATCTGCTCGGTTATCATGGACATGCTGCCACCCACAAGCCTTTGATCACCAAGTCCAATAGCGCTGCTCGGCTAACGTGGTGCAAAGAACGTCGACAGTGGACTGTTGAACAGTGGAAACAGGTTCTCTGGAGCGACGAATCAAGGTTCACCCGCCTTTGTTCGGATGGCAGGGTCTGGGTTTGGCGTCTGCCTGGAGAACGTCTCCTGCCGGAATGTATTGTGCCAACTATGAAGTTCGGCGGCGGTGGAATTATGCTATGGGGGTGTTTCTCCTGGTATGGCACAGGACCCTTGGTCGCAATTCCTGGTAGACTCAACGCCGAGACCTACTGCACCATTTTGGATGACCATGCGCTTCCTACATTGAGGCAGTTTTACGGGGTGGACCCATGTTACTTTCAGGATGACAGTGCCGCCTGTCATGTTGCGAGGTCCACCATGGCTTGGTATGGTGGAAATAGGGTAGATCGAATGGACTGGCCTGGGCAGAGCCCGGACCTTAACCCTATCGAGCACCTCTGGGACAAGTTGGAGCGTCGACTTAAGGGGTGCCCCCACCGTCGGAAATCGGTGAAGGAACTGACCTGCCTTCTCTAAGCCGAGTGGAAGAAAATACCGCTAGCTGTAGTACAACGCCTGGTTGAGAGTATGCCCCGGAGGGTTGCAGCTGTAATCGCCACTCGTGGAGGCTCCACCAACTATTGAAGGTGAAATAAACTTCATTTTCCTTTGCTATCACAGGTGTCTAATTACTTGTTGGTAAATAGTGTATATATATATATATATATATATATAAAATTTTGAAAGATTTCTTAAGAACGACGTAGAAAATGTAAATATCTAGAGGGTTTGTGTCAAATGCCAAATTATATATACAGGAACATTTCTGGAATACATATATATATTATTAAAAATAAAGCATAGAAAACAGGCTTGGGAAACGCAAGAGAGACTTAACACATTTCAAAATGGTAAAGAACAGAGTATACAAATTTTAAAATTCAGCAATTCTGTAACAAGTGCAAAAAAGTATATTCATATTAAAAATAAAAGTTTCACCAATCAACTAACTATGCAAAACACTGTTAGTCATTATACACAGCAAGCATTATTCAATTTAAGAATTCACTTATTCTTCATCATGCGTGCATACATGCGTGTGTGTGTGTGTGTGTGTGTGTGTGTGTGTGTGTGTGTGTGTGTGTGTGTGTGTGTCTGCTGCAGGCACATAGTTTTGGCAATTTTCACACCTATTCTCAATTCTTTGACTTCACTTCATAATGCTGGTTGACAATGAATTTTATAATGGGATTTCAATTCAACCGCATATATTTTTTTTTTTCTGAAATGCAAATTTTAGAGTCAGAGAAATGCAGGTTCTTTTCCTCCTACTACTTATTTCTCTGTAACAACAACAACAACAACAACAACAAAAAAAAAACCTCTTGGGATCATTTACAGACTAAGTTACAGCAAACATTTAGTTGAAAAATTCTCTTCTGTGCGCACCCCCCCTCCCCCTTCCTCCATTTTATTTAATGGGAGGCAGCATGAGTTCTTTCACTGATTTTTCACCTATTAAGTATTGTGAGCACTGGGGACACTCAATGTCCACAGGTTTTATGAAATGTTAGAATACAGATAGAAACATTTCTGGAATACATACACACTGGCGGAAAGTGAAAAAAGAACACCAAGAAGGAATTGGCGGATGATCATGAAATTTACATATGTTAATAAGGTCGGGTTTACATAGGTGTAATGTTAATTTCGGGACCAACCGGTGAGCGCTTACGCCACAGCACGGCATAATATGCAAATTATCGTCGGTGGTATTTAAGGAGTACGGCGAAGTGAATGTAATCAGTCGTCGGCGTACGGACACGTGTGAAGACCCTGAAGAAGCTGCAATGCGTGGACATGGAAGACGTGTACGATTTCAGCAGTTATCAGACTTTGAGTGAGGTCGTCTAGTCGGACTCCGCGGGGCCGGGTGGTCGTATCGTCGTATTGCGAAGCGAATTGGAAGGAAGTATCGGTGGTGGTACGATGGTGGCGTAGATGGTCCGAGGAACATTCCCACACAAGAAGACATGGAACCGGGAGTAACAGACGGACTGATGAGCGAACCGATCGACGCATAAGAAGAGCGGCATTGCCAAGCAGAACATCCACTGCGACGCAAATCTGAGCTGCCGTTGCACCTGAGGTGACTGTGCGAACAATCCGCAACCGTCTACTGGATGCAGGACTATGCGCACGTGTGCCTCTGGCATGTGTACCTCTGACTCCAGCCCACCGTCAGGAACGGCTCCAATTGGTGTCGCCAACGTCTGCACTGGAGAACGCAATGGCGATCTGTCGTGTTCAGCGATGAAAGCAGTTTCTAATTGGGAGCCTCCGATGGCCATATGCGTGTTCGCAGACGCACAGGGGAGCGTCTCCACCCTTCTTGCATCCGCCAGCGACACACAGGGCCTACACCTGGTCTCCTGGTGTGGGGAGCTATCAGCTATAACTCTCGTACACAACTAGTGTTTGTACCAGGTACGTTAAACAGCACCTCCTACATCAACATCATTCAGCCTGTTGTTGTACCATTTGTAAGGGCGGTCCATCGTGGTGTTTTCCAACAAGATAATGCACACCCACACACGGCACGTGCAACGCAACATGCACTTCAGGGTGTGAGACAACTTCCATGGCCTGCAGGTTCACCGGATTTGTCCCCCATTGAGCACGTGTGGGATTTTATGGGACACCGACTTATCCGATCTCCACGGCCAGCCATGACCATCCCCGATTTACGCGTCCAGGTTGAGGATGCTTGGAACTCAATACGCCAAACTTGCATCCAACATCTGTACGACAGACTCCATGCCAGAATTGCACAGTGTGACGCAGTTCATGGCGGTTCAACCTCGTACTAACCATGTTACATGGAAATGTTATTTTTCAGTTTACCAGCAAATACAGCTGTATTTTGCCATAATGTTTTGATCACGTTATCCTCGGTATTCCGTTATTATGCTGTATAAATTTTGTTGGTATCAGACTTCTCCTTCTTGGTGTTCTTTTTCACTTTCTGCCAGTGTATATTATTAAAAAAATGTCAGCAAAAGACCGGAATAAGTGACCCCCTCCCCTCCAGGAAGGCTTTGAGAGGATGAATTAAAGTGAATTTTTCAGCTGAATGATACTTGCTATAATATAAGCATGTCCCTTCCCATGAAAATTTTTATTCCACGCACAACCGTGTGTGTGTGTGTGGTGGCATTCGTAATAACTCAGCCTGTATTAAAATTCTAATTTTTGGGTGTAGTGTTCATCCAAGAAGTAACTGAAAATATATCTTTTGCTAGTCATCGGGTAAATGCTTGTTTTTCCAGAGAAATCATTAATAAGGCTTTAAAATATACCACACCTCCTTTCAATCTAATAGGAACAGGTCCACAATGCCTACAGGGGCTAACTGAAAAGGAGCTGAAATTATCTTTTCTGGCAATCTGCAAGATGTTGGTTGTTTAGACATATCTGACATCTTACATATATTGCAATGATTTAATTGTCCTTTTAATTTCTCCAGACCATAAACATATTTTCTCAACTCATGTTACTTATGTTTCAACAATTTTGATGCACAAGTCTAGCACACCATAATGGGCAGTTATCTTTACTTGCAGAATTGTGTACCTCTTTCACAGTTGTGTGGTTTGCCAAAATTTAATTCTTCTGCATGACAAATTCCTCCTCCTGTTGTAGGCATAACAAACATTATAAGTAGTGTTAGTAGATGTATGTTATTTCCACCCTGTATTTCTACCTTTATTGTGCTACCACCCATGACCAGATTTGCAGAATATAGAAGTACGCCGTACGCGGATAGTTTCCAAATTATTAGCAGATTTTGCAGATAATTTTTGCTTGTATATTAAAAAAATAAAAATGCTATTTACGGCAATTAAAACACTTACTGAAGGCTTTACTCAGATTAATATATTTACTTCTATCTCAACGTGAGAATGTTCAACTATTTTTCACATCTTTCGATAGCGAGTTGTTGTTTTTTTTGTTTTTACAGATCTTTCTGGCCTTTTGATTTTATTAAGGCCTGTTCTCAATATATAAAAACTGTAACAAAAGTTTTGTTTACACTGAAAGACTTTAAATTCTATTGCCAGGTTCCTCTTACAGTTGCCAGTTATTAAATTAAAATATTTTCCTTATGTATTTTATAAGTCTACTATTTTTGAATTAAGTTGTTGAAAATGCTATTATAATTTTTGAAAGTTCATTAACGGAACTAGTTTTCTAAAAATAAAAGTTTTCTTTAATTAGTCTCTTGTTTTTATGAGGTTCATATTCCATATTTGGCCTTAAGGTCCATTTTACACACATTTCTATGCATTCAGTCATAATGTACTTTTGTCCTCTCTGGAATCTGTAATGTTCTAATAATTATTTATTGTTAGATTAATTTTTCTTCAAATTATCTTATTCTATTGTAATCGTGATTCGTGGGTTTGCAGCAAGTTTTCTGTTTCAATGGTTGTGCACGCAGATACATTTTATTTTTATACAACTCTGTCCATGACTTTGGTACTCTATTCTCCTGGGGTGGATTCCGTCTTTAGAATACTGTGGTATTCTGAAAACCATTCCTCAGTGTTACAGAAGTTGCCTGTCGCCACTGTATCTATGGTCCACATCTTGATAGGAAAGGACGAATACATTGCAGAAGCAAAATATACACTTTGCTACTGTTTACACTGAAAACTGCAAGGCAGACTGCAAATACAAATGTGAAATTTGTTCATGGAATTCCTGCTGAATTACAAAAAATAACTAAAAGCAGCAAATGCATATTTATAGGAGATCTTCAACACATTGGATGAGATACTCCTCTAATGGAAATGCATGCCATCTAACACGAAAAAAATCAGCACTAAGTTTCAAAAGTTCAAAACATTAGCTGTGGCTGCTTCATAGAAATGTTGAGAAGGGAAGGACATCAATATGGCTTATTAAATACAGAAGGAAAAATCAAAGAACTGTTGGGAACTTGGCAATTTACTGTGTGATTTCAAAGAATAGCATACCTGCCAACATTGGGTAGAGCCTTGTCAGTAGCAGGCATGACAACCTTCAAAATCTAAAAATCAGGATATTATTACAGCTCATAAAATCACACGAGCGCTATTTTTATCGATATTTTCCAGACGTTGGAACAATTTTCCACAAGTAGTTTTATTGGTCCACTAAAAGTTCTAGAGACAAAAAAAAAACACATAAAGCAATACCCCCTATCCCCACTGAAATGGGTTTTTCAGGTACGTAGATTCCGCAAGATAATGAAAACGTAAAATGGCCCGAATGTTGTAGTTTTTTGCGAATAAAATAGCAGCTAACTGTTTTTCGTTTCTTCTTAGGTTATGTGCGAAGGCGAAAACAACAAAAAGCAGCGTACTAACATCGCCTTTCGTTAAAGGTGTAGACTGAACTGCAAGAAGGCAGGGCAGCTCCCAGCTGTCAATTAATTACTGACTTTCACTGGCATTCTAGTGACAGAGCGGGTCAGCTCTTTGCTGAAGGCGTATGACAATCGCACTGGGGGAATTTTTTTTAAAGCAAATTTTTTCTGACCCAGCTAGGACGATTGGTCGGAAGCCAACGCTTAGACCACTGCACCACCGGGGCGGCTTTCTTTTGTAGATAGGAGGAGAGGACAAGTACGAAACTCATTACTGTAATGTCTGTTGCCTTGCATCGACACAGAAAGAAAAAGATTTTCACAGGATTCGCTAGTCGAAGCAACCAGCATTCATGTTTAGTGAATCTGGAGGTTAAGATCCTATCCCACGATTGCTCGGAGGAGCAGATAAATCATGAATGGAATACTGGATTACACCATACAATACAAATTTTGAAAATGACAATCTGTTTTTTGGTGTAAATATGAAAAGGATGGTATGTCAGATAATATCTGAAAACTTGAAAACCTTACCATCTGACTTACCATCCTTGTCATATTTACACCAAAAAACAGATCGTCATCTTCAAAATTTGTATTTTATGGTGTAATCCCGTATTCCATTCATGATTTATCTGCTCCTCCTGGCAATCATGGGATAGGATCCTTAACCTCCAGATTCACTAAACATGAGTGCCGGTTGCTTCGACCAGCGAATCCTGTGATGGTTATATTCAAATTAATCAGATACTTGAGGCTTGGTCGTTCTGGGTGGTGTAGTGGTTAGCATACCCGGGCTCTATCTGGGAGACACAGGTTCGATTCCTGCTCCAGGATGACGAAATTTTCAGGTTTTCAGATATTATCTGACTTACCACCCTTGTCATATTTACACCAAAAATCGGATTGTCATCTTCAAAATTTGTATTGTATGGTGTAATTCTGTATTCCATTCACGGTCAACTTCAGTTTCATTATTCATTTCTGCGTTTTGCGGAAATCCAGCTTTCTGAAAACATTTAACAATTGTCGAAATCTGTAAATTTGGCCAAGAAGCCTGCACCAAACGAATACAATTAAAAACAGTGACTGCTTTCAAAAATTCTGTCACACGAAGGAAAATATTTTGATGACAGCCCGCAAGATTTCACTTTTAAATGGAGTTTCTCAGAGGATGAAAGGATAAAATGTTTATTGGCTCAGGTGCCCCTCAGCTCATCTTCATTCATCATTGGGGCTCAACACATTCGTGGACAGTAACAAAAATGCAGAGACATTTATGGAAAATTCATGTTTTCAGCAGGACAGTAAACTTAAAGTAACTGGAACCCCCATACAATTTCGTTGGCATTTGCAGCTTTGTACTTACAGCGTGAAGTAAAGTTGGACGGCATATAACGTAATGGTGAACGTGTTAATTATGAGGCCTTCCTACAATTATAGGGGGAGGGGGGTATAGGAGTACAGAAATAACAACATTCACATAGTTGTACTATGTAACTACATTCACGTACAGGGTGTTTCACTCACTACTTTATCCGGCATTTTTGCAATAACTGGAAGAGGAATGAAGATATCTTAACAAAATTTGAACTGGACTTAGCTTAGGCTGTGAGAAAGGAGATGGCATCAAACATGTGTTGGAAATGGTCACCATTTGCACCCAGGCAGAGCTGAACACGGCACTCGATATTTTGGAAGGTTCGGGTCAGCATGTCCCCAGGAATTGCCTGAATTTCTTGAATGATGTTGGATTTCAATGCGGCGATGAATTACTGCCATAAAACTCTACCTTTCAGATAGACCCAGAGAAAGTAATCGAGCGACGTCAAATCTGGAGACAGCGGAGGCCAAAATCTCTTCAAAATTACTCTGTTTTCGAAAACTAACTCAATTTTGGCCATGCTGGCACGGGAAGTATAGCATATGTTGTTCCATCCTGCTGGAAATATCCAATGGATAATTCCTTATCCAGGGTTCATACCCTTTTCTGTGGAAAAAAAAAAGGACTTTCTAAGGACCTACACGGCAATTAATATTTTGCGTCACCCTTCATATCACAAGGTGTGTGTTTATACAGTATGTAAATATACATATGTAGGAGATTAAACAGCGCTAGTGGCCATTTACCAGGCATTTTGCCCCAAATAGAAACTACTTTGCCCACAAAAAACAAAAATAAATACACACTGGAAAAAAAGGACAAGCAGGAGACACAGCAACAATGAATAAAGGTGAATTGAGTAGAGCAGTAAGGCACTAGATAGACAGGGCTCTAGATACAAGGGCTGGCTCATACGGCAGATTTCAGTTGTCCCCAGAAGTTGCGGCTGGTGACGTAGCTGGGATGCATCGCTGAGTGTTAGGAATCGCGTTTGCTTTGCTCTGTGCGGGGAACTCTGATGATAAATACAACTACTGAGCTGCCGAATATGAAACAAAATGGTGAAATGATTTAAAGAAACAAAAGGAGTGAAGCAGAATATATCATTGATTGTTTCCTCTTTTATATACTGAAAAGCAATTGAATCAGAGACAGCTGGCATTATGCAAATGTGGTGCTGTGTGTGGCCCTGTAAACGGAAACGACATGACGTATGCAGCGATCCGACAATATAAGGAGTGATGCGACTGGAATCAGTAAGAGTCGGACGCAGTATGGGTAAGACGAAGGATCCAAGCGCATTTGATCGTGGGCAAATTGTCAGGGCCCGACGAATGGGTCACTCCATCTCGGGAGTCGCGCAGGCACTGGGATTTTCACCAGCCAGTGTCACAGGTGCACCGTGAATACATCGAATCCAGTAAAACCATCCCTGCAAGGGCCAACTGCCGTGAACAACAGCATATGGATGAGTGGGGTAATCATCGGCTAGCTAGCATTGTACAGCGGATAGGCGGGCCACAGTGCAAGAAATCACTCAGCAATTTAACGCTGGTGCACAAAAACGTGTAAGCAGCCACACCATCCAGAACCATCTCCTCGCTATGGGGTACAGAAGCCATCGCATCGTCCTACGAGGATACCGCTACTGACCGCACATCACAGAGTGCAAAGATTAGCATGGGCACGGGAACATCGCCACTGGACCCTAGACATGTGGGGAAATGTTGCCTGGACTGATGAGTCGAGATTCACGTTAGTACATGCGGATGGAAGGATACGAGTACGGCGCAAACCACATGAAGCGATGGATCCTTCTTGCCAGCAGGGTACTCTTCAAGCTGGTGGGGGTAGCATTGTCATCTGGGGACTGTTTACGTGGACTGAAATGGGACCCCTAGTACATGTGACATCGTCCCTCACAGGTCAAGGTTACCGGGATTTCCTGGACGACCATTTGCTCCTGTTTGTGCGTCTTCAACATCCCACTGGGGACCTCGTCCTGCAACAAGACAACGCACCGTGCCATCGCTCCCAAATTGTATCCGAATGGTTGGATGAACACTCCACAGACGTGACCTCGCTTTCTTGGCCAGCTAGGTCACCTGACCTCAATCCCATCGAGCACATCTGGGATGCCATCAAGAGAAATGATCAAGGCTCTGACCCTCCATCAAATCTTCGTGAACTGTGGGAGCTTGTTCAGGGGTCGTGGATTTGTATGGCTTCCCAACGCTTCCGGTGTCTTGTTGAGTCCAAGCTGAGACAAATCGCCACCGTCATCAGGGCGAAAGGTGATGCTACATGTTACTAGACATGTATCTCTAATTCAATTGCTCTTCAGTGTATATGTGTATTACTTCGATCAAATGCGAAAATAATGCTTTTTTGTTAATAATAAAACAACCTTGGCTACTGTAATTTTTGTGAAATGTTTCGGATATTCACGTGTCCATTTAATTCGACTTTTACTCTCTACAAGAGAGGTTACCTGTGTTTTTGTATGTTTCGAAAGCATTTGTCTTTTTTTTTTTTCAATTTTTGATTTTTCGTACTTTGTTTTTGTTTTTTACTTTAATTTTCAGTTCTCTGATTTGTTTCAATAAAAGCCGGCGCGAACGATTTCATCTTCCGGCTCTGCTAGAAAAGCTCTTTAAAATATCTCCCCCCCCCCCCGGGGATAGTTATGCTCGAAAGACCCGGGCGTTTTCTGGGAGACGCGGGTTCGTGACCCGCTCCACTCCAGGACGATGAAAATTTTCAAGTTTTCAGGTATTATCTGACTTACCATCCTAGTCACATTTACGCCAAAAATTGGTTGTCATCTTCAAAATTTGAGTTCTGCTCTTTTTCCGTTATCGATTTTTCATTTAAAAAATTTACTTTTTTTTTTTTTTTTTTTTTTTTTGAGCATATCACATTTAACGCAGAAAATTGTCTCTTCAAACCTCGTCCACTGTAAATTTTGTGAAACGTTTCGGATATTCAAGGATCCATTTAATTCGACTTTTACCTTCTACAAGAAAGGTTACCTGTGGGGGGGGGGGGTTGTGAGTATGTTTTGAAAGCATTTGTCATTTTTTTTTTTTTCAATTTTTGATTTTTTGCATTTTTTTTTAACCTTAATTTTCAGTTCTCCGATTTGTTTCAATAAACGCCGGCGCGAACGATTTCATCTTTTGGCTTTGCTAGAAAAGCTTTTTAAATTTATTTTTTTTTTTCAGAAAGTTTAGTTTTTTTTCACTGGCTAACTATGCAGGCGATTCATCATATCGTCTTTGTACTTACTATTTAAAAAGTGCTCACTGCAAATTCTGGCATTTTTCAGATTAAACGAATCTGCTCTGCAGCACCCACCCAGTTTTTTGTAACTTCTGGGTCGTTTCTAGGGAAACAGTGTTTGGCTCTTTCTTATTCCCGCAGGTATTTGGCACGTAGTAACAGCGCAAGAAAGCCATTGTATGAAAACGATGTGCTAAAAAAATGAAATAAAAAAATGCGATGTCAGAAATACAACCTAATAAACAGCAGATAACTAATACGAATGCAACAATCGTGGGTTAAAGCATCCACCGAGCGCTTTACATCACGCACTGACAAGTGACATGCATACCCGTGATGTTACTGAGCGGCACAGGCGAGGACCACTTCAACGACCAGAAAGACAAAGCGATGAGCCAGCCTTTGTTACTAAGCCCTGCTAGATAGATCAGACCACAGGACCCCATAAATTGTGAAGAAGGCAAACAGAACCATCCCTCCCCACCTTTGCTTTGACCCTCTGACCCCTGAAAAGATACACAACACAGATGTTAATCCCACTGGTAAGGTCAGGCCAGGTAAGTCATGCAGGCTACAATGGAAAAAGTGGGGGGTGGGCGTGGAGTGTTGAAGGGAGATCATTTCTAAGAACATTCCAGGGGATTATATCTCTTCAATGAGCTAGAAGAAAGCTCCCCAGGTGAACGAGTTAGCATATTTACAGACACACAAACAAAAATGGGGGCAGGGTTGCCATGCCCATTACTGCAGCACTAAAACAAAAATAAGGAGTTCTTAAGGACTTTTAAGGACTGTACGAACCCTGCTCATCGTCTAACTGATTCACGAAGGTCTGAAAATTTTCCATGTAAGCTGCTGTCGAGATGACTGTTTTGAAGAAGATCGGCCCAATAATGAGCCGCTGTGACATCACACATCAAACACCGATCTTTGCTGGATATAGCGGTTCTTTGTGTGTCGCATGGGGATTGTCAGTTGCCCCAAATGGGAAATTTGGGGCTAGCGCCACCACTGGCAATATTGGACTAGTGGCAGCTCTAGCCCACCAATTTTGGGCTAGTGCCGCCACTTTTCTCTGACTACGCCCACGACGTCGGCGCAACTACACGTTGCTTTCGTTTGCTTTCTCACAGCCTAAGGTAAACCCAGTTCAAATTTAGTTACGATATCTTCATTCCTCTTACAGTTATTTCAAAAATGCCAGGTAAAGTAGCGAGTGAAACACCCTGTAGTTGTAGGCATACTTACAACAATAATCTTTCAACTTCTATTGAAACTATATTGTTAAATTGTACATTTTCCCCCAATATGGTCAAAAAAGGTTTGAAAAGGTGACAAAAGATGACTAATTTTAAAAAAAGGTTTGAAAAGGTGAGAAAGGTGACCGGCTCCTCACCTTGCATCCATAATTATGAAAAAACTTTCATTCTGAGGACCACGATTGAGTGCATGATATCAAAGTTTTAACTACTTTAGATAAATGGTATAACTTTGAGAATATCAATACTTTTGAACACAATGCATCAATTTTTACAAATATTCCAACTTCGTCACCGTCACTTCTGTTTTGGGGTATTCCCCTCTCCCTTATCAAACTTGAATGCAAAAACTTACAGGACGGGAGATATTTAACAATGCAGAAGAGAGGGAACATCGCGTGGGAGGGGTGGGGAGTGCAATTACGGGAGAAATCTTTGCTTTGTCCGAATTCTGGTTTTGAACATTTTCCCATTTTCAAGCTGAAATACACATATTTATGCAGTAAAATGTTATTTAACAATAATACTGGAGAAATTACGATTACGGAAAAAATCTGAACTCCATCAACCTTCCGCTTTTGAAAGTTTCGTAAAAGTGAATTGTTACAACCCGTCGCCACCAACTCCCCAAAAACTTCTGTTCACTTATGCATCAATCTTGCAAATGACCAAAATAATAACGAAAAAGGCAGAATTCCTCGAATTCGCAAAAGATAACGAAGTAATTTTCGTGGCGTCTAACTTCCGTTTTCGCAAATTGTTCCTACAGTTTCAAGATGAAATACAAACATTTTAACGATAAAATTATATTTAACAAGACTACTGGACAAAAAGGGTACATTGGGAGAAAAAACTACTATTACAGTAAAAAAATTTACTTTATTTAACTACCAATTTCGAAAGTTTTGGAACACGAAATACTGTCACCAGATGAAAAACACCCCGTCCAATCTCTTCAAAATGATATTTAACAGTAATACTGGGCACAAACGCAACATCAGAAGTAAAAAAATTACGATGTCGGCAAAAATTTTTACTCTGTTTAACTACCACTTTCAAAAGTTTTGAAACTCGAAATACCAGGTGGTGCCAACCTCTAGCAGAACGTATCAGTAATCTATAGGGGGTTTTTCAGTTATGTTTCAGTAATGTAACACACCATTTTCTTTTAAAGTTAAGGACAATATTATGGTATTACTGTGTAACCTGTAATACTTGTATGATGTGCCAACCTTCCAAGGAGCCTATCAGTAATCACCATACGAAGCCTCATCGTATTTCATGAGAAATTAATGCTTGAAATGTGTAATAGCCTTATATGTTCACATTATCCTGACAAAAAAATTATCAATATTGTACTTACCTCATATCATTGCTGACATAAAGACTCCCAAAATTATCAATATTGTACTTACCTCATATCATTGCTGACATAAAGACTCCCTTGTTGCTTGTTTTGCAGTGGTATATTCTTTTTCAGAAAACTTTTTTTTATAACACGTCTCACCTGAGGAAAATGCTTTACTTTTCTGTACAAGAAGGGCACTTAATGTTTTGGTGCTCATTGTTGGACGGAAGTATGCAAGGTTTTTCCTCACTATACTAAATATTCTCTCTGTAGAGGAATTGCTGTGAGGGATAGTCAATATTGCCAACATTAGTTTAGGCAATGCAGAATGCTTGGGAAGGCCAGATGAATCCTTCATCTTAGATATTTCATTCCATGCCACATCTGCTCTAGGATATCCAGCTTCATCAATATCAGTCTGGGAACATAGCATGAAACAAGGGACCAGCATGATCACAGCTTGCTATATGCTCCACAACCAATGTAGTAAACAGCAATTCAGCATTTATCACGCTATTTTCATTCTTTTTTGCAAAAAAATTATCCAAAGGCTTTGATTGAGTCTTTAATTTTACATAATCCTCATGTTTTTGACTGGATATGCCTTCGGCAATCATCTTGTCCTACATGGACTACTGAAAACTATGTGGGCTACTGATTACTCCCATATTAGAAGGCACGCAAGGAAACCTTTATTTCAGCATTTGTAACATTTTCCAATTTCCTAGCTCGAGATTTGGGTGAAAGATTTGGATGTTCCTGGAGAAACCTCTTTGCATAATTTGTTTCAGAAGCGATAATTCCAAGGATGAAATTGGTATAAAACAAGTCAAAATATGCAATAGGTGCCGCATCAGTTGCAGGAGCATGTTTGGGCCCCTGCATTTCATGATAATCAAAAGGATGCTGAGGTTGTTCATCACTTCCCTCTATTACATCCTCCCATTCACTTTCAGAACTTTCATGATCTGAAGATTCACTATCAAGATCTTCACTTTCTAAAGAAGATATTGTGTGCGTGGCATGGTAGTTAGTTTTCTGGCTTGATGTTGCTTGGCCAATATCGCTCAGATGATTCAAAATCATCACTATTACTTAGCAAACTTTCACTCTCACTACAACAAGCCATTTCAAATAACCTTACAAAAATATTTCAGGCAGTAGGAAAAAGCACATCTGCTAGTCTGAGGAACAAGCTGTCAATAAAGTCATCCTCTGCTAGTACGAGTTTGGAAAAGGAGGGGGATTCGTAATTCAGAGTTTTGCGATTGTGTACGTTTGTTTGGAAAAAAGAAATGAATAATGTGAAAAGCTTCTAGTAATAAAACACCGCACTTCGTTTTCCCACGCTGAGAAAGTCCGCAAGAAATATACACTCCGTCATCATGGGACCACGCGTTGCGACGAGTTGCGCGTTATTGTACTTAGAACAAGGCTCGAAAAAGTGATTTCCGACAGTACGGTGCCTTATAATTCACCAACAATGCCAAGTGAACGGCACTGCCTCAACTGCAGTAGGAAAAGTTTTGGCTAAAGTAGCCTTTCTCCCATCACACGGAGAAACTGCGCAGGAAGCAGATAGCAAGCGCAAACTCTTTCACAGTACGACACTTACAGCATATTACCATTCTTTCAATAATATCGCTGTTTGACGATATGATTCATGGAGATTCCATTTCAAAACGATATAATTGATAAATTATACGATCATCAACACCGATATCTGCCATCTGATTCGGGAAATACGCAGATCAAAATCTAAGGCCGACGAATCGGCCGCGTCACTCTAAAGGGTTAACAAAAAAGGATACAAAATTGAGATTCTCCAAAACACACTGAAATCTGTAATTCTTCCAACCTGTCCGTAATTCTGTAATCTGACAGTCGAAACCGTAATAATTACGGATAATCCGTAATAGTTGGCACCTCTGAAATACCGTCCCCAGGCGATATTTTGCGTTATTTCGTTATACCAAAATAAAAAATAAATAAAAAAATGAAAATTCGTAGAATCTGTAGTTTCAACAGTGAGTTCCGTAGTCAAACAAGTAAATCCATAGAAACTATGGACATTCCATAGTAGTTGGCAGGTATGGAATACTTTTCAGACTTTGCATGACTGTTTTACCAGAAATGGAAAAACCACTGTTGAGGGGAATGTGCATTTTAAGCTTCCATCACCAGCCATGTGCCCAAATGGCTACATCTGGCAGAAAATTTTTAATTAAAATAGTGCTTATGGTTAATGTGATACAGAATTTTAAGGCATTATTTGCAGCAAACATTCAGCACCTAATAATAGAGATGATGAAATGGCAGTTCATTTTCACATGTTTTATTTTAAGACTAAAAATCAAAGGTCAGTCTTAAGAGAAAAGTCATCACTAGATGAATGGTTGCCAGAAGCTTTGCCAAAACTGTTTTTTCTAATTTGGGAGGAGTGGGGAAGGGGGAGTTGCTAAAAAAGATACACTGGAATCATGTTTTGACATTCACCACTTGAAAGTTAGCAAAACTGGAGCAAAAATATTGAAGAACTTTACACAAAAAAACAAAAAAATATGTGTGGGGGTGGGGTGCACTTAGCAGCATGCTCCTATCTGTGACTGCATTACTAATATGAGCTGAATTATATTCTTCCTCTGGTAACATACATCTTACTTACATTTGAAACAACAGTCTTAATAATTCATTACATAGGTCACAGAAGGAATCCAAGGCTCAGTCATGCTTTTTGGTCTTCATTTGCAACTGTGGCTGAAGAATGCATCAGTAACATTCCTCCATCCTATTACAGTACCCTTGCCACTCTGTTTTTTGAGAACTTAACCCAACTTTCAACAGCCTCTTAAATCCCCCCAAACAAGTAAGTTCACCATCTCAATAAAATTAAGTTTTATAATTTTTTTAGTTGTTTATTCAGAAAAAAATGAATGTTTTTCACATGAAAAAAATTATTAGGTAATACAAACAGAATTCATTAACATGAAACAGAGGTGCCATGTTCTAAAAATGATTATCCGTAATCAACACTAGTTTTTATTTTCAGTAATTTCCAACAAACATCCCCACATAACATAGTCACATCTCCTGAAATAAATTTTGGGGTAATAATATTACAATAAAAACATAGGTACAGAAATAAATGATCTCAACACTGAAAATCATTGTACTCAAGGTGAGCTAAATAAATTACTAGCACAGAAAATAACTTTAGTAACTGAGTGTTAGCCTGCTGCAGTTCTGCTGACAAATACCTCTGACAGAATTCATTATTACAATGCCATTTATTATTGACATTATTTAATGTTAGACCAGCCTGGTTTATTGTTCTGGTGATTCAGTGGAGTATGAAGGCATCAGGGTGGACAAATTTTAGGTATAAAAGAGCCTATGTGCAGCAGTCCCTTGCTCACTAAGGCCAACCAAACAAACTGCTGTGACAGGAAGCACTTCTAATTATGAATTCCACTGGTGGTGACTTTCAACGCACAATTGGAAAAAAGGAAAGAGCTAATGCATAGTCGAAGAAAACAATATATGTAACAAATATTGGATCCACCAGAATAATGAATCTGATGATCTGACCATCTTTACATAATGTGAAATGGTCATTCTTCGCATAGTGTCCAGGTAGGAATATGGCTATGGGAGCAGCAGATGAAAGTTTATAAGAATTCACCTTTAAGCTCTAAATCTGGTGAATTTAATCATGAACTGATTTGCGAAACAGGTAAAAAAAAAAATAATAATTTCATTCATTCACACACACACAAATTCCCAGAGTGCCACACTATGGAAATAGTAGGGGGGGGGACTAATACACAAAAAAAATTCTTTTTTGTGCTCGAAATTTGTGGTAAATCTTACCAAAGTTAATTATTTTAGAAACTAAGAGGAGACATCTCCATGAGCTCACCAAGTGTTGTGTGGAAATGAGGTGTTGTGTGGAAATGAACATTAAAAACACATGAAAATTGTATTTCCACACTCCAAAATTTAAGGGAATTTGTAAATGTAATTAAGTCATTTGGGAAAAAAAAGATTAAAAAAAAATTGTGTCTGTAAGCTCCCTAAGTACTAGAGCACAGAAATGGGGATAGTAAATTTAATAACTGAAAGCCATTAAGTGAATCTGATAGGGATTTTATCTGATAAAAGATTTATGTCAAATAGCCTCTTATTTTGACAGAAAACCTTGTACATAAAACATAAAAAATTTGAGGAAATAGCTTGATTTCAACTGAGAAGAAAGGAAACTACTACAGCTTTCATGGTAACATTTAAAATTATTACTTCGAAGTTTTAGTGATGTTTCACAAAGGGGGGGGGTGACCATACTTTCAGTTTTACACACAAACAGGGGTTGAAAATTGGACTATCTAACACACCTGAATTGTATATATTTTTAATGCTCATACTAGTGTTAATTTTTTTGCACATGACATGTAGTCCAGTCAACGAAGGCTGAAAATGAGTAAATATAAGAAATAAATATGATAGTTTTGAAACTTGGCACACTTGTTTACAGGTATCTAGTGAAGATTACACCAGAAGTCCTGCTGAATCAGAGGTGAGCTCTAGATACCATCTTGAAAAATAGGTACGTTTTTTTCGGTTTTTCGTAAATATCTCGAAAACGGTTGGTCGTAGCCGAAAAATACTTCTGTACAAAATTGAAGCTTACAAATTTCCTACAAAAAAGGTTCTATTCACTTTTTTTGTATCTCCAATAGTTTCTGAGATGACCGGGTATCAATGTTGCACTTTTCACTGATCGCTACGGTTTTTCATACAAATAAGCTCATAACTTCTGAACCGTCAGTTTTTTCGAGAAAGAGTTCATAAGCACTATTGTAGGACATCAAATTCTCTTCAAAATGGGTATCTTACTTATTTTATTAACTACAGAAGGTCAATAGATATAGCTGTATGTTTACATTACAAGCTATCGCTATCTAATGTGACTTATTGCAACACAGAGCCGAACACCTACCTTTATGAATGTTAAAGGGTGGGAATGACAGGTAAATATGATAAAAAAACAACAAATGTAAACAAAACCGGATTCATTATTGATTTATAATAGATTACAGTATTGATTTATTGACACCATTACTGATTTATTGGATACATGATTGAATTATTAAAAATTGATTGAATTTAAAATTGATGTACATTTACATTTGGTTCTATTGATGTACATTACATATGGTTTACATGGTTCTCATATGGTTTTCAGTTCTTTGAGACCACTTTCACACATGAGGTATCCAATACACCCCAAAAACGACATCAACAGGTGAAATCCACCTAGTCTTACCACACAGTTAGACAGCTGCTGCGACTATTTCTCTGCTTTTAATGTAGAATGGCTGGTCGAACGTAATAATTAAACACTTTTGATTGATTTTGACACACAAGTCAGCAGCAAACCGTAACGTGGTGCAGATAGTATCATAATCAGTTGGTGGAGAGTTTATGAAAGGAAGAGGAACAACCTTAGTCTTTTCACTGAACAAACCTTTCGTTATAAAATGCATAAATCCTTTCCATTCTGGAACCCCAGGGATATTGAGGCATTTTGCATACATCCATAGGGTGTCATAAGGTTTCAGCTGTGCCATTTCATCTACCAAAACTGCCAGGTCTTCCACAATCACATTTTTTAAAACACCTTGTTTTTTTTTTTACTTCCAGTGGAAGAACTCCAAGTTCTCCACAAATCTTCGAGTTTGGCATTTTGGTTCATCTTGGTATTTATGTTCCTCTTCCGACTGAACATGCTGGGGTAATACATCTAATGCCACCCATAGCATAAAAAGTATTTAATCCATCGATCGTGCAGACATTGAAGTCAGCATTGTCGAACACGAACTGACTGAATGACCCATTCATGCCACATTGAGCGTGAAAAATTGGCTGAGATTTCCAGCTGTTGAGCTTCATTTCATAGTATGATGAACAGAATTCCAAACTAGATATAAGGTTTACCAAGTTTTTGGAGCCGTATTTCCTGTATAGAAATAGGCCAAGGCTGTTTAATATGCGGGGCACGAAAGACTGGTCGCACAGCAGAGATAAGAGTGCAATGGAAATGCATTTCCTCTTTGTCTTTTCAATATCTTTTGTCTTCTTCATTATCGTCCTCCAGGAAAGTAAGTAGGGTTGTGGGAACACAACTGCTCGCGTCTTTCAGGTAGTTATCACCAGGAGGGTAGGTGGTTTCATCATACACTTGAGACTGGATATCCTGCCTTATTATTGCCGCCACAGTTTTCACGATTCTGAGTCGCTTCTCAGTTTGATGTTTCTTTTTGTTTTCGTACCATGCATTCAAGATTTTAATTCCTGTGTCAATAAAACAGAAGATCGGAACCTTTCTTCCATCTCTTGCTACTACACTGGCTAACAAAAAAAAAAAAAATTCTGGCCTGGACTTTTGCAGCTGTTTTAGATTAATTTCAGGAGTGATTCCAAATCTGTTCTCAGATTTTGCTCTATCACATCTCATTTTTATGCTATCGGCATACCCCATTTTCATAGATTTTACCCAAAATTAACTCTTTGTCACTTATGATTGTAAGTTGTTGCGAGTCAGTGACTGCTTTAGTGTTAAAATATGGTGTTGTATTTTTAGGATAGTGTGTTTATAATATCATTTTATGTTGATATCCACATTTATTTAATATTTTGCTTCTGCAGGTCGTAATCCGAAAGAAGGAAATGCAGTAATGACCCAAATATATTCTGCTACATCTGTAGCAGCTTCACTTTGCAGGATCAAAGGTGCAACATCAATACCTTTGTCAAGAAGGTTTACCTTGCCTACTTTAAAGTATGACTTGGAGACCAAGACAAAAATTGGGCTCCTCACAAAGTGTGTAAAACCTGTGTTGAAACTTTGTGATCATGGTCTAAAGGAAAGAATGCTAAGCTGAAGTTTGGTATGCCAATGGTTTGGAGAGAACCTACAAACCATTTGGATAACTGCTACTTCTGCCTTGTCAATGTAAAAAGTTTCAATAAGAAAAACAAACAACACTTACAATACCCAGATATCTCATCTGCCAGACGACCAGTTGAGCACTGTGAGGAAATACCTGTGCCTGTATTTACTGAGCTACCAGATTGATGTTGAATCCCTCAGTTTACCTGCTTCTACAGATGATGATGCTCAGATCGAATATACGCCATCTGATGCAGATTGTGATAAAATTTCTGTTTAGTCAGCCTGAATTGAATGATCTTGTAAAAGATTTGTAATTGCCGAAGCAGTCTGCTGAATTGTTGGCTTCCAGGCTGCAAGAGAAAGGACTACTCAGACCTGGCACTAGTGTCTCCTTTTATCATAACAGAGAAGCAGCACTGCAAAAGTACTTCCATTCAGATGGTCAACTTGTTTATTGCAATGATGTTGAAAGGCTTCTTCTCAATATGGGACTGCCCGCATATGATTCATGTGAATGAAGACTTTTTATTGACAGTAGTAAAAGGAGTTTGAAATGTGTATTACTTCACAACAGAAATATATATGGTTCAATCCCAATAGGACACTCTGTAAAAATGAAAGAAGAGTATGCCAACATCAAGATTGTTCTGGATAGATTGGAATACCATGTTCATGGATGGGTAATTTGTGTTGATTTGAAAATGGTTAATTTTCTGCTGGGTCAGCAAGGGAGTACCAAATACCCTTGTTCCCTGTGCTACTGGGACAGTAGGGCTACATTAGAACACTGATTTAAAAAGAACAGACCACCAAGAATCAGTTTGACGCCTGGTGACAAGAACATCAAGAATGAGCCTCTGGTTGATAGGAATAAAATTGTATTTCCCCCACTGCACATAAAACTTGGGTTAATGAAGCAATTCGTCAAAGCTCTTGATCACACTGGAGACTGCTTCAGCTATATATGTTCTACCTTTTCAAGTCTCAGTACCGAGAAGAAAAAGGCAAGAATATTTGATGGCCCTCAAATAAGAACACTCATCAGGGATCCACACTTTGTTACAACAATGACTGCAGCAGAGGCTAGAGCTTGGAATGCATTCTCTGATGTGGTGCAGAATTTCCTGGGGAACAGGAAAGCGGACAACTATCAAGAGATTGTGGAGGAGCTGCTCTTGAGTTTCCAAGCACTTGGATGTAGAATGAGCATCAAGGTTCACTACTTACATAGTCACTTGGCCCAGTTTCCAGAGAACATGGGTCACGTGAGCGAAGAGCAAGGTGAACACTTTCATCAAGACATTAAAGTTATGGAAGAACGTTACCAAGGCCGATGGGACTCAAACATCATGGCAGATTACTGCTAGTTCTTGATGAGAAACATTCCACAAGCTGTACATCCGAGATCGTCAAAGAAGAGGTTGATTATGCAGATGTAACATCACTATTACCAATAACCTTTTTGTACATATTTTTCTTTTCTTCCCAATTCAATTCTTACATGGTAATATGCATTCACTCACATTGATATGCAGTCACTCTCACAACTTTGTGCTACGGCTCATTAAATGTTTCTTTCATTATTATTGTATATTGTATCTTATCTTATTCTTGTATGTATGTCTGTTTAGCTATTCGTATATGAGCATAAATTTGCTGTTTTTATTGAAAATGCAATATTTGATATCTCAAAAACCTGATGTGATAGACAAAAACTGATGCCAGATTTGGAATCAGTACCCCAAAATTACCGTAAAACCGTTAGAATACCTTATGCCAGAAAAAGTGTGTTGACCAGTGTTATAATATGTTCTCCGTATTTTTGTATGAGTTTGGCTCTTATTGTGTGATCATTAGGGACACATTGTTACTGCGGAATGTAATTCTGAGAAGGCATGGTGTAATGGTGGTATAAATGGTACATATACCATTTACACCACCATTATACCATTACATATAATTAAACCATTATATATGGTATGTCTAATATTATATTCAGACGGATCTATTGAACAGCTATATCTATTGACCTTCTGGAGTTATAAAATAAGTAAGATGCCCAGTTTGGTGCTCTACAATAGTGCTTATGAACTCTTCCTCGAAAAAACCGACAGATCAAAACTTTTTTTGTAGGAAATTTTGTAAGCTTCAAATTTGTAAGTAGTATTTTTGGGCTACGACCAACCATTTTAGAGATATTCACGAAAAACCGAAAAAAATGTACCTATTTTTCAAGATGACGGATGGGGCAACCTCTGATTCATAGGGACTTTTGGTATAATCTTAACTAGATACCTGTGAACAAGTGTGCCAAGTTTCATATTTATTTCATCTGAAACCCCTATTTTGACCGGACTAATGTAAAACATGTTAGAAAATTTTCTAGAGAGACAGAGAGAAATGTCACAAATTTCCATGTGTATCTAAGTGAAATCGTGGAATTTTAGGCACAAATTTCTACATGTATCTACATGGGAATTTGTGCGATTTTCTCTTTCTCTCTCTTTCTAGCCTCTGATGAACTTCATTACGAGAGAATACCAACTGAAACGCTTAATAAAAAAAATTCATTGTTTATTAAGAGTTGTTTTTATTTACTTTTATTTAATAAAAACCTTAATGTTTGAATCAAAAATTTCAAAGATTAGAATGCACAATATTAAATAAATGCAGCATTACTAAAATAAATCACAAAAACTTACCAGGACAGAAGCGTAACAACTGCACAGGTTTGAGGACGGGTGTTGAAAAGCCTTCCATAACAGGTTCACCAGAGCAGCATTCTGCAAGTAACATTTTAGTAATTAACACAGACAAAAACAATTGCAAAATGACAAAATTAAGTTTAGTAGTAAAGTCAAACCCAGATATAACAAGCTCACATAACACGAAGTTCTGCATAAACTTAAGTTTTTAGACTGCATTATTATAAAAAAAAAAAAATTTAATCAGAAAGCAAAATATGTGGCAATCACTTAGTTTTCAGCCCTTTCTGTTTCACCAGAAAACTATAGGATAACATGCTACTGACAACACCCTGTGGCTCCCTTTACATGCATATCAATTTCCATGAAGCAAAAACGTTTCAGTTCTCTTTTTACTTCCTCCCTCGACCACCCTTTATATGCACGCACACTGTAAGGTCATCAATCGCAAGATGAAATTAAAAAAGTGGAAGTTTCTTCTTATTATAGACAATTGTTGGCCCACGCAACTACTGTGGTTTTAAAAATGACAACTGTTCACCATCTCCCCTTTAACACTACAAGAAAGTTGCAACCAATGGAGCAAAAACTAACAGAAAATATGGAAGTTCTTTAGAGAAAAAGTATACTTCTCTCTTAGAAAGTTAATAGAAAAAGATGGAGCAACAATTATTGACGTTAGAATGGCATGTTAGGCAGTATTTGGAAAGCTGTTTCAAAAGACAGTTCAAAATTGCTTGAAACAACCCAGTTTCGGAACAGTCTTCCAGATGAACAATATGAAGTATCTGTACATGAGATAGAAGAAATGAAAGTGATAAAGATGATGAAATTTGGAGTTATAAGAGAGAAAAAGTCATTGCCTCTGATGTTTCTCTTCAAGATTTCATTAATGAGGAGCTCTCGGTAGAATTGCTAAACACAGGTGTGGACGTAGTGGAGCACATTCAGAACATGAGTGATAATCAATCAAGCAAATAAAGAAATCACTATAGAAAAAAAAGCGATTTCAAACCAACTTACTATTGAAAGTTTAGCAAGTCTTAGTGTTTATTCTGCACACCTAGAAACATCTCAATTACTGTGTAACACCAAGTTGAAAACAATTGAACTGCTGCTAAAACATAACAAACAGCAACATATTAATAGCAAAACAAATGTAACAGGTGAAATTTTGATTTTTTTTTTTTTTTGCAGTTACTTAAATTTTCACATTAAATATAAGTCTTGCTTGTTGCAGATCTCATTCACATTTTTATTGATAACTATAGGTTTTAATTAAGACATTATTTACCTTTGATTAACTGACAAACAGTTTATCACTAACTAGTTTTAATCTTACATGTTATGTTGTATTCCAAAAATTGCCCTTCTTTATCTGTTCTGTTATAATGAAGTTTGCATATATTGAATGTTTGTAACTCTCCGTTCAACTTTTTTTATATACAAGTTCGACTGTAACACATACAGCAATATCAGTGCAGCTCGGGCTTTTTTAAAGTTTTCATTTTCATTTATTGCATGTTAGTCTAATTTAGTGAATTAGTTTTTTTTTATTCTTGCCCATGTTATAGCAGTACAAAAAGGTAATCACCAATATTATTGCCAAAACGACCCCCCCAAATTGCAAAGAATGGCAAAACTTCATTCTTTTTAGAACCACTTGCACCATTCATTTCAGAAATGTTTGACCCTGCGGTATCAATTCTAGGGCTATTCAGAACACCTTCTCCCAATTCCTCAGCTTGGTATAAGGCAAACTCCAATTCCAACTTGTCCAGATCACTGTCACTAACAGCAGCAGCTGAGAAAATATTTGTGTAGTACATTACTAAAAAGGAAGCTTCCTTTCTAATTCCTACATCAGCAAATTCTGCATACAGCAGGAATTCACTTTTCAGCAGAAATTTCTTCATAATATAGTCACATGTGGCATTTAACAAGAACACAGCATTGTAAGAATGTCACAGGAAGAAAAAAATTACGATTATGGGAGAAATATTGCTGCGGCCGTCTTCTGTTTTCGGAAACTTTTCCAAGTATTTATGGGGGAAAAAAGTAAGTTTAAGAACAACACTGGGCAGAAGAAGGAACATCACGAGAAAAAATTATGATTACGGGAGAAATCTTCACTCCATCTTAATTCTATTTTCAGAAGATGGAATTCTGTCCTCAAATGGAAAACAAAAATCCTTCCACCACCACTCATCCCCCAGAATTTCTGTTCAGTTGTGCATTGATCTTGAGAAATGCCCCAAATGATAATGGAAATGGCAAAATTCCTCGAATCCACGAAACTCGTGCCTGAAGACCACAGGGAAATCTTCATGCCATCTTAACTTTCATTTTCAGAAATTGTTACCCACAGTTTCATGCTGAGATACAATTTTCTTCATTTCTGATTCGTTCTTGAGAATGTCCCAAGCGACGACGGGGAAAAAAAAAAAAAAAAAAAAAAAAAATCTGCCGAAGAATTTTGTGTACCGCACTAGTCTTGGCAGAGTACAGGTGATCTTTATCTGACTGACGGCAAGCAATCTAAGCAACAACCAACAGGGTGGCAGTTGGCAGCCATTTCCCACTCACCTGCAGGGCTACTGACCCACCTGATGTAATCCTGGCCCAGTATTATGCTTTCTTTCCACTTAGCTTTTAAATAAGCAAAACGCATTCCTCCTTGGAATTAAAAAAAAAAAAGAGCTAAGTCACAAACTTTGTTTCGAGGCTTCTGCATTGATTGATTACAAAACCAGTAAAACATTCTTAAAAACGGCAAAAATTTTAATATCCATAATTTTTGGTTAGTCATTTGTAACTCCATAATCACAGGGAGAAATCCATAATAATTACGAAGATTCCGAAACGGTTAACCCCTTTGTTAATCATGCAAACGATTCCATACGTTTTCCGGAATGACAAAAGTCCATTTGTTGTTCCAGCAGACCGACGGCAATGCTAGGAGTACAACATACGTCACGTAGCGGGTTATAAAAAGAGAAGTCACAGCAGCAAAATAGAGCAGGTGTTGTGCATTTCAGAAGCGCGACAGTGCTCTACACTAAATGAATATGGCTCAGTGAATTTAGCGATGGCAGTGTCCCACAAAATGTCATTTCTAGACTGGCAACGGTTCCAACAGGATGGAAATGTGTCTCAATGCTTCAGCACAGGACGTAGGTGGATTACAGCGCCGCAACAAGACCTTCTTTTGTCACCAACTGACAGATGGCACGGGCAAAGTACAGCAGGGGTTCTTGCCAGAAACCTTTCAGCTGCCACAAGGACCATTGTTTTAATGGTCCTTGTGGCAGCTGAAAGGTTGGACTATGACTGGCCAATGATACATTAATGATGTTCGGCTACATCATGTTTGCATGTTCTGTGGTGCCGTCAGTGATAGATTCATTTTCATGGATGACAACGCAACATGTCATCGAACAGTCGCTGTCCAGGAGTGTCTTGACAGCGAGGATATTCAACGCCTCGTATGGCCAGCACGTTCTCCAGATCTGAATCCCATTGAAAATGTGTGGGATGCTTTGGGGAGGAGTCTTGCTGGTCGCCAATGCCCTCCAATAAACAAGGACACCCTCATCCATGCACTGACAGAGGAATGGGATAAATTACCCCAACAGCTACTTGATAATGTTGTGCAAAGCATGACACGACGTGTGGAATCTTGCATCGCCCTCCATGGTGGCCATATCCCGTATTGACATCTTACGCCGGAACGCCTGCAGACGGTAATTGCATTTTTTTCACGTTTACGTATTCTGCACAAAATGGCCTGTTTGTCCCTTGAACACGTTCCAAAGCCTTCTGGATTTCAGAGCACAATAAATTGTCTTTCTTGTAATGTCCTGGCATTCTGACATTATTTTATTTCACTTGGCATCCAACCACACTTACTTTTTATGCGCTATATAGCCGTTTATGATCCATCCTAAGGAATTGTCCAGCAGTGTACATATACAAAAAGTAGAAATACAAAAGTTTAATATCAGTGCTGAGAGATGGTGATGGGGCTCGTTGGGTGCATTCTGCTGGTTGTATTTAATTTAAGCCGTGGTCCTTCACCATTTTCAGCAAATTATCTCACACTGCCCAATGCTGTAACAGGCAAATTTCAACCCACATCACATGACATCATCAAAACAGCATACCACCAGCAGAAGTTCCAGGCACTAATATGCACTTTTTACGGACTTTACAGGATTTATATGGACCGTAAACATCCAGATTTTGCTTCAAAAACTTAAAATGAACTCTTGTTTCTATGGATAGTCATTGATGCATGTCTTCAGCTGGAAAATAAAATCTGGTCAAATTTGGTTATTGGGGAAAACTGAAAGACAAAAGTTGTGGGATTTTTCTCGGGGGGTGGGGGAGGGAGGTTTGCTTTTCTCTGAATGTAATAAATATTTCATTTTTATTTTGTGTCAAATTTTAAAATGCTACGAAATTTTTGGTCGTAATTATGCATACTGAATGCAAAAAGAACTTTTTAACTGATTTTTGCAAGTAGAGGCATTATGCAAATATATATCTCTACAACTCACAGAAATAAACATCTATACCATCTACCAGGAGAACTGTAAATTTCATATTTGCACACATTGAAAAGACAAAAATCCAAGTCAAGTTTTGCTCATGTAAACAGTGTGAAAGAAATATTCTTCACATAATCAGAGATGCCAACATCTGAAGGAAGTCATCAGTAGTCCACATGCGCGGCGCCCGTAGTTCTTCCATAGTGACGTCAAGTCAAGTCAAGTTCCCACATTAAAATTTGCAGGGTAGCATGCGTATTCTGCTACATTTTTAGCAATATATTAACTCGATCGGTGACAATACTTGGATAAATTTTACAACATATTTAAGTCCCCTTAAAATGGGGGGACTTGAGTAAATACACAAAAAATACATACTACAGGGATCATAGCATACTTCTGGAAAATTTTAGGTAAGAATTTTAGGAATTTTAGGAATTTTTAGAAAAATTTTAGGAAAATTTTAGGAGTGTATTTTAATAAAAACTAGATGTATATTTGTATACATCTAGTAAAACAACTTTGTATACATTGTAAAGAGTTTGCTTCACACCCTTCAACCATATATACTGATAGACTGCGCATGACATCAAAATTTCTGGCTCCAACATAAAATCACATGACAACAGTCAAAAAGATGGGTTACACCTGCTGTGCTTATGGTTGCTCTGACCGATATAGTAAAGAAAGTTCTATGATTTTTCATGGGTAAGAAACGAATTAAATACCTAAGTCAATAAAGTTCAATTACTTAACCAGAAACTTGCAGCTATTGATATAAAAATATAGTAACTTAAGCAAAAAAAAATGGAATGCATGTTCCAAATTCTTCGCAAATGTTCATCACATTATAAATCACAAAATGTAAACAACACAATCATGCATGTATATAGCTCATAACTAAACTTACCTGAAGATTTTTCATTATATATGAGGTGCATTCACATAATACACCGAAAACACTGAAGTTCTGCAGCGTAAATTAGTAATCATAACAGCATTTTTACACGAAATTTGGAGTCTGATGATGACGTGCCCAATGTTTGAGCCATGGCGGCTTTGATGCAGCTATTGCCAATGCGCAGTCCATTAGTATATATGGTCGAAGTTCACACCCAAATTTTTTGCATAACGTCTAATGTCTAAAGTTTAAGTATGATTTACTTCTAATGTTCAGTTCTTATCTTTTCACGTGTTATTATCATATTCAAGTATATTTACCACATTCAAGTTTCACTTTGAACATTAATATGCTGTTGAACCAGAAGCAATTCACGATTTTCACAGTAAAGTTTTCAGGTTCCACATTAAACTATAATATCCTATAAAGGTAATTGAAAACCAAGAACTATGTACAATTGTTCACTGAATTACTTTTTTCATATTATTGTTTTAACCTTTTCCTGATTAGCCTATCTTTTTCTGCTTCCACCACAACTAATTTACTTTCAGTTTTCTTTATTTCAGCTGAACCTTGTATGATCAAGTTAGAGGCAACTGCTATTTCAACAGTATTTTGTTTTTCTACAGCTTTTCTCATTCTTTCTGTTCCCTCTTGAATTACTGCTAGGAGGCTTCTTTATCTTTTTTAAGCCTATTTATTTCTGCATCATTTTCTTTTATTTTGTCATCAAACTCAGCTTTTCTTTTTTTCTCTAGCTGCTTTTCCTTATTTTCCCTCTCTTTCTTCGAAAATAAAAGCATAACAAACAGCGCAAAACTAGCTCATAAATAGAATATTTGAAACACTCTCAATGTATGCACTCTTAATTATTAGGGATGGTAGAGTTTGTTTATCTGCTGAATATTGCTTAAATCCATTGAAAACTTTTTAATTATAGATGATTTTTTTATTAAAACAGTAACTCAGACGTCTGAATAAAAACGTGTTTGTAATTCAAATAGAGTCCATATCATCACAGAAAAAAAATTTAAGGATCACTCTGTTTAAATAAAACATGGCATCTAAAAAAAATAATTCACTTGCTTTTCCCGTAATTTATAATTACTGTTTCTTTTTTTTCAATCCGATTATGCAACGTTTTTTTTTTTTTTTTTTTGCATCTGCTAAAGTTCCTAACGGAATTTGGCGAAATTTGCACTAGAACTTTATTGTGATGTATCTTAACTACTGTAAAAATTTTACTGTGTTATTTTCAAAATTCATAAAAATGGATTTCTGAAAATATTCTCCTAGTCCTTTTGTGCTGTGGAAGTGATAAACAGGTGTTTGCTTTTCTTCCCAACCAAGGGCTTCAGATCAGCGCTCCCAGCTGTCAATCAACCGTTGCTATGGTAACACCCTTTCTGCTGGAGGCTCACTCTGTCCAAAGAGGCACACATACTTGTCCATAATAAAAATTACCAATGCTAACTTTTAAAGTTTTAAACCGATTCAACTGGAATTTTGGAAGTGAGCTTCTGTAATCCAATTACAGTGAATGTAAAAATTTCAGCCACTTTCGTGAAAAATTCGCAAAGATAGTTTTTCTTATTTTTTATCATAAGTAGTGGAAGTCTCTTGAGGGGAGGGAGGGTGGCATGCACATAAACAAGAAGAAGATGAATGTGTTGTTCAGGCATACTCCTCACTGGTGGATGCCAGCTGACTTGGTACATACGCGACCCCCTGCAAATGCTAAATGCCTCTTCTTTCCCCTTCTGTTCTCAATTGTCGGACGGACATCAAGCTCCCCTTCGACCTACTAGTAATCATCCAATTTTATTGCACTGGAAGTAGTGCTTTTTTTTTTGCTATTTTTCCCCCAGCCAAATTAGGATTTGGTGCACATCGGAAACCGCTGCCGGTGGTTTCTTTGAGAACAGAGAAAAGGAACTTTAAAAAATGAAGGGGTAACAGTAACACGATTTCCTAAAAGGGCATTTTTTAAGCACTAATTTCAAATTTCAAGGCTTTTCAAGACGGCATTAAAAAAACACCGTTTTTCCAGGATATTCCAGGCCTTGAAAACGTAATCATGATTTTCCAGGACTTTCCAGGTTTTCAAGCACGCGTGCGCACCCTGCGTAATGGTAAATTTATTGGCGTTAATAACGGTTGTGTTTTTAATAAATAAGCTTACGAAAATTTTAGGATGAATAGCAAATTTTAGGTATAATTTTAGGAATTTAAGGAGGGTCACAAAATATTAGGAATTTTAGGAGGAATGCGATCCCTGATACTATTTCAACTCCACCTTTTAATAAATATGTTATGTCATAAGTGTGTGATGCCACACACTTATGGTTATTCCTCCTGTTTTTTAGAGTGAAAATGTCGACCGCAAACGTCTTTTCCGCCGTGTGCAATTGAAAAATCAACAGCACACAAGGAACAAAACCCATGATTTTCGGATACCCGAGACGATAGACACGGAAATTTTTGCAAATAACTCTCCTTGAATTTTTCACAACTTTTTTGCGTTTTAGATCCAAGAATGTTAATAGAGACAAGTGGCCCTTTACCCGACGCTATTGCAAGTAAATTCGTACACGACAAACACAATGGGAGCAAAGAAAGAACAATTAACTTTTAAATATTTCATAGCTTTATTATGCGGATAAATAGAAAATTAGCATTAAATGCTTATGATACGAAAAAACTAATCAAAAAGGTATTTTAAATTGTATAAATCAATCAATTCTGAAAAAAAAGGATAAAATAAAACATCCCTTTGTTTAGCAGAACATTTTTACAAGAGAAAATAAAAAAGAACTGCACTTCGCAAATCTGTCAAAGTAACAAACAATTAAGCTCTCTACTGACAGCGAGGAGCGTGGAAAAATAGGTCACGACTGTGCGCACACACCCAGCAGCTAAGAAACGTCTCATCGCAACGGCTGCTAGACGTTTTCTTTGGCTGGTTGCCAAAGACACATGGAAAGACTTTCTCTTGCTCTGGGCAGAACATACTGCGCATGAAGAACAAACTCCCGGGGAGGTAACATAAAAACAGGCAATAACAGCGTCCAGATATCCAGGTAGCTTATGTGCTCTGCCGGAAAAACCATTCAGGATTTCTTTGATCCACAATTGTTTCCTTTGATGACTATTTGCTCAGAGCATTTTTTTCCCTTACTTTGGTGAAACAAATATGCAACAGCAATGAACTATTTAAATTACATTTTAGCAAAAAAAAAAAAAAAAAAAAAAAACATAATTCACGGAAACACGCGCTGCAAACATGGAAATTCCAACGAATAACATTCCTTGTACTGCTGCGAATTTTTATTTTTTTTCACACCACTGGAACTGGAAGCCACTGAAGCACGCTTCATAACTACAGCAATTCACATCACACCACAACTAATCAACTTAACAACAAGAACAGAAAAGGTGGAATCGACTCTAGTCTACCTCCATCCTCCGACAACTTACGTTAGTTCAGGACGCGGTTAAATTTTTCCTGAAGTTAACAGACGTCGTACATTACGAATGCCTTTCCACGGCAAGCCACGTACAAGGTCACGTGATCATACAGAAGGATCTCCGCTGCAACATTTCCACTTGCTTGTTGGCCAGCCAAACATGCTTGCTGTGTAACGGCTTCGTGACGTTACCGCAAAAAACACTACCAGGGTTCATACTCATTTTTGAAAATGGACATTAAGGAGTTCTTAAGGACCTTCAGGCTATTTTTAAGGACCTTTAAATATTTTTAAGGACTTCATAATCGCTGCATGCAAATATACACAATATACAAAATGTGAGTTAACTATTACAACATAAGTCATTTTAACACAATAAATCAATTTTGTTGAAACTAATGAATATTCCATTGCGCAAATATATGAATTAAAATTAGTTCTACTAAAAAATACCTAAATACTCCAACAGAAAAACCAACTAACTTAAAAGTTCCTCATATACATTACTTACTGGTAATGCTGGATCCATTATTTGTCCTGAAGCATATCTTTGCATCTACAGAACTAACACTCTGCTGCTTCTTCGTATTGTGGTGTGAAGCATAAAATTTATTTACTTTGGAATTTCAATTTTCAACAAAATTTCCCCCATTAATTGTGATTTAGGCCCATATTTGTGGTTTCGGTAACTTTTTAAATTTGCATTTGTTTTTCCTTCAAAGTTTATCAGAATTTATATTTTTTCTGCATGCAAATATACACAATATACAAAATGTGAGTTAACTATTACAACATAAGTCATTTTAACACAATAAATCAATTTTGTTGAAACTAATGAATATTCCATTGCGCAAATATATGAATTAAAATTAGTTCTACTAAAAAATACCTAAATACTCCAACAGAAAAACCAACTAACTTAAAAGTTCCTCATATACATTACTTACTGGTAATGCTGGATCCATTATTTGTCCTGAAGCATATCTTTGCATCTACAGAACTAACACTCTGCTGCTTCTTCGTATTGTGGTGTGAAGCATAAAATTTATTTACTTTGGAATTTCAATTTTCAACAAAATTTCCCCCATTAATTGTGATTTAGGCCCATATTTGTGGTTTCGGTAACTTTTTAAATTTGCATTTGTTTTTCCTTCAAAGTTTATCAGAATTTATATTTTTTTATTAATTTACAAATTCATTTTAACAAAAACAGTATTACAAATACAGCTTAGAATTTCATATGGCTGTGATTGTCAGTCTTTAAAACTTTTGGTATCTTTACCTTTCCATTCAATAACTTAATTCCTTCCATTAGAATTACTTTTACAAATATGTACGGACACAGGCTAAGAAACTAAATGCATTAATTCTGTGGTTGGCATCACTACAAATGCTGCAGCTGGAGAAATAACACTTTTATAAAAATGCAGCACAGCTTGTTAGACCTGTTTTAGGTTAATGAAGCAAGTAAAGACACTATCTAAATCAAATCGAAGCACACAAGTTCATCGTAACTTAAATCATATAATTGGAATTGAAAGCCCTAAGTTCAATAAAAATGCCTGCATAAATTTCAAAACTACATTGGCAGAATTCAAAGAATCAAAACTGAACAGTGAAGCATCACTTTCTTTTAAGTATTTATTTATTTATTTTTTTATTTACTACACAGCTTCCAAATTCCCAAATCTGGAGAAAATTTTGGTTTTCGTAGATTTGGATGCTTGTGTAACTGTTGCATTTTTATTTTTATTTTATTTTTAATTCTACAGCTGTAGCACTTGTAGTAACTTCTTCCATACACTTAATGCAGGTTCATTTCAAACATTTGGCAATGCAATAGTGTTTAGGTGTAAAAGCTGAAACAAACTGCAGTAACAAGACACCTATGAAATTTCTTTCAGAATTTTTACTTCTATTATACATCTTTTTTTTTTTTTGCTCTTAAACAAGAAAGATAACACCGAATTTTCAGGTGTAATAAGCATGTCTTTTATATCCATTCTGACGCAAATTAAATTTATCAAAGCTATTCAAAGTCAATGGAACCAGTATGGAAAACAATAGTATCTGACCGAAGATGTTTTTCAATCGGGTTTTGAATCCCTCAGATATTGCTGTATACGGAATCATGAGCTTACGAACTCTTAGAAACAGAGACATCGACAAAAATAAGATGTGACTTTACGTCCCCTGGTGGGAAAACCATGCATTATTTTTAGGAAGAAATTACTCTCAAAAGGTTTATCCATATGAGCACTATCGGTCCAAGAAAAAGAAAAAAATTAGTGGAGTTTTCAGGAGCCCAGATTTTAATTCAAACACATCAGAAGCAGAAATTAACACTTATGACCCCTGGTGGCCATACCATTTTTACCAAACATTAGAAATTATGTGAAAAATATTTTCCATCATGTCTTGTATGCGATACAGGACGAATTTTTCAAATCAGAGTTTTAGAGCAGAAATAACGCAAAAAACACAATTTACCTTTGCGCATCCTAGCGGAAAAGTCTGTGATTTACTTGAAAATTTTGAATTTATAGGGAAAACATTTCGCATCGGAAACACTATCCAACAAAGAAGGAATTTTTCAAATCGGACTACTAGAAAGTAGAGATATTGACAAAAATAAGATGTACATCTACGCCCCCTGACGTAGAAACCACGCATTATTTCAAGAAGAAAATGTCCCTAAAAGATTTGTCGACATGAGTAGTATCGGTCAACAAACCACTTTTTTTGCAATCGAGATTTTAGAAGCTCATATTTTGCTGCAAATACACCAGAAGTGGAAATTAAGACTTACGCCACCTGGTGGCCAAACCATTTTTTACAAAAATTAGAAATTACGTGCAAAAGATTTTCCATCAGGAGCTGTATTCAGTGCAGAAAGAATTTTTCAAATCAGAGATTTAGAAGCAGAGATATAGGGGGAAAGCAATTTACCTTTACGCCCCTAGTGGAAAGTCTATGAATTACTTGAAAATTTTGAAATTATATGAAAAACATGTCACACTGAAAACACTATTCAACAAAGACGGAATTTTTCAAATCGGACTCCTAGAAGTAGAGATATTCACAAAAATAAGATATACATCTACGTCCCCTGGCGGAGAAACTGTGGAATATTTTAAAAAGAAAATGTTCCGAAAAGGTTTATCAATGTGAGTGGCATCAGTCCACGAAAGAATTTTTTCAAACGATATTTTAGAAGCTCAGATTTTATGGCAAATACATCAGAAGCAAAAATTAACCCTTACGCCCCCTGGTGGCCAAAGTATGCTTTACCAAAAATTAGAAATTATATACAAAAGATTTTCCATCCGGAGGTGTATCCGCTGAAGAAAAAAATTTCAAATCAAAGTTTTGGAAGAATTATCGGGAAAAATGTAATTTACTTTTACGCCCCTAGCGGGAAATCTATGTGTAATTTAAAAATGTAACTATATCTAAAATACTCTTCGACATAAATGGAATCGAAAGATAAAATAATTTTTTCAATCGGATGTTTAGAAGCAAATATGTGGAATAAAACGTATTTTTGCATTTACGCCCTCTAGTGACAAAATTGCACATCGTAAAAAAAAAAAACGAAATAAAGGATCATCATTCGCATATTTCAAGCTTCCCAAAGCAAAAAGAATTTTTCAAATCGGACTAATAGTTGCAGAGATTTTGTAGTTACAGACGGACGGACTGATAGACAGACAAACCGATAACATAAGCACGATCTTTTTTTACAAAAGACGTGCTAAAAACAGTAATGCAATTTAACAATGACTGCAAGGAAATTACATTATGTACATATTCACTTTTTTGAGGTCAAACAAAGGATGTAGGCCTATAATGAAATCAATTTTTCAGCTCCTTTTTTGCAACTACTGACATGGTAATTTCTGCCAATTCTTCATTTTTTTTTCCTTTATTAATTTTCGAAAACTATTTGATTGAAAGAAGCAGTTCACGTCTTTCATCAATTCCCCTTGGGCGGCAAGGTCATCTGCACGTTTCCTCTAATTCGGCAATATTTTTTTCTTTCAGTTTTTTCGTACTAAGCATTTGCAATTCCTCCTCAATCAATTTAAGTTTCCTCCCAGATGTTGCTCAGCACATTTTTTTTTTTTTTTTGGCATCTAAATATTGAACATATTTCTGTCTAGCTGAAAAGACAGAAGCTTTAAGCTCTTTACTTAGTACCACATTCTCTAATAAATAACAGAAGATAACGATCTGAACTGCACTGACCCTGCGCAAAGAAATCAGGAAGCCAGCAATAAATCTAATCTAAACCAAAGGGATTTGAAGATAGCTGGTTGGCAAACTGCCAAAAGCAATACAGAACATGGGTAAACTTTTGCGACATGCGATCTAGTGTCGTAAAACCATCATCACTACGCTAATCAGTGAAACCAGCTGGCCTGCGTAACGCGTGCCTTTCTTTGGTTAAAAAAAAATTTACGACCTTTTTTAACGACCGAATATAAATATAATTACAGTGTTTTTAAGGACTTTTTAAGAGCCCTTAAAAACAGAACAGAAATTAAGGAGTTCTTAAGGGCCCTTAAAAAAGGTAAATGGAAATTAAGGAGTTCTTAAGTACTTTTTAAGGGCCCTTAAAAAGGCAAATGGAAATTAAGGAGTTCTTAAGGACTTTTAAGGACCGTACGAACCCTGACTACATTTGACTATGCTTGACTTTTTTTTTTTTCAAGTAATTAATAAAAAAATATTCCGGAAATATCCGAGATTTCAGGAAAAACCCGTAGTTTTTCACACCTTCTCCGTAGTCCGTAGTTTGAACATGATATCCGTAGAAACTACGGAGAATCCGTATACTTGACATCTCTGCATAATACGTGGAAATACATCCGAATTATTAATAATTCAAGCTTTGCTCATATGTTTGGTTATCAAATGCAGAAAAAGAAATTATATATATACACACACATACAGATTTGAGATGTGCAGGAATAAACAAAATGTTTACACTTTTAAGCCACCTAACAGGAAAACTGATTACCATGGAAATTTGAAAAAGTTTATATCATCAATACAGCATATTAGAAGGAGGGGGAGGGGGCTGCATTCAGACTTAACTATTTATTCTATGTCACTCCACATAATGTAAAAATCTGAATCATAATCATATACTAGAAAATGTGAGACAAATTTTTAAATTTTTGCCTTAGATTACAGCTGCTGAATCGAGATTATTCATAAACCAAAATACAATATAGGTAGTCAGTATACAAGGTGAAAAAAACATGCTGTTTCGTTTGGATTCAAAAGAAATAAAAGCACACTATGTGATTGCTGAGGCATGGTAGTGTGGTAAAGGAGGCAACCATGATCAAAGAGCTGGAATATGACCTCAGTGTTTGCCAACTGTGAATCAGAAACTGAAGCAACTGATATAGGAAAATGAAATATGAGAGACACGGAATTATTTAGTTGCTCTCACAGGAATCTTATGCCATTAATTTGAAGATTATATCTGGGCAAACAAAAATTACATTAACTGCAAAAGAATGGACAGATCATGAAATTACCGACAAAACACACACACACACACACACACACACACACACACACACACACACACACACACACACACACACACAAATCATCTGCTCTTCAATTTCGTCTGCCTTCCGGGACTTTTTTCTTCACTGATACATTGTGATATTATTTACAAATCAGAATGTGCACACACAGCAGGTGAAAAACTTTAACAGTACCTAAGTTGAACTTGTGGTACTTTCTACTACATTTCTGCATTCTAAATTTTATGCCATTCCTTACATGACCTCTGCTGCACGAATAACAAAGTCATGCGAATGTAGTGGTCTCAGAATAAGTAAATCTCAGCATGAAGGGATTTTGACAAATTTCATACATGCAATCCTTACAGAATATTTACATTCAAATTGAAAGCTTTCTGATCAAATTGTCATATTTAAACTGGTTTTTTTTTTAATCATATGTGGTATTAGTTCTACTTATGACCTAAAACTTTAAATACATGAACATTTCAAAGGTTTCATGTGTATATTCCATACACTAAAAGAGAAGCTTTTGTATCAAGCTTGCCTTTAGGTTGGATGTAATAAATTATACAAAACTGGTTACAAACAGTATGATGAATATATTATTCTGAAATTTTGTACATGGAATCCTTGATAAAATTTCAATTTAAACCATACTTTCAAACGAAACATCTTCCCTTTCATTAATCAAGCCAGCTGAGTAAATGGCTTTTAATGGCTCTAGGATATCTGACAATCAAAAAACTGAATACATATATTAATACAACTCAAATACCTTCTCAATTATTTCATATGTTCATCATTTATAGTTTTCTTGAGTGTCTTTAGGCTCTGCAAGTTATACTGACAAAAAAACTTTACCTCCTGGAAAGTTTTCTCTGGCTTGTAGTGATTTAAAAATTAAAATGGAATAAAAATGGCTTAAAATCCTAAAAACTTAAAATTCTTACTGATGATCAACTAGTTTTAAAAGCTTAGAAACATTTAAGAACCTAAAAACTGCAAAAAATTTATCTATACTTCTACAGATTTTGAAAAGTTGCACGAAAGTGAGAAACAGCAATTCAAAAATCGAGGTTAAGACCTCATTTCTTGTATGAGAATTCAAATACTTAATTTCAATAAGTAAGAGGTCAAGAGGATGTACATTTACTACTGTTATTACTCTTATTGGGTTGGTGCGAATGAAATGTCTGGCAAAGGATCAGTACACATTGACCGCAAGAACGGAAAAGTAGGACAACTTACCTAGGCAAAATAATCCCCTCGGCATCGACACATAGTTGCCATCTGTCTGGCAAAGCCATGATCCTGGAACGAAAAAGTCTTGTAGCTGGGACCTGAAGAAGTCATCAACTGCATGTTGAACCTAGTTGTCTGTTGTGAACTGTTTCCCTGACAGGAAGTGATCCAGGAGACGAAACAGATGATAGCTAGACAAGTCCGGGGAATAGGCAGGTTGAGGCAGTGCTTCATAGCCCAAGGCACTTAGTGTCAGCATCGTTCGTTGTGCGACATGACGGGCAAGTGCGGTAAATAGGCAGGTTGAGGCAGTGCTTCATAGCCCAAGGCACTTAGTGTCAGCATCGTTCATTGTGCGACATGAGGGCAAGAGTTGTCCTGGAGAAGAAGAACATTATAATGTCTGTTGACCAAAGCTAGTTGTTTCTGCAGCAATTTCCGATGAATCTGGTGTAATTCAGCACAATAACGTTCTGCAGTGATGGTTTGGCCTCTTGCCAACAAACTCCAAAGAATTATCCCGGTTGTGGACCACCAGACAAGGAGCGTCATCATCTTGGTGTGTAGGGGAGGCTTAGGATGCCATCCAGCAGGCTGTGCCTTGCTTATCGATTGTGCAGATTATTTCCGATTATCACAAAGGACCGACTTCTCATCGCAGGTGACGATTCGATGCAGTAGAGGTTCCTGTTTATTCCTGGCAATCAGCGACGTGCAGACTTCCAAACGCCTAGTCTTGTTGGCAGTTGTTAACTCGTGCAGCAGCAACATGTCTAGCTTTTTGACCCTACCCAGCTCAGCCAGATGCCAAACAACTGTCATGTGGTGAACACCTACCTCTGCCGCTATCTCACGACACGTTTTTCGGGGGTCTGCTTCAACCGCACATAACACAACATTGTCAGAAACAGCAACAGGTCGGTGACCATGTGCTTCGTTTTAAAGGTCCGTATCTCTGCTTCGAAACTTCACAAATCATCGCCGAATGGTCCGTTCATAGGATGTATTTTCCCCAAATGCTTTGTTAACGTTTCAAGAGGCAATTCCTGCAGAATAGCCCAGTTTAAATTCATACAGGAAGACGACTCACAACTTCGGTGTCTGCATGTTTGATTTGCAAGCCATGTTATGTCCAAACAAACCACACCTGAACCTTGTTCTTCACACATGTGCTAGCTATTTATAGTAAAGCTGTGACATAATACCCGCAACACCTGTGGTGGTTCCATTCTGTTGTGGTCGGGACCTGTCTCCACTGCTCGTTCGCGCCGGACATTTCATTCGCACCAACCCAATATTTAAAATATCTTCACATTTTAATTCAGAAAAACACAATAGTGGTCAGTTATGTTTCTAAGGAAATCTTTTCCTTCTGTATTTCAAAAACAATGTTTCTTAAAAAAAAAAAAAAAGCAAATGATTAACTTGGTAAATATAATTGGTACTGTCAGATTTAGCAAGGAAAGACGTGCATCACAGATTAAATATTCAATTAGATGCCTTCTTATTGCAAGCATATGGTTAAGAATTACCTTTCTCAAAACTCATGACAGAGGGTTTAAGATTTTTAACTGAGAAATAAATGAAAGGCACCTCTGAAGGAGCTGCTTTCAGTAAACATGATTACCTCTTTGCCAGGAAGTGTGATATCTTTCTTCCTTTGCAGTTCTTCAATCATATCATTGCTTAAATAACCATCCCTGAGCAGCTGGTATGGTGCTTCTTCTTCCAGCATGTTAAATGTTCCACACAGTAAAAGAGGCTTTGAAGCACCTTCAATTACTGTCACGAGTTCTCGAGCCAAACAAGACATCTAGTGGATGAAATGAAGCAAAATTACTAAATATCTGTTACAAGTCAACAAAGTACATGAATGGATATATATATATCAAGTGAAGGTCATATTGATGAAAAATTAATCGGCGTATAAAACTTGCCTGGAGAGCTTTTGGAAGAAACAGTATAATTTTCAAGAGCAATATACCATTATGTCTTAAAAGAAAAGTGTTTGATCAATGCATCCTTCCAGTGCTTACATATGGTGCAGAGACGTGGACCTAAACTAAAAGAGACATACAAAGACAGCAGACAACTCAAAGTAGCATGGAGAGGTGCATGCTTGGTGTAACCAGGAGAGATAAGAAGAGGAACTCGTGGATCAGAAAAATGACAAGAGTGGAAGACATCATGATCAGAGTAAAATCCCTGAAATGGCAATGGGATGGACATATTGCAAGAAGGACAGACCATTGATGGACAACCGAAATTTTAGACCAGATCCCAAGGGACAGGAAAAGACCCAGAAGACCACATGGAAGATGGGTGGATGAAATTCGAAAATATGCAGGAGTAACATGGAGGTGACCGGCATAAGACAGACCGTTGTGGAAGAAACTTCGGGAGACCTTCGTCCAGCAGTGGATTGATATTGGTTTATGATGATGATGATATACATATGCAGGGTGCATAGGAAAGTTCCTTTAGCCTGAAATAACTTGCGCACGGAGAGAGGTACAGTTATGCAAGTGAGATAACGGTTTAGTAAAGCGACTACGCTTATACCTGCCAACTTTCAGAAACAGAAATCCGTAAAAAAAAAAAATTAGTCGATATATTCGATGAAAATTTTAATCGGTATATTCGCTTTGATTACATGTCGCGCATATTGATTAAATGTACCGAACTTATAGATTTAAAAACGATGTTACCCAAATCAAGTATAAACTTTTAATTGAAGTGACTACAGATGTTTGAATTTATCGGCACATTTATATCGATTAAAATACACTGGCGGAAAGTGAAAAAAGAACACCAAGAAGGAATTGGCGGACGATCATGAAATTTACATATGTTAATGGGGTCGAGTTTAAGTAGGTGTGATGTTAATTTCGGGACCAACCGGTGCGCGCTTACGCCACAGCACGACATAATATGCAAATTATCGTCGGTGGTATTTAAGGAGTACGGCGAAGTAAATGTAATCAGTCGTTGGCGTACGGACACGTGCGAAGACCCTGAAGAAGCTGCAATGCCTGGACATGGAAGGCGTGTACGATTTCAGCAGTTATAGGACTTTGAGCGAGGTCGTCTAGTCGGACTCCGCGAGGCCGGGTGGTCGCATCGTCGTACTGCGGAGCGAATTGGTACGATGGTGGCGTAGATGGTCTGAGGAACATTCCCACACGAGAAGACTTGGAACCGGGAGTCACAGACGGACTGATGAGCAGACCGATCGACGCATAAGAAGAGCGGCGTTGCCAAGCAGAACATCCACTGCGATGCAAATTCGAGCTGCCGTTGCACCTGAGGTGACTGTGCGAACAATCCGCAACCGTCTACTGGATGCAGGACTACGTGCACGTGTGCCTCTGGCATGTGTACCACTGACTCCAGCCCACCGCCGGGAACGGCTGCAGTGGTGTCGCCAACGTCTGCACTGGAGAACGCAATGGCGACCTGTCGTGTTCAGCGATGAAAGCAGTTTTTGCTTGGGAGCCTCCAATGGTGGTATGCGTGTTCGCAGACGCACAGGGGAGCGTCTCCACTCTTCTTGCATCCGCCAGCGACACACAGTGCCTACACCTAGTCTCCTGGTGTGGGGAGCGATCAGCTATCACTCCCGTACACAACTAGTGTTTGAACCGAGTACGTTAAACAGCACCTCCTACATCAACAACATCATTCAGCTCATTGTTGTGCCATTTGTAAGGTCGGTCCATCGTGGTGTTTTCCAGCAAGATAACGCACGCCCACACAACATGCACTTCAGGGTGTGAGACAACTTCAATGGCCTTCACATTCACAGGATTTGTTCCCCATTGAGCACGTGTGGGATTTTATGGGACAACGACTTATCCGGTCTCTACGGCCAACCATGACCATCCCCAATTTACGCATCCAGGTTGAGGATGCTTGGAACTCAATACGCCAAACTTACATCCAACATCTGTACGACAGACTCCATGCCAGAATTGCACAGTGTGACGCAGTTCATGGCGGTTCAACCTCGTACTAACCATGTTACATGGAAATGTTATTTTTCAGTTTACCAGCAAATACAGCTGTATTTTGCCATAATGTTTTGATCACGTTATCTTCTGTATTCCGTTATTATGCTGTATAAATTTCGTTGGTATCAGAAGTCTCCTTCTTGGTGTTCTTTTTCACTTTCTGCCAGTGTAGATTCTATACATAATTTCTCATTACTATGCTATCATTATGATCTATAAAGTGATAAAAATTTACTTTTACAGAAGTTTGAATCTAAAGAGAAGGATGTTCTATCATTTCAATGGGATCGTGCCCCACGCCGTCATGAAACATAATAAAATGTTTCCAAAAACGAACCATTTTCATGTTAGGCTTTTATCTTACGGAGATACGGACGATGAGACAGTCAAATAAAAAAAAATGAAATAAGTAAGAGTGATTGAGAGACACTAACTGGTAAATTATGTTCAACTAAAAATGAAGTGAACAAACATTTTGTACGAATCGCATCCAGTTCATTATAACTTTTAACAAAGGAAGTCAATTTCGTTATTTTTTTTCCACGCAGTCAAAGTTATATTTATGCTTGTCACTAGAAATATGATTTATTATATCATTCGTTCCACCCTGCAAAATGTTGAAATTGCATCAACACGTAGCACTAAATGCATATTTTCCATTTTTGAAGATTTCGCAAGACACGGGAATTCCGCAGAACACGCATCGCGGAATGTTTTATAGTACTTTTTTCCCCTTTTATATATTGCTGCTCATAGCGAATCACTAATACAAAATTTATTACTACTCAGGGGGAAAAAATGCAAGTAAAAACTGCTATAGTAAAATAGTAGCAAATTAAGGAGTTGCAATTTGAAGAGGAAAAAAATACTGATTGCAGAGTTATCTGATTCGAGCTACTCAGCTAGGAAAGCAGAGAGCAACTGAAAGGTTCTTTCATCTAGGAACAAAGGTTTAGGTTTTAGTTACGAATGTCATCCTCTGGGTCCTCTCCCTTCCTCCCCATCATTCCTAACAGGCAGATCCACCGGATCGATGCCTCGTCTTTTACCAAATCTGACCCCTTTAGCAGCATCCTTTATACTTCCAAATGGCACTGATTTTATAGTTCTGTCTTCCTTTCCTGCCCCCCCCCTCCTCCTCCTACTGAATAGAGCTTCTCTAGTCTAGTTATTCCTTTACAAAAACAATCTGGGCTCATCAACATCTGAACTCCCTCTCCTGCAGTAAACTAACACAATGTGTTTCGCCGGAACAAAACCAACAATCTTTTACATCAGGCGTCACGAGAAATGATACAGCCACTTCGTCGGTGACATCCTCCCCATCTCGTCCCCTGCTTCCTTTGTGGCGTAGCCACAGCATAAAACGTTTGAACCAGGATTTTAATTCTGATCTTGTATATCTCTGCACAAAAGAAAAAAAAAAAAAAAAAAAAGGCTTAACATGAGACAAAATGCGGAATACACGTATTCTGTTTTAAAAATTGAAAATTTCTAAATATCACACAATTCGGTTTGATAGAAGTTACAAAGCCAATGGCGTTTGTTTTTGTTTGTTTTTTATCTGTTTGAAAAAAACAAGTCTACTCCCTTTCTAGATTAAACTCGTGCTGTCAAAATCCGGATATTTTAAAATTCAGAGTTGTTTTCTAAAAGCCCAAAATTTCATACCTACAAAAAAATATGGGTTTGCAAAAGCAACAGTGTTCTTCAAGATACTTTACCGTTTTCTTTACGAATCTCTTAGTATGAATTAATTGATACTGTAGATTTTGCGTGTTTTTGCTTTATTGTAGAACATTTTTTGTGCCTGTTAATTTCTAAATTAAAAAGCTACCATAAGCGCGTCGTTTTATAAAACTGCTGCTGGCTGGTGTGCATGCTCTACAACTTTGTTATTGGAAATTTTGCACTATCTCTTTTCGTTTTTGATTTCCGAAGGCTAACTTCCGCATTTCGCCACTAGGAGGTGCTGCTACGGTTGCATTCGATCGGGCGTAGTCACTTTACTATACCTTTATCTCACTTGCATAACTGTACCTCTTTCCGTTTGCAAGTTATTTCAGGCTAAAGGGACTTTCTTATGCACCCTGTATATTAAGGTGGGTCGAAAAAGCGAATTTTCGAGTATCGAATTCTAATAGTGCGGAAAAGTTGCGTATTCGCATGCTAATAAACGGAAAAATATTGAAATAATTCCTATGTTTAATCTTTAATGCGCGCAAAGGGCCCAAAAATTTGAAAAAAATGACAAAAAACACCAAATATTACATTAACGCTCAAATTTTACAAATTAAGTTTTTCGACTTCTAATAGCGTGAAAGTACTTCACTTTAGTTGCCTGACAATAGAAAAAATATTTTTAAAAATCGTGCACTTCATTTTGAGTTTGTGCATAAAGCCTATAAAGTTTGTGAAATTTGTTCAAAAATTGATATTTCCACAGTTTTACAAACAGATGCACTGTTGTACTAAGTACAAGATATGAGATAATCATTGCGTGTTATTTGTATTAGTAATCTTAAATCGCAATGAAACATGCTTATTCAAGTTATTTTGATCGTGCTGTGATATACCCAGCGAGCTTTACATCAAACAGACCTGTCGCGACACGTGTGAGTCTGAGTCACCCCCTCTCTGGCGCGATGACTTCTGTCTGAGCAGTTGCTACTCGGTTTGCCACGTGATAACATCTCGCCGCAGTGTTACTAGTGTGTCTAAACCGGTATCTTACATAGTGTTGTGGCAAATGTAGCTTGGTTTCGCTACATCCGAGTGTTTTTCTTGTGACGTTGGTAGTGGTTGGGAGATTGCGACTCAGAAAAAAGTGTTGGTGACAAGACAGTCGCACTGCTGTCCTCTGTTCAGTTTGCCCAAAGAACTAAGTGAAACAAACCTACCAACATTCGAGGACGTGCTACTGTGTTGCTTCGAAGAAAGCAATAAACTTTCAATATCATCGGATTCAAAGAAAAAAAATTGCATTTTTTTTTTTTTTTTTGATTGGAGGTTTAATGACCACCGTGAGCAACTCAATGGGCTATAAGCAGTCGCCTGTCCCTAATTTAGGGTCACTGGTTCCAGTGAAGGGAGAGAGCCAGTGCCGCAAGACAAACACAACATCCATGCCTCACCGGAATTCGAACCCGGACCCCTTCCGACGAATGATCAGAGGCCAACGCCTTAGACCACTGCGCCACCGGGGCGGCAAATTGCATTTTCAACAATAGCCGATTATGTTGCTACTCAAATAGAGAAGATATATCGTAAAGCCTCCATTCCAGTATTGACTCATACTCGGGTTGTGCAAATGATAAAAGCATACCATGATGCATATTATAATTTAAGAAAATCGTACAACCGAGACCACGAAAAAGACGGTTATAAGAAAAAAATAGATGAATTCATAGCTGAAGCGAAATCAAAATTATTTGATATTGCAGCGTGTAAGTGTGCTATGACATTTTCTTGTGTATGTGTGAAAAAGGCAAGTGCCTGTGACTGTCCTGTAGTTATAGAATGTAAGTGTGACAAAGACAAAAAGATCCAACCCATCAAGAGAAAGTTTATATACGATCAGCGAACAACCAGGATCAGCTGCATTGGCAGTTTGGATAGAAAAAAACCCAGTGAAATTTAAGAAAAGGGACGAAAGAAAACAATTACAATTGTTGCGAGAAACTGTTGCGCCCGACTGAGATACATGTGACACAGAAGCTACTAGGAAATCTCCGCACGAAAGAAGCAGTGAAATTGATGTCTTCAGTTCCTTCTACATCTCAAATGAGGTTGAAATTGAAGTCTACTGCCTTATTAAGCAATAGATTTGGTGTTTCTGACAGAGCCACAGCTGCTATTGCTTCTATTGTTTTGTATGATCTTGGAATGATCTCTGAAAAAGATTCGTCGCTAGTGATCAACAAAAGCAAGATAAGAAGATAAAAACAGAAGACAGGAGAGGCTGTAGTACAAGAAATGCACCGGCTTACAGTAACAAAGGGAATATACTTTGATGGTAGAAAAGATAATACTATCACTCAAGAAAAAAAGGAGCTAAAATGTGTCGCAGAGTAAGGAAAGAGGAACACATTAGCGTGATTCATGAGCCTGGTGGGGAATACATCGACCACGTTACACCAGCAAATGGAACTGGAAGTGAAATAGCCAAGTGCATCCTAACTACCTAAAAATAATGATTTTGTCATTAATAAACTGGAAGCGATCGGTTGTGATAGCACAGCGACAAACACAGGGTGGAAAAATGGTGCAATTCGCAATATCGAGGTCAAAATTCAGCACCCATTGCAGTAGTTCATTTGCTTACTTCACTTCAACGAGCTGCCCTTCAGACATTTGTTTGAGTACTTGGACGGAGAGACGACGGGGGAAATCGGCTAACTGCCGCCTGGCTGTGAGAAATTACCTGTAGTACATTTCGAAACAATCGAATCCGAGGAAATCAATATAACAAAAACTGATCTCAGTAAAGACCAACAGAACCTTCTGGACATTGTCAGGGTAAAATAGACAGGAGACTGTGATCCAGATCTGGCTGTAAAAGATCTTCGACCTCTCAGTCATTCCCGATGGTTGACATGTGCAAACCGGGTCTTACGATTGTTCATTTCCCAAACGAGTCCTACGAACGAACTGAAGATACTTGCCAGTTACATTGTGAAGACGTATGCTCCTGTCTGGTTCGAAGTTAAGAGATATCACTCAGTAAAATACGGTCCTAAGCATATCTTTAAGGTCGTACAAACAACGAGACATTTGCCGGACAACATTAAAAAAATCATCGATCCTGTGATTCAGAGAAACGCCTTCTGTCATCCAGAGACATGTTGTTGGCTATGACAGCGGATGAGAGACAACACATACGAGAGTTGGGTTACGGGAGGATACTGAAAGCAAGAAATCAACAGCCGAAGGGGGAATCTGTTAAAACTTTTATGCCTCCCTCAATAAATTTTGGTTCCACGGACTATAGTGAGCTGATTGAGTGGATGAAATGTAAGCTGTCGCCCCCTCCAATGATGGAAAGCTTGACAACAGAGAATATTTCATAATTTCTTCAAAATAAAACTCTGCCTGAGTTTGAATTTTTAAACTTTCCCTGCCATTCCCAAGCAGTTGAAAGATGCATAAAACTTTTGACAGAGTCCGCCAGAAAAGTGTGCGGACAAGAAAACAGAGATGGCTACATTAAGAGCAACTTTGCACTCACGATCTTAGATGCCAAAATTCGACCAAAAATCCGATTTCAAGATAACGCCCTTGACTGATAGTGGCAAACCAACATAATTTACCTTGCCCTGAATGGTTGCATAGGGCATGGGTGGAACTCGGATTGCAGCCACCTCCACGTGGTGAGTTCTGGGTCACTTCAGCATAAATGATTTTGCGAAATGGGCGAAGAGCTGCAAGGCGATGTACTTGGATCAAAGTTGAATATATAAAATCACTCATAGGAACAAATTAGTAAAAAAAAATGGCCTTGTATATATTTTTAATACAACAGTGCGTCTGTTTGTAAAACTGTAGAAATATCAATTTTTGACGAAATTTCGTAAACTTTATAGGCCTTATGCGCGAACTCAAAATGTAGCGCGCAGAGCGTTAATGTAATATTTGGTGTTTTTTTGTCATTTTTTTTTTCGAACTTTAGGCCCTTTGCGCGAACTAAAGATTAAACATCGGAATTTCTTCAATATTTTTCCGCTTATTAGCATGCGAATACGCAACTTTTCTGCACTATTAGAATTCGATACTCGAAAATTCACTTTTTTCGACCCACCCTACTGTATATATCTTCTTTAGAGTGTAATATTACAATATTTCATAATTAGATACACAGATTTATATCCAACTATTAAACTAACTGAGGAATATGAAAAAAATAAACAACTCCCATTTTTAGGCATTTTATTAAAAAATAATAACAGTTGAGTCCCATTAAAGCTAAATCCGATAGAACGAAAAACCTGTTATAACAAATATTTTAACATTGCCCAGCAAAATTCCCATTAACAAAATGTATTTTTAATTCCATTTGAACGAAATTCATTAAAATGAAATTTTCGTTACAACAAAGAAATATTAAGAATTTTAAAAGATATTTTTTCCCATTATAACAAAATTTTCAGCCCTGAAAAACAAGCAGCACATTCCCTTCGTAGCGCTTTTCCCCATATTTAAAAAAGAAAAGGCAACTTCTTTATCAGACTTTTTTTACTTGGATAACTCACTTTCGTGCACCCGTGGTGACTGACCTACAACCAGTTGCCGGTGTTTCCAATAACAACTAACATGCCAAGTGCAGCCCCCTCCCCTCCCCCTTTTCTTCCACAACTGGAACGCAGTTTTTCTGACCTAGAAAAGATAGATAAGACACAGTTGTGCGCTGGCTTTTGTCATAAAAGGAGGGGTTTTATTTCTTGTGATTGTTTTTAAAATTTCGCTCGTCGGCTTACGTTCTAATTTTGAGTATTCAAACCAAGTCAAGTAGCTTTTGCTACACGTTTTAACTATGAATTCAGCCAAACGAAAGCAGTTTCAGGGTTCATTCTAGACATTTTTCACGGGATGGCACGCCTGCCCACCTTCAGGTTTGAAAAATTCCGCCCTGCCTGCCCTCATGCTAAAATTATGCACCCTACTGCCTTTTAAATTTAAAAATTCCATCCTGACCGCCCTAAAATGGAAACTGCAAAACGCGGGTGGGGACCTGCCCTAATCAATCCTACACTGCTGTGAAACCAAAATAGCACACTGACTCATATTAACCTCTCGTCTACGTTTAGAAAGTCGTAATGACCCCATTGGTTAGGATTCGTAGAAGACGGGAACCGATAAGATACAATCACTTATTGTTTGTTTCTCTATATGCCGGCAGGGAAGGAAGCGTAAGATTTAAGACAAAAAGACCTGCCCTCTGAACTACTGGGGAAGGAACGAGTTTGTGCAAATTACTGACAAGAGGTGACCAGTATTTGCTCCCTCTACTCTTTCCCCCCACTCTGTCTCTGCATCCACTCCTAAAACTCCCACCCTTTGTGTTCCCCTTCCCAACCCACCTACAGGTAATCTGTATGATCATAAAAACCTCTCAAAGTTAGCCATCAGTATTTTAATTATAACCTCCAGTCACCTTTTAAAACAATTTTATTTTGTTTTGAATTCAGTAATTTGATATTGTGAACACAGTTATGTGTACCAGTTTAATATCTCCTCGTACATAAATAAATTACAGTGAACAATTCTATCTTGCTCGTGCTGTGTTATATTCACAGTTTTTTGCTGTGCATTCCGATTTTTCACCTGGGTAAAAAGTTCAGCTTTTTTGTCCTATGGTCGGTTTGATATATGTATTATATGTACAGTGGTCGAAGTAGCACAGCGCTACTGCTAGTATGGTCGACACCAAGATTTTAAATTGAAAGCCATTCTGCATCAGTATGTTAAGTGCTCTGCTGCTACACTAAAACTGTAGTGTAGCAGCAGAGCACTTAACATCTTTTCAGTCCCAGCTGCTAATCATTTATCAATTTTATCCGTTAAAAATGTCATTTGCCGGTTTTTGCGTTAAAATATGTGCTATCATTCTAATTTCTTTACGTAGTTTGTGACAAGTTTATAATTTATTACATACCAGGATGGTAAATAAAGTTTTTTTAACTGGCGGTATGCTCACTTCCTTACTCTGGAATTATTACTGATATGCTAAACACTAACATTCACAGTTCTCTCAAAGCTCCAGCAAAAGCATGCGTCCTTTTTTTAAATAATTAAACTTTTGCATATTATTCTGTACAACTTTATTCCATTTAGATAATTAAATAAATAAAAATAAAGAATTAAGCCCTTTTCTGTTGAAAAAGTGCCCTTTTTTAATCCTAGAATGAACACTGGCAGTTTCCTTTGGAGGAGAAAAAAGAATTATCGATAAAGTGAGTGCAGGGAAAAAAAGAAAGGAGATGTGACAAAAAAAATATGGGATCACTCCGTCAACATTATCAACATTTTTGAAGAACAAAGAAAAAATCACAGAGCAGCTTCAAAAGCCGCCGATCGGACCTCAAAGAAAAAGATTACGGCAAGCTCAATTCCAAGTTGTGGACTCAGCTACTTTCACCTAGTTCCAATACGTATGATCAAGAAATGTGCCCATTCATGGACCATTGATTCGAGGAAAGGCTGTGCAGTTCGCCAAAACTTTAGGAATTATGGATTTTGAGGCAAAAAAAAAACATTTGCGAAGAAGCGAGTGCTGTTTCGATGGAAAATGTGAATGAGTGCAGAGCAGGAGAAGTGGCAAAACTCATCCAAACTTATAGCCTAGATGATGTCTTCAATGCAGACGAGTCTAGAATTTTCTTTCAGTTAGAGCTCGACAAAACTTTGGCAAGTGTGTTGGCTGTAAATGATCAAACAGTGACTGACTTCTGCTGTAATCAATCAGGAACTGAGAAAAGGAAAGTGATAGTGATTGGACGATCCCAAAAACCTAGATATCTGAAAGGTGTGCAAACACTACCTTGCGACTTCAAAGCCAATAGAAAGGCGTGGATGACGCAAACAATTTTCCATAGATGGCTATTGAAGTTAGACTCTGAGGTGAAGAGGAAAAAAAGAAAAATTCTTCTTCTGGTTGATAACTGTACGGCTCATAACGAACCTCTTCATTGAAAACATTTGTGTGGAGTACTTTCTACCAAATTGCACAGCAGTTCTCCAACCCTTGGACCAAGGGGATAATAAAGTCTGTAAAGACCATTACAAGTGAATGTTGATGAACTTGATTCTTCTTGGAACTGAGAAAAATGATTCCACAAGTGAATGTCAAAGATGCATTGCATGGGCCAAACTGTCCGAGGCAACAATAAAAAAACAGTTGGCGCCATGCAAAGTTAATTGACAGTGAAACTAAACCCGAAAACAATGTGAACAACACCGACGCAGATTTAAAAGCTTTGTTACGGGCAGTGTGGAACGCTCTCCAGACATCTGCTTCAGATCCCACTGATGTTTCGCTAGAGGATTTTTTACATGAGGACAACAACAATCTGACCACTTACGAACAGACATACAGATATAATTGAATCGATTTAGGATAACAGAAATGAGGGAAGGGCAGAAAGCAGTGAGGCTTTCAATTGCTTCATCGCGTGTGAGTGCGTGCGAAGCACTTAGCTGTTTAGAAATGGTTTGCCATTTCGTATCAGGACAAACAAACGTCTCGGATGAAACTTATTTGCAAGAACTTTTAGTTTCGGCAGCAACAAAGTCCCATTTTCTAACAAAAATAACAGATTTCTTTAAAGTGTAAATACTACGTACATACAGTACATACTATATGTACTGTATAAGAGAAATCCTCCAGTATACAACAGTGGTGTAAACTTTATGAAAGGTATGTATGGAATTCAACATACTAGAGTTTTCTTTTTATTTCAGTCGATTCACGTGTGTCATTTAAAAAAATAAGTGCAAATTTAAAATCCCATTACAACGAAATTTCGATATAACGAACAGATCTCCGTGGTCCCGTGAAATTTGTTCTAATGGGACTCGACTGTATGTCCACCATAAAATATGAAGTTTACAGAAAATGCTCCTTCATACCAGCTATCATTCCAAAAGAGTCACATCACCCTTGGAAGTATAAAATATCTGCATTTAAGTACTACACACAAAGAGCATTTACACATTCCTTGAGTCAATGTTCAGAAATAAAAAACCCTAGATTGTATTAGAGGCATTGCTGTGGAATTTGGTTATTTTTTTTTTTTTTTTATTGGAGGTTTAACGACTACCGTGAGCAACTCAATGGGCTATAAGCAGTCGCCCGTCCCTAATTTAGGGTCACTGGTTCCAGGGAAGGGAGAAAGCCAGTGCCGTAAGACAGACACAACATCCATGCCTCACCGGGATTCGAACCCGGACCCCTTCGGACGAATGATCAGGGGCCAACGCCTTAGACCACTGCGTCACCGGGGCGGCTGAATTTGGTTATGAAGTGAAATTCATGAATAAGCTATACAACGAATGTAAACTACTGACATGCAACAATAAAAAAAAAATAAGAAGAAGAATGAAGAGTTTAAATACTGTGGGAAACTACCATACCACCCCAATATAACAGGACTCTTAAAAATAGAATGCCAACAAGCTAACCTAAGATTTCCTGATACAGTTAAACATACTGCACAAATGGTAACCCAAAATAGAGATCCAATATCAATTCTAGACAGAGCTAGGGTTTACAAAATACCTGTTGCACCATCAAAAGAGGGTAACTGGGACAATAAGTTATACATCAGATGTACAAAAAGAAATTTAAATATCAGGTTTAAAGAACATCTGGACAATCGGAATAAAAAACAGGCAAAAACATCAATTCAATATTGTATGGAAGATAATACAGAGCCTGGTTGGGTAAATATAAAACATCTCACATCTCATAGCACCCACAAAACAGATCCTCATTTTCTGAGGCAATTATGATAGAAAAAACGAAAAAATCCAATTGCAATAATAATAGTCCATATGACCTATCATATGCATGATAATTTCTAATTGACCAAGAAAAAAAAACAAAAGAAAAAAGCAAAAAATGATAGGGAAAACCAAATGAATTCGTACGACAGAACACTGACAGATGGTGCACAACACAACATGCACAATGACAACTACGATGTGGAAGCAGAACATGTCTTGGCCAAACGTGGCATAGAGGTCGTAGTGAGCGATGGGTTTGCCTCCTCGGGGCGCTCTGTGGTAACAATGGCACACACAACAGCAACTAGGGCCTCTGTGAATCTTGGAGAGGTGCAAGCTAGTTCTGTGTAACATTGGCGAAAAGACCCCAACTCACTGGGTTTTGTTCCAGAATCCTTAGGTTGAATGACCAACTGGAACCCTCAGCTGTGGGCTAATCCCCCACACTGATGTACTTACCTGATTAAAAAGACAAAAAGAAATATTAAGAATGACTCAAGTGTGGGATATGATGGACCTACCACACTTGAGAAGGACGGTCCACCACGGAATCGACCTGGACTTTCTAAACGGCGTATGAGAAAGAGATCTTGGCTGAGTGAATGTAAGATTGGTGTATGGAATACTAGAGGTATAAATGGCAAGATGAGTGAGGTGATTGAGGAGATGAATAAGTATAGACTGGATGTGCTGTGTGTAAGTGAAACCAAAAAGAAGGAAATTGGGGTAGAAGAAGTGAATGGCACGGTGAGTGTGTGGTCTGGAGTACTGGATAATATGAGAGGACAGGCGGGTGTAGGTGTGATTTTAAGTGAAAAGATGAAGAACAACTTGATTCACTATAGTTGCATAAGTGAGAGAATTCTCTAGATTTGTTTGAAAGTGAAACTTCAGAGTATTGTAATTGTTGTAGTGTATGCTCCTTGTGACTCGGAACCTTCTGATAAGAAGGAAGATTTCTGGAATGAGCTAAAACAACTGGCACGAAGTCCATAAAGAACAAAGGTGAGTTAACATTTTCACATTATTGGTATAAGTGATTTTATAAAAAAAAAACTCTTATATAATTATGCACACTGCCTTCCATAGTCAGAAACGAAGAATTTTAACATGTGAAAAAGAAAAGTATAGAAGAACGAAAAAATTTCTTCAAAACTGCTATTAACAATTTTTGCCATGTAGTCCAGCAACAGGCTTAACCTAAGCTTGAGCTATATCAAAATTAGCAGCAGTCCAACAGTAAGCTCTCAGTACTACATCTTCATTCAACACCTTTAAGACACTCATTTTTGAGACTTTCAGTTGCTGGGCCATCCATTACCTTTTGCTTACAGACAGAATTTCGAACACAACACGGTCAGCTCAATCTCTCTTTCTGTTCTCAGTTCTTCATCTCTCTCAATGGTACAATAAACGAATCTGAGACTGACAGCAAGTGATAACACTGTACTTCCTGGATGCCTGCACTTGTATAAAATAATAATAGCAAAGCAGTTTCCTTTTATGGGCCACTCAGTCTTTCTTCACAGTTAACAGCCAATGCTCACCACTATGAGCCACACATCATCTGCAGTGTTGCCACTGTGTACAGTCCGGAGGTGAAATTTGTACAGAACTTATGGTAAAATTTGGTGTACTGTAAGTGAAGACAGAATTTCATCTCTTCCGAAACATGCCCAGCATTTGCAATACTGTGTGTCTATTTATTGTGGCAACATAGTGCAGAAACAATACAATCTTCATATAAACTTCGGACAAAAGTTTTTGCTCAGTTTTGATATACGAATGTGTGCAAGAAAAAAAGACTATGCACTTAACAATTATTTTACTTTGCATGCCTGCCTCTAAGCCAGGGAAATCCAACTCACCCTACAAGCCAAAACATATTAGAGAACACATGCTACAATTTTGATAATATTGAGACAATACATAAAATGTATGCAAATGATGCTATGATGTGCTGCCATAACAAAGAGCTATTTACTAAGCAAAAATCACAAAACAAATAACTAACAAAATTATTTTACCTGTAAAGCATGTGTGCTAATGTCAGATGATGGCATAGAAACATTTGCAACTGTAAGGGTATTTTCCCCCTTGATAGATGAATACTGAGTGAACAATACATTCCCACATTTCTTCAAGTAAGAATGCACAGCAGCTTTGTCTGCAGAGTCAAGTGAAGAAGCTTCCAAATCCTGTAAGAGGATAAAAAAAAATATATAAAAATACATAAAAAAAAAAAACTAAGCAATTAGCATCACTACATTGCAAACTGCTCATCTGTTTAAGACACTGTGAATACACAAAATAGGATTTCAGAATTTACAGACAATTTAAATGCCCAAACATTCAAATTCAGTGTATAAGAAAAACGTAACAAGTTACATGGCATTTCACTGAAATGTATGCTGATTACAGGAAACCTAAGTGATAGATGCCTGCACTCGAAATCCCAATTACTTAAGCAATATCACCTTTTAAAAAATTGCAAATCTATAAACTTAACAAATTATTATCACACTAAAGAATAAACAAAGCAGGGTGCAAATAAACACTCATCCCTTAAGTATTTGGTGTCCATGAACATATCAGTAACTTTCATTGCAAAATGAAGAAACAAATTAATTTTCGTACATGACCGTAAACTCAAAAATGTAATTAATGAAATCTGATGCAAAAGTGAAAACACTACACGCAGAAAGAATTTATTTTATATAGTAAAACCAAGAGATTATATACGACCTCAAGAAAGGTAAAATAAATTTCAAATAAAAGTTTTTACAGAGGGGAGTCTAAAGTTTTGCAATATTTGCATAAACGCATGTGCTGCGGCGAGTATGTCACGCATTTAAACTAGTTTGAGTCACGCACTGCAGTTAGTTGAAAGGGATATACAGTGGAAGTCGTTGCTGTGAACAGCATTGCATGTCGTTCTTCTGTCTGTGGTTGAGACGCCTAAAAGATGAACAGCCACAACCAGCTAATTAGGGAACTTTTGCTATACAAGTTTGAACTCTGCCATAACGCTACTCAAGCAACACGAAACATTTCTCATGCGAAAGGGGAAGGTTACGTGGACCACAGCATCGCAACCAGATGGTTCAAGAAACTTCGCTCGGGTGACAGAAACCTCGACGATCAGCCACGGTCAGGTTGGCCGCAAACCACGGATTCAGAGGCAGTGCGCCAGGCCTTAGAGACGAATCCGACAACCAGCACTCTGAGATTATCAGGCGAGCTGGGCATATCACAGACCACCATGGTTTGTCACCTTCAGGACATCAGCAAGATCTACTGGAGCGGCTGCGTTGCCCCTCATGAATTGACGGCAGCTGAAGCAAACCGTTGAGTGGAAGTGTGCACGAAACTCCTACAAAACCCACACTATGTACGTTTCATCAAGAGAATTATTACATGCGATGAAAAGTGGATCTATTTCCGTAATCCTAACACACAATGGTAGTGGTTGAGCCCGGGCCAGCTTCCTGAACCTGTTGCCAAACGTGGGCGCTTTGAGCACAAGGCAATGCCCTGTGTCTAGTGGAATTTCGAGGGGACAATCCATTACAAATTTGTTCCAGATGGTCAGATCATCAACGCCAACCTTTACTCTGAACAGCTGGAGTGAATGCATGCAGTTTTGGAGAAGTAACCAGCACTGGTGAACAGAAAGTGCACTCTCCTACAGCAGGACAACGGTTGGCTGCATACCACACAAATGATGTGGGCAAAACTCCAGGAACTTGAGGGCATCGAACTGATGCTATACCTGGCATATAGTCCGGACCTTGCCCCGTCAGATTATTACTTGTTCCGGTCCATGGCCCACTTCCTTTGTGGCGGGGCACTTCAACAACCAGGAGAAGGTGGCAGCTGGGGTGAAGCTGTTCTTCGCCTCGAAGGACAAGAACTGGTACCGCCGCGGAATCGAAGAATTGACAGACAGATGGCTAAAGACGGTGCAACATGATGGCCTATACTTTGAATTCTAGTCAGCTTTTGTTGTAAAGGTATGTATGAAGACAAAGTGATCCAAATATTGCACAACTTTCGACTCACCCTCTGTAACAGATAAATACATGCAAATCAAATGTAAGAATACACACAATGTGGGGTTTTTTTTTGTTTTACAAGTCAGAGAAAGAAACTGAACACCAAACAATATCTAAATTTTTACCACTTAAGTCATAAATGGCAGCACATGAATCGATTTCCAATAACTGAATTTACTACTATGTGTAATATGAAGAGTTAATCATGCTTCACAATTAACACTCAGAAATCAACCACCTACTGAAGAAAAAAATATCTAAGGCTGAACTATGTACTGTACAGGTATTGAAATAAAGAGTTTTCATAAGTAATGGAAAGCTAAAAACTTTCAAAAATTCATTGCAACATTTGTGACAATAGATGCGTGTTTGGCCTGGAGCCAATCGACAATAGGCGGCATAAGTATTACAAATTCTCAAGTTGACTGCCCCAGTTAGGTAAACTAACACACAAATCAACCTTATATTTTATATATATTTTCCCAAGCTCTGATTAGACTGTTTGGTTGGTTAAAATGTCTAAATATGAGGGTCCCAGTGGACCAAAGAGCACCAAAAAGGTTACCCAAAAAAACAAAGAAAAATGACATATCACAATAAAATAACACATACAAAATGAATATACAAACATGAAATGAAATGACGTAAAGCCCCAATACAAAAACAATGGACTACACTGAGACATCAATAGTTAAAAAAAACACAAAAGATACACATCACACTAATTGTTTAAAAGGCGATCCAGGGTTTCTGGGTCTTCTTTTACAGTCAGCGAAGCAAAGAAACAAGCACGCTTGCAATGAAAAACTACGACATACACACGTCAATACTCTCAGACAGGCGAATTACATGCCCTACAGAAAGGAGAATTTGTCAATACACAGAAACTAGTGGCAAATGAGATGAAAAGGAATGATGAGTGATGTAAGACTTCTCTATGGTTCTGGCAAGAGTATGATGGCCAAAGTCCAAGAAATTACCTTAATACTGATCAAAGTATCTATATATAATATCTGCTATTATATATAAATGCTTTGATCAGTAATACCATAAAAACTCTGCAACAGCATCCCTAATCAATCCTCTTACTTTTTTTAACTCACCCAGGCTACATGGAAAATATGGTGCATCAGCATGTGCTGGTTTTCTGCCACTGCAGACTGCCATGCTAGAATATATAAAACAGTGTGTCAGACAGAAAAGGCCTTTTTACATACTGCAATGAAATGAGATTAGAAGTACTACAGCTGTTCACTGTGAGTTTTGAATATGTTTTTTGGGGGGGTTTTCTAAGACAAACTGCTTTATGAATAGATCTGTTTTTTCCATGTGCACACATGTTGCAAACAATTCGAAAATAACAATAACTGCAAAGCTTTGTGCTATTCATTAAAAAACTTTGAGCATGTTTAGCTGAGATGCCTCCCAAGTGCCACACAGAAGTCAACCATGAGAGCTGACAGTTGCATACACCTCAGCAATTGTCTGGCATATATTATGAAAGCAGTGACTAATGTATGCCAATATGCTACGATAGATGCAGTCTTTGATGCCTGGTGATGGACTTCCAGCTGTAATTATGTTACCAAAACGGCTATGTAAGGATCAGCAGCAAAGGATCAACCTCCCCGTCAGTTTTCAAGAGGAGAGCTGAGGCAGAAATTCATTAACAGCAATGTTATACTACCTTGACATTCCAATCAATTATTTCTTCAGTTGAGAGGAGGATGTAGAAAATTTTCAGGACCAGGTGTGCGCCACATTTTGATATTGAGGTATGAAAATGTACCACCCATCAATGAATATGAGAGCTAATAGTATGAATCTGCTTCCCAAGCTACTTGTGTATTTATTAGTACCCTAGATGTTATCTGCTGTGATTATGCTACGAAAACGTATTTTGATTCTATTGTACAGAAATTCCAACTAGCCATGATCAGAGAGACACTGCAAGTGGAAAGATGCAATGGCAACAAAGCGCATGTTTAAGAATGCCCAGCAAGATGAGCGAAAACTTGGTTATACTTTTTTGATGGCCTTAAAAAATGTAAAACACATTGCAAAAATCCTAAAGCCTATGAAAATCAAACTTCTCTTTTGATGACTACATTTTGTCTATAAAAATCCTGATTCTAGATTAAGCGAAATTCTCACAACTAAGAATCTGAGATCAGTGTTTCAATATGAAACTCGTGAATTAAAGTTTTTCTTTGTTGTTGTTTTTTCTGTGGATTCTGAGTGCATCCATTTGAAACTAGGATGTTAAATATTGACGATACATTTAGGATTATATTCTAAAATACCATGAAATGTTGGAGCCACACAGTTTCATCCCAGAGATTTATCAGTTTTTAAATAGTGCATGTGTGTGTGTGAGTCATGAAATGCAAAACCAATTTTTCATCCAAACCGAAAGTAAACAACATACCCTTCTCTGATAGGTCAACTTTGGTTGTACCAAAAAGGAACACAAAAATGCTGCTTTGATTCTCTCAAAGTTGTAGCATACCAAGTCAAGTGTAAAAGAACACTGAACAACAATGGTTTTGTTACAATGGAAACTTTTAACAGTTTTGTATGTATTTACAGGTGCTGAAACCAAATATGAAGTCACAATTGCTCCACTGGGCTCCAATTTTTTGTAATGGAACTCTCTGTTGAGGTGAATGTTGTGTTACTTAAAGGAATTCTTTCTCCACAGTTAACAGCCAATGCTCACCACTATGAGCCACACATTATCTGCAGTGTTGCCACTGTGTAACAGTCAGGAGGTGAAATTTGTGAGAGAACTTATGGTAAAATTTGGTGTACTCTGATTATGAACAAGAAATATGACACCGAATTTTCAGGTGTAATAAGCACGTCTTTTGAATCCGTTCTGACGCAAATTAAATTTATCAAAGCTATTCAAAGTCAATGGAACCGGTATGGAAAACAATAGTGTCTGACAGAAGAAAGAAGTTTTTCAATCAGGTTTTTAATCCCTCAGGTATTGCTGTAAACAGAATCGTGAGCTTACGCCCTTTGGTTTGCAGACTTGTGCGTTAAGAAAAACATGAATTTATATGAGAAACATTTTGCACCCGAAACGCTCTCCAACATAGAAATAATTTTTCAAATTGGACTCTTAGTAAGAGATATCGACAAAAAATAAGGTGTGACTTTACGTCCCCTGGTGGAAAGACCCTGCATTATTTTAGGAAGAAAGCATTATCAAAAGGTTTTTCCATATGAGCACTATCGGTCCAAGAAAACAAAATTTAGTCGAGTTTTCAGGAGCCCAGATTTTGCTACAAATACGTCAGAAGCAGAAATTAACACCTATGCCCCCTGGTGGCCAAACCATTCTTTACCAAACATTAGAAATCATGTGAAAAATATTTTCCGTCAGGTCTTGTATGCGATACAAGAAGAATTTTTTAAATCGGAGTTTTAGAAGCAAAAATAACGCAAAAAACGCAATTTACCTTTGCGCTCCCTAGCGGAAAGGCTATGATTTACTTGAAAATTTTGAATTTATAGGAAATACATTTCACATCGGAAACACTATCCAACAGAGAAGGAATTTTTCAAATCGGACTCCTAGAAGTAGATATTGACAAAAATTAAAAATGCATCTACACCCCCTGGCGTAGAAACCATGCATTATTTCAAGAAAATGTTCTTAAAAGGTTTGTCGACATGAGTAGTAAATATATTGACTCATGAACTTCTTCGAGTGCTTCATGGAGATAAAGGCATTTTTACAGAAGCTTATAAATTGGTTTCCCTGATTTTAACAATTGCATCTGCAAGTGTTTCAGTGGAATCGGTCAACACCACTTTTTTTTCAATTGAGATTTTAGAAGCTCATATTTTGCTGCAAATACATCAGAAGTGGAAATTAAGACTTACGCCACCTGTTGGTCACACTGGAAACACTATCTAACACAAACAAGGAATTTTTCAAATCGGGCTCCTAGAAGTAGAGATATTGACAAAAATAAGATATACATCTACGCCCCTGGCGGAGAAACTGTGGAATATTTTAAGAAGAAAATATTCCGAAAATGTTTATCGATGTGAGTGGCATCAGTCCACGAAAGAATTTTTTCAATCGATACTTTAGAAGTTCAGATTTTATGGCAAATACATCAGAAGCAAAAAATTAACACTTATGCCCCCTGGTGGCTAAAGTATTCTTTACCAAAAATTTGAAATTATATGCAAAAAATTTTCCACCAGGAGCTGTATCCGCTGAAAAAAAAATTTCAAACGGAGTTTTGGAAGAAGAGTTATCAGGGAAAATGTAATTTACTTTTACGCCCCCTTGCAGAAAATCTATGCATAATTTGAAAAAGTAACTATATCTAAAATACTCTTCGACATAAATGGAATCGAAAGATAAAATAATTTTTTCAATCGGATGTTTAGAAGCAAATATGTGGAATAAAACGCATTTTTGAATTCAACATCATCTGCATTTACGCCTCCCAGCAGCGAAATTGTACATCGTAAAGAAAAGCGAAATAAAGGATCATCATTCGCATATTTCAAGCTTCTCAATGCAAAAAGAATTTTTCAAATCGGACCAATAGTTGCAGAGATATCATGGGTACAGACGGACGGACAAACCGGTAACATAAGCACAATCTTTTTTTACAAAAGACGTGCTAAAAATGAAGGGAAGTTTAAAAGGATTAAAGAGATAAAAAGATTATTTACAGTATGTATAAAATCCTTAGCCTTTACAGACGTCATCATTGGTTGAAAACATAAACAAAAACGAGTATCCGAAGTTGCATAAAATTTTATCATTCAATAGAAGGCAGATAATTTTTGCATAGGCACTTGACACTCAAACATAACCATACTAGTTTCAATCCGTTTATATCACGGTCATCCTCAGAGGTACTATATCGATGCTGTGCCGACTTCCACGTGTCATTCTTGAACAGGTTGTCGGGTTGTATAATTTCAAATAAACCAGTGAAAGTCTTTAGTTTAACAAACCAACTCTTCAAGGTCTTGTCAACCAGAACGTCGGCAATTTGTACCTGAAGAATAAATCAGCCAACAATAACCTTCCAAATTGTGCTGCAATATTGGGTAAGTGCAACATTCATCAGGACAATTAATAACTGTTGAATTGTTTATATTTTAACTCCTTGCAAATTTATATAACAACAGAATTAATGAAGCATAGCGCACTCAACTTGAAGATACTTTATAACGTGTGAAACAGTAATGATAATAGTTGTGCAACAATGGACTTATAATATAGCCACGTAAACCAAAGGTAAATTTTCACTAACCAAATCATATTACGGAATTTCCCTATGTTTCCCAACGGAGACATCTGTCTGCAGTCAGGATAGCTGTGTCTCCAAGAGTAGACATACTAGTGCCATTACTTCCTGTTGTGCAATTCCTTTTGGGAAGGGGGAACAAAGCAGAATTTTTTTCACTCGAATGCATTTAATCGGTATTGAAGGACGTGCATTTTCTCATGGTTTTAAAAAGTAGTGTGGATTGTGCAAAGTGTAAGTTAAATAAGGTCGGGTACTTATGTGAACCCTCCAAACAGTTTGCTACATTTGTGAACAATTTCTTTAAAGTCTCAAAGGCAACATTTCACACCATTGGTTAGAAAATCGTATAAACTTCCAGCACACAATGGGTGATGAAGATAAATCTTGGGTGCCTCACATTTGTTGTAATTTATGAGTAACTTTGTTGACTGGCTGGTTGAAGGGATCACGTCAAATGCCATTTGCGGTACCAATGGTTTGGAGTGAACCGAAAGACCACTCAACTGATTGTTACTTTTGCATCACTAAGATATCTGGAATTACAGCTAAGACCAAAGACACGATTCAGTATCCCAGTATTCCTTTTTTTTTTTTTTTTTGATTGGAGGTTTAACGACCACCGTGAGCAACTCAATGGGCTATAAGCAGTCGCCCATCCCTAATTTAGGGTCACTGGTTCCAGGGAAGGGAGAGAGCCAGTGCCGTAAGACAAACACAACATCCATGCCTCACCGGGATTCGAACCCGGACCCCTTACGGACAAATGATCAGAAGCCAACGCCTTAGACCACTGCGCCACCGGGGCGGCCCAGTATTCCTTTGGCCGTAAGACCTGTTCCTCATGGTCTAGATCTTCCTGTTCTTGTACCTCCTCAGTCACGGAGTTTAGATGACGGTGATACTGATGAAATAAATCCTCACAGCGAAGAAGATATTGAAGTACAAGACACTCATTTCTATGATTGAAGGAATGGAATCTTTTACAACCAAGTACAAAAGTACATAGTTTTCATCAACGACAGCAAGAGCTTGAACATTTATTTTCGAGGAGTGGTGATCTTGTGTACTGCAATGATATAGAAAAAGGACTGTTTGAAGCCTTAGGACAGCAACACAAACCTGAAAAATGGAGACTTTTTATAGATTCCTCAAAAATAAGCTTAAAAGCAGTCCTTTTTCATAATGGAAACATGTATCCGTCAGTACCTGTTGCATATGCTGCATACACACACCTGCCAACTTTCAGAAACAGAAATCCGTAAAATAAATTAATCAGTACATTCAATGAAAAATTTTAATCGATACAGTCGATTAAATTACTTGTCATGCAAATTTATTAAATGCACCGAACATACCGATTAAAAAATGTTACCCAAATCAGGTTTCAACTTTTAATTGATATAACTACAGATGTTTGAATTTATCAGCACATTTATATCAATTAAAATAGAATCTACATGATTTCTCATTACTATGCTATCACTATGATCTATAAAGTGATAAAAAATTTACTTTTACAAAAGTTTGCATCAAAAGGGAAGGATATTCTACCCTTTCAATAGGATTGTGTCCCACGCCGTCATGAAACATACTAAAATGTTTTCAAAAACAAACCATTTTCATATTAAGTTTTTATCTTATGGAGACACGGACGATGAGACAGTCGAATAAAAAAAATGAAATAAGGAAGAGTGACTGAAGGACACTAATTGGTAAATTATGTTCACCTAAAAATGAAATGAACAAACATTTTGTACGAATCGCATCCAGTTAGTTCATTATAACTTTTAACAAAGGATGTTAATTTCGTATTTTTTTCCCACGCAGTCAACATTATATTTATGCTAGTCACTAAAAATACGATTTGTAATATCATTCCTTCCACTATGCGAAATGTTGAAATTACATCGACATATAGCGCAAAACGCATATTTTCCATTTTTATAGATTTCGCAATACACGAGAATTCTACAGAACACGCATCACGTAATGTTTATAGTATTTTTCCCCCTTTTATATTGCTGCTCATACCGAATCATTAATACTAAATTTATTAGCACTTGGGAAAAAAATGCAAAATAAAAACTGCTATAGTAAAACAGCAACAGCTTAAAGAGTTGCAATTTGAAGAGGAAAAAATACCGATTACAGAGTTATCCGATCGAGCTGGTCAGCTAGGAAAACAGAGATCAACTGAAAGGCTCTTTCATCTAGAAACAGAGGTTTAGGTTTTAGTTATGAATGTCCTCCTCTGCCACCACCACCCCTCCCTCCCTCTCATTCCTCACAGGCGGATCGATACCTTGTCCTTTACTAAATCCTACCCCTTTAGCAGCATTTTTTGTACTTCCAAATGGCACTGATTTTATAGTTCTGCCCCCACCCCCTCTTCCATATCTTACTGAATAGAGGCAGGGATCATAGCATACTTCTGGAAAATTTTAGGTAGGAATTTTAGGAATTTTAGGAATTTTTAGAAAAATTTTAGGAAAATTTTAGGAGTGTATTTCAATAAAAACTAGATGTATATTTGTATACATCTAGTAAAACAACTTTGTATACATTGTAAAGAGTTTGCTTCACACCCTTCAACCATATATACTGATAGACTGCGCATGACATCAAAATTTCTGGCTCCAACATAAAATCACATGACAACAGTCAAAAAGATGGGTTACACCTGCTGTGCTTATGGTTGCTCTGACCGATATAGTAAAGAAAGTTCTATGATTTTTCATGAGTAAGAAACGAATTAAATACCTAAGTCGATAAAGTTCAATTACTTAACCAGAAACTTGCAGCTATTGATATAAAAATATAGTAACTTAAGAAAAAAAAATGGAATGCATGTTCCAAATTCTTCGCAAATGTTCATCACATTATAAATCACAAAATGTAAACAACCCGATCATGCATGTATATAGCTCATAAGTAAACTTACCTGAAGAGTTTTCATTATATATGAGGCGCATTCACATAATACACCGAAAACACTGAAGTTCTGCAGCGTAAATTAGTAATCATAACAGCATTTTTACACGAAATTTGGAGTCTGATGATGACGTGCCCAATGTTTGAGCCATGGCGGCTTTGATGCAGCTATTGCCGATGTGCAGTCCATTAGTATATATGGTCGAAGTTAACACCCAAATTTTTTGCATAACGTCTAATGTCTAAAGTTTAAGTATGATTTACTTCTAATGTTCAGTTCTTATCTTTTCACGTGTTATTATCATATTCAAGTATATTTACCACATTCAAGTTTCACTTTGAACATTAATATGCTGTTGAACCAGAAGCAATTCACGATTTTCACAGTAAAGTTTTCAGGTTTCACATTAAATTATAATATCCTAAAAAGGTAATTGAAAACCAAGAACTATGTACAATTGTTCACTGAATTACTTTTTTCATATTATTGTTTTAACCTTTTCCTGATTAGCCTATCTTTTTCTGCTTCTACCACAACTAATTTACTTTCAGTTTTCTTTATTTCAGCTGAACCTTGTATGATCAAGTTAGAGGCAACTGCTATTTCAACAGTATTTTGTTTTTCTACAGCTTTTCTCATTCTTTCTGTTCCCTCTTGAATTATTGCTAGGGAGGCTTCTTTATCGTTTTTAAGTCTATTTATTTCTGCATCATTTTCTTTTATTTTGTCATCAAACTCAGCTTTTCTTTTTTTCTCTAGCTGCTTTTCCTTATTTTCCCTCTCTTTCTGCTTCCTTTCTTTTACCTTTTTTTATTCTTCTTCCTTCAGCTTATCAACATACTCTTTATAAAATTTATGTGAATCACAAACACTATTTAACAAATTTCTTGTTATGGGAACTTTACTTACACATCCATAGTGTTTAATGGCCCCTTTAACTATTCTTAATGATGTTATAGTTGAGTCTTTTAAGTTAGCCTTGTCCTTCCTTAACAGAGCAGTGTTAACCGAAAATCCCCTTTCTGCATCAGCATTACCATGAGGTAAAACTAAAATTGACTTGATGAGTTTAGCAAGATTTGAGTATTTTTCTTTTCCGCTAGAGTCTTTAATACTAAATATATTACGCCAGTAATGATCAATCCGCACTGGAATATGCCCTTCCTCTGAAAATTTCACTAGTTCATCTAGAGTTGGCTTATCGCAATTTAAAAGTTTCCACTCTTCTCTTACTCTATCAATTTGTTCCTCAGAAAGATGCAAAACACTTGAAATTCTGGTTATTTCCGAAAGTCCTTCAGTGACTGAAAGTTGAGTTGACTCTTTCTTTGGTTCTTTTACCTTTAAAACTTCTATGTCTCTTAGCTTTTGATTGCAGAATGGCAAATTTGACTTTAAATATTTTGTGGTTGCAATTAGTGATGATCTTACATCTAAGAGAAATAATTTCTGCCTGGTCTCCTGAACATTCCTGAGGAGATTTTTTGTCTTCATACCAACTTCTAACTCCCCTAGTTTTTTCCATGAATTTTTGTTTTCAAAATCTACATTCTTTAGGTCTTCTCCAAATTTCCCTGCTATAACATCATCTTGGATAAACTGAGCCATAACATTCCTCATTAAAGTATTTAAATCAGAATATAACTGGTGTATTTTTGGTTCTTCACTCTGATAACATAATGAAAACTTTTCAAAATTTTGGTGTGAAAATGAAATTAATGCTAAATAGCAAGGAGTAAGCTCATTTTTCAGGAAACAGTGAATTCTTTTATACCTTGCCGAATTGCGCAGTTGTTTTTCAAATATTTTTTGAGATGGCAAGAAGTTTAAAAAATATTCTGTAATATTTAGCCATTGATCCAAGAGCCTCTGGGCTACAGAACCAACGGTTAACCATCTGTTGCTGACATGACGCAAAAGAAATTTGGCAGTGACCAATGTTATATCCTCGACAGATTTATAATCCTCTCGTCTTGCAGCACTACTCTTTAAAAAGTAATGCATATCAGTAGCAAATTCGTCAAAATCTATATTTAAGCTTGTCAAAAAAATTTTAAATGCATTACTAACAACATGCAGGTTGCAAAAACCTAGTTCCAAAGATTTCTGGCCTGTTTCTTGTTTTACAACTTCATTGAATTTGCGTAAAAAGCACTTATTTACATTTGGGCTGTCCATGGATACACAAATAATTCTGTTCAACGAAATATTGAAGGATGATAACACATCAAGAATTTCTTTTAGCAAAATATCTGCTGTTGCATGACCCAGAAAAACGCTTGTTAGGTATCGGCAAGAAACTGAATTTATTTCTGAAGACCAGTACCTGAGATACACATCCAACTGCCGTTTCACTTGTGTATTTGTAGTTTCATCAAATGCTATAGTAACCTTCCCTGGGCTACTAGATGCAATGTCTTTTTCAAATCCTCTTCAAAATATTTTGACAATCCATGTGATATCACATAAGCAACTTTTTTCTTTAAGTTGCATTTTGGCTGCAATAGCAGAATCAGGAAACATTTCTTTGAAAAGTTCAACTGTTTCAGTGCATGAAACAAAAGACATATTGTCCTTAGCAACTTTCATGGCCCATAATGCTTCGGCTTTAGCCAACTGTAAATCATGACTCAGTACTTCACTAATATTTGTTTTGGGCTGAAGATCCCGTCCTCCAAAGGCTTTCAGGATGGACTTATTTTGAAATTTACTTTGAAATTTCTGCAAATGTTTTTTTCCTTTATGATGCGCTTTTACTTGTGAAAAGCCACTATTAGAAATGTTGAAAATTTCTGAACACAATATACACTTAGCAGAAAATATTGTTTCAGTTGCAGAACACCATTCTTTCAACTTCACTCCGTCCAATTCTTTGGCGAGCCACGCATCTTGAAATTTCGTTTTGGATTTAGGCATCTTAAACACTTGTATTACTAACCAGAAAATGAAAGGGAAGTACAAAAACACGTTCCAATATTGCAAAACCAGACAACTTCCCGAAATTTGGCTGCGAGGATGTCAGAAGATATGGAAAAAAAAAAAAAAGCAGGTCACCACTAGAGAACTGAACCTGCACACAGCACAGAGAACACCATAAAAGACGTAAAACCAGAAACTATCTTACGCATCTCACGCAAGTTCAGTCAAAGCGAGTCGGAGCCGAGATATATTGCGCATCGAAGGTCGCTGTCGCCGACGCATGATCGAAGGTCAATGATCACGTGCTCTACTGCCTGCCAAGATAATACTCAGCTACCATCCCATCGTCATTACCGGAGGTTACGGAAGGAGACCACATGTTTCCTTTTTGCTTCCACCCACCTGCGGTTTACAATAACAAAACATCAGCAGAAAGAGGAGGTTCCACAAGGCATGTACAAAAATAAAGTACGATCTTCTGCGTGCCACGGAGTTCGTCTGCAAAGCGCAAACCAGGGGTGAAAATGACCCCTCCCCTTTTCCCTTAGATCTCTTGTTACTCTCGAAAACTGTTCGAAGGCAAAAATGGAACGCCTGCCCCGAAGCAAGTGCATCTCGATGGCGTCATTTTTCCCTCCCTTCAGCAGCACAGCATATAGGCTGTGTTTCTACAAAAACAGGTCTTTTTACCTTACCGTAATGGTAAATTTATTGGCGTTAATAACGGTTGTGTTTTTAATAAAAATAAGCTTACGAAAATTTTAGGATGAATAGCAAATTTTAGGTCTAATTTTAGGAATTTAAGGAGGGTCACAAAATATTAGGAATTTTAGGAGGAATGCGATCCCTGTAGAGGTTCTTTAGTTATTCCTTTACAAAAACAATCTGGGCCCATCAACTTTGGGACCACCCCTTCTCTTCTGCAGTAGACTAACACAATGTGTTTCGCCGGAGCAAAACCAACACTGTCTTTTATAATAGGCATCATGGGAAATGATACAAACACTTCGTCGGCGATTTCCTCCCCATCTCTTCCCCTGCTCCCTTTGTGGCATAGCCACGGTATAAGACATTTGAACCAGGGTTTTAATTCCAATCTCATATCCCTAAAAAAAAAAAAAAAAAAAAAAAGGCCTACATGCCAAATTGTAGAATATACGTATTTTGTTTTAGAAAATGAATATCTCTAAATATCACACAATTCAGTTTGACAGAGGTTACAAAACCAATGTTTTTTTTTTTCAAAACAGATAAAAAAAAAAAAGTGCTTCCTTCCTAGATTAAACTCGTGCTGTCAAAATCCGGATATTTCAAAATTCAGAGTTATTTTCTAAATGCCCAAAATTTCATAACTACAAAACAGTGGGTTTGCAAAAGCAACAGTGTTCTGCACGATACTTTGTTGTTTTCTTGAATTAATTGATGGATTGTATATTTTGCGTGTTTTTGCTTTATTATACAAAAAAAATTTTGCGCCTGTTAATTTCTAAAATAAAAAGCTACCACACACGCATCGTTTTATACTTAAGAATTCCATCCAAATCAGTCAATCTCCAAGGAAGATATTGTGCAAAAATTCTGAAAAGCATGCGAACAAATCTCACACATGTGCCACTACACTGTCCCCTAGAATGCTGATAGTAACCATTTTCAATAGGATAGGTCCACTATGGGTGCTGAACAGCGTACCAAAACTTCATTGCAATCATGCTTTCATTTTACGCAAGTCATCACGCAAAAGGGCGGAAGAATGGATCCTTTTTCTATTGACCATTTTCAATAGAGATTCGACGAATTAGTATGTACCCCAACATATTAATTTCGTTGAATCAAGCCAAGACATTTTTATGTATGTTATCGAGCGACGAACAAAGCACGGTTGGAAAGTGTAGAAAACTTACTAACACACCAGCAAAATAAATCACTGCTGGAGAAGCACTGGCTCGAATGAACATTGTACTTCCCTTTTTCTTTTTTTTTTTTTTTAAACTTCCTCTTATAGTAGCATTTTTTTGTTAAGTCAAATTTATTGCCAGAGAAGAAGTTACCAAACCATGCCCCAATGCATTTTAAATTTCACAAAATTGGCAGCTTTTGCTTAATTTCGTCATTTTGGGTATCGACCTGGGCTGAAAAATTTCATAGATTTAAAATATGTTTGAATTTTTTTCTACGAAAACTACGTTCTGAGATAGCATTTTGAACTGGGAGTAATAAAGACACCCCATGCTGGCCTACCGAGGAGTTGCGACCGGGGGACAAATTCCCCCGAAAAGATAAGGGGGGGGGGAGAGAGAGAGAGAGAGAGAGAGAAGCCCAGCTGGTTGGTACAGTTCAGTTCACGTGTGGCACAAGTTTTTTGAAACAACGCAAAACAATAAACCTAAAATGTGAGGAAACTGCGGGCATTTAAATGTTCCCACGTAAATACATACATGAATTAGTGGAATAAAAAGTCGACTGAACACGATAAAAACAAATGCAGTGCACAACGTACCACATGTTAAAATACTTTACTAATAAAAACACATCAGATCTTTCGAAGACACATCGTCTTCATCATCAGATGATACAATGCATTATCACGAGATGGACATAGACTTAAATACTGTTGGGCGACGTCATAAACACATATACCACGCCATCTATGAGAGAACAATGCTGGAAACAAAGAATTTCAAATACCACCTCAACATGAAGACCTAACAACTAACACATTTCTCTATGGTTTGGCTATCATTTTTGGTACATGATCATTACAACACCTGTGTCCAAATGAGGTAATATACAAACTTTCCATAAAAAGCATGAGTGATTGTTTACCTGGAGTATTCAGGTAAACAATCACTCATGTTAGTAACCACATCCCACTTAGGGAAGTGGGATCCGGACGCCACCAAACGAGACAGAGCAGTTGATAAGCTTCCAGTGGAGCCGATGTCAACTGTATCCTGTGCCTCCTGGTGGATGGCCTGTAGAGGAACTGAGTATATGCCAGACCTATGTTCCAATGCAGCAGGGTCCCGGTCCTTCCTAATCAAACTAAAAATGTTTCGACTTTTGAGGCCAATATTGATATTTAGTGGTTTACACTTGTTTTTCAAAATATTAGTGAATCTTGGAACGTACGGCAAATAACTTACATATTGAGGTTTGCGGGTCTGTTGACTGAGTGTCAAAAGGTTAAGAGTTTTTAATCTGTTGTAGAGACTTCATGGTTATGAAGTCTCTGTCTACCACAGAGACTTCATAACCATGGTGTTCAGCAATCTGTTTAACCTTATCCACTTCAAGGTACCTCAACCTAGGGTTGGACGAATGAGTAATGGCTCTGCGTAATAAAACCTAATATCGGAAAATTTATAACTTAGAGGGTGAAAGGAGAACATCAGGATAATATCAATTGCTGGAAGGCGGCTTACGATAAACGGAATATTGAATGTGATTAGAGGGGGTCTTTTGTAACAAAAAATCCAAGAAAGGAAGACAATTATTTTCTTCCATCTCAATAGTGAAATCAATGGATTAATATTGAAAAGAGAAAACATCTGAAAATGTAACCAGGTCAGCTGCAGAATACGTCCAAAACACCAAAACATTATCCACATACCTTATAAATAAAAGCGGTGGCTTAGAATATTTGGAAAGGATGTCGTTTTCAAGAGATTGGAGCAAAATTTCAGCGAGAATGGAACCCATGGGTGCCCCACTATTTTGACAGTAAATAATATTGTTGTATTTAAAGTAAGACCTCTTCTGTACCAGTCTCAGAACGGAAAGTACGGCTTGAATCTCAGAAGTTGAAGTACCAAGAGCTAAAAAGCCTAGCCTCAATGATATTATGGACTACATCAACCGGAACAAAGCCATAAGAAATTTAGAATCATAATATAAAAACGGACGGATCCTTTCTAACGCTTGACTAGAATTTAGGACTGAAAAACTGGAATTAGCAATAAGAGGTTTTAAGTATGTAGCTAATGTCCTCTCCAGCGGACGAGTAGGGTTAAATGAACTGGAAACGAGGTCTTAATGGATGCCCAGCTTTATGAAATTTCAGTTGACCAAAGAGCTCAGGGACTCTAGGACCACCAAGGGTTACTGAAGCTGAAGCTATGGAAGTAGGAAGTGATTATAGGGCTTACAAATGTGCAACTGCAGAAATAGTAGCCTGGGTGGGATCTGATTGTATGACAGTAGTAGATATTTTAGATATTGCAGTAAGCATTTTTTGATGATGGACCAAGCTGAGTATCATTTTTTGATGATGGACCAAGCTAAGTATCATCAAAAAATGCTTACAGCAATCTCTAAAATACCTACTACTGTCATACAATCAGATCCTACCTAGGCTACTATTTCTGCAGTTGTATGTTTGAAAGCCCTACAATCATTTCCTACTTCCATAGCTTCAGTAACCCCTTGTGGTCCTAGAGTTCCTGAGCTCTTTGGTCAACTGAAATTTCATAAAGCTGGGCATCCATTAAGACCTCTCGTTTCCAGTTCATTTAGCCCTACTCGTCTGCTGGAGAGGACATTAGCTACATACTTAAAACCTCTTATTGCTAATTCAAGTTTTTCAGTCCTAAATTTTAGTCAAGCGTTAGAAAGGATCTGTCCGTTTTTATATTATGATTCTAAATTTCTTATGGCTTCGTTGGACGTAGAAGCGTTGTTTCCTAGTGTTCCGGTTGATGTAGTCCATAATATCGTGAGGCTAGGCTTTTAGCTCTTGGTACTTCTGAGATTCAAGCCATACTTTCAGCTCTGAGACTGGTACAGAAGAGGTCTTACTTTAAATACAACAATATTATTTACCGTCAAAATAGTGGGGCACCCATGGTTTTCCCACTATCCACCATTCTCGCTGAAAATTTGATCCATTCTCTTGAAAACGACATCCTTTCCAAATATCCTAAGCCACCGCTTTTATTTATAAGGTATGTGGATGATGTTTTGGACGTATTCTGCAGCTAACCTGGTTACATTTTCAGATGTTTTCTCTTTTCAATATTAATCCATTGATTTCACTATTGAGATGGAAGAAAATAATTGTCTTCCTTTCTTTGATATTTTTTTTTTTTTTTTGTTACAAAGGACCCGCTCTAATCACATTCAATATTCTGTTTATCGTAAGCCGTCTTCCAGCATTGACCCTCTAAGTTATAAACTTTCCACTATTAGGTTTTTACTACGCAGAGAGCCATTACTCATTCGTCCAACCCTAGGTTGAGGTATCTTGAAGTGGATAAGATTAAACAGATTGCTGAACACCATGGTTATGAAGTCTCTGTGGTAGACAGACTATATCGACAGATTAAAAACTCTTAACCTTTCGACACTCAGTCAACAGACCCGCAAACCTTAACATGTAAGTTATTTGCCGTACGTTCCACGAGTCACTAATATTTTGAAAAACAAGTGTAAACCACTAAATATCAATATTGGCCTCAAAATTTGAAACATTTTTAGTTTGATTAAGAAGCACTGGGACTCTGCTGCATTGAAACATAGGTCTAGCATATACTCAGTTCCTCTACAGGCCATCCACCAGGAGGCACAGGATACGGTTTACATCGGCTCCACTAAAAGGTGTTTAAGCACCAGAATAAAGGAGCACAAGTATAGCCTCAAAACTGGAAGCCTATCAACTGCTCTGTCTCGTTTGGTGGCATCCGGATCCCACTTCCCTAAGTGGGATGAGGTTACTATCCTGAACACTTCAGGTAAACAATCACTCATGCTTTTTATGGAAAGTTTGTATATTACCTCATTTGGACACAGGTGTTTAATGATTATGTACCAAAAATGATAGCCAAACCATGGACAAATGTGTTAGTTGGTAGGTCTTCGTGTTGAGGTGGTATTTGAAATTCTTTGTTTCCAGCATTGTTCTCTCATAGATGGTTGGTTGGTTGTTGGATTTTATTGGCGCAAGGGCCAGGTTTGGCCAAAGAGCGCCAGACCAAGAACTATCAGCCACAGATTTTTAAAAAACGTGGAAAATGATTAAGAGCAGACAGGCTTGGTAAAAGTTGAAAAAGAGTATGATGAAAGCTGTGAAGACAAGGTAGTTAATTAGGTTTATATAAAAATTTATTAATTGACTATTATAATTATAATTTTTTTTTTTTTTTTTTTTTTTTTAAACAGAACTACACAAAGGATGAGTCACTCTCCTCCCCCCACACTCCCCTGCAATGCTGGCAGATGGCGGGGACGAACTGTCACTCTCTTCTCCCCCATGTTCCTCTGCAATGTTGTTTGAGGCTGGGGACGAACTGTCACTCTCCTCCCCCCCATGTTCCTCTATAATGTTGGTTGAGGGTGGGGACCTCGCTGAGGCCGAGACAGTTGGATGGACACTGCACACCTTTGCGGATTGAGGGCCGGGTCGTCCGCACGTGCAGGCTTTCTGCTTTAAACTGGAAGAGAGGGTCGGCTGCAAAGAGAAGGCCCAGAATCAGGTAGTCGAAAAATCGCGAGCTCGGGGAAAAACACCTGTGTCGCTTGGTCAGCTGTAGATCGCTTGGCAAGCGCTGCGAGAGCTACAGGGCGCGGAACAAAGGGCTGCACGGGTTGTGGCTGAGACTGAACAACTGCGGCAAAAGTACGCTGTCGGTTGTTGGGAATACCCAACTTGGCCTTGGCAGCAGGGTACGAGAGGCCCTCCAGGGTCTTGAGGCGCTGGATCGCCTTCTCGTCGTTCCACTTCGAACAGGACCTGGCATAAGCAGCGTGGGAGTCACCACAGTTTACACAGCAGGGCTCTGAAGTGCATCCAGTCCCTTCGTGGTCGCGGGAACCACAATTGGCGCACCTCGCAACACTGTTACAGGACCGCTGGGAATGTCCATACCTCTGGCACTTAAAACAGCGTAGAGGATTTGGTATATAAGGACGAACTGCACATAACAAGTAACCAGCCTTGATTTCAGTAGGTACCTTCGGGCTGTTAAAAGTCAAAATAACATTTCGTGATTTGATCAGCGCGCCATCGCGCCTGAAAGTCATGCGTCTGGCAGCTATGACACCCTGATCAGCAAGTTCACACACAAGTTCATCTTCATCGCAGACCAACAAGTCGGGCTCAGAAATGACTCCCTTGGAGGTGTTGAGATACGGATGTGCCGTCACTTGAACTGGAATATCCTGAAGTCTGGTCAACTGCAGAAGAGATTTGCTCTGAGAGAGAGTGCAAGTTTCCACAATCAGGTCTCCAGAGCGTAGCTTCTTCACTGACTTCAAAGAGCCAGCAACACCCGCAAGTGCCTTCGAGATGAAAAAAGGAGACTTTGAGGAAAGTTTCAACATCTGGTCAGTAGAAGAAATGACGAGAAAAGTAGCTTGAGGTATCGAATCTGCAAGTGTAATGCGACGTTTCTGAGCTGACGGCTCAACACCTGGATCTAAAGATACGTCGCGGTGATGTCGTTTTTCAACGAAAGTTCTCTTCAGTGTGTTATGTGTGGGAGGTGGTTGAGGCAAATTTGGCGCCTGATCAATCACCATATCCTGTTGCTTTTTAAATTTTGAGGAGGGTTTATGTTTCCCCATGGGAGTAAGAAAGAATTCATCTGCAACGTACTCCGCCCACAATCGAGCCCAACAGGGGAGAACTGGAGGTCCGCAAGCCAAACATATGACGCAAGACACAGTTCTAGAGCTTAGTTGCAAATATAGTCCGTTGGCTGTGATCACACGCACTCGGCGGACACTTCGGCCTCCGGGTACCGTCATGCCAACGCCTTTGGCATGATCCCACAGCCCCCGGGCTCACCCTGCCGTGCAATACGACAAAAAGCCGCTAAAGCCCTGCACACAACTTGGTACAAGACTTCTGACCAGAGGTGGGTTAGGCTCTAGCCTCCCGTTTACAGCGAAGCCGGGGTCGAAGAGGAGTGTTGGTACACAGGAGGCACTTAACCGGTCTCCTGCGACCTCAGCCGCCAGACATCCCATTTCCGCCTCACGGGTCTCCGCACGCGGCAAACATGCAGGTAGGTCTAGCACCCAAACCAGCGAAAAGGAAAAAAAAAGAAATCCAAAGAAGACAAATCCTGGAAGGGAACCTAAACGGAATCTCAGCAACCTACGAACTGAGCGGTTAATATAAATCAGTTAGTGGTGGAGGGCAACAAAACCACAAGACCGGGGTGTTAGTACATAACGTGGTAGCGATTAGGTAGAGAATACTACACAGGCAACTAGCCAGTGGAGAAAATAAATAAAAAACGAAAAAGCGAGACACAAGACCAGCTCGGGATCGTGGGGCCGCGACTCCCCAACAGCTGGATGAACAGCCGTCCCTGCAAACACCAACAGCACCAAAATAAGAAAAAAACAAGCTGTGGCATGACATCAGATGTTGACCAGTCACAAGGTCAGCTCGGGCCGTGGGGGCGCCGCTCCCCAAATAACTGGAAAACCAGTTATCCCCGTGCGGGGCTCTCATAGATGGCGTGGTATATGTGTTTGTGACGTCACCTAACAGTATTTAAGTCAATGTCCATCTTGTGATATTACATTGTATCATCTGATGATGAAGATGGCGTGTCTGCGAAAGATCTGATGTGTTTTTATTAGTAAAGTATTTTAACTTGTGGTACATTGTGCACTGCATTTGTTTTCATCGTGTTTAGTCGACATTTTATTCTACTATTGGATTGTAACAGGCATTAGTTTCATACATACATGTAACTGAAAAATTATTCGTAACTTACATGGAAGCTCTACTTTGAGTGGATTAAGTTAAATAAAAAAAGTTTTAATGGTGGGTGCAAAATCATCAGAAAAAAAAAAAAATCTCGGAGAATCACCAAATCCATAAAATTAACATTTTGCCCATAAAACTGTAAAACAAGTCACATTTCCGTAAATTTTACGGGTAAATGGTAAAACCTGGCAGGTATGATAGTACTGTATATTTCAGCAGTAATGAATTTGGCTGGTGGTAGCAACTCCAAACATACAATTTGTTTGATATATCCCACCAAACCCTCAAACTGGTCTTTCATTCATGCAAGCCACCTCTGGCTCCATGCTGAGCAACTTTCTACATATAATTTATATATACAAATAATGATGTCAAAATTCAATTCAGGAACAGCTCATTAGATTGATAGCTTTACAACAAAAAGCATGTTTCACTGCATGGACTTTTGTGACAACAGTATCCAATTGAACTTAGACAATTTTCTTATTTCCAAAGGTGGATGGATATGACAGCTAGCTGAATATTTTCATCTCAGTTGGAGGCTATCTCTTTTATCAATAAACCTGTGATTTGCTTTCACTGTGCCCCAGTGTTTAAGCATCAGAGGCAAAAATTGATATTTAAAAAAAATTCTTAATGAAATGCAAACAAATTTTATTATGCAGATGCGGGTGAGTTAACGGTCTACACGTTTTCAAACGCAAAAATGAAGGAAAGGGATTTGAAAAAGACTTGCACAAAACAAAAAAAATTCTGGAATTCTAGTGTAGCTGGAGATGGATGTGCAAGGAATATACACTGTATATTATATTTATACAAGTATCAGCTAATGTGGGCATTTATATTTATTAAAATTAAAAGTAAAAAAAATTTTGATTTCCTCCTTTAATTCTATTTATTTAAAGCATAAAATTTAATTTACCCAATGCACTGTTCTTGCATTTTCATATCATCATCATCATCATCATTGTCAACCATTATCAATCCACTGCTGGACGAAGGTCTCCCCAAGTTTCCTCCACAACGGTCTGTCTTGTGCCAGTCTCCTCCATGTCACCCCTGCATACTTTCGAATTTCATCCACCCATCTCCCATGTGGTCTTCTTCTGGGTCTTTTCTTGTCCCTTGGAATCCAATCTAAAATTTCGGCTGTCCATCGATGATCTGTCCTTCTGGCAGTATGTCCAGCCCATTGCCATTTCAGGGATTTAACTCTGATCATGATGTCTTCCACTCTTGTCATTTTTCGGATCCACGAGTTCCTCTTCTTATCTCTCCTGGTTACCCCAAGCATGCACCTCTCCATGCTTCTTTGAGTTGTCTGGAGCCTTTGTATGTCTCTTTTAGTTAAGGTCCACGTCTCTGCACCATACGTAAGCACTGGAAGGATGCATTGATCAAACACTTTTCTTTTAAGACATAATGGCATATTGCTCTTGAAAATTATGCTGTTTCTTCCAAAAGCTCTCCAGGCAAGTTTTGTACGCCGATTAATTTCTTCATCAATGTGACCCTCACTTGATATCTGCTGTCCAAGATAAACGAACGTGTCTGTTATCTCCAGCTTTTTTCCATCAATCGATAAATCTTCATTTCTTGTAAAAGCATTGAACATCACTTTTGTCTTCTGAAAGTTCATTTTTAATCCCACTTCTTTACTCTTGTCCGCAAGTTCCTGGATCATACTCTGCAGCTCTGATGGGGTAGTTGCAAAAATGACTACGTCATCAGCAAAACGAAGGTGGGTTAGATAATCTCCATTAATCTTTATCCCCTTGTTTTCCCAGCTCAGCGACTGAAAAACACCCTCCAATGTGGCATTGAAGAGCTTCGGAGATATGGTGTCACCTTGTCTCACTCCCTTTCCAATTTTTACGTGTGTTGTATTTTCAAACAGCCTAATCTTTGCACTTGCATTTTCATAGATGTTATTAATAATATTAATGTATGCATCTTCAATACCGCAGGTTTTCAGAGCCATTGTAACTGCTGATGGTTTCACCGAATCAAAGGCTTTTTCATAATCGATAAAAGCCATGCACAATGGAAGTTCATATTCCCTCGCTCTTTCAATTAGTTCTCTCAGCACGTGGATATGATCTATTGTGCTGTAGCCACTCCTGAATCCAGCTTGTTCTCTCGGTTGAGCCATGTCCAGTGTTACCTTCAAGCAGTGTGAAAGAACTTTAGTGAAGATTTTATAAACTACTGATAGGAGGCTGATAGGTCTGTAGTTTCCGAGATCCTCAATGTCACCTTTCTTATGTAGCAGGATCATTGTAGCGGTGTTCCAATCCTCAGGAATCTTTCCTTCATTAAGGCATCGAGTGAAAATTTGGGCGAGTACTGTTTCGATTTCTCCACTTGCTTCTTGTATGATGTCTACAGTAATTCCATCTTCTCCTGGAGCTTTTCCTCTCTTCATGTTCTTGATTGCATGTGCAACTTCTGCTGGAAGGACTGGAGGAACTCTGGTACTGGTATCTTTCATGATGTCTGGAGTGCATATATCATCCCTTTCATATAATTTGGAGTAGAAATCTTTCACTCTTGTCAAAATTTCTCCTCTATTTCTTGTTACAGAACCATCTTCTTTTCTCAGTGCCATAATCTGTTTTCTTCCCTTACTGAGATGTCCCTTTGCTATCTTTAGGCTTTGGTTGTTTTCAATTGCTTTCCTCACTAGTTCACAGTTGAATTTCCTTACGTCTTCAGTGATACTTTTTCTTACTGTCGTGCATAGTTCTATATATTCCACTTTGGAAGTCACATCTTTAGTTGTCCTCATCTCTCTTCTTTTTTGCATCAACATTTTGGTTTTTCCTGATAATTTGTTCACATGCAATTTGTTCTTAGACCCAGCTAATTTTGTTGCTGTTTCCATAAGAGCTTTGGTTACTTTTCTGTTAACTTCAGAGATGTCCACTTCTTCCGATGTTAGGCCTTCTAAAGCAGAGAACCTGTTCTTCAGTTCTAACTTGAAGGTATTATGGTGTTTTTTAAGGTTGGTTATGTCAATAGATTTTGTTTGTCTTATGAGCTTGCCACGTTCAAGTTTAGTGTTGAGGTGCATCTTACATCTCACCAATCTATGGTCACTACCTGTGTTGAACTTGTTTAGCACACTGCAGTCTTCTATGACGAATTTTTTGTTACACATAATAAAATCAATTTCACTTGTCGTCCCATTTGGATGTCTCCATGTCCATTTCCTGTGTGGCTTTTTCTTGAAGAAGGAGTTCAAGATGAAAAACCCTTCTGCCTCTGCAAACTCAACGAGAGTATTTCCACGCTGGTTTCTGCTGCCATGACCGAATTTACCTACTGAAGTTTCATTCTGTTGCCGTTGCCCTATTTTTGCATTGAAATCTCCCATAATTATTTTCAAGTGCTGCTTACCTTTATTATTTAGATGACAAATTTCCTCATAAAATTCTTCAATTTCTTCTTCAGGATGACTTGTGGTGGGTGCATAAGTTTGAATAATCTGAGCCTGGTATCTTTTCGAGAGTTGGATAACAAGTCGTGCAGCTCTGTCAGAGGAACTTTCAACTTCTACAACTTTATCCTTCAGTTTCTTGTTTATTATAAATCCAACACCACTAGTTCTGCCAGTATCTGTCCCACGATAGTAGAAGAGATGTCCACTTTTCAGTTCGATGAGATCTTCTCCTTTTCTCCTTACCTCACTTAGCCCCACGATGTCCCACTTGATCCTTTGTAGTTCCTCTTCCAATTCAAGAAGCCTTGAATCAGAAGATAGGGAGCGTCCATTGTACGTTGCCAAGGTCAGCATCAGATGGCAGCCTAGTCCGGTCCTCCGGGGATTCTTAGCACCCTCTGCCTTCATGTCGCACTGGCCGCTGCCTTGGCCAGGTACATTCCAGCTGCCGGAGACTGAGGGCCAAGATTTAAGTTGTGGAATCATTTTGGAGGGGTTTGGCCATAACTCACCACGCTGGCCAAGCGGGTTGGTGAGTGTGGGATAGAATTTCCTCTAATCCCGATGGTATAGTTATACCGCTATGGGCGGTCGTCAGAGCCCCTTTAGTGGGAACAGGATGCACCACGAGAAGGCGGGGTTGACATTTGTCAAGGAGAGGCTATGATGTTACGCATCACCTGACCTTACATCCCCATTTTCATATATATACATATAAATAACAAACATGCAAATTTTTCTAATTCACACAGCATTTTTATAAAAAAAAAAAAAAATTGATAGAATAGCCAAGTTGCTAAACCAGAAAAAAATATCCTCCTGACACATCACTGCCCTTCATTATGTCATCACTGATCTCCAATGGTTTACTAGAGACTGTATGTAACATTTTGTCAGTCTGGAATTTTTAAAACACCAGTTGCTACAGGATTTATTTATATTTTTTATTTTTTTTTCTGCAAACAGACTTCTTTAAACTTGCACAGCATTTACCCCTTCCGTTGTATAGCATAACTGCAGAACATGGGTTTTATAACCTTTCGATACTGACTCTCCACAGACCGTGTTTGTTGCTGTTGTTGTTTATTTGTTTGTTTGGGGGTTTAATGATCACGGTAGCAACTCAGTGGGCTATAAGCAGTTGCCTGTCTCTAATTTAGGGTACTGGTTCCTGGGAAGGGAAAGCGCCAATGCTGTAAGACAAACACAACATCCATGCCTCACCGGGTTTCGAACCTGAACCCGTCTCGGATGAATGGTCAGAAGCCATTGTTTAGCCCACTGCACAACTGAGGCGGCAGACACGTATTGAAGGCACAACTGTGTTGCTTAATATACCCTGCATCAGAAATAGCACTTTCCATGAACATATGCAAATTTTATTTATTTCATGTGCTCCTGTAAAGCAACCACAGCAGTCATCTCTGGTTTCAGTAGTAGCTTGTACTATCTCTCATGGGATAGCCAGTATAAAAATATTATTACATTCAAGGAGCCACTGATTTAGAGCATAATCTCATGATTTATAGCAGTAACTTTGTGTCAGATTTTCAACCCTGACTTTTTGATATGCACCACAATTTATCATACAGGGCACAGCTTGAAATATACCAAGTCCAAGTTGCCCAAGGCATGCAAACTTATTGGCCTGGGCAGATAATAATAATAATAATAATAAACCTAGTTGCACGGTCCTGGCAACCAAATTTAAAAATAAAGTTTGGAATAGAATTTCCTACTACAAGAAAACAGACAGTCTTCGCACATCAGGTAATTCACTGCTAATCACCGGAAGTTGCACTATTGTTACAGAGTGACAAAGACAAAAGAACAGGCCATGACTTTGTTTTTCTTTAGCAGTAGTAACATTTGCTAGTGGCCTTATTTTTTACTAGCAAATTGCATTATCTACTAGTGAAAGTTTATTAGCATTATACAAAAAAAACTTTAACATGCCCCCTACCATTAGTCAGTCATGACTAATTTTGATTTTACCCCTGTAACTGACACATTGTAATGCTGAAAAGATTGCAAATATTTAGACATAACTCACCTTTTCATGACCTGCCCAGGGTCTGTACACTGGGGGGGGGGGTCAAGGACTTTTCAGGAATTATACAAAAAAAATTCAAGACGATTATTATGTTTTACAGTATTAGGGTCAAATTATTTTTTAAAAGTAACTTCGGTTTTAAGTAATAAAATTTATGAAAGATGTAAATGGATGAGTGTGCTCTTTTACTCATTACGTTTCTTTTTAATGTTTTTAATCAGAGAATTACTTAATAATGCAAAATTGAATCATGGTGGTGCAATTACCATAAGGCCTATCACAAAATCCTTTCCCTCAATCTGAAAATGATTGATTCAATCAGACATATGAGCTGCATCACTATTCTGCACTATCTCCCCATGTAATCAGTCTATTATTGATAACAATTGAAATTATTATAAAATAAAGCAAGGGCAAATCCAGAATTTAAGAATGGGGAGGGCACACGTCTAATCAGTTAAAAGAAGAAACACAGAGGAAACACAGTAAGTCTACGCCGAAAAGCTAAGCTAAGGGGGAAAAAATCAAAATGGAGGGTCGACCTTTATTTACGCCCTAGCGGGAAATCTTTGCATTATTTAAAGAGGATAATGCTCTAAATATCTATTGTAGTGAATGGCATACAGTAAAGAAATTTCTCAATAGGATTTTTAGAACAGGCAATACAGTTGCAAATTGAAGTACAAAAACACCACCTAGCGACAGAACTGTGAACTACAAAATTCCTCATATACTAGCCTAAAGTGTTCTACAAGGTAAATGACATCGGGTGTTGAAAGAAAATTTTAAATTGCACATGTAGAAGCAGAGATATTGAGAAAACAGATTAAAAATTGGCAACCTCCCTAGTGCCAAAATTATACATTATTTTGGAAACAAAATATGCCCACAGAGTTTGCATAGTTAGTGGTATCAGACCGAAGAAAAAAGTTTTTCAATCGGACTTTTAGTCCCGCTGATATTGCTGCAAACAGAAACATGAACTTATGCCTTATGATGGCAGATTTGTGCGTTAAGAAAAATTTTAAATTATATGAGAAACATTTCACAGCAGAAACACTTTTCAAGAAAGAAATATTTTTTAAAAATCAAAGCAGAGATATCAACAAAAATAAGATATGCATCTACACCCTATGGCAGGAAAACTATGCATTATTTTAAGAAGGTATTCTCAAAATGCTTTTTAAGTGAGCAGCATCGGTCCACGAAAGAATTTTTAAGTCAAGTTTTCAGGAGCTCAGATTTTGCTGCAAATACACTAGAAGCAGAAATTAACACTTACACCCCCTGATGGCCAAACTATTCTTTACCAAAAATTAGAAATTATGTGCAAAGCATTTCCGATCAGGAGCGGTATCCGATTCAGAAAGAATTTTTCAAATCGGAGTTTTAGAAAGCAGATACTGGGGAAAACATAATTAACTTTTACGCCCCCTAGCGGAAAATTGAAAAGTTACTATAACTTAAATAGTCTTCGACATAAATGGAATCGAAAGGTAAAAGAATTTTTTAATCGGATGTTTAGAAGTAAATATATGGAATAAACTATATTTTGAATTCAATATCTTTTACATTTACGAGCTGTAGTGGTGAAGTTGTGCATCGTAAAAAGAAAAAAAAAACGAAATAAAGGATCATCATTTGCACATTTCAAGCTTCCCAATGCAAAAAGAATTTTTTGAATAGAAAAAATAGTTGCAGAATAATGGTGTCCACAGACGGAGGGGCGGACGAACAGATGGATGGACGAACCAGTAATATAAGCACGATCTTTTTACAAAAGACATGCTAAAAAAGAGGTAACGCTGATTTCCTAAAATAAAGTCAAATGTATTTTTAAGCACTAATTTCAAATTTCAAGGCTTTTCAAGACAGCTCTAAAAACATCATTTTCCCAGGATATTCCAGGCCTTGAAAAAACAATCATGATTTTCAAAGACTTTCCAGGTTTTCAAGCACCTGTGCGCACCCTGCCTGACAGATTAATTTTAACAATTTAATTCGAATGCAAATTTTAAAAAACATTTTTTTATTTATTAAACTTTAATCACAAAATTCAAGAACACTATTCAAAATCTTAAGTTATTTCACATATGGTTTACGATCTGGGTTTCAAGTCTTTTCACCATACCACTTTAAAACAGCAGGCCTGGGTCAAACTTGTCTTCGTACGGACCTTCAACTTCAATACTGATGAGAGCATTTAATGTTTGTAAGTTTAAACTGCCCCTCCAATCACCCTGGATTATCTTCATGAAACTGAACCCAACCTCACATGCAGAAGAAGTAGAAATATCCAGTAATATTCGCGAAATATACTGGGTATTTCTACTAGTACCAAAATGTTTTTATAATGTTTGTACTTTTCAAGAAACATTCATTTCCAGAAAGCAGTTGTTCCTTTTTGTATGTCAGATTGGTGATTATCTTTAGCTTCGCTTTTCAGTTCAATGAATTCTCCAAGTACATTTTCCAGTTCTACCTTGGTCCATGTTAAAGGCATTTGAAAATTCTCTATCAAGGATTTGACATCTTGAGTCCCGTAATTTTTAAACATGTCTGCGTCAGCATTGAATGGCCAGTTCACAACTTCAAAAATTGTTGCACATTTTGCAATGGGGCCGTTAGTGCTTCAAAACGCAAGTCAATATTGCTGATAAGTGAATCTATTACATTTGACTTATCAAATGAGCACACTGCATCTCCTCTAGCTTTCGAATTTATATCTCTAAATTTAGATTGCCCAGTTCCACTGTCTAGTGGGACCTAGTTTGTGAAATCCTCCAGGTTTCAGCCATAATTACATTTCATGTCTATTAAGTTTTTTTCACACTACTGATACGATTCTTTACAGTTTGCAAGTGAACATCGTGTTCCTGTAGACATAAAGAAAGCTGAAACAAATCTCCTAACACATCGGTGAAAACACATAAATCCAGAAGAAAATTGTAGGTTACACAACACTTCACAATATTCTTAGCAATTTTTTTTTCATCGGAAGAAGACTCAGAAGAACATGCAGTGTTGTCTAAATGAACCACAATCCAGAAAAAGAAAGTAAAACATTTGCCACCTTTTAGATAAAGGAGGCAAATGCAAGCATAGTATATGTACCTAATTTGTTACGGTTTACCGTGGGGTATTCTAGAGTGACAAAAAAATTTCAGTTTTGGCAATGCCTCCCAGCTTTCACCCAGGAGTGAGTTACAGTTAGTCACTGAACAAGTTTTGGGGAAGGAACATGCAGTCATTGTTTTTTTTTCAACACACCGCCGCTGCAGTATTTTTTTTTTTTTTTTTTTTTTTGCCCACAGAGCAGACCTTTATTCCACACGTGCAATGCAGTTGGCACTTTACATTTTACATTAAAACATTCAAAGTTTTTCCACAAGCAACTTCTGCTAGAACCACTTTTTATCACTAGCAAAATGCATTTGCTTGCTAGCAATTTGCTACTACCAGTTGAAATTGCACCCTGCAGAAGAATGTCACTTCTTTAATTATATTATGCTGTAGGTCAAGAAATTGGAACCATATGTTGTTTTACTCCAAATGGTGTTTACAGTCAGCAATGGAATGCATGCCTATGATGGAACTAGCTTCCAGTGTTTAGTAACAAAGGGCAAAAACTTTGATGAAAGGAACATGGCAGAATCACTAAATTTCTCAAATACCAATTTCATCATCACATCATTTTGTACCAATTTCAGAATCATCATCTTACCTTGAGATACACGCTTTTGTGCACTGAACATTTTGAATACAGACCCATAAAACGGAAATGCAAAAATAATGTAAAATTAAACATTTAAGAGGGAAATGAATCTCCCTGAAGAAGTAATTCTTGCCAAATACATGGAAGGCAATACAAATGTAATGGCAGCACACAAATGTGCCGTATTTTCACTGTTTTCATATATCAACTTCTGCAGAAAATGTGAAAATCACATTGTCCTGGAGCAGGAATCAAACTATTATCTCCTGATTTCCATTTGATCATGCTATCTGTTAAACCACCCAGGACAAGGAAGTTCCGAGCACCTGAAGCTAAGCAGAGATGTAGCTTAGAAATCTGAGAACCATTCAGATTTGCGCTAGTCGAAGCTATCCTGTACTTCCTCACACGGGATAGCTTCATGCTACCCTCAGTCATATTAGAGCTACTAGAAAGCATGTGATGCTTCAACTAGCACAAATATGAACGATTCTCTGCTTTCTACGCTACATCTGCTTAGCTTCAGTTGCTTGGAACTTCCTTGTGCTGGGTGGTGTAACAGATAGCATGCTCGAACGGAAATCAGGAGATGCTGGGTCAATTCCCGCTCCAGGCAAATGTAATTTTCGTGTTTTCTGAAGAAGTTGCTACATGGAAACAGTGAAAACATGGCACATATATGTGTCAACAATTACATATATGTAAAAAAAAAGTTCATAATTTTTAACTTAAAAAAATGAGGGTTCTGATTTGTTTATCTTAGAAGATAAATATTCCTGGGGTCTAGCTTTGACTACCTGGGCAGGTAAATAATTTTTGCACATGCCCATGTAACTTTTCAGATATTTTGTTGGAGGTCTCCACTCCTCATTGTACCTTCACTATGCTATGGTGTGCTGCTTCCTTTAACAATCCCAAAAGATGTGCAAACACTACTTTGCCTGTTAATTGGGTAACCCAAACTAGATAAGTGTTTGTGGAGTGGGACCCAAAGAGATGCATAGCTAACTCCAATACAAAAGGAAGCAAATAAAGGTAACTTGATCACGCTAGTTACGTTAACTGAAAACTTTTACAAAAAGTTCGTAAGTTGGAAGCTTTCAACCTTATCTTAGGTCTTCATCACGCCAATGGAGGACTAAGATTGTTGCCAGATTCTACACTTGAATTTTTCCTATTTTTGTTGCCAAAACTTAGGATTGATCTCCAGATCAACGGAGTGTAGAGAGGAGATTCAGAGTTGCAAGTCATTGAGTTGAAAATAATTTCTATGCTTTTTCGGTAACGGAGGACAAAACGATTGTCAAAAGAAGCAATTTGTTTTGCTTCGTTCCAGTGGGGAACTGCAGATGTGTCTTCCATTGTCAAAATAGACAAGGCAGTATTAGGATTGGCTTTCGAAACATCTTTTCGATGTTCTAAAATTCTATGGTTAATGCTCCTGTATGTGCTTCCAATGTATAAGTTATCCCCAGTGGAAGAAGAGATAGGAATGCAGTAAACTCCTGGGAGGTTCAGGCTTTCAACTTTGTCCCTATCCCTTTGTAGAAGTTTCAAGATGTTTGGGGTAGATTTAATGGCAAGATGGTAACCAAAACTTCTCAAAAGAATCTGTAACTTATAAGCATAGGAAGGATGGTAAGGAACAGAACCACAGAATTTCAGGTCTTCTTTCTTGTGATGAAGGAGGCATTCGATTTTCGAATGGTTTTCATATTTCTTTATGAGGGAGTTGACTGTAACAGCAGGGAAACCATGGGAGAAGGCAATTGTAGAAATTTTGGAGAGTTCTTCTTGAAGAGAGAGTTGGTTGTTGTTCCATTGGCGTGATGAAGACCTAAGATAAGGTCGAAAGCTTCCAACTTACGAACTTTTTGTAAAAGTTTTCAGTTAACATAACTAGCGTGATCAAGTTACCTTTATTTGTTAATATTGTTTTGTGTTTTGCCCATAATCGTCACAAAAGGAAGCAGCAGCTGTACTAGACTCCGCAATGCATGATGGAATATCTTTTACCCACCTAGCTACAAGATTGTTCATCCCTTGGTCATAACTGAGCAATGCACAAAACAACAGGAAACCATTGTATTACTTTCCTAAAAACATCGAGAGCAGAGTACAACAAATTAAAGCTTTCAATCTACTGTGGGAAAACACAAACCATAGTAACCTGAAATATTAGAAGCTAGTTAAAAAAAGGGGGAGGGGGGATACACAGTAAAATCAAAAACACGAGCCTTAAAAACTGACATCTTCAAAACTACTAAGTCACAACAGATTGCCTCCAGAAAATGCAAAAACGAAACTAAAGATTCCTCACAACCAATTCGTTACTTTGGAGGTTGCCAGGGCAGTCCAGATTTGGATGAATTCAAAAAATTCACGGTAATGCCTTAAGTACAGTGACACAATTTTTGAAAGTACACGGGCAAAAATAATACATCTGGCTTCTGTTTGTTCTTCAGTTCCAACATTTTCATAGATGTCAAGTACTATAGATCGTCAGCAGTTTTTACACATTTCTAGATCTAACTATCAAGTCAAATGCAGTATTGTGGAAAAAAAACTAATTTTTAATCTTTATTCACTTTAAAAATCAAAAGACACTATGGATTTTTACTTTTCATCTACTTTAAAAAACTACAGATTTCTATTGAGTTACTGCATGCCTGTTTTTTAGCATATCTTTTGTAAAAAAAGATTGTGCTTATGTTATTGGTTTGTCTGTCTGTAGACACGATATCCTGCAACTAATTGTCCGATTTGAAAAATTCCTTTTGCATAGGAAGCTTGAAATGTGCGAATGATGACCCTTTATTTTGTTTCGTTTTTACGATGTTTCTTTCTTTATTTCGCCGCTAGAGGGCATAAATGCAGATGATATTGAATTTAAAGAACATTTTATTCCATATTTGCTTCTAAGCATCCAATTCAATAAAATTATTTTGCCTTACTAATCAAAAACTACTATTATGGGCCTTACTAATCAAAACTACTACTAGGATTTTTTTTAATTTAATGGCAAATTTTCGGAGAAAACTTTCTTTTGCCTTTCGATTCCACTCATGGCTAAGATTATTTTAGGTATAGTCACTTTTTTAAGTTACACATAGATTCTCCGCTAGGGGCGTAAACGTAAATTGTGTTTCCCCCGATATCTCTGCTTCTAAAACTCTGGTTTGAAAATTTATTTCCGCACCGGATACAGCTCCTGGTGGGAAACATTTTGCACAAAATTTATAATTTTTGGTGTAAAATGGTTTGGCCACCAGAGGGTGTAAGTGTTAATTTTCGCTTCTGATGTGTTTGCAGCAAAATATGAGCTTCTAAAATTTAGACTGAAAAAATTCTTTCCTGAACCGATACTACCCACATCGACAAACCTTTTCCGAATATTTTCTTCTTAAAATAATGCATGGTTTCTCCGCCAGAGGGCGTAGACATATATCTTATTTTTGTCAATATATCTGCTTCTAAGAGTCGGATTGGAAAAATTCTTTCTTTGTTGGAGAGCGTTTTCACTGCGAAATGTTTTTCATATAATTTCAAAAATTTTCTTAGCCTTATTGTTTCTCATATAATTTCACAATTTTCTTATAATGTGGAAGAAATATTCCTCGTGCTTGGAAAATACGTCACAGTACATGAAAATATGTCTCGTACGTGGAAAATACTATAACAGACTTTCCACGTACGAGAGGAATATTTCATCCGCATTATATATATTTGGACAACAGGTAATATGCTTAACAACTCTAGATGGCAGCAATGTTGCTTAAGTATAAGGTCGGACTACTTTCCGATGCTCTTAACACCCAGATACTTGTAACTTTCTCGTTTTAGGTGGTGTAATGGATAGCATACTCGACCGGTAATCGGGAGACGCAGGTTCGATTCCCGCTCCATGGCGATGGAAATTTTCAAGTTTTCTGATGTGATTGATATTACGTGTGGAACAGTAAATACAGTCAATTCAGATATTTCTGATTGCTGTGTTAATTACTACGATGCTTTTTAGCCTCTGGTGGAACTAAGTACATGTTTCTATTTCTGGATGTTTTATCAATTGTGGGACCAGTTGATTATTTTCCAAAGCGGTTCCATTGATTTTGAATAGCTTTGATAAACTTAATTCGTGTCAGATCGGATTCAAAAGACGTGCTTATTACATCCGAACATTTGGTGTCATCTTTCTTGGGGTTTTTTTTCCATCCAGGGTCATCCTGTGAATCATATATTTTATGCCTGAAATTAGTTTGAGAACCTGCAAGTGCCAATTATATAGCTATACCCCCCCTCCCCCCCCAACTGACAGGCTGTTGATTGCATGAAATGAAAAGAACTTGTTTTCTGAATTTCAGGGTCTACAAAAAAAAAAAAAAAATAAGGTAGTTATAAAAAAAATCAACTTACGGGTAGGTATCAGTTGGACTGTAAAAAAAATCAGTGGCAGACAGCAGAAATGTTAGTAAACTCATAAAAAAGGAAACATTTTTATAAACCATTTATGCTGTTTGTCACAAGCTGACAAGGAAGATCTAAAAGTGCTTTCTGGTGACAAAGCAGTGTATCAGGGATCTCAAATTGATGACATCTGCAGAATTAAAAGAATTGCATGAAAAATAACTTCCAAAACAACCTAAAACTGCTTTGTGCTCATGCTAAAAATTGGAAATGTATTAAATCCATAAACGACAATTTAATTGAAAAATGTGAGGTGTCTGATATAGAGAAAAATATATTACATAGATATCTATTTGAATATGAAAATTCATGATGTCAAAGATAACATAGATGATGGCCAAGATGACCATAAATGAAGAGAAGCTGTTTTCTCCTGAAATGTAAACCTGCAGGAGGCAAGATGAAATTAATATAGAATCATTAATATGTCCTGGAAACTGGTCTGGTGCTTGAAGACAGACAAACTTCTGTTAGTGTTTATTCACAAAAGAACAAGAAGTACAGCAGTCATTATTTTGGCAACTTCTTAAAGCTCCTTTCAAAGTTTACTTAGGCACATTGGAGTAATACACTTTAAAATGTGTGCTGAGTGAAGGAGAGAATGCCAAAGTATTAATACATTCATCTGCATATTTACTAAACATCCACCTAACACTCTCAAGACTTCAACCCTGACTGGAAATTTTCAGTGGTAAACACCAGAGTAGCAGAATGTAGAAGTATGCTGTACGCGGATAGTTTCCAAATTATTAGCAGGTTTTGCAGATAGTTTTTGCTTGTAGATTAAAAATAAAATAAAAATGCTATTTACAGCAATTAAAAACACTTACTCAAGGCTTTACTCAGATTGATATACTTAATTATATTTTAACTTGAACTTTCAATTATTTTTCACATCTTCTGAGTTTATTTGTTTTTGCAGACATTTCTAGCCTCTAGATTTTACCAAGGTGTCTCAATGTATAGGAACTGTATCAAAAGTATTATTTGCACAGAAAGAATTCAAATTTTATTGCCAGGTTCCCCTTGTTATTAAATTAAAATCTTTTCCTTGAAAATGCTATTTATAATTTTTGAAGTTCATTATGGAACTGTTTTTCTGGATATAAATTGTTTTCTTTACTCTCTTGTTTTTATGAGGTTCATGGTCCAATATTTTAATATTTACCGTAAAGGTCCATTTCACACACATTGTTGCACAGTCAATTATAAAGTACTTATTATGTCCTCATTGAAATCTGTAATGTTCTAATAATTATTTCTTTATTAATTTTTCTTTAAATTATCTTATTGTATTGTTATCGTGATTCTCCAGTTTGCAGGAAGATTTCTGCTTCAATGGCTGCGTACACAGATACATTTTATTTTTATACAACTCTGGTAAACACTAAAAAAATCAACAGTTTTTTGAGTTTTTCAGTACTAATGAATAAAATTATATTACACACTCTAAAAAAACAAATTGTCAGGGTTGGAAAATAACAGCCTAAATTCATTAGAAAAACGAATTTTTACTCAAACTGTCTATAAATCGAACCCTTCTTGAAAAACGAGAAGCATTATTCGTAAAAAATGGTAGCAGTGCACAAAAGGGATTTGCTATATATTTTTTTTTTTTTCATTTCAGAGTGAAAAAATGTACCTTTTCTTATTACTTACAGTACTTTCTTTGCACATCAATCAATGGAACAAGCATTTTTGCTTTCTCATAAGGCAAAATTTAAACAGAAAATAGTTATTTATCTGGTACTTGCTAAAAACTTGCACTATTTCCATGACCAGTAGTACTTTTCATGGCATAGTGAGGATTGACATTATCGCTTTTTAAACTTTAATTACGCTGAAAATGCATGGTGTTCCATTACTGTTTACTGTATCTAAAAACAAAAAAACAGCATTTTCTTCCTTTATTCATAAAGAAATTACAGTTCAAAATCAGAACTTTAACTCTCTGTCACTGACTTTAAGGGAAATTAAATGTGGAAAATCAGTAAGTTGTGTTGTTTGTTAAGCCTTCCATGAAACAATTTTATGAGTCATGGAAATGACATATTCCACCATTGACAGATTGAGTACCAGTTTTGTAATTTACGCTTTCCAACCGTAGGTTGAAGAAGCGTATATGCTCCAGCTTTTTACCGTCTGTCCGTTTGTCTGTCGGCACGATAACTCACGTAAAAATGGTTCGATTTTGATGAAATTTTAGTATGTGGTAGGGGACCACCAGGGGACCAACCCTATTGAAAATGGGTGAAGTGGGGTCAAAAGTCACGCCATAAGAGCAGGATCCATTCAATTGCCCTTGTGCGTCATAACTTGCGTAAATATGGTTCGATTTCGATGAAATTTTTACGCTTTCCAACCGTAGGTTGAAGAAGCGTATATGCTCCAGCTTTTTCCGTCCGTCTGTCTGTCGGCACGATAACTCATGTAAAAATGGTTCGATTTCGATGAAATTTTAGTATGTGGTAGGGGACCACCAGAGGACAAACCCTATTGAAAATGGGTGAAGTGGGGTCAAAGGTCACGCCATAAGAGCGGGATCCATTTCATTGCCTTTATGCGTCATAACATGCGTAAATATGGTTCGATTTCGATGAAATTTTAGTATGTGGTAGGGAACCACTGGGCACGAACCCTATTGAAAATGGGCGAATGGGGTCAAAGGTCAGGCAGGGCATAAAAGCGGTATTTATTCCATTGCCCTTATTCGTTATAACTTGCGTAAAAATGATTCGATTTCAATGAAATTTTAGTATTTGGTAAGAAACCACCTGGGGACGAACCCTATTGAAAATGGGCGAAATGGGGTCAAAGGTCAGGGCATAAAAGTGGAATCCATTCCATTGCTTTTATGCGTCATAACATGCGTAAATATGGTTCGATTTCGATGAAATTTCAGTATGTGGTAGGGAGCCACTGGGGACGAACCCTATTGAAAATGGGCGAAATGGGGTCAAAGGTCAGGAAACTGGAGTGGGATCCATTCCATTGCCCTTGTGCATCATAACTTACCAAAAATGTTTTGATTGCGACAAAACGTTATGTTGTTCCGGAGGTATAGTGAACCGGTTCTGTTGAATATCAACGAAATGGGGTCAAAGGTCATTGCACAAAAGCAAGATTTATTCCACAGCCATTGTTCTCATAACTTGCGTAAAACTGGTTCTATTGCGACAAAACTTTAGTATGTTATTCTTGAAGTGTACTGAACCGGTTCTGTTGAATATCATCGAAATTGGGTCAAAGGTCAGGACCCAGGAGCGAGATTTATTCCACAGCCATCCTCATAACTTGAGTAATAATTTCTGGTATGTTGGAAAGCGTATCATAATCAATGCATTGCATGATTTTACTAACTTGTTTAATTTCACTTAAGAAAGGGGCACTGGAGCAAAAATGCTTGTTCTCTACTGATTGGTTTTAAGAAATACTACGAGAAACAGAAAAACTGCAATTTATTAGAAAAATCCTTAAAAAAATGACATTTTTTTTACTATCACTAAAGGTATTGAAAACAAGGAACATGATCAGAAAAATATAAAAAAAAAAAAAAAAAGGGTGGAATAACTACAACAACAAACTACCATGGAACTTGATCAGGAACATTTCGAAATGCGGAAACGGAAAATGACAGAACATCATCGCCGTTAGAACAGTCATTTCCAACAGTACTTTCCCCAGTTTTTCCAATTGCTGACCACCCTATCTATCTAAACTCTTCTACTTGTTTCTGAAAATTGTTCACTGCAGGAAAGAAATCTAGTACTACATGAGGACTTTATGAAATAAATTAAAAAATAAAAAATAAAAAGACTTTCCAAGATCTGGAAAGAGAAATAAAATTTCAGGACGTTTCTGGGATTTCAAGGGTGCTGAAACTTCAGTCATGTGACCAGAGATGCTTATGACATCCAAAACATATTGAAAAAAACATCAAAAAAATTCCACGATATTGAAAACATCCAAATTTGCACAATGTTAATGACAGTTTTTTTTTTTTTTGGAAAATCATTGTCTACAAAAATGGCATTTAAGTTAATAGACGATGATTTTCCCAAAAATAACTATCATTAACATTGTGCAAAATGTCAGCCAAAAACAAACTAAAGGGAACAACAAAAAGATTGAAAAAACTGATAAAATAATCAAGTATATACCCAATGGCCAATTATGGAAAATTAAATACCAAAATGAATAAACATTTAATTAAGAATAACATAAAAGTAGCCACTACAGCAGAAAACAAAGCAGCATATTTAGCTAATAAAGAAACATACAGAAATACAACAGAGAAGATGGAAAGAAAAAATGTATACCAAATTCCACTTAAATGCAACAGTATTATATTAGACAAACATTTCAAAAATTGGAAATCAGAATTAAGGAACATCAAATGGCCATTAATAACAAAGGATCAAAATAGTGTATTAGCAAATCATATGCAGTTATGCAAATGTGAGCCTTTATGGGAAAAATTAAAATATTGGACTATGAATCTCATAAAAACAAGAGACTAATTAAAGAAAGTTATTACATCCAAAAAAAAACAGTGCCATCAATGAGCCTTCAAAACTAATAAGTGGTGTTTTAAACAACTTATCAGCAGCAACAGAATTACAAAATACACAGTAAAAACATTTCAGTTTGGTAACTGGCAACAGTTTGAGGAACTTGCAAACAGTATGAGAAACCTGGCAACCACATTTAAATTCTTCAGAAGTACACAAAATGTTTGTTAATCCTTCTATACATTGAGAACAGGCCTTGACTAAAATGAAGAGGCCAGAAAAGTCTGTAAAAATCAAAAAGAACTCAAAAGGAAGGAAGGAAGATTAAACAAAATTTCTTCAACTGGAACTAGAACCAAAGGAATATATCTGGGTAAAGCCTTAAGTACGGGATTTAATGCCAAAGAAACAAACGAAATGCTTCTTCCTTCATCCATCGCACCAAAATTCTCGCAAAAGGTACTCTTGAGGCTCACTGGAACTTTCCTACAATAGAAGAAAAGACGGCGCAAATGGAAAAATGACAACAGGGCGAAGCGGCGTACAATAGCGATGCAGAAAGAGAAATACACCTGAAAAAATCTACCAGGTTGGCAGGGCAAAGCAACATTGACTGAACGAAAAAATGACAGGGACAATAAAACAATAAAATAAAAAATGAATGCAAGGGCAAAGCAGGGGGTGAGCGTGACGATGGAAAAAGTATGATGAGAATGAAAAAAACACAACGCAGGGGTAGGTGGGATGACAGAAAGCAAAAAATGACGAGAAAGGAAACCAGGTCCGAAGGAGAAGCAACAATGATGGAACTAAAACATGACGGGGATGAGAACCAATGCATGGGACAAAGCAGGAATATGCGGGAGGGAAGAAAGAAAGAAAAAGAAAAACGAAGGGGAAAAAAAACAGGAAATTTTCACTTTTTGATGATTCAGTGTGGACTTACAAAATTAGTCTTTATTGTGATCTAGCGAAAATGCGAGGGACAGCTTAAACACTGTCAACACGGCCTTGTGCAGTGATAACAGCATGTATGGGACACCAGATGTAGTCAGGCCCAGTACTCTGTTAATGACACAAAAAGACTACTTATCATGCCACAGTATTTTTTCTTAATAGAACTGAAATGAAACCATTCATTTAGTTGTTACAGATTAAAACTACATCCACATTTACCTTACCTGCAATTAATTTAAAGTTGCAAAGCAAGACAGTGCAGGACAGGAAATTTTGACAAAATTATAACTTGAATCCTATGGAAATGCTATTCAGTGTGGGAATTACCCATATACGAAGAAAACTGACAATGTCAGCCTTACAGGGATGTAAGCAACAATCATGCAAAAGGTAAGGGAGATAGGGAATTGTAAAGATTTCAAAACACTTTTCTCATTTTAAGCCGATCACTGCGATCCGCCTTTTGTAATCTAAAAATCTGTTGGTATTTATGAACTTTTTGCATGGCTCTGTGTGCGAGAAAGAGAGAGAATTAATTTCATTTGTTTAAATAATTAAGTTTAATCACATTTGATTTGATTTTAACTTCTAAAGTGTACTTAAAAAAAGCTATGTCCTTTAATTTCACATTAGTTATTTCTGAATCTTTCAGTCATCCATTATAATCTTGTGGCAATAGGAAGTGTTTTGGGTTATCTCAGTAAGCCCAATATGAACGGCTGTCACAAACTGACACCAATGTTGAGCACAGATAGCAATTACAGTCGAACCAGCTTAATGAAATATCCCGCTTAAAAGAATAAAATTCCTGTGTTACAAACCGCAACCTTTATACATAATGATCAAACGCTCCGGTTAATAGAATAAGAAAATTGGATTAATCCCGGTTATTGGAATAAATGTTTGCACTTTCAAGGTTACATAGGAGAAAAGCAGTTTCTTAATTCAAGGCTTCTTGGAATTTGTGCTGTGATTTTTCACACGTACAATTTGCGGTGGGCTAAGAACGGTTATTAAGCAAATATCAATACTTACTGCGGTTCACATGATGAATAAATCATAGATTGCAATTTCAACAGAAAACTTACAAAATTGTTTTTATGCCACTTGTAGTTAAGATCACTTTGAAGTAAATAAGCTATAACTGTTATAAAACATACCCAATAGCTATTATACATTTTCATTTTCCAATCTTACAAATAAGTACTACCCAATTCATTGACAAAAAGTTTCAAGCTCACAAAACCATAGCCACTTTTTAAAACTATTCTCAGAAATACACTACTGTTTGTGAAAATTGCAACACCAAGAAAGAATTGGTGGTATTCAAATGAAATTTACATCACACTTTCCTCATGTTGCAGTCAAATAACTGATTACATTTGTAGAGCCATACAAGATTTTTTCGCTTCAAAACTCAATATTGTGTGAAGCCACCCCGAGTAACAATAACAGCCTCTACATGGTGTGGCATTGATTGGAAGAGGCTTTTGATATCGCCCTGGTGAATAGCCTGCCAGGCTGCTTCTATGTGAGACCAGAGTTCATTTGTTGTGACTATTGGATTCACTTGACGGGCCAGTCACTTAGCTACCTGACCCAGACATGTCCAACAGGGTTATGTCCAGCAAACGTGCAGGCCAGAGAAGCAGTATCTGCCATGCATGGAAGAGGTCTTGGACATTCCACGCCAAATGTATATATATTTGCATGAGGTAATAATATCTTGAATTGGACCCAATATCACCCCAAACCACAATGCCTGGTTTTGGACCGGTATGACACTGCAACGTGCTGCTTGCAGTGTCATACCGGTCTTCGAACAGGTATGTGACCATCATAGTGCAATGAGTTGAATAGTGACTTGTATTGACTCGCCAGAAAACATGACCTGGTATGTGATCTTAGTGAGAGATGGGTTTGCCTCCACAGGGCACTCTGCTGGGCGACGATGTCACACACGACACCAACAAGGGCCTCTATGAATCTTGGAAACTGACACAAATTTAAGCTTCAGAGTAAATTATTGACACACCAGCTAGTTCTGTGTGACATTGGCCAAAAGACTCCTACTCACTGGGTTTTGTTCCAGAATCCTTATGTGGAATGACCAACTGGAACAGTCAGCTGTGGGCTAATCCCCCTGAAATGGTATATTTACCTAATTAAAAAGACACAAAGAAAGAATTTAAAGGACTGTAGTGTGGGTTATGGTGGACCTACCACACTTGGGAAGAACAGTCCACCATGGAAACAACCTGGAATTTCTAAATGGCATATGAGAGAAATGTCTTGGCTAAATGAGTGTAAGATTGGGGTATTGAATACTAGAGGAATAAATGGAAAGGTAAATGAGGTGATTGAAGAAATGAATAAGTACAGATTGAATGTGATGTGTAAATGAAACTAAAAAGAAGGAAATTGCAGACCTGCCAACCTCTCAGAACCAAAAAACGTAACACTCAGATAGAAAAATCGTAACACAAAGCATGCTGATAATTTTTTAAGCCAATTTCAGCTATGTAAATTCTTGACGACAAGAATGTAGGGAGTTTTTCCCTACATCAAAATTTTATTGAGAAACTAATTTAATCTAATCAGCAAACACTTTCATGTTGTTAATTATTAGAAAACAAATTACAATTACGGGAGAAATCCTTACTCCGCCCAACTTCCGTTTTCGGAAATTTTGAGAGACGGAAAACTTTGATTTTAGGGAGTTTGCAAGATGGTTTAATTGGGTTCTGGGGATGTCGTTTTGGTCTGCAGGACCAAAATAAATCTGCGATGTGCATCGGGCGTCGCTGCGATTCTTCTACGGGGATGAGTACAAAATAAATCTGTGATGTGCGTTGTCCGTCGCTGCTATTCTTCTACGGGGATGAGTACAAAATAAGCCTGCTGTGTACATCGCCACGTTTGCTACGGGGATGGGTACAAAATAAACTTGGGATGTACGCCACTGCGTTTCTTCTATGGGGATGAGTACAAAATAAATCTGCGATGTACATCAGCCATTGCCGGATTCTTCTACGAGGATAAGTACAAAATAAACGTGCGATGTACATCGGCCGACGCCACGATTCTGCAAAGGGGTTGAGTACAAAATGATTCTGCGATGTATATCGTTTTTCGCAAGAAATAAAATTACGATTACGGAAGAAATCCTCACTATGCCTAACTTCGTTTTTGAAAATTTTGAAAGGCAGAAAACCTGCATTTGTGATAGGGAGTCTGCAAGATGGTATTTAATAGGGTTTTGGGGCTGTCGTTTTTGTCTACAGGCATAAAATAAATCTGTGACGTATGTCGCGCCCGTCACCGCGATTCTGCTACAAGGCTTCTGTCTGAAAAGGGTAAATATAGGGGAAAACATGACTATTTCAAAGAAAATCGTATTTTTGGCTGCAAAATCGTATTAGCGCACTGCAGCATGATTTATCGAACTAAATACGATAAAATCGTAACAGTTGGCAGGTGTAAAATTGGGATAGAAGAAGTGAATGGAACCTTGAGCATGTGGTCTGGAGTGTTGGATAATGTGAGAAGGCAGGCTGGTATAGGTGTGATTTCAAGTGAAAAGATAAAGAACAACTTGATTCACTATAGCTGCATAAGTGAGATAATTCTTTGGATTCATTTGAAAGTGAAACTTCAGAGAATAGTAATTGTTGGTTGGTTGGTTGGTTGGTTGGTTGGTGGATTTTATTGGCGCAAGGGCCAGGTTTGGCCAAAGAGCGCCAGACAAAGAACTATCAGCCACAGATTTTTAAAAACGTGGAAAATGATTAAGAGCAGACAGGCTTGGTAAAAGTTGAAAAAGAGTATGATGAAAGCTGTGAAGACAAGGTAGTTAATTAGGTTTATATAAAAATTTATTAATTTACTATTAGAATTATATATATATATTTTTTTTTTTTTTAAACACAACTACACAAAGGATGAGTCACTCTCCTCCCCCCACACTCCTCTGCAGTGCTGGCAGAGGGCGGGGACGAACTGTCACTCTCCTCCACCCATGTTCCTCTGCAATGTTGTTTGAGGCTGGGGACGAACTGTCACTCTCCTCCCCCCTATGTTCCTCTATAATGTTGGTTGAGGGTGGGGACCTCGCTGAGGCCGAGACAGTTGGATGGACACTGCACACCTTTGCGGATTGAGGGCCGGGTCTTCCGCACGTGCAGGCTTTCGGATGGAAACTGGAAGAGACGGTCGGCTGCAAAAGAGAAGGCCCAGAATCAGGTATTCGAAAAATCTCGAGCTCGGGGAAAAACACCTGTGTCGCTTGGTCAGCTGTAGATCGCTTGGCAAGGGCGGCGAGAGCTACAGGGCGCGGAACAAAGGGCTGCACGGGTTGTGGCAGAGACTGAACTACTGCGGCAAAAGTACGCTGTCGGGTGGTGGGTATACCCAACTTGGCCTTGGCAGCAGGGTACAAGAGGCCTTCCAGGGTCTTGAGGCGCTGGATCGCCATCTCGTCCTTCCATTTCATACAGTTGCGGGAGTAAGCTGCATGGGCCTCACCACAGTTAACACAGCAGGCTGCAGAAGTGCAACCATCCCCGTCATGTTCACTGGAGCCACAATTTGCACAACGAGCGGAACTCTTACAGAAACGTTGGGAATGCCCGTACCTCTGGCACTTGAAACAGCGCAGAGGACTGGGAATGTACGGGCGAACTCCACAGACCAAGTAGCCAGCCTTGATTTCGGTCGGAACTTTCGGGGAGTTAAAAGTCAAGATGACATTTTTTGACTTAATCAAGGAACCATCGCGCCGGAACATCATACGACGAGCAGCAATAACACCTTGATCTGCAAGTTCAGTCACCAATTCGTCTTCACTGCATGGCAAGAGATCAAACTCTGAAATAACACCCCGAGAGGTGTTAAGAAACGGGTGAGGTGTCACTTTTACAGGAATGCCTTGAAGACTAGTGAGGTGCAGAAAAGTGTTACTCTGAGAAACACTGCAAGTTTGGACAAGCAGGTCCCCAGAGCGAAGCTTCCTCACAGACTTCAAGGGGCCAACTGCAGCGTCCAAAGCTTTAGAAATGAAGAATGGAGATCTGGTGGACAGTCTCTCATTCGGATCGATGGATTCTACAACTAAGTGTGTAGCATGCGTATTCACAACAATCGAGGGAGACGACGCTTCGGAGCGACTGGTACAGCTGCCGAAGAAGAGGTTCCACATTCTTGGTCCAGATCATGGTCTAAAGATCGTTTAAGGGTATGAGACTTGGTAGGTTGAGAAGACGAAGGAGAGTCGTTGTCAACGATCATTTGCTCAGGTGACTTGAATTTGGAGCGTTTGTTTTTGGGTTTACCCATGGAAAAAAGGAGAAGGATTCGTCTGCAGACTACTCCACCCACCACCGAGCCCTACAAGGGAGAACTGGAGGTCTGCAAGCCAAGAAAATGACGCTGGACACAGTTCTGGAGCTTATACGTTGCAGATATAGTCCGTTGGCTGTGATCACACGCACTCGGCGGACACTTCGGCCTCCGGGTACCGTCATGCCAACGCCTTTGGCATGATCCCACAGCCCCCGGGCTCACCCTGCCGTGCTATACGACAAAAAAGCCGCTAAAGCCCTGCACACAACTTGGTACAAGACTTCTGACTAGAGGTGGGTTAGTCTCTAGCCTCCCGTTTACAGCGAAGCCTGGGTCGAAGAGGAGTGTTGGCACACAGGAGGCACTTATCCGGTCTCCTGCGACCTCAGCCGCCAGACATCCCATTTCCGCCTCACGGGTCTCTCGCACGCGGCAAACATGCAGGTAGGTCTAGCACCCAAACCAGTTAAAAGGAGAAAAGAAATCCAAAGAAGACAAATCCTGGAAGGGAACCTAAACGGAATCTCAGCAACCTACGAACTGAGCGGTTAATATAAAACAGTTAGTGGTGGAGGGTAACAAAACCACAAGACCGGGGTGTTAGTACATAACGTGGTAGCGATTAGGTAAAGTATACACAGGGTTCGTACTCTTTTGGGGGAAAAAATTCAAGGACTTTCCAGGCCTTTTCCAGGCCATATACAAAAAATTCCAGGATGATTACTACGCTTTACAGTATCATGCTCAAATTATTTTTTAAAAGCAATTTCAGTTTTAAGTAATAAAAATGATGAAAGATGCAAATGGATGAGTGTGCTTTATTACCCATTACATTTCTTTTTAATGTTTTTAATTGGCGAATTACCCAATAATGCTAAATTGAATCATGATGCAATTACCACAAGGCTATTCAGAAAATCCTTTCCTCAATCAGAAAATGATTAATTCAATCAGTCATTTTAGCTGCATCACTATTCTGCACTATCTTCCATGTAATCAGACTATTATTGATAACAACTGAAATTATTATAAAATAAAGTGAGGGCAGATTCAGAATTTAAGAATGGGGAGGGCGCACGTTCTAACAGAGGACTGGTAAAAAAATCTCTGAGATTTATTTCCTCCAAAAAACACGGTGGTAAAACATGGAGGACCCATAAGGGGGAGATGGGGTGCTTGCCTGTCAGTGTACATCACAAACAGCAGTTCTGAAGCACTGCTGTGTGGATCACTGAAAAGTTCGGGCCAATGTAAGACAAAACGTGGAGTTGCAAATCCATAAGTGAAAAAGTGTAATGTCTGAAAACAAGAAACGTGAGACAAAGCAAAGCACTTATCTACTTACTCCCCCCTTTTTTTTGAAATGGGGCATGTGCCTGTTATGCCCACAGGTGGATTCTAGCTCTGATAAAAAGTGTTTCCATACATGGGAATGATTTTTTTTTTCTTTTTAACATTCCCAATGACTGCCACTGGTGGATGCATATTGGGATGTGACTTTTGAAGGCAATGAAAATCTTAATTACTAGACAGAATATGTTCCAGACTTGAGGAAAATTTCATCCAATTGTAGTACAGTTATGTTAAATCAAAAAGCATAAGCCACGGAATCACTATGCACCTCAAGAAATGATTCGGGAGTGGACGATCATAGAAAGGTGAACCAATAGAGTTTAAAACAGAAAGTGTAATTTTAGGAACATGGCAACAAATTTCAAATAAGTTTCATCATAGAAGTCAGAAAGTCCTGGCCCACCACCCAACCCAAAAGAAAGGGTTAGGTGAACCAATAGAGTTTAAAACAGAAAGTGTAATTTTCAGAAAGTCTGGCCCACCACCCAACCCCGGTGAAACAGTGGCAAGGGTGTGACGACCAAAGAGGAAGCAGATGTAGCAGCCGCATGAGCACACTCGTTACCCGAGATTCCAACATGCCCAGGAATCCAGCAAAACTGAACTTGAAAACCGGCCCCGAGCAAACGACGAAGTAACTGTCTCACATTCACGAGAAAAGGATGGTCACGGCAATCTGCAGATGACAAAGACTGCAAGACACTCAAGGAATCCGTATAGACCATAGCACGATGATGAGAACTCGACTGAACATGGAGAAGAGCGAGATACACAGCATGCATCTCCACTGAAAACACCGTGGCCTCAGCTGGGATCCGCGCTACTGAAACGTCATCTACACAGACAGCCGCGGATCCAACGACTCCATGCATTTTGGAGCCATCAGTAAAAATAGGAGTGTAATCAAAATTTAGGTCACTGTGCTCAGCGAAGAGCTGCTGGTACACTGACGCAGGGGTTGAGGATTTATCGAAAGATGTAAAGGTGGTATCAACCATGATACCAAGTGGGTGCCATGGCGGATCCCCAAAGCCCCTGGTCTCTCCAACAAGTGACAAGTCGAGCCCAAGTATTAGTCGAGCCCCATATTCGAAACATCTATTATTTTAATGGATAAAAATGCATTTTGCAACATGACAATTGCTTTCATCTTTTTTAATCCATCCAGCATATTTAGGATTTATTAGCCAAAGATCACTAAAAAGTACACTTACCCATATTTAATGGGGGGGTGAAAAAATGGGTAAATCAACTGAAACAGTAAATGAAAACCAAAAAATATCTAAGATCAGGAACCACACAACTAAAAATTGAGAATTTCCCTGAGTAAGGGGCTACACATGTGACCAATTACTATAGGCCAGATTTTAAGTAATTAAAGAAAAAGGGGTCTTACTGCTATGTTCTTTCCTGCTCCCCAGCTTTGTCCTTTAGGCAGCCTGGGTTGCAAATGCTTTGGCATTGATTTAGTCTTCATTCAAAACAAGGAAACAACACTTAGTGAAGTTACTGTTTTATGACCTGTATGCCAATCAGTAGACAGAGTGTTGTGCTAAAAGACTGTTACAAAGCATCACCTCTTACAGCTGGGCTCCAAACCAGAGGAAAGGAAATGTTAACAAACACTTAGTGCCTGAGGGAAACAAAACTTTGTACTGGGTCCCCTCCTCAAAGTCTCAAATCTTTCATACTTACCCAGCTGGAGAGTGGACGTAGGGCTTCAAGCTTGGAGAATGAATACTGCTCTTATATCTATGCCTTTGAATTTAATTTCGACCATTTTCAACAGGGTAGGTTCCTAGGTTGTACCTAACAGCATACTAAAATTTCGCCAAAATCCAACCCCTTTTACGTGAATTATCGTACGGACAAATGGAAAAAACCAAAGCATAAACGTTTCTGCAACCTACAGTTCGAAAGGGTTAGTAATTTCTAAAATAAAAACATAACGAACAGCGTGAAAACTAGCTCATACACAGAATATTTGAAACTACAGTATGCGCTCTCAATTATTAGGGATGATAGGGGGAAGGGAATAGAACTGTCCATAATTAGCATGTTCTCGTTGCGCTAGGCGCTTAAGCACTGCTGAATTCCGTCAGACCCCCAATGGTCAAATGATTGAAATGTGCTGATGTTCATGGAATGAAATGGTTGATCAGCTATGATAACCGCATAAAAGTTCGAAGGGGGCGATTTTTTTTTTTACTTTATGCAACATTCTACATTACTCCAATATTTATCTTGTCATCATCAACAATAGCAATGTAACTACCACTTACGATCGCGGATATCGGCCAACTGAAAATCTGCCATACAACTAAGGGATACAGCACACAGGTATCATGTTACAGTGTATTGTAATTGAAAAAAAAAAAAAAAAAAAAAGATTTCAGAAATTAAAATCGAAAAAAAAAAAAAACTTTCAGAAATTAATATCATCAAGTCATGGTGTTTCAAAAATCCGCTTTCCTTTATAATGTTTAAAAACATGTAATGTTTTTTTCTTTTTTACCTGTCGTGTATAATAAAATGGGTTGATTTTTTATGGAATCAGACGTCCATATGTCCGATTGTCTTCGTCTGAGTTCACACGTTAGCTACTGTGTACAAGTAGACATTTTTTCAGCTCAAAAATATGTAGTTTTGTATGTATTCACAGTATAACTCATTCCGTATTCCCACAGAACAAAATTCAGCAGATACAAATGAAGAACATCAAGACCCACCCAACACCATGTTTCCGATTGTCTGCTGTTTATATTCAAGAAATGCGAATATGGATCAATGGTGAATGCAGCAACTATGGTTTTTATTTATTACCAAGAAAAAAAAGGAGCCTGAAAGCTGTAAAGCTGAAACGGATATTTCTCCCCCTCCCGAAAACATTCCGATTAAGTTCAAACAGCAGGAGCACGCGTCCACGCACACTCAACCTCTGGAATGTCCTGATGGAACGGCTTCTTTTCATTTGGCACATCGCCATAAATCACCACCTGCAGCTCACTGAAGTGTCTTCCTCCTTCACCCTAACTATAGGAAAAAACGTAAAAAAAAAAAAAATGCTGCCCAATTTTCGACAAAATGACCAAATTTACGTCATAACGTTGCAATTTACTAAAATACGTTTATCTGCTGAATTTCGCCTAAATCCATTGAAAACTTTTTAATTATAGATTTTTTTATTAAAACAGTAACTCAGACATCTGAATAAAAATGTATGTTTGTAATTAAAATAGAGTCCATATCATCACAGAAACAAAATTTAAGGATCACTCTGTTTAAATAAAACCATGGCATCTAAAAAAAATAATTTGCTTGCTTTTCCCGTAATTTATAATTGCCGTTTCTTTTTTTTGAATCCGATTTTGCAACGGAAGATTTTTTTTTTTTTTGCATCTGCTAAAGTTTCAAACGGAATTCGGCGAAATTCGCACTAGAACTTTATTGTGATGTATTTTAACCACTGTAAAAATTTTACTGTGTTATTTTCAAAATTCCGGAAAATGGATTTCTGAAAATATCTCTTAGTCCTTTTGAGCCGTGGAAGTGATAAACAGGTGTTTGCTTTCTTCCCAACCAAGGGCTTCGGATCAGCGCTCCCAGCTGTCAATCAACCGTTGCTATGGTAACACACTTTCTGCTCAAGGCTCACTGTCTAAAGAGGCACACATAATAAAAATTTCCAATGCTAACTTTTTAAGTTTTAAACCGATTCAAATGGAATTTTGGGAGTAAGCTTCTGTAATCCAATTATAGTAAATGTAAAAATTTCAGCCACTTTTGTGAAAAATTCGCAAAGATAGTTTTCTTATTTTTTTATCATAAGTAGCCGAAGTCTCTTGAGGGGTGGGCCGGAAGCAAGCGTCTTAATGCAATAAACAAGGAGCAGATGAATGTGTTGTTCAGGCATACTCTTCACTGGTGGATGCCAGCTGACTTGGTAAACACGCGACCCCCTTGCAAATGCTAAATGTCTCTTCTTTCCCCTTCTGTTGTTCTCAGTAGTTGTCGGACGGACATCAAGCTCAGGGCTAGAGAATGCATCAAGCTCCCCTTCCCTAACAGACCCGCTAGTAATCATCCAATTTTATTGCACTGGAAGTAGTGCTTTCCCCCCCAGCCAAATTAGGATTTGGGCACATCCGAAACACCACTGTAGCCGGCGGTTTCTTTGAGAACAGAGGAGAGAAACTTAAAAAAAATTAAGGGGTAAACACAGTCAGTAACACGATTTCCTAAAAAGGGCATTTTTTTTAAGCACTAATTTCAAATTTCAAGGCTTTTCAAGACAGCATTAAAAAATACCGTTTTTCCAGGATATTCCAGGCCTTGAAAACGTTATCATGATTTTCCAGGTTTTCAAGCACGCGTGCGCACCCTGTATACAACACGGGCAACTAGCCAGCGGAGAAAATAAACAAAAACGAAAAAGCGAGACACAAGACCAGCTCGGGATCGTGGGGCCGCGACTCCCCAACAGCTGGATGAACAGCCGTCCCTGCAAACACCAACAGCACCAAAACAAAAAACAGGCAGTGGCATGACAACAGATGTTGACCAGTCACAAGGTCAGCTCGGGCCGTGGGGGCGCCGCTCCCCAAATAACTGGAAAACCAGTTATCCCCGTGCGGGGTAGTAATTGTTGTAGTGTATGCACCTTGTGACTCGGAAACTTCTGCTAGGAAGGAACATTTTTGGAATGAGCTAAAAGATGTTTTTGAGCTAGTTTGGTGCTAAAGAGAAAATTATAATAGCAGAGGATTTCAATGCTAGAGTAGGTGTTCAGAATGTGATTTCTGATAACCTTCTGGGTAAGTTTAATTATCCTTGCATGAATGATAATGGTGAAAGATTAACTGAACTCTGCATTGAGAATGGTTTGTGTGTATCTAACATGCTTTTCAATCAGAAGTGTACACTTGGGAAAATCATATTCTGGGACAAAGGAGTGCAATAGATTTTGTTGTTTATGATCAACGTCTGAAACAGTTGTTGACACTCGTGTGATGACAGGTGCGGATGATAGCTCTGATCAGTACTCGTTAGTGTCATGAGTGAAACTGAATGTTGGTTGGAGAAAAAGGAACAAGATGAGACCCATGATGGAAAGAATAAAGGTTGAAAGGCTCCCTGAAAATCACCAGCGTCACTTTAATTTACTCACAGAATGACTGAATGAGTTGATGTCATGTGAGAGAGATGTAGAAAAGAAATGGAAATGTTTTAAGAACTGTGTTGTCACTGCCACTGAAGAGGTCTATGGTACCACAATATTGGGTAACATTAGAAGAGACACTTGGTGGAACAGAACAGTGAGATTAAAGAAGCAATAAAGAGAAAGAAAGAAGCATATTTGGGGATGGTGCAAGGCAAAGTTTCTGGGGATAAATATTGCTGCAAGAAGAGAGGCAGTTACGCTGATTCACCAAAGTAGGGCAAAAGTTAAAAAGGAAAGTGTGGAAAGGCACGAATTGGCTTTTTGGAAAGACGGGAAAACCTTCTGAACATACATAAGACAGGAAAAACGGGAAATAAAATTTTAAGTTGTGTGAAGAATAGGTCTGAAGAAACAATATGGGAATCCAATGAGTTAAGTGAAAGGTGGGGTGAATACTTCTGTGAGTTATTAGATCATGAAAGTGAAGGTGATTCTGAGGCAGAAGCAGATGATGCCACAATGAGAGATGGAAGCACAGGAGGGATCTCAAGAAGAGGTGTGTAAAGCTCTAAAATCTCTTCAGAATGGTAAGGTTTCGAGAGTAGATGGCATAACTGCTGAGATGTTAGAATATGTTGGTGACTGTAACTGACTGGTTAACTGAAATTTGCCAGTTGTGCTGGGAGTTAGTACTAGTCCCTTGGGATTGGAGGGATGCTACTATTGTTCCCTTGTATAAGGGAAAAAGCGATCAGACTGAACACAAGAACTAATGTGGTATTAGCTTGTTGAGTGTGCCACGGAAAGTGTTTGGAAAAGTCATTATTGATAAGATATGAGGTCTCACATCAGAGATAGTTTGGGATGTCCAGAGTGGTTTTATGAATGCTAAGGGCTGCACTAACCAAATTTTTGCATTACGCATATTGATCGAAAAGTATCTCTGTCGGTTGGCACGAAAGTTTTTGCTGCTTTCATAGATGTAGAGAAAACTTATGACCGAGTAAATGGGATACATCTGTGGAAGGTAATGAATTAAAATGGAGTTCCTGGAAAACTACTTAATAGTGTGAAAGATATGTATGCTGGCAGTAGAGCTCGTGTTCGAGTGAATAGTGGTGTATCAAAATGGTTTTCTACTGGTGCAGGAATCGGACAAAGATGTGAAATGTCACCATGGCTGTTTAATATATTTATGGATGCATGTATGCGTGATACCAAAATGAACAATAGGGGCTGCCCATAAAGTACGTCCGAAATTACAGGGGGAGAGGGAAGGTTTAGTAATTCGGACGTACAGTGGCAAAAATATATTGGATGGTATTTCTTCATTTCGTTTTGTCTTTTTTAGGGTCTTTTGTAAAAAAAGATTGTGCTTACGTTATTGGTTTGTCCATCCGTCCGTTTGTAGACACGATACCTCTGCAACTAATAGTTCGATTTGAAACATTCTTTTTGCATTATGAAGCTTGAAATGTGCGAAAGTACTTTTTTTTTTTTTTATGAAGCAAAATTTTGCCGCTAGAGGGCATAAAGGCAGATGAAATGGAATTCAAAACACATTCTATTCTATATATTTGCTTCTAAACAAACAATTAAAAAAATTCTTTTACTTTTCGATTCCATTCGTGTCGGAGATTATTTTAAGCATAGTCACTTTTCCAAGTTATGCATAGATTCTTCGCTAGGGGGCGTAAAAGTAAATTACTTTTCCCTACATATCTCTACTTCTAAAACTCCGATTTCAAAAAATTTTTCTTCAGCAGAAACAGCTCGTGATGGGAAATATTTTGCATATAATTTCTAACAGGGGTGAATAATCGGGTGTTCTAGGTGTGCGGCGCACACCCACACAGTCGCAATTTAACTTATATTATTTTTTTTATTTGTTTCTAATAAAACTCGCCAGAGCTCGTGCTAAGGCTTTTAGCAGTGGTTAAAATTAATCCCCCCACATAATGTTTTCATTAATAAAGAGAAGGTTCGTTTGGTAAGCATATCGCATTCGCGCTAGAATTCTGGGGTGTGCAGTTTTGCGTGCACACATCCAATGACCTTAAAGCAGCTGTGGTACAAGCGCTCCCCAGACGGCGCTGCATGTCACATTTGTATTTCCCTGTGGTCTCAAATGTACCAGGGGAACTCTCAAGGTGTACTAACCAAAATCTGCACTGCTTGAGTCTCACGGAGCAGCAAGTTGCTGTTCATTATTGTTGTTTTTTTCTTTATATGTATTTCCAGTGAGACTCGCTGAAGTTTGTCCTCTAAACTTAATTCCCTTGTGCAAAATTTTCATGACGAGGAGAAGGTTCGTTGTTTCGTATAGTAAACAAAACGTAGTAAATAATATTTGCAGCTGCAGGAGTGCTATTTTAACAGCGGACACCCTAAGTCGTTAAAGCAACTGTAATTCAAAGCTTTCCAGATGGCTCCAGAGGTCATGTTTTTATTTCTTTGTGGATCAAACGCAGAGGTTTAAATTTCCAGCTTGTGCGCTCTTAAAAAAGCACCACTGGTCATACTTGTTTGAGTTTGGAATAGCATGGAGTCATAAACACACTTCATCGTTCTGCTACGAGTTTTCTATCTTTTTGTCGCTGTGTGCATCGGTGTATTTATCAGCACAGATACAATTGAATTTTGACTTCCATTTTAGGTTGACAATGTACTAAATGTTCCATTTTTGCCAGAGATTATGCCGATTGTGTAAAGCGGGTTAAAGAAAGTAAGCCTCGTGCTGTATTTAAAACTTATATGAAGAAAAAGATACCGAAAATTCGTTCATCACTCTAGTATTTGCATAGGAAATTCAGATTTTTCTTACAATAGAGTATACGCAAAGATCTTTATTATCGTAAATTATTAGATGACAGCTAAATACAAGAAATGCTTTTCATATGTTCAAAATCAATGCGCAAATTGTGCAGCTCAGGATACGTAATAAAATTTTTGCCTGTTGTTTCCCCGTAACAGCGCACATCCAACCTTGATGGGCACGCGACACCACTGATTTCTAATTTTTGTTACAAAATTGTTTGACCACGAGGGGGTGTAAGGGTTGATTTCTGCTTCTGGCCCATTTGCAGCAAAATTTGAGCTTTTAAAATCTTGACTGAAGAAATTCTTTCGTGGACCGATTCTACTCACGTAGACAAACCTTTTCAGAATGTTTTCTTAAAATAATGTATGGTTTTTCCGCCAGGGGGCGTAGATATATATCCTGTTTTTGTCAGTATCTCTGCTTCTAATGGTCTGATTTGAAAAATTTCTTCTTTGTTGGACAGTACCAAAATGTGCCAGGTGACCATTTTAGATTTGTTCCAAAAAATTACAGTAGTTACAACTATTGGGCACATAAAATATCCTGAAAGGATTTTTCTAAAAAAAAAAAATTCTCCAGCTACAGTGTTTTGAAGTTTGGCTAAAATCTAGCGATCTTTGAAAAATGGGGGAAATGCTGTATTTTAAAACGAGCGCTGCTTCAAAACTATTTAATCTATTCACTTAATTTTTTTTATTTTGTAGCTATTGAATTAAATTTCATCTTGGCATAGTTTGAATGAGTCTGACTGACATTATTAATAAGAAAAAAATATATAATTGCAAAAAAAATTTTTTTTGGCATTTTCAGAATTTTTTTTTCCCACTAAATAATTATTTTTCAGGTAAGTAAGGACTGCAATCTGAAGTCCCTCAATGGTAGTTTTACAGCAAATTTTATTTTAAACCTGGGATGCATGCAGTCCATAAAATTTAATTTTAAGTTATGCAGAAGTTCAAAAAAGCTCAATTTTGGAATGACATTAACTCAAAAACCCCGTTTTTTAAAAATCTGAAAATCTGTCCATTTTATGTCCTCTTAGTTGTTAATAAATTGCTCATTGCAGAATAGTGTATTTTTGCCTGGTTAATTTTATATATTTTTTTAAAGATTGCACGTTTTCAGCCTTTCAGCATTGTTGCGTAATACAGCACAAAATGCAATAGATTGTCCATATTTCAATGAAAACATCGTTTAATCAGGTTTCAAAGTTAAAACATAGGTTACTGGTGTTTGATTAGTACAATTACATTATATTTTGAAGTTCAGCACAAAAACATATACAAAAAAATATTTGCAGAACATGGCAGTATGTTCCTGCTGGTTGCATTTCTTTTCTAGGGGAATTATTTGCAACCTCATACTCTCTCCCTCTCTCTCTATATATATATACTTTAAATTATTTATTTTGTTAAACTTGTTAATTTTGTAACCATCCAATGTTCTACTGATACCCCTCATAAATTTATAGCATTTTGTAATGAAATTGTACAAGCCACAATGCTGAAACAACAGGTAATATGACAGGCTTTTGCAAGTACAAACATGTTCATTGATTGCTCACTGAACAGCCAATCAGCAGCTGTTATGTCCTTCATTTACTAATTCCCCACCTTTCTCCCACTCCAGTTTGCTCTTGCCTGTTGATGAGTGATGTTCAGTATTGTTCAGTGAATAATTTATAATGTCTGATTATCATAGTTCTGAGAGAGTTAGATGTGTGATCAATCAAAGGCACAAAAGAGTTGTGTACAAAACTAAGCTTGTTAGGTTCTGTGGTGTTGGTGATTTAGGTGAAGAAATTCAAGGATTGTTGGCCTATCTGTCTCTGTAAATAGAAATTATTTGTGTTGCAATTGTGTGGCTTTTTACAAAAAAAAAATTTTGGAATGTGCAAATGAAACTGAAGAAGAAATTCCCACATCAGAGAGAGAGGGTTTTTTCATTCCCAGTCATGAGATTGCGGATGTTTTAAATAGCAGTATTACAATGATTGGTGTTAATGTGTCACCATTTAAAGCCCCTTCAGAATTAGGGAAGATAGGAGAGAAGCTTATGTGAAGAGGAAAAAGTTGGCATTAGAGAAAATACTAACAACTTCAGCTGTGCAGAAATTAGAAGACATATATGGAGTTGGTGTTTCAAGTCAGTTGTCTCTTGAGAAGCCCGACGGTTCTACTTGTAATCAGTGGTTTTTTAATATTAATACACATAAATGCCAACCTCTAAAAGCAGTTTTCAGTAACCAACATGTTCCATTTTTCAGTAATTTTCAGTAACAATTTTTTTTTCAGTAATTTTCAGTAATCCAGTCTACAGTGGCAAATTTGGATATTTAACACTGCAACAAATTTTAATCTGTCAGAACTATTAACAAAATAATAATAATAATAATAATAATAATAATAATAATAATAATAATAATAATAATAATACAATAAAAAAGAATTTGCTAGTGGGAAAATTTAAAATACTGTCTACCAGAAAAATATAATAAATTACCTCCAGACATGAAAAAAATTATTCCTTGGAATGTTGGCCAAATTAGCTGTAGTTGCCATTTTGGCCTTCCTTAGTTCAATTTGCGAAAACTTCTGATAGCATAGTTCACTGTGTGCAATGCTGTTTTTTTTTTTTTTTTTTTCTACTAATAAAGAAGACAGCACATGAGTACTTAAATTAGGTCTGAATTCATTCATGGTTTTTTTTCACAATACTGAAAATTCTTTTTGTACTTCCATTGCTATGAGGGATTATTGAAATCACTTTCATAATTTTGCTTAATGATTCATACTTCAACTGGCCACTTTCATTTTTCATTAAAGAAATTCTGTGCCACACTTCATCCATTCTCCCAGAAGTAACAGCACAGTTAAAATTTTTAAACTGGTAGTGAGCAAATTCAGATTCCACCTTGTCAGATTCTTCTGGTTTCAAAACTGGAAACATGAAACACATATATTGGACTGATGCAAAAGAAGCACTTTGCCTTAATGCTACATCTGCAATTTCAGCATGACTCGGAAATTCATCATTAAGTGGAAATTTTCTTAAAATGGAATTGCAGCCTGCCTTGTAAAATTCCCTTAGCTCAGAATAAGAAGTAGCCACTGTGTCTTCACTCAGATCTGCAGTTGTGCCTATATAAGATCTCGCTTTTGGCCCAATTACGAGATCACAGTTTTCTTTTTGATTTCTCCTTCTTTCAAAATTTCCATCTGCAAGAGATGTTGCTGTCACATCAAATGGCGATGGCTTGATAAATCGTACAAGCAATTCAGATAACAGACTATAAAGTTTTCTTTTTAATACATGCACAAGCGGAGCTTCCTGCTGCAAGAACACGTTAACAGATGTATACAAAAGAAGAGTAGCAGATAAAAAAAGACAAAGTTTAGATGAAGGATTTCCAATCATACTTGCAAGGTTCTTATACTGTGAATTAGCTTCTTCATTGTCACTGAAATAATGTTCTAAGGCCTCCCACTGTTCTAAAATTCTGTCAATGGATTCCAAAAGTGATAACCAGCGAGTATTGACATGCTTTGCAATTTTGTGTGGTTTAGTACCACAAACAGCGTGACTCAGTTTTAGATTATGTTTCCTCTTTGAACTTTTCTCCAAAAAGTACAACTGTATCAGAAGCTGCTCAACATTAAATCCTTTTAGTTGAGCAGCAGATTTCTGTACAGCTAAATTTACTAAATGGCATGAACATTGCTGCACTATGATTGCAGGCTGAACCTTCTTTATGTGAGAAACACCTTTTACTTGACCTATCATAGTGTTAGCATTGTCACAGGAAAATCACACACAGTTGCTCCATGAGATATTTTTTTTAACAAACTCATTGTTCAAAACGTTGAATATTCCTTCACCTGTATTATTACTTGATTCAATCAATGATAACAAAACAGTTGAATTTTTCCCTATTTTTTCATCAAAATATGTTATTGTAATGGGATACAGTTTATTTACTTGAGCATCATTACTTCCGTCCGTATATAGAGAAAAAGGATATTTTTTTTTTTTTTACTTCAGATACGATGTTACTTGTAGAAACACTGGCCATGTGCTGAATTAGTGCAGTAAGTAGCCTTGGTTCTTTAACAAGAATATTTTTTTGCGATCGTTGAATCGGAAAACATGGCTTGAAATAACGGTTTTTCAAGCCTTCAGTTTTCGGAAATTTATCCAACTTTTTCAAGCTGATTCGACTTCAGTTTTCGGAAATCTATCCAACATTTTCAAGCTGAAATACAAATATTTATGGAATAAAATGATATCTAACAATATTGGGTAGAGGAAACATCGGGAGAAAAAAATTACGATTAACAGATAAATCTTACCTCCGTCTACTTTCCGTTTTTGAAGGATGAAATTCCGTCCTCCGACAGAGAAAACGACCCCCCCCCCCCCCGCCTGCTGCCACCAATCCTCCCAAAATTTAAGTTCAGTTATGCATCGATTTCGTACATGGTCGAAATGATGACAAACAAGTTATTGAAATCATGCAGTGCATTGATTATGATTCCAACATACTAGAAATCATTACTCAAGTTATGAAGAAAATGGCTATGGAATAAATCTCACTCCTGTGCCCTGACCTTTGATCCCATTTCGATAATATTCAACAGAACTGGTTCAGTATACCTCCGAAATAACATGATAAAGTTTTGTGGCAATCAAAGCAATTTTACATAAGTTATGATGCATAAAGGCTATGGAATAGATCCCGCTTCTGTGTACCTTTGACCCCATTTCGCCCATTTTCAATAGGATTCGTCCCCAGGCAGGTCCCTACAACATACTAGTATTTCATACAAATCGAAAAATTTTACGTAAGTTATGATGCATAATGGCGATGGAAGTGATTCCGCTCCTATGTCCTGACCTCTGACCCCCATTTCGCCAATTTTGAATAGGGTTTGTCCCCAGGTGGTCCCATACCACATACTAAAATTTAATCGAAATCAAACCTTTTTTACGTTAGGTATGACGCATACGAGCAGTGGAATGGATCCCGCTCTTATGTCCTGACCTTCGACCCCATTTCGTTCGCTTTCAATAGGGTTCCTTCCCAGGTGTTCCCCTACCACATACCAAAATTTCATCGAAATTGAACCATTTTTATGTACGTTATGACGCATAAGGGCAATGGAATGCATCCCGCTCTTATGTCCTGACCTTTGACCCCAATTCACCCATTTTGAATAGGGTTCGTCCCCAGGGTGGTCCCCTACCACATAGTAAAATTTCATAGAAATCAAACCATATTTACGCAAGTTATGACGCAGAAGTGCAATGGAATGGATCCCGCTCCTACGTCCTGACCTTTAACCCCATTTGTCCCATCTTCAATAGGGTTCGTCCCCAGGTGGTCCCCTACCACATACTAAAATTTCATCGAAATCGAACCATTTTTATGCCAGTTATCGTCCGGACGGACGGACGGACAGACAGCGTAAAAATAGACGGAATTCATGGAATCAGCGTGAGAATCTCATCGCCGAAGATTACGGGGAAATTTTCGGGCGGCCTAACAACTTCCGTTTTCGGAAATCGTTGCCTACAATTTCAAGCTGAAATTATGCAATGAAATTATATTGAACAATACTGAACAGAAGCAACATGTGAGAGAAAAAAATATGATTACGGGAAAAATCTGCACTTCGTTTAACTTCCGTTTCCGAACGTTTAAAAAGACAAAGCAACATCCCCAGGCGGAATCCCATCCACCCCTTCACTAATATCCTGAAAATTTCTTTACTTTTGCATCGATCTCGAAAATGACAAAAAAAAAAAAAAAAAACAGAGGGGACTCCGGGAATCAGCGGAAGAATCTCACGTACGAATTAACCGCTGAATCAATTTCGAATGTCGTAAGATAACACTAAAATATTGATGACCGGTAAATTTTAACTTTTCGTGCAAAATTGGCGCAGATTTCGTCGAAATGGCGATTTTTCAGCAGAATGGCGCAAGAACAACGTTTTGGCGCGGGCTGGCGCAATTGGCGCAGGTCTGACAGCCCTGAATGTAGCATTGAATTTTTTTCCCCCAGAAAAACTTGAAGAACCAACAAAAATTTTTAAGTTGATGAAAATGTGCTTTCTATCTCAGAAAATTAAATAAAATGTCAATTTTCCATAATTTCAGCGGTGTTTCCGTACTTCCGTAACAGCAACCAAAAATCTGTAAAATTACGAAAAATCTGTACTAGTTGGCATCTATGAATACAGCACTTCATACTTGTAACCAGGCCTTGACAAATATGATTCAGATTTAGGAGCCACCTCCAAAATTTAGGAGCCAGGGTTGTGTAGCGGGGAGAGGGGGTCTTTAAAGTTGATAAAATATCAATAAACAGAAAGGAGAAGACATAAGGTTTATTTTTTTTTACCTCTTATTTACTCTCAATTTTAAGAAATCTGGGCAGCATAAAAATATATAATCGAGTAGAATGTATTTTACATGCCATTGACAAATAACATGAAACATATCGATAAGAAACATACCTGATGTCTAGGTGCTTGTTGAAATCACAAAGATATTTCAGTTCCAGAACCACAACGTGCAGTAAGTTTGCTGCATGACTCATAATTTCTTTAGAATTATGTCTTTGAATTTATATTTGCCTTTCAATTTACTTATGACAATAAAGCAGGTGATTTTTCATAATTCCTATAATATGGAGACTGTTTATGATATTGCTTTCAATTAAATTATATTAATATTAGCTGATATTGTGCAACAATTGAAGGATTGAAATGTGGAAACTTTTTTTAAACAAATGAGATAGAATTAAATTACTGAGTAAAAGCCAAAAAAAAAAAAAAAAAAAGAGCATTGTAAGAAAACTAAATCCCAGATGCCCTATTATGGCCATGAATATGTCTTGTGGTTTTAGCACCAAAATACCACCTGTCAATAGCCTTTGAAGGGTCAAATTCAGATAAGGAGGGGCCATTAAAGTTGATCATCATTAAATCATTTAAGCTCTCCGCTTCCATTGATGATCGAAATTTGTTTTTAATAAGGTTCATCAAGCTGAAACCTCTTTCACAACTTACAGTGGAAACAGTCAATACTGACACTATTGATAAGAGTTTCCCTAAAACTGGAAATCTGTCACTGTTAGACATCACTTTATTCAACAATTCACTGAGCTTCATCCCTTGTCCAAGCACCTTAAACTCATACCATTCGTTCTGGAAAAGATTTATGCATGTTTTGCTATTCGTATCTGGAGATGATAGTTGTTTTTTGAAATGTTGAGCTAGGACTCTTATCTTATCAACTCCAAACTTCTCCAGATCTTTTCCTGTTGGCCACGTGAAGGTATCAAAAACCCTGCAATTTTGAATGATGTTATGATTGTTCAGAAATCTTTCCTGTAAATATTGTGCTCCGCATTGCACCAGGTTTTTTGTCAACTTCAAAGGAAGTACTTGAACTGGCATTCAGTCCATGCAGTTGCACTTCTTGATAAATGCCTTTCAGTGTTGTGCTACTGATGAACATGTCTTCATAATGACCAGGAACATCGATCAATGCAGTGAGTGTTGTTACAGCACTTTTTATGTGCAGTTCAACAGCACTCATGAAAAGTTCTTGCCTTTGAAATATGAGAGACAGGTTCTTAAATACAGTAAGATAATCTAACAGAAAGTGTAGCATATGGGCAAACCTGAAATCCTTCAGTTTCTTCAACAGACCCTTTGCAACTGCAGGAGCATCCCCTTTTTCATTAGAAATATCTTCAAGATGTACCACCACACATTTCCAATCTTTTACCAGAGCAGCAAGTGCACCAACTTTACTGGCAACCCATCTTACTTTGTAGAGAAATTGAAATTTTAAAAGTTGGCCCTGCAAAATTTCAGATACCTGCTTCAGTTGACGCATTCTCTTTGGTGATGACCGATAAAATTTGTACAGTTTCTTAAGAACTGTATCAATGTCATCAATGAATTTTACATTTTTTACAGCACTCAACACACTTAAGTTTAATCTGTGTGCAATACAGTGAACACCTACCACATGGCTCAATGTTTGACGAATCTTCTGAACTACACCATTCTCAGCAATCATACTGGCTGCTCCATCAGTCCCAATACCAATCAGATGATTGGAACTTAACCATTCTGACAGCTCTAGTCTTTCAAGTTCACTATAAATTGCTTTCATGTATCCATCTGCAGTTGCACTTTCAAGTGGAATGATGGATAAAAATACTTCTTTTATTCCTTTGTCTTTCAGATATCTTGCATATAATATAAGTTCTTCTACACCTCCTTTGTCTGTTGATCCATCCAGCAATAAACTTACAAAATGCTGATTTTTCAGTTCACAAATCAGTTCATTTCTTATCCCTGCTGCAATATAAGACACAAATTCTTTACATCTTTTGTCATTGTTATATTCTTTTCTGACTTCAATACCTAATTTTTCTGCCAATAACAATTGCCCTTCCAAGTCGCTAAAAGGTTTATTATTTTTAGCAATGAAATAGGCAATATTAAAAACAGATTTCATGTGCTCAAACATTTTTTGATCCATTTTTTTTACACACACTGCAATAGGGGTAGTTTCTGGATGTAATTCTGCATTTTGTGCTACCATGTATTTCTGATGCTGATATGACTTCTCGTGTTTTTTAAATGTTTCCAGTTTGAAAGGTCCAACAAAACCCTTTACCACTTTAGAACTGACATCTGCTATCCCAGGAAATGCAGCACATATTTCACATTGTGCTATACCTGTTCTTTCATTAAAAGTAAGCCACAGTAAATCCTTTAACCATGCTGTTTGAAATTTTCTCCTTTTTCCACTGTATGCCTGACTCAGTGAAGGGGAATGGAGGTTCAGATCTTCTGTACTAACTTCCACCTCAGTTTCTTCTAATGAAATGGAAGGCTCAGGATCTTTCCTTTTTTGTGGAATCACAAAAAAACTTGTTAAACGGGATTGCTTCCCATTTTCCAAATCTCTGCTTGCAGCTGCTCGTTTCATTTTTTGAAATGAATAAAACACACAAAGCTGAGGTTAAAAAACACAACAGAATCTTGAAACCAAAATAAAATAAAATGCGTAAGCATGCGACTAAAGTTGAACTATCACCACAGAAGGGTTCTCTGTTAATGACAACCAGTTTGCAGGTACGCGACCTTTCATGACGCTATCTGCCTGCAGGGAGAGTAAGGTAGAAGGAGAACAATGAAAGTGGAGACAGAGAAATAAATGGAATGTTTTCCGCTGCAACTCGCCCCCAGGTCAATGGTTAGTCACATGCTTTCTTTTGCCGACTTGCGACACGCGTTAGAGGAAGGGTGCAAAAGAAATTGGACGGACAAAGGTCAAAACCAGGTCGTAGCCAGAGGAGAGCCGCCCGACCTCAATGACCAACCTCCCCCCCCCCATTTCTATGCCTGGCTACGGGCCTGGTCAAAACTATTTCTGCACAACTGAATTTCAGCTAACTTTGAAGCTTAAAAGTTCTGTTGCAACATACAAAATCCGAAGAAAAAAAAAATTGATGTAAAATTCAATCCGCTGAACAAAGACAGTAGTTGTCGGCAAGCGTAATTGCCAAAGCTTCAGCCATCAGCCCATTCGCTCCTGATAAGTTACGAGTTCCCACTTCCAAGCGCAGAGTGTGCTTCTCCACTAAAGGAGGAATTGCTTTGAGCACGCACACTTGCTATTATTGACACGTACGTCCCACTTGTAGGATCAAGCGGCACGGGAGAAGCAGCTTTTCTTTATTTTTGGATGGCCTTAAAACATTTAACAGAAAAAATTAAAGGCAGTTGCTAGCAGAAAATGGAAAGCCATCTGCAGTTGCACTTTCAAATATTAACTTCCAAGAAAAGGCCTGCGGAATGATTACATCAAAGTACGATCTGACAAGAAATCAGTTTTATGTAAAATAATAAACCACAGAAGTATGGTAATAACTTCTGTGGTTTATTATTTTACACTTATAATGTGGAACGTACTCCACTTCAACCTTTCACTAGGCTACATTGAAGGCATCCACTTTCTAATACAAGCCACTCCGCATGCTTTAATACGAAGCAATTTCAGAAGTACTGAAAATATTATCACAACTATTACTCATAAATAAAGCAGAGGTAACAATTATAAAAATCATAGCAAAATATAAAAGTGCATTTAAACAGCTGTTTTTGGAAATGTGGAAAAAATAGAAGACAAATAAAAGCCACCTGAGTAATAAATATATATGGAGCAAATGGAGGAATAATACGGTATAAAGGCAAGTATTTGTACTGTGCAATTTGGGAAATAATATGCATACGAGACCAACGAAAGAAAAAAAAAACGCGGACCTTTTTAGCAGGGTGAAAAATCAAATTTCGCAGCAAGAATGCGAACTACTTTCTGTTTCTTTTGTTGACTGCAGCTGCAGAGCATTCATTCTGTAATTTTTTTCTGCTATCATTCTTTCCCGATTTCTTCATTGTCGCTTTTCTTTCTTTTTTCCTCCGATGACAATTTCATTTGTCATGCTGAAAACTTTCCTGCACGACTTCATGTTATCAAAGCTTAACAAATACATCATGTAAATGGTGCAACTTTGAGAACATGAATGCTTTTGAACACCATGCATCATTTCTTACAAATTTTCCAACTCGTTCAGTTTCATTTTTGGAAATTCCCCCTCGCTTATGAAGCTTAAATACAACACAAGGGGAATAACATTTAACAACTCAGGAGAGGGAAAACATTGCGCGGGGGGGGGGGGGGATCGTGATTACAGGAGATAACTTTACTCCGCCTGACTTCCGTTTTTGGCAAAATTTTCAAGCTGAAAAACAAATATCTATGGAATGGAATGAAATGATATTTAACAATACTGGGTATAAGAAACATCTCAAGAAAAAAAAACCCACGATTGTGGGGGGGAATTGTTTAAACTCCGTTAACTTACGCTTTCGAAACACAAATATACCGTCCCCAAATGGGAAAGACACCCCCTCCCCCAAGAAATTCTCTTCAGTTTTGCATCGGTCTGGAAAATGACCCAAATGATGGCAAAGCGGAATTCCACGAATACGTGGAAGAATCTTGTTATGAATATGGGATTCACGACTAGTAATTAATAATAATTGAGCCAACATCGAAAATAGCATTGAAGGAAATAACACAGTCCCTCTCCCTCTCCGCTAAACCATTACAGAGCAATTGGGGAAAAGTAAAGTTATTACCACTGGTGAATTAATTTCTCTTTCACACAGCCTTATACATGCTAAAAAGATAAAAATAAAATAATCCAGTAGGTATATAAATTATTTCACATGCAGTTGTATAAGTCTGAAGAATTAAATATATTGCTACATGCGAGTCCATATATAGCTACATGTGAGTCCCGATTGAAGTGTTTTTAAAGAGAAAAATTATAATTTTAGTTATAGGAGTATACTACAAAGGAAATGGATAATTATTTTTATTCTGACATTGTGTAGTTGTCATAAAGTACCTTCCTGACATTCTAATAATTTTGATCACAATCATACCAGAATACACGCTCTGTACGTGCTTGCAGTGGCAGACGCCACTAACTCTGCGGGGAGCAAGCTCCTCCTACTTTAGCAGATCACCTCAACCGAAGGTCACGACCTGACCCACAGAGAAGACCTTGATAACAGCTGGTGCCTTGAACGCTTCAGCGCCCTAACTACGGAGCAGCTTTTGTATGCGACAGATACAAACACGCCAATCTAGTTAGTCACTGGTAAATTGCGGGACTTCCCTCTTCACGCAAAAAGCTGTTTGCCATTTTCATCGATTTAATTACAGTAAAAACATTGACAAAGTAGATTTTTCCACTTCAGAATAGGAAAACCACATCTGTTAAATACATAAATTAAACGCAAAAAATTCTTGTCGCCCGCATGAAATTTTTAGGCGCCATGGCGACCTGGCGCCCGGGTTTTGTCGAGCCCTGCTTGTAACTACACTGAAAAAGTGCAATTACTGACATTGCAACCACAGACTGTTAGTAAAACTGATTTAAAGGGAGAGTTACCTACAGTATCAAAGTACCTCATAGGTAAATCACACAAGGTTAGAAGAGAAAAGTGAATCTATGCTCAACCTGACCCCTACAGTGGGCATCCATTGTCTACAGAAGCTGCAACTCTGGCATTGTCATACTACCTAGATGATAGTACAGGCTGTACTAGGGATAGTCCAAACAAAAATGATGATGTTTGTATTAGAGATGATAATGGTGAGAAAACTAAAAAGGTAAAAAGATTTATGACAAGATCAATCAAAATAGGCATACAGGCTAATGAAAAAAGACAACCCAAATATAAAAATTGGTCTTTCAAAGTTTTACACTCTACGTCCAAAGTGGGTCAAAATTCAGCCAATACAAGCAGTATGCACTTGTATTTATTGCAGTAATCTGAAACTTATATGTACAGCTCTCCAAAATATAACAAACACACAAATTGAGGAAGAAGTTATTTTACAGAAGTGTTTATGTGACAGAATAAGCAATGAAGATTGTTGGCTCCAAAAGTGTGGTGACTGCCCCAGCACAGAAGCACTGACAGTTGGAACTATTTGCTTGAATGAAGAAGCTACATTTGCTATTTGGAAAGGTGGTGACCTCATAATAAAATCTGTATCTGTCCAAAAGTTTCTGCAAGATGTAAGACATTGGGTGAAGAAAGCAATTTCTCATAGCAAAATCAGGAAAATCCAAAGAGAAGGAACAGCTGAAGCAAAAATATCTGTGAAAGAAAGTTCTGACATTCTAGTTTTACATTTTGATTTTGCTGAAAATTGGACAGTGATACTGCCCGATGAAATACAAAGTTACCACTGGCAAAATGTTCAGATTTCACTATTCACATGTGTTGCATATCTTGAAAAAGAGATAAAAAGTTTTGTTGTAGTGTCTGATGATACAGCTCATGCTCTCTGTGCTATAGATTATAAAAAAGAAATTTCTAAGTTGTGCCAATTAGAAAATACACTGCTGGACAATTGCTAAGGACGGATCATAAACGGCTATATAGCGCATAAAAAAGTAAGTGTGGTTGGATGCCAAGTGAAATAAAATAATGTCAGAATGTCAGGACATTACAAGAAAGACAATTTATTGTGCTCTGAAATCCAGAAGGCTTTGAAACGTGTTCAAGGGACAAACAGGCCATTTTGTGCAGAATACGTAAACATGAAAAAAATGCAATTACCGTCCGCAGGCGTTCCGGCGTAAGATGTCAATACGGAATATGCCCACCATGGAGGGCGATGCAAGATTACACACGTCGTGTCATGCTTTGTACAACATTATCAAGTAGCTGTTGGGGTAATTTATCCCATTCCTCTGTCGGTGCACGGAGGAGGGTGTCCTTGTTTATTGGAGGGCATTGGCGACCAGCAAGACTCCACCCCAAAGCATTCCACACATTTTCAATGGGATTAAGATCTGGAGAACGTGCTGGCCATACGAGGCGTTGAATATCCTCGCTCTCAAGACACTCCTGGACAGCGACTGTTCGATGACATGTTGCGTTGTCGTCCATGAAAATGAATCTATCACAGACAGCACCACGGAACATGCGAACATGAGGTAGCAGAACATCATTAATGTATCGTTGGCCAGTCATAGCCCCAGTTGAAAGCACATAGAGGGACGTACGGCCATTGATCATGATGCCAGCCTATACCATGACACTACACGTCGGATATCGGTCCCTTTCCTGTATGTTTGCTGGACAATATGCAGTACCACTATCACGCCAGATCAGTTGTCGTCGACAATCAGACGATAGACTGTATCTACTCTCATCTGAGAAGAGGACAGCAGACCAGTCGTTATCAGTCCAATTGCGATGTTGATGGCACCATTGCAAACGGGCGGTACGGTGACGTCTGGACAATGGGATGCACACAACAGGACGGCGGGCGTATAGTCCTCCTTCATGCAAACGTCTGGCGACAGTTTTTTGGAAGATCCGCTTGCCAGTAGCAGCCACAAACTGATTTGCTACCTCACTAGCTGTGCTTCGCCGGTGTCTTTTTGTTGATAGCACTATGTACCGATCTTCTGGAGGTGTCATACTGCGAACACGACCTCCACCGTGACGTTTGCTACACTCTCCATTTGTTTGAAATGATTTCCAAAGCCTTGAAAAAACACTGTGGCTGACGTCGAACTCCCTGGCAACATCTGTTATTGTTCGCCCTTCTGCAAACTCGCAATAATACGGCCACGCGTAAAATCATCTAGGTGGTGTCGGGAAGTCATACTGAAAATTGCAAGTTCGTCAATTGATTCTTTCCCTTTCAACTTTGCGTTTGAACAACAACGGTCAATACGCGTCAAATCCTTTATATCTCTTATCAGCGCTATGACGTCACGAACAAGTTCGGCAATCCAAAATTTGCATACGCACAACACGTCTTACTGTATCCCGCACTTATGCTAATTTCCACATTTTCCTGCCTTCCATTTTATGGTTGCTATCGTTGCTATTGTCATCCGTCCTTAGCAATTGTCCGGCAGTGTATTAGATCACTTGTTTACATTTTCGATGAGTCTACTGGACATTTCAAAAATAAATACCAAATTTATGAACTTTCTAAAAATAATCGAATTGAGGAAAAAAAAAGTGGATTTTTTCACCGACTGGGCATGGTAAAAGTTCATGTGATGCTATAGGTGGGCTATGTACGCATTATGCAACAAAGTTTTATCTCCAAATAGGGTCTGTGCAAGCCATAAGAGATGCAGCTTCATTTGTTGCTGAACTTTCTTATCTTTTTACAAAATATAACACTACTGATTCTTGAAGGTAAAACTGTTCAAGCCTACAGGTCTTGTACGGAAGAAAAATGGGGGCTAATGTAAAACCTGTTGTAGGAATACAATCAAAACATTACTGGTTGGTTAAAAATAACGAGTCTTATATGGGACGTTCAATTAAACATCAAGTTGAAACATCCAGCCAGGTGAAAAACAATTACTCAGTAAGTGATTTCTAGGTAGGTGAGTTTGTTGGGTGTGTTTATGACAATAATTGGATTGGTGGATAGGGCAGATTACAGGTATATCTTGAGAGCTCAATGACATAACTGTGTCATTTATGCATTCCCACGGTTTAGCTAAAGGGTTCCAGTGGCCAGAGGAACCCGGAAAGAAGAATGTCCAATGCCATTAGAAAATGTGCTGCTTAAAAGTAAGGAATCCTACTCCACTTGGACTATCTGCATGACTCCATTCTTTTGACCAATAGGAGCTCAGAAAAATCAACCACATCTACTGTGCCTAATCCTTCTATATAAATCTTTTACATGTAACTTTATTAATATACTGCTAAGAAATTGTTTACCATCTAAAAGGCTATTTGTGAAGTTTTTTTATGAAAGTAAAATTAATAAAGAAATTGCAATAATACCAAGTGTCAAAAAAATTGTATGTTATTGAATTACAATGTTATGTTCTGCACATTTTTTAGTATATGTTTTTGTGCTGAACTTCAAAATATAATGTAATTGTACTAATCAAACACCAGTAACCTATGTTTTAACTTTGAAACCTGATTAAACTATGTTTTCAGTGAAATATGGACAATCTATTGCATTTTGTGCTGTATTATGCTGAAAACGTGCAATCTTTAAAAAATATATATAAAATTAACCAGGCAAAAATACACTATTCTGCAATGAGCAATTTATTAACAACTAAGAGGACATCAAATGGGCAGATTTTCAGATTTTTTAAAATGGGGTTTTTGAGTTAATGTCATTCCAAAATTGCGCTTTTTTGATCTTCTGCATAACTTAAAGTTAAATTTTATGGACTGCATGCATCCCAGGTTTAAAATAAAATTTGCTGTAAAACTACCATTGAGGGACTTTAGATTGCCATCCTTACTTACCTGAAAAATAATTTAGTTGGGAAAAAAATTCCAAAAAGCCAAAAAAAAATTTTTTTTGCAATTATATTTTTTTCCCTTATTAATAATGTCAGTCAGGCTTATTCAAACTATGCCAAGTTAAAATTTAATTCAATAGCTACAAAATAAAAAAAAATTAAGTGAGTAGATTAAACAGTTTTGAAGCAGCGCTTGTTTTAAAATACAGCATTTTCCCCATTTTTCAAAGATCGCTAGATTTTAGCCAAACTTCAAAATGCTGTAGCTGGAGAAAAAAATAATTTTTTTAGGAAAGTCCTTTCAGGATATTTTATGGCTTCAGTAGTTGTAACAACTGTAATTTTTGGGAACAAATCTAAAATGGTCACCTGACATGCCCCGCCTGAGTTGAGATGGAATGACTCTATAATTCAAATTTTTGAAGTAATCCATTGACTTTCCGCTAGAGGGAGTAAAGGTAAATTGCGCTTTCCTGGATATTTCTGCTTCTAAAACTCCTATTTGAAAAATTCTTCCTGCGCCAGATACAGCTGCTGACAAAAAAAAAAAAAAAAAAAAAAATTGTAATTTCTATTTATTTATTTTTATAAAATATGGTTTGGCCACCAGGGGGCACAAGCATTAAATTTCTGCTTTGTAGGTATTTGCAGCAGAACTTCAGATTCTAACCCCCCTAAAAAAATTATTTCATGCACCGATACCGCTTATGTCGCTGAACATTTGAGAATATTTTCTTCTTAAAAGGCGCAGATGGCTATCTCATTTCTCTCAATATCTCTGCCTCTGAAAGTGGGATTTGAAAAATTTCTTCTTTGTTAGACAGTGTTTCCAGTGTAAAATGTTTCTCATATAATTTCAAAATGTTCAAGTAATGCATAGACTTTCTGCTAGGAGCTTCTGCTAGGAGGCGTAAATATAAATTGTGTTTTCCTCAATATCTCAAATTCTAAAACTCCGATTTGAAAAATTCTTTCTGCACCGGATACAGTTTCTCATAGGAAATGCTTTGCATATAATTTGTAATATTTGATAAATAATGGTTTTGACATCAGGGGCGTAAGAGTTGATTTCTGCGTATGATGTATTTGCAGTAAAATCTGAGCTCCTGAAAATTTAATTTAAAAAATTATTTCGTGGACCGATACCACTCACATCGAAAAACTGTTTGAAAATACTTTCTTCTTAAAATAATGCATAGTTTTCCCTGCCAAGAAGCGTAGATGCATACCTTATATTTGTCGAATCTATGTTTCTAAGAGCCCGATTTGAAAAATACTTTCTTTGTTGGCGAGCATTTCCGCTGCGAAATGTTTCCCATATAATTTTAATTTTTTCTTAATGCTAAAGTCTGCCGCCAGAAGGCGTCAGATGACGTTTCAGTTTACAGCAATATCTGCGGGATTACAAACCAGACTGAAAAACTTCTTTCTTCGGTCAGATACTACTGTTTTCCATACCAGTTTCATTGATTTTGAATAGCTTTGGTAAATTTAATTTGCATCCAAACGGATTCAAAAGACGTGCTCATTACAAACGAAAATTCGGTGTCATCTTTCTTGTTTCTTCATTTCATAATTAAAACTAGGTATGAAATATTTCAGATTTCTGATGATATTTAGCTAAATCACAATGTTATGTTCTCATATTTGAACTACCTAATCTATCGTGTTTTGTAGATGGTATGATCGGGAGGGAGTGTTGCAACCTTGAATGCATGTGTAATTCATTTGTAGATCTTTATATCAGAATGATAAAGTTCAAGTAAGATTAAGGAATAAATTAATGCCTAAATAATAAATTATTTCTGAAGAAAAAGTGTAAATATATGGAAGTTGCTTTAAATAATTACGTTTTCTTTCTGTTTCTCAACGAACTTCTAAAAGCAGTTGTCAAAAAAAGGGGGTTGTGGGAATTAGGACATACTTTTTAGGAGGGGGTGTCAACAATTAGACAAAATGCGACATGGGGAGTCTAAATATAGTAAAAAATCACGGACATACTTAATGGATGGCCACATACTGGTTTTTTGCTGGAAGTGGAGGATGCGTCTTGGTAATCTCCATGGGTGCAAATTGCTGTATACTGATGACGCAGTCCTGTTGGCAGAGTGCAAAAGTGAGTTGCAGAGTATGTTGTCCCTGACAAAGTTTGTATGAAATTCAAACTGAGTATAAAAAAGGGAAAAACCAAAGTTAAGGTTTTTGAGTGAGGAACTCATAGTACTGAATGCATATTAAATCTAAATGGATCTGTGATTGACCAAGTGAATGAATTTGTGTATTTGGGAAGCGTGTTTGACAGAGAGAACAAACTAGATGGGTAAATTAGTGGGCAAGTTAATTCTTCATCAGAAATCATTGCAGCTTTAGGAGGATTTCACAGGAATGATGGTTTCTTGAGAAAGTCCCGAATGGCTATGTATGAAAGTGTAACTGTTCCTAAACTGATGTATAGCAGTGAAACCTGACTGTGTGCTGGAGAGATGCGTTATTTATGGGGGGGGGGGGCAAGAGACTCTGATCGCGTTGGGAATGAAGAAGTGTAATGTCAGTAAGGTGGAGACTAATATTCTTAGGTGGTTTGGCCATGTTGAAAGGATTGAAGATGTTTACTAAGATTCAGCCAAGTGGCACGAAGCAAAGGTAGAGAGGAAGGCCAAGGAAATCATGGGAGGACCAGATTCAGGAAAGTCAGCATGAGAAAAAGATTATGAGTACGAAGTACAGAAGGTCTTGTGTATGCCATGTGATGGACTTCAGTCAAGCTTGAACTGGGTGGTGCCAAGATCGCTGTGAATGGAGACATTTGGTACAGCAACAGTAAGTAAATTCTCAGTTAAAAATTTATCTGGCAGATTTCCTTTCTTTGTAATGCTAACCTCTGAATCTCAGAGTACAGTTTAGTGTGATTGATTTGAGGAATTACAACCTGTTTCCAATCAGCACGCCAATGTCTGTGTTCAATACCCCAGTGCAAAATGAGGTATCTGTAGTTGAGCGTCAAAGAAATGCACAGCACAATAGGCTGCTAGTGACTAGTCCTCTGTTCAGCAGATGATGTCAAACTGTGGTAGAGAACAAAGCCTGAGCTGTGACAGTGTTCCATTGCTGTGCTAAAATCATGGATGTCACTGTGAGATCGGTCACTGTCATGCGGTAGCTATCTGTCATCTTGTACAACAGATGATGTTAAAAGTGTGATTTTTGAGACATGACGATTATGGGCAAAACACGTAACAATATTAACAAAGAAAGATGACTTGATCACGCTAGTTACGTTAACTAAAACTTTTACAAAAAGTTCGTAAGTTGGAAGCTTTCGACCTTATCTTAGGTCTTCATCACGCCAATGGAGGACTAAGATTGTTGCCAGATTCTACATTTGAATTTTTCCTATTTTTGTTGCCAAAACTTAGAATTGATCTCCAGATCAACGGAATGTAGAGAGGAGATTCGGAGTTGCAAGTCATTGAGTTGAAAATAATTTCTATGCTTTCACGGTAACGGAGGACAAAACGATTGTCAAACGAAGCAATTCGTTTTGCTTCGTTCCAGTGGGGAACTGCAGATGTGTCTTCCATTGTCAAAATAGACAAGGCAGTGTTGGGATTGCCTTTCGAAACATCTTTTCTATGTTCTAAAATTCTATGGCTAATGCTCCTGTATGTGCTTCCAATGTATAAGTTATCCCCAGTAGAAGAAGAGATAGGAATGCAGTAAACTCCTGGGAGGTTCAGGCTTTCAACTTTGTCCCTATCCCTTTGTAGAAGTTTCAAGATGTTTGGGGTAGATTTAATGGCAAGATGGTAACCAAAACTTCTAAAAAGAATCTGTAACTTATAAGCATAGGAAGGATGGTAAGGAACAGAACCACAGAATTTCAGGTCTTCTTTCTTGTGAGGAAGGAGGCATTCGATTTTCGAATGGTTTTCATATTTCTTTATGAGGGAGTTGACTGTAACAGCAGGGAAACCATGAGAGAGGGCTATTGTAGAAATTTTGGAGAGTTCTTCTTGAAGAGAGAGTTGGCTGTTGCAAATGATATGAGCCCTGTGGATGTAGGACTTCAATGCTGCAAGCTTGTAGAGATGCAGGGTGCAAGATTTGTAGGGAATGATGTTAGTGGCTGCAGAAGGTTTTCGATAGACGGAACGAGTAATGGAGAGATCAGCGTTTCTGCAGATAGATACATCCAGGAAATCAATTTTGTGATTTACTTCCTTAGATATAGTGAGCTTAATGGAAGGAAATTTTTCTGTAATGGAGTTGATCAGTATCTGTAGCTCAGACTCTGGAATGTGGCCAGCTAATGAAAATGTCGTCTACATATCTTAACCATAGGGAAGGTTGAAAAGGGTGTAGAGGAAATATGGAAACTTCAATATGTTGCATGTAGATTTCAGCAAGCAGAGGGGAAAGAGGTGAGCCCATGGGGAGACCAGATTGTTGCCTATACACAATTTTGTTGAAAACAAAACAACTATGTTGATGAATAGTGTGGAAACAATCATAAAGATCTTTGATAAGAGGACCGGGGGTTCAAAATGAAGAATCAATTTCTTCATGAGGAGCATGTAGGAATCAAAATATGGTACAGAGGGAAACAAAGATTCTACATCAAGAGTATACAGATTATCACAAAGCCTGAACCTCCCAGGAGTTTACTGCATTCCTATCTCTTCTTCTACTGGGGATAACTTATACATTGGAAGCACATACAGGAGCATTAGCCATAGAATTTTAGAACATAGAAAAGATGTTTCGAAAGGCAATCCCAACACTGCCTTGTCTATTTTGACAATGGAAGACACATCTGCAGTTCCCCACTGGAACGAAGCAAAACGAATTGCTTCGTTTGACAATCGTTTTGCCCTCCGTTACCGTGAAAGCATAGAAATTATTTTCAACTCAATGACTTGCAACTCCGAATCTCCTCTCTACATTCCGTTGATCTGGAGATCAATTCTAAGTTTTGGCAACAAAAATAGGAAAAATTCAAATGTAGAATCTGGCAACAATCTTAGTCCTCCATTGGCGTGATGAAGACCTAAGATAAGGTCGAAAGCTTCCAACTTACGAACTTTTTGTAAAAGTTTTAGTTAACGTAACTAGCGTGATCAAGTCATCTTTCTTTGTGATTTTTGAGGTCCATTTCTCAGATTTCTGTGTGTTCAAGCATCATCTGTCCACAGACTGTATGCATCACCGTACTACCATCTTGTTTCGTATGAGAAACAACTTCGCGGTAGGAAAATCCAGCTTCTTTCATCCCAGCAATCCTTTCTTGCTCAGTCTGTCAGATGTCCATAATACGAATTTCGCGACGGGGCAGAGTAAGACACATCCTTTCAACTCAATGTCGACTCTTCAGTGATTGCAACATCTCGTTTGAGTCAGTTCCTTTATTCCCTAGACTGGACATTTCGGAGGGCACTGCTCCAAATCCGAATGCGCATTTTCATTGACATTTTAATCATTTGCATGTCTCAACTTGTTGTATATATCCTCTAAGTTTCAAACCAATACCAGCAGTCCTTCATGGTGTTGCAATTTTCACAAACAGTAGTGTATTTGAAGTTACTCATATTTCCCCAACATTTACCTATGAATTTAGACAGGACACAAAAATAATCATTTGTGCATTTGGCAGCTCAATTTCAAAATGTCTTTAAAATAAATACATGGGTGAACTTTAGTCTGGGAATGTGATTTTGCTTACAGATGATATTGCATCCATTTCAATCACTTAGCACCGTGCCAAGGATGTTTTAATCCTCACGGCACCTTCCCCAAAAACAGCTCTTAAAAGGTCATTATTTTGTGAGTTTTTGTTTTAATAACATATTCTGGGCTCAAGGCCTGCATTAATTTAGTCCTCATCTCAAGCGCTTTTTCTTTTATTACAATAGTAAAAATTTTTGAGCTCTATATAAAGTAACAGAAGCTACATTTTAGGTGTTTGAGTTCTATTACTTGATGACAAATATTACTTCTGTTGGATAACAGAAATATTTTTGGTGCTAGTCTTTTCATTCCAAGAGCTGTTTCCAATGGAAAACAAAAGCAAACACAGCCAACACTACAGTTTATTTAATGTTATTCGATTCAGTTAGCCACACGTATTTCTGGTAATTACTTACATTATAACACCTGGTATATGATCAGTTCTCTTCCTTCTGTGTAGTTCTGGAAGAGCTGATGCTGAAAAAGGAAAACATGCTGAATTTTAAGAGTGACCACACACAATGAGTAACACAAACAAACTCACATCCCCACTGAACACCTCCATAACAGTCTGCAGACCATCATAGGCTGAATCACAGAAGACCTGCTTGCAGTAGACAGTGATGACACAACGAGAGAGAGAGAGAGAGAGAGAGAGAGAGAGAGAGAGAGAGAGAGAGAGAGAGAGAGAGAGAGAGAGAGAGAGAGAGAGAGAGAGAGAGAGAGAGAGAGAGAGAAAGAGAGAGAGAGAGAAAAAGAGAGACAGCAGAGCAGCACAAGAGAAGAGGACGGATGTGGCACCACTATCATCATCAACCGTAAATAAAAGCAACACGTTCGCAGATTTTAAGTTCACCCAAATAAACAAACTAAAATTAGAGATTGCATAAAAAAGAAAAGAATAAGAGCATAATCACCTTCTCAATGAGTTTTTGCAGAGAAGCTTCAGAATGTTTCGTGAGCCTAAAAACAGTGCTCTTGTGAAAACTTGCAATTCCTGGGGAATTTTCTTCAGGTACACTAAGAATGCCGTTATAGCCAAGAGCATCAAGCCTTGGCTCTAAAACATCTTGGTAAAAATGCTTAGTTACTTCTTGTAAGCAAATGACATCTGCTTTCAGTTTGTGTAGTTCATTTATGAGTTCATCCTTTTGAGAGGAACCATCTTCAACAATACAACCTAAGTTATATGATGCGAACTCAAATGTTTTGTCCTTTAATAAAGACAGTACATCTTCTTTCAAGGAAGAATTAAAAACATAACGACGACTGGATGAAACTAAAACTGACTGGTCTTCTGCAGCACCATCATTGTGAATGCCATCATGTGCACCATTTGCTTTTGGCACAGGATGTTCTTCAACCCTTGATTCCTTTCCACCTGGGAAGGGTCCACTTACACCATCCCCAACTATTTCAATACTTTTTATTGAATCATCACTATTTGAATGCACTCCATTTAATGAGCTTTCTTTATCTTGCTCCAGAGACAGGAATGCATTTGATGAGTTTTCAGTGTCAGCAGTGTTAGTGTTTTCAGGTGATTCCAAACAATTAACATCAGAATCTGATTTGTTAGTATCTTCCTGAATATTTACATATTCAACATTTTCTTTTGAATCAGGTACAACATTGCCACGATCACTAGAACTCTGCGATGACTCTGAAGACACTGTCTGTCTATCACCAGACAAAATTTCAACATTTTTGTCCGTGTCCTTGTCAGCACTGGCAGTAGCATCTCCTGAAGGAGTGGGAGAGTCTAAGTCAACATCCTCTATCTTATCAATGATGTGTGGAACTTTCTCAACACACTCAGAAGAAGGAATAGGTGTAGGTGATGAACTTTCATCACTATTTTCTACATCATGCACAGTTGGTGACATTTCAGCTTTTTTAGTTCCTTTTTCTGACGGTAAAGACTCACCTTCATTTTCACTTCCAGAAGCAATATCAATTACTTCTTCTTCTTTGCCTCTTGGTAAATCCTCTTTTTCTTTTGGTTCTGGTACACTATCTTTTGGTTCTGGTACACTATCTTTTGGTGAAGGTACTTCTATGGGTTCCACATTTTCTTCAATGCACTCCTCCTCCCCTTTAGACACTTCAGATGCTGGTGGTTCAACACTAGGAAGAGGACTTTTGGGCTCCTCTGGCTTTGAAATAACTGGTTTGTCAACAACAGATACCTCTGATGATTTCTGTTTTTCATTTGAAACTGAAGCATCTGCAACAGCAGGGGCAACATCCACTTGGTCCACTTCCATTGGTTCCTCATCACTTTGTTCCTTTTCCACACTACTGTCATCTTTTATTACATCCACAGAATCTTTTTACATTCAGGAAGAACATCTTTCTTATCAGATGCAGAATCACTTTCTTCCTTGTCTTGAATTTTATCATCAACAGAGGATTTTTCAATTTCATCTTCTGTATCCTCTTTAGGTTGTATTTCATCTACACTACTAGCATCACCAGCATCTTCTACCTTAGTGTCTAATTTTATCCTTTTTTGCTCACTTTCCACAGTTTCTTCAGCATCAGAATCCATCTTTCGTTTTTCAAGTTCTCGTCACTAGTTTTAGATTCATCTGCAGTACCTTCTTGGGAATGTGATTCTTCTGTTTCTTGTGCGTCCATGAGATCTTCACCTTCATCAACACCTGCATCTTCATCTGCATCTGGTTCCGACTTTCCACGTGATGACCTTTTCTTCTGCGTTGCAGCAGGCTGACTCGTAGACCCTCTGGAACTTCTACGAGAGCCTTTATTAGATGGTGTTCCAGAAGACTGCCGAACTCTTGTACTGCGTCTTGTACTTGAACTAGTTTCATCAATACTTTCACTCTCTTTGCGCTTTTGCCCAGGTGTATCCTTTTCATCTTTGTCTTCAACACTTTTATTTTTACTCTGCCTACGGTTGCTTACTCTTTCTGACTTGGATTTGCCTTTCACAGGGGTTGCTTTACTTGCAGAATTTGGAGCTTTTCTTTTGCTTGAGCCTTTCGACGACTCCTCCTCACCTTCAGACTCATTAAAGTCATCATCAGCATCATCATCTAACAACTTTTTACGTGTTCGAGATTCCTCTTCACCATCACTCTCTTTGTAATTCACCCGACCTGTGGATCGTCTCGACGACCTGACTCTTGAAGCAGGAGATTCCACTCCTACTTCTTTACCAGACTTGCTGCTCGAACTTTCCGATGGTGAAGAACTTGTCTTTCTGGTACCAACACTGGTACGACTCCTGGTGACCCTTGATTCAGCAACAGATGCAGCAGTTTGAGCAGCTGTAGAGCTACGGCGTGATCGACTAGCTTCCCTGCCTGGGGAACTTTCCACTTTGGCTGCAGCTCTTCCTGAACGTCGGGGAGTATCCTAGTTAAAGAGAATATCAGGTAAATATGTTTAATACACACAAACATGTGTTACAGAAAAATATTGGATATATAAATAAGTTTTGAGGGATTTCCGTTCGGTGCTATACTTATTACTGCTCGCATGTATTTTAAGGTGGCAACACTGCGATATTGCAGTACGAGACGCCAGCTGTCAGAGTCAGTATACGACGCTCGATTGAGGTGCGAGACGTATTTGTTTTACTCGATGGAAAATGGCAACTTTCGTCCCGACAAAACAGCATTTGCAGGAAGTGTTAGTGCATTACTTTATTGTCAAGAAAAGTGCTGCCGACAGCTATCGCTTAATGTCAGAAATCTATGGTGAACATTCCCCATCCATAAAAACATGTGAGTATTGGTGTAGACAATTCAAAAGGAACAATTTCGATGTCAGTGATAAAAAACGTTCTGGACCACCCAAAAACATTGCTGATGCCGAATGTAAAGCTTTACTCGACAATGATCTGTGCCAGACCCAAAAAGAACTAGCAGCAGCATTAAATGTTGGTCTACCATGTGTTTCACAACGTTTATCTGCCATGGGAATGGTGCAAAAAGAAGGGAATTGGGTTCCACATGCTTTGCGGGATAGAGACCTTGAACGTCGGAAAACCTTTTGCAAATTGCTGCTTCAAAGACAAAAAAGAAAGTTTTTTTTTGCATTGTATTATTACTGCCAACGAGAAATGGATAAGGTACGAAAACCCTAAACAGCAGAAAGCATGGGTGAAGCCAGGTGAACCAGGTCCTTCAACGCCAAAATGCAATATCCATGGTTCAAAGGTAATGCTGTGTATCTGGTGGGACCAAAAGGGTGTGATCCACCATGAACTGCTGAAACCGTCAGAAACTATTATTGGTGATCGGTATTGAACCCAATTAATGCGTTTAAAACATGCTCTCACGCAAAAACGGCCGGAATGGGAGAATAGACACAACAAAGTCATCTTACAGCATGACAACGCAAGACCACATGTTTCTCGGCCAGTGAAAAAGTACTTAGAAGGATCCGACTGGGAAGTTCTACCCCACCCGCCATATTCACCAGATATTGCGCCATCAGATTACCATTTGTTCCAGTCGATGCAGTCAGCACTTTCTGAAGAACGGTTTAGTTCTTATGAAGACATCAAATATTGGCTGGACAACTAGATCTCTTCCAAGGAACTGGAATTCTTCCTTCAGGGCATACGTTCACTGCCCGAAAGATGGGGTAAAGTTGTAGCTTCAGAGGGAGCATACTTCGATTAATATTAAAATATTGTTTCTGTTTTCCAACGTGTTTTGTTCACCACAAATCCCTCATAACTTATTTATATACCCAATATACTTTTACATTTATTTTTGTCAGTTTAAACTGAAATCCACACAAATTATTTTGTTCATCATCACTTAATATATACATAGGCCATTCAAACAGTAAAGAAACTGATGTCATATTACCAAAAGAAACCCTTGCAGAAAAATGCAGCAGCCAGTGTCGAAACACCTGCGAGGTCAGTCACATGACAACACATCGTTAGAGCGTTCTGCTAGCTCATTCTTGTAGTAGAGTGCATAGAGTTCAGACGTGTTTCTGTAACGCAGTATGGATTTAAAACTGGAGCAAAGAGCAGCTATAAAATTTTGCGTACGTTTGAATAAAACCGCCACAGAAATGCATGAAATGATTAAAACATCCTATAAGGAAGATTTTTGTCCTGTGCTAAAGTTTTTGAGGAGTACGAGAAATTTGTGAATGGTGAAGAGTGTCTGGAAGATGTGCCACACTCCGGTAGGCCTTCGACTTTGACTGCTGAGGTTTTTTTCAATGCCATCGAGGCACTACTGCACGAAGACCACCCAATGACCACACTCCATTATAGCACTTTACTAGTTCATTCTTGCAGTTGACTGCATAGAGTTTAGATGTGTCTCTGTAACCCAGTATGGATTTAACACCGGAGCAAAGAGCAGCTATAAAATTTTGCGTACGTTTGAATAAAACCGCCACAGAAACGCATGAAATGATTAAAACATCCTATAAGGAAAATACTTTGTCCCGTGCTATAAAGTTTTTCAGGCGTACAGGAAATTTGTGAATGGAGAAGTGCTTGGAAGATGCACCGTGCTTCGTTAGGCCTACGACTACAGAGGTTAATTTCAACACCACCGAGGCACTCTTGCACAAAGACCACCAAATTACCATTGAGGAGGTTCCTAATGAGATACAGGTGCCCGTTGGCGACATTGTGAAAAACTGGTTGGGGTACTGAAAAGCCGCTGCAAAGTGGATTCCCCATTTGGGATGAATCGAAGGCAAACCGTGTTATCACTTGTCACCAATGAAAGTGCCGGCTAAGACGTGAGTCACGCTCTTTGGAGCGAGTAGTCACATGTGATGAAACATTTTTTCACCATTTCAATCCAAAAAGAAAACAGAGCAAGCACCAATGAAAACGTCTACAGGGTCCCCAACCCAAGAAAGCAAAGGTTCAATACGTGAATGGAAGGTCATACACCTGGTTTTTGTTTGATAAAAAGGGAATTGTGTATGACCATGTTGTTCCACAATGGAAAACTATTACCTGTGCCAATAAAAGAGTGGTAAGCAATGCACGTAACTAACAAACAAATTAAGAAGATGGTAGTGTAGAACACGCTAAATTACGTATAAAAGTTTAAAGGGAAATATATTTCAGCCATTACTATCGCCTTCATTAGTGCGACTACGATTGGTTTCGTTGCCAGATTGGAAAGGTAAGTTTTTTAATGGTAACTCCGGGTGATGTGATGCAATGGGGGATTTCCAGATGTGTGGAACAAAAATGGAGAGCTCAAAGTTGCAATTTTTGGAAAATAAAATTTCCAAATCTCAGAGCATACCGATTTCGGAAGGGTCACCCAGAGTTACCATTAAAAAACTTACCTTTCCAATCTGGCAACAAAACCAATCGTAGTCACACTGATGAAGGCCATAGCAATGGCAGAAATATACACTGCTGGCCACCCAAAATGCAACACCAAGAAGGACACGAGATAGCAAAGCCACATTTACTGGACACATGACAGATACAAAGATGAAACGATTGAGCTTACAGGCCTGTGTGACTTGCGGAACACGCAGACATTAATAGTTTGTGTGGCCCCCATGGCTGGCAATAACGGCCGCTACACGGCGCGGCATCGAACGGAAGAGGCTTTGGATGGGGGCTTGGGGTATGTCGGTCCAGGCTGCTTCCCCACGTTGCAACAGTTCATCAGGCGTAGCCGCGGGTGGTGTTTGCCAGGACACTCGGTTGCCGATCAGCGACCAGACGTGTTCAGTGGGCGACATATCGGGAGAACAGGAGGGCCACAGCAGCAGTGACACCTGGTGGGCCGGGAAGAATTGTTGCACGATGCGTGGCATGTGCGGGCAAGCATTGTCCTGTTCAAACGTGGTTGCTGGCAGGTCCTGCAGGTAAGGGAGGACTACAGGCTCCAAAACGTTGGAGATGTAACAGTGGCTGTTGAGTGTACCGGCGATGCGTACCAGAGGGGTGCGGTTGTCATAACCAATTGCGCCCCAAACCATAAGGCCAGGCAAAGGGCCGGTATGGCGATCCATAATGCAGGCGTCATACGGTCTTTCGCCGCGGTGCCGCCACACGCAGATCCGACCAGCGTGGTGTTGCAGGCAGAAGTGGGATTCATCGGAGAAGACAATGTCGTGCCATTCCGTAGTCTAGGTGTGGCGTTCAGCGGCCCACTGCCGCCGCACTTGTCGGTGGTGTAACGTCAATGGTAATCGGAGCAATGGCCACCATGCAACAAGTCCCTGCTCCTGCAGACGACGTGCAACGGTACGTGCTGACACAGGTTGTTGCGCAACACACCCTAATTCCAGCGCTAACGTTCTTGATGTGGCAGTGCGAGCCGTCAATGCCCGCCGCACAACATGCCGGTCTTCTCGTTCGGTGGTGTGCTGCGGCTGCTGCAATCGCTCACGTCAGTCTGTCTGTCCCTCCTGCACCCACCAAATTCATACTCACCTTACTGTGGCTGGATGTCGTCCCACACGAGCGCCGATGTCTCGGTACGATAAACCGCTGTAGCGATAAGCCACTATTCGTCCTCTGTCTAACTCCAAAACATGCTGGAATGACTGCCGTATTCTGCGACGAGGCATCACGAATCAGGAAGCTTCCCACGCACAGGTCCGGCAGCACAACGCACTTCCACTACTTACACCCCGCCTTCTGTGCACCCTTCTTATAGTGCTTCTCGGTGGCGTGCTGGGCGCACATGATTTGCATATGCCCTGCAATGCTAATCGTTTGCATGTCCTCTCACGGGCGACGCATGCTGCAAATTTCAGGCCAATCGGATGCCTCCTTCTTGGTGTTGCATTTTGGGTCGCCAGCAGTGTATTTGCCTTAAAACTTTTATACGTAACTTAGCGTGTTCTACACTACCATCTTCTTAACCGGTGCCAATTATTCTGAAGTTCTGGGAAGGTACCTCTAAAGAAAAAAATTTCCCCAAAATGCCCAAACTGGTTAGATTTTGGATCAAGATAATGTACCTGCACATCATGCTTTGCTTACCCAGCAGGTTACCTAAGATCTAGGAAGCAAAATGATGGCGCCGCACCCTACACAGTGATGGAAAGTTGCAAAACCATTTTTGTAGCAGCAAAATGCATTTTTGGAGCAGGTAAAATACATTTTTGGAGCAGCAAAATGCGTTTTCGGAGCAGGTGAAATACATTTTTGGAGAAGGTAAAATACATTTTTGGAGCAGCAAAATGTGTTTTTGGAGCAGGTGAAACATTTTAGGAGCAACAAAATGTGTTTTTGGAGCAGATAAAATACATTTTTTGTGTAAGAAAACATTTTTAGAGCAGGTAAAATATTAGTACATAGAACAAACTCTTAAGCAAAACATGTTTTGGAAATAGATGCACCTTACTCAAATTTAAAACATCTTGCATTGAAATACACACACACATATGCAAACATTTTAGTTTTCAAATAGATCAAAAAATTTAACCATAGCAGGATTCTATTATTAATCATTTATTTTACATAAAAATGTTTAATTTTTTGTTTGTTTTCTCAATATTTAATTGCTCACTTCTATTCTTTTCTAATTTTTTAAGATAGTTAGCCATGTTTTGTTTTGCTTCTTTTAATAGTATCTGTCCACTTTTTATTGCACTCATGTCTTTTTTTTTTTTTATTCCACATTCAATGTTCATCTCAGCATTGTTTAACATTTTATGAGGGAATCCAACTGCTGCAAATATTCAGCTTCTTCCCATTTCAAATCACCTTGTGAACATTCAATTTCTTCTCTTTTTTGCTTGTTTTGCTGCATTTTTTCCAGCATTAATCTGCTCTTGATATTTTCCCCAGGATTCTTTATAAGCTGTCAGAAGTTTTTTGGTTACATTAATTTTACTCACATCTCCATTTAATCTTTTGACATGATCTTTGTGCTTCTTGCTCTCCATATGACGCCTACAGTAATCGCGGCGGACTTGCGACATGCTAAAATTGCAGCCACAGGGCTTATAAAACGTGATTTAGCAAAACTTTAGATGCTTCATAAAAAGGCCTTTCTTTACTATACATACCGTGATACACTTGACGTTAAGTTTTATCCGACTTCATTCTTTTTGTTGTCTTAGCTGTTTCACTGCTATGTTTCGTTTTAATCTAAATTAACCCTTTCCACTCAAATAACTTTTTACCCATACTCACACAGAACTCGCATTTTTTTTTTTTTTTTTTCTGCAGTAGAGGCCTCAACTTAGCAGTGAAAGCTCAGCTTTAGCTCGCCAGCCCTGACATACGATCTATAGAGGCATCGTCAGCGTGGCGGCTGACACCCGACCTATTCGGCAAAAAAGAAATATTTCGCGAGCGTCAACATGCGAGCTATAGAGGCGTCATCGGCATGGAGGGTGACACTCGACACGCGAGATATTCGGTGAAAAAGAAATGTCTCGCAAGCCCCAACATCCGTATAGAGGCGTCATAGGCATGGCAGATAACACCCGACAAGCGACCTATTTGGTGAAAACGATATTCCTCGCGAGCGCCAACATGCGAACCATAGAGGCGTCATCGGCATGATGGGTGACACCCAACACGCAGATGAAGTTTCTTTTATTTTATCCGGTGAAAAAGAAACATCTGGCGAGCCCCTACATGCGAGCTATAGGGACATCATAGGCATGGCGAGTGACACCAAACGAAAAAGAAATGTCTCGCGAGCACCACCATGCGAGCTATTGAGGTGTCATCGGCATGGTGGGTGCCACCCGACACGCAAGCTATTTGGCGAAAAAGAAATGTCTCGCGAGCAGCAATATGCGAGATGTAGAGGCATCTTTGGCATGGAGGGTGACACCCGACATATTCGGCGAAAAAGAAATGTCTCGCAAGCCCCGACATACGAGCTATAGAGGCGTCATAGACGTGGCGGATGACACCCGACCTATTCGGTGAAAACAAAATTCCTTTGCGAGCGCCGACATGCGAGTCACAGAGGCGTCATCGGCATGGCGGGTGATACCCAACACAGAGATGACGTTTCTTTTTCTTTATCCGGTGAAAAAGAAACGTCTTGCGAGCCCCGACATGCGAGTTATAGAGACGTCATCGGCGTGGCGAGTGACACCCGACCTATTTGACGAAACAGAAATGTCTTGCGAGCATCGACATGCGAGCTATAGAGGCGTCATCGGCATGGTAGGTGCCACCCGACACATGCGATATTCGGCAAAAAGAAATGTCTCGCAAGCCACGACAGGAGCTATAGAGGCGCAGTGAGAGCGGCGGATGACACCCGACACACAAGCTATTCGGTGAAAAAGAAATGTCTCGCGAGCGCCAACATGCAAGATATAGAGGCATGCTTGGCATGGAGGGCGACACCCTACATATTCGGCGAAAAAGAAATGTCTCGCAAGCCCCGACATACGAGTTATAGAGGCATCATAGACGTGGCAGATGACACCCGTCCTATTCGGCGAAAAAGAAATTCCTCGCGAGCGCCGATATCCGAGCTATAGAGGCGTCACAGGCGTGGCAGATAACACCCGACACACAAGCTATTCGTTGAAAACGAAATTCCTCGCGAGCGCCGACAAAACCATAAGATGGAGTGCAAATCCGTAAAAGTTGAATCCTTTAGAAACAGAACCATTTTATCCTGCCACGGGAGCCATTTTCAATCATCCTCCGCGTCAACGAAATAGCTAATGACTGACCTTACGCTGTATTTACGTAATCGCGCACCTCGCCCGGCATGAAATAACTGCGCTATCCCGAAGAACAGGGAATGACATATAAACAATCTCAATTGCACAGCACTCCGAAAGACCACCAAACTATCAGTAAACAGTCTTCATCAGGATTTCATAACGTACAGCATCGTTTCTCCTACATACCACGTGATTACAACAAAACTCCTCCATAAGCAAAAACAATTTAATTTCCTACATCGCGAAAATCGTTTTTTCGTCACTTTTGCCAAAAAAACAACCAATTAGAAGGTAGGTGAAAAACATTCCGAAATTTTGGAATTGGCGGTACGGTACGTGTTGATTAAGCGTCGTTTTCACCAAATTACGCGTAGACTTGAAAAAGGCATCATTCGATTCGACATTTAAAACGGCATTTTTGCAGTGAAAAACATTTTTTTCGATCAGCAATTTTTGCTGTGGATTGCCGTTTCGGCGCAGTTAGGCGCAAATATTAAATTTTTTCGTAATTTGTAGCAGTTTGGCGCAAGATAATGAAATTGGCGCAGTTCGGCGCAAACTTTCCATCACTGCCTACAGAATAAAATTAGCAGCCGCCACACACCTCGAGGCAACTGGATAAAACGAAGTGGCCAGCAGAAAAAGTTACTATAGTCGCCACACTCAGAAAATTGCCTGTCCCTATGGATTGCTGGTCAGCCAAATTATTTTTTCAACACTAAAGAATTTATTTGCATTTTTTAAACACACCTGTTAATTAGCAATTGCATTTTAAATTCATCCAACCCACGCGTCGTGAAAAACAGTACTTTCCTTAGTAAACAAGTGGGTGCAATCTATTTATAGAATGTTTGGTTCCGTGGTAGGAGCTCGAAAAACACGACATCTTTAAAATCCCACCACACTGAGACCAGAACCTTCCGCTGATGAATGTCTGCTTTGGATGTCATTTGAGGCGAAGCAGCACGTCAGGACCAAGAACGTTTGCGAAGCACATTGTTGTACACAATCCACTTTTCGTCACCAGTTATCAGTCGCTTCAAAAAGGATCGTTTTCCTAACGTTTAATGAGTATATCACAGATGTTTATACGCGCCGTCAATTGAGCTTCTTTGAGTTCATGAGGAACCCACACATCGAGCTTGCTTACATATCCCAGCTTCTTCAGGTGGTTGTGAACGCTTGATTAATGAGCGTGCTATGTGTCTGCAATCTCTCATGTCGTGTAATGTGGGTTTGACTCGATCAATGTCTTGATTTGGTCGTCGTCAACCTCGGTTGGCCTCAAGGACCGAGGAGCATCGTTGAGGTCAAAATCACCAGCACAAAATTTTGCGAACCACTGCTGGCACTGAGGTTCTTGTAGAGCATTATTACCATATACTTTACACAACTTTTCACAAGCTTGGCGCGTGTTCTTCCCTTTTCCCTTTACGGAAGTAAAACAGTAAAATATGGCGAAAATATACAGTTTGGTCTTGCATCTTCAACTTGATGTCAATTCAACCAAATCACTTACTATTCCTTTTAGTCTGCAGCTAGAACTGGCACCTATTGAATGCCTTAGCGATAACAGAGCTATGCATGCCTCTAGTACTTCCAAAACCGCTCAACCGCCATCGGGTGCCAAAATACGTCATGAATTTTCCGACAACCCAATATATGCTGCTCCAGGTCTGCACGATGAGATGACTATATGGGAAAACAGCATTAGACACCGTGTTCGCAAATATTATCTTACAGTACATATGAAAGAAGCACATGCTTTGTTCAAAGCAGAGAATCCTAATGTGAACATTAGATATTCAAAGTTTTGCAGTCTTAGACCACAAAATGTTCTTCTGATTAAAGAGTGAGCAATGTAAAACCCATGAAAATTACATATTGTTGTTAAAGGGATTAGGAATTGCATACAACAATGGTTTCTGGAAATAAGGTATTGTGTAATTCTGACTTAGAATCAGACTGTTGGAAAATGAAATGTATTAAATGCAAGTGCACAGTTGCTTGAAAAATTTATTGCAGAAAATGGATTAAGTAATGCAGCGGGTGTACAGTGGCATGAATGGGTGATGATGGAGAGCAAACAATTGTGTAAAGAATCTCATGAAGGGTGAGCGTAAGAGAATTGATTGACAAGGTTCTGTCAGACTAAGTTTCCTGCAACATGTCAGATTAAACGAATCCAAGCTGCAGCATTTCAATCAGACATACAGCAGAGTGATACTGTTGTTTTACAAGTCAATTTTGCTATGAATTACTCACGTGAATGGCAAGCTGAAATACAATCAGCACTTTGGAGTAGAAAGAGTAACTTTATTCACAGCTGCTGTTTTAGAAGACAAACAAAAGACAAAATTTTATCTTATTGTGGGTGATACAAAGGATAAATCAAAGCTGTCTGTATCTGCCTTCATTTTGAAACTCATTGAAGATATTGAGTTTCAAGCCAATAAACCAAAATTGATAATCTGGAGTGATGGTCCATCAAGTGAATTTGAAAACAAGTTCATCTGCTATTTACTCAACATAGTATCCAGATCACAACAATTTTCAGGTATTGAATGGAAGTATTCAGCAACATCCCATGGGAAGGGAGTTGTGGATGGTGTGGGTGGTGGTGGTGCAAAGTCTCGAGTTTATGCAGAAGTCATGGGAAGACGAGCCATTGTGCAAAATGCAGTTCACTTTGCTGCAGTAGCTGCAAAAGTGGTTCCTAATGTGACTGTAATTTCAATAAGACAGGAAGATATAAAGTCCAGATTGAGTAGAAGCTGGCTAAAGAAGTTCCAGGTATTAAGAAGGCACATGTCATCAGATGTTCCAAAAATCAGGTATATCCATCATTTAGCAGTCAGCAGTCATTGGATACGCCGATACAACATATATGTTACTGCGAGAATAGAGTCATGCTGTGATTGTGAAGGCAGTGCACATGATGCAAATACAGAACAGAGTTCTGATATCACATCTGGCACATTTTTACCTGTAAAAATATTTGGTAAGAAAATGTGGAAGCCATATGTTGCACAAGTATCTTCTGTAGACAAATGTGATATCAGAGTAGTTTTCCTTAAGAAACAGTCCGAACATGGAATTGTAGTAATTCCACACTCAATTATCTAAGTCTATACAATGTCACATACGTGATCCCCTGTCACAAACATGACTGGCAATATTTCATTGTATTCAATTATAATAAATAATTAGTTGAATTTGTTTAGTGATATTTCTTTGTTAATCCTTTACTAATCTGAAAAAAAATTCACAACATGTTTCTAATATATGATTCACAGAAATCTGAAGAATAAGAACTGTATGTCGGCTGTTACTTCTATTTTTTGTCACATACATGATCATTCAAGAAAGCCATTTAACATTATCAGAAACTAAGTATAGCATGTATTCTGTATTAATATTTACTTTAATAATCTTCTAATTTAGATAATAAAATTAAAACATGGTTCTACCTCAAAATGTCAACCCCGCCTTCTCGTGGTGCATCCTGTTCCCACTAAAGGGGCTCTGACGACTGCCAATAGCGGTATAACTATACCATCGGGATCAGAGGAAATGCTATCCCACACTCACCAACCCGCTTGGCCAGCGTGGTGAGTTATGGCCAAACACCTCCAAAATGACTCTACAACTTAAATCTTGGCCCTCAGTCTCCGGCAGCTGGAATGTACCTGGCCAAGGCAGCGGCCAGTGCGACATGAAGGCAAAGGGTGCTAAGAATCCCCGGAGGACCGGACTAGGCTGCCATTTGATGCTGACCTTGGCTACCTATAACGGACGCTCCCTATCTTCTGATTCAAGGCTTCTTGAATTGGAAGAGGAACTACAAAGGATCAAGTGGGACATCGTCGGGCTAAGTGAGGTAAGGAGAAAAGGAGAAGATCTCATTGAACTGAAAAGTGGACATCTCTTCTATTATCGTGGGACAGATACTGGCAGAACTAGTGGTGTTGGATTTATAATAAACAAGAAACTGAAGGATAAAGTGGTAGAAGTTGAAAGTTCCTCTGACAGAGCTGCACGACTCGTTATCCAACTATCGAGAAGATACCAGACTCAGATTATTCAAACTTATGCACCCACCACAAGTCATCCTGAAGAAGAAATTGAAGAATTTTATGAGGAAATTCGTCATCTAAATAATAAAGGTAAGCAGCACTTGAAGATAATTATGGGAGATTTCAATGCAAAAATAGGGCAACGGCAACAGAATGAAACTTCAGTAGGTAAATTCGGTCACGGCAACAGAAACCAGCGTGGAAATACTCTCGTTGAGTTTGCAGAGGCAGAAGGATTTTTCATCTTGAACTCCTTTTTCAAGAAAAAGCCACACAGGAAATGGACATGGAGACATCCAATTGGGACGACAGGTGAAATTGATTTTATAATGTGTAACAAAAAATTCGTCATCGAAGACTGCAGTGTGCTGAACAAGTTCAACACAGGTAGTGACCATAGATTGGTGAGATGTAAGATGCACCTCAACACTAAACTGGAACGTGGCAAGCTCATAAGACAAACAAAATGTATTGACATAACCAACCTTAAAAAACACCATAATACTTTCAAGTTGGAACTGAAGAACAGATTCTCTGCTTTAGAAGGCCTAACATCGGAAGAAGTGGATATTTCGGAAGTTAACAGAAAAGTAACCAAAGCTCTAATGGAAACAGCAACAAAATTAGCTGGGTCTAAGAACAAGTTGCATGTGAACAAATTATCAGGAAAAACCAAAATGTTGATGCAAAAAAGAAGAGAGATGAGGACAACTAAAGAAGATGTGACTTCCAAAGTGGAATATATAGAGCTATGCAAGACAACACGAAAAAGTATCACTGAAGACGTAAGGAAATTCAACTGTGAGCTAGTGAGGAAAGCAATTGAAAACAACCAAAGCCTTAAGATAGCAAAGGGACATCTCAGTAAGGGAAGAAAACAGATTATGGCTCTGAGAAAAGAAGATGGTTCTATAACAAGAAATAGAGGCGAAATTTTGACAAGAGTGAAAGATTTCTACTCCAAATTATATGAAAGGGATGATACATGTACTCCAGACATCATGAAAGGTACCAGAGTTCTTCCAGTCCTCCCAGCAGAAGTTGCTCATGCAATCAAGAACATGAAGCGGGGAAAGCTCCAGGAGAAGATGGAATTACTATAGACATCATACAAGAAGCAAGTGGAGAAATTGAAACAGTACTCGCCCAAATTTTCACTCGATGCCTTAATGAAGGGAAGATTCCTGAGGATTGGAACAACGCTACAATGATCCTGCTGCATAAAAAAGGTGACATTGAGGATCTCAGGAACTACAGACCTATCAGCCTCCTATCAGTGGTTTATAAAATCTTCACTAAAGTTCTTTCACACCGCTTGAAGGTAACACTGGACATGGCTCAACCGAGAGAACAAGCTGGATTCAGGAGTGGCTACAGCACAATAGATCATATCCACGTACTGAGAGAACTAATTGAAAGAGCGAGGGAATTTGAACTTCCATTGTGCATGGCTTTTATCGATTATGAAAAAGCCTTTGATTCGGTGAAACCATCAGCAGTTACCACGGCTCTGAAATCCTGCGGTATTGAAGATGCATACATTAATATTATTAATAACATCTATGAAAATGCAAGTGCAAAGATTCGGCTGTTTGAAAATACAACACACATAAAAATTGGAAAGGGAGTGAGACAAGGTGACACCATATCTCCGAAGCTCTTTAATGCCACATTGGAAAATGTCTTTCAATCACTGAACTGGGAAAACAAAGGGATAAAGATTAATGGAGATTATCTAACCCACCTTCGTTTTGCTGATGACGTAGTCATTTTTGCAACTACCCCATCAGAGCTGCAGAGTATGATCCAGGAACTTGCTGACGAGAGTAAAGAAGTGGGATTAAAAATGAACTTTCAGAAGACAAAAGTGATGTTCAATGCTTTTACAAGAAATGAAGATTTATCGATTGATGGAGAAAAACTGGAGATAACAGATACATATGTTTATCTTGGACAGCAGATATCAAGTGAGGGTCACATTGATGAAGAAATTAATCGGCGTACAAAACTTGCCTGGAGAGCTTTTGGAAGAAACAGCATAATTTTCAAGAGCAATATGCCATTATGTCTTAAAAGAAAAGTGTTTGATCAATGCATCCTTCCAGTGCTTACGTATGGTGCAGAGACGTGGACCTTAACTAAAAGAGACATACAAAGGCTGCAGACAACTCAAAGAAGCATGGAGAGGTGCATGCTTGGTATAACCAGGAGAGATAAGAAGAGGAACTCGTGGATCCGAAAAATGACGAGAGTGGAAGACATCATGATCAGAGTTAAATCCCTGAAATGGCAATGGGCTGGACATACTGCCAGAAGGACAGACCATAGATGGACAGCCGAAATTTTAGATTGGATTCCAAGGGACAGGAAAAGACCCAGAAAAAGACCACATGGGAGATGGGTGGATGAAATTCGTAAATATGCGGGAGTGACATGGAGGAGACTGGCACAAGACAGACCGTTGTGGAGGAAACTTGGGGAGACCTTCGTCCAGCAGTGGATTGATAATGGTTGACAATGATGATGATGATGATGATGATGTAGAAGTATGTTTGTCACATACATGACTGTGGAATGAGCCAATATATAGTTCAGGAAAGTTGTTGGAAAAAAACACCAAGTGTACAATTTAAGTTAGGATGTTTTTTATCAGTGGGCCAATTTTGAAGTATGGGTAATCTTCCTTCGCTGAGGAAACACACAGGGTGAGTCGAAAGTTTTGCAATATTTGCATAAACGCATGTGCTGCAGCGGTATGTCAAGTGTTTAAACTAGTTCAAGTCGAGCAATGCAGTCAGTTGAAAGGGATATAAAGAGGTAGTCGTTGCTGTGAACAGCATTGCATGTTGTCGTTCAGTTTGTGGTTGGGACGCCTAAAAGGTGAACAGCCAAAACCAGCTAATTAGGGAACTTTTGCTTTACGAGTTTGAACTCTGTAATAACGCAAGCAACATGAAACATTCGTCATGCAAAAGGGGAAGGTTCCGTGGACTATAGCACCACAACCAGATGTTTCAAGAAATTCCGCTCAGGTGACAGAAACCTCGTCGATCAGCCAAGGTCAGGTAGGCCGCAAACCGTGGATTCGGAGGCCGTGTCAGGCCATAGAGGCAAATCTGACAACCAGCACTCCAAGATTATCAAGCGAGCTGGGCACATCACAGACCACTGTGGTTCGTCACCTTCAGGACGTCAGCAAGGTCTACAGGAGCTGCCGCGTTGTCCCTCATGAACTGACGCCAGCTGAAGCAAACCGCCGAGTGTGCATGAAACTCCCAGAAAACCCACGCTATGTACATTTCATCTAGAGAATTGTTACATGCGATGAAAAGTGGATCTATTTCCGCAATCCTAACACACAATGGCAGTAGTTGAGCCCGGGCCAGCTTCCTGAACCTGTTGCCAAACGTAGCCACTTCGAGCACAAGGTGATGCTCTGCGTCTAATGGAATTTTGAGGGGCAATCCATTACAAATTCGTTCCAGATGGTCAGACCATCAACGCCAACTTCTACTTTGAACAGCTGGAACGAAAATGAATGCCGTTTCAGAAAAGTACCCAGCATTGGTGAACAGAAAGCACACTCTTCTACAGCAGGACAACAGTCGGCTTCATACCGCACAGACGATGTGGGCAAAACTCCAGGAACTTGAGGGCATCGAACTGATGCTATACCTAGCATATAGTCCGGACCTTGCCCCGTCAGATTATTACTTGTTCCGGTCTATGGCCCACTTTCTTTGTGGCGGGGCACTTCAACAACCAGGAGAAAATGGCAGCTGGGGTGAAGCTGTTCTTCGCCTCGAAGGACAAGAACTGATATCGCCGCGGAATCGAAGAAGTGGCAGACAGATGGCTAAAGACGGTGCAACACTGTGGCCTATACTTTGAATTCTAGTCAGCTTTTGTCGTAAAGGTATGTATGAAGACATACAGTGATCCAAATATTGCAAAACTTTCGACTCACCCTCTGTAATAGATAAATACATGCAAATCATATGTAAGAACACAACAATGTGGGCTTTTTTTGTTTCACAAGTCAGAGAAGGAAACAGAACACCAAACAATATTTCAATATTAGATTTTTTTTGTTTGAGAAGCATTAGCAGCAGAGTGTGAGATATCCTAAATGAAAAAAACAAGTTGATGGGCTTGGAAAAAACCTTACATTACAAATCAGAAAATCAAATAAAAAATGGCATTCATAAGCTGCAGCAAGTTTTAGTTTAGCATTATGGATAAAGAAAAAAACACCAAACAAGGTGTCATTACAGATAAAATAACATATTAGGAAAAAGGCTCAGCAATTTGGATTACAACAGCCAGAAACTGGCAAATTTCCAGCTGTTGAAAATTTTGCAACAGAATTTATCACTAATAATACAACATTATTACTGAGAAACTTTAATGAAGTTTCTCAGTAACAATGAAATTTTAAATTATCACTCACTATTGGCGGCAATACTTATTGGGATGGGGTTACGCGGACTCATCAAAATGTTCAGAAAATCCATGCCTTGGGTTTTTTTAATTTTGATAAGAGTTAAAAAAATTGAGAACTACAGTTCAGAAAGGCTTAATAGGAAAAATGACTTTTTATCTATTTGTACAAAAAAAAGGACAAATGTTAGTGTTAAGTAACACAGACCCCCCCCGGTTTTTTAAGAATGTTTTTCTCCCGTTCTTGTTTTTTAAGAATCGCCTGCATTGTCACTTACACTTGTCATACTGTTTCCCTCGCTTACTACTCCCACGGAAACAACATGAAACAAATTGGCAGTTTAATGAAGTTTGACTATAAATAAACAGAAATAAAATGGCTTCCTAAAAACTTTTCTTTCCTAAATGATATTTTTCAGGACAGTACCTACCTCATCAAAATATTGGAAATGACTTACCTGATCAGCCTTTTCAACTTTACTGCTAGCTGCTGCTTCTTTGGAAGCAGCAGATGGTGTTGATTTCCGTGGCATTTTAAAACACCATAAACTTGTAGGAACACGGAATACCTAAGAAAAAAACAGAAAATGGAACACTTTAAAAAAAAAATAAAAAGTTAGTAAAATCATGCAATGCATTGACTATGATACGCTTTCTAACATACCAGAAATTATTACTCAAGTTATGAGGATAATGACTGTGGAATAAATCTCGCTCCTGTGTCCTGACCTTTGACCCCATTTCGATGATATTCAACAGAACCGGTTCACTATACCTCCGGAACAACATGATAAAGTTTTGTTGCAATAGAAGCAGTTTTAAGCAACTTATGAGAATAATGGCTGTGGAATAAATATGGCTTTTGTGCAATGACCTTTGACCCTATTTCGTTGATATTCAACAGAACCGGTTCACTATACTTCCGGAACAACATGATAAAGTTTTGTCGCAATCCAAGCATTTTAGGAAAGTTGTGATGCACAAGGGCAATGGAATGGATCCCACTCGTGTTGTCCTGACCTTTGACCCCATTTCACCCATTTTCAATAGGGTTCAAAGCCCAGGTACCACATACTAAATTTTCATCGAAATCGAACCATATTTACGCATGTTATGACGCATAAAGGCAATGGAATGGACCCCGCTTTTATGTCCTGACCTTTGACTCCATTCCGCCCGTTTTCAATATGGCTCGTGCCCGGGTGGTTCCTTACCACATACTAAAATTTCATCGAAATCGAACCATTTTTACACAAGTTATGACGCATAAAGGCAATGGAATGGATCTCGCTCCTATGTCTTGACCTCTGACTCTGCTCGCCCATTTTCAATAGGGTTTGTCCCTAGGTGGTCCCCTACCACATACTAAAATTTCGTCGAAATCGAACCATTTTCACGGGAGTTATCGTGTGGACGGACGGACGTACAAAGCTGGAGCATATACGCTTCTTCAACCTACGGTTAAAAAGCATAAAAAAAGGGTTCTCAGAAGAGTGCTACAGCATAATAACATTTTGAATATCTGTGCAAGTAACTTGAAACACAAAAATTACCCAACGATCAAATTATGTGACCATTTTTTAGAGCTCATTACAAGTTCGCACCTACCACCTTACACAGAGGTTATTTAGTCAAGACTACAAACTTGTTTCTTTCATTCCTCCACCAATAACCTTAACAGTATGACACAGTTTCTTCAAAAAAAAAAAAAAAAAAAAAAAAAAGGGGGTATTACACTGCTGGACAATTGCTAAGGACGGATCATAAACGGCTATATAGCGCATAAAAAAGTAAGTGTGGTTGGATGCCAAGTGAAGTAAAATAATGTCAGAATGCCAGGACATTACAAGAAAGACAATTTATTGTGCTCTGAAAAATCCAGAAGGCTTTGGAACGTGTTCAAGGGACAAACAGGCCATTTTGTGCAGAATACGTAAACGTGAAAAAATGCAATTACCGTCCGCAGGCGTTCCGGCGTAAGATGTCAATACAGGATATGGCCACCATGGAGGGCGATGCAAGATTCCACACGTCGTGTCATGCTTTGCACAACATTATCAAGCAGCTGTTGGGGTAATTTATCCCATTCTTCTGTCAGTGCACGAATGAGGGTGTCCTTGTTTATTGGAGGGCATTGGCGACCACCAAGACTCCTCCCCAAAGCATCCCACACATTTTCAACGGGATTCAGATCTGGAGAACGTGCTGGCCATACGAGGCGTTGAATATCCTCGCTGTCAAGACACTCCTGGACAGCGACTTCGATGGCATGTTGCGTTGTCGTCCATGAAAATGAATCACCGACAGCACCATGGAACATGCGAACATGAGGTAGCAGAACATCATTAATGTATCTTTGGCCAGTCATAGTCCCAGTTGGAAGCACATAGAGGGACGTACGGCCATTGATCATGATGCCAGCCCATACCATGACACTACATGTCGGATATCGGTCCCTTTCCTGTATGTTTGCTGGACAATATGCAGTACCACTATCACGCCAGATCAGTTGTCGTCGACAATCAGACGATATACTGTATCTACTCTCATCTGAGGAGAGGACAGCAGACCAGTCGTTATCAGTCCAATTGCGATGTTGATGGCACCATTGCAAACGGGCGGTACGGTGACGTCTGGACAATGGGATGCACACAACAGGACGGCGGGCGTATAGTCCTCCTTCATGTAAACGTCTGGCGACAGTTTTTCAGGAGATCCGCTTGCCAGTAGCAGCCATCAACTGATTTGCTACCTCACTAGCTGTGCTGCGCCGGTGTCTTTTTGTTGATAGCACTACGTACCGATCTTCTGCAGGTGTCGTACTGCGAACACGACCTCCCCCGTGACGTTTGCTACACTCTCCATTTGTTTGAAATGATTTCCAAAGCCTTGAAACAACACTGTGGCTGACGTCGAACTCCCTGGCAACATCTGTTATTTTTCGCCTTTCTTCAATCTTGCCAATAATACGGCCACGCGTAAAATCATCTAGGTGATGTCGGGAAGACATACTGAAAATTGCAAGTTCGTCAATTGATTCATTCCCTTTCAACTTTGCGTTTGAACAACAACGGTCAATACGCGTCAAATCCTTTATATCTTATCAGCGCTATGACGTCACAAACAAGTTCGGCAATCCAAAATTTGCATACGCACAACACAGATTACTGTATCCCGCAGTTATGCTAATTTCCACATTTTCTTGCCTTCCATTTTATGGTTGCTATCGTTGCTATTGTAATCCGTCCTTAGCAATTGTCCGGCAGTGTATTTTCCTTGGGATCCCTCCCAATTTTTTACAAAAATCTGTAAATTTTCCAAAAGATTTTTAGAATCAAGGTACTCCTTCAAATAAAAAATATTCAATGAAGCCCCTGGTGGCAAAACTGCAAGTTACAGAAAAAAGCAGAAAATATTCGCAAAACATGTTTATAGAGAAAGGCTAAGCGTTGGAAAAAGTATTTTTCAAATATGACTTCTAGAAGCAGAAATAGACAAAATGTTTATCCTTTACCCCCCCTCCCGAAAGCTGCTCCTTATTTAACCCTTTAACGACCATAACGCCCAAAATGCCCATACATGCAAATGACCATAGCTGCCCGAAACTCCTGTCTACAGTGTGTCAGATTTCCTACCCTTGCCTATTCTTTAAATTTGCTCGACCTATGAGGGATCAGCAGGAGTCACCGTCAATTACCACTGTTGTTACTAAAGAAAGAAGTGAAACAGCAGAGAGTTTAGTGTTATGGTATTTAAAGTGATACTAGATTTTACAGTAACGGTCGTTAAAGAGGAAAATGCTAACAATTTTTACCATAGCCAAATGGCACACAACACAAAAAAAAAAAAAAAAGTCAATAAGATTTTTAGAAGCAAGAAGAGTATACAACTGCAAACAAAAATGCACACTAACATCACTGAAAAGTTAGAACTGTACATTATCTGAAATTCAAAAATATATGTAAAGTATTTTCAAAAAGAATGATATTCAATGTTAAAAGAATTTTTCATATCATACTTTTAGAAAGATATTGAGAAAAACAGATAATAATGCATTTGTGCCCCTGAAGGTAATTTTTTTAATTTTTGGAGGGAGAAAATATGCATAACAGAATTTCATAGTGAGCAACATTTAACCAAAAATTATTTTTAGGCTCATGGATATGGTTGCAAATATGTTAAAAACCGAAATACGTTCCTACATCTCCTCGTGATCAAAGTGTGCCTAATGAAAAATGTGAAATTATATGAAAGATAGTCCTTACTACAAACTACAGTAGATTCTAGTTAATTGGGCCATCAGTTAATCGGGGCAGTCATTTGTTTGGGACATTTTTTTAAGAGCATCCCAAATTAGCTCTTTAAGCTAAGCAAGCTTCGTGTAATTGGGGCAGGGTCATTCCGTGTCAAATCATCCAATAAAAAAACATTTTTGAACCTTTAGGATTCGGATTTTTAAGATTTTTTTGTTTATTCATTGTACTATCAAGAGGACAAAAAATTCAAAATTTCAGATTTTTTGAGCTCTTAGTTTTTGAGCTATTGAATTTAAAAAAAGCAAAAATTACACAAATTTGACAATGTTTTGAAAACTTTAAAAAGCTGTTGATCAAAAACTATTTGACCTAGAGAGCTCAAATTGGTGCCATTCTCTCCTGTTTTTAATGAGCTTTAATTTGATATGCAACATGACTATAATATTTGAATTTTGTAATTTTAAAAATCTCAAAAGGTTTTTTTTTTTTTTGAAAATCTCAAAAACATCTTTTTCAATTTTTTTGAAAAAAATGTGTCTAAAAGACATTGTCTATTTGTGTGCCAAATTTCATAATGGGACACCAATGGGTTCCTATAAAAATTAAATTTCTTGTATTTTAATGTACGTGAAATTCACTAAATTTGTTGACTTCCATGTTAATACTATAACTATAAACTGTGTGGTTGCAGTTTGAAAGTTGCTAATAATCTATTTTATTATTCTGTACCAAAAATAATATGAAAATGCCTAATATTTATCAATTTTAATATCAGGTAATAGCAAATTGAAGTCATGTTTGTTATCACATTTTTTTAAACTATAGAGTAAATATACAAATACAAGATCTATTTTGAAATTAGCCTAAATAATGAAGAGATTTGCAAAAAGAAATTAACCTATAGTCTCTGTGTAAAATTAGTTTACCATCAACTTCAAGTTGTCCTCAGTGGAGATCAGGTGTTAGTAATGAGCAGTTCAGTAAAGTAGCTTGACATAAGATATAAATATTGTATTGGCTGGCTTCTATTTAATTTGAAGCTTCATGTTGTACTTGTCAAGAGAAAAGAACACTTCTAACACCTGGATCCAATTTAACAATTTTTTGTACATAATTCATGAACCAGTTGTTTCAAACATTCAGCGCACATGTTCTTTTTAATTTTAACTATTTGCTACACATTTAATTTTTCACATGTCACTAAAAATTGAAATTTATTTACAGTCATACTTCCAAAAACTTCACTTCAAGAACTTTTAAGATAAGTACTTTTCCAAACTAAGTGAAGACAATTTCATTTCTTCCTTGCTCATAGTATAAACTCTCCCAGTTTCAGTAACAGGCTCTACTTTTTTCAAAAGGGTCTCTGTAAGAATGCATGCAAGACACCAATAATTTTTAGACTACAGTAACAAATCCAGATAAAATTTTTGCTAAGTCTGTTGGTGTGATAAGTCTATTGCTATCACACGTTCAGTAAACTGATGTTCACTAAAGTAATAATGCTTAACAAGAAGCTGATTTTCAGAAATTTGACAAAAAGAATGAAGTTTTTGAGTACCCACGATTGCTTTAGATTCATTGAACCGTGGCAACAGGGTTCTTTCAACTTCTTCATACTCATCAACTGTGCAGTACTCAAAGTCTATGCCTGGAATGTTGTGAACAGCAAAATCGTACAGTTGTTTTGGAGTCAAAATTTGATCTTCATATGGCCTTTGTCAGTGGCGGCTCGTGGTTGGAAAAATGTGAAGAGGTACAAGAGCAGTTTGAAAATACACTGACGGGGAAAAAAATCCCAACACCAAGAAGGAGTTGTGTGTTAGATAAACGACAGTTGGTAGGCGGTGAGAGTACATCTGTAAGATGACATCTAAGCAAATTTCGCGCTCGACGCATATGTGTGGCGCTAGTAGCGCCCTCGGAACATGCAAAGCAGGTTTGCTGTAAATACACGCTGTAACGTTCGTGAGCGTTAGTTATCGTTGAGATTCGACGTAGTGTGTTGATGTTAGTCAAGAATGCCTTTAAGAAGACGAAGAAGCCATTATCAACAGCTCACGGAGTTTGAACGAGGTTGTGTAATAGGGCTACGAGAAGGTGGATTTTCTTTCCACAATATTGCAGAATGACTTGGCAGGAATGTAGCCACTGTGCATTATTGTTGGCAGCGGTGGTCAAGGGAAGGTACTGCCTCAAGAAGACCGGGTTCAGGCCGACCACGTGGCACTACTGAGAGAGAAGACCGCCGTGTACTGCGTATGGACGTGGCGCATCGTACTGCGTCTGCGGCAGCAATTCAAGCTGCAGTTGCCACCACAGTGACACAACGAACTGTTACAAATCGGTTACTTGAAGGACAGCTCCGAGCCAGACGCCCTGTTGCGTGCATTCCACTTACTCCAAACCACTGCCGTTTGAGACGTCTGTGGTGTCAAGCTATAGCTCATTGGAGGACGGAATGGAGATCTGTTGTGTTTTCTGATGAAAGCCGGTTCTGCCTGGGTGCCAGTGATGGCAGTGTGTTGGTTAGAAGGAGGCCAGGTGAGCGTCTGCAAACAACCTGTCTGCGGCCGAGACACACTGGACCTACACCTGGAGTTATGGTCTGTGGAGCAATTTCCTATGACAGCAGGAGCACTCTCGTGGTTGTACGTCAGTCTGGTGATTCAACCTGTTGTGCTGCCATTCATGAACAGCATTCCAGGGGGTGTTTTCTAACAGGATAACGCTCGCCCGCATACCATTGTTGTAACCCAACATGCTCTACAGAGTGTAGACATGTTGCCGTGGCCTGCTAGATCACCAGATCTTTCACCAATCGAGCACGTATGGAACATTATTGGACGACAACTTCAGCGTCACCCCCAACCAGCATTAACCGTCCCTGTATTGACCGACCAAGTGCAACAGGCATGGAACTCCATCCGACAAACTGACATCCAGCACCTGTATGACACAATGCATGAACGTTTGCGTGCTTGCATCCAACATTCTGGCGGTTACACCGGTTATTAATGTACCAGCATTTCACATTTAAAATGGCTCTTCTCGCGCTTACATTAAGCTGTGATCTCGAAACCTTAATAGATTAAATATGTTACCTATACAAATGTATTGCCGCCATTTCATTCTTCTACAACTATTTTTTCGTGGTGTTGGGATTTTTTTTTTTCCGTCAGTGTATATCTACTGTCTACAATGAAAATCCCTTAATGAGGACTTACTTATTTTTTTTATATTAAATCAATTTTTCTTCCTTTTAAAGCTGCAGATTTGTCAATTATGTCGTCATAAGATGGTTAGATGGTTGTTTCTTCGTGAGCATCAATAAAATGTCTTCCTGAATAGATATATTTGCCAGAGAAGCAAGTCTATCTTGGGAACTAGTGTTTCTTGAGCAAGTTTGTATTCTTTTAAGAAAACTTCTTTCCACTGGCACACTTGTAGATGGAATTGTTAAACTGAGGAAAACCAATTTATAATCTTCAGTAAAAATGTCTTTGTCTCCGTGAAACACTCGAAGGAGTTCGAGTCAATATATTCCTTAATTTTTCATCGGCATATACAAGACTCAGTTCATTTTTAAGCTGCTGTGTTTAGTAAATATGTTTTCGTAAAAATGTAGATTTTCAAGAGCGAGAGAAGGAAAGCATGCATTAAATTATTCGAATTTGGTTGTGTCAGCAAGTCAGACAAATTGAAGTTTCTTACAGTCTTGAAATCTTATATCCATTTCCATAAGAATGTGGTCCAAAATTTTAAAATACAATTGTTTATAATTTTGAAAAACAGTTTCCTGTGTAAGAGCAGCATATTTCCGTGCTTATTTCTGTGATTTTGCTAGCTTTTCCAAACTGTGCTTCAAATAACTCATCGTTCTTTTTATGGCTCAAAATTTCAAGTTTTTTTGTTTTTTTTAATTTGAGTTGCACAGTAGTTTATGTTTAGTTATTTTTCTTCAAAAGTTCGAATAATAGATCGGTGGAGCCAAAAATGTAAATTCGAAAGTGTTAATATCATTCAAAAACCCCTTGGCAAGATTTTTGTCTGATTATTCGCTATTCGTCAGAAATCCGAACACTTCCTTCAATTTATTCCAATCTTCAACAACTACACTTACTAATTTCGAAGTGGAGGACCATCGAGTTTCTGCTATGGTTGGTCTGCATCTTGCGGTTTTGCCGCCCCGGTGGCGCAGTGGTCTAAGCGATGGCCTCTGACCATTCGTCCGAACGGGGTCCGGGTTCAAATCCCGGGGAGGCATGGATTTTGTTTTTGTCTTATGGCACTGGCTCTCTCCCTTCCCTGGAACCAGTGACCCTAAATTAGGGACGGGCGACTGCTTATAGCCCATTGAGTTGCTCACGGTGGTCGTTAAACCTCCAATCAATCAATCAATCATCTTGCGGTTGTTGATATTAAGTGTATAAGACTGCTTCGCAGAATGGTGAACAAACGAAGCAATTCCACTGAGGCTTGCAAAAAGTATTCGACACTTAGAAATTTTACAAAAACTCTGGTGTAATACACTGCTGGACAATTGCTAAGGACGGATCATAAACGGCTATATAGCTCATAAAAAAAGTAAGTGTGGTTGGATGCCAAGTGAAATAAAATAATGTCAGAATGCCAGGACATTACAAGAAAGACAATTTATTGTGCTCTGAAATCCAGAAGGCTTTGGAACGTGTTCAAGGGACAAACAGGCCATTTTGTGCAGAATACGTAAACGTGAAAAAAATGCAATTACCATCCGCAGGCGTTCCGGCGTCAGATGTCAATACGGGATATGGCCACCATGGAGGGCGATGCAAGATTCCACACGTCGTGTCATGCTTTGCACACCATTATCAAGCAGCTGTTGGGGTAATTTATCCCATTCCTCTGTCAGTGCGCGGATGAGGGTGTCCTTGTTTATTGGAGGGCATTGGCGACCAGCAAGACTCCTCCCCAAAGCATCCCACACATTTTCAATGGGATTCAGATCTGGAAAACGTGCTGGCCTTACGAGGCGTTGAAGATCCTCGCTCTGAAGACACTCCTGGACAGCGACTGTTCGATGACATGTTGCGTTGTCGTCCATGAAAATGAATCTATCACCGACAGCACCACGGAACATGCGAACATGAGGTAGCAGAACATCATTAACGTATCGTTGGCCAGTCATAGTCCCAGTTGGAAGCACATAGAGGGACGTACGGCCATTGATCATGATACCAGCCCATACCATGACACTACATGTCGGATATCGGTCCCTTTCCTGTATGTTTGCTGGACAATATGCAGTACCACTATCACGTCAGATCAGTTGTCGTCGACAATCAGACGATAGACTGTATCTACTCTCATCTGAGAAGAGGACAGCAGACCAGTCTTTATCAGTTCAATTGCGATGTTGATGGCACCATTGCAAACGGGCGGTACGGTGACGTCTGGACAATGGGATGCACACAACAGTACGGCGGGCTTATAGTCCACTTTCATGCAAACGTCTGGCGACAGTTTTTCGGGAGATCCGCTTGCCAGTAGCAGCCATAAACTGATTTGCTACCTCACTAGCTGTGCTGCGCCGGTGTCTTTTTGTTGATAGCACTATGTACCGATCTTCTGCAGGTGTCGTACTGCGAACACGACCTCCCCCGTGACGTTTGCTACACTCTCCATTTGTTTGAAATGATTTCCAAAGCCTTGAAACAACACTGTGGCTGACGTCGAACTCCCTGGCAACATCTGTTATTTTTCGCCCTTCTTCAATCTTGCCAATAATACGGCCACGCGTAAAATCATCTAGGTGATGTCGGGAAGACATACTGAAAATTGCAAGGTCGTCAATTGATTCTTTCCCTTTCAACTTAGCGTTTGAACAACAACGGTCAATACGCGTCAAATCCTTTATATCTCTTATCAGGGCTATGACGTCACGAACAAGTTCGGCAATCCAAAATTTGCATATGCACAACACGTCTTACTGTATCCCCCACTTATGCTAATTTCCACATTTTCCTGCCTTCCATTTTATGGTTGCTATCGTTGCTATTGTCATCCGTCCTTAGCAATTGTCCGGCAGTGTACAAGATTCAAACGATGAACTAAGCAATGAACAAAAGAACAAAAACAGCTTGAGAAGCTTTATCCTTGACTTTTTTTTCTGTAGCCCATTTAAGTGTCCAGACATTATACTTGCCCCATCGTAACATTGTCCTATTTATTTGTGTTGGTAATCAGACTGTTCCAAAATTTTGTCTAGCATTTTGTATAAAGCTCCTGGCGTTCTATCTTCCTTCACATCATGGAAACCCAAAAATCCCTCAACCAATACACCTACCGAATCAACAATCAAAAATTATTTAATTTTTGACGTGATCGTTTATATATTCAGAAATACATTCAATTAATTCATTTTGAATAGTTTTTTATTCTTTCGTATTGATTTTCAATTTCTAAAGAACTTCTTCATATTAACAATGAAAGTAATTCAATGAAATTTCCACGATTTATCGAGCCCATGCTTTCGTCATGGCCATGGAATGCTAGTTCTTGTTTGCTCAAATACAGTATAGACTAATACTGCATCAATCACTGTCTGCAGGAAAAGTCTATTTAAAGGAACGTTTTCGTTAAAATGTGTTTTCAAAAGCCTAGCATTCTTCCTCAGAGCATCGGCAATGGTGTTTTTAATTTTTTCAAAATTCCTTAACATTAATTTGCATTTCAGGTGTTCGCAAGAATCACGATGTTTACGAAGTGACCGTGTTACGCTTAATAAATCTGAGAATCCGTCTTTATTCCACGCCGAATGTTTATTACTAAAAAGTAAGCAGGGCCAAAAAAAAAAAAAAAAATTCACACCCGCTCCACCGTGATCTCTCACGACTTTACGCTCAAAAACTGAAAGATGCAGAGGTAAGGCGCGTGAAGCTGAAACACTTTACTTGAGCAAGCAGTTAGGGGAGGGTGACGTCACGGTTACCATGGCAACTCGGCGGAAAACTGCAGACTTCCAAGCATTCTCATTTCGGCTCTTCACTTGCACTGTTTTGCGTATAAGGATTTGTTTTCCGTATTGAGCGCGCCATGTGAATTAATACCTATTCAAAATTTTGAGTATTTTGGAACTGAATAAAGGCAAAAAAGAATATATTATAAAAAAAATACTGAAAAAAACTTTATTTTGAGTAAAATAGGTGAAGAGGCACTTCACCTACTTCACCTGAGAAGCCTCCACTGGCCTTTGTAAACTTCTTTAGCAGCAAGTCTTTTAACAGTACTGCCAAGTCCGTCACATGCACTCTTGCCATGTGAAGTAGCAAAGAACTGCCACTCTGCCTTAATTCCAAAATCTGTTTTGTGGAGACAAATTGTGGAAGTTTTTCCTATTCTTATATTGTGATGACTGATGAGCTGCCATCAGAAAAGTATATAATTTTCTCAAGGTTGAAAGGTAAAGTTTGTTTTAGGACTGAAATCAACTTTCTTTGGAAAACATAAAAGGCAAATGTATTATGCCTCAAACAGTCTGAGATGAAAACATACTATAGTTGTTTGATTTTTCCCTTCCACTTTAGTGTTCTCCCTGGAGCCTTTTTACTGGGCAGCCCACCCAGCTATTTTCTCTGCCACCCAGCTAAATTTCCTTTAACCAACTTGTTTCTAACACATAAAATAGTAAGAGAGGAAAACTTATTACCACATACACCATAAATATTGATGAAAACTGGCGAAAATCTGTGTTGAATATGATTTATTAGTAAGTACTCATGTTTTTAATGATTTATGTGCAATTTTCTAATGTTGTTTATCATGTTATGCTACATTAATGCCTACCACACCACTAAAGATGTTTAAATAAGTATAGTAAGGTTGAGCAAAACATATACACCTATTTTTTTCGGCTGGAGAAGGTGTCCTTTAAAAGTACCACCCAACTGAAATTTCTTGCCATCCAGCTGTAAAAAAAAATCTAGGGAGAACATTACACTTATAATATACAATTAAAGGGTGCAGTGTGGCTTGGTTACTGGTCCAGTAATATTCTGTTGTATTATGAGGCATGATTTAAGTAATCATTTCATTTTTCCTAAAATAGACGTCAAAATATAAACAATATTATGCATTTATATATAAGGTATTTATATACCATAACAAATTTTTTGAACAACCTATATTATTACTTTATTATTAAAATTGATAAATGTTATGCATTTTTATATTATTTGTACTACAAAAATTATAAAATAGATTATTGGCAACTTTCAAACCTCAATCATTCAGTTTATAATTGCAGTATTAACATACATGGAAGTCAACAAATTTAGCACATTTCACATATGTTATAATACAAAAAAAAAAAAATTTTGTAGGAACCCATTGGCGTCCCATTATGAAATTTGGCACACAAATAGTCAATTAATGTCTTTGAAACATACATTTTTTTCAAAAAAATTAAAAAAGGTGTTTTTGAGGTTCTCAAAAAAAAAAAATTTTTGAAATTTTTAAAAATTACCAAATTCAAATAGCATGGTCATATTGCATATCAAATTAAAGCTCATTAAAAACAGACGAGAATGACATCAATTTGAGCTCTCTAGGTCAAATAGTTTTTGACCTACAGCTTTTTAAAGATTTCAAAACGTTGTCAAATTTGTGCAATTTTTGCTTATTTTAAAGTCAATACTCAAAAATCTAAGAGCCCAAAAAATCTGAAATTTCACAGTTTTTGTCAACTTTACTGGTACTACCACTGTACCAAAAATGATCAATTTCTGAGACGTCAAGGTTCAGACCATTGGTATTTTGACACAGAATGACTCGGCAGCTACTTAAATGGGCCAAAGTATTCTAGCCCCAATGTGTCCTAATTAACCGGAATCTACTGTATCAGATGCAAAAATAATTTCTCTAACTTTTAGATGCAGAAATATTGTGGGAAATGCAATGCATTTACCCCCACCCCTCAGTGGGGAAAACTGCATTATTTGAAGAAACTATACTCATAAATAGCAACATTTTCATTGTAAAAGGTATTGTAGGAAAGAAAACTGTTTCACTCAGATATTTAGCACTAAATTAAATATACCTTTTGTTGCTGCATCAAAGATTGTTGTCAAGTGCTTGAGACTATTAAAAAAAAAAAATCAAGAGTTTTAAAAAGAGTTTCCTCTGTACAGTGATCAGCTGAAACTCATTGGTGGAAATGAAATATATTCTTTAATATTTTTGAATTTCTACTTCGGAAGAATTGGCAGAATATATTATGATGTGTTTTCTAATATACTCGAGCATGAAGCACACAGAAGTGCATGCTTGGCACAACCAGAAAGGTTAGAGGAGGAACACATAAATCAGGAAAATGACAGCAATTGATGGCAGCATGATCAATGTAAATCCCTGAAATGACAATGGGCAGGATATTTGCTAGAAACTGACCAGCCGAGAATTTAACATTTTTAGATATTTTTTAAAGCACTCTCTCTTTCTCTTTCTCCGTCTATCTATCGAGTCACTCTATGTCAAATCAAAAAGTGACTGTTGCTTGACATTTTTAAATACTTTTTTATATTTTGCATACAATATTCCTAATATATTGACACTACAAAAATAGCAAAATATTTTTTTACAAGTCTTAGTTTTTGTTATAATGGCCCTTGTGAAACTGCTGAAATTTCTACTAGCCAATGTGGCTAATGGAATAAAAATTTTACTAGCCAAATGACAAAATCTACTGGTCATGCAAAATTAAAAAAATAATAATAATTCAATAACTTCTCTACTTACGTTTCTATGAAATTAAATGGGTGCATGTTTTTTTTTCTTTCTAATGAGACACCTCCCCTATTAACTTCATAAAAATGGATGCAGAGCAGTTACTGCATAGGATCATTAGATTGACTGCAAATATTGCATATGCTTTTGTTCCAAAACGATTGATTTTTTTTTTAAATAATTTATTTTCAGTGCTGCAACATCATTACTCTTACTACCTTAATTTACACATACATAATTTATTTTTGGGAGGCCATTGAATTTAGATGACTGATTTCTTTTAATAATATTTAAAAACAAAGGGACAAAAGCTAGGATATACACTAAAGTGCCAGAAAAACTGGTACACCAGTCTAATACTTAGTAGGTCTCCCACGGGAGTGCAGGACTGCAGAAATACGACAGGGCGTGGACTCCACTAGCTTCTGGAAATATGCTGTAGGCAATGCACACCATACTTCCTGCAGAGCGTTCCACAATTCAGGTGTATTCCAAGGTCTCGCATTCCTGTGTTCGATAGTGCGTTGCATGGCATCCCAAATGTGTTCTATCACGTTCAGATCTGAGGACTTGGGTGGGAATGGCAACACCTCAAACTCAGATGAATGCTCCTCTAACCATAATGTGCCGTCCCGAAACTTCTGTGGAAGTGCATTGTCCTGTTGGAACAGGCCCAACCCATCAGCATGAATGCAGGACATGAACGGGTGTACCTCGTCAGAAAGGATGTGCACATAGCGTTGGCCAGTCACAGACATTTGTAGACGTACCAGGGGTCCCAGTGAAGTGCATCTAAACACATCCTATACCATTATGGACCCCCCCCCCACTAGCCGGTACAGTTACCTGTTGACAGGCGGGATCCATGGCTTTATGGGGTTTGCGCCGCACACAAATCCTTCCATCTGCCTGATACAGTTGGAAACGCGACTCGTCAGACCAGGCTACTTGTTTCCAGTCATCAAGCGTCCAGTGGCGTTGTTGCCGTGCCCAACCGAGGCGCATAGCTCTGTGTCGTACACCCATCCAGAGGATTTGAGTTGGGCGTCGGCTCCCAAAGCCCATATCATGCAGGGTACGTTGCACAGTCCGGATGCTGATGCTTGTTGAGGCTCCAGCATTGAATTCCGATTATACCTGCGAGAGTGTTGCACGCCTATCGGGTGAGGCGCTCTTTGGCCGAATATGGCCCTTGCGCCATAAAAATCAAACAACCAACCAACCAACCTATCGCGTGAAACGATTCTTGACAGCCGACGATCGTTCACCCAATGTCTTTTATGGCCACACTGGTATCATAGGTTGGAGGTTTTGCCGGAATTCTTGTAGTCCCTTGCAATGGTTGTCCGTGAAACTCCGAACTTCGTTTCTACCTCCGAAATACTATGGCCCATCTCACGAGCGCCAACTATGACACCGTGTTAACAATCACTTAAATCGTTATTGCTTGTCATTCTCATGTCGGAAACAGCTCTGACAGCTGGCAAGGATGTCTATCGCTTTATACACACACTGGCGGACGCAACCGAGTACGCGCATAGGTGACGTTGCTATGTATTTTGCATAACCTCGTCTGTACCAGTTTTTCTGGCACTTCAGTGTATATACATAAAGTGGCACTAACAATGTTGATACAGTTTACCACTGATACATACTGTGTCTGATCTTCCCATCATAGGTATCTGCCCACCACAATCGAATAGCATTTTGAGGATCAAAATATTCAATTGAAGTGCCATTGCATCTAATCATCCTTAAGTCGTTTAAAGTGTCACTATTCACACATGCCCAATTACTGGTTACTATGAGGTTCAATGCTGATGCTCCACATCAATGGACTCGTGTGTGGCGGCTGCCGAAGTGCTTGCGCGCTGCGCCGCGGCAATTTGCTTTAGTTCCCAATACTTTCTTATGCGTTCTGCCACGGACATTGCGGTGTTTATCGAAAGCTGAGGAGTTGCTCTTCCGCGCAGACTACGTTCAATGCATTTCTGCTTGGCTTTTCAACGAGTATATGCCGACATTGTGAAATTTTTCAACTTCAATCTAAAGTTTCACAACCAACACTGTATTTGATATCACTTCTAGTGTTTTAAATCGACAGATCTAGACGTTAGCTTTCGTTTGAGACCAATTTCGACGTCGTAGCACTTTCAGGGTTCCCACTCAAGTAATAAAAATTCCCTGACTTTTCCAGGTTCTCCAGGTGGCTTTTAAAGTTTTCCAGAGTGGCACGTTGCAAAGAATTGTTATATTTCATTCCATTCATTTTTCTCACCAAAGTCACACACTTGTAAATTCTTTAAGTAATTTGTCTGTATAAAATTACCTGCTTTTCATTAATAACAACTAACTGTGCACATTATTTTCTGTACCAAAGTTCAGTGAACTTTTGTGAATACTACCCACACAGAATTTGTAAATACATTCCCATAGAAACAGGTCATATGTAAGAAAAAATCTGTCAGTTGAATAGTTTCAGTTTTTCTATAACACAATGCAGCTAAGCTGCATTGTGTTATAGAAAAACTGAAACTATGTATATAACAATTCACAGTTTTTCTATTGTGTTATAGAAAAACTGAAACTATGATGGAATGGCTCTGTTCAAAATAACATGTTTCAAGAGAACAACAGACAAAGGACTTTGATCCATCATTTGGTTGGTTTTCTTGTAAGTGTTTCTTCAAGCAGGAGCCATTGTGCCTAATTGTTCCATGTTATAACAACTGCCTGCAGAAATTGAACAAAAGCTTAACAACTGGCAATTTTAAAAATTCAATTTTGCATCTTTTTTTAGAGAATAAAGGAAATACTTAATATAACTGAAAGTAAGATCTACTAAATTCCAGGCAGGCAGTAATTGCAAGCAAAAGTTTGAAATCTTAAAAAATAAGTTTTTTTTGGGGGGGGGGGCAAAAGGGGGGGGGATGTCCCCCAAGTATTCCCTGATTTTTACAAAAAAAAAAGGTAATTTTCCCTGATTTTTGGAACCATTTTAAAATTTCCTGAGAATTCCAGATTTTTCCTGTTTTCCAGGTTGAGTGGAAACCCTGGCTTTGCAGTGCTGAGTTATACTGATTATTAGAAGTTTGTGCAGAGCATTAACAGCTGTAGCCCAGTTAAACTGGGGACGCGTAGAAAACAGTCATTTTATAAGCCAATCCTAAAGTTAAACCATTTGGTTACATAGGATAGAAATAGTGTGTTTAAATTCACATTTTTATCCTACTATACTTTATTATCATTCAAATCTTCCAAATATTTGTTCTATTAGGTAAACATTTAATGAATTTAACGATGACGGTGAAAATCCTCCGATCAACCGTTGACAGCAAGCAGTTTTCTTAGAAAATTAGTATCTACAGTGATTCACACTTTTTTTTAACAGTAAAATACTTACAAAAATTGTTTTCGCAAAGAAAAAACACTGCTTTTCCGAGTTTCTAAAAATACGATTAAAATAGTGCATATTTTTATTTATTCCCTGTAAACTAAGTTTCTCTGTTATGTCTTTGCTATCAAATGTAAAGAGAAAAAAAAATGCAGTGTGTAAAACCCGGTGTTTTGTGTTTTTGCGCACTGCTTAAAAGTTCGTTCTAGTAGCTCAATTGCGGGTGTCAAATCTGAGGGAAGCTTGTTTATCTTTTGCTTTTCTTTCTTTGTTTTGAGGGATGTCTCTGCTGTGGCCTGCCTGCATCTCTCTTCATGGGATTCTGGATTCACCCCCCCCCCTGCTGGTCGAAGTTCATTTGAGTCAGTTTCCAGTAGTGGCGCATAAACAAGCCTGCAGTCCTTACAGACTTCAAACAAGCAATACGAGCACCGAGAACCCGGCAGTTAGTTTATGGAAGAGAAAAAAAAAATGCTTTGAACCACATTCACCATGACAATGCGAGACCACATACATCTTCGGCAACAAATCAGGCGATCAGCAAATTAAGCTAGTAGGTGGTCCCCCATCCACTGTACAGCCCAGATCTGGCGCCCTCCGACTTCCACCTGTTCGGTCCAATGAAGGACGGTCTCCAGGGACAACGATTTGATGACACAGACAAGTTGAAAGTGGCTGTGAAGAAGTGGGTACAACAGTCCACACCTGAATTTTTTCAGAGGATTCGAGAGCTGGGTTCAACGATGGTGCAAATGCATCGCTCGTGATGGAGACTAATTTGAGTAGTACCTTTGCATACAGAATGCATAGATGCCAACCTCTAAAAGTAGTTTTTAGTAACCAACATGTTCATTTTTCAGTAATTTTCAGTAACATTTTTTTTTCAGTAATTTTCAGTAATCCAATCTACAGCAGCAAATTTGGGTATTTAACACTGCAACAAATTTTCATCTGTCAGAACTATTAACAAAATAATAATAAAATAATAATACAATAAAAAATAATTTGCTAGTGGGGAAATTTTAAATATTGTCTACCAGAAAAATATAATAAATTTCCTCCAGACATGAAGAAAAATTATTCCTTGGAATGTTGGCCAAAATTATTATGATAAACTGGCTGTAGTTGCCATTTTGGCCTTCCTTAGTTCAATTTGTGAAAACTTCTTCTGATAGCATAGTTCACTGTGTGCAATGCTGTTCATTTTTTCTACTAATAAAGAAGACAGCACATGAGTACTTAAATTAGGTCTGAATTCATTCATGTTTTGTTTTTTTCACAATACTGAAAATTCTTTCTGTACTTGCATTGCTATGAGGGACTATTAAAATCATTTTCATATTTTTGCTTAATGATTCATACTTCAACTGGCCACTTTCATTTTTCATTAAAGAAATTCTGTGCCACACTTCATCCATTCTCCCAGAAGTAACAGCACAGTTAAAATTTTCAAACTGGTAGTGAGCAAATTCAGATTCCACCTTGTCAGATTCTTCTGGTTTCAAAACTGGAAACAGGGAACACCTATATTGGACTGATACAAAGAAACACTTTGCTTTAATGCTACATCTGCAATTTCAGCATGACTCAGAAATTCATCATTAAGTGGAAATTTTCTTAAAATGTAATTGCAGGCTGCCTTGTAAAATTCCCTTACCTCAGAATAAAAAATAGCCACTGTGTCTTCACTCAGATCCACAGTTGTGCCTATATAAGATCTCGCTTTTGACCCAATTACGAGATCAGTTTTCTTTGATTTCTCCTTTCAAAATTTCCATCTGCAAGAGATGTTGCTGTCACATCAAATGCTGATGGCTTGATAAATCGTACAAGCAATTCAGATAACAGACTATGAAGTTTTCTTTTTAATACATGCACAAGCGAAGCTTCCTGCTGCAAGAACACGTTAACAGATGTAAACAAAGGAAGAGTAGCAGATAAAAAAAGACAAAGTTTAGATGAAGGATTTCCAATCATACTTGCAAAGTTCTTATACTGTGAATTAGCTTCTTCATTGTCACTGAAATAATGTTCTAGAGTCTCCCACTGTTCTAAAATTCTGTCAATGGATTTCAAAAGTGATAAACAGCGAGTATTTACGAGTACATGCTTTAGAATTTTGTTTGGTTTAGTACCACAAACAGCTTGACTAAGTTTTAGATTGTGTTTCCTTTTTGAACTTTTCTCCAAAAAAAAGTACAACTGTATCAGAAACTGCTCAACATTAAATCCTTTCAGTTGAGTAGCAGATTTCTGTGCAGCTAAATTTACTAAATGGCATGAACATCACTGCACTATGATTGCAGGCTGAACCTTCTTTATGTGAGCAACACCTTTTACTTTTTACTTGACCTATCATAGTATTAGCATTGGCACAGGAAAATGACAGTTGCTCCACGAGATATTTTTTTTAACAAACTCATTGTTCAAAACGTTGATATTCTTTCACCTGTATTATTACTTGATTCAACCAATGATAACAAAACAGTTATATTTTTCCTATTTTTTCGTCAAAATATGTTATATTAATGAGATAGTTTATTTGCTTGAGCATCAATTACTTCCGTCCGTAGATAGAGAAAAAGGATTTTTTTAAACTTCAGATATGATGTTACTTGTAGAAACACTGACCATGTGCTGAATTAGCCTTGGTTCTTCCACACGAATATTTTTTTGTGATCGCTGAATCTGGAAACATGGCTTGAAATAACGGTTTTTCAAGCCTTCAGTTTTCGGAAATTTATCCAACATTTTCAAGCTGAAATACAAATATTTATGGAATAAAATGATATCTAACAATACTGGGTAGAGGAAACATCGCGAGAAAAAAAAAATTACGATTACCAGAGAAATCTTACCTCCGTCTACTTTCCGTTTTCGAAGGATGAAATTCGAAATTCCGTCCTGCGACGGAGAAAACGACCCCCTCCCCCGCCACCAATCCTCCCAAAATTTAAGTTCATTTATGCCTCGAATTCGTACATGGTCCAAATGATAACAAAAAAAGACAGAATTCCTCGAATCAGCGTGAGAATCTCGCCGCCGTAGATTACGGAGAAATTTTCGGGCGGCCTAACTTCCGTTTTAGGAAATCGTTGCCTACAATTTCAAGCTGAAATTATGCAATGAAATTATATTTAACAATACTGAACAGAAGCAACATCGCGAGAGAAAAAAATACGATTATGGAAAAAATCTGCACTTCGTTTAACTTCCGTTTCCGAACGTTTAAAAAGACAAAACAACGTCCCCAGACGGAATACGACCCCCCTCCCCAACTAATATCCCGAAAATTTCTTCATTTTTGCATCGATCTCGACGAAAATGAGAAAAAAAAAAAAAACTGGAGGGGACTCCCTGAATCCGCAGAAGAATCTCACGTACGAATTAACCGCTGAATCGATTTCGAATATCGTAAGATAACCGGTAAATTTTAACTTTTGGCGCAAAATTGGCGCCGATTTCGTCGAAATGGCGATTTTTTAGCAGAATGGCATAAGGACAACGTTTTGGCGTGGGTTGGCGCAATTGGCGCAGGTCTGGCAGCCCTGAATTAGCATTTATTTTTTTCCCCCAGAAAAACTTGAAGAACCAACAAAAATTTTTAAGTTGATGAAAATTTGCTTTCTATCTCAGAAAATTAAATCAAATGGCGATTTTCCGTAATTTCAGCGGCGTTTCCGTACTTCCGTAACAGCAACCAAAAATCCGTAAAATTACGGAAAATCCGTACTAGTTGGCATCTATGAGAATGAGTTACTCTACCAACATGTGCACTTTGAATTACCTTTGTCAGTTAATAAAAAAGATATGCCCACATTTGCATTACTTTTGGTACAAGCCTTGTATGTGTGCGTGTGATTGATTATGGTATGGAATGACCCTTTGATCATTTATTTATAACATTTTAAGAAACTGGGAACTAATACACATACTATATTGGTTCCTCGTCTCACAAATTCTGTTCATGTGAAATCAGAAAGCTATAAATTGCTACCCTTTTAACTGATTCCTTCTCCAGGTCAGTAAAACTTTTATTCTTTTGAGTCAGTCACATGTATCATAATTAAGCAAAGACATTCCTAAGCCAAAAAATATTATCCTCAGAAAACTTGTATGGTTATCATATACTTTGGAAGTTGCTGCATTGTTTCAAATAGACGTTCTATTGGTTTAATGCAAAGAATTGCCTGATATGTGAGTGTCATCTACAACCTACCCACTTATTCAAAGTAATGCACCTACCCACTTATTCAAAGTAATTCTCCTCCACATCGACACATTTCTGCCAATGGGTTACACAACACATCCCTGTCAACATTGGAAAGAACCTTGTCAGTAGTAAGTAGTGTTACTGCGCGGCGCACATACATATACATGCTTTTTTAAGAAACAATGCCATCTCTTAGTGAAAAAGAAATGCATGCCACCACAAAACGTTACAACAAACAAGGACACTAATGAAACAAACTTAACACCTGCAAAACATAAAGTTGATTCCCCTGGAAAGGACGCAATAGGTAGCATTGAAGGATTTAAGTTCAAAACTTCCACCAGTAAAAATCAGTCAGATGCATTTAGAATTCCACAAAACTTGACAGACAGGAAATCCAAAATTTGTAAAAAATGCATCAATTTTAACTTTTTTACTTTGTCACTCCCATTTCGGGAAATCCCCCCCCATCAAGCTTAAATGCAAAAACTAATTGGATGGGGATAATTAACAACGCAGGAGAGTGGGAATATCGAGGGGGCGGGGATGCGAATACAGGAGAATCTGTGCTCCATCCAATTTTCGGGTTTTGGAAATTTTCCCCTACTGAACAGAGGCAACATCTCAACAAAAAAATTATGATTACGGAAAAATGTGTACTCCGCCGACCTTCCACATTTTAGAAAGAGTTTCGTAAAGATGGAATTCCGTCCTCAGACGAACACCCCCCCCCCCCCCGTCACCTAATTTCTTTTCACTTGTGTACCAATCTCGTGAATGACCAAAATACTATCGAAAAAGGCGGATTTCCTTGAATTCACGTAAAAATCTTATGTCTGAAGATTAAAGGGAAATTTTTGCAGCGTCCAACTTCCGTTTTTGCAAATTTTTTACTTGAGTTTCAATCTAAATACAAACATTTATGCACAAAAATATTTAACAATACTGGATACAAAGGCAATATTGGGAGAAAAGAAATACGATTATGGCAATTTTTTTTTTTACTCCATTTAACTATTGTTTCCGAAAGAGTTTTGAAACACAATATCGTCTCCCAGATGGAAAACAATCCTCCCTCCCAAATTGTCTTCAGTTTTTATGGATCATGACAATGATATGATCTAAATGACAAAAACAGGAGAATTCTGTGAATCTGCTTAAGAATCTCCTGTAAGGTGTCATAAAATAATAGCAAAAAAAAATAATTAAACAAAATGAAAATTTGTAGAATCCGTAGTTTCTACAGCGAGTTCCGTAGTCGGACAACAAAATCTGTAGAAACTACGGACATTGCGTAGTACACTGCTGGACAATTGCTAAGGACGGATCATAAACGGCTATATAGCGCATAAAAAAGTAAGTGTGGTTGGATGCCAAGTGAAATAAAATAATGTCAGAATGCCAGGAAATTACAAGACAATTTATTGTGCTCTGAAAAATCCAGAAAGGCTTTGGAACGTGTTCAAGGGACAAACAGGCCATTTTTTGCAGAATATGTAAACGTGAAAAAAATGCAATTACAGTCCGCAGGCGTTCCGGCATAAGATGTCAATACAGGATATGGCCACCATGGAGGGCGATGCAAGATTCCACACGTCGTGTCATGCTTTGCACAACATTATCAAGCAGCTGTTGGGGTAATTTATCCCATTCCTCTGTCAGTGCACGGACGAGGGTGTCCTTGTTTATTGGAGAGCATTGGCGACCAGCAAGACTCCTCCCCAAAGCATCCCACACATTTTTAATGGAATTCAGATCTGGAGAACGTGCTGGCCATACGAGGCGTTGAATATCCTTGCTCTCTAGACACTCCTGGACAGCGACTGTTCAATGACATGTTGCGTTGTCGTCCATGAAAATGAATCACCGACAGCACCACAGAACATGCGAACATGAGGTAGCAGAACATCATTAATGTATTGTTGGCCAGTCATAGTCCCAGTTGGAAGCACATAGAGGGACGTACGGCCATTGATCATGATGCCAGCCCATACCATGACATACATGTTGGATATCGGTCCCTTTCCTGTATGTTTGCTGGACAATATCACGCCAGATCAGTTGTCGTCGACAATCAGATGATAGACTGTATCTACTCTCATCTGAGAAGAGGACAGCAGACCAGTCGTTATCAGTCCAATTGCAATGTTGATGGCACCATTGCAAACGGGCGGTACGGTGACGTCTGGACAATGGGATGCACACAACAGGACGGCAGGCGTATAGTCCTCCTTCATGCAAACGTCTGGCGACAGTTTTTCAGGAGATCCGCTTGCCAGTAGCAGCCATAAACTGATTTGCTACCTCACTAGCTGTGCTGCGCGGGTGTCTTTTTGTTGATAGCACTACGTACCGATCTTCTGCAGGTGTCGTACTGCGAACACGACCTCCCCCGTGACGTTTGCTACACTCTCCATTTGTTTGAAATGATTTCCAAAGCCTTGAAACAACACTGTGGCTGACGTCGAACTCCCTGGCAACATCTGTTATTTTTCGCCCTTCTTCAATCTTGCCAATAATACGGCCACGCGTAAAATCATCTAGGTGATGTCGAGAAGACATACTGAAAATTGCAAGTTCGTCAATTGATTCTTTCCCTTTCAACTTTGCGTTTGAACAACAACGGTCAATACGCGTCAAATCCTTTATATCTCTTATCAGCGCTATGACGTCACGAACAAGTTCGGCAATCCAAAATTTGCATACGCACAACACGTCTTATTGTATCCCGCACTTATGCTGATTTCCACATTTTCCTACCTTCCATTTTATGGTTGCTATCGTCATCCGTCCTTAGCAATTGTCCGGCAGTGTAGTTGGCAGGTATGCAAAACAGGGCTGGGAAAATACTGGGCACCTGCGTGCTTAGAAATTTAGCACTGGTGCCCATTTTTTTTAACTTCAGATTTTGTAACACTTAAATGCCATAATTTCTATCAGATAACAGAAATTATGGTACTCACTATTAAAAACTATGAGTTTAGGTTCTGCATATAATATACCACTTAAAGAAAAATTCTGCAGCACTTTAATTTTAATAAATCCGTGCCATGTCAGAAGAGCTGATGGTATTGGAAAAATAAAATATTGAAAATGCATTAATATGAAACAAGATGACACCGAATTTTTGAGCAGGTCTTTTGAATCCGTTCTGACATGAATTAAATTTATCAAAGCTATTCAAAGTCAATGGAACCGGTATGGAAAACAGTAGTATCTAACCGAAGTTTTTCAGTTGGGTTTTTAATCCCGCAGATATTGCTGAAAATGGAATTGTAATCCTACACCCTCTGGTTGCAGACTTGTGCATTAAGAAAAATTTGAAATTATAAGAGGAATATTTCTCAGGGGAAACGCTCTCCAACAATGGAAGAATTTTTCAAATCAGATTATTACAAGCAGACATTGACAAATATAAGATATACATCTACACCCTGGTGGCGGAAACATGCATTATTTTAAGAAGAAAGTATTCTCAAAAGGTTTTTCGAAGTGAGTGGTATCGGTCCAGGAAAGAATTTTTTCAGGAGCTCAAATTTTGCTGCAAATACATCAGAAGCAGAAATTAGCACTTATGACCCCTGGTGGCCAAACCATTCTTTACCAAATATTAGAAATTATGTGAAAACATTTCCCATCAGCAGCTACATGCGTTGATCTGTTGAGTAATAAGTAACACAATTATTTATTTCAAGCTTCTTTGCCCCATACCTGATGCTATGATAATTGGAAGACTAGCTAGAAGTTCCACAATAAAGCCAACAAATAGTATCTTTACATTTGTAGTCACAGTAACTACTAACTACTATAAGTGACAGTTATGATCCTTACCCAAGCTTGCACTGAAGCACAGCTGTGATGTAACTAGAAAAAGAAAAAAAAACTACAAAAACTAAGAAAAACACTACAAAACTATAATTTTTTGTTTTGTTTTGCAGTGCAATAAAATGGCAAAATGGATATTCTAGGTTGCTTAGAAATTATGAAAATGAGTCTGTCCATATTCTAAAAAATTGTAACAAGCCATTTTAACAAGCAGCACTCAATTGCAAAGTGTGATCATACTCACAAGATATCATATTTTTCAAGCCCTGATACCATTCATTCCTTATCCTTATAAAACACTTTTACTTACTCCATCTGAACTGTTTTTCTAGCACTTTAAATCAACTCTGCTGGAAAATTAAAATAAACCTCTCTAAAGAACTGCTTTCTGATCATCAGCGCATCAAGTAATTCCTTACATTTCATGCAAGATTTTTTTTTTGTTACTCTAATAAGTAGCAATGTTGCAAACAGAAATATTTGTTTCATAGAAATGAAATATTGAAAAATAATATATTTATTTATTTTTCGTTTCTTTGCCTTATTGATGAGCTGATAAACAGAAGTCTAGTCCTGCCCTTAAAAAAATCAGAAATGTTACTGGATGAATCAGAAAGACATTTAACCTAAATAGGTCTAAAAATCAGGAAAAAAATGATTAAGGGCTTGACATTCTTTGTTAACTTGTGCTTATTTTCTAGTATCAGAAAAAAAAAAAATTCTGACATGCCCCATCTGCTGAATTAAACTCTTAAATCTTTTAGTAGTGGGACACAATTTTGATCAAATTTTAAAAATTTCTTTCCTTTTGATTATATGTATTCCTTGACTGACTACTCTCTGAAATTCCATTTTGTAGCCAAAGCAAAAAGTTTTTATTCTGCAATAATACACATCATTGTCATCTAATCCGTTAAGTTCCAAATTATCCCTACATTAGAAGTTACAATCAGTAAATTCCTTCTCTAATTACATTTAAACTGCTTTCCCAGTCACTAACGCAAAAAACGGCAAAAATCAGAGAAACGAAAGGGATTTATCAACAAACGACAACAACAGAACAAGCACAATAACCACATCAATCTAACCTCAGACCAAATAGCAATACAATTACCACACGTTCTTTCACCTTAAATGTGTTCACAAAAATTATACACATCCCTAATACTTCTCCGGCTTCTAAAATAAGAAATGCTTCCTACTCGACCAGATAGGTATCGATTTTCATATACCTTAAAAAATGCAACAGGATATGGGGATTTCTTCATTTTACATTAAATATGTACACATAGTAGTAAAAACAAGATTAAGATGCTAATTAATTTCCTTTTATTTTTATTTATTTCCATTTTACGCGATCCCGTTTGTTTGTCACTAGGGAACCATGCAACCATGTCACCACACATCTGATTTAAGGCGCGAAACTAGTCTACCACAGATTTCACACGTTACTAGAACGAAAAGAAAATTTCACAGTCGTAACGACATATTAAGCACACTCTGAATTTTTTTGAAACACACAACACAAAACAGCCAAAATCCTGTTTGTAAATACCTCACAACATGGAAAGTATCTGTTTACATTGCAGCCCACTGGAAGGTATGCTAGCAAGCTGTAAGGTAGAAAAAACGTGACATCACAATGCATAATATTACGAAAACAAAAATTATTGCCTAGAAAAAAACCTAACAATTTTACAACATGGAATAATTAAATCCACCTACTGGTTCAACACGCTTTTGTTCGAAAGCTCTTAAGAACACGAAGCCTAACGCGTCATTCCAAAGAGACACTGGAACAATCTGCACAACGAAATTAATTGAAAATATTAAATTACTCGCGACTCCAAACTAAAAAATAATTAACTACGATTAAAATCGTGGCAGTAGTGATTGCGACTATACACGAATTCCGATTGAAACTACAATTTAAATAAAAAAACAAATTTTAAATAATTACCTTTCTCCGTTTTGAAAGCTACAACTACAGGAATACGATTGCAGCGCCACTACCGTTACGGATAAGGTAAGCTGCCAATTGGAGTAAGGAATCAATAAAAAATTCTGAAAATTTTCCAGTATAAACCCAAGGCACCAAGAAATACAAAAAAAAATAATAATAAACGTTTTGAGCATAAATATCATTAAAAATAGGGGAAGATCTGTTTGTAAAAATTATTTCCTGCTATTCATCAAGCGAAAGAACATACTGGCCGCCCCGGTGGCGCAGTGGTCTAAGGCGTTGGCCTCTGATCATTCGTCCGTAACGGGTCCGGGTTCGAATCCCGGTCAGGCATGGATGTTGTGTTTGTCTTACGGCACTGGCTCTTTCCCTTCCCTGGAACCAGTGACCCTAAATTAGGGACGGGCGACTGCTTATAGCCCATTGAGTTGCTCACGGTGGTCGTTAAACCTCCAATCAAAAAAAAAAAAAAAAAGAACATACTGCGATACCTCGACCAATGTAGTTTCATGTCAAGCCCTGGCACTGGCTCTCTCCCTTCCCTGGAAACAATGACCATAAATTTGGGACGGGCCACTGCTTATAGCCCATTGAGTTGCTCACGGTGGTCGTTAAACCTCCAATCAAAAAAAATGTCAAGTCCTCAATGGACCTTGCCGCCTCGGTGGCGCAGTGAAATAAGCGATGGCTTCTGATCATTCGTCAGAGGTGGGTTCGGGTTCGAATCCCGAGCGGCATTTTTTTTATTCGAGGTTTAACGACCACCGTGAGCAACTCAATGGGCTATAAGCAGTAGCCTGTCCCAAATTTAGGGTCACTGGTTCCAGGGAAGGGAGAGAGCCAGTGCCATAAGACAAACACAACACCCATGCCTCACCGGGATACGAACCCGAACCCCATTAAGACGAATAATCAGAGGCCATCGCTTAGACCACTGCGCCACCGGGGCGGCCCGAGCGGCATGGATGGTGTGTTTGTCATACGGTGCTGGTTCTCTCCCTTCCCAAGAACCAGTGGCCCTAAATTAGGAACAACCGACTGTTCGTAGCTACAGTTAGGGCTTTCAGAAAAAACCAATTGATTTTTTTTTATCGAGGTTTAACGACCACCGTGAACAATTCAATGTGCTAAAAGCAGTCGCCTGTTCCCAATTTCGGACCACTGGCTTCAGGGAAGAAGACAGCTAATGCCATAAAACAAACAGACGACCCGGTGGCGCAATGTTCTAAGCCCAGGCTGATGACCATTCGTCTGAAAGGGGTCCGGGTTCGAATACCGATGAGGCAGGGATGTTATGTTTGTCTTCCGGCACTGGCTCTCTCCCTCCTTGGAACCAGTGACACTAAATAACAATTGCAATAAAAAAAAAAAACATACAGAGGCATAACTGGGCAGGCCGAGCGCCGCTGTCCCGGGCGCGTATTTCACAAGTGAATGTACGAAATTGCGATTAGAGCCATTTCCGCCACGCGGTTGGTTCAGAGCTACTCTGGAGATTGTGAGTGGGCGGGGCCTATGAAGAGAGCCATGCGACAGGACACTGTCTTTTTATCTGGGGAAGTTCTGCTTGCTAAGAAATTCATTGTCAGGTTACTTAACATGTGTGACAAATAATTCATACTGAATTATATCGTGGGAAGTTCTGCATCCTAAGAAGTTCACTATGAGGTTACTTAACATGTGTGAGAAATGATTATATTGAATTATATCGTAAAAAGATTTATCGTTAGAAGTTCTGCTTCCTTAAAAATTCAGTAAGGTTGCTCAACAAATGTTACAAATGATAATATCTGCAGTTTCTCAGATGAATACAAGTCGAAATCTATATTAATATTAAAATTGAGGAGGACTTTAATAACTAACTAGTTGAATTCCATACTCCGTATCGGTCAATAAATGGCAGCACGTCAACTACCCATCACGATACGTGCTGTTGTGAAAGTGCGTATATAAGGATACTAAAAAGTATCCTTTTAAAGGTCCTTTCTATTACCCTTAAAAGAACCTTTAACAATGAAAAGTATGTCTCCACAACGAAATATTCTGACGATCAAGTTTTTTCCTCATGAATGTGAGGAGGTCTAGCAAGAAAATAAATCAAATAGAGTGATTTTGCATTAGCAAAGAACAACTTAATGGCACGAAGTACGACGAGGGATGTATTCAGGTATCTTTTCGAAAGGGTCTTAGCCCCCCCCCAATCCATGGACCCCCTCCCCCTTAAGTTTTTGCGTGATCACTCTTTATATTTAGTCTATTTTTTTGTTTATAGATGAAAATTTGAAGAAACTAATTTTAAAAATTTAAGAAAACGGGGGAAAATATTATAATAAAAAAATAGTTCACATGGACTTCATATCTCAGTAGCATCAAGATTATTTTAAGTATTAAATTAATTGCTTTGTTTTATACACTAAAACTAAAATTTAATTTCCATCGTCATGTATATTTACGTTTTCTAAATCCGACGAGTCGATGCAGCCAATAATGTATACAATACCTCGAGAAAAAAAACGGAATTTCCGTTGTTAATTAGAACCATAAATGACTTCACACAAAGTGTTAACACTTTAAATATTTTTTTTTTTTAATGTAGCTCTGAAATCAAAGTAGTTATGAAAATATATATACTCTATAGAAAAATTTGTTGCTCTAGATGAGAATGCTTTTGTAAATTTGTTTATAAATGGAACAATTGTCCATGTTAAAAATATATTATAAAGTCCTACCAAAATTACTCAATACTTTCTCCGGATAAAAATCAGGAGGGTAGAAGAAGACCAGTTCATTTTGATCACATATGCAAGAGGGGAAAACAAGAAAACCAATCATTGTTTCACAATTCGTTAAATTTTTTAGAGCCTTTGTATTTGATAGTTAAGTTTACTGTGGATTTGCAATCACCAACGGCATGCTGCTTGCACTGCAATACATCATCATATTTTAGAATCTGGCATTCAGCTTTATTTCAGTCTTCTGGATGCCGACTTCCCATGTATATTAAAGTGACCAGATACCGGGACACCGATTTGAGGACAAAAGGGCGTGGCGTCCCCAAATCGGTAGATCATTGGGGACACATAGGTACTCAAAATAAATATGCAAATCTCTTTGTCACAAACCTGCATTGCTTCAGTAAGTGTAATATTACACATTAAAATCTGTGTCTTAAAAATATATATCTTGTAGAATGTTGGTAATTTGCATTGACAAAGCAGAACTATGATGGCGAGAACATATTAGCAAAAGTGAAATGTGTTACCTTAGGTACATGCGCTGAATTAAAATCAGGCTGCACACCATAGTAATTGCATGGCGAATTTTTCATTTTGCCAAAGTTTTTCGAGAAACTCAGAACAAGTACAGTCGAAATTTGACTGCGCCAGTGGTGCATTGATTAGTGCTGGCTACTGACCATTCGTACGGATTCGAGTCCCGAATGAGGACGGGTGTTGTGTTTGTCTTGAAACAGTTGCTTTCTCCTCTCCCTTCCCTAAAACGAATGTCTCCAAATTAGAGACAGGTGACTGCTTATAGTCCTTAGAGTTTCTCGTAGTGGTCGTTAAACCCAGAAAGAAGAAAAAAGTTAAAATTTGTTTTCAAAGAAACATGTTCTAAAATTAGTACAACGGAAACTACTTTTAAGAACATTTTTCATTGTAACTATAAAGGGTCAATGAGGAATTGTAAATTCGAGGACATTTGGGGACAAACATTAAAATTTGAGAACAATTTGCATCCCCAAAGGCTTCAGACAATTTTGGGGGCAGTAAACTAAACTCGAGGACTGTCCTCAAGATTTGGGGACGTCTGGTCAGCTTAATGTATATGGTTAAGTAAGCCTCAATGTAGCTAACGTGACGTTAGGGCTTCCAATGCAACAAAATATTTGCGCTACCTAATTTTTAACGATAGCAAATTATTAAAAATGATTCCCATATTTTTCCCTGCCGGTATGTGGTTTACGCTCTGTGAAAAAAAGAAAATCCAGGAATTTCAAACGATTAATTAGTTGGTTTTTTTACTACTATGTGCTAACCTAAATCCTCTAAAGGGGCTGAAACCAAGTGACAGCGGAATGGTTTGCACCATACGTTTTCAGGTAACACTGTAATGATTCTTTAATAATCAGAAAAACGCTTGTTGTAAGATTAAAATATTTTTGCCACTCCTAATGTTTAGGGGGCGGAGGGGGAAGCATTTTCTTCAGCACAGCACCGTTATCTTACTAGCATCCTTAATATTTTACACCACCGCAGCATGGTGAAATCCGTGGTGCATTACTGAATTAAAATAAAGGTATAACTTTTTTACATTTTTAATCACTTGCATGTGTAGATTTCAGAATATGTGTTATATGTATTAATGTATATATAAATAATATAAATGTATTAATGTATAAACAAATAACAAATAATAACAAGTTTGAACCCCTCAAAAGTTGCGATTGACCCCCCCCCGGAAAAAACTCTCTGAATGTAACGCTGAGTACGACCTCAGCCGCCCCGGTGGCGCAGTGGTCTAAGGCGCTGGCCTCTGATCATTCGTCTGAAGGGGTCCGGGTTCGAATCCCGGGTCAGGCATGGATGTTGTGTTTGTCTTACGGCACTGGCCCTCTCCCTTCCCTGGAAACCAGTGACCCTAAATTAGGGACGAGCGACAGCTTATAGCCCATTGAGTTGCTCACGGTGGTCGTTAAACCTCTAATAAAAAAAAGTACGACCTCAAGACAGTGTTCTGTTGAAATAAGACACTTCCGTCAGAATAAATACTCCAGAATGTTGTTTGCCATATATTGTGTCTGATGAAATAGTAAGTGATCTGCCATATATATATATTTCTAATATTTAGGAAATTCCTCATATTTTTGTCCCTCCAAACTTAATCAAAAATGCCTTCAATTCCACATTTCAACCCGCCTTCTCCCCGAAAAAAAAAACACGTTTAAACATCTTATGGTTCTCCATACAAAACACATCAGTACTAATCCTGTTCTACAGTGACATGCGCGCTGACGTGATGACATCTATCGGCTCTGAGACAACTATATAGATTGAAGCATGGCTTTCTGTGATTAATCACAGATAAGTCACAAGTCCATGAAGTCATGTTGATATAAAAACTCAAAAGTTTCCCTACCAATAAAGTACACTCGCTATTTACCTCCTATCGCATTCCGAATGAACGGGTAAAACAAATGGGGTTAACCATTGACTCAATGAAAACACCGGAACATTAAAATGGATGTGCAGCAAAGCTTTCATGTCTCACTCACATGACTCTCCTCGTAGGCCCCGCCTACTCGTAATCTCCAAGTGGCTCTGAACCAATCGCGTGGCGGAAATGGCCTTAATCGCGATTCCGTACATTCACTTGTGAAATACGCGTCCCTGTTTCACAAATCACAAATGAATATAGACCGCATCATAGCCAACTAGAAAGACTTTCTAGTTGGCTATAAGAACGTATGCAATGATGTCACGAAACCACGGGCGCGTCACTTTTTTTTTTTTTTTGATTGGAGGTTTAACGACCACCGTGAGCAACTCAATGGGCTATAAGCAGTCGCCCGTCCCTAATTTAGGGTCACTGGTTCCAGGGAAGGGAGAGAGCCAGTGCCGTAAGACAAACACAACATCCATGCCTCACCCGGATTCGAACCCGGACCCCTTTCGGAAGAATGATCAGAAGCCATCGCTTATACCACTGCGCCACCGGGGCGGCGTCACTTTTTCGTCTGCTGCTTTCTTGCAGAACAACTGGTGTACAAGTGAGATCAAAGATGCATTGCATGGGCTACTTAAGTGATTTATCTGGTGATCAAAACAGCTTTATTCTGATAAATTAAAGTTATTCTGCAGTTGTGGTGACCCATATGATATTCCATATTCAATTTTCCTGAACAATATTGTAGGAAAGGGAATGTTTTTGCTTGAAAGGAACTCGAAATTCTGCATTCCAGCACAACCACCCGCTTCTGTGCTAACAGCATATTCACACAGTTAATTAAGATAAAAAAAGTCTTGTCATCTTTGGCTAATTATTTAATTTAAAAGTTTGCCTTTCAATAATTCAAGTATTCCCCAACCTGAAACCTAAGCTAAGGTAAAAATCATGAGCTTTACACAGGTAAGGCTACAATAATAATAATAATAGTTCTGCCGAATAGCACTATGTCTCTGTACCTTATATATAATAATGACAATAATAATAAACTGGTGAATCTTATCATGAGATCATTTTTCCAAAATCTGCCGGGGAACCCAACATATGAAGGTTTCATAAGATATTCACTCCCCTACAGCAGTGGATACATTCACCATTAAAAAAAAACAGCCTAATCTTACGCATAAGAAAGGTTTATTCTAGTTTAAATATCTTCATATAGTTTTTTTAGATAATACATCAGTAAATTTATGAACATTTTTGTTACAAAGTATAAACTACACACTCCAGGGGCGGCGGAAAGTGAAATTCGTTGACCGGGCCCGAAATTTCGAATCGTGGTGCCCTCCCCTCTTCCCGGAACAAACAGAAGAAAAACAATGCCTAAGGAACTTTGTTAGGGATTAGGACCACCTGACCACTTACCTAGAGGAACTTTCTTAAGGCACATCACAACAAAAAATCGCACATATGCCAAATAAAAAAATAATAATCTTGGCTGAAATTATTGAAATTATTGACCGGGCCAGGGCGGTTCCGCCGCCACTGACACACCCCAATGTTCCTTCATTACCGGTCATCAATGTCAACAAACGTGAAGATTGTTAAATATTTCTAAACAATTAAAATCTATAATTCCTTTAAGTAACGCAGTAAGCCACTTACCAGCTGCAGGAATATCTATCCTTAGTAATCACACAGCGAAAAAAAGGGGCTTCCACACACATAAATGCTTCAAAGACAACACACTAATATTTCATGAAAGAAATACGGGCTTACACCATATAATACAAATTTTGAAGATGACAATCTGACTTACCATCCTTGTCACATTTACGCCAAAAATCGGATTGTCATCTTCAAAATTTGTATACACTAATATTTATTGTACATCTCCACAAAAGGGTAATAACTCACTATTCCAACACGCACATCCTCTACATATCACCGACATTGTTGTTGTTCAGTCAAAGATCAACCACTTAGATTACTAACCGACGTGAGCAGCAGAAGGGGATCTTCTTTTCAGGCAACGCTCGCTAGAGTAAACAAATGAAAACGTTTCGAGCAGCGCCACCAGCAATTCTGTTATATGTTCCCTGAGGCGTCTGGTTCGAAGAACTCTGACAGTCATATTTCTAATAATAATTTCTAACAATAACCACAAATTTTAGCGCTTCTGAATAAAATTTTAATAATTCTGATCCCGCTTTGTTCGTTCAGACGGTAATCTATAATACTGTAGGATACATGACTGTCTCTCCCACTTCGGTTACTTCAACCGGAAAAAGCACATAACACCATCTTCCTTAACACTCCACAATACAAATCCAAGCAGTGCTTGTACACCAGTTGATCCCCAGGACGTCTGCCACGATGGTTTACCTTGCTGTGACGTCATATGCCTACGGTCTGCATCTTAGACCATGAATGAGGTTGTAGCAGACACGTGACTTTAGAATGGCAACGAGCCTTACTAACGTAAGTGAAGGACACCAGTCCCTGTTGAAATGATGGCGTCCTACTTCGAAAGTTTAACTTCCGAGTACAAAATGCGGTATTTGGAAAAAATTTAAGAGATTGAAGGACAATATCTGTATGTGCTGAATGCAAGTATCTTCGAAGGTGACGCGAAAAGTTTTCCGAAAGTACAAATAGTAAATATTTTCTATTACTTTGTTTTGGTCGAACCGCCTTTACCATACAACAGCTCGAGGCATGTAAAAGTCTTGAAGCAAATAACATTTTATTATCGTGGATATTCTTTTACATGGTAATTTAGTGTGATCACTAATTAGTGAGTAATTAGGAACTCTTCAATAAAAAGTGTTTTTCTTAGTTCTGGGAAACGTTTTCCAAGACTTAGAAAAATTTAGAGCAAAATCTGTTTTTCCACGCAAAATTGTGGTGAAAAAAACAATAATTTTGATTTGCGCCCTACGTTATTTATCCGCAAATAAATTTAGCAGCATAATCCCAGTGTGTAAACAGACCTGGACACCAAAAAAAAAATTTTTATTTGGAAATAATTTTATCCATTATTTGCATTTCTCCAGAAAAGTGTACTTCATCTCCAGTTAAAAATCCAGGTTACTAAAAATAAAATCAACGGTGGTTTGGGGAGGAAATATATAGAACGAAATGTATAAAAAACAACCAGAACAGCCGAAGAGATTTGATTCTGACTAACAGTCAGATTGGCTAACAAATTAACTTTCAGCTGTATAAAAAGTTTCAACACCTCTTTGATCAGCCAGGAACCTTCTGAATAGAAATCCCTGAAGGCGAAAAACCCAAGCGCACATAAGAGCAGATTGGATACCGAAGCGTTGATTTAGGAATATTTTTGACTAAGAGACAAACTCTGAAGGGTGTTCTATAAGAAAATTCTCAGTAGCAATAAAACCTACGCCTTTTAAAATCAACTTGAAAACTTCGAATCAACAAGTGAAACGACTGGCCCAATAAGTACAAGCACTGCACGCCAACAGCATTTTAACAAGTAAAAGATAGGTTCCCAACCTTACCAGAAATCACTGACTTATAGATAATTACCTTTGAAGAGTCTAACTCTTCAATATTTTTGTTAACATTGATCGCTAATGAAAACATTTTACACAATAACTGCAGGACAGCCAGCTGTTTTTGTCCTTCAGGAACTTGCAAGGACTGTTGCCACTTAACTGAAACTTCTCGATGACGTCACGTGCAACAACCCGAGGCTGACGAGAAGCAGCCTCGCAACAACCTCATATGGTAGGCACAGCTGCTCCCGTTCACACAGTGTTGAGAGAACGGCACAAACATGTCAAGCGGGTTAGCCACGTGATGTGTGTCAAGATTTCTCTGAGGGAGCAGGTAATGGCGATACTCAACAGTATTTACCTTAGACCATGAAAAAGGCATTTGCACGGTGACTCGTTCAATATAATTTTACTACGATTATCTTTGTAAAAAATCATAGCGATCTAAGTTTATCTTAAAAAAAATCAAGTGGTTTATTTTTCTGCTCACTAGTTCGTGTGGTACAAATTTTTAAAGTTCAGTCGGTCTGGTTGGTGCTCCTGCTGAAGTGTTTGTTTACATATTTTTACGCATTTTTGCTGCCTCCCCCTACAATGCAGGATTTTTTAGCAAAATAACCATTAATCTTTGCATTTTTAGCTTTCATTGTGTATACTTTTTGTTGTGATAGAGCGCATATACAATCTATTATGGTGTTTTAAAGTTGTCCCATTACGTATATATTCTCTATTGGAGTATGAAAAGTGATCTCATTTCTCAACCTCCCCATTTAAATTGTGCGTAGTGTTCCACAACAAAAGTACTTTTCTCTCATTGAAGACAGTATAAGTGTTTTTCTGTGAAAAATTTGTGTTGACAAGTCAATTATTTTTGGGGTTACGAGTGTGTGAAAGATTTCCGAGGTCTGTAAAGGGATGAATTGTTTACTATCAACATAGCGAAATGTAGGAAATATTAGAAGCACATGTACATGCATACAGATGTACACAGATTTTAATATATAGAAATACCCCAATTTTCAGACTAACAGCCACTGCCTACATGTTGTAAAAATGAGATATTTTGCCAAGTAATAGCCCTCATTGTGATCTTTTTTTTTTTTTTTTTTTTTTTTTTGGAGGGGGTGGGGCAAAGATGGTGTGTACATTTTTTTAATTTCCGGCGGTTTTTTTTATTTTATTTTGATAATACACACCAGTTTTCTGTTTGCTTCCTAAAACAACAAACCGACAGTTAGCAAGGGCTACACAAAGTCTTGCATAGCAGTTACTGCTATTCAAGAAATAAATCAGAAACTACACATTCTTAAATTATAAATTTTGGACGATTCCGTTTTACAACAAATGAGGCCACTTGCCTCGTTTTCGGTCTACCCTGTGTAGATACTAAATCCATGAATATAACCGTTGGTCTTATGTTGGGCCGGTTCTTTATATATATATAAATATAAATTTCTTTCCCTTGGGACAACTTTTGCCATTACTCCCTGTTTTCTCAATCCGTGGTGTTTGGCTATGTCTAAGGGTTACGCTTGTTTCATCCACTTTCTCCAACTGACCTCAAGGAAGATGTTTCACAGCAGTGGCGTGACAGCTACAAAAGAGTCCTCCACCTACGACAACTCGCTGCAGCCAAATGATGATTGCTATATTAAGGGATGAGCGACGGCGAAACCTACTTACTGAAAGGGTCAACAACCGACTTTATGCAGGCCAGCTAGTCAACAGAACTTCCAGAAAATTAGCTGCAAAATATTCAGATTTCTGCTGTTTACCCTGGGACTATTTTTAATGGTGGGGCAACTTTGTGTGGGAGGAGGCTATCGTTTATCTTTCGTATCGCAAATGGCTTCATGCAGCAGCGATCTCCCCTCGACAACTTCACCTATTCTTGGTTAAAATGTCTCAAGATTTGGATAATTTTTGCTCTGTCTTGATTTTGAGTTTCGCCAATTCCATCCACTCCGACGCAATTCTTTTTGCTCAACGCCATGGCCTACCGACGTTTTTCACTTGCTCCTCCTGCGGTTCAAGCCTGATCTGACATAACGCCGCTATGAATTTCACTTGTCAACCAATTCTGCCTTCCTGTTGCTTCAACTTATCGCCCACTACAGGAAAGTGGAATTTCTGGATTTTTTTAGCTTTATTCTATTAATCAATTCAATAGAAATAAGTGGAATTTTTTAGCTTCATTCTAATAATCTATTTTGTTGTTTACCCTTATTTCCAACATGGCGCCCAGTCACTACCATTCCGAAACCACGACTGCTAAGCCATTCGCTACAAAAAAAAAAAAAAAAAAATTCTCTCTCTTACCCTAAATTGTCCAACTTTTCAACCCCATTTTCCCATTCCCCTTTGCTTTCCGCGGCTCCTCAAAAAACCACTGTCGAAAACGGGGCGGTCTCAGTGCTCGTAACAAATTACCATTTTAGAGAATCCCTCACACACAGGCTTTAAGCAATGATTATTTATGGGTTAAAGAGCCAGTATTAGTTGTGCCTCAGCCTACATAAGAAAATATCAGCATACAATAATTTGTAATACATACAATAATTTGTGTTTGTGGTTGCATTTGTAACATTTCTAACTTTTTGCCATGTATAGTCAGTCCTGTATTTATACAGAATCCCATGTATGCTCTGTAAGTGTCTGAATTACACATTACTTTTTATGTGTGACTTGCGTTTCAACTTTTTATACAGCGGGAACTTATATGTTAAATTAAATCAGAATTTTCCTAATTTTTTCCCTTTGGAATAAAGTAATCCCGCTACCAATCAAACTGTACAAAACAGCACTTTGTTCAAGGTTGATAAATGGTATATCTCATAGGGGCCAACTTGAAAAATTATTGGAGTTTCCAGAAATTTTGAATCTAATTACCCATGCATTTTTCAAAGTATTTAAGTCTAATTTAAATTTCATTCAGTCAGATTATCTGGCACAATAAGACACATGAAGTGCTAAAATGAAGCAAATTATAGTTACAGTAATTACAAAAATATTTTTTTTCTAGATTATTATTTATTTCATTTATTTTGCTTTTGTAGGCGCGACATTATTATATACAATACACAGATACTGTGAATTTCCAACTCGGTTGTCTTTATAAAAGTAACAAAAACGTGTAAAATTTATTTAAGTTTTTTTTACCAATTTTAAAAATGTCAACAATTTGTTTTTTTCAAATAATTTCTGAGTTAAAATAAGAAGTTAGAACGGAGAGGACATGGCATCAGCCGCACGCCCTGCTTTTTCCGTGCGCTCCACTTCGTATTAGCTGTGAATGACCAGTATGCCCAACTTGGGCTGCTTCTGTACTTTCTACGGAGAAATCGTCGACTTTGAAGAGGTTTTAGAGGCACTTGTGCAGCATGTACAGTCAGGAAAAAATGGGACTAAAATATACTTGCACATAACAAAAAATTTGCAAAAAATTACAGAAATGCTGTTTGGTATTTTCTAAAAAATTTTTACAAAATTATGCTTTGTAGAGCGGAAGTGCATATTGCACATTAGCCAATCACGGTCTTGCAAAAACTCTGGGAGCCTTGTTGACCTTAAAGGACTGCTGCAGAGAGTAAGAGACGGCCGCTATCAACCTGTGCTGCAGCACAGGTCTTCAGGAAGTGACGTCATGTCACTCAACCCTCCCTACCTGGAGGGCGCAAGAAACCAGATGATCAGATTTGGCTTACTAGTGGCTGCTGATGCCATTTCCTCTCTCTTCTAACCTCCTAGGTCCCTAACTGTCCGAAGATAGGGTGGGTCAACTGACTGTACAACATATTTCCGCCATTGTCACTATGACCTCGAATAGGTTCTCGTCTCCGAACGTAAAATTAGATTTTGTATTTTGTGGGAACCCAGACAAATCGAAGAATTTTCTTTTAAAAAGGATGCGTTTTAAATGCTCTTAAACAACGGCACTTGAGGTATTGTCTGTCGCGTCAAATTTGATGAGCGCGAACAAACACTAATTTTTTTTTAGGCACAATAAACAGTCTGAAGGGTAAATTTTTATGCACACTTTCTATATATAGTAAACGGGGAATGAATAGTAAAACAACACTTGAAGAATTGATAACGAAAAACAAAATTTATACATATACACGTACATGTAGTTTCCCCAGAAATACGCACAAAAATATTAGGGGTTCGAGGAACCCACAACAAAATCATTGGGGGTTCAAAAAGTGTCTAGAACCCACGAAGTCTCCACCTATGGTATATCTACTACATCTATACCTTTGGATGACATACATTACCACATGTAAGCAGAATTTCATCATAAAATGTAAACGATCTTAACCCGTTATTTTTTACTTACCTCCAGACGCTCTAAAAAAATTTGCTCAACCAAAAAGCAGTTTCCAAATTTCGATTTTTAACACAATTTTCCTGAATATACAGTGAGATGCAGATGCACAGAAAAATGATTTATTAATATTTCCTGAATATACAACAAGTTGCACCCTTTACTGGCCTTTGAATATAGTTTCTTTAGCATTAAGGCTTCGAACTTTGTGGGTCTGCAACTTCTCGGTTATCAGCCTGCCATTATGGTGAAGTCTTATACCAAAATATTCATAGAAAACAGCTTTCATTAGATATGTCCAGTGGTCTTCAGTGGGACACTGATCCAGTATATGGTTGTGCAAAAAAACAAAGGAGGAAGGCCGAACTTCTGTCATAGACTTCAATATCAGAATGGACATTTTGTTCTTATGGCGGAGCTTTCCCATAACTTGGAATGTACGGAAGTACCTCTCAGCAATTTTACAGAGGTGCACAACATCATTTGAAGGAAGAGTCAACCCACCTCTGTTCTTACGAGCAATTATGGCGCTCTCGTCTGGTGATGTGGATGTAAGTGCTGCCAGGCACTCACCACACTTCAGTTTGGCTTTTAATTTTTTTTAACAAAACCTGAAATATATGACACAACATCTGATATATAATAACTAATAACTTATAAATTTTACAGGCAAAATATTAGATTCTTCACTAGTTAAAGAAGTGTCATCAAGGCAATACATCCCAGCAAAAACACAAGTGCTGGGAAACTGCTGGCCACCAGCTGGCAGTGATGGGTCACTGCTGGCTGAAATCTGCCGCTCACGGCCCGGTAGTGGTCCGTTGGTGGCAGCGCTATCAGTTGGCGAGCCATTGATGGCCCTGCAGCATCGCCGTGAATTGTGGGCCTCCAAGCAAGTGCCACTAGTGGCCCGTTGCTGGCAAGCAATGCAACCCCCAACAGCAGGTGGAAGCATCGGGACTGCGCATGCGCAGAAGCAACACTTGCTGTGTCTCTCATGGTACCAGTTAGTTGAAGACGACGCTATCGCCATCGTGTTATTTTAGTGGATGTTAAGAAAAAAATCCATATGTGGAGAGGCGAATTAATTTCCTAATGAAATTTTACGTCGACGAATATATCAGATTAAGCCGTGAAATACTAGATTACAGTCATGAAATACATCCACTCCATTCCCATGAATAAAAATTCATGGAATGGAGTGGATGAATAACAAGAAAAAATTTGAAACCGCTTGAAACACATATCCTGGAAATCCATTAAAATAGCGTTTGTTGGAAGAAAAAAGAATTATACGTGTATAAAATTTATTAATTATTTGAAAGAAAAAAAGCAACGCTACTCATCCATGGGTTGAATGCACAAGACTGGGAGGAATTCGCTTCTAAAAATAACGAGAAGTAAAATAAAATATCTTTTACTCTTTAAAACAAATGTAGCTTCGGACAACGGAAAGGAAAGACATAACGTTAAAAATGTAACAGAATGTGACATGAACCCGGGTAAATATATATTTATTCAACAATCTCTTTTCAAGACGGCAAGGACAGTACAAAACTTTGGAAAGCGACTCTGAGTATGTACACGCCTTGAAAATGAGTGAAGTTCCCTTAAGGTAAAAAAAAACCATCGTTACGTTGAAAGAATTATTTTATCAATTATATGAAACTGACTTTTATGAAAAATACCTCGCAATATAATAAAATAAAAGAGGGAAGCATTCGATTACAAATTGCATACCAAACAGACAGCTTCCAGCGCATACGCCAGTGTTGGGAATTAGTCCGGTCGGTAGCGAGCGCGGCTTACACGTAAATGGCCCACGATCGAATCTAGGCAGATACAAACGGCGTTTTTCCGGTATGTCGAGAAAATTTCCCCAACGTAGTGAGTTAATTCACAAGCTTCGTTATAAGGGTAGAAAAAAAGAATTGTAGGTTTAAGAAACTGCGGTTATCCTTGCTTTTTTTTTATTATTATTGCTACTATTGGGAAATTGGCGGACAAGATTCGGCAAGCCAACAGTTACGTCACGTGGTTGCTGGCTGCCACTAACGGCCCACTAGCGGACCACATCAGGCTAAACATCATTTCTGGCAAGTACTTGCAGGGCCACTGAAGGGCCACTTCCCCGCACGGGGATAACTGGTTTTCCAGTTATTTGGGGAGCGGCGCCCCCACGGCCCGAGCTGACCTTGCGACTGGTCAACATCTGCTGTCATGTCACCGCCTGTTTTTTGTTTTGGTGCTGTTGGTGTTTGCAGGGACGGCTGTTCATCCAGCTGTTGGGGAGTCGCGGCCCCACGATCCCGAGCTGGTCTTGTGTCTCGCTTTTTCGTTTTTATTTATTTTCTCCACTGGCTAGTTGCCCATGTTGTATACTTTACCTAATCGCTACCACGTTATGTACTAACACCCCGGTCTTGTGGTTTTGTTACCCTCCACCACTAACTGTTTTATATTAACCGCTCAGTTCGTAGGTTGCTGAGATTCCGTTTAGGTTCCCTTCCAGGATTTGTCTTCTTTGGATTTCTTTTCTCCTTTTAACTGGTTTGGGTGCTAGACCTACCTGCATGTTTGCCGCGTGCGGAGACCAGTGAGGCGGAAATGGGATGTCTGGCGGCTGAGGTCGCAGGAGACCGGATAAGTGCCTCCTGTGTGCCAACACTCCTCTTCGACCCCGGCTTCGCTGTAAACGGGAGGCTAGAGACTAACCCACCTCTAGTCAGAAGTCTTGTACCAAGTTGTGTGCAGGGCTTTAGCGGCTTTTTTGTCGTATAGCACGGCAGGGTGAGCCCGGGGGCTGTGGGATCATGCCAAAGGCGTTGGCATGACGGTACCCGGAGGCCGAAGTGTCCGCCGAGTGCGTGTGATCACAGCCAACGGACTATATCTGCAACGTATAAGCTCCAGAACTGTGTCCAGCGTCATTTTCTTGGCTTGCAGACCTCCAGTTCTCCCTTGTAGGGCTCGGTGGTGGGTGGAGTAGTCTGCAGACGAATCCTTCTCCTTTTTTCCATGGGTAAACCCAAAAACAAACGCTCCAAATTCAAGTCACCTGAGCAAATGATCGTTGACAACGACTCTCCTTCGTCTTCTCAACCTACCAAGTCTCATACCCTTAAACGATCTTTAGACCATGATCTGGACCAAGAATGTGGAACCTCTTCTTCGGCAGCTGTACTAGTCGCTCCGAAGCGTCGTCTCCCCTCGATTGTTGTGAATACGCATGCTACACACTTAGTTGTAGAATCCATCGATCCGAATGAGAGACTGTCCACCAGATCTCCATTCTTCATTTCTAAAGCTTTGGACGCTGCAGTTGGCCCCTTGAAGTCTGTGAGGAAGCTTCGCTCTGGGGACCTGCTTGTCCAAACTTGCAGTGTTTCTCAGAGTAACACTTTTCTGCACCTCACTAGTCTTCAAGGCATTCCTGTAAAAGTGACACCTCACCCGTTTCTTAACACCTCTCGGGGTGTTATTTCGGAGTTTGATCTCTTGCCATGCAGTGAAGACGAATTGGTGACTCAACTTGCATATCAAGGTGTTATTGCTGCTCGTCGTATGATGTTCCGGCGTGATGGTTCCTTGATTAAGTCTAAAAATGTAATCTTGACTTTTAACTCCCCGAAAGTTCCGACCGAAATCAAGGCTGGCTACTTGGTCTGTGGAGTTCGCCCGTACATTCCCAGTCCTCTGCGCTGTTTCAGGTGCCAGAGGTACGGGCATTCCCAACGTTTCTGTAAGAGTTCCGCTCGTTGCGCAAATTGTGGCTCCAGTGAACATGACGGGGATGGTTGCACTTCTGCGGCCTGCTGTGTTAACTGCGGTGAGGCCCATGCAGCTTACTCCCGCAACTGTATGAAATGGAAGGACGAGATGGCAATCCAGCGCCTCAAGACCCTGGAGGGCCTCTCGTACCCTGCTGCCAAGGCCAAGTTGGGTATACCCACCAACCGACAGCGTACTTTTGCCGCAGTAGTTCAGTCTCTGCCACAACCCGTGCAGCCCTTTGTTCCGCACCCTGTAGCTCTCTCCGCCCTTGCCAAGCGATCTACAGCTGACCAAGCGACACAGGTGTTTTTCCCCGAGCTCGAGATTTTTCGAATACCTGATTCTGGGCCTTCTCTTTTGCAGCCGACCGTCTCTTCCAGTTTCCAGCTGAAAGCCTGCACGTGCGGAAGACCCGGCCCTCAATCCGCAAAGGTGTGCAGTGTCCATCCAACTGTCTCGGCCTCAGCGAGGTCCCCACCCTCAACCAACATTATAGAGGAACATAGGGGGGAGGAGAGTGATAGTTCGTCCCCAGCCTCAAACAACATTGCAGAGGAACATGGGGGGAGGAGAGTGACAGTTCGTCCCCGCCCTCTGCCAGCATTGCAGAGGAGTGTGGGGGGAGGAGAGTGACTCATCCTTTATGTAGTTGTGTATAAAAAAATTATAATTATAATAGTAAATTAATAAATTTTTATATAAACCTAATTAACTACCTTGTCTTCACAGCTTTCATCATACTCTTTTTCAACTTTTACCAAGCCTGTCTGCTCTTAATCATTTTCCACGCTTTTAAAAATCTGTGGCTGATAGTTCTTTCTCTGGCGCTCTTTGGCCAAACCTGGCCCTTGCGCCACTAAAATCCACTAACCAACCAACCAACCGAAGGGCCACTTGTGCACTTGTGGCAGCTACTGCCTGTGATGGACCACTGATGGCCCTGTTGTGGCATATGACAACTGATGGGGTGCCAACTGTTGGCCAGCTGTTGGCCTGAACTGCTGGCCCTTCTGTTGGCCGCCCGAACATTTTATTGACGGTTCGGCAGCGGCAACATAGTGCTGGGCCATTGCTGGCAGTGCTGGCTGCCAGCAATGGCTCACTGCTGGCCCAGCAATACTGTTTTTGCTGGGATCTTTCGTGCTACAGAGTGATTAATACTGTTAACATGAACATTTTTCTGATGCTCAGTACTTGATACATGAAGTATCACTGTATCTTCCAGCATCATACTATTGGAACTTTCTGATGACTTGATTTGGTGATGCACAAGTAATCTCTTGTATGTCGCCTTAAACTGTTTTGCAGTTGGATTGTTGTTTTGACCTCCTTTACTTCGGATAGCACTAAAGAATGTCTCCAAGTGGTCCTGACTGAGCTTGTAGGTCAACAAAAATTGCAAAGGTGAACTGCTGGTCTCAATGAAGTCACGGTAGATGCCTTGAATGCTGTGAATGCACGTAAGAAAGCCCAAAAGTTCAGTTCTGCGGTTGCTTGATAGTATAGATGGTCCACCTACTGATGTCTTTAGGCCACATATATAACTTTCCGCTGCATTTTAAAAACTTTGAAAGTTAACTTTGTTGCTAACTTGCAAAGGAGCTTTAAAATCCTTACTTAAAAGGTTGCGGCTGTTCAGCATTTCGAACAAATCACTAAAAATTCTTAGGAATTCTGCAGTAGCATCACTTCCTACAAATTGTGGAAGTTTCAGATCCATTTCAACATACCGTAATGCATCAGCAACGCTGCTGCGTAATGTCTGGGCAGCAATTTTGACTTTCATCTTTTCTCGTTCCCACTGAATATGGCGATTGCCTAATTTAGTGGCTGCTAAAAGCCCTTCACTTTTCTGGAAGGCTTCTAGCTGCACGATATGGTCCCACTTTATTAATTCGTTGCATGAATTCACAAGGGACCCTTTGGTGGCTAAAGCATTCCGAACAGCTTCAGCATATGGCATGCATCAAGCAAAATGCAATTATTTTTTTGATTGGAGGTTTAACGACCACCGTGAGCAACTAAATGGGCTATAAGCAGTCGCCCGTCCCTAATTTAGGGTCACTGGTTCCAGGGAAGGGAGAGAGCCAGTGCCGTAAGACAAACACAACATCCATGCCTCACCCGGATTCGAACCCGGACCCCGTTCGGACGAATGATCAGAGGCCATCGCTTAGACCACTGGGCCACCGGGGCGGCATTTTTTTCTTTACTAACTGGATGTAGAAAGTATGTTCTCATATTCATTGCATCTAATGTGGAACCAAATTCAGCAGCTGTAGCTAAATTGGAACTTGCTCTATCAAATGTAAGTGAGATTACATGAATTCCAGTGCCATAAATAAACTTTAGTGCTTCATTAATTAAGTTTGCACGTTCTGTAGCATTTAGCACATTAATGAGGAAGTATCCAATGAGGACTTTCCAGTGCCCGTTGACAGCATTTAACATGAATGTTAAAGCTTATTTGGCTACAGGCAGCTCGTCTCCATCCAAATCTGTACCAAAGTCTACATATACACTAAACTTATTTGCATTTCATTCCACGTGGCGTCGTATTGCCATTTCATCAACAATTAAAGCACACACAACAACTTTATTTTTTGACAAAGCCTCTTCTTTTTTTACTTTTAGTGCAAATACAGATGCTTCTGTAAACCCTGGAGAGCCATCAATGGAACGATACAACTTTTGAAGGGTTGTTGGATGGGGAAGACTAGTATTAAACATTTTACGTACGTAATTGTATGCCTTACTGGAATAAAAGTGCAAGGTTAGTGCAAAGGCACGAAGCTCAGGCGGATATTTTTCGCTGGTGGCACTATGTTCAACTCTGTGAATTAGTTCCACTGCTGATCCAGGCACTGATGACTGAAAATAAAACAAAAAAGAGTTATACAGTGCAGAAAACTAAATTAATCTGGCAAGAAATGAAAAATGCACATAAACTCATTAAGAGCAAGGAAAAAAGAAATATAAAACCTACATGCAGTATTCACCAGTGTTGGAACTAGATTATTTTATTTTGTCTTTGTGAATTTTCTGTTGCAATCCTCACAAAATATTACTGATTACCTGGCTGGGGTGGTTGTAAAAGGATTGACCTCGCTGGCTCTTGCTGTTATCACACTTAATATTGTATAATATAAAAAAAAAACAAGAAAACATGACAATAAAAAAAGATTATATAAAAAAAATTTATCTTTAGTTCTGGATTTTCTATGGAGATTATATTTAAACTGAATAAGAATATTCAGTTTGAATGAGGATTTGAATACCACTTTTTTTTATTCAAGGTTTAACGACGACCGTGAGCAACTCAGTGGGCTATAAGCAGTTGCCCGTCCCTAATTTAGGACCACTGGTTTCAGGGAAGGGAAAGAGCCAGTGCCGTAAGACAAACACAAGATCCATCCTTCACCGGGATTCAAAACCGGACCCATCTCTGGAAGAATGGTCATAAGCCATCTCATAGACCACTGCGCCACCGGGACGGCTTATTTTTTATTTAGGTAGCGTAAAATCTTTTACTGCTAATGTTAATCTGCGAAAAAAAATTCATATTTTTAAAATTTATTATATAGTTTACAGTGCATTTTCTAGGAGAGTTTTGGATGAGTGTCATACCTTTGTGTGGAACATTTCTAGGGTTCAAATTTACAGGTGGCCAAAGAAGTTAAAAATTTAATCTTATTTTTTAAAGTCTCAAGTATTACTACTTGATTTTTAAAAGTGTACCTTTTACATTTTATTCACATAGGAAATATTTTAAAGCAATAAAGTATTATAATTCACATAAAAATAGTTCCCCACACAAATTTAATAACATTACATTAGTGGAATAGCACAACGAATGCTGGAAACATGGGTGTGTATTCAGAGCCACATATTATACTTTTTTATAAGCACCTGAAGGCCCTATATAGTGCAAAGACTACATACTTCAGTGATTGAATTTGATCAGGGTATGGGTAAAACAGTGACAGTAAGATCAACTTTATTTTAAAAGCAGTATAAATTGTCAAGATTAAATGGTTAATAACATACAGTGAGTCATAGAAGTCTTCATACACTCTTCAAAATCCGGCTATATTAGAGATTATGAAACATTGAGAAATCGTACAATTTTAAAACATGGTATTATACACGTACAACTACAAGACTATCTGCCTAAAATATGTAAATGTTACCAAAATATATTCACAGGATATATTCTTAAAATCTATAAAATGTCAGTCGAAAAAAATTGCACAGTTCGTAATTTCTCGTGAAGAACATCAAACTCACTCTTTGTCCGTAATCACCATCAACAGGCTTCGTGTAATCTTAGCTTTGCTGTGAGTCTGAGTGCACATGAGCAAAGTTCATCTTGGCACATTAGTAACAATGGATCCGTGGAAGAAAATTTCTCTAGACATGAGAAATGTGATTGTGAAGTTAGAAAAAGGAAAGAAATGGTATGGTGAGATTTCAAATATTGCTGGGAAAAGCTGCTCAAGTGGGTACAATTGTTGGGAAAAGCTGCTCAAGTGGGTACAATTGTTGGGAAAAGCTGCTATTGAGGGTACAATGGAAAGACTACAGAACTTGAAGATATTGCATGGCCATCTATGGTCATCCATCAAAATCTGGGGGGGGGGGGCTTAGTAACCAATGGGTTTTCCAACAGGATAACGAGCCAAAGCATGCAACCAAGATTGTTAAGGAATGGATCGTTTATAATATACCACAACTGTTTCATTCACCTACCAGTCTTCAGATTAAAATCCGCACCAAACACATTTAGGATGAACTTGAACGAAAAGGTTGTAAATACGTCACAGGTCGGGGGTGGTCTAAAATTACAGCACGTACAACAAAAACATCTTGTGTTTTCAACGCCAAGGAGACTGCAATTGATTCCATAGGAGACCACACGCAATATAAATTTGATTTTCAGAGCTAGTAGTCATGTACATATAATTTACTTTCCTCTGTAGATAGACTTTTGCAGCATCAATCTGTTAAAAACATTTCTTACCAATGTTTTTTGAAGGCAAAATTATATTACCTTCTGCTCGCTGTCTAGCACGATATAAATATTTATTCTAGGAGGAAATGGAAAATAGTATAATTGATAGGTGACACCGTGGGGCCCGGGTATACTAGATTCAAGTAAAAGATTAAGAGAATTAGAAATATATATATTTTTTTAAAGTTTAAAACAGGTTAAACTTTTTATATCGTGCTGAACAGCGAACAGAAGGTAATATAATTTTGCCTTCAAAAACACCATGGTGTCTCCTACCAAATATGCTATTGCCCATTTCCTCCGACAATAAATATTTATATCGTGTTGAACAGCAAATAGAAGGTAATATAATTTTGCCTTAAAAAAACTTTGGTTTCTTTACCACGATAAACTTACATTGTTCCCCTGAGACCTATCTCAAGATAATAATAAAACTAAAACAAATTTCTTATATTTTAATGTGTTTTGTTTCCTTTTCCCCTTAACATATCTGCATATACTTAATGTATTCGTATAATACAAATATTTGTCGTACGTTGTTTACAGTTACTTGCATAATGCAACATTTTAGGGTGTATGTAGACTTGTGTCTCACTATGTCAGTCAAATATGCTTACCTTTAATAGAGCACCTGCTGAATCACTAATTAAGAAGTTTTGTTTTAGTTCGGAAAGCATTTCGTTCAGAGATGTAACACGTTGCTCCAATCGACGTTTCTTTTTGGTAATATTGCGAGCTTTGTGCTCATGTCTTGCTATCTGCTGCTTTGCAATATGTAGAAACGTTTGGGCTTTTGATGGGGAATACATATCTTCATCCGTGAAATCTCCAACATAAGTTAAACGCCTTTTAACAGAATTGGAAATTTCAGATGATTCCAGACTTTGTGTTTAAGTGCTTGGAAGTTCAATTTCTTTCAGTGGCGGCTCGTGGTTGGCAAAATAGGTGAAGAGGTACAAGAGCAAAATGAAAAGATATCTACGTCTACAATGAAAATCCCTTAATGAGGACTTACCTATTTTTTTGTATATTAAATCAATTTTTCTTCCTTTTAAAGCTGCAAATTTGTCGATTATGTCGTCATAAGATGGTTAGATGGTTGTTTCCTCGTGAGCATCAATAAAATATCTTTCTGAATAGAAATATTTTGCCAAAGAAGCAAGTCTATCTTGGGAACTGGTGTTTCTTGAATAAGTTTGTATTCTTTTAAGAAAACTTCTTTCCACTGGCACACTTGTAGATGGAATTGTTAAACTGAGGAAAACCAATTTATAATCTTCTGTAAAAATGTCTTTGTCTCCGTGAAACACTAGAAGAAGTTCTTGAGTCAATATATTCCTTAATGTTTCATCGGCATATACAAGACTCAGTTCATTTTTAAGGCGCTGGTGTTTAGTAAATATGTTTCCGTAAAAATGTAGATTTTCAAGAGCGCGAGAGGGAAAGCATGCATTAAATTATTCGAATTTGGTCGTGTCAGCAAGTCAGACAAATTGAAGTTTCTTACAGTCTTGAAAACTTGTATCCATATCCATAAGAATCTGGTCTAAAATTTCAAAATACAATTGTTTATAATTTTGAAAAATTGTTTCCTGTGTAAGAGCAGCATATTCCCGTGCTTATTTCTGAATGGTGAACAAACGAAGCAATTCCACTGAGGCTTGAAAAAAGTATTCGACACTTAGAAATTTTAGAAAAACTCTGTTGTAATACAAGGTTCAAACAATGAACTAAGCATTGAACAAAAACAGCTTGAGAAGCTTTATCCTTGACTTTTTTCTGTATCCCATAAGTGTCCAGACATTATATTTGCCCCATCGTAACATTGTCCTATTTATTTGTGTTGGTAATCAAACTGTTCCCAAATTTTGTCTAGCATTTTGTATAAAGCTCTTAACGTTCTATCTTCATTCACATCATAGAAACCCAAAAATCCCTCAACCAATACACCTTCCGAATCAACAATCAAAAATTATTTAATTTTTGACGTGATCGTTTATATATTCAGAAATACATTCAATTAATTCATTTCGAATAGTTTTTTATCCTTTCGTATTGATTTTCAATTTCTAAAGAACTTCATATCAACAATGAAAGTAATTCAATGAAATTTCCACGATTTATCGAGCCCATGCTTTCGTCATGGCCATGGAATGCTAGTTCTTGTTTGCTCAAATACAGTATAGACTAATACTGCATCAATCACTGTCTGCAGGAAAAATCTACTTAAACGAACGTTTTCGTTAAAATGCGTTTTCAAAAGCCTAGTATTCTTCCTCATGGCATCGGCAACGGTGTTTTGAATTTTTTCAAAATTCCTTAACATTAATCCGCATTTCAGGTGTTCAGTAGAATCACGATGTTTATGAAGTGACCGTGTTACGCTTAATAAATCTGAGAATCCGTCTTTATTCCACGCCGAATGTTTATTACTAAAAAGTAAGCAGAGCCCCCCCCCAAATTAACACAGAAGTGCTGTAAATCCATTTATATTCAGTCTCCAACAATTTTTTAAATTAATATTGTTAGATTTACCGCTCTTCTTGATTTCGTTCTTGGCAACAATTGTCAGTGAATCCGTTGGTCGTCCTTGAAGCAAAATGTCTTTTTCATCTTCACCTTTCCACAGAGTAAATGGAGTTTGCAATAAATTACAAACAATGTCGTCCACAGGATGCATACTAAAAACTATCACTAACAGTTAAATTGTACACAAACCTAAAATATTAGTTAAAGCTTTTAACAAATAATCACAAAGCACGAAAGAACAAATTCCTTTCAGAAAATGATGTACAACACAGCATTACAAAAAAAAAAAACCCTAGCAGATTGCATGGTAGCCTGGTTGACCACCCACTCCACCGTAATCTCTCACGACTTTACGCTCAAAAACTGAAAGATGCAGAGGTAAGGCGCGTGAAGCTGAAACACTTCACTTGAGAGAGCAGATTGGGGAGGGTGACGTCACGGTTACCATGGAACCTCGGCGGAAAACTGCAGATTTCCAAGCATTCTCATTTCGGCTCTTCACTTGCACTGTTTTGCGTATAAGGATTTGTTTTCCGTATCGAGCGCGCCATGTGAATCAATATCTATTCAAAATTTTGGGTATTTTGGAACTGAACAAAGGCAAAAAAGAATATATTATAAAAAAATACTGAATAAAACTTTATTTTGAGTAAAGTAAGTGAAGAGGCACTTCACCTACTTCACCTGAAAAGCCGCCACTGATTTCTTTAGCTTCATCCAAAGGAAATACTCTCTCTTTTGGTGGCTTACGTTTCCTTTGTTTTGAAATAAGATATTTAGGGAAATCAAAAATAGTGGGAATTGCATCAGATTTCAGCCATCTAACTCCCCCAAACCTTCCAGTGTCAAAACAGTCTTCTTTTTTTTTTTTTTTTGATTGGAGATTTAACGACCACCGTGAGCAACTCAATGGGCTATAAGCAGTCGCCCGTCCCTAATTTAGGGTCACTGGTTCCAGGGAAGGGAGTGAGCCAGTGACGTAAGACAAACACAACTTCCATGCCTGAACGGGATTCGAACCCGGACCCCGTTCGGACGAATGATCAGAGGCCATCGCTTAGACCACTGCGCCACCGGGGCGGCCAAAACAGTCTTCAGTGAAGTGCTTAGAACAAATTTTACTGTACTTTGAAGGGTTAAAATTTTCTCTGTGAAGTTTCACTGTCCATAATTTTTTCTTTTCTACATCCGTTGGAAAACTATATAGAAAAAATAACAATGTTAGTTAAACTAATCCTGCTGGTAATATAAATATGAATCATACTGGAAAGTGGAAACTAACAGGTCGACAATTACACCATTATTACTATTATCTATAAATACTATATAAAAGAGAAAGTTTGTACAGTAGTGGCCAAAATTGTAGAAACCTTTGAGAAATAGTGTATTTTTTAGGTTTAATGGCTCGTAACACCACTGTTTTTTGGAATAATACCATAATATTATATATCAATGGAAAGATAATTTCATCAAGAATGTAATGCAAGAACTTTTATGAAGGATTTTGTATTAGAACAGCAGTTATAAAGAAGAAAAGTGAAACATATAGAAAAAATGAGATATACAAAAATTCTCACTATGTCAGTTAATACTTAGTTGGGTACCTTTAGCGTTAATTACGGCCTTAGAACGCCTTCCCATGGAGTGAACCTAGTTTTGCAGTTCTGCAGCTGTTATAATGTGAAACCAAGATTGAATTATTGCTTCGATTAATTGGGTTTTATTGCTGGGTTGCTTCTGCCTAACAAGTTTCTTTAGTCGGCTCCATAGATTTTTGATAGGGTTAAGGTCTGGGCTATTCCCAGGCCATTCCAGCAGTGGAATATGATTATCTTGAAACTACTTTTTTCACACAGCAGTAACATGACATGAAGCTGAATCCTGTTGAAATATAAATGCTTCATTATCTTGGAAAAGATCACGTGCGGAAGGCTTCAATTTGGGCTCAAGTATTTCATTAATGTATTTTTGGCCATTTATATATTCCCATTAATCACGCAAATTCTGCCCACACCTTTTGATGTCATACAACCCCAGATCATAGCACTAACTGGGTGTTTCACGGTACATGTAATGCAATCAGGATGCAAATCTTCTTTGATTCTTCTCCTTACGTATTTTATGCTTTCACTATTAAACAGGAAGATTTTGGTCGCATCACTCCAAATAACACTGTCCCATTGTTCCGATGTCCAGTTAACATGTGTTTTAGCCCAGTTTAATCTTTTAAACCTTTGTTTCAGAGATAAAAATGGCTTTTTTCGTGGAATTCTAGCTTTTAGACCAAATTCCTGCAGTTTGCGCAGAACAGTCCTTGCACTCAACTTCACATTGCATTGTGTCATTTTATCTTGTATACACCCAGATGATTTTCTTCTGTCACCTAGGCACAGTATCCTAATTCTTCTATAATCAATTGCTGCTATGCACCTTTTCCTACCTTTACGAGTTTGGTTTTGAAGTGACCGAGTCTCCTTATACCTCTTCAAAAATTTAGAAATGACACCTTTGGTTAAATTTCCACCAATTTTTCTTCTAATTTCTTCATAACTGAAGCCTTGTTCACTTAATAGTACTATTTTGCATCACTTTCTGGGTGACCAGTCAACTCTTTGCGCCATTTCTTTAATTTTATTACATTTTACAAGCTCCCTTAATGAAAGAACACACACACACACACACACACACACACACACACACACACACACACACAAAACTTTATGACAATCACAAAGCACACTGACAAATGTCCTTCTCTCAGTTCCAATACATGACATCAATAGCTGGATCCTACTGTGACTTGATTGGCTCATTGCCAAAACAAAATGACACCTGATTGGCTCTCTAAACAGTCATACTCATTGACTACATTCAAATGAAGGAAAGCTACTTCATACCAACCTAAGTTGTGCTTCCTTTTTCTGGTTATTTGGCTCCAACTTCATAGAATACAGGTAATTGAACAAACTTTGTTGCATTATATTCTTGATAAATTATCTTTCCATTGACATATAATTTTATGGTATTACTCCAAACAAAAGGGGTGTTATGAGCCATTAAACCTCAAAAATCCACTTTTTCCAAAAGGTTTCCACAATTTTGTCCACTAGTGTATATTTGTTTGTTTGTCCACTATACAAATCTACAGTTTTCAACTTAGAACCACAAAATTTGGTATACTATCTCTTGGTACTCTAACTTAGACCGTAGAAGGGTTTTGGAAGGGATCTGAGTCCGGGGCATCAAGGGGGCCCCCATTCAAAGTTTTCGTTATTTTAGTTAAAATTTCTACAGTTTTGAACTTAGAATCACCAAACTTGGTATACTATCTCATGGTACTCTAACTTAGACCGTAGAAGGATTTTGCAAGGGATCGGGGTCCGGGGGGTCAAGGGGGCCCCCATACAAAATTTTCGTTCTTTTAGTTAAAATTTCTACAGTTTTCAATTTAGAACCACCAAATTCGGTATACTATCTCATGGTACTCTAACTTAGATCGCAGACGGTTTTCGGATGGGGTCGGAGACCGGGGTCATGGGGCCCCCATGCTAAATTTTCATAAAAGTTCCATTTTTTAGTTTTACGCTAGCTTTCACCACCAACAGGCTGTTCCATCAGGCAGAAATATAATGTTACGTAAATAGAGAGTTCAAGATATTCAGAATGATAAACTAAAGGATGATCAATGTCAAGTCGCATGCGCGTTACATGATATAAGTTCATTGCATTTCAGTTACGCGGGGTTCTCATAAGCGCTCGCCAGATGTACGGCAGTTCTATAGATGTCTCCTCGAAGGTAAGCATTTCCTTTCCTTTCTTTTTTGTTTCGTTAAAATAAATTAACTACATCGAAAATTGTTTTCTTTATATTTAACATTTATTTATTTTTACTTTTTCGTGTGTGTGTATGTGTGTGTGGTGGGGACAGAAATATTACTGCATTATAACATTTTGTGTCGGCAGTGACAGTTATAGTTTTTTTGCATTCCATTTTGTTTATTTCTTTTTAGGATAAAAACTAAATTAACCCGGGAAATACCAGGCACTCCTGCTAGTACTGGATACACTTGTTATCCCGCTATCGATCAAACAGTACAAAAGAGCGCTATAATTCAAGGTCTATAAAAGTGATTCGATGCAGTTTGTGTATTCATAATGACAGCAAAAAAAATTTACTAATCGCATCACAATCAATCCTGTCACGAAGGTTATAAATTTCGTACCTATGAAATGACACCAGCCCACCCTTTACAAATCTTTCCTTACATCCAACAGCACAACATGTCCACCCCATGGTACATATTTATTTCATAATTTCAACCACAGAAATTAAAATCGCTCACTTAACTTCAAGTCATCTATAGTACAGTTACGAACTACGCGCCGTGAAAGCCGGTGGTTGACACACTTCACGTGACTACCCTCTGGAGATGTTTGTGCCGCCTTCCGAGCTCCTAGCTCTGTCTATCTATATTTATGGTCTAAGGTCGGCATGCGGTCTATACGGAATTCCGATTAAGGCCGTTTCCGCTATGCGATTGGTTCAAAGCTACTTTGGAGGTTGGGAGTAGGAGGGGCCTACGAGGAGAGTCATGTGACGGAGACATGTAGGCTTTCCTGCATTCGCCATAGGATATTTTACTACAAAACAAATACCATCGTCTATGTACGATATTTAATTAAAAGATGAAATCCACTTACAAATTAAAACCTCCACTAGCACTTTCGGGGTAACACTTACCCCATCATCAGATGGAACAGAGAGGTTAATGCAGTACTCGCGTAGACCTTTATAGGAGCACAGCAATGCACCATGGTATAGTTCTCAAGCGTCACAAGGTTAAGGTGTTGCCATCGCAGCCAAGCAATAGATACAATTTCCGACTTTAGTTACACATAATACAAATTGTGTTGTACTGTTAAAATTGTCAAATTCACATGTAATTGTCTTATTAAATTTATTTAATAATTATAATTTAAAGTTCAAATCGGCGACGTGGGTTTTCAAACTTTTGGTATGTCCACTGGCGTGTTATCATTACAGCACCTGTCCCCCAAGACTTCAATGTACAGGCTTTCAGCAAGGTGCAGTGAGTGTACGTACGCAGGGCTGTTCAGCAGTCTAATGTTCGTCCAGTCTTGTTGCAAAGTTCTATTTAGGACGTTTCTAGATAATGCCGAATTATTGGGGAAAGTTCGAATATCATACTTATGTACTTGAACACGAATACCCAAACTTATCCGTGTCGAGCCCATATAGTTACTAACGTGTTCTCCTGTTGAGGTGTCTAACACCTCAACAGGAGAACACGTTAGTAACTATATGGGGAAATGGGGAGTGTTGAAACACGTTAGTAACTATGGGGGAAATGGGGAGTGTTGAACACTCCCCATTTCCTCAAAATATCGGTTGCTGCCCAATCTTTTCTAACAGATGATATGAGATTCTTTGATCGGGTACCGAATTGTATGTTATGCTTTGAGCATATGCGTAACAATGCGTTAGTGATGTGTGGGTGCTGGTCCAATGCTCCCACAAACCGTTTGCTAGGCTTTGGGTCTTGTTCTAGACTTATGGTCCTTGCTTTACTAATTCTGCAGAATAATCTATTAACCAATGTCCTTGGATATCCGTGTTTATCTGCTAATTTAAAAGAAAATATTTCAGACTGTGCAAGATTCATCGCTTGAAGAATGCGTGTAGGCTCTTCTTACAAGAAAGTTAATAGCAGATAGTTTTTGTGGAGATGGATGTTCATCCCTGGAGTGAGGCCAAAGCACAAGAATGTCGTCGACGTACCTAAGGCATAAACCGGGGACCAAAGGGAATTCATTGAGAACTTTGTTTTTAATGTATTGTATCAGAATTTCCGCTAACACAGTAGATAGTGTGGAGCCCATGGGCAAACCCTCAGTTTGCAAGTAAATTTTGTCAAGAAATTTGAAATATGATCGCCGTTTAACTAAACGAAGTGCGTTCATAATGGCGGTGATTTCGGGGGTGGGGACGTGAATTTTAGCAATTTTAGCCTCAATAATACGATGACTGGCGTCCACAGGTACATTAGGGTACAATGAACCCACATCCAGAGAGGCTAATATGAAAGGACCAGCATGTGGCTGAATCATTCTAATCCTTTCTATTGCCCTAGCGGAGCTTTTGATAGAAAAAGGTGAGCTCTCTGCTTACTTAGCCAAGTATAGGGCAAAGGCTTTTTCGAGTGGTCGAATAGGACTAACGTAGCCCTAGACCAAAGGCCTAATAGGCTGCCCCTTTTTATGCAGTTTGATACCCCCAAAGATATCGGGCACACGACAACCAGGTGTGTGTGTGTGGGGGGGGGAGGTTGTAAATGCTTTGGAAAAATTTTCAGGGAAGTTATGAGCATTCTTCAATCTGGTCAACGGTCAACGCTGCACAGGTTGCTTTAGTTGGGTCACTCTCTACTACCTTTTGTGGATTAAAAGCTATAGCCTCTATCATTTTTTCCCTGTAGTTTGAGCTATCCAACAAAACAGTTTGATGTGTCTTATCTGCAGCCAAAATAGATGTTTCATTATTATTTCTAACTGCAGCAAGCTGCTGCCTTTCTTCATCATACATTGGGATTAGTTTGGACTGTTGCTGCGTTTTGCCCCTTCGTAGAAGGCTATCAATTTGTACGCGCGCAACGTCATGTTCAGCCTGAGGTAAGTTTCTGATTATACATTATAATTGTAGGGCAGTCTGAAAGATATTGGCCTTGTTCGTCGGGTATGCGAATTTGGTTCCTCTTTGTAGAGCTCTACGTTGCACTTCGTTCAACTTATAATTACAAAGGTTGACAACATTAGAGTTTGTAATTATACTACCATGACTTCCATGATAGCGCACAGGCTTATTATTAACTACACTCTCAACTAGAAAACAAAAGTTTGCTAATATGGGTATCGGTCAATGATTTGACCGAGTTTTCTATTAAAGTCGAGGTGACAGTAAACACACGGTCCATGATAATAGGGTGTTCGCGATTCGACAGATCCTCAAAAGCAGTATAACACTTTCTACTAAAGAAATCAATAAATGATCTCTTACTTCTAATGGCACTCATTAATCTTTTCTTCTCCGCATTTCGAAGAACGCAATCGTCACGCAACGAGAGATGGGCCATACGAATACGAAGGTGGCTCGGAATGATATTCAGGTTTTTACAGCTAGTCAGGAATCCCAGATGAGCACACTCCTTTGCGAGCTTGATTCGTGTTGACTGGAACATTTGTAAAGTTGCACTCCACATTATCGTGTCTCAAGATACGCAATAGAATACGATTTGGGGCGGTGAGCAATCGTGTAGATAAAAGCACAATTCGTACAATATGTCATACAAAACAAATACCACCGTTTGTGTACGATATTTAATTAAAAGATGAAATCTATTTACAAATTAAAACCTCCACTAGCACTTTCGGGGTTACACTTACCCCATCATCAGTTAGAACAGAGAGGTTAATGCAGTACTCGCGTAGACCTTTACAGGAGCACAGCAATGCACCATGGTATAGTTCACAAGCGTCACAAGGTTAATGTGTTGCCATCGCAGCCGAGCAATAGATACAATTTCCGACTTTGGTTACACATAATACAAATTGTGTTGTACTGTCAAAATTGTCAAATTCACATGTTATTATTTTATTAAATTTATTTAAAAATTATAATTTAAAGTTCAAATCAGAGACGTGGTTTTTCCAAACTCTTGGTATGTCCAGTGGCGTGTTATCATTACAGCACCTGTCCCCCAAGACTTCAATGTACAGGCTTTCAGCAAGGTGTAGTCACAGCACCTTGCCGAAAGCCTGTACATTGAAGTGTTCAGCAGTCTAATGTCCGCCCAGTCTGGTTGCAAAGTTCCATTTACGACGTTTCTAGATAATGCCGTATTATTGCGGAAAGTTCGAATATCGTACTTATGTTCCTGAACACGAATGCCCAAACTTCTCCGTGTCGAGCCTATATAGTTACTAACGTGTTCTCCTGTTGAGGTGTCTAAAAGTGGTATGTTGTACACTCCCCATTTGCTCAAAATATCGGTTACTGCCCGATCTTTTCTAACCGATGATATGAGATTCTTTGATCGGGTACCGAATTGTATGTTATGCTTTGAGCATATGCGTGACAATGCGTTAGTGATATGTGGGTGCTGGTCCAATGCTAACACAAACCGTTTGCCAGGCTTAGGGTCTTGTTCTACTCTTATGGTTCTTTCGCTTCTAATTCTGCAGAATAATCTATTGACCAGTGTCCTTGGATATCCGTGTTTATCCGCCAATTAAGAAAAAATGATTTCAGACTGTAGAAGACTCTCGCTTGAAGAATGCGTGCAGGCTCTTCTTACAAGAAAGTTAATAGCAGATAGTTTTTGTGGAGTTGGATGTGAGGAATTGAATGGAATAAGGCTATTGCAATCAGTTGGCTTACGATAAACTGAATAAGACAGGGAATTAGTATCCGCGTCACGAAGTATGGGAAAATCCAAAAAAGGGAGTGAAAAATCAGATTCAAGTTCTGCCTACACGCATTCTTCAAGCGAGAGTATTCTACAGTCTGAAATAAAGTTTATTTTTAAATTGGCGGATAAACACGGATATCCAAGGGCATTGGTTAATATATTATTCTGCAGAATCAGTAACGAAAGAACCACAAGTCTAGAGCAAGACCCAAAGTCTAGCAAACGGTTTGTGGGAGCATTGAACCAGCACCCACACATCACTAACGCATTGTCACGCATATGCTCAAAGCATAACATACAGTTCGGTACGCGATCAAAGAATCTCATATCATCTGTTTGAAAAGATCGGGCTGCAACCGATATTTTGAGCAAATGGGGAGTGTACAACATACCACTGTTAGACACCTCAACAGGAGAACACGTTAGTAACTATATGGGCTAGCCACGGATAAGTTTGGGTATTCGTGTTCAGGAACATAAGTATGATATTCGAACTTTCCGCAATAATACGGCAATATCTAGAAACGTCGTAAATGGAACTTTGGAACCAGACTGGGCGAACATTAGACTGCTGAACACCCCTGCCTACGTACAGTCACAGCACCTTGCTGAAAGCCTGTACATTGAAGTCTTGGGGGACAGGTGCTGTAATGATAACACGCCAGTGGACATACCAAAAGTTTGAAAAAACCACGTCTCTGATTTGAACTTTAAATTATAATTTTTAAATAAATTTAATAAAATAATAACATGTGAATTTGACAATTTTAACAGTACAACACAATTTGTATTATGTGTAACTAAAGTCGGAAATTGTATCTATTGCTTGGATGCGATGGCAACACCTTAACCTTGTGACGCTTAAGAACTATACCATGGTGCATTGCTGTGCTCCTATAAAGGTCTACGCGAGTACTGCATTAACCTCTCTGTTCCATCTGATGATGGGGTAAGTGTTACCCCGAAAGTGCTAGTGGCGGTTTTAATTTGTAAATAGATTTCATCTTTTAATTAAATATCGTACACAGACCGTGGTATTTGTTTTGTATGACACATTGTACGAATTGTGCTTTCATCTACACGATTGCTCACCGCGCCAAATCGTATTATATTGCGTATCTTGAGACACGATGATGTGGACTGCAGCTTTACAAATGTTCCAGTCAACACGAATCAAGCTCGCAAAGGAGTGTGCTCATCTGGGATTCCTGACTAGCTGTAAAGACCTGAATATCATCCCGAGTCACCATCGTATGCGTATGGCCCATCTCTCGTTGCGTGACAACTGTATACTTCGAAATGCGGAGAAGAAAAGGTTAATAAGTGCAATTAGAAGTAAAAGATCATTTATTGATTTCTTTAGTAGAAAGTGTTATACTGCTAATGAGGATCTGTCGAATCGCGATCATGGACCGTGTGTTTACTGTCACCTCGACTTTAATAGAAAACTCGGTCAAATCATTGACCGATACCCATTTTATCAAACTTTGTTTTCTAGTTGACAGTGAAGTTAATAATAGGCCTGTGCGCTATCATGGAAGTCATGGTAGTATAATTTCAAACTCATCTAATATTGTCAACCTTCATAATTATAAGTTGAACGAAGTGCAACGTAGAGCTCTACAAAGGGGAACCAAATTCGCATAATCGACGAACAAGACCAATATCTTTCAGACTGCCCCACAATTATAATGTATAATCAGAAACTTACCTCAGGCTGAACATGACGTTGCGCGCGTACAAATTGATAGCCTTCTACGAAGGGGCAAAACGCAGCAACAGTCCAAACTAATCCCAATGTATAATGAAGAAAGGCAGCAGCTTGCTGCAGTTAGAGATAATAATGAAATATCTATTTTAGCTGCAGATAAGGCACATCAAACTGTTTTATTGGATAGCACAAACTACAAGGAAAAAATGATTGAGGCTATAGCTTTCATTCCACACAACGTAGTAGTGATACGAGGTGGTTTGGTGTTAGTTGTTATTATTCTATTACGATGATGAACTTACTTTAAAAAAATGTAAATATTACAACAACTTTAAAAAGAAGAAAAAGGCCGGTGATCTATCTAGTGACCGTAATTAAGAACTTTTTTTATTAATGACTAACACCCAAGGTACGATCTTTAAAAACTCCCAGTAAATGGAAGGTGATTCCACCACCACCAACAAGAGAAATTCACATGAGACACAAAATAATTTGATCAAACATATGTTCCAGGTTATCTAAGGTTTATTTTGTGCTCCCAGGCACATGTTGGAAAAACACTCGATACAAGGAAAATTTAGGTGGCTTGGCCGAATAAAAAAAGAATTTAGCTATGAATTTTAGAGTCCAGAGTATGTTAACAGTCCTAAATGATCCTCTCAGAAACCCTGGTCTGCAAACCAAGTAGTTTTCGCCTGTGTGGTTTAGAGGATGAGGGAGGTAAGTGGCACAATTTAGTTAAGTTACCAGCCTGCCTTACAAAATCATCAAAGGATGTGACCATTCACTCAAAGAGTGTTAAGAGCTTAACGCTCGATGAGCATATCTGTTACATGTTTAACCTAGAGCTAGATGCTCTTTACAATTTAGGTTAGATGGTGAAGAGTGACATTTTAAATTTTTCTTTTTTTCACAATACACTGATTTTGATCAGTTACCTGGAAAAATCTCTTCTTACTTTACAGTAACACATATACTACATTTGTTGGTTCTGGCTAAACCTTACACACACTCAAAATAAAAAAAAATATTACAATTTCTATACTGCCCTCTTTGTTTAATAGCTTTTCTTTCCCTTTTCAAAACAAGTAATATCTTTCTACAAAATGTACCTTCCTCTATATATACATTTTTTTAATGAAATAACATCATATCATTTTTTTATCACATGAAAACCAAAAAAAATTAGGTGGTCGCCGAAAGAAAGTTTGCCGTTGATGCCGTTTTTATTTCTTTTTCTTTTTCTTGTTTGATTTCCTCTCTCTCTCTTCCCTTCTCATGGAAGCTTTGTCAGTTAAACAGCATGGAAATGTTTGAGCTGAGCGGAGGAATTACGGTTTTTTTTTCCTAACTGCTGAGGTTCGGCGTCACGGAGTCTGTCCGTCGCCGCGAATTTCCGTGTTCCCCCTTCCTTGCTGCCGAACTGCGTGGACATATCTTTCCCTGCCCTTCAAGTGGACAATAAGAATGGAATTAGAAGATTTCATCGGGCGAATGTGCAAACTTAAGTATCAATGCTTGTGCCGCAATTTCTCCGGCGACTCCGCGGGACTCCCGAACATGGCGGGTGGAAGATGTCCAGCCCAGCTACAATTCTCTGTGAGAATGAGGGCTTTTAAGTAGCTTCCTCTGTTTTGGCATTTAAAAACAAATTAAAGGTCCTACCATGACGCTGACATCTTTTTCCTTCGTCCTCCCGGAACTTGGCGGCATTTCCGATTTAGAAGCGCGGTCTCTCCCGCATAGCTTCTTTTTCCTTCCCCTTTCTTAGTGCTTAGTGGTTTCTAGCTCAACTCTCTCTGCATCTCAAGAGCGTCCAAAAAAACTGATGCACTTCGCCTTGCGCATCGCGCATGTGCGAGAAAGCGCCGACTTTCCAATTGGCTGCGTGAACGCCAGGAGACAGAAACTTCCTCGATGGATGACTGACCTTTGACCCACGAAAACGGGCGCTGCGGTGAACTTCGCAGAATTCCGCCCAAATCCCGAAGTGTGCCTGTGTGCAAAGCGAAAAATGCCTTTTCGAAGTAAACAAGAGCATAAATAAATCGGACTTTTTGCACTGGTAAAGCTGGGCAATTAGTTTACGAAAATCACTTCGTTACGGAACGATCGCCGACCCGCTTTTTTTCTAACAGTCGCTGAATTATACTATCACTAGTTAATACCAACTAAGATTTACACTAAAACTAACTAAATATTAATATTAAGCAAGATTTTAATTACAAAAAGTTACTAAATTACGATCGATACACAACTACGATTTTAATACACGCTACTGACATATGGCATAAACACGCGTTTTTTCTCATTAGATACCACTACAATAAGATAAAATACTTCAAACACTACATGTTTACAAATTACTTTTCCATTATTAAAGATTACACGATAATATAATAAAATAAACAGCGATAACGACGGTAAATACGGAACCACAACCTTACGATTTTTTTTTTATCTCTACGTTATCCCGACGATCAATAACGCCGAGCACCGCGGCGTCCCCGATAATTTTAAACTGATACATCTAATACTATACATATATAAACTGCACTATACACTTAAGAAACTAAGGCAAATCAATTCATATACACTACATCATACACTGCTTAGAAATAAATTTCCATAATATCTCTTCCCTGAAAGTAAACAATGTACTAAAAAATGCAATGGAAGGAAGAAAAAAAAACATTGCATGAAAGAAGAACATAAGAAAACAGCAATATAGCATGATGTCAAACTTCATTTAATCTACTTCCCAGCTAATTACACCTCCCTTAGCTAGCAACAAATATCACAAGGCTAACTTACCTAGACCTATTCTCATAATTTTAACTACATACACACAGATCAACACTCCACAGATAAATAAAAAAGAACAGAAAAGAATTTACTTGATTTTTTTCTTGACTCTTAAATTTATTTATTTGACTCTTAAATTTATTTATTACTCCCTCCTTGCCAAAGGGATTTGAGACCATCTCATGACAAAAAATCTCACTCTCATTGAGATTGCGTGGATCTGGTGATGTGTTTTCCGATCCAAAAATATTGGCCCATTCATTTAGAGATCGGAAAAACGTCAACAGATCAGTAGAGAGTGACTCAACTAAAGCAACCTGTGCAGCGTTGACCGTTGACCAGATTGAAGAATGCTCACAACTTCCCTGAAAGTTTTTACAAGGTATTTACCCCCCCCCTTCCACACACACACACAGACGCCTGGTTGTCTTGTGCCCGATAACTTTGGGCATATCAAACTGCATAAAAAGGGGCAGCGTATTAGGAGTTTGGTCGCGGGCTACGTTAGTCTCACTCGACCACTCGAAAAAGCCGTTGCCCTATATTTGGCTAAGTTAGCAGAGAGCTCACCTTTTTCTATCAAAAGCTCCACTAGGGCAATAGAAAGGATCAGAATGATTCAGCCACATGCTGACCCTTTAATATTAGCCTCTCTGGATGTGGTTTCACTGTACCCTAATGTACCTGTGGACGCCAGTCATCGTATTATTGAGGCTAAAATAGCTGAAATTCATGTCCCCACCCCCAAAATCACCGCCATTATGAACGCACTTCGTTTAGTTAAATGGCGATCATATTTCAAATTTCTTGACAAAATTTACTTGCAAACTGAGGGTTTGCCCATGGGCTCCCCACTATCTGCTGTGTTAGCGGAAATTCTGATGCAATACATTGAATACAAAGTTCTCAATAAATCCCCTTTGGTCCCCAGTTTAAACCTTAGGTACGTCGACGACATCCTTGTGCTTTGGCCTCACTCCAGGGATTCTCCAGGGATTAATTCAATTGGCCAAAGCACTTTCGTCAGTATTCCCTACTATCCGGTTCACGACAGAACTTGAATCTGATTTTTCACTTCCTTTTTTGGATTTTAGCATACTTCGTGACCCAGATATTAATTCACTGTCTTTTTCAGTCTATCATAAGCCAACTGATTACAATAGTCTTATTTCATTCAATTCCTCACATCCAACTCCACAAAAACTATCTGCTATTAACTTTCTTGTAAGAAGAGCCTACACGCATTCTTCAAGCGAGAGTCTCCTACAGTCTGAAATAAAGTTTATTTTTAAATTGGCGGATAAACACGGATATCCAAGGGCACTGGTTAATAGATTATTCTGCAGAATCAGTAACGAAAGAACCACAAGTCTAGGGCAACACCCAACGTCTAGCAAACGGTTTGTGGGAGCATTGGACCAGCACCCACACATCACTAACGCATTGTCACGCATATGCTCAAAGCATAACATACAATTCGGTACCCGATCAAAGAATCTCATATCATCTGTTAGAAAAGATTGGGCAGCAACCGATATTTTGAGCAAATGGGGAGTGTACAACATACCCCTGTTAGACACCTCAACAGGAGAACACGTTAGTAACTATATGGCTCGACACGGAGAAGTTTGCGTATTCGTGTTCAGGAACATAAGTATGATATTCGAACTTTCCGCAATAATACGGCATTATCTAGAAACGTCGTAAATGGAACTTTGCAACCAGTCTGGGCGAACATTAGACTGCTGAACACTCCTGCGTACGTACACTCACTGCACCTTGCTGAAAGCCTGTACACTGAAGCCTTTGGGGACAGGTGCTGTAATGATAACACGCCAGTGGACGTACCAGAAGTTTGGGAAAACCACGTCGCCGATTTGAACTTTAAATTATAATTATTAAATAAATTTAATAAAACAATAACAAGTAAATTTGACAATTTTAAGAGTAGAACACATTTTGTATTATGTGTAACTAAAGTCGGAAATTGTATCTATTGCTCGGCTGCGATGGCAACACCTCCTTAACCTTGTGACGCTTGTGAACTATACCATGGTGCAATGCTGCGCTCCTGTAAAGTTCTACGTGAGTACTGCATTAACCTCCCTGTTCCACCCGATGATGGGGTAAGTGTTACCTCGAAAGTGCTAGTGGAGATTTTAATTTGTAAATAGATTTCATCTTTTAATTAAATATCGTACATAGACGGTGGTATTTGTTTTGTATGACATATTGTACTAGTTGTGCTTTTATCTAAGCCATTTTAATGTTCGAGTGTTTTCTTTGCGACAATGGTTACCTTCAGTTGTTTTACCCGTACCGTCGGAATGCGACAGGAGATAAATAGAGAGTGTACTTTATTGGTAGGAATACTTTTGGGTTTTTATATCAATATGACTTCATGAACTTATGACTTATCATCCGAAGTACCTTTACTCTATATCTTACAGAGCCGAGAGATGTCAGCACGTCAGCGTTTACTCCTTTAACTCAGGATCAGTACTGATGTGTTTTGTATGGAGAACCCATGAGTTGTTTAACGTTTTTTTTTTTTTTTTTTTTTTTTTCGGGGAGAAGGGTGGTTGAAATGTGGAATTGAAGGCATTTTTAATGAAGTTTGGAGGGGCAACAATACGAGGAATTTCCTAAATATTAGAAAAATATATATATGACAGGCCACTTACTATTTTATCAGACACGATATATTACAAACAACATTCTGGATTATTTATTTCAAAGGAACTGTCTTCCTTTACAGAACACTGTTTTGAGGTCTTACTTCGTGTCATTAGGTAGTTCTTTGCTAATACAAAATCACTGTATTTGATTTTTTTTTAGCTAGACCTCTTCACATTCGTGAGGAAAAACACTTGATCATCAGAAAAAATATTTCGGTGTGGAGACATACTTTTCATTGTTAAAGGCCCTTTTAAAGGTAATAGAAAGGATCTTAAAAAAGGTACGTTTTAGCATCCTTATATACAGTGGCGCCCATATGAGTACTTTTAGGGGGGGAGGTTGCTAAGAAAATTCCTTACATTTTTCAAGGCTGTCAAACATTTTAGTAAATGTACAAAATACTAAAATACAACAAAAATAATTGATACAATCAGTCATTAATATCTTATTATTTTGAAAAATGCTTTAAAAAAAGGTTTCGTCAATTTCAGTGTTTTAAATTTATCAAACATTTTGCTATACCAACGGCTGGGGAGGGGGGCTCGATCCCCCACCCCTGTCACCCCTTATGGGCGTCCTTGCTTATATACGCACTTTCACAACAGCACAAATCATGATGGGTACTAGGCTGACGTGCTGCCATCTATTGGCCGATACGGAGTATGGTGTTCAACTAGCTATGTAGTATTTATTGAAGTCGTCCTCAATTTTAACATTAAGATAGATTACGACTTGTATTCATCTGAGAAACTGCAGATATTCCTTATGATATCGTGCACAAAATTACTTTACCGTATTATTCAATACGATCATTTGTCACATATGTTAAGTAACCTCACAGTGAATTTCTTAGGAAGCAGAACTTCCCACGATAAAACTTTCCACTATATAATTCAATATGATTATTTGTCACATGTGTTACGTAACCTCACAATGAATTTCTTAGCAAGCAGAACTTCCCCCGATAAAAGACAGTGTTCCTGTTACGTGACTCTCCTCATAGGCCCCGCCTACTCGTAATCACCAAAGTAGATCTGAACCAATCGCGTGGCGGATGTGGCCTTAATGGCAATTCCATATATACAACGCGCCCCGGGCGCAACTCAATAGAGGGCGCAAACACTACTGCGTGCAATCTGACTACAACTGGAAATGAAACTTTTGCACCAATTTCTAGTAGACTTTCTTCGGGTCACATTTTGTCGTTTGTCTATGTAGAAAATTTCCTTATAATGTTTCGCCAGTTTCGGTAAACCACTGCGATAAACTTGTCAATCAGAAGTCGCATTTATTCCTCCAGGTGTTCAGGGAATGTTAATTGCTCACATTCAGAAAAGAACGCGCGGTTATACGTAAGCTGCGAGACAAGGATGTTGTTCATATTGTTAAAGATTCTCTGATGGATATTCGATCATTGCTGAAACTGCGGGCCACGACTGTCAGCCGTGTTCCGCCCGTTTAATGTGGTACCGAAGCATTGGCGTAATCATGTTTCAAAATCTGGTGGGGTCTGATCACACATACACACATTATATCATCATCATCATCATCATCATTGTCAACCATTATCAATCCACTGCTGGACGAAGGTCTCCCAAAGTTTCCTCCACAACGGTCTGTCTTGTGCCAGTCTCCTCCATGCCACTCCCGCATACTTTCGAATTTCATCCACCCATCTTCCATGTGGTCTTCTTCTGGGTCTTTTCCTGTCCCTTGGAATCCAATCTAAAATTTCGGCTGTCCATCGATGGTCCGTCCTTCTGGCAGTATGTCCAGCCCATTGCCATTTCAGGGATTTAACTCTGATCATGATGTCTCCCACTCTTGTCATTTTTCGGATCCACGAGTTCCTCTTCTTATCTCTCCTGGTTACACCAAGCATGCACCTCTCCATGCTACTTTGAGTTGGTTGCAGCCTTTGTATGTCTCTTTTAGTTAAGGTCCACGTCTCTGCACCATACGTAAGCACTGGAAGGATGCATTGATCAAACACTTTTCTTTTAAGACATAATGACATATTGCTCTTGAAAATTATGTTGTTTCTTCCAAAAGCTCTCCAGGCAAGTTTTGTACGCCGATTAATTTCTTCATCAATGTGACATTCACTTGATATCTGCTGTCCAAGATAAACGTACGTGTCTGTTATCTCCAGCTTTTCTCCATCAATCGATAAATTTTCATTTCTTGTAAAAGCATTGAACATCACTTTTGTCTTCTGAAAGTTCATTTTTAATCCCACTTCTTTACTCTTGTCAGCAAGTTCCTGGATAATACTTTGCAACTCTTATGAGGTAGTTGCAAAAATGACTACGTCCTCAGCAAAACGAAGGTGGGTTAGATAATCTCCATTAATCTTTATCCCTTTGTTTTCCCAGTTCATTGACTGAAAGACATTTTCTAATGTGGCATTAAAGAGCTTCGGAGATATGGTGTCACCTTGTTTCACTCCTTTTCCAATTTTTATGTGTGTTGTATTTTCAAACAGCCGAATCTTTGCACTTGCATTTTCATATATGTTATTAATAATATTAGTGTACGCATCTTCAATACCGTAGGATTTCAGAGCCATTGTAACTGCTGATGGTTTCACCGAATCAAAGGCTTTTCCATAATCGATAAAAGTCATGCACAATGGAAGTTCATATTCCCTCGCTCTTTCAATTAGTTCTCTCAGTACGTGGATATGATCTATTGTGCTGTAGCCACTCCTGAATCCAGCTTGTTCTCTCGGTTGAGCCATGTCCAGTGTCACCTTCAAGCGTTGTGAAAAAACGTTAGTGAAGATTTTATAAATCACTGATAGGAGGCTGATAGGTCTGTAGTTCCTGAGATCCTCAATGTCACCTTTTTTATGTAGCAGGATCATTGTAGCGTTGTTCCAATCCTCAGGAATCTTCCCTTCATTAAGGCATCGAGTGAAAATTTGGGCGAGTACTGTTTCGATTTCTCCACTTGCTTCCTGTATGATGTCTACAGTAATTCCATCTTCTCCTGGAGCTTTTTCAAAATTCATGTTCTTGATTGCATGTGCAACTTCTGCTGGGAGGACTGGAAGAACTCTGGTACTGGTACCTTTCATGATGTCTGGAGTACATGTATCATCCCTTTCAAATAATTTGGAGTAGAAATCTTTCACCCTTGTCAAAATTTTGCCTCTATTTCTTGTTACAGAACCATCTTCTTTTCTCAGTGCCATAATCTGTTTTCTTCCCTTACTGAGATGTCCCTTTGCTATCTTTAGGCTTTGGTTGTTTTCAATTGCTTTCCTTACAAGTTCACAGTTGAATTTCCTTACGTCTTCAGTGATACTTTTTCGTACTGTCTTGCATAGCTCTATATATTCCACTTTGGAAGTCACATCATCTTTAGTTGTCCTCATCTCTCTTCTTTTTTGCATCAACATTTTGGTTTTTCCTGATAATTTGTTCACATGCAACTTGTTCTTAAACCCAGGTAATTTTGTTGCTGTTTCCATAATAGCTTTGGTTACTTTTCTATTAACTTCAGAAATATCCACTTCTTCCGATGTTAGGCCTTCTAAAGCAGAGAATCTGTTCTTCGGTTCCAACTTGAAGGCATTATGGTGTTTTTTAAGGTTGGTTATGTCAATAGATTTTGTTTGTCTTATGAGCTTGCCACGTTCGAGTTTAGTGTTGAGGTGCATCTTACATCTCACTAATCTATGGTCACTACCTGTGTTGAACTTGTTCAGCACACTGCAGTCTTCTATGAAGAATTTTTAGTTACACATAATAAAATCAATTTTACTTGTTGTCCCATTTGGATGTCTACATGTCCATTTCCTGTGTGGCTTTTTCTTGAAAAAGGAGTTCAAGATGAAAAACACTTCTGCCTCTGCAAACTCTACGAGAGTATTTCCACGCTGGTTTCTGTTGCCGTGACCGAAATTACCTACTGAAGTTTCATTCTGTTGCCGCTGCCCTATTTTTGCATTGGAATCTCCCATAATTATCTTTAGGAGCTGCTTAACTTTATTATTTAGATGACGAATTTCCTCATAAAATTCTTTAATTTCTTCTTCAGGATGACTTGTGGTGGGTGCATAAATTTGAATAATCTGAGCTTGGTATCTTCTCGAGAGTTGGATAACGAGTCGTGCAGCTCTGTCAGAGGAACTTTCAACTTCTACAACTTTATCCTTCAGTTTCTTGTTTATTATAAATCCAATACCACTAGTTCTGCCAGTATCAGTCCCACGATATAGTAGAAGAGATGTCCACTTTTCAGTTCAATGAGATCTTCTCCTTTTCTCCTTACCTCACTTAGCCCGACGATGTCCCACTTGATTCTTTGTAGTTCCTCTTCCAATTCAAGAAGCCTTGAATCAGAAGATAGGGAGCGTCCATTATACGTAGCCAAGGTCAGCATCAGATGGCAGCCTAGTCCGATTCTCCGGGGATTCTTAGCACCTTCTGCCTTCATGTCGCACTGGCCGCTGCCTTGGCCAGGTACATTCCAGCTGCTGGAGACTGAGGGCCAAGATTTAAGTTGTGGAGTCATTTTGGAGGGGTTTGGCCATAACTCACCACGCTGACCAAGCGGGTTGGTGAGTGTGGGATAGAATTTCATCTAATCCCGATGGTATAGTTATACCGCTATTGGGGGTCGTCAGAGCCCTTTTAGTGGGAACAGGATGTACCACGAGAAGGCGGGGTTGACATTTGTCAAGGAGAGGCTGTGATGTTACGCATCACCTGACCTTACATCCCACACACATTATATATACATATACACTGACGGAAAAAAAATCCCAACACCATGATAAAATAGTTGTAGAGGAATGAAATGGCGGCAATACAATTGTATAGGTAACATATTTAATCGATTAAGGTTTCAAGATCGCAGCTTATTGTAAGCGCGAGAAGAGCCATTTTAAAAATGAAATGCTGGCACATTAATAACCGGTGTAACCGTCAGAATGTTGAATGCAAGCACGCAAATGTTCATGCATTGTGTCGTACAGGTGCTGGATGTCAGTTTGTGGGATGGAGTTCCATGCCTGTTGCACTTGGTCGGTCAATACAGGGACGATTAATGCTGGTTGGGGGTGTCGCTGGAGTTGTCGTCCAATGATGTCCCATACGTGCTCGATTGGTGAAAGATCTGGTGATCCAGCAGGCCACGGCAACATGTCGACACTCGGTAGAGCATGTTGGGTTACAACAGCGATATGCGGGCGAGCGTTATCCTGTTGGAAAACACCCCCTGGAATGCTGTTCATGAATGGCAGCACAACAGGTTGAATCACCAGACCGACGTACAACTGTGCCGTCAGAGTGCGTGGGATAACCACGAGAGTGCTCCTGCTGTCATAGGAAATTGCTCCCCAGACCATAACTCCAGGTGTAGGTCCAGTGTGTCTCGGCCGCAGACAGGTTTGTTTCAGACGCTCACCTGGCCTCCTTCTAACCAACACACGGCCATCACTGGCACCCAGGCAGAACCGGCTTTCATCAGAAAACACAACAGATCTCCACTCCGTCCTCCAATGAGCTCTAGCTTGACACCACGGACGTCGCAAACGGCAGTGGTTTGGAGTAAGTGGAATGCACGCTACAGGGCGTCTGGCACGGAGCTTTCCTTCAAGTAACCGATTTGTAACAGTTCGTTGTGTCACTGTGGTGGCAACTGCAGCTCGAATTGCTGCCGCAGACGCGGTACGATGCGCCACGGCCATACGCCGTACACGGCGGTCTTCCTCTCAGTAGTGCCACGTGGCCGGCCGGAACCCGGTCTTCTTGTGGCATACCTTCCCTTGACCACCACTGCCAACAATCATGCACAGTGGCTACATTCCTGCCAAGTCGTTCTGCAATATTGCGGAAAGAAAATCCACCTTCTCGTAGCCCTATTAAACGACCTCGTTCAAACACCGTGAGCTGTTGATAATGGCTTCTTCGTCTTCTTAAAGGCATTCTTGACTAACATCAACACCCTACGTCGAATCTCAACGTTAACTAACGCTCACGAACGTTACAGCGCGTATTTACAGCAAACCTGCTTTGCATGTTCCGAGGGGCGCTACTAGCGCCACACGTATGCGCCGAGCGCAAAATTTGCATAGACATCATTTTACAGATGTACTCTCACCGCCTACCAACTGTCTTTTATCTAACACAACCCTTTCTTGGTGTTGGGATTTTTTCTCCGTCAGTGTATATATATTACAGGAGGAAAACAAAACAAACTTATCCCGACAACAAGCAAATGAAAAACACTACAAACCCCGACCGTCCCAGGCAAACGAGCTCCGAACGAGAGAAAACAGAAAAACAGAAGAATACAGGGACGCACATCAATGACTGATTCTCCAATGGCTTCGTCAAGGGCAAGCATGAAGAAAATCACTCACTTATCTACTGAGACCATGGAAGTGTGGGTTTCTGCTAATTTAGTTTGCTTTAAGGACAAATTAAATTTAAAGTAAAATTTAAACTGATTTCAATTTTGACAGATTTAAAAGGGACTACCAACCAAAAACCAGCAAACTAAAAAACATTGCCCGACCTCACACAGATAATCAAGGGAATCTCAGCAATCAACACTAAAGAAGGATGACAAATACTCCCCAAAAAAGCAATACCAGAGAAAATAAATACTGATAAAGTGCAAAAAACCGAGCCAAAGAAGAGGCAAATGAACAGAGTAACAGAGTCCTGTCACATGAAAAATTGAATAAAAAATTAACAATAAACTTAAACAATGTACGTAAAGTAACTTTGAAAATTGCAAATTTAAAATAATTTATTTAAGAAATACATTAGCATACAGTGCACTAGAATGCATGCTCAGTTGTAATATGAGAGATTCAACCCAAGAGCCAATTTTCAAGCCTCAGATAAGCAATGGATATAACTTATGATTATATGACTATATATGAATGGATATAACTTACTGTGTTATTACGGATATGCCCAAGACACTCACAAATTAAAAAAAAAGTTTGGTTTTCTACACACCAATAATTAACGAAACTTTGCTCCATACCTAAAATCGTAAACACAACCTAACAATAAAAAATAAAATATGTAATGCAGCTTATTGCTAGTACAAGGTAAATTATTTACAAAATATTGTCCTAATCATTGAAGCCACAGGAAGGCTCTAGGCTTAAGATTAAGGAATTCGTAACAAATCTCTGGTTGCAAGCACCAAAGGGACCTAAAAACGCTGACCAGATAACCCGCGGGAAAAAACTTTAAACGCTCCAAAGCTAAAAAACCTGCTTCTAAAGAGTGTTGAAGAACTAAAAAAAAAAAAAGATTAAAATAAAATAAAAAATCCATAGCAAGAATACAGAATTACGACTATCAAGGGGATTCGAGTTGGACATCGGCTCCCAAAGCCCATATCATGCAGGGTACGTTGCACAGTCTGGACGCTGTTGCTTGTTTATGCTCCAGCATTGAATTCAGATTATACCCGCCAGAGTGTTGCACGCATATCGCGTGAAACGATTCTTGACAGCCGATGATGGTCACGTTCACCCAATGTCTTTTTACGGCCACACTGGTATCGTAGGTTGGAGGTTTTGTCGGAATTCTTGTAGTCACGGTACTCCCTTGCAATGGTCGTCCGTGAAAATCCGAACTTCGTTTCTACCTCCGAAATATTATGGCCCATCTCACGAGCGCCAACTATGACACCGCGTTGAAAATCGCTTAAATCGTTATTACTTGTCATTCTCATTCCAAAAACAGCTCTGACAGCTGGCAAGGATGTCTATCGCTTTATATATACGCACTGGCGGACGCAACCGAGTACGCGCATAGGTGAAGTTGCTATGTATTTTGCATAAGCTCGTCTGTACCAGTTTTTCTGGCACTTCAGTGTATATGAAGATCTCCGACTCTGAAAATCTGGGGGTCCTGACTCCCCGACCCCCAGTGGTTACGCCTATATGTACCGAAGGTCTCAAGCCCTGGTGGCGCAGTGGTCTAAGTGATGCCTTCTAATCATTCGTCCGAGAGGGGTCCGCATTCGAATCCCGGCGAGGCGTGGATGTTGTGTTTGTCTTACGGCACTGGCTCTCTCCCTTCCCTGGAACCAGTGGCCCTAAATTAGGGACGGGCGACTGCGTCAAACCTCAAATCAAAAAAAAAAAAAAAAAAAAAAGGTCTGAACTCCGAAGCAGTCCGGGATCTGACCTTCCTCCTGTCTTTCTGTATTTTGGCGGTCCTAAGTGACGACCCGCGTCCATTTCGGCTTCAGTGCTAAGAACATCCTTGATCTAAAAGGAGATGCTAAGTTCACAAGGCTTTGATACCATGCCGACGTCACATATTTAGTCAGTTGCGCCTGTGCGATAAAAGATATCGAAAAACGATATACAACCATTAGATAAGGTCTTCATCATATGGTGCAACTTGGAGCGGCACTCACATTAGCGATTTCGAAATTCCTCTGAAGGTTATGGAGGTTTCTTTAAATGACGTTTTACAGAAATGTTTGAGGGAACACAATAGTGATAAAGATGACTTCATTTCTGGTTATTTTGGAATTGGAGGAAGAGCAATAAAAATTGCTGAAAGACTTGAATCTACTGGGTATTCGTAACTTATCCGTTGCAGCAGATGTTTCCGTTTTCGGAAATGTTTAAATAATGAAACAACGCTAAACATCGCTAATTAATTTTTACTGTGTTATTACGGATTTTTATAATACAGTAATTATTAACCACCAGTGGCGACGCCAGAAGCTCAGAACTGGGGTGGCTATTAGGGGAGCTAAGTATCTTACAAGGGGGGCTCAAATTTTAAAGTGCTTGGAAGAAATTTTGGCAAAAAGAAGTCCCTTTTTGTAGATTTTACTCGACTCTGATGATGCTATCCCCAGTAAAAACAAAAGATGTTTCAAGTTATATACGTACTGTAAGTAGTATTCATTCAACCTATGTATTACTGGGAACCATGGATACGAACCTACGCGTCCCTTAACATGTGAATATTTTACAATTTTAGCTTACTTACATTATTTTTTTATACACTGCTGGGCACCCAAACTGCAACACCAAGAAGGACACGAGATAGCAAAGCCAGATTTACTAGACATATAACAACAGATAAGAAGATGAAGCGATTGAGCTTACAAGCCCGCGCGACTTGCGGAACAAGCAGACATCAATAGTTCGTGTGGCCCCCATGGCTGGCAATAACGGCCGTTACACGCCACGGCATCGAACGAAAGAGGCTTTGGATGTGGGCTTGGGGTATGTCGGTCCAGACTGCTTCCACACGTTGCCACAGTTCATCAGGCGTAGCCGCGGGTGGTGCATGCCGGGACACTCGGTTACCGATCAGCGACCAGACGTGTTTGATGGGCAACATATCGGGAGAACAGGCAGGCCACGGCAGCAGTGACACCTGGCAGGCCGTGAAGAAACTTTGCACGATGCGTGCTACGTGCGGGCGCGCGTTGTCCTGTTGAAACGTGGCAGTTGACAGGTCCTGCAGGTAAGGGAGGACTACAGGCTCCAAAACGTCGGAGATGTAGCGGTGGCTGTTGAGTGTACCGGCGATGCGTATCAGAGGGTTGCATATGAAGTGTATATGAAGATCTCCGACACAGGTTGTTGCGCAACACACCTTAATTCTTTCGCTAACGTTCGTGATGTGGCGGTGCGAGCCGTCAATGCCCGCCGCACAACATGACGGTCCTCTCGTTCGGTGGTGTGCCGCGGCTGCGGCAATCGCTCACGTCGGTTCGTCCGTCCCTCGTGCACCTACCGAATCCATACTCGCCTCATTGTGGCTGGATGTCGTCCCACACGGGCGCCGATGTCTCGGTACGATAAACCGCTGTAGCGATTAGCCACTATTCGTCCTCTGTCGAACTCCGAAACGTGCTGGAATGACTGCCGTATTCTGCGACGAGGCATCAGGAAGCTTCCCACGCACAGGTCCGGCAGCACAACACACTTCCACTACTTACGCCCGCCTTCTGTGCACCCTTCTTATAGTGCTTCTCGGTAGCGTGCCGGGCGCACATGATTTGCATATGCCCTGCAATGCTAATCGTTTGCATGTCCTCTCGCGGGCGACGCATGCTGCGCATTTCAGGCCAATCGGAAGCTTCCTTCTTGGTGTTGCATTTTGGGTGGCCAGCAGTGTAGTTTCTGTCATGAGGCTACTTATGAATTTGAGTTCGTAACTTAACAAGGCATCTCTCTTTCTCTTTCTCTTTCTCTTTCTCTCTCTCTCTCTCTCTTTCTCTCTCTCTCTCTTTCTCTTACTCTCTCTCTCTCTATCTATCAATCTATCTATCTGTCTATCTTTCATCTACTTAAACTAATAATTACGAAAATGGCATTTTCTACTACACTCTTAGACATTCGCTCACAGAAATATCCAGAAAAGTAAATAAATTTAACAACGAATTAATTTTATACACTCCTTGCAAAAAAAAAAAAAAAAAAAAAAAACAAGAAAAGAAAAGGTTTAAAAAAAAAAAAAAAAAAAATACAAGCATTCCGAGAAAGTTTTTCTATCCTGTTGAAACTTCGCATGCAAGTACTTCAGGGCCAAATATGCAAATGATTAAAAAATAACGGCCAATGACGAAATAGTGGCGCGCTATAGCGCATGGGAACCACGCATCGAGGAGTGTATATCAAGAACATAGCTCGCACGCAGGGACCATTATAACAGCGGATTGCGGTTGCATTAACTTCCACGGACTGTGAGGATGCTCCGACGTCGAATCCGTGAATAATACGAGCAGTTGAGCGAGTTTGAGAAAGGCGTATAATTGGGCTGAAAAAAGTCCTGTTGGCCAAGTCGCCGAATCGCCAGACATTTGTATCGGAACGACGCGGCAATCGGAAAAAGTTGGCTCCAATGAGTCAAGAAGGGCACAGCCCAGTGGTACGCAAGCAGAGGACGGCCAGCAAAGGGCAACGACAGAATGCAACCGTCCACTGCTCGCGATTGTAAAAGCCACACGAAGCAGAACCGAATTCGTCGCTCTGAACAAGCCGTCGCCATGTTGCGTCGTCAACAGGTACGGAAATCGTTATCCGGACGGTTGCCAAACGACTTGCGGCATGGGGACTACCAGTTCACCAATTTATTCGCCAAATTCAATTTTTTCCCGCCAAAGTGTTATAACAATGAAATAGGTAATCGCCAAAGCCCTTTTTCCATCGCCAAACCAGTTTTTTTCGCAAGCTGCAAAGGAAGTGATTGGCAGCGCTACTCCTGGGGACTACATTCTTGGAGACCACTCCGCTGTTAACCACTGACCAGCGAGCTTTACTGGCACCGGTTGCAGTGGTCTCGGGCCTGATCAACGTGGAATAGTGTCCAGTTGCGTCGTGTTGTCTTCAGTGATGAGTCGCAGTTTGCATTTGGCACCGATGACCAGTGCATACATGTCTAGAGACGAGCCGCCCAACCCACGGATCCTGCCTTAACCGCTGGCACACGGCTCGTACACCGGGAGTGACTGTCTGGGAGCGATTTCCTACGATAACCTGATACCCTTGATAGTCCTCCGTACCACCCTCACGGTTCAACAGTACGTCGACGGCATTCTGCTGCCTGTTGTGTTGCCATTCCTGTCGCAGTACCAAAAAGCAATTTTTCAACATGATAATGCTCCGCCATACACCGCAGGGCTCTCCTAGGTCTGCCTTCGTAATGTCGACACCCTTCCATGCCAAGCCCGATTCTTCACCGATCGAACATGTTTGAGACACGATGGGACGCTACTTATGCTCATTCCGGAATGTCGGAGAACTGGCCTGCAATTTAAACACCATTTGGCATGCTATACCTCAAGATGAATCCATGAACTGTATGGGTCTATGCCACGCCAGGTTACCACTTGTATTAGAGCCAGAGGTGGTGCTACAACGTACTGACTTGTTCCAGTCGTGTAGCTATTTTATCTGAATAAGTGGTCCAACTGCTCTGGAATTGCAATTATTTCCTTCCCTATACATGTACATTGCAAATGTGAATTTTCATCTCGATTGGATGATTCCTTCTGGCTGCCCCGGTGACGCAGTGGTCTAAGCGCTGGCTTATGATCATTGGTCCGTGAAGGATCTGGGCTCGAATCTCGGTGAGGCATGGATGCTGTGTTTGTCTTACGGCACTGGTTTTCTCCCTTCCCTGGACCCAGTGACGTTAACTTAGGGACGGGTGACTGCTTATAGTCCATCGAGTTGGTCACGGTGGTCGTTAAATTAACAATCAATTAAAAAAAAAAAGATTCCGTTTGGGTTCTTCGTTTTTGTTTGTTTGTTTGTTTTTAAGAACTGTGTTGTCACTGCCGCTGTAGAGGTCTTTGGTACTGCAATAGTGAGTAACATTAGAGGTGATGCTTCGTGGAACAGTGAGATTAAAGAACCAGTTGAGGGGAAAGAGGGAAGCATATTTGGGGATGTTGCAAAGTAGAGTTACTGTGAATGAGTATCTTTCTAAGAAGCATGAGGCGGCTATGTTGGTTTGCCAGAGTAAGGAAAATATAGGAAGGAAAAGGTGGAAAGGCATGAATTGCTTTTTGGAAAGATAGAAAATCCTTCTGGAAGTACACAAGACATAAAAAAAAAAAAAAAACAAGGGATATATAATTCTAAGTTGTGTGAAGAATAGGGTCTGAGAAATGTGATGGGAGCCCAATGAGCTAAGTGAAAGTCACAGATGATGTCACAGAGCGAGATGGAAGCACAGGAGGTATCTCAAGAGAAGAAGTGTGTAAAGCTCTAAATTCTCTACGAAATAGTAAGGCTCTGGGAATAGATTATATAATTGCTGCGATGTTAAAATATGGTGGTAACTCTGTCATTGATTGGTTAACTACAATTTGCCAGTTGTGCTGGGAGTTAGGAATTGTTCCCGTGGATTAGAGGGATGCTATCATCAGGGTTTCTTTCAGAACTTTTTCGCCGAGGGGGGGGGGGATCTTAGAGAGGGAAAACCCTAAAGAATTACATTTTTTTTTGTATATATATATACATGTTGCTAGAAGAACGGGCTACCGATGGACAACCGAAATGTTTGATTGGATTCTCTCTCTCTCTCTCTCACACACACACGCACACATATATGTGTATATCTAACTGAAATAACAATAATACTGAAAGTTGGAATGATAGACCCGGAGAAACTAAAAGAAGAGAACTATTATATACAACCGAAATTATATATATATATATATAATCGGCGTATAAAACGTGGCTGCAGAGCTTTTGGAAGAAACGGTACAATTTTCAAGAGCAATATGCCTTTATGTCTTAAAAGAAAAATGTTTAATCAGTGCATCCTTCCAGTTCTTACGTATATGGAGCAGAGACATTGACTTTAACTGAAAAAGACATACAAAGGCTGCAGACAACTGAAAGAAGCCTGGAGAGATGCATACGTGGTGTAAGCCGGAAAGTTAAGAAGAGGAACTCGTGAATAAGGAAAATGACAAGAGTGCAAGACATCATCATGAGAGTAAAATCCCTGAAATGGCAATGGGCTGGACATGTTGTAAGAAGAACGGACCACAGATGGGCAAGTGAAATTTTAGACTGGATTCCAAGGGACAGAAAAAGACCCAGAAGAAGACCACACGGGTGATGGATGAATGAAATTCAAAAGCATGCCGGAGTAATATGGAGGAGAGTGGCTCAAGACAGTCAATTGCGGAAGAAACTTATATACTATATATAACCGAAATTTTAGACTGGATTCCGAGGGACAGGAAAAGACCCAGAAGAAGACCGCATGGGAAATGGATGGATGAAATTCGGAAGTATGCTGGAGTGACATGGAGGAGAAGGCTCAAGACAGGCAATTGCATAAGAAACTTGGGGAGACCTTCATCCAGCAGTTGACAATGATGATGATTCATATAAAGAGAGAAACTCTGTATGTTTATTTGAGGTAATCTCGAAAACTACTGAACCGGTTTGGATAATTCTTTCACCGTTGGGAAGCTTATTTATTTCCGGTGGACATAGGCTATTTCGTTTATTTTTTATTATTTTTGGCTGTACTGCCGAATCAGAACGCTTTCAAGTATAGTTCCCGATTTCCCGTGTATCGTTCCACTTTGTTTGCATACAACCTGATCACACCCAACGTCAAAGAAAGTACTTCACGATAGTGTACGGATTTTTTTACTAATCTCGAAAACTACTGAACCGATTTGGATAATTCTTTCACTGTTGGGAAGCTTAGGCCTATTTCTTTTCCGTGGACATAGGCTATTTTGTTTATTTTTTGTTCTTTAACTTTGCCAGTAATTGTGAAAGGAACACGAGCAGACATTGTTAAGGCGTGTTTAAAATCTTCGCCAATGTGGAATAATTTTTGAAATGCTTCGTTTACGAACAAATATAAGAGCTCATTTAGGAGGTGGAGATATCCAATTTTCTACTCTGTTACTACGTGTCGGTGATGGCAAAGTACCTAAACAGAACAGTTTGATTCCAGTATATAGTAAACTGGGAAGCATTGTAAGATCTATTAATGAATTAGTTGACAAAACTTATCCTAATTATGTAAGAAATTTGCTCCAAAGAAATCACAACTGGGTGTGTGAACGAGCTATCGTGTCTCCAAGGAATGCATCCGTTGATGAAATAAACGATGCTATTTTGCAAAAACTTCCCGGCGAATACAGAATTTACACATCGATCGATACTGCCCTTAACTTGGAAGATACAGTGCATTATCCACATGAATTTTTAAATTCTTTAAATCCCTCAGAACTTCCACCGCATTGTCTCAAATTGAAAGTTGGAATTCGTATAATATTATTACGGAATCTAAATCATCCAAACCCGTGAGATGGTACAATATTACAGGTCAAAGCGCTGCATAATAATATTATTGAAGCCATTATACTAAATGGGCCACGAGCTGGATAAATGGCACATATACCCAGGATCCAGATGATTCCGACGGACTTGCCTTTCACGTTCAAAAGATTACAATTTCCTATTAAACTATCCTTCGCTATAACGATCAATAAATCCAAAGGCCAAACTTACAAACATGTGGGATCGCGTCAAGAAAGTTTCTCGCACGGACAGTTATACGTCTGCTTATCGAGAATCGGCAGTTCAGACAATCAATTTATTTTGATAACGGCTGGAAACGAAACAAAGAATGTTATATATATATATATACAGAGGCATTATGAATTTATTTTCAAAAAATAAAATAAAAATTATGCATTTAAATTTATGTAAAACTTAATTACAATTTTACTTCGCTTGAAAAACTAACTGCCGACCATTTTAATCTTCCGGCTAATTTTCTCCATCGGTTGCTGGGTGCTATGAAATTCAACTACAGTTCTTATGGATGGATAGGATTACACGTGTTATCATAGCCCTGTTTTTCAGTGATATCTTCCACGCGATTGAAGCCGTGGGCACAGCTAGTATATTATATATGAAGGAGGATGACTCTGACAGTTGTATAGAAAAAGTGAAAAATTGCATATTGAATATAGAACGTGCACTTCCTAAATCACATTGGGTTTCACAAATCACGCAAAAAATAACAAGCACAATAAAGAAGAAAAATTTCATCAACCGTTAATCCGGTAATGTTAATTGGAGCAACCCGTAAACCAGTAATGGTAACTAGCCAAAAAAAAAAAAAAAAATCCATATTCGCTCTTAAGGCTGTTTGTTCTGTGGCAATCAAAGGTGGAGCTGCAGCTGAAAATGTGTAATTTCTTTATACTACATATTTAATTAGGTTTATTTTATATTTCTGCGTCAATCAGTGGCGGCTTTTCAGGTGAAGTAGGTGAAGTGCCTCTTCACCTATTTTTATTTTGAAATAAGGTTTTATTTAATAATTTCGTATAATATATTGTTTTTTTGCCTTTATTGCGTGCTAAAATACCCAACATTTTGATTAGACATCAATTCACAATGCGCGTCCAATACGGAAAACAAGTCCTTATACGCAAAACAGTTCAAGTGAAGAGCTGAAATGAGAATGCTTGGAAGTCTGCAGTTTTCGTTGGAGTTGCCATGGTAACAGTGACGTCACCCTCCCTGTCTGCCGGGCAAGTGAAGTGTTTTAGCTTGAGACGCAAAGCCGCTGCACCTGAAGTCGTGACCTTCCGAAGAGATCGCAGTGGAACAGGAACCCTTGGCAATCCACTATAGGGTTTTTCTTTGCGGTGTTTCGGGACATACTTTCCGAAAGAGATTTGTTTTTGTGTTTTGTGATTGTTTGTTAAAAACTTCATTAGTTACTTTAGTTTCGTGTACAGTTTAACTGATAGTGATAGTTTTAGTTTTCAGTATGTATCCTGTGAACGACATTGTCTGTAATTTATTGCAAACTCCGTTCAATCGGTGGAAAGATGAAAATAAAAGAGACATTTTACTTCAACGACGACCGACGGATTCACTGACAATTGTCGCCAAGAAAGAAATCAAGAACAGCGGCAAATCTTACAATATTAATTTTAAAAATTGTTGGTTTACTGAATATAAATGGCTTTGTAGCCCTTCTGTGTTACAAAAACTATTTCCTTGGCCCTGCTCATTTTTTAGTAATAAAATTCAGCGTGGAATAAAGACAATTTTCAGATTTCTTAAATATAAAACGGTCACTTCACAAACGTGGTGATTCTAGCGAACACCTGAAATGCGAATTAATGCTAAATAATTTTGAAAAGAATCAGAATACCATTGCCGATGCCCTGTGGGAGAATGCTAGGCTTTTGAAAATGCATTTCAGCGAAAGCGTTCGTTTAAACAGACTTTTCCTGCAGACAATGATTGATGCAGTACTGTATTTGAGTAAACAAGAACTAGCATTCCGTAACCATGACGAAGGCATTGACTCGATAACTCGTAGAAATTCAAGGAATTGCTTTCACTGTTGATATCAAGAACTCCTTTAAAAATTCTAAATCAATACGAAACGATAAAAAATGTCTTCACAGGTGACTCAAAAACTATTCAAAACGAATTAATTGAATGCATTTCTGAATATATAAACGATCACGTCAAAAATGAAATAAATGAAGTTCAATGCTTTTATATTCAAGTAGATGGGAAGACATAACCAGACTTCCGAGTGCTCTTTAATAATAAGATCTGTTGATTCGGAAGGTGTATCGGTTGAGCGATTTTTGGGTTTCCATATTGTGAGTGAAGATAGAACGTCAGAAGCTTTACACAAAATACTAGACAAAATTTTGGAACAGCTTGATTATCAACACAAGTCAATAGGACAATGTTACGATGGGGCAAGCGTAATGTCTGGACACTTGACTGGGTACCAGAAAAAAATGAAGCATAAAGCTTCTCAAGCTGTTTTTGTTATTGCTTAGTACATAGTTTGAACCTTGTATTACAACAGAGTTTTTCTGAAATTTCTAAGTGTCAAATATTTTTTTGCAAGCCTCAGTTTAATTCCTTTGTTTTTTCACCACTTAGCGAAGCGATCGCTTCGCTGAGTGGTGAAAAAACAATACACTCACATCAACACCCGCAAGATGCATGCCAACCATAACAGAAACTCGATGGTCCTCCACTTCGAAGTTAGTATGTGTAATAGTTGAAGATTGGGATAAATTGAAGGAAGTATTCGAATTTCTCACAAATAGTGACCAATCAGACAAAAAATCAATTCAACTTGCCCAAGGGTTTTTAAATGATATGAACACTTTTGAATTTACATTTTTGGGAATAGTATTTAATGGAATATTTGACTTCACCGATCTATTATTCGAAATTTTGCAGAAAAAATCACTAGACATAAACTACTGTGTTACTCAAATTAAAAACAACTTATGAAATTTTGAGCCATAAAAGGAACGATGAGGTATTTGGAACACTATTTGGAAAAGCTAGCAAAATCACAGAAATAAGCAGATCTAAACGGGAATATGCTGTTCTTACACCAGAAACAATTTTTCAAAATTACAAACAATTGTATTTTGAAATTTTATACCACATTCTTATGGAAATGGATATAAGATTTCAAGACTGTGAGAAACTTAAACTTCAATTTGCCTGGCTTGCTGACACAACCCAATTCGACCAATTTAATTCATGCTTTCCCTCTCACGCGTTTGAAAATCTACAACATTTTTACTGAAAATTTTTTACTAAACACCAGCGCCTTAAAGATGAACTGAGTCTTGTATATGCGGATAAAAAATTAAGGAATATATCGACTCATGAACTTCTTCGAGTGCTTCATGGGATAAAGGCATTTTTACTGAAGCTTATACATAAATTGGTTTCCCTGATTTTAACAATTGCATCTGCAAGTGTTTCAGTGGAAAAGAAGTTTTTCTTGCCTTAAAAGAATGCAAACTTACTCAAGAAACACTATTTCTCCTGATAAACTTGCTTCTTTGGCAAATATTTCTATTCAGAAAGACATTTTCTTGATGTCACGAAGAAACAGCCATTTTCTGACGACATAATCGACAAATTTCAAGCTTTAAAGGGAAGAAGAATTGATCTAATATATAAAAAAATAGGTAAGTTCTCATTAACTGATTTTCATTGAAGATAGTATATATCTTTTCATATTACTCTTTTAGCTCTTCACCTATTTTTCCTACCACGAGCCGCCACTGGCGTCAATATGTCAAGACTAAGAATATTATTCACCATAATTCGAATTTTCACAGGTTTCGATGAATTAGACATTTTCAAAAGAATGAACTTCGATGATGGACGGAAAAGACCCCCATAGGAAAATTATCCACCTCAGGAAAAGTCCCCCACATTGGAAAAAATTCTCCATAGGACACCCCCCCCCCCCTACAGGAAAGATCCCCCATATTTTTCAGTCAGGGACCGTGCACAAATTGTAGTTTACACAAAATATCGAATGTGGGGGAGATTTCCGGTGTCACCATTTCCATTTTTACGCTGTTTAAAACAAGATGCAGCCGTACGAGTGAAATTTCCGTGGTCGGCATTTTTTATTCCATCGTGCTCATGTTCATAACGTTTACGTAAAATCTCAAATTTTTAATATTGCGGTATTACTCAGAAAGAAAATATTATTAGGTCTAACGTCTAGACCCTTCTAAAAGTTTTCATTCTGTCATTCCCATGTTCCTAAAATTTACAGGACAAGTAATGTCAATAATATTGCGCTTCTACTTATGCACTATATATTAACTAATAGACCGTAGGCCTAGGGTTTTTCAACACTTTTTTCGCATATGCGATATTCGTAAAGTTTACAGAAAAGTCAAGTTAATGGCTTTGCGCTTTTATTTAGGCATTCAATATTAATTGCTAGGCCTTAAATCTACAGCCAATGAATTAGTATTTAGTGCTTAAGTGCAATACGATTAAATTCAGTTCATGCATAAACTTTATGAATATGACATCGGTAGAATAAAAACTGTCAAAAGTGCCTAGTAATTAATATTGAATGCCTAAATAAACGCGCAAAGCTATTAACTTGACTTTTTTGTAAACTTTACGAATATCACATAGGCGAAGAAAAAGTGTTGAAAAGGCCTAAAGCCTACGGCCTGTTAATGTATGGTGCATAAGTAGAAGCGCAATATTACTGACATTACTTGTTACGTAAATTTTAGGAATATGGGAATGACGGAATGAAAGCTTTCAGAAGGGTCTAGACGTTAGACGTAATAATATTTTCTGCCTGAGTAATATCGCAATACTGATTATTTGGAATGTTACGTAAACGTTATGAACATGAGCACAATGGAATAAAATATGCCGACCCTGGAAATTTCCCCCACCTCTTCCAGCTACTTGTAAGAGCGTTTTTTACTATAAACTGTGTAAAAGTCGAAATGCCGACCCCGGCAATTTCCCACTACGTATCCAGCAAACAGTAAGACTGATTTTTACTATAAATTGCGTAAAAGTAGAAATGCCGACCCCGGCAATTTTCCACTACCTGTCCAGCAGATTGTACGACTGATTTTTACTATAAACCCACCTTAAAAGTTGAAATAACGACCCCGGAAATTCCTCCCACATATTTGTGCTCGTTGTACGGCTGCATCTTGTTTTAAACAGCATGAAAATGGAAATGGTGACCCCGGAAATTTATCGCCCCGTTCGATATTTTGTGTAAACTAAAATTTGTGCACGGTCCCTGACTGAAAAAGGTGGGGGACTTTTCCTGTGGGGGAGTTTTCCTATGGGGAACTTTTTCAATGTGGGGGACTTTTCCGATTACCATCTTTGATTTCATCATTACTCTAACAATGGCAAAATAAACATTCACATTTTTAACTAAACTAAAACATCAACATGAGCTAAAATTAGTGTCTTGGTATAAAGCACTTTCATGCTTGAATTATTGCCGAAAAGCAGCAAAAAAACCAGAGTAAAACATAAAAAAATAGTACAATTAATTGCATATTTCGATTGCAGACCCGTCGTATACATTGCTAATAAAACGACATAAAAAGAAAGTAAGTTAAAATGTTAACTTGAAATAGCAGATTTGCTAGAAAAACTACTTTAATTTTCATCAACAGAACCTCTACCTAGAATATAGCTGTAGCGTACTGCTTTGTGTATTATCTGGTCTAAATTACATTTAGACAAAATACGATACATTTTAGTTTTAAATCACACGAATGTGCTAGAACAAAATTATAATTTAAAATGCAAACGTGAAATTAAAACTATAGAATGGAAGTAGCGCTAGCTCGGACTTCGGAGCAGGCTAGATTAGTTATTACTTACTTCACGGATACGGCATAGCTATTGTCATGGTAATCCATAAAGTTCACTAACACTTCTATAACACTGAATGTTTGTATGTCCGTTACACTGAATGAAATTTTACAAGTATTGCAATTTGCAACATTGTTCGCAGCGCTCAGTGTAATTCTTTGCAATTTGCATGCTGCATAAGACGAATTCTTCTCGGTTTCCTAGTCGCATACAAAGTTATAGTTAGTTATAGTTAGTTATTACTTCTTCCAAAAATTCTTCATAGGGATCTTCCTCGCCTTCGATGCTAACAAGCATACAATGTTGCAAACTTTCTTCATTTAATCTGGCTCTCAGCTTTGTCAAAATTCTATTCATTGTACTAAATGTCCTTTCTACACTTGTCGTAGAAACAGGTATGCACAGTAAGGCCTCACAAAGACTTGTTAAACTACTATAGCCTACGTTTGCTGAAAAAAGTATCGCAATAGGCAAATATTTAGCACCGTATCCTGAACTTTTGCTTTTCATCATTGACTTAACGAAAAAAGTAAATGACTTTATATCAACCATAGCTGATTCTGCATCAATTCCTGGAAAATATTTACATAAACTTTGTACTTGTTTTTCGAAAACATTTAGAAAGTTTTCAAAATTTTCAAAATGTGACGTACCTTTCATTATGTTAACAGCTTTGTCATTAAATCTATTCGAGATTTCATCGTTGATGGATAATATGTATTGTTGCATGTGTCTAAAGGTTTGCTTGGGGTTTTCGTCTTCGGTTAAACACAATTTTCCACACAGTTCTAAAGGTTTCTTCATCAAGTCAGAGATATTTTTTCGAAGCTGGCTCGTTTCATCATCACATGCACTTGCTGTCTTTTAAATGTTCTTTAGTGGATTCTATCAGCAGAATTAAAGATGAAAAGGGCACATCCACTTTTTTCAGCTTCCTACTCAAATTGGATACAACATTCAGTACTTCATCCATAATAGATTAAGATAATAAAAAAACTGTTATTTCTCATCTCCAGTAATATTCCTCCAGCTGCAGATGCAAGATTTGCTCCTTCTTTATGTATATTTTCACAAGCGAGCATGTTTGCCGAGAAAATCCTTTTCACTGCATTTACGATTCTGTAGTGGCTCAACCACCGCACTTCTATACATTCAGAGACTTTCAGTATAGGATCGTTGTTCACTGCTTGGATTTCGTGGAGGATATTTTTTTGGAGATTGGCTAAAAATGTGTGAAAAAATCTTTTCACTTTAGGATTTTTGTTGCGGCAACAAGCAACAGCTAATGACAAAATATGAGCTCGGCAGTGAATATAAGGTATATTCCTGCCAGCTTTCTCAAATAATTTTTTTCGAACACCCGCTGTATTACCCGAAACATTTGATGCTCCATCAAAGCCAAAAGAAACAAGATCGTTTAAATATAATTTTGCTTTTCTAATTTCATAATCAACAGCATTAGCTATAGTTTCAGACAAACCATTTGGTATTTTAACCAAAGAAAAAAATGTTTCCACGGGACAATTGTTCTCAACGCGTCTCACACAAATACTGAGTTGCATTTCATTTTTTTTTATTTTTGAGAAGTACTTTCGTCTGCCATGAGAGAAAAAATTTTATTCGATATTTTTTTTTCTATTTTGGAGCGAAGGACTTCACAATACAATGCAATAACTCTGAAGCCGTATTTTTTGTGCAGTACGTAGATCGTTCACTTTGTGCTGCCTTCCAGTCTGCGAGATCCTGATTACATTTTACAAGCAGGTTATTAATTAAAGGCTCATATTTAGTTGTGTGGCCTATTTCTTGTTTTATCAAAAAATACAGGCCTCGACTTAGCACGTTAAAAGCTTTACTGTTCTCTTTCTTTTGCTCTTCACTTTGACACAATATTTGGTTGTTCACAGGATTTTTCAAAGCATTTAATCTTAGTTTTTCCATTTCTGCACTGGCAATGTGGGTTGACGAATGTTGATGTTTCTCCAGTTTTCCATCTTTCCCTATCGCTTTTTTATACGATGCAAATGGTACCGTTATGAATACTCCACCATTTTTTTGCAAATCATTTACATCATTCTTCATTAATTTTTCGCAAAGTTTACAAAACGCGCCATCTCTGCTTTTGTCTTTATACAGCCATGTGTATTTCTTCTCCCAAGCCTTATTGTAGAAACGTCTTTCTTTTACTTTACCAGTACCAGGCAAAGCTATGTTAATGTCATCAGCTGAAATTTCAGTTAACATTGATACAGATTCTTCTGTTGCTACTGGAATATTTTCCACTTCTTCACCCTTGGCATCATCTGTTCTCTGAATTTTAATAAAAGATGTGATAGATGATTGCGAAATTTTCCTTTTGGCAGACATCGTATCCTTTATATAAACAAACCACGAAGTATCTGTCAAGTTGCGAAAACATGATTTCTTTTTGTTTTCTCCTATTTACCTTCTTTTTCCTTTCGTTCCTCAAAGCGTACTACTGACTGGTCAGTGGTGACTGTTAATCCCCCCCCTAAATATTCTCTGCTTCAGACTCCACCCAATACACTGAATATCGACCAATGTAATCGTGTGAAAAGCTATTCATTAAACTTATACTACGCGCACCCCCGATGTGTGTGTCTTAGCTAGCATGTAAAAAGGTGGATATAAAGTGTAGAATTTCGCTTTATCCCATCCGACAGTGTCTTCCTTTCCTGTGCTATGTGACACCGGAAATTTATCGCTTCCTCGTGTTCATCGTTCGACGAGAAGAGACACTGTATTTTACTGCTAATCTGCTATTGCCGGCTGTGCCAGTGCGTGTGTGAGTTGGGGGAAAGGAAAGGAGTGTCTAAGTCCGAATGAAAAGATCCCCGTTTGTCCACAGCAGCTCTCTTTGGGGAAAGGGAGACTGAATTGTGGTCAAGAGAAACGGTTGCTCCCTGTTGCACCTAAATGCAAACGTGACGTGATTACCGCTAATGCGCTAACTGAAAGTCTAAAATAATCCCTGTAAGTTGTAACATCCTTGAGCCTCGTAAGAGGGGGGGGTGAAACTCGGAAATGGGCGCCTGGACTGCTGAGATGCAAAAATGTCCCCAAAGAGAAACTGATGTTGAATGCTCATAAGTGACTTCGCTTAACGAGGTTTCTAACAAGATGTCTCGTGTCTACTTATTTTCACATCCTACATGTGTACGAAGAAATAAAACTATTTAGCTGTGAAGAGTGGGTAGGCAGCAGAGTTAATGGTCAATACGTTAATGCTCAGCTGGCGATGCTTGCTTCCTGCTGGGGGGTGAGGGGAAGGATTTCTTAACTGTTACTTCGATGGGACATTACGAGGGAACAAAGATGCATAGTTAAAATCTCTTCCCTGACCTGGTTGCTGTCAGCTTCCCAACACCAGTTTTATATGTTGAAAAACATAAAGTTTATCTTTTAATCTACTTTTTGAGCAAAACAAATTATTACACTTGAAAAAATATTTTAAAATGTTATTCGAAAAATATTCACATCAAAAGAAATGAAACTTTCTTTTTCATTGTAGCTTGTAGAGTTTTTTAATGAACATTTTGCAAGGTGACTTAAACAGTCTCCAGTGTTTCTTCCGCGCATACATCCCTCCCGGATGTATGCTTGGAAGAAACACTGGCTATCATTGTTCCTTGTATAAGCGAAAATATGATCAGACTGACCGCAAGAACCATCGTGGTATCAGTTTGCTAAGTGTGCCAGGGAAAGTATTCGGAAACGTTGTTATTAATAAGATACGAGGTCTTACATCAGAGAAAGCGTGGGACGTACAGAGCGGTTTTATGCCTGGTGAAGGCTGCACTAACCAAATTTTTGCATTACGTTTGATGATCGAAAAGTATCTGTCTGTTGGTAAGCGAGCTTTTGCTGCCTTCATAGATTTAGAGAAACTTTATGATCGAGTAAATAGGATTCTTCTGTGGAAGAAACTGAATAAATAAAGTATTACTAGGAATCTACTCAATAATATGAAGGCCAAGCATGCTGGCAGTAGAAGATGTGTACGAGTAAATGATGTTTTATCGAAATGGTTTTCTATTGGCGCAGGCGTCAGACAAGGTAGTGTGATATCATCATGGATGTTTAATATTTTTATTGATGTATTCATGCATGATACCGAAATGGACAATACTTGTTTTTGTTTTGGTAATATGTGTGCGGATTGCTGTACGCTGATGACACAGTGTTTGGAAGAGAGCAAAAGTGAGTTGCACAATATGTTATTCCGGATGAATAAAGTTTATATGAAATTCAAACTGAGTATAAATAAGGGAAAACCCAAAGCTATGGTTTTTGAGCGAGGAACTGTTAGTACTGAATGCAGAACTACTCTAAATGACACAATTATTGAGCAGGTGAACAGTTTGTACATTTGTAAAGCATATGTTCGACAGAGAGAACAAATTAGATGGCGAAATTAGCAGGTGAGTAAATTCTTCATTGAAAGTCATAGCTGCTTTAGGAGGATCCCACAGGAGTGATGGGGTTTCAAGAAATTCCCGAATGGCTGTACATAAAAGTGTAATTGTTCTCATTCTGATATACGGCAGTGAAACCTGGGTCTGTTGGGACATGGGTCTGTTGGAAGGGACATAGGAGTCGTTTGTTTGCTGGCGAGATGCATTACTTGCTGGGTGTGTGGCATGACACGCTCTCTGACCATATCAGGAATGAAAATATGTTGCAGTTGCGTAATGTGAGGCAAAATATTGTTAATAAGATATAATCTTAGGTGGTTTGGCCATGTTGATAGAATGAGTGATGAGATGCTCACTAAGAAAAAAATTTCAGTCCAAGGGGCAGAAAGGAAAGGTAGAAGATGGCCAAGGAAATCATGGAAGGTCTAGATTCGGGAATGTCTACATGAGAAAAAGATCATGAGTATGAAGTACAAATGGTCTTGTGTGCGTCGTGTAATGGATGTCAGTGAAGCTCGAGCTGTTGCCAAGATCGCTGTAAATGGAGACGTTTGTTCCGGCATCAGTAAGTTCTTTCTTTGAGGAGCTAACCTCTGAATATCAGAGAACAGCTTAGTGATATGTACGTATATATATATATATATATATATATATATATATATATATATGCAACTCTACGGAGGACATGACATATATATATTTTTTATTTTAAACTATTTTAGGTGGGAATGTTACTTGCATCTATGGCCTTGCAGAAACCCATTTCCAACTAGGTCTTTGTGGAAGTGAGAAAATGCAGAGCTTTTGCTGGTCCTTGATAAAGCCAAGGCTCAGTATTCTCGACACCTTCTACATTCAGTTGTTTTATTTTATTTTTTTATCTTTTTTCCTTTTACTCACACAGGTAGATACATAACCTTTTCTATGTTGTACTAGGTGTGAGTCAAAATTATATGTGTATTTGTTTGCTTAGGTATCTTCTTTATAGAATATATATATATACAAAATGTAAACAAAGGCAACAGTTAAAAAAGTATTTGAAGTTCTAAAGAGCCAAAAGGCTGTACCAAAGAAAAATCAAATTAAATACTGCAAAAACACCATAAGACTGAACATTTTTTTACTGATTAGCAAGATCAAAAACGTTACCAACCACTGGGAAAAGAAGAGAAGGATATAATGCTATGGTAAGCTATTTTCCGTGGCTTTGCCAAGGGCTAGGCACGGACAACGCCCAACTAACCCCTATAGAGACCTGAAAGTGTGGGTTTCTGCGCGAATTAAGTCTGCAACGTATCGGCAACGAGCCTACCATACTGCTTAATACAGCTTACCATAGCTCTATATCCCTCTGTTCTTATCCCAGTGGTTGGTAACGTTTTTGGTCTTGCTAATCAGTAAAAACATTTTTAGTCTTATGGTGTTTTTTCAGTATTTAATTTGATTTTTCTTTGATGCAGTCTTTTGGCGCTTTAGAACTTCAAAAACTTTTTTAACTGTTGCCTTTGTTTGCATATATACATATATATATATATATATATATATATATATATTCCCTTTTCCTGTCCCTTGGAATCCAATCTAAAATTTCGGCTTGTCCATCTATGGTCTGTCCTTCTGGCAGTATGTCCAGCCCATTGCCATTTCAGGGATTTAACTCTGATCATGATGTCTTCCACTCTCGTCATTTTTCGGATCCACGAGTTCCTCTTCTTATCTCTCCTGGTTATACCAAGCATGCACCTCTCCATGCTTCTTTGAGTTGTCTGCAGCCTTTGTATGTCTCTTTTAGTTAAGGTCCACGTCTCTGCACCATACGTAAGCACTGGAAGGATGCATTGATCAAACACTTTTCTTTTAAGACATAATGGCATATTGCTCTTGAAAATTATGCTGTTTCTTCCAAAAGCTCTCCAGGCAAGTTTTGTACGCCGATTAATTTCTTCATCAATGTGACCCTCACTTGATATCTGCTGTCCAAGATAAACATACGTATCTGTTATCTCCAGTTTTTCTCCATCAATCGATAAATCTTCATTTCTTGTAAAAGCATTGAACATCACTTTTGTCTTCTGAAAGTTCATTTTTAATCCCACTTCTTTACTCTTGTCAGAAAGTTCCTGGATCATACTCTGCAGCTCTGATGGGGTAGTTGCAAAAATGACTACGTCATCAGCAAAACGAAGGTGGGTTAGATAATCTCCATTAATCTTTATCCCTTTGTTTTCCCAGTTCAGTGATTGAAAGACATTTTCTTCAATGTGGCATTAAAGAGCTTCGGAGATATGGTGTCACCTTGTCTCACTCCCTTTCCAATATTTATGTGTGTTGTATTTTCAAACAGCCGAATCTTTGCACTTGCATTTTCATAGATGTTATTAATAATATTAATGTATGCATCTTCAATACCGCAGGATTTCAGAGCCGTGGTAACTGCTGATGGTTTCACCGAATCAAAGGCTTTTTCATAATCGATAAAAGCCATGCACAATGGAAGTTCATATTCCCTCGCTCTTTCAATTAGTTCTCTCAGTACGTGGATATGATCTATTGTGCTGTAGCCACTCCTGAATCCAGCTTGTTCTCTCGGTTGAGCCATGTCCAGTGTTACCTTCAAGCGGTGTGAAAGAACTTTAGTGAAGATTTTATAAACCACTGATAGGAGGCTGATAGGTCTGTAGTTCCTGAGATCCTCAATGTCACCTTTTTTATGTAGCAGGATCATTGTAGCATTGTTCCAATCCTCAGGAATCTTCCCTTCATTAAGGCATCGAGTGAAAATTTGGGCGAGTACTGTTTCAATTTCTCCACTTGCTTCTTGTATGATGTCTATAGTAATTCCATCTTCTCCTGGAGCTTTCCCCCGCTTCATGTTCTTGATTGCATGAGCAACTTCTGCTGGGAGGACTGGAAGAACTCTGGTACCTTTCATGATGTCTGGAGTACATGTATCATCCCTTTCATATAATTTGGAGTAGAAATCTTTCACTCTTGTCAAAATTTCGCCTCTATTTCTTGTTATAGTACCATCTTCTTTTCTCAGAGCCATAATCTGTTTTCTTCCCTTACTGAGATGTCCCTTTGCTATCTTTAGGCTTTGGTTGTTTTCAATTGCTTTCCTCACTAGCTCACAGTTGAATTTCCTTACGTCTTCAGTGATACTTTTTTGTGCCGTCTTGCATAGCTCTATATATTCCACTTTGGAAGTCACATCTTCTTTAGTTGTCCTCATCTCTCTTCTTTTTTGCATCAACATTTTGGTTTTTCCTGATAATTTGTTTACATGCAACTTGTTCTTAGACCCAGCTAATTTTGTTGCTGTTTCCATAAGAGCTTTGGTTACTTTTCTGTTAACTTCCGAAATATCCACTTCTTCCGATGTTAGGCCTTCTAAAGCAGAGAATCTGTTCTTCAGTTCCAACTTGAAAGTATTATGGTGTTTTTAAGGTTGGTTATGTCAATACATTTTGTTTGTCTTATGAGCTTGCCACGTTCCAGTTTAGTGTTGAGGTGCATCTTACATCTCACCAATCTATGGTCACTACCTGTGTTGAACTTGTTTAGCACACTGCAGTCTTCGATGACGAATTTTTTGTTACACATAATAAAATCAATTTCACTTGTCGTCCCAATTGGATGTCTCCATGTCCATTTCCTGTGTGGCTTTTTCTTGAAAAAGGAATTCAAGATGAAAAATCCTTCTGCCTCTGCAAACTCAACGAGAGTATTTCCACGCTGGTTTCTGTTGCCGTGACCGAATTTACCTACTGAAGTTTCATTCTGTTGCCGGTGCCCTATTTTTGCATTGAAATCTCCCATAATTATCTTCAAGTGCTGCTTACCTTTATTATTTAGATGACGAATTTCCTCATAAAATTCTTCAATTTCTTCTTCAGGATGACTCGTGGTGGGTGCATAAGTTTGAATAATCTGAGCCTGGTATCTTCTCGATAGTTGGATAACGAGTCGTGCAGCTCTGTCAGAGGAACTTTCAACTTCTACAACTTTATCCTTCAGTTTCTTGTTTATTATAAATCCAACACCACTAGTTCTGCCAGTATCTGTCCCACGATAATAGAAGAGATGTCCACTTTTCAGTTCAATGAGATCTTCTCCTTTTCTCCTTACCTCACTCAGCCCGACGATGTCCCACTTGATCCTTTGTAGTTCCTCTTCCAATTCAAGAAGCCTTGAATCAGAAGATAGGGAGCGTCCGTTGTAGGTAGCCAAGGTCAGCATCAAATGGCAGCCTAGTCCGGTCCTCCGGGGATTCTTAGCACCCTCTGCCTTCATGTCGCACTGGCCGCTGCCTTGGCCAGGTACATTCCAGCTGCCGGAGACTGAGGGCCAAGATTTAAGTTGTAGAGTCATTTTGGAGGTGTTTGGCCATAACTCACCACGCTGGCCAAGCGGGTTGGTGAGTGTGGATAGCATTTCCTCTGATCCTGATGGTATAGTTATACCGCTATTTGCGGTCGTCAGAGCCCCTTTAGTGGGAACAGGATGCACCACGAGAAGGCGGGGGTTGACATTTGTCAAGGAGAGGCTGTGATGTTACGCATCACCTGACCTTACATAAAAGACCCAGAAAAAGACCACATGGGAGATGGGTGGATGAAATTCGTAAATATGCGGGAGTGACATGGAGGAGACTGGCACAAGACAGACCGTTGTGGAGGAAACTTGGGGAGACCTTCGTCCAGCAGTGGATTGATAATGGTTGACAATGATGATGATGATGATGATGATATATATTATTTTTTTCCAAAGAGTGTATAACAATCCGAAATGTTTATATACGTTTACCCAAGTTCCCTACCACCCGTAACGTCGCGCCTGCTAACCACTCCAACAATAATGTTAGCAATGACGTTATTTTACACTAAATTGTGTCAGATAGTTCGGAAAGGTTTTTAGAATATCTCATACGGCGATATCTACGGATTAAATAAATTTAGTTATTCGAATTTTGACTTGTCGGTGATTACAACAAGTCAAAACTCGAATAACTAAACTTATTTAATCCGTCAGGAGTTTTACGTTCCCAGAATACAGTTTCACCTCCAGGTACCACAAATTGGTGGTAAAGTTAATTTATTTTATTTCTTTCTGTTTTTTTTTATTTTGTAGATTGAATGTTAAAATTAAGCAGTACATAACACAGAAGAGTCAGGGCCTGATTTACGCCTAGGCACGTAAGGCACATGCCTAGAGCCCTCAAATTGAAAGGGCCCCAAACTTTTGGTTAAAAATAAAAAAAAATTTCCCTTTTTCAAAATATTTATACGTGGGTAGATGTGATGTGGAGTAACTATATATAAATCGCTGGCAAAACACAAGCAAGTACTGGCAATATAATATGTGATATTTCTAGTTAATATCAGTAACATTTTCCAGATAATTTGGGGAGGGTTTTTGTGTGAGATTAAACATAAAATTGTCGTGTTGTGTAATAAAAACTAGCAGTATGTGTATGTTTGTAATTATGGCTTACTAAGATCAACTATATACTTCAATTTCAAATACTGCATGGTTCTGAAGCAATTTTTAAACATTTTGACATTTTAGCTCCCAAAAGTTATATTTGAAAAATCTTTGGACTTAATTTGGGCAGGGTTTGAAACCCCCAAACCTCTCTCTTAAATACACCCCTGGTTAATATGGTAATAGTATAATTTAGACACACCTGGCAAAAAATCCAATGTCCAATTGAATTTTACCCGTCATATGGCTTTGTCACACACAACTGTTTCATCGATGAAGGTTCAAGTCTTTTCAGATGCAAATCAGTAGGACAGCATAAAAATCTAGGAGAAAACAATATTTTTACCAGGTACTCCCGTAATTTAATGTCAGTCTTATAAATGTATTGTGTTTATTAAATTATTACGCTGGATTGTAATACAGTTGCCCAAAATGGTCACACTACCTACTCGACTCCGTAAAGTAAATGTCGAGCGGAGGGGGCCTCGTTTTGAGTTGTGCCTAGGTCCCAATTCTGTGTAAGTCGGGCCCTGAGAAGAGTTAGAGCTCGAAATTTTCCCATAAAAGTTTTAAATGAAGAATACAATGATATGTTCATAATACGAACATACCAGTGTATTATACACTATCTACCAACAAGTAATTGGACACCTGTGATAGCAAAGGAAAACGAAGTTTATTCACATTCAATAGTTGGTGGAGCCTCCACGATTAGCGATTACAGCTGCGACCCTTCCGGACATACTCTCAACCAGGCGTTGTACGAAGGCTGGCGGTATTTTCTTCCACTCGGCTTGGAGAAGACAGGTCAGTTCCTTCACCGATTTTGGACGGTGGGGGCACCCCTTAAGTCGACGCTCCAACTCGTCCCAGAGGTGCTCGATAGGGTTAAGGTCCGGGCTCTGCGCAGGCCAGTCCATTCGATCTACCCTATTTCCACCATACCAAGCCATGGTGGACCTCGCAACATGACAGGCGGCACTGTCATCCTGAAAGTAACATGGGTCCACCCCGTAAAACTGCCTCAATGTAGGAACGCATGGTCATCCAAAATAATGCAGTAGGTCTCGGCGTTGAGTCTACCAGGAATTGCGACCAAGGGTCCCGTGCCATACCAGGAGAAACACCCCTATAGCGTAATTTCACCGCCGCCGAACTTCACAGTTGGCACAATTCATTCCGGCAGGAGGCGTTCTCCAGGCAGACGCCAAACCCAGACCCCGCCATCCGAACGGTAGAGGGTGAACCTTGATTCGTCGCTCCAGAGAACCTGTTTCCACTGTTCAACGGTCCACTGTCGACGTTCTTTGCACCACGTTAGCCGAGCAGCGCTATTGGACTTGGTGATCAAAGGCTTGTGAGCGGCAGCACGTCCATGATAACCGAGTAGATGGGCTTCCTTACAGATGGTATTCATCGAAAGAACACTCCCGGAGGCCTGTTGAAACTCCTCGCGAATGTGGCCCATCGATTTGGTGCGGTTCTTCCGAATTTCTGTGGCCAGCACCCGTCGGTCTCTAACTCCCAGTTTTGTGGGTCTGCCGGGTCGGGGCACATTCCGACAGTCACTTCTCATCTTCCACTTGCTAATCACGTAGGCCACTGTCGATTTTGGGTACTTCAACTCGCTGGATATGTCACGTATGGATCGGCCATTTCTGTGATACCCGACGATTACACCTTTCTCGCAATCAGAGAGCTCCGAACTGCGTGGCCTTCTGCGTGGCCTCTTGCATGCGACTGGTTGCGTTGATGTTTCCCACACGATATTTAACGGCGGCGGCCGTGACGTGTATCAGAACAGCAGATATCGTCGATTGCAGGAAAGTCCAATTACTTGTTGGTAGATAGTGTATTTTCATATTCTTAATTTATAGGTTTTTATTGATACTTTGATGCGCTACCACTGAGCACTAATGCTACGTTTTTATAGGAAACAAATTTCTCTGTTGATTTGATTTCGATATAACGCCATTATTACGCGCGAAAATGTTCATTTAATTTCAGTTGGTTATTTAATTTAGATTTCGTTACTTATTTCTTTTCTGAGTTGGCTTTTATCAACAGACTATCGTTTGTTAAAGCAACATATATTTCCAATTGCAGAACTTTGGAAATTTAAATGTTAGGTTGAAAAGCGCCCTCTAAAATTATCGGGCCCAGGGACTCCGATTGCGTTAAGACGTCTTTGTTAACACCTTTTCAATTGGGCCCGTTTTCATCAACTTTGTTCAAAATATGAAGAAAAAAATTAAAATTTTTTATCTTAATAAAATATTATTTTTAAAATTATTTGCTATATAGGTTCAGTGGAATTACCAGTATCTATGTAATTTACAATGTCGTTAGTTTTATTAATAATAATGTTCTGCATACAGTAATGCCATTTATCGGATTACTATTCTCATTAACAAAAGCAACGTGACTCAAAAATTTTCCGAAGTTATTTAATTTTCAGTTCACACCCCATTCCATAGAACGTATGTCGTCATCTATGGTATGCACTTGTCATTAGAAAAACACAATTTGTACTTGCAACTTTGTCACGAATGAGAATCTACAAAATATACGAAAAATATTTAGAATCAGAAATTTACTGAATTCCTACGAATTAAATACTTCATCTTTTCAAGCCAAAAATAGAAAGACTAAATTATTTTAAACCAATAAGTTATTATAAAGTAAAGCTCAAATTTAGGAAATTATTACAATTCATAAGAATAAGTACATCCAATCTTCCTAAAGATTATCCTATTAATATAATTTATTATAAAACTTAGTTTTTAAAAGTTGGGCACTGAACTTTGCCACACATCGGGTAGTTTAGAACATTTTTTTTTTTAATAAAGGAATTTGTGACAAATTCTTGGCTATAGATTTCTGTGAACAGAGCACAAGTTTGTTCCAAAAATCCATTGCTAGTTTATTGAATTGACATACATTTGTTTGTTCCAGGATTTAAAAACCACCAAGACCCACTCCAAGAGCAACAAGCAGTTACCTGTCCTTAACCCTCTAGGCGGCGTAAGATTTGGAAGATTCAATGACAACTTCTGTCGGCGTCTATCACAAAAGCTTCCCTGGGCGTCCTGTTCGTAGCGTTTTACTTTCTGAAAGCGGCCGGCAACCCTGGGCTTGTGCTTTTTCCCCCAGTACGAGGTGTGGCAGGTCCTACGGTCCACAAAGACACGAAGGCTTGTGGTTTACGCCTGAAGATTCATTCCAGGAAATGAGAACAGTAAATAACCAAAGTCCCTTAGAAAAGGGTGCTGCTTTGCTCTTTTTATATTCGCCGCTGTTCTTCAGAAAACTAGTGCAGGAAACTTTATCATCAGTTTTACTCTTAAAGTTCAGTTTCTTTTGAATTAGCTCTGAACGGCCTTGGAAACAAGCGAAAACCTAAGTTATAACAAGAATTTAATAAAACGAATGCTCATGTAAATGCAATCCTTTTCTGACACTCAGTAGAATTATATTCTACGAAAAATTCTGAATTATGGATTTTTAAATTGTTGACACTTTGAATGAGGTTTTTCGTAAAAATAATACGGACATGGTATCTCTTCTACTGTTTCTCTTTCATAAACGAACGAATTATTGAGGAAAATTTTGAGCATAAAAAATAATAAAAACCATGTGGTTTTTGATATTACGTTACAGTCCGTAGGATTGAAATTATGTGCCTAAATTCTGGACCTTCCGACTTAAAGTAATGAATGGAATTTAAAACTATATATTCTCGGAAAAAAAAAGAAAGGCAATCATTCGCCTGGTCGGAAAGTTTTTTAAATTGATACGGCTAATGGAATATCCGCTAGATTATGAAAATTTGTTATATTAAAAAACAGTTCTACAGAAATATTAGATAGTAACATAAAAATTGAACTTCGAATTGCTCTGTTGCCTCCAACACAAAGTATGGTTACCTGACTTATAGGTAGTTTCCGTAATTTCATGCTTTAATGGTGGCGACATTTAACATATAATAGCTGAAATTTATTGTAAATGTAATTCTGTGACTTTGTGCAGGTTTACAGGCGAAACTTGATTCAATTATTATTCATTTTGTTCACCTATTTGGCGTTAATGGTTAAATTTGTAATCGTACATTCGGCAGAGTATTAAGCCTAATATTTTGCAGAATATACGGCTTGATTAATCTGTCCCGACTTCAGTTGCCTAGAAAACATTATCAGATCTTGATCATCGTGGAAAGTAGCCGAGAACAAAATCAACGTTCTGTAAAAAGAACGAAAGTTTACTTATTTACTCATTTATTTTTATTTTTATTTATTTATTTATTTACTCATTTACTCATTTATTTTTATTCAGTTTTCTTTTTTTTTTTTTTTTTTTTTTTTTTTTTAAATAGGTTTTTACTCAGTTTCATATTTTTTATGCGAAACTTTTTTACAGTGTGATTCAATATACAATTCAGTCAATTACTCTTGCAACATTATTATTTGCGATTTTTAATGCACTTTGAAGAGCTTAAATATGAATTAATTATATATGAATTAACGAAATTACTCAACGTATTGCTGCACGAGTAAAGTGTTTATGAAATGAAAAAAAAAAAAAAAAGAAAAGAACGTAAATAATAATTGCACATGGATCAAGCTTCAGTTTCAGCCAATCCCCAAAAAATCACGAATCGCCATGACTCTGCTCCATCTCCCCACACAGAATTTTTTTCCTGTATCCCTACGTGACAGGGAGATGTGGGGCTGGGCTGACAAGCAAAAATTACACTGGAGTAATATGGAATCAGCTTACCTAATGCCGAAAAATGAATTCCATTCCCCTGTTTTTCTTATTTGCAAATTTCTCTATTACTCTTGCATTGAAGTCTGATGGTTGTCACCAATCTCTTTTTGATGGATAAGAGCGCTTCAGGGGTAACATCGAGGATACACTGACCTACTCTAGCGGTCCAGAATATAAAATTACGGAAGTTAGGGGTAGAGCCCTCCAAAGCAAGCACCTCGTATCCCTTTTACAGACTTCACGAAATTTCTGGGGGGGGGGCATACATAGCGTGCCACTAAACACAACATGAAGCATAGAAATTGCGAGCAAATCATTTACCATGAACACTTGTTTGCGCTCTTAGAAACTTGGGAGAGGGGGAATTCATCCCACCCTTCTGAAAATTCGTGGTCGTGTACAGAATCATTATTCGTATAAAGCATGGTTCTAATGTTTACAGCTGTACGTCCATTTTAACATTTTGAGGGAAAGCGCCTCCCCCCAAACTCACGGACCTCGCGGGCGCTTCAAGGGGAACATCCTAGATACACTGATCGACTCCAGCGGCCGAAAATATAATATTACGAAAGTTGATGGCAGACCCCCTCCCCCCATACCAAGTGTATCTCGAATCCTCGGCAATTTATTTCTTCAAATTAAAGTACAATTCTCGCTTGGCTTACATGGAATATTTTCTCGAAATTCGTTTGGAGTTCCCAATTCAGTTCTCAATATAGGCAAAGAAACGGTAATCTTTATAGCTCCCCCCTTTAAACTTTTGTGGCCAGTTGCCCTGAGCTCGTATGAACCGACACGAAAATTCAGACAAACAAAAGAGCTCCTTCCCGTCGTTAAACCCCTTGGAAAGCTGCCACACATAATTCGGAAACTTGGAAAACTGCCACACATTCAGAGTGTTCCTCGGAAGAACAGCAATTTGTGGCCAGATCTTTGATAAAAAGCATGTGGCAGTTTTCCTGTGTGGCAATCTTCCGGTGTGGCAGTTTTCCTGTGTGACGGTTTACAGTGAACCAAATTTCGCCCACCCTGTCCAGCTAATTGTAAGACTGTTTTTACTCTAAACGTCGGTAAAAGATGAAATGACGACCCGGAAAAATTCACCCACATATTTGTGCTCGTTAAACGGCCGCATCTTGTTTTAAACAGCGTGCAAATGAAAATGTGACTAGTGAAATCTCCCCCACATTCGATCTTTTGTGTAAACTGCAATCTGTGCACGGTCCCTGACATGAAAAAGGTAAAAGATGGGGGAATTTTCCAATGGGGAACTTTTCCAATGTGGGGGACTTTTCCGAATGCGGGAGTTATCCTAAGCGGGACTTTTCCGTCCATCATTGCGCCCCCGTCTGTGCTTCTACTATATCATCATCATCATCATCATCATTGTCAACCATTATCAATCCACTGCTGGACGAAGGTCTCCCCAAGTTTCCTCCACAACGGTCTGTCTTGTGCCAGTCTCCTCCATGTCACTCCAGCATACTTTCGAATTTCATCCACCCATCTTCCATGTGGTCTTCTTCTGGGTCTTTTCCTGTCCCTTGGAATCCAATCTAAAATTTCGGCTGTCCATCGATGGTCTGTTCTTCTGGCAGTATGTCCAGCCCATTGCCATTTCAGGGATTTAACTCTGATCATGATGTCTTCCACTCTTGTCATTTTTCGGATCCACGTGTTCCTCTTCTTATCTATCCTGGTTACACCAAGCATGCACCTCTCCATGCTACTTTGAGTTGTCTGCAGCCTTTGTATGTCTCTTTTAGCTAAGGTCCACGTCTCTGCACCATACGTAAGCACTGGAAGGATGCATTGATCAAACACTTTTCTTTTAAGACATAATGGCATATTGCTCTTGACAATTATGCTGTTTCTTCCAAAAGCTCTCCAGGCAAGTTTTGTACGCCGATTAATTTCTTCACCAATGTGACCCTCACTTGATATCTGCTGTCCAAGATAAACGTAAGTGTCTGTTATCTCCAGCTTTTCTCCATCAATCGATAAATCTTCATTTCTTGTAAAAGCATTGAACATCACTTTTGTCTTCTGAAAGTTCATTTTTAATCCCACTTCTTTACCCTTGTCAGCAAGTACCTGCATCATACTCTGTAGCTCTGATGGGGTAGTTGCAAAAATGACTATGTCATCAGCAAAACGAAGGTGGGTTAGATAATCTCTATTAATCTTTATGCCTTTGTTTTCCCAGTTCAGTGATTGAAAGACATTTTCCAATGTGGCATTAAAGAGCTTCGGAGATATGGTGTCACCTTGTCTCACTCCTTTACCAATTTTTATGTGTGTTGTATTTTCAAATAGCAGAATCTTTGCACTTGCATTTTCATAGATGTTATTAATAATATTAATGTATGCATCTTCAATACCGCAGGATTTCAGAGCCATTGCAACTGCTGATGGTTTCACCGAATCAAAGGCTTTTTCATAATCGATAAAAGCCATGCACAATGGAAGTTCAAATTCCCTCGCTCTTTCAATTAGTTCTCTCAGTACGTGGATATGATCTATTGTGCTGTAGCCACTCCTGAATCCAGCTTGTTCTCTCGGTTGAGCCATGTCCAGTGTCACCTTCAAGCGGTGTGAAAGAACTTTAGTGAAGATTTTATAAACCACTGATAGGAGGCTGATAGGTCTGTAGTTCCTGAGATCTTCAATGTCACCTTTTTTATGTAGCAAGATCATTGTAGCGTTGTTCCAATCCTCAGGAATCTTCCCTTCATTAAGGCATCGAGTGAAAATTTGGGCGAGTACTGTTTCGATTTCTCCACTTGCTTCTTGTATGATGTCTACAGTAATTCCATCTTCTCCTGGAGCTTTTCCCCGCTTCATGTTCTTGATTGCATGTGCAACTTCTGCTGGAAGGACTGGAAGAACTCTGGTACCTTTCATGATGCCTGGAGTACATGTATCATCCCTTTCATATAATTTGGAGTAGAAATCTTTCACTCTTGTCAAAATTTCGCCTCTATTTCTTGTTACAGAACCATCTTCTTTTCTCAGTGCCATAATATGTTTTTTTTTCCTTACTGAGATGTCCCTTTGCTATCTTTAGGCTTTGGTTGTTTTCAATTGCTTTCCTTACTAGTTCACAGTTGAATTTCCTTACGTCTTCAGTGATACTTTTTCGTACTGTATTGCATAGCTCTATATATTCCACTTTGGAAGTCACATCTTCTTTAGTTGTCCTCATCTCTCTTCTTTTTTGCATCAACATTTTGGTTTTTCCTGATAATTTGTTCACATGCAATTTGTTCTTAGACCCAGCTAATTTTGTTGCTGTTTCCATAAGAACTTTGGTTACTTTTCTGTTAACTTCAGAAATATCCACTTCTTCCGATGTTAGGCCTTCTAAAGCAGAGAATCTGTTCTTCAGTTCCAATTTGAAGGTATTATGGTGTTTTTTAAGGTTGGTTATGTCAATACATTTTGTTTGTCTTATGAGCTTGCTACGTTCGAGTTTAGTGTTGAGGTGCATCTTACATCTCACCAATCTATGGTCACTGCCTGTGTTGAACTTGTTTAGCACACTGCAGTCTTCTATGACGAGTTTTTTGTTACACATAATAAAATCAATTTCACTTGTCGTCCCATTTGGATGTCTCCATGTCCATTTCCTGTGTGGCTTTTTCTTGAAAAAGGAGTTCAAGATGAAAAACCCTTCTGCCTCTGCAAACTCTACGAGAGTATTTCCACGCTGGTTTCTGTTGCCGTGACCGAATTTACCTACTGAAGTTTCATTCTGTTGCCGTTGCCCTATTTTTGCATTGAAATCTCCCATAATTATCTTCAAGTGCTGCTTACCTTTATTATTTAGATCACGAAATTCCTCATAAAATTCTTCAATTTCTTCTTCAGCATGACTTGTGGTGGGTGCATAAGTTTGAATAATCTGAGCCTGGTATCTTCTCGAGAGTTGGATAACGAGTCGTGCAGCTCTGTCAGAGGAACTTTCAACTTCTACAACTTTATCCTTCAGTTTCTTGTTTATTATAAATCCAACACCACTAGTTCTGCCAGTATCTGTCCCACGATAGTAGAAGAGATGTCCACTTTTCAGTTCAATGAGATCTTCTCCTTTTCTCCTTACCTCACTTAGCCCGACGATGTCCCACTTGATCCTTTGTAGTTCCTCTTCCAATTCAAGAAGCCTTGAATCAGAAGATAGGGAGCGTCCGTTATACGTAGCCAAGGTCAGCATCAGATGGCAGCCTACTATATATATATATATATATATATCATCATCATCAACATTGTCAACCATTATCAATCCACCACTGGATGAAGGTCTCCCCAAGTTTCTTCCACAACTGTGTGTATTGAGCCACTCTGCTCCATGTTACTCAGGCATGCTTTCGAATTTCATCCGATCATCTATATGGTTTTCATTCTGGGTCTTTTTCTACTGGAATGTATATATACTTATATAAATATATATTCCTGTTGAAATACAGTATATATCCGTAGAGCGAACAAGATGATCGAGGTCGTCCCACAGATGCTCAATTGGGTTTAAGTCTGGAGAATTAAGGGGCAAGGGAAGTACTTTGAAGTTTTCATCGTGCTCTTTCAACCATTCTCGTACATTTCTAGCTGTGTGACAAGTCGCATTGTGCTGGAACATCCCATCCGCCCCATGGAAAAAAACCAGAATGTATAGGTGTACTTGGTCTGCAAGGATGGATTCACAACGAATTCGGTCCGTAGTGCCTTCCACACGTATGAGTGAACCCAGAATATGCCATTCCCCAGACCATAACGTTGCCCCCACCAGCTTGTGTACTGCCAGCAATGGTTGAAGTGTGTCTGTTCTTCGATGTTTCTCACCTTATACGCAAATGTCCATCCGTTCGATGAAGCAGAAAATGTGACTCATCGGAGAAGGCAATCCTTTGCCAAGCAACGGAGGTTCGGTTCCGATACTGCCGTGCAAAAGTAAGCCTTTTTTGCCGATGCACCTTCGTTAATATAGGTGCAGTGACCATCCGTCTGAATCGTGGCCCCATACGCAGTAGGGTTCGCTGAACTGTGTTTTTAGACACACTTCCTGTAGCCCCCTGGTTCATTCGGCCAGTGAGTTGCTCCACTGTAGCTTGTCGATCGGCCTTTAAGCACCTTCGAAGCCGACGTTCACCTCTCACATCAATGACACGTGGTGCTCCGCAGTTTTCACTTCGTTTATTAGCAATGGTGCATTTCTCCGATACACTTTAACCACAGCAGCGCGCGACCAGTTCACAAATTGCGCTGTTTCACAAATACTGCCACTCTTGGTCCGAAAGCCGATAATAATCCCTTTTTGAAAAACTGATAAATCGCTCCTTTTATCCATGACAGTAACGAGTGATATGTTTTCAGAAATTCCTATAGCGCACCTTATATACCCTCCAAGCCAGCTCACAACACGTGCGTTCATTCATTGGCTATGCGCTGGTGATGTTAAAAGTAGGAGGTGGTCAAAATAATGTGACTCGACTGTATGTATGCATTATATATATATATATATATATATATATATTCTATTAAGAAGAGACTGAAGCAAAAATATTTTTTAATCATACCAAGTACAACATAGAAAAGGTTATGTATTGACCGGTGTGAGTAAAAAGAGAAAAAAAATAGAACAACTGAATGTAGAAAGTGTCGAGAATACTGAGCCTTGGCTTTATCAAGGACCAGCAAAAACTCTGCATTTCTCACTTCCACAAAGACCTATTTGTAAATGGGTTTCTGCAAAGTCATAGATGCAAGTAATAAGCCCACCAAAAAAAAAAAAAAAAATGTTTAAATATATATATGTCATAACCTCCACAGAGTTGTATGACCAAGCTTTAGTTAACAATTTAGCTTGCATCCATAACTTGCAATTTGTTATTGCTGAACATTTCTTCTGATTCATTATGTCACTCTTACAACTTGAGTTTTCTATAATCATCTTCTTTCTGTTTATCAGTAACAGATGAAGAGCATGGGTCGGGCCAGGAAAGTTATGGATGCAAGCTAAATTGTTAACTAAAGCTTGGTCATACAACTCTGTGGAGGTTATGAAATATATATATTTAAAAAAAAAAATTTTGGTGGGCTTATTACTTGCATCTATGACTTTGCAGAAACCCATTTCCAAATAAGTCTTTGTGGAAGTGAGAAAATGCAGAGGTTTTGCTGGTCCTTGATAAAGCCAAGGCTCAGTATTCTTGACACTTTCTACATTCAGTTGTTCTATTTTTTTTTTTTGCTCACACCGGTCAATACATAACCTTTTCTATGTTGTACTTGGTATGAGTCAAAAAATTTTTTTGCTTCAGTCTCTTCTTAATAGAATGTGAATTCTGAATTTTCATAACTGCTGCGTTGCGCGTTTTGATCTTCAGGTTAATTTGCAACTTTCATTTTAAATTCTTAAGTTTTTCTTATGTTTTTCGGCTATGCTCTTAAGTATATATATATATATATATATATATATATATATATACTGAAGAGCAATGCTGAAAACTAAGGAAAAACTTTAGAATTTAAAACGAAAGTTGCAAAATAACCTGAAGATCAAAACGCGCAACGCAGCAGTTATGAAAATTCAGAATTCACATTCTATTAAGAAGAGACCTAAGCAAAAAAAAAATATATTTTTGACTCATACCAAGTACAACATAGAAAAGGTTATATATCTACCGGTGTGAGTAAAAGGAGAAAAGAGAAAAAATAAAATAAAACAACTGAATGTAGAAAGTGTCGAGAATACTGAGCCTTGGCTTTATCAAGGACCAGCAAAAACTCTGCATTTTCTCACTTCCACAAAGACCTAGTTGGAAATGGGTTTCTGCAAAGCCATAGATGCAAGTAATAAGCCCACCAAAAATTGTTTTAAAATTTATATATATGTCATGACCTCCGCAGAGTTGTATGACCTAGCTTTAGTTAACAATTTAGCTTGCATCCATAACTTTCATGGCCCGACCCATGCTCTTCATCTGTTACTATTAAACAGAGAGAAGAAGATTAAAGAGAACTCAAGTTGTGAGAGTGACATAATAATTAGAAATAATTTTCAGCTATAACGAAACGCCAAGTTCGCCTGAGAGAGAATATAAACCTGAAAAGCAATGCAAAAGAATTCCAAATTTTTACATTGCAATTAAAAAGGAAATATTAATTTTTTAAAACTCAGATTTTTGAAAGAAAACTTGATTCTAAAACCCCTACTCCGCAACTTCTGACAACACAAAAACGAGAATAAATTAAAGACAATAATTAACTAAAGAAAAGCTTTGTGAAAGTTATATGACATAAACAATTAGTTGCAATATGTGCAAAGTATTTCAGCAGTGCTTTAAGTGCATAATTAAGTAGTTATTAAGAACTTAACTACTTTGAAAATACAGCGCAAAGTAAAGGAACTATGCTTAGCCAGCTGCTGGGCCTAAGTTTCCTAAAAGACGCGCAAAGTTACCAAGAAAAGAAAGAGTTAAAACCCGCAAAAATGTTAACAGACTAGCCAGTGCCTAAATGCTAAAAAGCAAAAAACAACAGAGAAAAAAATACAAGAAGTACAAACATTGAACTTATAAAACCTAAAACCCTAAGACAATGAAGAGAGCTTACCTCTTATGCAACTAAACTTTCTCCACTCAAGAGGAAACATGGCCGACCTTTTCCCCAAACTTCCAAACACGACTGCCACTCCCTAGTCGCTGGGGGGCAGTGTGGGTGGGGCTGATGGCCTCCTCACACTGAAAGAAACCAACTCGCGGAGATTTTAACCAGAGAAAAAAATATATATACTTAAGACTGTGGACCTGTATGATCAGAAAGAGCAGAATTAACTCTCCAGAATACATGAGAAATATTATAAAATACACAAGTGGTGTATTTAATAATCTTTGCATGTATTAAATCACCTTAGTGAGCTTCTATAGATTATTCAGAATCTTATTAATTTTAATGTTAGTTTTACTATTTTTAGTATAGCTATTCTAGTGAGTGAATAACTAGTTTTCTTTTTTATTTGTTTTTATTTTCTTTTTATAAACAGATTTTTAAGCTTTTTTTGTGATTTTGTCTGTATTATTTAATTTTTTGTTTTAATAGGACCATCATATCCATAGCACTAAGGTTCCTTTTAGTAGTTAATAGGCATCCTCTAGCCAACTTCCTTACGGCTTTGATTGGTCAGAATCATATTATTAACTGTGTAGAAAATTAAAGCAGATCTGCCAACCTTACTCTATTATTCAGAATAATTTTTCTTAAAGTTCTTTTGATGAAAGAAGAAGGAATTTCGTTCTCTAGAAACTATCTAATAGTATATTAATGTGGTAATTGAAGTCCAAATTGTTGCTGCAAATTCTTGAAATTCTTAGGACCTGAGAAATTAGTACGTTCTCAATTACTTTGGTTGATATGTTATTATTCCAGTGTAGATATTTAATTACTTTGAAAGGAAAATTAACTCTTTTATCAAAGAGGCTAATAGATGGGCTACCTCTGTTGAGCTTAATGCTTAAGTCTAGGAACTCAAGTTCCTGATTACTGTGGTTGGTTTTACATAAGTTAAGAGAGCTAGGATAGATATTATCAAAATCACTCTCTATAACTTCTGAATTATTGATACACAGCAGATCATCAATATATCTAAATATGTAAAGGTAGTTATCTGAGCAGGTGGGGTGATTTTTAATGAATTTATATTCCTTAAAGAACAGGAATAGATTAGCAATATTCGTGGAGGTTGATGTTCCCATGGGGATACCGTTCACTTGCTTACAGAGAGTATTATTATATAAGATATGGTTATTTTTTATGCAGCAATTGAGATAAGAGTTCCAGGCTCCTACATTAACAAATTGGTTAAGTTTAAATTCTGCATACAGCTCTTTAAAGGTAGTGATTATATCTGATAGAGGCAGATTAGTATATAGGTTCTCAAAATCATAACTATTAATATCTAAGGGACTTTGAGTATAGTAGAAATTACTTCTGCATTATTATTAATTATCCAAAAATCTCTGTACATCAAATTAGTACAGTTTCTAATGTGTTTCAAAACCCTCTTCAAGATATCTTCAAAAGCAAGATCTATTTTCTTTTTATGACTCCTTACTCCACTAGCTATGAACCTGAACTTCACAGGATCTTTATGAAACTTAACCGTTGCAAAAAGAAATGGAAATTCAGGCTCATATCTTCTAGTTTGTGGAATTTTAAGTATCTTGAAGAAAACCTTAAACCGATTTTCTAACTGCTTGGTAGAATAACTTACGGGCTCGTACGTTACTCTATTATTGAGTTCCATAGTTAACAATTCAAACTAGAACTTCTTACAGATAATTGCAAAATTATTGCTAGCTTTATCCGTAGTAGTAAAAATAAATAGGTCTTGTAGTTTGGAGAGTGACCTTTTAGCATCTCCAGATAAAAAGAGATTTCTATCGAAACAAAAGTCCAGACCTGCCAACTCACAAGTGAAGCTATTGATTACGTTATATTTCCATTCTGCGAAGGCCTCAATATGCTGATTGTATGCTAAACTGGTTTTTACAATGTACCTATTAACATCTTGAGTGAAGCTCTCAAGAATCCTTTCTTTGGAAATTGTGAAGGAAGGTCTAAATTTAGAACCATACTCCAATAAATTCCTAAGCTTTACATTTTCAACAAAACTCAAGTTTCCGGTGATAATATGGTTGTAATTCTTATCATAGTGAACTGTTTCTTTATGTTCATCACAAGAACATGTAGTAATAACAGGAATGTAACTCGAAGAATTAAGTTTGTAGTTTTTAACTATTGACCCTAAGGTCTTAACATATTTAAAACTTACAATAGACTGGTGCCTGTGGATGGGGAAAAATTGCATTATTGTAGAACAGCTTCCTAACATTGAGATGATCATAGGTTTTATTTAGAAACCTGATGGTTACATAATTACTGGAAAATTCTTTAAGAGAAATTTTATCTTTAAGAATATGCTTAAGAATGTCTAGAACCAAAGCAAAAACATGCTTATCAACATGGTCAGCAGTTTCTTTCCAGAATTAAAAAAAACCTTTAAGGACAGAGTGCTTGAAGGACTTAAGTATTTTGTAAGTATTTTTAACAAAATTAGTGCCAGTTTTAAAGCTTTCCAGAGTTATTAGCAAGTTAGCAAAATCAACTTTGCTTGATGTGCGAAATAACCTCTGTCCTCTGCGCATGAGCTGCTAAATAGTAAATTGAAATTAGTTACTGAAGAGCAATGCTGAAAACTAAGGAAAAACTTTAGAATTTAAAGCGAAAGTTGCAAAATAACCTGAAGATCAAAACGCGCAACGCAGCAGTTATGAAAATTCAGAATTCACATTCTATTAAGAAGAGACCTAAGCAAAAAAAATATATATTTTTGACTCATACCAAGTACAACATAGAAAAGGTTATATATCTACCGGTGTGAGTAAAAGGAGAAAAGAGAAAAAATAAAATAAAACAACTGAATGTAGAAAGTGTCGAGAATACTGAGCCTTGGGGAGTAGGGGGTTTTAGAATCAAGTTTTCTTTCAAAAATCTGAGTTTTAAAAAATTAATATTTCCTTTTTAATTGCAATGTAAAAATTTGGAATTCTTTTGCATTGCTTTTCAGGTTTATATTCTCTCTCAGGCGAACTAGGCGTTTCGTTATAGCTGAAAATTATTTCTAATTATTATGTCACTCTCACAACTTGAGTTCTCTTTAATCTTCTTCTCTCTGTTTAATAGTAACAGATGAAGAGCATGGGTCGGGCCATGAAAGTTATGGATGCAAGCTAAATTGTTAACTAGAGCTAGGTCATACAACTCTGCGGAGGTCATGACATATATATAAATTTTAAAACAATTTTTGGTGGGCTTATTACTTGCATCTATGGCTTTGCAGAAACCCATTTCCAACTAGGTCTTTGTGGAAGTGAGAAAATGCAGAGTTTTTGCTGGTCCTTGATAAAGCCAAGGCTCAGTATTCTCGACACTTTCTACATTCAGTTGTTTTATTTTATTTTTCTCTTTTCTCCTTTTACTCACACCGGTAGATATATAACCTTTTCTATGTTGTACTTGGTATGAGTCAAAAATATGTATTTTTTTTGCTTAGGTCTCTTCTTAATAGAATATATATATATATATATATATATATATATATATATATATATGTGTGTGTGTGTGTGTGTGTGTGTGTGTGTGTGTGTGTGTGTGTGTGACCGCCAATAGCTGTATAACTGTAAAATCGGGATTAGAGGAAATGCTATCCCACACTCACCAACCCGTTTGGCCAGCGTGGTGAGTTATGGCCAAACCCCTCCAAAATGACTCCTCAACTTAAATCTTGGCCCCCAGTCTCCGTCAGCTGGAATGTACTTAGCCAAGGCATCGGCCAGTGCGACATGAAGGCAGAGGGTGCTAAGAATCACCGGAGGACCGGACTAGACTGCCATTTGATGCTGACCTTGGCTACTTACAATGGACGCTCCCTATCTTCTGATTCAAGGCTCCTTGAATTGGAAGAGGAACTACAAAGGATCAAGTGGGACATCGTCGGGCTAAGTGAGGTAAAGAGAAAAGGAGAAGATCTCATTGAACTGAAAAGTGGACATCTCTTCTACTATTGCGGGACAGATACTGGCAGAACTAGTGGTGTTGGATTTATAATAAACAAGAAACTGAAGGATAAAGTTGTAGAAGTTGAAAGTTCCTCTGATGGAACTACACGACTCGTTATCTTTTTTTTTTTTTGATTGGAGGTTTAACGACCGCCGTGAGCAACTCAATGGGCTATAAGCAGTCGCCCGTCCCTAATTTAGGGTCACTGGTTCCAGGGAAGGGAGAGAGCCAGTGCCATAAGACAAACACAACATCCATGCCTGACCGGGATTCGAACCCGGACCCCTTACGGACGAATGATCAGAGGCCAACGCCTTAGACCACTGCGCCACCGGGGCGGCAGACTCGTTATCCAACTCTCAAGAAGATACCAGGCTCAGATTATTCAAACTTATGCACCCACAACAAGTCATTCTGAAGAAGAAATTGAAGAATTTTATGAGGAAATTCGTCATCTATATACTGTAATAAAGGCAAGCAGCACTTGAAGGTAATTATGGGAGATTTCAATGCAAAAATAGGGCAACGGCAACATAATGAAATTTCAGAAGGTAAATTCGGTCACAGCAAGAAAAACCTGCGTGGAAATACTCTCGTAAGAGTTCGCAGAGGCAGTAGGGTTTTTCATCATGAACTCCTTTTTCAAGAAAAAGCCGCACAGGAAATGGGCATGGGGACATCCAAATGGGATGACAAGGGAAATTGATTTTATTATGTGTAACAAGAAATTTGTCATGGAAGACTGCAGTGTTCTGAACAAGTTCAACACAGGTAGTGACTATAGAATTTTAAGATGTAAGATGCACCTCAATGCTAAACTCGAGCGTGGCAAGCTCATAAAACAAACAAAATGTATTGACGTGACCAACCTTAAAAAGTATCATAATACCTTCAAATTAGAACTGAGTACCAGATTCTCTATTCTAGAAAGTTTAACACCAGAAGAAGTGGACATCTCTAAAGTTAACAGAAAAGTAACCAAAGCTCTTATGGAAACAGCAACAAAATCAGCTGGGTCTAAGAATAAGTTGCATGTGAACAAATTATCAGGAAAAACCAAAATGTTGATGCAAAAAAGAAGAGAGATGAGGACAACTAAAGAAGATGTGACTTCCAAAGTGGAATATATAGAGCTATGCAAGACAGTACGAAAAAGTATCACTGAAGACGTAAGGAAATTGAACTAGTGAGGAAAGCAATTGAAAACAACCAAAGCCTAAAGATAGCAAAGGGACATCTCAGTAAGGGAAGAAAACAGATTATGGCACTGAGAAAAGAAGATGGTTCTGTAACAAGAAATAGAGGCGAAATTTTGACAAGAGTGAAAGATTTCTACACCAAGTTATATGAAAGGGATGATACGTGTACTCCAGACATCATGAAAGGTACCAGTACCAGAGTTTTTCCAGTCCTCCCAGCAGAAGTTGCACATGCAATCAAGAGCATGAAGCGGGAAAAAGCTCCAGGAGAAGGTGGAATTACTGTAGACATCATACAAGAAGCAAGTGGAGAAATCGAAAAAGTACTCGCCCAAATTTTCACTCGATGCCTTAAGGAAGGGAAGATTCCTGAGGATTAGAACAACGCTACAATGATCCTGCTACATAAAAAAGGTGACATTGAGGATCTCAGGAACTACAGACCTATCAGCCTCCTATCAGTGGTTTATAAAATCTTCACTAAAGTTCTTTCACACCGCTTGAAGGTGACACTGGACATGGCTCAACCGAGAGAACAAGCTGGATTCAGGAGTGGCTACAGCACTACAGTTCATATCCACATACTGAGAGAACTAACTGAAAGAGCGAGGGAATATGAACTTCCATTGTGCATGGCTTTTATCGATTATGAAAAGGCCTTTGATTCAGTGAAACCATCAGCAGTTACAATGGCTTTGAAATCCTGCGGTATTGAAGATGCATACATTAATATTATTAATAACATCTATGAAAATGCAAATGCAAAGATTCGGCTGTTTGAAAATACAGCACACATAAAAATTGGAAAGGGAGTGAGACAAGGTGACACCATATCTCCCAAGCCTTTAATGCCACATTGGAAAATGTCTTTCAGTCAATGAACTGGGAAAACAAAGGGATAAAGATTAATGGAGATTATCTAACCCATCTTCGTTTTACTGATGACGTAGTCATTTTTGCAACTGCCTCATCAGAGCTGCATAGTATGATCCAGGAACTTGCTGACAAGAGTAAAGAAGTGGGATTAAAAATGAACTTTCAGAAGACAACAGTGATGTACAATGCTTTTACAAGAAATGAAAATTTATTGATTGATGGAGAAAAGCTGGAGATAATGGATACGTACGTTTATCTTGGACAGCAGATATCAAGTGAGGGTCACATTGATGAAGAAATTAATCGGCGTATAAAACTTGTCTGGAGAGCTTTTGGAAGAAACAGTATAATTTTCAAGAGCAATATGCCATTATGTCTTAAAAGAAAAGTGTTTGATCAATGCATTCTTTCAGTGCTTACGTATGGTGCAGAGACGTGGACCTTAACTAAAAGAGACATACAAAGGCTGCAAACAACTCAAAGCAGCATGGAGAGGTGCATGCTTAGTGTAACCAGGAGAGATAAGAAGAGGAACTCATGGATCAGAAAAATGACAAGAGTGGAAGACATCATGATCAGAGTAAAATCCCTGAAATGGCAATGGGCTGGACATACTTCCAGAAGAACAGACCATCGATGGACAGTCGAAATTTTAGATTGGATTCCAAGGGACAGGAAAAGGCCCAGAATAAGGCCACAAGGGTGGATGAAATTCGAAAGTATGCGGGAGTAACCTGGAGGAGACTGGCACAAGACAGACCGTTGTGGAAGAGGCTTGGAGAGACCTTCGTCCAGCAGTGGATTGATAATGGTTGACAATGATGATGATGATGTGTGTGTGTGTTTTAAAATCGGATGTTCTGTGTGATAGCTAAATGGTTGGGAGGAAGGACTGACAGACGAAGTAGTAGAACGTTAGAAGTGAAGAAAAGGAATGAAATGTAAAAAACAAAAGTTTTGCATAGAAACTCTGCATGATAGTACGGGTATTGGTAAAACAGCGATGGACTGACAGATGGTTGAAGAACCAATCGCCGAATAATGACTGTCATATTCACTTTTTCAATGCAGACAACGTTAACACTGTGACAAGAACTCGTCACCACTAAAATTTAGTTACCGTCTCATCTCTTTGAAGTACAAAACGATTCAGCCAGTCTCCAAAAAAATTAGGTATTTTATATACATGTTCTTAACGCTTATGTGACCAATTTTTCTGTTCCCAACCTACCCAGGGTTCCAACGGTTCTCGATGCAGTCAGAAAATTTCTTTAGCTGCCTTTCGTAAACCCTGAAAAATCTGCCCTCACGGGCAGTAAAAAATCCTTAATCAAAACCACTCAACTGACTACCGTCTGCGTACGATTAAAATAAGGGTAAAAAACCTATAAAACCTTTTATGGCTATAGCTTACATAAGATCTTTCGGATCGTAAAATACGAACCGTCATCAGATGTTGCAAGTGCTGGTAATACACAAATATATATATACGCAACAGGAACAGCCCTCAACTCAATTGGCGTGATCGCTGTGAGGAGTCAACATAATCCAAAATTCGATTGGATGATATTGTAGTTGTTGGAGTCATAGAGTTGTTTGTACAGGATGACCTGGGCTATGGCGTTGAACACCTTTCTTGGTTAGAAGTTCTTGAGCCACCAAGTTCCTAAATTTATGAGTATGTCTAGCATTGTACCTTGAAACTTCATAATCTATGGATGACAGGAGCACAGCAAGAGATGTATCAAGAAGCAAAGAATTTTTCACCATAGCAGTCCAGAGCCAAGAGCTGTAAGATTTCCTGTGGAGATAATCCAAGAGTCCGCTTTTAAGACGAATTTCCATTAATAGTCGTTTGGATTCAGCATTCCTCATTATGTTATAATCCCTCCTCGACCACGAAGGACTGCCAATGGTAAGGTACTTTGGTATGATATTAAGTTGCCAGCAGTTAATTAAAAAGAACAGATGTGACTGTTCAATAGCCAACCTCCTGCGATACTTGCCAAATAACTTGAAGGGCGATTCCATTGCAGGTCATATGAATTAAACAAACTGCGGTAATATTGATGTCTAAATAACTATTCGTGCCAATTCAATCAAAACCACTCAAATGACTACCGTCTGTGCACGATTAAAATAAGTGTAAAAAAACCTATAAAACCTTTAATGGCTATAGCTTACATAAGACCTTTCGGATCGTAAAATACGAACGATCATCAGATGTTGCAAGACCTAGTAATACACAAATATATATATATATATATATGCAACAGGAACAGCCCTCAACTCAGTTGGCGTGATTGCTGTGAGGAGTCATCATAATCCAAAATTTGATTGGATGATATTGTAGTTGTTGGAGTCATAGAGTTGTTTGTACAGGAATTCCTCCGGGAACAATGGTGGGTATAATCAGGAAGTGCCGATTTCCAAGGAAGCGGTATGAGTTCGGGTGTATTATCGTTGCACACCCTATGCCCGAACGAATGAATGAAAATGCATTCTGTAAACCTGAGGTGTGTTCTGGTCATTGGAACGTTCAGTACAGATACATGATCCCAAACCGGAACGTGGGAGCCCTGGCTGACTAAACGTGACATCGCGGTCGAATTTGCTTTCATTCCTATACGTCAAACTTATGTTCAGCCAACCTAGTCCTGAGAGTCCGAAAATAAGCGACCAAAGATATTTGTAGGATCAGTAATGTATAATCCTAGGATAACGTTTGCCCTAAAAAGGATCTGTAAAAGACATCTAATTCATTTTGGGGATAGAACTATTAACTTGCTCTCTTCCATCCAGAGCGATCGTGATTCAGTGGACTTAACACATAAGCAAACAGAAAAAGTACACATAGGATTTACTTTTCGGACTCTCAGGACTAGGTTGGCTGAACATAAGTTTGACATAAGAATGAAAGCGAATTCGACCGCGATGTCACGTTTAGTCAGCCAGGACTCCCACGTTCCGGTTTGGGATCATGTTTCTGTACTGAACGTTCCAATGTCCAGAACACACCTCAGGTTTACAGAAAGCATTTTCATTCATTCGTTCGGGAACAGAGTGTGCAACGATAATACACCCGAACTCATACCGCTTCCTTGGAAATCGGCACTTTCTGATAATACCCACCATTGTTCCCGGAGGAATTCCTGTACAAACAACTCTATGACTCCAACAACTACAATATCATCCAATCAAATTTTGGATTATATACGCAACAGGAACAGCCCTCAACTCAATTGGCGTGATCTCTGTGAGGAGTCAACATATATATTTGTGTATTACCAGCACTTGCAACATCTGATGATGGTTCGTATTTTACGATCCGAAAGGTTTTATGTAAGCTATAGCCATTAAAGGTTTTATAGGTTTTTTACCCTTGTTTTAATCGTGCACAGACGGTAGTCATTTGAGTGGTTTTGGTTGAATTGGCACGAATAGTTATTTAGACATAAAAAAATCCTTATATCTTATATTTTTTGGATGAATATCCCGAAAGGATATTTAAATTGAAATAGGCTCACGTGGGAATCGTTTCCTCTAGGATTCCTTATCAGTCGATTACTCTTTTCGTTTCAGCCGAACAAAATGTTTCTCCTCTCGGGGAAGTGTGTGGTAACCGCGTAGCCTCACTTCCCCTAATCCATATCCCCTAATTCCCGTTTGCTCTAATCACGTTTACCCCAATGGCGTTTCCCCGAAATCGCTTTTACCCGAATTCTCATTTCCCCTAATTTCGTTTGCCCTAATCTCGTTTCCCCTAAACCTCGTTTCCCCTAACTCCTGTTTGCCCTAAACGCGTTTACCCCAATGACGTTTCCCCGAAATCGCTTTTACCCGAATTCCCATTCCCCCTAATTTCGTTTCCCCTAATCTCGGTTCCCCTAAATCTCATTTCCCCTAATTCACGTTTGCCCTAAACACGTTTACCCCAATGGCGTTTCCCCGAAATCGCTTTTACCCGAATTCCCATTTCCCCTCATTTCGTTTGCCCTAATCTCATTTCCCCTATTTCACGTTTGCCGGTATCAAGTTTTTCCTAATTCGCGTTTTCCTTATTTCGCGTTTTCCCTAATTCATGTTTGTCCTAAATTCTTTCCTTTCTTGTTGATGATGTCGATAACCATGCCAACAAAAGTGTAAAGAAGTGCACATGGTGAGGACCATTATACGGTTAGTCCTTACGCAGCCATTGTATCCGTCACCCCCCCCCCCATCCGCTGCTCTTCCTCACAGATAAAGTACTACATCGCATTAAACTTTTATTATAGCAAGATATAGTATTGAAAAGCATTCGCTAGAATTATGAACGCAGAAGGCCCACTTTTTAAGAGTTCTTAGCGTACTAGACCTCTTCCTTCTCCCCACCGTACGAGACTCTAAGCATGAGCCGTGGAAATGCCTTTTGCTAATTGAGTTCCCCCTTAACAGTAGACGTCAGTTTGCCCAGTTTGAATGTTTTCTCAGTTAGCACCATCACTGATTGGGTGTAGAAGAACTGGCCATCGGTGAACTGGCCACAAAAATTTTAACAGGCCGTTTAAAAATTGCGTGTTCGACCGCTTCGTGGCCACGTTCTTGGAAGTTGGTTATCTGAATCACATAAAGTTTCCGTAATTTCGTCTTTTCTTAATTGCGATTATTAATGTAATTCTTTAAAAAAAATGTTTATGATCTGCAACTGAACAAAAGATTTCAGGATTTACAAACTGCAAGTCTGCAATTAATTATCTGAGGGCATGTGCTGCCTCACGAAACCTTTCGGGGGGGGGGGGGGGTAACACCAAAAGTATAAAATATAAAGAATTTCTTGTCTGATCGGGAGGATTTTCAGCATCTACAACCTGCAAGTCAACAAATTATCTTAGGGCATGTGCTGCTTCAAGAAAACTGTCGGATGGGGGGGGGGCACACGTGTACAACGTTAAGGTAAACGAAATTTGTTTTGGATTTTATGGATTTTTACACTGCCTGAAAATAAACATCTTTCCTTTTCTTTCTGTTGAACTTGAAATCCAAAAAGGATAAAGAAAATTTTTTGTAATTTAAAACAAAAATTACAATGCCCCCTTTTTCATTCCTGAGAATTGATAGCGGCAATAAGGTGCACAAAATCCTCTTTTCAAATTTTTACTGTCTGTAGCAGTGGCTTACGCCGACAGATCGTTTTCCAAACTTAAAAATATGAAAAGTTGCTTCTGATTAAATGTGAAACAGCAACGACTTTTTTTTTTTTTCGTTAGTAATTAAAACAAAATTGCTACAGACTTAGACAATTTGGACATTGTTATAAAGTTTGTAACAAAAAGAAAAACAAAAGCTACAAAAGTTAATTTTACCTGAAACTACGTTTGTTTGTGTGCTTTCTTAAAGCTTTAGTTTTAAATTTATTGGAAAAATAATTTCATTTAATACGAAAACCAATTATTTCGAATTCTACTTTTAGTTTTATACAATTTATTTGAATATGTACCAATAGAAGACATTTTTTGGTTAGAATAGTTCAAGAGACGCCAGTCATGTTCAATGTTATATATATACAAACTTAATTTCTAGATATTCATCACTGTTGCGTGTGCGTCATGATCTTCAGAATGTGTGTTAAAAAAATTTGGTTTTAAAATTCGGTTTTAAATTTTGTCCTTAACTCTGCTTTTGGGTATCTATTAGCCTCTTTGATAAAAGAGTTAATTTTCCTTTCAAAGTAATTAAATATCTACACTGGAATAATAACATTTCAACCAAAGTAATTGAGAATGTACTAATTTCTCAGGTCCTAAGAATTTCAAGAATTTGCAGCAACAATTTGTACTTCAATTACCACATTAATATACTATTAGAAAGTTTTCTAGAGAACGAAATTCCTTCTTCTTTCATCAAAAGAACTTTAAGAAAAATTATTCTGAATAATAGAGTAAGGTTGGCAGATCTGCTTTAATTTTCTACACAGTTAATAATATGATTCTGACCAATCAAAGCCGTAAGGAAGTTGGCTAGAGGATGCCTATTAACTACCTAAAGGAACCTTAGTACTGTGGATATGACGGTCCTATTAAAACAAAAAATTAAATAATATAAACAAAATCACAAAAAAAGCTTAAAAATCTGTTTATAAAAGAAAATAAAAACAAATAAAAAAGAAAACTAGTTATTCATCACTAGGATAGCTATACTAAAAATAGTAAAACCAACATTAAAATTAATAAGATTCTGATTAATCTATAGAAGCTCACTAAGGTGATTTAATACATGCAAAGATTATTAAATAAACTGCTCGTGTATTTTATAATATTTCTCATGTATTCTGGAGAGTTAATTCTGCTCTTTCTGATCATACAGATCCACAGTCTTAAGTTTATATATATTTTTTTCTCTGGTTAAAATCTCCGCGCGTTGGTTTCTTGCTGTATGAGGAGGCCATCAGCCCCACCCTCACTGCCTCCCAGCGTCTAGGGAGTGGCGGAAGAGGTCAGCCATGTTCTTCTCTTGTGAGGAGAAAAGTTTTTGTCACACAAGAGGTAAGCTCTCTTCCTTGTTTTTGGGTTCTAGGTTTTATAAGTTCAATGTTTGTACTTATTCTCTGTCGTTTTTTAGCTTTTCAGCTTTTAGGCATTGGTTTGTCTGTTAACATTTTTGCGGGTTTTAACTCTTTTCTTTGTAACTTTGAGCGTCTTTTGGGGTACCTAGGAACAGAAGATGGCTAAGCTTGTTCCTTTTCTATGCGCTGTCTCTGCGCTGTTTTTTCAAAGTAGTTAAGTTCTTAATAACTAATTAATTATGCACTTAAAGCACTGCTGAAATACTTTGTACATATTGCAACTAACTGTTTAAGGTATATAACTCTCACAAAGTTTTCTTTAGTTAATTATTATCCTTAACTTATTCTCGTTTTCGTGCTGTCATAAGTTGTAGAGTAGGGGGTTTTAGACTCAAGTTTTCTTTCAAAAATCTGTTCGTTAAAAATTAACAATTCCTTTTTTAATTGCAATGTAAAATTTGGATTTCTTTTGCATTGATTTTCAGGTTTAAATTCTCTCTCAAACGAACTTGGAATTTCGTTATGGCTGAAAATCATTTCTAATTATTATGTCACTCTCACAGCTTGAGTTCTCTTTAATCTTCTTCTCTCTGTTTAATAGTAACAGATGAAGAGCATGGGTCGGGCCATGAAGGTTAATGGATGCAAGCGAAATTGTTAACTAGTGCTAGGTCATGCAACTCTACGGAGGACATGACTTATATATATATTTTTTAAACTATTTTAGGTGGGAATGTTACTTGCATCTATGGCCTTGCAGAAACCCATTTCCAACTAGGTCTTTGTGGAAGTGAGAAAATGCAGAGTTTTTGCTGGTCTTTGATAAAGCCAAGGCTCAGTATTCTCGACACCTTCTACATTCAGTTGTTTTATTTTATTTTTTTGTCTTTTCTCCTTTTACTCACACAGGTAGATACATAACCTTTTCTATGTTGTACTAGGTGTGAGTCAAAATTATATTTGCATTTTTTTGCTTAGGTATCTTCTTTATAGAATATATATATATATATATATATATATATATATATATATATATATATTATGGTGTTTTTTAAGGTTGGTTATGTCAATACATTTTGTTTGTCTCATGAGCTTGCCACGTTCCAGTTTAGTGTTGAGGTGCATCTTACATCTCACCAATCTATGGTCACTACCTGTGTTGAACTTGTTTAGCACACTGCAGTCTTCGATGACGAATTTTTTGTTACACATTTGATGCAAAAAAGAAGAGAGATGAGGACAACTAAAGAAGATGTGACTTCCAAAGTGGAATATATAGAGCTATGCAAGACAGCACGAAAAAGTATCACTGAAGACGTAAGGAAATTCAACTGTGAGCTAGTGAGGAAAGCAATTGAAAACAATCAAAGCCTAAAGATAGCAAAGGGACATCTCAGTAACGGAAGAAAACATTATGGCTCTGAGAAAAGAAGATGGTTCTATAACAAGAAATAGAGGCGAAATTTTGACAAGAGTGAAAGATTTCTACTCCAAATTATATGAAAAGGGATGATACATGTACTCCAGACATCATGAAAGGTACCAGAGTTCTTCCAGTCCTCCCAGCAGAAGTTGCTCATGCAATCAAGAACATGAAGCGGGGGAAAGCTCCAGGAGAAGATGGAATTACTATAGACATCATACAAGAAGCAAGTGGAGAAATTGAAACGGTACTCGCCCAAATTTTCACTCGATGCCTTAATGAAGGGAAGATTCCTGAGGATTGGAACAATGCTACAATGATCCTGCTACATAAAAAAGGTGACATTGAGGATCTCAGGAACTACAGACCTATCAGCCTCCTATCAGTAGTTTATAAAATCTTCACTAAAGTTCTTTCACACCGCTTGAAGGTAACACTGGACATGGCTCAACCGAGAGAACAAGCTGGATTCAGGAGTGGCTACAGCACAATAGATCATATCCATGTACTGAGAGAACTAATTGAAAGATCGAGGGAATATGAACTTCCATTGTGCATGGCTTTTTATCGATTATGAAAAAGCCTTTGATTCGGTGAAACCATCAGCAGTTACCACGGCTCTGAAATCCTGCGGTATTGAAGATGCATACATTAATATTATTAATAACATCTATGAAAATGCAAGTGCAAAGATTCGGCTGTTTGAAAATACAACACACATAAAAATTGGAAAGGGAGTGAGACAAGGTGACACCATATCTCCGAAGCTCTTTAATGCCACATTGGAAAATGTCTTTCAATCACTGAACTGGGAAAACAAAGGGATAAAGATTAATGGAGATTATCTAACCCACCTTCGTTTTGCTGATGACGTAGTCATTTTTGCAACTACCCCATCAGAGCTGCAGAGTATGATCCAGGAACTTGCTGACAAGAGTAAAGAAGTGGGATTAAAAATGAACTTTCAGAAGACAAAAGTGATGTTCAATGCTTTTACAAGAAATGAAGATTTATCGATTGATGGAGAAAAACTGAGATTTTCAGCAGTTACAAGCTACAACTCGACACACCATCTGGGCGCTCGTGCCTACTCTGAAAACGTGGAAGGGGGGGGGGGGGGGGGCTAAGAAAAATCCTTACCTCCTTCAAGGTTGTCAAACATTTAAAAAAAGGTTTCGTCTATTTTAGTGTTTTAAATTTATCAAAAATTTGGCAGATACGTATGTTTATCTTGGACAGCAGATATCAAGTGAGGGTCACATTGATGAAGAAATTAATCGGCGTACAAAACTTGCCTGGAGAGCTTTTGGAAGAAACAGCATAATTTTCAAGAGCAATATGCCATTATGTCTTAAAAGAAAAGTGTTTGATCAATGCATCCTTCCAGTGCTTACGTGTGGTGCAGAGACGTGGACCTTAACTAAAAGAGACATACAAAGGCTGCAGACAACTCAAAGTAGCATGGAGAGGTGCATGCTTGGTATAACCAGGAGAGATAAGAAGAGGAACTCGTGGATCCGAAAAATGACGAGAGTGGAAGACATCATGATCAGAGTTAAATCCCTGAAATGGCAATGGGCTGGACATACTGCCAGAAGGACAGACCATCGATGGACAGCTGAAATTTTAGATTGGATTCCAAGGGACAGGAAAAGACCCAGAAAAAGACCACATGGGAGATGGGTGGATGAAATTCGTAAATATGCGGGAGTGACATGGAGGAGACGGGCACAAGACAGACCGTTGTGGAGGAAACTTGGGGAGACCTTCGTCCAGCAGTGGATTGATAATGGTTGACAATGATGATGATGATGATGATATATATATATATATAAAGGATAAAGATTAGTGGAGATTATTTAACTCACCTTTGTTTTGCTGATGCCGTGGTCATTTTTGCAACTACCCCATCAGAGCTGCAGAGTATGACCCAGGAACTTGCTGACAACAGTAAAGAAGTGAGATTAAAAATGAACTTTCAGAAGACAAAAGTGATGTACAATGCTTTTACAAAAAATGAAAATTTATCGATTGATGAGAAAAAGCTGGAGATGACCAATACCTACATTTATCTTGGACAGCAGATATCAAGTGAGGGTCACTTTGATGAAGAAATTAATCGGCGTATAAATCTTGCCTGGAGAGCTTTTGGAAGAAGCAGTATAATTTTCAAGAGCAATATGCCATTATGTCTTAAAAGAAAAGTGTTTGATCAATGCATCCTTCCAGTGTTTACGTATGGTGCAGAGACGTGGACCTTAACCAAAAGAGACATACAAAGACTACAGACAACTCAAAGGAGCCTGGAGAGGTGCATGCTTGGTGTAACCAGGAGAGATAAGAAGAGGAACTCGTGGATCAGAAAAAATGAGAAGAGTGGAAGACATCACGATCAGAGTAAAATCCCTGAAATGGCAATCGGCTGGACATGTTGCCAGAAGAACGGACCATCGATGGACAGCCGAAATTTTAGATTGGACTCCAAGGGACAGGAAAAGACCCAGAAGAAGACCACATTGGAGATGGGTGGATGAAATTCGAGAGCATGCGGGAGTGAGATAGTGGAGACTGGGGCAAAACAGACCGTAGTGGAAGAAACTTGGTGAGATCTTTATTCATCTAGCAGTAGATTGAAAATGGTTGATGGTGATGATTAAATATACATATTATTTTCTGAATTTGACGATAAAAAATTACATACAACGATTTTTTTCCTGAATTTGACGAAAAATCCGATTTTTTCCCCTGAATTTTGGCGATAAAAGAAACGTTTTATTTCACTCAACGAAAATCAGGACAAACATGAATTGGGGAAAACGCGAATCAAGGCAAAGGAGAATTAGAACAAACTTGATACAGTAAACGTTTTTAGGGAAAACTCTGATACGGACAAACGTGTTTAGGGCAAACGTGAATTAGGGGAAACGAGATTTAGGGGAACCGAGATTAGGGGAAACAAAATTAGGGGAAATGGGAATTCGGGGAAACGCCATTGGGGTAAACGTGTTTAGGGCAAAAGCGAATTAGGGGAAACGAGATTTAGGGGAACCGAGATTAGGGGAAACGAAATTAGGGGAAATGGGAATTCGGGTAAAAGCGATTTCGAGGAAACGCCATTGGGGTAAACGCGTTTAGGGGAAACGAAATTAGGGGAAATAGGAATTCGGGTAAAAGCGATTTCGGGGAAACGCCATTGGGGTAAACGTGATTTGGGGAAACGGGAATTAGGGGAAATGGATTAGGGAAACGGGTGTTCACGGTGGGAACATCCCTTGTGCGTAGGTTTCTCTCATTGCCTTACGGCATTTATGGTCCGGGTTTTCACGGACTGAGAAAGAATGTGGCCTTGTTCCTTTGAACCCAACAATACAAATGAAACTAAAATCTTATCAGAGCAAAAATGAAAAATATCAAAATATACATAAAATGTAAGGCATTTTACCTGATATTGTCAAAGTATTTCGCACGTTGTTTACTCTGTGAGGCACGTGCTCCCGGCTTATGAATTGCATTTTTCGAAAAATCATCATCATCATCATCATCATTGTCAACCATTATCAATCCACTGCTGGACGAAGGTCTCCCCAAGTTTCCTCCACAACGGTCTGTCTTGTGCCAGTCTCCTCCATGTCACCCATGCATACTTTCGAATTTCATCCACCCATCTCCCATGTGGTCTTCTTCTGGGTCTTTTCCTGTCCCTTGGAATCTAATTTAAAATTTCGGCTGTCCATCGATGATCTGTCCTTCTGGCAATATGTCCAGCCCATTGCCATTTCAGGGATTTAACTCTGATCATGATGTCTTCCACTCTTGTCATTTTTCGGATCCACGAGTTCCTCTTCTTATCTCTCCTGGTTACACGAAGCATGCACCTCTCCATGCTGCTTTGAGTTGTCTGCAGCCTTTGTATATCTCTTTTAGTTAAGGTCCACGTCTCTGCACCATACGTAAGCACTGCAAGGATGCATTGATCAAACACTTTTCTTTTAAGACATAATGGCATATTGCTCTTGAAAATTATGCTGTTTCTTCCAAAAGCTCTCCAGGCAAGTTTTGTACGCCGATTAATTTCTTCATCAATGTGACCCTCACTTGATATCTGCTGTCCAAGATAAACGTATGTGTCTGTTATCTCCAGCTTTTCTCCATCAATCGATAAATCTTCATTTCTTGTAAAAGCATTGAACATCACTTTTGTCTTCTGAAAGTTCATTTTTAATCCCACTTCTTTACTCTTGTCAGCAAGTTCCTGGATCATACTCTGCAGCTCTGATGGGGTAGTTGCAAAAATGACTATGTCATCAGCAAAACGAAGTAATCTCCATTAATCTTTATCCCTTTGTTTTCCCAGCTCAGCGACTGAAAAACACTCTCCAATGTGGCATTAAAGAGCTTCGGAGATATGGTGTCACCTTGTCTCACTCCCTTTCCAATTTTTATGTGTGTTGTATTTTCAAACAGCCGAATCTTTGCACTTGCATTTTCATAGATGTTATTAATAATATTAATGTATGCATCTTCAATACCGCAGGTTTTCAGAGCCATTGTAACTGCTGATGGTTTCACTGAATCAAAGGCTTTTTCATAATCGATAAAAGCCATGCATAATGGAAGTTCATATTCCCTCGCTCTTTCAATTAGTTCTCTCAGTACGTGGATATGATCTATTGTGCTGCAGCCACTCCTGAATCCAGCTTGTTCTCTCGGTTGAGCCATGTCCAGTGTTACCTTCAAGCGGTGTGAAAGAACTTTAGTGAAGATTTTATAAACTACTGATAGGAGGCTGATAGGTCTGTAGTTTCCGAGATCCTCAATGTCACCTTTCTTATGTAGCAGGATCATTGTAGCGGTGTTCCAATCCTCAGGAATCTTTCCTTCATTAAGGCATCGAGTGAAAATTTGGGCGAGTACTGTTTCAATTTCTCCACTTGCTTCTTGTATGATGTCTACAGTAATTCCATCTTCTCCTGGAGCTTTCCCCCGCTTCATGTTCTTGATTGCATGTGCAACTTCTGCTGGAAGGACTGGAGGAACTCTGGTACTGGTATCTTTAATGTCTGGAGTGCATGTATCATCCCTTTCATATAATTTGGAGTAGAAATCTTTCACTCTTGTCAAAATTTCGCCTCTATTTCTTGTTACAGAACCATCTTCTTTTCTCAGTGCCATAATCTGTTTTCTTCCCTTACTGAGATGTCCCTTTGCTATCTTTACGCTTTGGTTGTTTTCAATTGCTTTCCTCACTAGTTCACAGTTGAATTTTCTTACGTCTTCAGTGATACTTTTTCTTACTGTCTTGCATAGCTCTATATATTCCACTTTGGAAGTCACATCTTCTTTAATTGTCCTCATCTCTCTTCTTTTTTGCATCAACATTTTCGTTTTTCCTGATAATTTGTTTACATGCAACTTGTTCTTAGACCCAGCTAATTTTGTTGCTGTTTCCATAAGAGCTTTGGTTACTTTTCTGTTAACTTCAGAAATATCCACTTCTTCCGATGTTAGGCCTTCTAAAGCAGAGAACCTGTTCTTCAGTTCCAACTTGAAGGTATTATGGTGTTTTTTAAGGTTGGTTATGTCAATAGATTTTGTTTGTCTTATGAGCTTGCCACGTTCAAGTTTGGTGTTGAGGTGCATCTTACATCTCACCAATCTATGGTCACTACCTGTGTTGAACTTGTTTAGCACACTGCAGTCTTCTATGACGAATTTTTTGTTACACATAATAAAATCAATTTCACTTGTCGTCCCATTTGGATGTCTCCATGTCCATTTCCTGTGTGGCTTTTTCTTGAAGAAGGAGTTCAAGATGAAAAACCCTTCTGCCTCTGCAAACTCAACGAGAGTATTTCCACGCTGGTTTCTGTTGCCGTGACCGAATTTACCTACTGAAGTTTCATTCTGTTGCCGTTGCCCTATTTTTGCATTGAAATCTCCCATAATTATTTTCAAGTGCTGCTTACCTTTATTATTTAGATGACAAATTTCTTCATAAAATTCTTCAATTTCTTCTTCAGGATGACTTGTGGTGGGTGCATAAGTTTGAATAATCTGAGCCTGGTATCTTTTCGAGAGTTGGATAACAAGTCGTGCAGCTCTGTCAGAGGAACTTTCAACTTCTACAACTTTATCCTTCAGTTTCTTGTTTATTATAAATCCAACACCACTAGTTCTGCCAGTATCTGTCCCACGATAGTAGAAGAGATGTCCACTTTTCAGTTCGATGAGATCTTCTCCTTTTCTCCTTACCTCACTTAGCCCCACGATGTCCCACTTGATCCTTTGTAGTTCCTCTTCCAATTCAAGAAGCCTTGAATCAGAAGATAGGGAGCGTCCGTTGTACGTAGCCAAGGTCAGCATCAGATGGCAGCCTAGTCCGGTCCTCCGGGGATTCTTAGCACCCTCTGCCTTCATGTCGCACTGGCCGCTGCCTTGGCCAGGTACATTCCAGCTGCCGGAGACTGAGGGCCAAGGTTTAAGTTGTGGAGTCATTTTGGAGGGGTTTGGCCATAACTCACCACGCTGGCCAAGCGGGTTGGTGAGTGTGGGATAGAATTTCCTCTAATCCCGATGGTATAGTTATACCGCTATTGGCGGTCGTCAGAGCCCCTTTAGTGGGAACAGGATGTACCACGAGAAGGCGGGGTTGACATTTGTCAAGGAGAATCTGTGATGTTACGCATCACCTGACCTTACTTCGAAAAATATCAGTATTAAAGTGATTGGGGGAGAGGAGCACATTGGTACTGAAAGTTCTCACGATGTGGTTTTGGACGTTTGGCCGAAAATTCCTATACGGAAAAAATTCCATACCAGTAAACGCTTACACTTTCGCATAAGAGGCATTTATTTATTTTTTGTTGTTATTTAGAGCTTAACGACCACCGTGAGAAACTCAGTGGGCTATAAGATAAAAAATGATGATCAAATGATCATATGTAGAGGATTTTAGGAAGGGAGTGTCTGACCCCAGGTCTTAAACAACCCTTAGAAATAGGAAGCTAGGAGATTTGGGCTAGAGTGCCCGATAGGAAACTGACACGGAAGCGAAGCAGAAAGGGGGAGGAAGACGCCTTTATTTATTACCGGGGGCCAGTACCCGGGGTCCGACGGCTTAACCTGCTCATCCGACGCACGGCGGATATTTAGTGGATCGAGCGTTCGTACCTGCTGTGATCGAACCTGAGGTCCTTTCCGTGGCAGACACGAACGTTGCCCACTAGGGCACCCGCGGCCCATTTGGGCTATAAGCAATCGTCCGTCCCTAATTTAAGGCCACTGGTTCCATGGAAGGGAGAGAGCCAGTTCCGTAAGACCAGGGGCGTCGACTTCACCAAATTATTGGGGGAGGCAGTCATGAAGAGACCAAATGTGGGAGGGACACTCTTCTTCTGTTCTCAGGAGAACAATAAAAAAACGGCAAAAAGATAAACTACGACAACGACGTATATTTTAAAACGCAATTGTAATTGTTCATCAGCAAATGCACAAGGAAAAGAAAACAGAAATATTTTATTTAAAAATAAAACTCAGACTGTGATTTTATTGAAATTTCCAGAGATACTTTATTTCCAAACATTTATAAAAAATGCAAGAAATTAGCAATGTTACTGGAACAAAGAACGAGAAACACAAATAATAAATAGATAAATAAAGACGTTAGAGGTTATACGTTTCTGTATTTTTATTTATTTTATTTATGATAAATGTTTTAAACGTTTCTACACATCGTGAGAACATATCAAACACAATACGAGGATGGCAATCAAGTGTCCTATCAAGTGAGCAATACTGAATATGTAAAAAACGATTTTACTTATTTTGCTATTTATTATTTTTTGGAAATAAAGAGCTTTGGCATCATAAGGTGGAGCTTGGTCTACCTTATGAGACCCAAGCGATTATTTAGTTGAACAGAATGAAAAATACTGGGTGGGCACTTCCCCTCCAGTAAAATTATCGAGGGGGCAAGATTTGCCTTGCCCCTCCATGGTCGGTGGTTATGCGTTAGACAAACACAACATCCATGGCTCACTGGGATTCGAATCCGGACCCACTTGGACGATTGGTCATAAGCCAGCGCCACCGGGGCGGCATAAAGGAATGGGATGAAAACAGATTGGTACTCGGGAAACTCGTACCCACTGAGTTTTATCTCCTTTTGTTCGAGTTTTCGTAATGATGCTTTATGTAATCAGGAAAACTCGTACGCTTTGACAAAGTCCCTGAACGAAATGCAATCTGTGTACACTGTTTTACATGAAAAGTTTTACGACTTTTACGTGTATATTTAGTTGTTTTCCTAGTGGTAAGTTAATGTAGGGGTTTATCAGTGGACTTTACTTCCAACCGTTTTGCTCACTGCTTCAGCTATCTAATGCGAAAGGATTTTCTTCCTTCTGGATATTTTAAATGTACATATAGTATAAGAAATATTACGCCACCTAGTAAGAAAGCTGTGCACCACAGAAATTCGGAAGTACATGAATTCTCCTTCATGGTTTGTGCTACCAAGAGAAAAATAAAAGGATTTTTCAAGTTCTACTACTAAATACTGGGATATCATGCCATAAGTCGGATGGGGGATATACACACAGTAGAAAAAAAGGATAGAGGTAGGGGTGATGGGCACTTGACGTGGGCATCCCCCAACCAGAGTGGAACAGACCAAAACCAAACGCATGTGATAAATAGGCACGCAGCAGGGCTTCCCATAGTGCATCACAATCGACGAACATGGGTAAACATGGTGATATGAGCGATTTTGATCGTTGACGCATTGTCGGCGCAAGACGGATGAGCCATTCTATCGCCGAAGTGGTAAGAACGCTAGGGTTACCGAGGCCAACTGTATCAAGGGTGTACCACGAGTATACCATCGACGAACGTACCAGCGTCTGGAGAGCAAGCAGTGCTCGACCACGCGTCATTGATGACTTGGAACGACGTAGACAATCCAGGCTCGTACAGACCAAACGCTCGCCGACGGCGGTGAAAATCACATGCAGCTTAAATGACTGAGGCCCAAGCAGTGTCAGTGAATGAACGATACGGAGCATGCCGCATACTCTTGGCTACGGAAGCCTACGCTCTAATAGAGTGCCACTGTTGACTGCTCGTCATCAGAAATTAAACCTCGCTAAATGCCAAGAACTTCAAAACAGAAACTCTTCAGAATGGCGCCACGTCGTGTGGTCAGATGAATCCCTTTTTCAGCTGTACCAAGCTGACGGGGGTGCGGATGTGGCATAGAAAGCATGAGGCCATGGCCCCGTTGTGACAGGTCGGCTCTGTTCAAGGAGGTGGTGGTACTGCGTTGGTTTGGGGAGCATTCTTATGGGGCACATTAGGTCCCTTAGTGTGTCTAAAGAGGTCCTTAACCTCTGCGCGCTGCCAACATTTGCTGGCTGATCACCTACACGCTTTCATGGCCTTCCCGCATCCTGCGGCCGATGGTCTGTTTTAGAAGAACAATGAGCCGCCCCACTGGAGCAGAACCACCCAGGCATGTCTCGAGAACACTCATCTGAGTTTGGAGCCATCCAGCGGCCCCAAGGTGCTAGGATGAAGCGTCTCTGCACTGTTAGAAATCTGTGTAACGTTTTTGGCATTATTTGAATAAGTTCACACATTTTTTTTTAAAGTTCTGAGGAACATGGCAAAACTCTAGCCTTTGTATAATATGTTTCGAAGTTTGGTGTAACATTCCACAATACCCTGTAGCGTAAAAGTCTTTTCTACTTCTACACTGTTTTAACACATCAACATACTAAGAAATAGTTCCTAAATGAAAGAAAACCTTAACGGCCAGAAGAAACATGTAAATAACAGAAGTCAACTTACGGAAAAAGTAGCTTTATTCAGGCTGTAATAGCACTTCCATAACTGAACGATAACATCACAATGTACTCCACACACCACACATTATCACAACACTCCTATTAATAATAATCAGTTTACAATCCAACGCTCGTAATAATCGCTCTCTTACAACGCTCTCGACGGTACAACGCTCTCTCTCTTACAACGCTCTCAAGCAATAGATCAGTCGTCGTTTTTATCTCTTGTTCTTATCAAGATCAGGCATACGTCACGTGCATTCAACCTCAATTTTGTTGTCAAACGTATTCGTTTGAGGGAAAAGATATTTCGTTAAGCGTGAAAAATACTGAAAATAAACTCAAGATTTACATAGGGAAAGAAACTAAAAAAGGAAAGTTATTCTAGAATATACGTCACAACCCGCAATTTATTCAATGGGCATGCGCAAATTTTTCTGAGGTTGTGTAACGTTTCAGAGTTCAGTGTATCGTTTCGGAATTTAATTAAATGTGCATGAACATTTTTCTAAGAATTGTTTAATGTTTTCAATATCGGTGTAATGTTTCAGAATTGTATCGCTGTTCGCTTGCTGCGTGACATCTGTCTCAGATTTAGGGCATGCGCCGTGAAGTTCTAAAGCTGTGTTCGCTGGTTATCGTAGCATGTTGTGCGTTGTGGCGACGTGGATTCGGTGTGGAAATCAAGGTTAGTACTTTGTTTTCGGTTAACAAAAGACAAATTAATTCGTGTTATACACAAATGTGAAATGTCTCACCCTTGCTTTAGATTAATTGCGTTTCGTGTTCGAACAAAACTGCTGATCGTTAGGCCTAGTGTCTAAACGATCCCGCTAAGAGACTGTGTAATCGTGTACTTTTTTTCTAAAAAATTAGGACGCCTGGAACGTTTAGGTGTTACGGAATCAATGTCCGTCAGGTATACAATTTAAAACTGCAGTTCCCTCTTCCTTAACGAAAGCAAAAAATGTACAATTAAAGTTGTTTCGTAAGCTCGTACTGAACAGCTAATGGCATTCTTCATGTGCATGTTTAAAACATACTGAATAGGTGAGGAACCGTGGTTGCATAATATTATAAATTTTGATGTATGGTAGATGCTCTTTTTTCTTTTGATTGGGGGTTTAACGACCACCGTGAGCAACTCAATGGGCTATAGGCAATCGCCCGTCCCTAATTTAAGACCACTGGTTCCAGGGAAGGGAGAGAGCCAGTCCGTAAGACAAACACAACATCCATGCTTCACTAGGAATAGAACCCGCACCCATCTCGGACATATGATCAGAAGCCATCGCTTAGACCACTGCGCCACCGGGGTTGCTGGTAGATGTTCAATGGAATATTTATTGCAGGAGGTCCTTGCACTGTTGTGTTGCTATGCCCAGTTTTAAAATGCCCTTATAATTCCTTAACCTTTTTTTTTCTCTCTTTCCCTTTCTTAGGGCTTACGTGTTTATAATCGAGTGAAACTTTTTCAAGTACTGATGTGCTGCTGGGAATATTACTAGTTATTTTAGATTATCTCAGTTGCAATCAATCATCAATGGAGCAATATTCGAACAATTCATGTATGGCAACATAATAACTATATAAAAGTTGATTATATTGAAACTTAGCTAGTCTTATATACATCTGGTTGAAATACTATGCATCCATGAAAAAAATTATCTTCTCAAAAACTTATAAATGTTCCCTGATTTTTTTCTCCCAAGTTTTTACTACATTTTTTATCCGTTTCTCAGTGTACAAGTTGAAAACAGAAAGGAAAGGGGGGGGGGGAAGAGGACTGGATAAGTGGATATATGCAGATAACTTTACTTTTGTATTTTCAGAAATAAACTAAAATAAAAAGAAAGCCTGATTGAGGATAAAATGATAAAATCCCAAAGATCAATTTTCGTGCTGCTAAATTAGTCACGTTATCATTTTCTTGTGCTTGCACTAAGTTTAAACAAAACGAACACATTTTTAATGTCTTATATTATCTTATATTGGGATATCTTCTTGGGGAAGGGGATCTTAGAAATTTGTGATGGTTTGATAAAAGTCACATGGTGAATTCCTATGAAATGGCCATATCCGTGTTCTGATATTCTATAATTTTCTAGTTGTTTTGAGAATTTCATGCTTTATAAGATGAATGTTGTGATCATTTCTCAACTAATGTGAATTGTAAGCAAATATGCTAAGGCAAAGTTTAGTTCTAATTTGCCAGATTGAAACGTCTTTTTTTTTTTTTTTTTTTTTTTGAGCTTGCTGAAAGTCTTTGCAGATTATCAGTTCAGAGCTTTACAGTGTTTTCATTTTCAGTAAAAAATCTAATAAAAATCAGAAATCAAGATGTCAATGTTAGTGTGTACGTGCTAGAAACTGAAAAAAATAAGAGGTATTCGTAGTAAATGCATCTCTGCTTTCTTTTAATGATTGATATTAGTGTTTAAAAAGTTTTGTGATGGTTTGGCGAAAGGTACGTGGTGAATTCCAATGTAATGGCCATATATCCGTTTTTAGCATTCTATAATTTTCTAGTTATTTTGAGAATTTCGTGTTTTATTAGATAAATGTTGTAATTATTTCTCAACTAACGTGAATTGTAATCAAATATGCTAAGGCGAAGTTTAGCTCTAATGTGCCAGATTCAAAAGTCTTTTTTTTTTTTTTTTTTGGAGCTTGCTGAAAGTCTTTGCAGATTATCAGTTCAGAGCTTTACAGTGTTTTCATTTTCAGTATAAAATGTTATAAAAAATCAGAAATTAAGATGTCAATGTTAGTGTGTACATGCTCGAAACTGAAAACAAATGAGAGGTATTCGTAGTAAATGCATCTCTGCTTTTTTCTAATGATTGATATTAGTGTTTAAAAATTTTTGTGATGGTTTGGCGAAAGGCACATGGTGAATTCCAATGTAATGGCCATATATCCGTTTTTAGCATTCTATAATTTTCTAGTTATTTTGAGAATTTCATGTTTTATTAGATAAATGTAATTATTTCTCAACTAACGTGAATTGTAATCAAATATGCTAAGGCGAAGTTTAGCTCTAATCTGCCAGATTCAAAAGTCTTTTTTCGAGTTTGCTGATAGTCTTTGGGGTCCATCAGTTCAAAAACTTTACAGTGTTTTCATTTTCAGTGTACTACGCGTAAGTCACAAATTAATATGTCAATTTTAGTTTGCATCTTTCAGAAACTGAAAAAAAATCAGGTATTTTGTATTAACTGCATTTCTGTTTTTTTAATGATTGATGTTATTGATAAAAGACAAGACTTTCTTTGTAACTTATGTGTTCCCATAAGTGCAGTTTATTCTTTGCAAAGGCATAGTTAAATTTATGATTGAGGCGCCAGCGTATGAGGGTAATTTTTATTACACTGTCTCCTTTAGATTCCACTCACAGGAAGAAATATGGAGGAGATACGTCCAGCAAGAGCGCGGTTGCCACATATTAAAAAACGAGTGAATTCTATAATAAGTCCAGTAGTAGGCTATATCCATGGATTCATTTGATATGTGCGTAATTGTCTCATTAGCCGGCACCGACAGTAGCTTTCATCCTCATGCAGCAAAGCCACAAACTGTTGAACAACATTTGCGCTCATATAGCTGAGGTCACAGTAGACTCTAAAAAAAGGTGGTTCCATAGTTCTCTCTTTGGAAACAGCCTGGTGTGCTTCCTGGCGATTTTCAAAAACCGATGGACCTTTTTTTTTTTTTTTTTTTTTTGAGAAGTTATGCACCCATTTAAATGAAACCAGGCCTTTTCTATAAGAAATGTGTACAGCACTATGACGCTGTTCCATGTGAACCTCATGAAACAATGGTAATAGTGGTCATGTATGTCTACATCCAACGGGCACACCTCTTGCAGTATCCGGACTTTGTATGACTGTAACTTCAAACCTCTGGCAGCCTTGTGAGTGGTTGAATAAGATACTTTTATTTGTGACGAATTCCCCAATTACTTACGGAGAGATCGCAACAAGCACCGGTAAACTTCTTCTGCAAACTGTGGTGCCACTACTGGCTACACCTAGGACTTTTATCCCTAGCAGTAGTTTTTTTAAGTGATATATTGCTTATTTGCTTTTGAATTGTCGGAACACATCTATACATTCATTACCTCATTTTTTCTTTCCCAGCAAATATTTGGTGTCTCGCTTCCGTGTCATTTAAGTTTGATTAACGTATACTGAGTTTAGATGCGTGATTCCAACAATTACATTTCAGAATTAAGTTATGCCCCCCCCCCCCCCGTCGAGTGTAAACATTGCACATGAAATTAAATTAATGATGGTGTAAGTTAAAACTAAGAAATTATTTGCAGCGGTAACTATGCTCATAATCGACAGACTCCTGAAATAATTTATCGTTATTTATTCTTGAATAATCACACAACTAAAATGCTAATGTAAGTTCACTGATAATACTAAACATAGAATGAATGAGTTATTAAGCAACAACGACTCTGCACTTACTATTTAGTCTGTTTTAAACAGTCTTACTGTGAATTGTTATCCATTTGGCACTTGACACAAAACAGTTTATATTCCAGTGAAAATCCTTTTAGGTGATTATAATACATATGCTCTTTTAGAGCACTTTTTGTAAGAATAACAAACATCGAGTTCCCACACATCGCTGCAACGCCATTCCAACTAATCCAAGGTCATGATCCCATAATTCTCTGCAATGGCTGTCGGCATCCACGTTCCACGCAAACACAAACCGAAACTCACAAATGTAAACTTGCAGCATGTGTTTGAGGAAAATAAAAGAAGCAAGCAAAGGACGTCATCATCCAACAATTAAGCTGATTACTGGCCATTTGTTAAAAATGACTAACTCTTCACTTCTGATGAGCACTGCAGGGAATTCATTTCTAGCTGGGTGTGAAAGGATACAGGATAGGTTATTATATAAGTTCTAACTGGGTGTAACAAATGATACAGGATAAGTTCCATTCTGTATCGTTTGTTCAGTGAGTAATTAACGTCTTAAGAAGGCACCATATTATATAAATTTAAAGTGTCTCGAATGTAAAAATCATTGATTTTTCAGTCAAGGTTGGGTAAACTGAAAACTGGTTTTGTATGTGCCATAGGTGGAATATCGTCGAACGCATTTGTTTGTACAGGTGCATTCTCTACAAAAGATGCAGTATCTATGTGTAACACACAATTAACATTTGTTAAGAACAGTGTTTTTTCATGAATATTTCATTCTTTTAACTTCTCTCTTCAAATCTGAGAAAACTCATAAGTAAATTGTCCTTATCTTTCTTCATTCAGTAAGCATAAGATTCAACAGGGGCTGTTACTATATTACTCATGTTTATCAAGAATTAACTAGTACATCATGAATTGCCCTTATTGGAGTTATTTTTTGAAATGTAAGAGTAATTTCTGGAAATGGGAAAAAAATTATCTATCCTGGTGCAAACGAAAATTTCATGAACATTTTTATAGATAATTATTTTTCAGATATATTATGTAATACCTTGTTCAGATTTGTTAGAAATGTTTCACATTTTTGTTCCCTGAAGGTTTCAAATGTTTCTGGAACTTTTCTTTGTTTACTGTGGAACGTTCCTCAAATACAGGTTGCCAGCTTGTTTCAAGATTTTTCAGTAGCATGTGTAAAGTTTCACAAAATTGTCGAAAAAGTTCCACAGGAGGCTTTCCGCTTTTGTGAAATGTTTTCAAGTATATTGTGAAACGTTCCTCATAATGATGCGGACACCCTGGGACAGAATGTTTCAATAATGTGTGGAAGGTTGATCACTTTTGTTGAAAAGGTTTCTCTCCTTATTGTGGAACGTTCCACAAATCATCCCGGGACAATGTTTCAGACTTCTTCAAAAATGTGTGGAAGGTTTGCCAGGATTTCTTGCATAACGTTTTCAAAAACGTTAAGGCAGCTAAGCTGCCCCCCTTTTTTGTGCAACGTTCCACAGATTATTTTTACAGTGTGGGATGCTATGGAGGGGAACTTCAGATCCATGGATCTTGAATCATCTCGGGCAGAGTTGAAGACAATGCTGCAACAGGCATGGCTGGTATTACCTCGGGAATCCCTCCGTCATCCGGTGGAGTCGATGCCTCTGCCTGTTATTCGCAGTAGAGGAGGTCCAACACGCTATTAGGTAGGTATATCTGATTTGTCCATTGAGTGTATATATAGAGAAAGTGTGGAAAACATGATGAAAACTAAAATTCCTGAAATGGCAATGAGCTGGACATACTGCTAAAGAATGGACTACCCATGGCCAACTGAAATATTAGACTGGATACCAAGGGACAGAAGACAGAAAATAACTCAAAAGATCACATGGGAGATGGATGGAAGAAATCGGAAAGCTTGGCGTAGGGGCATGGAGGAAACTAGCTCAAGGCAGACAGTTATGGAAGAGACTTAAAAACTTGCGACTTGGGGAACAAGCTTTCGAATTTCACCCACCCATCTTCTATGTGATATTCTTCTGGGTCATTTCCGGGTTCGGTATTTCCTTATTTTTAATGCAACCTACCTATGTATTCAACTGTTACAGCAGTTATATTAGCAGTATGGGGCGGAGGAAATTTCCGGGCTAGTATTTCGACTGTTACGGCTGTTTATATTGAAAAACGGTCTTACAGGTAGCAGGACGGGATGGGGAAAATTTCCTGTATTAATATTTTCGTATTCACTGTAGGTTTTAGTAAAAAACGGTCTTTTAAGTAGCAAGATGTGGTGGGGGAAATTTCCGGGTTACTATTTCGACTATTACCACGGCTTTTAGTGAAAAACGGTCTTACAATCAGTAGGCGGACAGGGTGGGGGAAATTGTCAGGGTCGGCATTTTGATTTTCACCTCAGTTTACAGTAAAAAATAGTCTTACAATTAGCAGGATGGGGTGGGGGAAATTTCCGGGGTCGGCATTTTTTGTTCCATAGTTCTGATGTATATAACGTTTACGTAACATTTCAAATAATCAATATTGCAATATTACTCAGGCAGAAAATATTATTAGGCCTAACGTCTAGACCCTTCTAAAAGTTTTCGTTCTGTCATTCCCGTATTCCTAAAATTTACATAACAATTAATTTCAATAATATTGCGCTTCTACTTATGCACCATACATTGATTAATAGGCCGTAGACCTAGGGCTTTTCAACACCTTTTTCTTCGCTATGTGATATTTGTTAAGTTTTCAAAAAAGCCAATTTAATAGCTTTGCACTTTAACTTAGGCATTCATTATAAATAACTAGGCCTTAGGCCTAGGGCCAATGAATTAATAATTAGTGCCTAAGTAAAAGTGTAATGTGATTAACTTCAGTTCATGCATGACATGGGACCCTTAGAATTAAAAACCATTAAAAAGGCTTACGCCTAGGGCCTGTGAACTAATATTTAGTGCCTAAGTAAAAACAAAAGGGTACTAGTTTACTTACGTCCCTTCATACAATTTACCCGAATTTCTTCATGAAACTCATGTTTTCCTGTTACTTGTGGTCTGATATTATGAAATCCGTCTGCGGAGCACGCACTTTTGGCGTTTAAATTGGTCAAAATGAAATTTCAACATCGGTACCTACCCGCTACAATGCTTCGACACCCGCCATTTGCAACACCACGTAAAGTTGTTTTCACGGCAGAGGAGGTGTCGTCTGCTACGAGGAACTTCCGGTTGCCATCCGATAAGCAGTGCATTGGTAAACTCTAATATCTATGACGTCGTATTTCAGCGGAGCGGAAAAAGCATTAAACTACCAAATGTCACGTGACACAGGAAAACCGAAAAGCATTCAACTATGAAATGTCACGTGACACGGAAAAATGAATTGCGATTCTTCCAGTTTAATGTTAATTTAAATTTTTCTGTTTTTTTGCACGCAAGACTGTCTGTTCGACTTTACGAGTAGATGTTGCAAAGGTTAAGGAATATATAATCAATGCTTTTAAGAATTCGGAAAATATTTTCTTCCGATCGCAGAGAGGGCGTTGTACTCTAACGAAATACCGGAAGTTCCGATTGCCATGGGAAGTGTTGCTGTGCATAACATCATCCCGCGTATTTTGTTTCGTGCTGTGTCGAGGTGCATTTCGATCGGATAACCCTCTCTTCCCGCCAAAAGGTTCGTATTTTGTGCGCTGTATATTCAGTTAAAATTTGTGTTCAGCTGTTGGAAATTCTGCTTCATTATGGCTTCTTGCCAAGGTTGTTCGTGGAAATTCCTTGATATTATCAAACTCCGGGTCAACAAGGAAGAGTTTATCAACTTCTTAGCCGATCATGGCTGCATCAAAAAGCAAATGCAATGCCCTAAGTGCCAGACAATATTAACCCTTAACATTGAAACGCTTCAGTTTAGGTGCCAAGCCCCTTAAGTAATTCCTGCAAGGAATAAACACAGGGTCCGTCGTTAAACCCTCAATTAAAAAAAAAGTCCGTAAGTTTGCATATGGCTTCTGCCCCTTAATTTATGGATATCAGTGTATATAGTTTTGGATTTATAGAACATAATTCCGTTGTCCATTTTTTATATTATATTAATAAAATCTTGTTTCACTTCATTTTCATCAGAAAAAAACAAATTCTTTACCTGTATGTTTTTGGAAAAAAAGGAGGAAAATATCGGGTCTGTTTGTTTTTAAAGAACGGAAGGGTAGCGATCGGTAGTTTAATGCTTTCTCCGCTCCGCTGAAATACGACGTCATAGATATTAGAGTTTACCAATGCACTGCTTATCGGATGGCAACCGGAAGTTCCTCGTAGCAGAAGACACCTCCTCTGCCGTGAAAACAACTTTACGTGGTGTTGCAAATGGCGGGTGTCGAAGCATTGTAGCGGAGTAGGTACCGATGTTGAAATTTCATTTTGACCAATTTAAAGGCCAAAAGTGCGTGCTCCGCAGACGGATTTCATAATATCAGACCACAAGTAACAGGAAAACATGAGTTTCATGAAGAAATTCGGGTAAATTGTATGAAGGGACGTAAGTAAACTAGTACCAACAAAAGATTATTAACTTGACTTGTTATGGAAGCGTTGTTAATATGACATAGGTAGAATAAAAACTGTCAAAGGTCTAAGGTTTAGTAATTAATATTGATTTTTTTATTGAAGGTTTAACGAGCACCGTGAGCAACTCAATGGGCTATAAGCAGTCGCCCGTCCCTAATTTAGGGTCACTGGTTCCAGGGAAGGGAGAGAGCCAGTGCCGTAAGACAAATACAGCATCCATGCCTCACCGGAATTCGAACCCGAACCCCTTTCGGACAAATGATCAGAGGCAATCGCTTAGACCACTGCGCCACCGGGGCGTCTAATTAATATTGGATGCCAAAGTAAAAGCGCAAAGCTATTAACTTGACTTTTTTTTTGTGAACTTCATGAATTTCACGTAGGCGACTTTATATCACATACTTAACTTTAAGAATATGGGAATGACGGAAAGAAAATTTTTAGAACGTTAGGCCTAATAATATTTTCTGCCTGAATAATATCGCAATATTAATAATTTGAAATGTTACGTAAACGATATGAAAGTGAGCACGATGGAATAAAAAATGCCGACCCCGGAAATTTCCCCCACCCTGTGCAGCTAGTTGTAAGACTAATTTTTACAATAAACCTCAGTAAAAGTTGAAATGACGACCCTGGAAATTACCCACCGATATTTGTTCTCATTGTACAGCTGCATCTTGTTTTAAGCAGCGCAAAAATGGAAACGGTGAACCCGGAAACCTCCTACACATTCGATATTTTGTGTAAACTGCAATTTGTGCACGGTCCCTGAATGAAAAAGGTAGGAGACTTTTCCTATGGGGAACTTTTCCAATGTGGGGGACTTTTACGAATGTGGGGGAGTTTTCCTTTGGGGGACTTTTCCGATTACCGGTTCAGACCCACCCGAAATTTCACTACTATTTACATTTTGTATATCATCTTTTTTAAAACCTCATTCACTATTCTTTTTTTAAATAAGTTTGTAACACGTATTTTATTAATATCTTAACATATGAAAAATATATGAGAAAGTACCTGTTTAAACATGGGCGAGTATATTGAAGAAAGATTATTATTATAAATATTTCCATCTTTCTTTTTACTTTGGTACCTGACTTTACTGCAGGAAGTTTAAAATTTCTTTCCATAAATTGAAAATAACATTACTTTTATAATGATTTTAAGTGTAAGTTTAAATATATACCCAGTCGATTCACATTATTGTGACCACCTCCTACTTTTGACGTCCACAGCGTGTAGCCAATGAAAGAAGGCTCGTGTCGTGAGCTGACTTGGAGGGTATATAAGTGTGACACTCTGAGAACATTTAACTTAGGGCCGCGGGTGGCCTAGTGGGCAACGTTCGTGACTGCCATGGAAAGGACCCCAGGTTCGATCCCAGGCAGGTGCGAACGCTCGATCCACTAAATATCCGCCGTGCGTCGGATGGGCACGTTGAGCCCTCGGACCCCGGGTACTGGCCCCCGGTAATAAATAAAGGCGTCTTTCTTCCCCTTTCTACTTCGCTTCCGTGTTACTTTCCTATCGGGCACTCTAGCCCAAATCTCCTAGCTTCCTATTTCTAAGGGTTGTTTAAGACCTGGGATCAGACACTCCCTTCCCAAAAATCATCTACATTTGATCATGATCATCATATAACTTATTGCTGTCATGGATAAAAGGAGCGATTTATCTGATTTTCAAAAAGGGATGATTATCGGCTTTTGGGCCAAGGGTGACAGGATTTCTGAAACATTGCAGCTGGTGAACTGTCGCGTGGCCGCCCCGGTGGCGCAGTGGTCTAAGCGATGGCCTCTGATCATTCGTCCGAACGGGGTCCGGGTTTCGAATCCCGGTGAGGCATGGATGTTGTGTGCCGCCCCGGTGGCGCAGTGGTCTAAGGCGATGGCCTCTGATCATTCGTCCGAACGGGGTCTGGGTTCGAATCCCGGTGAGGCATGGATGTTGTGTTTGTCTTACGGCACTGGCTCTTTCCCTTCCCTGGAACCAGTGACCCTAAATTAGGGACGGGCGACTGCTTATAGCCCATTGAGTTGCTCACAGTGGTCGTTAAACCTCCAATCAAAAAAAAAAATGGATGTTGTGTTTGTCTTATGGCACTGGCTCTCTCCCTTCTCTGGAACCAGTGACCCTAAATTAGGGACGGGCGACTGCTTATAGCCCATTGAGTTGCTCACGGTGGTCGTTAAACCTCCAATCAAAAAAACTGTCGCGTGCTGCTGTGGTTAAAGTGTAACGTGATTGGAGAAATGGCAACATTGCGAATAAGCGCCGTAGAAACTGCTGAGCACCACGTGCCATTGATGTGAGAGGTGAACGTCGGCTCCGAACAAGGAGGTTAGAAGTAGGATGAGATGGCAACAGCCCCTCTCCCTGTGCTTCTGGCGTGACGCCACTTTTTATCAGCTGACTAACGCCAATGCGCTCAATCTGAGAATCTGCTGTATATCTCTATGGGGAAATCGCGATTTTGAACGGGTGTTTCGGGCCCTTACTCTACACATATAGGCATGAAAAAAATTGAGGCTGAAATATTCATTCCCATAATAAAAAATTTCCGGAAAAAAACAGGAAAATACGTGTTGGTATTTCTTTAAAAAAATGAATAAAATAATGATTTTTTGAACGGAAGTGTATAGTGCGCATGGTTACTTGCATATTGCCCATGTGCAAGTAACCATGTTTAAAATATAACCAAAAGCCTAATGTTAAGAAATAAGAAGTCCGAAATATTCCGTCTTTCCATCCTTGGTTTGCATGCGCTAAGCAAAACTGCTTAAGCCAAAGGAAGTGACGTCACGTTCCCGAACTCCCGCAGCGCAGACTCCCACCACCTCAGAGAGAGGACAGAAACAGCTGATCTGTTTTGGCTTCACTCAAAACGGTTCCCTTTACCGCCTCTTCTTCTAACCTCCTTGGCTCCGAAGGTGCATGAGGGCCGTTCGACACGCTACAGTGGAGCAACTCACTGGCCGAATAAACCAGGGGGCTACAGGAAGTGTGTCTGAAACGGCAGTTCAGCGAACCCCGCTGAGCACGGGACTCCGAAGCAGACGGATGGTCACTGCACCTATGATAACGAAGGTGCATTGGCAGAAAAGGCTTGCATTTGCACAGCTGTATCAGAATTGGACCTCTGCTTTGACAAAAGATTGTCTTCTCCGATGAGTCACGTTTCTTCCCTTCATCGAACGGATGGACGTTGGCGTATAAGGCGAAAAACATTGGAGAACAGACACTCTTCAGCCATTGCTGGAAGAACACAAGCTGGCTGGAGCAGTGTTATGGTCCGGAGAATGTTTTTGTGACATTGTCTGGGTCCCCTCATACCTGTGGAAGGCACACTTCAGTAATATGGGCTTCAAAGCACTAGTCAGCCGCTCCGACGCTATATCTCCCTGTCAAGCATGGGGGCATTAATCTCATAGATGTTCACTGTTACCATCGTGCATAACGCATCGCCTCCTTCCTTCGTCTTGTCACTTCGCCTTCTCCTTCTCTTACAATTTCTCTTCACGTTATTCTCTCTCTTCGCGATCCATCCTTCACTTTTCTTCTTTTCCTCAGGATGAACTACTATACCATTCCTTCTTCTAACTTTCCTAATATTTTATCTGAGGCTCTAGCGCTTCTCTGTTCCCTCCCTCTCTCTCTCTCTCTCTTCCAACCACCACCCTGGATCTCCTTGCGGAACCACTCTTTTTCTCTACCCTGGTTCACCCTTCCCCCGATCAACCTTCTTTCTATTTTTCTCCTGGTTCCGTGCTGGCATCCTAACCGTGCAGGCCTTCATTAATCCCAATTTTTCCTGGAAACCCATCGACTCACTCTTTTCCACCCAAACTCCTTCCCTCGAGGACGACTATGCCCTTCTCCGTTTCTCCCTTCAGCTTCTCTATCCTTCTCTTGTTTCTGACGACGGCCTCCTCGTCGTCGCCGGCTCCAGCCTTCCTCTCTCCTTCTTTCTTCCTTTTCGTGACTCTGTCGCCCCTGTCCCTTCTTTTTCTACCGCTGCCCTGTATCGTCTCCTCCGCTATAACGTAACACTCACTGGTGGTTCCTTCATCACCGACTCCCTGTCCCCATCTTCTCTATCGCATGTCTCTTCTCTCTTCTCCTCTCTGTCCTTTCTGTGGCGTTGACGGGGACGTCGCTCATATGTACTGCCACTGCCCTATCTTGCTGCCACTTCTTCATACTATTTTCCAGTTAGCTGATATAATTTGCTCTAAGGACTTGCACTTTCAAGCATATCCGTGGCTGTTGCCCACAAAACATCCGCCTACCCGCCTTCCGGATGCCCGCTGCTTTCTTTTCATCAATCTCTCAGGAATTCTCCTGTACTTCCATCTCTTCTGTCCGCCGGAGGGCAGCTGCGGGCTAGCTTTAGGGGCCGGCTCGTGGTGCGCCTCTAGTTGGAACTCACAGCTGCAACTTCCACGCAAACAATCGGCACCTTACACCTGGGCCCAGCGAACCGGGTGGTTTTCTATTGCTGGCTCTGACATCCTACTGGTGACTTGATTGTGTCCTCTTTTGGATTATCTTTGTTTTGGTGTTTGGCTGTTCTCTTCACCTTGCTAGTACTTTTCGTTGGTTCTTTTTCTTGCACAATTTTAATGCTGGCAGAGTGATTTGTGTCTTAATTTCTGAGATCACAACCTTGTGTATCCAGACTTTGGTTCTCTTTTTACGTTCGGGCCTTGTATTTTGTTTGCACCGTGCTTTTTCCGTAATTGTGTTCTGCGACGTGTTTCTTATGAATTGTCCTGTACATATCTTCTTTTATTTTTGTCTTATGTATTTCGCACGTTAAGTCCTTGTTTTTCAGGACCACAAGCTCTTGAGTCCCGATTCCTGTTGTTTTCGTCAAATGTGTTCCTGCTTTTTGTTTGCACCGTGCTTCTCTGCCTTGGTATCGTGTCTTGTGCTTAATCGCGAAAACTGTACTACATATATCCTTCCTTTATTGTTGTGCCTCGTGGCACATCCCAGTTTTTTCGTTAGTGTACTGTAATTTCTTTGCACCGTGCTTTTTGTAAATTGCTCTGTACATACCCTTTACAATCTTGTTATACGCATTTTGCACGTTTTGTTCTTGATTATTTAGACCACAAGCTCGTGTGTTCCGATTACTTTTGTTTTCGTCAAGTGTGCTTCTGTGTTGTTTGCACCGTGCTTTTCTGCCTTTGGTGTCGTGTCTTATGCTTCATCACGGAAACTGATTTGCATAATTATCAGTGTTGTGTTGTGCGTGTGTCTTCCTGGCACACCCCAGTTTTCCGCTATTGTTCTGTAATTTCTTTGCACAGTGTTTTTGTGAACTGCTCTGTACATACCGTTTAATAACTTGTTATAAGCATTTTGCTCGTTATGTACCTGTTTATTTTTTTCTTTCGAACCACCAGCTCGTGTGTTCCAATTACTATTGTTTTCGTCGACTGTGCTCCTCCTCTTTGTTTGCACCGTGCTCTTCTGCCTTTCTATTTCGTCCGGTAACTGTATTGCATAACAATATACATAATACATGCATTACCCATGTTCTGTTCATAAAGTGTATGCCTCGGGTGTTGACACCCGATAATATCTTTTATCATTCGATTTTTGTTTGTTTTATGGGACGGTTTTCCACTAGCATCATGTATAGTCCATCTCATTGTCACTCATTGTTTTGACATTTTAATTTGCTGTAGAGCGACTCATTGTAACATACCTTGTTTTAATAAAGAATTTTGAACTGCTCACGGGGGTCGTTAAACATCCAATAATAATAAAAAAAAAACCTCAGTCACTATACGCGCGAGCCGGAGGATATTTATTGGAAGGGAAGAAATCGGCGGTGGGAGGGCAAACGGACAGTTAAGTGTTGTCTCTCTCCTCATGATTATCCCATATTCACACTGTTAGGCCGTTTACGTTGGGCTAAAAGTTGTATATTGTAGAATAAACAAAGACAAGTTTGCGATATTTATATTTTCATTCAGGCAGAAGTATAAAAGCAGATAAGCTAAGAGTCGGATGAACTTCTTATTAAAAGGTTCTATTTTGACCAGTGATACAAATTTTAATGGGTGCTCCGCACCCAAAGAAAAATTTAATTAGATGCCCGAGCCCCGGAGCACCCATGTAATCGGCGCCCCTACTTATGACCATTCGTCCGTGAAGGGGTCAGGGTTCGAATCCCGGCGAGGCATGGATGTTGCGTTTGTCTTACGGCACTGGCTCTCTCCCTTCCATGGAACCAGTGACCTTAAATTATGACGTGCGACTGCTTATAACCCATTGAGTTGCTCACGGTGGTCGTTAAACACCCAATCAAATTAAAAAAAAATAAAAAAATAAAAGAAAAAGGATCTCTTACTATGTGCAAAGAAGCCATAGCCGACCACTAGTCTGAGAGGTTTGAGAACAGTTCGTCCTGACTTCAGGAAGCAATCGGTAAAGCTTTCAGGGTATTTAGATGGCCGTGATTTTACATTCGTAAAATAAAATATTTCGGTTTCTCAATGAGTAGTTCCATAGCTTGTTGTCGTGCTTGGCATTTTACGTAACAGTCATATAACACTTTTTAGAAATACTGCATTTTTCATGTTCCATTAAAATGTTTTGCGCTGTTATTGCAAGGAGGTTAGAAAATGATATCTGGAGATGCCCTTGTTAGAGACACGTTAAAGGAGCATTACCACTTTGCGTGAAGCCTATAACCACGAGAGACGACCGTCAAAGTGTGGGATAGCTGATGGTTTTCAAGGCTATTGCAATGCATTTTGTGTTGGTCGAATCGCCTTCTTTCGTCGGAAATGTTTCTAATTTTGCATCGTAACTTGCTGCTAATGCGTGAGAAAATGCTGAATTTATAAAATTCTTGTTCATTTTGAGGCTTCTTCCCATCTTTATTTTAAATTGAAATACACGAACGTTAGTGCGAATTCTAAACAAACCATAACGTTAAAATTGAAAACTTCAGTCGTATAAGAAGTATAAATCATTTCGGTTTCATATCAACACGGTTTCTGCAACCCAAAACCACGCTATTCCGAAATACACACAGTTGAAATTACATAGGTATCATGTAAACAACGTCAAATCCCCACAGTTTGCGGCTTCACGGTTAAGAGACTCAGGCATCTCTAGAAGTATTATTCTAACCTCCTTGGTTATTGCACGGAAATTGTTGTCTAGAGCTGTAAATTATTTAGGTTTGTCAACCATCAAGTAGTTAATTACAATGCTTTTTAACTGTCGAGCAGAATTATGTATAATATACAAGACGCAAAATTCACTGCCTCGAATTCTATGAAAGTTCACTGTCCGGACTTGTGGAGGAGTAACCCAACCTCCTGGGAAGTTACTGACACACGATGTTTACTAAAACGTCATACTCCTACACATTTTGTTGAACTGATGCCAATTGACAGTGTAGAATCTTTGGGTCTGTCTTCTGATGTCAGTGTCTGTAACATAGATGATAAAACATTACTCTTGGAAACAAAAGTTCGTGAGAAAAAGCTTGAAGTTTATTACAGCTAATTCCAAGAACTGTTACACTAAAACAGCTGTAAAGAATCTTCCGTGCCATTTTCACAAGTACCACGGTACCGCCCGTGATTGTCAATTTAGTGCTGCCTTTTACATACGGTCGTGGGTGCTGTTCTTGGAGGTTGGCGAACTTGATGTGTTTGGATTTGAGGTAAATTATAATTCTAGTATCGTCCGCGTAGAAACTGCGTACTCGGATTACAACAGAATTGATGAGTGATTGCTATCAGTAGCGCAGTATCTGGCTTGGTTTTCTCCATTGATTTTAATTTGTTTACCACGTCTTTCGTGGACATTGACGCCGCCTATGATGTAATTTTTTGTCAATAAGTTTAAAACCTTCGATTATCATTTTAATGGTTCAGCGAAATTATCGCAGAATCATTGAGCAGTTATTTTGGAAAGGAACAGAACCTGTTGGATGCGAAATGTAAACATACAGTGCTAATCTGCGAAGAAATCAGAAATTATTCCAAAAAATTAAATTAAATAAAAGTCTGTAGCTTAGGTAAGCCAAGTAAGTTTGTACACTACACGATATTTTGATGTAGTACGAAATCTGAGAAAGGGCTGGAAGACCGTATGTGCTACTGCAATTGTAGGCATTTAAATGGCACAATGCTGTTTCTGGTTTTTTCAGTTTACAGTGGGAAATAATTCTAGAATTCTGTCCAAGCTTCTAACAGGATTTTTCCAAAGCTACTCATTCATGTTTCTGGTGTCCACAGATATAGACAGAAGACCTTGTGAAGGCATATTTCTAGGTTGTCTATTTGTTGTTTGGTTTAGTGAACTGATACCATGATTTGCACATTCATTATTTCTTTTTGCTGATCTTTTGATATTCAGAAATGTGGCTTTCATTCTGTTGGGTCAAGAAGTGTATATTAGTTCTTATTGGAAATCAGTTGCTGTCAAGCCCATGTTTTGTTCCAGTGTTATTCTTTGGTAAAAGTAGATGGATTGTTTTTGGTAAATGTAGTGCTAAAGCATGGTTGACTGTGTGGGAGGGCCGCCCCGGTGGCGCAGTGGTCTAAGCGATGGCCTCTGATCATTCGTCCGAACGGGGTCCGGGTTCGAATCCCGGTCAGGCATGGATGTTGTGTTTGTCTTACGGCACTGGCTCTCTCCCTTCCCTGGAACCAGTGACCCTAAATTAGGGACGGGCGACTGCTTATAGCCCATTGAGTTGCTCACGGTGGTCGTTAAACCTCCAATCAAAAAAAAAAAAAAAAAAAAAACTGTGGGAGGTGTTGCTATTTAAGAACCTAGTGTTTGGTATATACAAAGTAGAACCTAGTGTTTGGTATATACAAAGTACATTATATAAATAGTATATAATATATGAATGTATAAAACATAAAGAGGAATAGGAAAAAATATCTGAACTGAATTTAACATTAGCAAGTAAATTAATTTGTGAAATACACATATACTCACACTACAATCATTGTAGGATTAACACTATTTTTATAAAAACAATACTTTTGTTTTCCCAACCGTGTACTTCGTCTTTGTTTTATATTAAAAAATAAATATTTAGAAGGATCAAGTGGTAATGCTTTATTATATTGCAATCAACAAAAACGAAGTACATGTGGTTCATATTGCGAATTTGCAAAACACAAAACATGCTATAAAATATTGTTAGTCCTACAACGATTGCAGTGTGAGTATATGTGTATTCACACATTAATTTACTTGCTAATATTAAATTCCTTTCAGCACGTTATAATTGTTTAAACCGTTTTTCGGTGTCCTTGACTTCATATCATAGAGTCAAAAACAACAATAACAAACTGAACTGAAATTGCCAATTTACAAAGTTTGGTTATAGGAGAAAAACATTCGTCAAAACATTGAGAATTAAATGACACTTTTTCAACAAAATCCTACATGAGTATCTAACAGTATTTATATCTCTTTAATTTTTTATTCCAAAGCTATCCATCAACACTCTTAACAGCTCAAGATTCTGCGTTGTGGATTAATGTAGGTAATGATCTGAAAGCAGAACAATCAAGTTTATGTGTCTCCAGCCCAAAAAACAAATTTAGTCATGGAAATTAAAAAAAGAAAAAAAAAAAGATGAGAAAGGCAAAATTTCTTTCTTTTAGCATAGTCCACACACATACACAGCAGAACACTTTTTTTAATTGTTTGCTATTTTTCTCAATTATTTCAATTTGGAGAAAACAGTTTGCTTTATTGCAGGAATGCCATTCTCCACTATATCCACGCTCTCTCTCTACTTGTGCTACCGCATCAAATATATGTAGCTAATTCTGCTGGCATATACTGGAAAGCAATAATGCAAGCCAGTATTTTTTTCATTGTTTGATCAGTGTGTATGTTTTAGCATTCCGGTAGTGTTAACATCACATTTGTTTAACATTTATATACAGATGCATATGTCAATATTACTGATAACATTGATTAAAATGGAAGGGCAAAGGTCTTACACTATTTCAGTGTGCAGCACATAAAAAAATTGAAAAGAGTGCGACAAGATGACAGTATAACTCCCAAACTTTTCAAATGATGCCACATTTTAGAATGTCTTTCAGTCATTGAATTGCAAAGATAAGAAAAAGTTTAACTTAACTTCACTTTGCTTTCAACCAAGGGCTATTACATTGGGGAAGGTAGATAACATAGGAGCACATGCTTGCCCTTGTGGAGGGATATAATTTGATTTTTATTCTGAATTCTATCGCTTCATGTATATAACATGTACAGTAGTGGCCAAAATTGTGGAAACCTTTTGGAAATAGTGTATTTTTAAGGCTTGATGGCTCATTTATAACACCACTTTTTTTTTGGAGTAATACCATAACATTATATATCAATGGTATGATAATTTCATCAAGAATGTAATGCAATAACTTTTATGAAGGATTTTGTATTTGAGCAGCAGTTATAAAGAAGAAAAGTGAAACACATAGAAAAAATGAGATATACAAAAATGTTCACCATGTCAGTTAATAACTCTTAGTTGGGTAACCTTTAGCGTATTAATTAAGGCCTTACAATGCCTTCCCATGGAGTAAACCAAGTTTTTTAGTTCTGCAGCTGTTATAATGTGAAACCAAGATTGAATTATTGCTTCTATTAATTGGGTTTTATTGGTGGGGTTGCTTCTGACATAACAAGTTTCTTTAGTCAGCTCCATAGATTTTCGATGGGGTTAAGGTCTGGGCTATTCCCAGGCCATTCTAGCAGTGTTATATGATTATCTTGAAACCACTTTTTGCACACAGCAGAAACATAACATGGAACTGAAACCTGTTGAAATATAAATGCTTCATTATCTTGGAAAAGATCACGTGCAGAAGGCTTCAATTTGGGCTCAAGTATTTCATTAATGTATTTTTGGCCATTTATATTCCTATTAATCACTCAAATTCTGCCCACACCTTTTGATGTCATACAACACCAGATCATAACACTAACTGGGTGTTTCACGGTACATGTAATGCAATCAGGATGCAAATCTCCGATTCCTCTCCTTACGTATTTTATGCCATCACTACGAAACAGGGAGATTTTGGTCTCATCACTCCAAATAATCTCCCATTGTTCTGCAGTCCAGTTAACATGGGTTTTAGCCCAGTTTAATCTTTTCAACCTTTGTTTGAGAGATAAAAATGACTTTTTTGTGGAATTCTAGCTTTTAGACCAAATTCCTGCAGTCTGTGCCGAACAGCCCTTGCACTCAACTTCACATTGCATTGTGCCATTTCATCTTGTATACACCCAGATAATTTTCTTTTGTCACCTAGGCACAGTCTCTTAATTCTTCTATCATCACTTGCTGTTGTGTACCTTTTCCTGCCTTTACCAGTCTGGTTTTGTAGTGACTGAGTCTCCTTATACCTCTTTAAAAATTTAGAAATGCCACCCTTGGTTAAGTTTCCACCAATTTTTCTTCTAATTTCTTCATAACTGAAGCCTTGTTCACTTAATAGTAGTACTATTTTATATCGCTTTCTGGGTGACCAGTCAACTTTTTGCGCCATTTCTTTAATTTTATTACGTTTTACAAGCTCACTGAATGAAAGAACACACACACAAAAAAAAAACCCCAACTAACTTGATAGCAATCACATAACACACTGACAAATGTCCTCCTCTCAGCTCCAATACATGACATCAATAGCTGAATCCTACTGTGACCTAATTGGCTCATTGCCAAAACAAGATGACACCTGATTGGCTCTCTAAATGCTCATTGGCTACATTCAAATGAAGGAAAGCTACTTCATATCAACCTAAGCAAGTTGTGGTTCCTTTTTTCTGGTTATTTGGCTATAACGTTTTATAGAGTACAGATAATTGAACAAACTTTGGTGCATTACATTTGTGATGAAATTATCTTTCCATTGACATATAATTTTATGGTATTACTCCAAAAAAAAAAAGTTATGTCATGAGACATCAAACCTTTAAAAACACACTTTTTCCAAAAGGTTTCCACATTTTTGGCCACTACTGTAGAACAGAAATACCAGTATATACAGTAAGAGCTATTAATACAAAGTACACAGTGATTTTATTTGGTTACTATCCCTGTCTGTTGATATACACAAGTTAGTTTTGTATCTTGGCCTGATTAAAAGTATCTATGGTTCAGCCAAAAAAGTTGTTGGTGAAGATTAAGGCTTTTAACCAGATCTGTTACTGTGGAAGGAGATGGGGAGAGGATATCTCCTGTGAATCACACTTACCTCCAAGTGAAGACATCAAAACATGCAACACCACTACATTACTTATAAATGTAATTTCAGTCTAAATGAAAACTTACGTAAATTGTAAGTTTTCATAGCATTCCATTGTATTTTTTTCATTGTTCCATAGAATGAACAGCTCTCAACTAGAAGTAAAATAAAAAGCTATTCTATTTCCTGATCATGATTTGCATTAGTGAGGAAGAGGAGGGAAACAAAAGCACCCAGCTGACATTGCTTGCTACTCAGATAAAGCGATTTTCTAAGAACGTTTGTAAAAGGTTGCTAGCACAAAAGCCAACATCAAGTTTGTTTACATTTCTGTGACTATCAAAATGACCAGATATTATATATGACATTTATCTTCTGTAGCCACATTCACATCTGTACTATAACTGGCAATAGTTCACAAAACTATAATACAGGGTGAACATAATCTCTTTCCCTCATTGGGAACATTTTAATTTAAAAAAAGTGTGATAGGTAGAAATAAGCAGTTTGTGACATGATGCATGTAAACTAATAGATTTTTATGAATTTCACTAAATTATGGGATTTACTCGCGAATAAGGGATGTTGCAGTCGAATTTTCAGGTAACACCCCTACCCTTCCTCAGGACTACAACTATAGTAGGTGTTGCCATTTGTGAGCTAAATTCCAACCTCGCAAATAGCAACACCTACTATAGTTTTAATCCTGAGGAAGGGTAGGGGTGGTACCCAAAATTCAACTGTAAGTAATATGCTTTATTTATGAATAAATCCCATAATTTAGTGAAATTTATAGTATATCAAGTCTGGGAATATCCATGAGATCAATTATTACCAAGTAATAGGTTGGTTTTTTTCTACATTGTTTGTACACCTCCACATGAGTGCTGTTCATAGCCTGGAGCACATCTAGTCAGTACTTAATTTCTGGTCATGTTTTGCTTAACATCTCTTTGGAGACTGTGGCAATAGCATCCATCTGTTATCCATCTCTGCAGAGTTTCAATATTAGATACTGGTGTTGAGCAGACTTCATCCTTGACATAACCCTAAAGGAAAAGGTCCAGGGGGTGTTATATCAGACAGCCATAATGTTGGACTGTCCCAATTCATCTGTTAGGAAATATGGTATTAAGAAGTTTTTGAACAATTGATCCCCAATGTGGTTGGGCACCATCTTACTGGAAAATTACCCATGGTTGACATTCATCCAACTGAGTTACAGCAAAAATCTCCATGTCCAGATACGCATTTGTTACTGTTGTGCGTTCACAGTAAAAGAAAGGTCCGATGGCCCAGTTGTGCACGAGATCACACCGAACACTCACTTTTGGGCTATCCTGCTGTTTCTCAAAGGCAACTTGGGATTTTCTGACCCCCATATACACACATTGTGTCTTTTGTAAGAGGTATGAAAGTAGCCTCATACGAAAAACATGCTGCAGGTAGTTGTTGTCATCGATACACTGCAAAATTTCAGTTGCGAAAGCAGCATAACATGGCCGATCTTCCACATGTAAGGCTTGAACAATCTGCACTTTGTATGAATACAAACAAAGCCTTTTGGGTAAAATTTTCGGTGAAGGTGTACTTTAGCATCCAAAATTATTTCACTAAAAATTTTGAGAAGTTATATGCATATTTAAAAGTACATAATTTGATATAAAATGGTGAAAAATTTCAGCATTACAATGCATTTTAAAGATTTTTGCTGTGAACTTTACTTGCAAGTACAGAGATATAAATGTGCGCTGTGGCGAGCTTTCTCCCAGCATCACCGCGACGTCACTTGAGGCTCCGACAAAGCGATGAACTGTGAGTCGTGCTGTGGCAGCCATTATTTGGATCTGGCAAAAAAATCACGATCTTTTTTTGCTACAGACAATAATGGTAAATTTGGAAGTCTTTTCCACAGCAAAGCAGATTTTTGTAAGATGCAAAGACTTGCTCTGTCTCATTTTCTGCCCATAAAATGGCCACCGCAACACGAGGCGAAGATCATTTCAATGATACGGAGGTTTTTGTGGTAAGCTCCCCACAGCATGTTTACATTCCTGTACTTAAAGGTGGATTTTACGGTAAAAATCTTTAAATTGTATTGTAAAGTTGAATTTTTTCCCTCATTTCACATCAAATTGCATACTTTGAAATTTGTATATCCCCCTTTTTTTTTCGAAATTTTCAGCCAAATAATTTAACTTGATACTACACCTTCACAAATTTTTTTTTTAGTGTAGTGCAGGGGATTCAGAGTTCAGACAAAGCTCAGCAAGTGGATTTTGAGGCATTGCATATGAAAGCTGTCCGCACTACATCAAGTTTCTTCACTAACACTCTAACAGGTTTGAAAAACTAATGTCTTGTTCGTTTTCAGTCATCAATACCTCCTGTCTCCTTAAACTTTGCATACCAAGCTGTTGTGCTTTTAGTTTTTTAAATAAAAAATTTCTTAATTGGAAGAGGACTTTGTGTTCACCTCATAAAGTTTGCTTTTTGGCTGATTTGGACTCCTTCAACCACTTATTGTATTTGTAGTTATGTCAGGCTTAGCTAATCAATGTGTGTTTTGTATTGCGTCTAAGTGAAAGTTCTGTCACCTATTGGAAGGTCCATTATATTGCCTACCATATAATGGACCCTCCAATAGGCCTTCCATATAATGCCTTCCATATAATGAATTTTATATTAAGAATTAGGTGTAGTTGTAACCATTTTATCTGAAATCTTGAGTGACCAAAATGCAGTTGATGAAACACATACACACCTGGTGTGCAAACCTAAAATTTAGTGTGAAATAACAAGAATCAAAACAGATACAATAAATATCCACTCTAAACATATGAAAAAGATAAGATAAATTTTGTGTACTGTAATCAGAGGAGAGCTTTTGTGAGCTACAGGACCATTTAAAATGGAAAGTTTCAAAATTTTGTAAATTCTTGTTTCTTTCTCTCTAAAAATAATTACATAATTGTTTTTGCAGATCATTTTATCATGGTTAATGAAGAAGGTATTATAGTTTACTAACGGGTCTTCACATCTTTGTAGTTGCTGTCACAGGTGTTTTAAGTTAGGCATAATTTTCTCTATTCTTCAGTAAAAGTGTTAGTTCTTCATTTAGTTTCTCACTGATATTGTGACTTCTTCCAGTAGGTGTTGTTTGCTTCAGAGGTGTCAAGACTTGAAGGATTTCTATAGGATAAATTTACTAAGGTACATTGCCTCCCAAATTTTTGATCTATACACCAGGAGTGCGTCTTACTACTTGTATTATCCTCTATAATTTCCCTTAAGCATTTTCGTTACTGACAGTAATTAAAGAAAGTCATTAAGTACTAGAATTGAAGGATTTGGCTATTAGGAACCTACGCTTTGTTGTTTTCACTGAGTTTGAGTGAAGTTCTAGGTTCTTTTATATGAAAAAAAAATTCACAAAAACAGTCTTGTTCTAAGTTAATTTCCAGTGCAACAGCAATCCACCAATTCTGGTCATAGATATAGGCAACACACTGGTTTGCATTTACTGTAATTGCAGTATCCTTTCTCATAGGCTTAATTGAGAAACCTCTTTACTTTACTTTTTTGTCTTATTCTTGAGATCTGAAGACAAAAAAATGTGCATGGTCTCTTCATCTATGGAAAGAAACTGATGTTTCTGTAATGTGCCTGTAATTTTTGTGATCGCCTCATACCATGAAGTTAACTCCTTGTCAACTCTTTTCAACTGTTGCATTTTCAAGATGAAAGAATCTAATTCCTTTGATGCTGGTTTTGCAGAATTCAAGCATATCAGTAATATCCTGGATGATTTTTTCTGGACCTCGCCGAGTACTGGCCTTGCGCTCTGAATGCTTTGCAGAAACCCCAATGCCATTACAAGGACTCTTATCATGTGAAGTTACAAAAAAGGGCCCTCCAGCCCAAAGTACATGTTTTGTGATGGCAAAGATTGATGAACTTATTTTTTCATTTGTACTGCTCCACCAGCTCCATCAGTGAAATATAAAACTTTGGTTACAGCAGGGAATGGGCCATAACATGTTGAAGGCATTCTCTCCAAGACACATAAACAGCAAATGTATTATTATGTAAAGGCTTGTGTTTAACTGCTTACCAAATTTAAGGAAAATATGCATACAAAAAAATACTTTCATTTCCCAAAAATAGTAAATGTTCACAAAATTTTAGACCATATTTAATCTTAAAGTGTTGACTAGATATTTACTTCTTGTTACTGTATTATATTATTTGCCACTAAAAAAGCTTTTTGTTTCCCAAAAATAGTAAATGTTCACCAAATTTTAGACAACATAATAATGATAAAGTGATAACCAGATATTAACTTCTCATCATTTTCTTAAATTATCTGACAGTAAAAAATATTTGTGTCCTAAAAATACTAAATGTTCACCAAATTTTAGATGGTATCTAACTTTAAATCAATAACCAGATATTCACTTCTTGTTAAGGTCTTTTATCATTTGTAAGCAAAATAATATTTACCAAACGTAAGAGTACGTATTTTTAAAATGGGGAAATGTAATCATAATTATGTTATTTCTTATTATATTGGAACTGAAATTGAAATTAATAATTCATGACTAGATCTAAAGTTTTTTTTCTGCCCAAAAATAACAGTAGTAACGCCCATATACCTGCCTTTAGTTACCTATAAATACTTGTATTTATAGGTATTAAGCTAAAACAATGAAAACTAAACTTTTAATGTGTTAAAGTTTTGTTATGATAATCATGATATAGAAATCAGCCAAGGTTCCAGAGGAATAAACGGAAGTCGCGTTACCCTTATCCCCGCACCGCTGGCATTCGCTTTGGCCAAGCTTTGGCGGACCCTTATCCCAGCACTTAGAAACCTCGCTGAGTTTTCCGTCTATTTCAGTATGAGATCGGCGGAGCACAGTGGCTTGCACTTTTGAGCTAGGCTTGAAATCACTTCAGTATGACGCAAAGACAGCAAAGCCAGGTTGCTGAGTGCCAGAATAAGCGGTGACGTATTGCCTCAAGCTATTGCTGGTCGAACACATCATCAGAGCAAGGTTTGAGTGCCGGGATATGGATCACGTGATTTTCGTTTCTTCCTTCTTCCTCGTTGGCTCGACACGCTTGTCGAAGCGGGACGTCAAGGAAGGGCGAGGCGTGCGGAAGTTTTTGGGGGCGGGGCTTATAATTATGCTAGCTAAATAATAATTTGACATAATAATAGTTTTTTTTTGACAAAGGGTTTACAATAATTGCAGAAGAAAAAAATTATTTTGGCAGTATTGTTGCATAAATTTAGTGTTATACATTTGGTGAACATTTACTAAATTTGGTATAACCATAGTATTTAAAATACAGGCATTACTAAAACAATAGGAACTGTTATTATATTAGTGATGCAAATTTCGTTTTTCGATCTATCATCATTTGGTATCTCAAAAGTATTTTTGATATTCATTATATTTTTTGGAGTACAGTGGTAAGGGTTCAGAGTTTAGTTTAGTAAACATTTAATTTGATCCCTTATGTAAATAGTCACTCAACACACAGAATGATTTGGTATTCAGAAACCCATCTTCTCAATGATAAACAAGAAATGGGTGAAGAGTAACTTGTTTGTTTACCCAATGATAAGATTGTACTTAGTCTTCGACCATGAAGATATAGTTCTGTGCAAAATCTCCAGTGATGACACATTCTTCATTTTTCATGTTATTTTCATATTGTTTATAGTGGATGTTTATTGTGTCTATTTTGGTTCTTATTTCACACTAAATTATTTTAGGCTTGCAGGCTTTTTTTTTTTCTTTTTTAAATCATCAACTGCCTTTTGATCACTAAAAATTTCAGATAAAATGTTTACACTAGAGCTAATTTTTAACATAAAATTAATCATAAAGGAGTCATATGTTGCTACTCCTATCTCCACAACCCTTGCCCCCACTAAAAGAATTTAACAGTGTATCTCTACTTATCCCTTTTTTTAAAAAAAACATCATCAAATCATTCATTTTTCCCAGTTTTCAAAATTAAAAATCAGTAGACAAAACCTCCACAATAAAATTGTCATTTTCTGATAATGATTTGAATTATCATTTTCTGATACTTCATATTAATTAAAAATCAGTAAACAAAACCTCCACAATGAAATTTATGGGGCTTTAATCTACATCTATAGGACTTCTAAATCTGCAAATTTCAGATTTTGAAATTGACACACTATTGAAAAAATGAGCTTCAAAAATTGCAAAAAACCTTTTTTCCAATTTTTGATTTCTGATAATTCAAAAACATTCTATTTCTCTATCAAAATTTCAGGGAATTGAAATTCTCCTACCAGCACACTTAACATAAATAAAACAAATAGAAGTGGAGAAATAACATTCTTGATAATGAGGAACAGTACACCAATTATGTGGGAAATAGTAATACTATACTAGTGATCTGATTTATTGGCATAGGAAATAGGCACATAAGCATTTCCATGCTTTCACACATTAACCAGATGACTTTTTCAAGGAAGTTAGACAGAAACTGCCCAATAAACATGGTAGTTTCTGTCTAACTTCCTTGAAACAGCCATCTAGTTGATGTGCGAAAGCTTGGAAACACCTATGTGCCTATTTCCTATGCCAATAAATCAGATCACTAATTACTATTTCCTAAATAACATTCTTTTCAGTTACAGTCAACCAAAAAAGTGTCCAAAAAATAATAAAAAATAATTCTAATTTCCAATTAAATTTGTAATACCTTCTTAGCATAGATTAGTAAATTTATGTAAATTGTTACAAAGAACATTTCTTGCTGAGGAAAATGACATTTGTCTCATCTGAATTGGATGAATAGTGTTTGAGAATATCCAAAACATGAGAAGTATGGTTTTTAGATTGTTCAACATTTAAAGGAGAACAATATGCCTTGCCATTTCAGATTTGCAGGTAACTTAATGTGGATTGTGTAGATAATGAACTCTTCCTTGAACTGTTGCTTTTTAATGATGAGTCAACATTTATGAATCAGGAGCAGTTAATTAACATAGCATGCACATATGGGGTTCGAAAAACTTGCATGTCTCGTGAACTGATGTTCACGATATTCCCAAAGATGATGTTTTGGTATGGGCTTGTGCAAAGCTGCATTATTGGGTCATTTTTCTTTGTGGAGATATGTAAATGCAAATGTCTACTTTGATATGCTACAAAATTTTCCTGTGATACAAGTCGAAGACCTTCACAAAATATTATTCAGCGAGATGGTGTTCCTCCCTATTAGAGAACAAATGTCCACGACTACTTCGATTCTGTGTTCCCACAGTGCTGGACTGGCCAAGATGTTTCGATTCTGTGGCTAGCCCGTTCACCTGATATAACCCCATTGCATAGTTTTATTTTTATGGTTATTTGTCACAGATAAGGTATTCAAAACTAAGATAAGTGATTTAAAGGATCTAAAAAAACGGATCATGAACACTGTTGCTACTGCTGATACGAATTTGTTGCAATTGGCATAGTAAGAAATTGCTTACAGGTTAGAAATAAGGGAGCACATATAGAATTATATTAGTTTGTATCATAAAACGCTTTAGATGTTTACTTTTCAAACACAGCAAATCTTATGTCTGTAAAGTGGCATAGTTATTTTTTAATAATTTTCAAAAAATATGGCAAGTTTTTTGCCACCCTGTATAATATACATATTTTAGTAATGCAGAGTAGGATTCAAAAGTTCCCAGATGGTGCCTATATGGCAAAGTATGAGTGTTGTACCGAAAGTAATGCAAAAGTGAGCATAACGTTTTTATTAACTGACAGAGGTCGTTCAAACTGCACATGTTGGTAGAGTAATTCTTTCTCTATAGTAACCCTTCTTCTTCATTGCAGGTAAATAATGGATTCCAAGCAGAAGCAACATAGTCATTTAGTTCTTGATGAAAGAAGGGTGCAGGCTGTCCAACATCCACAGAAGGTTACAGTATGCCTACGGAAATGACATCATTGACAAGAGCAATATGCATAGATGGATGAAGAAGTTTAAAGAAGGGGAAACCAGTATTGAAGACAAGCCATGCTGTGGGAGGCCATCATCTGTGACCACTGACACAAATTATCAGTGAGTGGATGAATTGATTCGTGCGGAGAGATGAGTCACAATCTGTGAGCTTGTTGCACAACTGGACTGTGGTCACAATGTCATACAGAAGATGGTGGAAGGCTTAGGGTATCGGAAAGTGTGTGCAAAGAGGGTACCTCGGCAGTTGACACCCAATTTGAAGTAGAGTAGGGTGGAAGTCTGCTCTGATCTGCTGGAAGCATTTGAAGCCAGTGAAGACTCATTTTTTTTTCTTTTCAGATCTGGTGACACGGGATGAAAAGTGGGCGTATCTTTTTAGGATTTGGAAACGAAGAATCAATCCATGGAATGGTGTCACACCTTCACCAAGGCCTAAGAAGTTCAAGAGCCAGCGATCAGCACAGAAAGTCATGGTGACTGTTTTTTTGGGATGACAGGGATGTCATTCTTGATTTTCTGTAACATGGCCATACAGTGACCAGCAAATGATACATTGAGATACTCAAGAAACTTAGGAAAGCCATAAGGAAGAAGAGACCAAACAAGAATCTGAAAAGGATCCACATTCACCATGACAATGCAAGACCGCACACCTCTTTGGCAACAAATCAGCCAATCAGCAAATTGCGCTGGTAGGTGGTTCCCCATCCATTGGTACAGCCCACAAATCTGGCACCCTCCGACTTCCACCTGTTTGGTCCAATGAAGGACAGTCTCCGGGGACAACGATTTGATGACACAGGCGAGGTGAAAGTGTCTGTAAAGAAGCGGGTACAACAGTCAACACCTGAGTTTTTTCAAAGAGAATTCGAGCGTTGGGCTCAGCAATAGCACAAATGCATCGCTTGTGTTGAAGACTGTTGAGTAGTACCTTTGTATAGAAAAAAAGTTACTCTACCAACATGTGCAATTTGAATGACCTCTGTCTGTTAAAAAAAAAAAGTTATTCCCACTTTTGCATTACTTTTGGTACAACCCTTGTATGCATATCACATACACACAGTGATTATTGAATTATGTTACGACCAGGGTACGAAACTAAAAAAATTTGCCATGTGCTAAATGGCCTGTGCAGCTAAATATTTAGGAGCCATTCACAATTTTTTAGGAGCCAAAAAAAAATTTTTTTTTTATATACACAGTTGAAGAGTAACTAAAATTCTGGACAGCGAATTTTGCCCAGCATAAACTTCTTTATCAGCAAGTACCACAGCCACATTTGTCTTTTGTTGACTGCAGCTGTCTTTTGTTGACTGCATTTGTCTTTTGTTGACATCCAGTGCTTAAATTTTCATTTTGTTGATATCTTTGTTACCCTTCCCATTTCTTTGTCACTTTTTTTGTCTTTCTTTTATGCCCTTGGATGACAATTTTATCCATCATGCTGAAAAACTTTCAGTCTGTGAGGACCATGAATGCATGATAGCTTTCACTATTTTTGATAAGATAAAGTGTAACTTTGAGGATATTAATACAGTACTTTTGAACACCATGCATCAATTTTTACAAACTTTTCAGCTTCGTCCCTTTCATTTTTGGACACCCCCCCCCCCTTATCAAGATGAAATGCAAACCTTTTTTGGGGGAATATTTAAGAACACAGGACACATGTTCGGAATATCGTTCGGAAAAAAATAACAGTTAAGGGAGAAATCTTTGCTACGTCTGATTTCCGTTTTCAAACATTTCTCCCTCCATTTTCAAGGTGAAATACAAATATTTATGAAATAAAATGATATTTAATAACAATTCTAGGCAGAGGAAACATTGTGTTCTGTTTTCGAAAGTTTCAGGTGGAAAGCATCCTTCACCAGTACCAGTTGCACCAAAATTTCTGTTCAGTTAGGCATCAATCTCAAGAATAACTCAAATTAAGACAGAAAAGGAGAAATTCTAGAAGCCGTGGCACTCTCATGCCTGAAGATTACAGGGGAATTTTTGCGCCATCAAATTTCCGTTTTTGGAAATTTTTCCTCCAGTTTCAAACTGAAATTCAAATATTTATGTAATAAAATGATATATAACAACAATACTGGGCAGAGGCAACATTGTGAGAAAACGAAATTCCGATTATGTAAAAAATCTTTATTTCATTTACTTTTGTTTTTGAAAGACGAAGTACCGTCCCGGTGCGTATCTTTTCATGTTGGTAAAACTCTTCGGAGTGTTTTATTGCTAAGTCCAAAAAGCTACTTTCGCTATTGAACGAAAAATATACGTGGTACGTTACTTATTGTATTTACTACACTCAATGTGTAGCAGGAAATTACTGTTACACACGTTTTATTACATACGTAGTGGTTGTTGGACGAGGATGCGTTTAGGGTTATGCTATTGTTGTACTTGATAAGAAATTCGGACTTACCCCTTACAGCCTTGGAAGCTCAGTATTTCTAGGGTAGGATACAAATTGCGTTCAAATCATTGTTCTGACTTCACTATTTAAGTCGTCATTTAAAAAATCTTGTAGTAAACGAAATTATGTACAATAAAAGCATTTAGGTTTGGAACATATTGACTGCCGGAAATGCAATATAAATTAACAATACTCAAAGTCTTGTTAAAAGGAATGAAATTTACAATGAAAGGTACTTAAAATCAATGAAAGATAAAACCAAATTAAAACCTAAATCCTAAAAGAAACCATAAAAACGAAATCCTCCTCCAATATCACCACCACAATCCAAACATGTTTCTACATTAGGCTATATGTCTTCTTCAATGGAGTACTTTGGCGTTCGAAATATGTGATCTTTACAGCTCAAAAGGATCGCACAGATTCACTATCCGCCATGGCCCGCGTCATATGTGTCATAGTCGCAGTATTTATATGTTCCGTCATTCTCGCATTGACTTGTAACTCCATCTATTGTTGTCCAAAAACCACTGCGTATGTAATAAAACGTGTGTAATAGTAATTTCCTGCTACATATTGAGTGTAGTAAATACAATAAATCTTCGAAGTGTATTTTACGCGTTTCTCAATACGTATTTTTACATGTCGAGAAAAATTCCTGATGCACATTTTTACGCGTTGTTAAAATTTTGATGCATAAACACACTTTTCGATGTGTACTAGACGCGTAATTACGCATTTTGGCAAACTCTGGTTAGTGCAACAAGCTAAAAAATGATGCACCATAATCTAGAAGTTATATTAACGCTAAATTTACAATGAAGCAATTCAAAGGACAACTGATATGTAAAGCGATGAACAAATAATCATACAATTCTTCAGTTGCAATTACGGAATTTCAGGTAAGTCGTGGCTCCGTTGGGCTCTGCTCTGCTTCAGGTTGAGAGGGGGTGGGGGTGTTTGCAAAGGTCCAATGATCACTGTGGGAGGTCGCTTCTTTAACTTGCTTGTGTGACGACAGCGGGCGAGAAGGGGAAGTCAGCAACGCGAGCGCACATGATTGATACACAGTTTTATGTGTTAAGCGCATCTTGAAGATGAAATAAGAAGCTGAGCGAGGAAAAGGGAACAATTCTTGCAAGCCACTAAGAATCGCGAACAGAAATTGTCATTCAGATTAAAAAGAATCTTAATAAAATGCAGTAAAAAATACATGTAGTCACAATTTGGCACCTGATGTCAAATCGCTGGTCGCCAAATGCAAAAATGCAGTCGCGTTTTGCTCGTGGCCCCGTTAATTTTGAACCCTGGTTGCGACATTATCCCCTTTACAAGGAAATTGTTTTTGTTCATCTACGTCACACACTTCTGTGGTGCACCCAGGTATTCTGAGCAGCTTATGCAGTGTTTGGTAATTGATGAAAATTGGCATTTTTTGAGCAGCACATTAACATTATGTTTTGCGTTCGTGTGGGCAAAAGTCCAACAGAAACTTACGAGATGTTGAAGCAAGTTTATGGTAAAAACACCCTGTCGTAGTCACAAACATTCGATTGGCATTGAAGCTTCAGAGAAGGCAGACAGGAGGTCGAAGATGACGAATGAAGTGGGCGGCCAGTGATAGCTCGCACAAGTGAAAACATTTCGAAGGTTGCGGCCATCACACGTGCCAACAGATAACAGACGATCAATCAGAGGTTGCTGCGATATCAGAGATTGTGTGTCAACAAATACTAACAGATGATCTGAAGATGTGCCAGGTTTGTCAACATATCCCACGCATGTTGACTGAAGATCAGTTTCCCATTCCAGTGGAAATGGTGGGCGATCTCTTGACCGCCACTGACCAAGACCCACAATTTTTTAGAAGAATCGTAATGGAGGGATGAAAAATGGTGCTTCCTCTTCAACCTGCAGACTAAGGGGGCATCAGCTACCTGAAATTTCCATTGTCTCCATCCAAGCAGAAATTCTGCTGACATCGCAGCAAAGGCAAGATCATTCTAGAGGTCTTCTTTGACATCTATGGTATTGTTCATCTTGAATTTATCGCTGAAGGATGCACTGTCAACAAGGCACTCTATCTGGTCATCATGTAACATTTACGTGAGTCCATCCGCAAGAAGAGGCCAGAACTGTAGGGACGATCAATTGTGGGTGCTGTTGCATGACAATGCTCTTCACACATGTCACTCCTCATTTGTGAGTTTCTCATCAAAACAAGAACTGTTGTCCTCCCACACCCACCATAACCACTTGACCTCACCACCTGCGACTTTCATTTCTTCCCTGAGGGTTGATGGTTTTCGAGCGCAGAAGAAGTGAAAAATGCATCGCAGGTTTCATTGAAGGACATTGCAAAGAATAGGTTCCAGAAGTGCTTCGACAAACTCTACAGCTGCTTGCAGAAGTGTGTTGTTGCAAGAAGGTTTTATTTTAAAGGAGGATGTGCTTCAGCTTTGTGACTCTGTCTATGCACTTAAGGACCCAGTCCGGGAACTTTTGGACCCTACCTCATACATGTGGAACTACATAAGGTGTAGAACTCAAGTTGTGGTTGAGATGCACATGTGTCCGTCAGTTCTGGTTCTCTTTAACTCCCCTGTAGGTGTAATTTTAAATTAAGGGAGGCAGGCTTTACCTATGTGTAGTAATGCCAAAATTGTAAAAAAAAAAAAAAAAAAAAAAAAGTGGTTCTCTTTAGTAAGTAATAGCTGTTCTCCCCTCCCCCAATATTTTCAGTTAGAAAGATCTCAACCTTAACTTGTAGGAGCATGGCAAGTGAACTGGAAAACGCAAATAAATAAATAAACAAACATTTGGTGCACAAGAAGAAAACTGATTTTGTGAAATCTTGTGTTTACATAAACAGTTGTTAATCTGTAGTATTTTAAGTTTCAAGTTGAATTTATATACCATCAAATGTGGTGAAGGCTTATTATAGAAACATTGCCTTATTACTTTAGTAAATCGTATTGTAGATTTATGGCCAATGTGAATTGCTTATTTATAAGTGTCAAGGTGTTTGGTAAATTTTGCTGTTTAATTACAGACATCGATATTCCTTATGGTATTATTACCATAGTTTTTTTATTTTTTTATTTTGGGGAAACTGTACCACGTATGGTTTTCTGCAGTTATGAGATACACTTTCTCCTAAGCCCCCTTTTTTTAAAGAATTTTTACGTGATTTTGATTCACTTTTGTATCTAGTATTTTTTTTTTTTAAAAGGCCCCAGATATTTTGCATCATCTTCTGTTTCTTAAGGGTTGCAGATGGCCTAGCAGTCAACATTCGTGACTGCCATGGAGGAACCCCAGGTTCGATCCCGGGCAGGTATGAACCCCCGAACCGCTAAATATCGGCAGTGCGTTGGATGGGCGCATTAAGCCATCGGACCCTGGATACCAACACCCCAGTAATAAATAAGGGCGTCTTCCTCCCCCTTTCTACCTTGCTTCGGGTGTCTAAGGGTTATTTCAGACCTGGGGTCAGACACTCCCTTCCTAAAATCCTCTACTTATGATCTGATCTGATCATCTTCTTCTTAGCCTGTTGACACCCACTGCAGGCTATAGGCCTCTGCCAGTCTTTTCACCTTCCACGATCCTTAGCTTCAGTTCACCATTTAGCTAGCACCTCTAAGTTTCTAAAGGTCATCTCCCCATCTTATTCTCTGGCACCCTCTTAGTCTCCTTTCATTTCTTGGTTGTCATTCTGTTATTAATCATGTCCATCTTTCAGTCTTTCTACATGTCCAGCCCATTTCCACTTGATTCTTTTATTATTTTTATAATATCTATTATTCCTGTTCTTTCTCTTATAATTTCATTTTTAACTCTATCTCAGCTTCAATCTTCTCTTTAACTTTCTTATCGATGCTCTTATTTTTTTACATTTTCACTCCGTGATACTCCATATTTCACTTCCATAAGTAAGCACAGGGATAATAAGCACACCGGACAAAAAATTAGTAACCCCTGTCTGTCAGAACTTACCTATGACGGGTGATGGCGCCTCTTGCCTTGATAACAGCATGGATCCAGTGTGGTAGAGACTCCAAGAGGTTGTGGATGTATTGAATATCGATTTTCAGCCACTCGTGTGTGTATTGGTCCTGAAACTCCCAGAGTTGGGTGTCTATTCTGGCATTTCACCTTCTGTTTCAAATGATCTCACAGTTTTTCAATAGGATTTAAATCTGGGAATTTGAAGGGCCAGCCGAGGTGAGAGAGACAGTGTTGCTGATCGTTCGTTGTGCCATTCAGACACAGTTTTATCCCCGTGCACACAGCAATTGTCGTCTTGGAAGACAGGAGTGGCAATGTGATGCTGCTCCTCCTGGAGATGTAGGACGGAGGGCAACACTTCGTCATTCAGAATGTGAAGGTATGCATGCTGGTTCAAATTAATTGTCACTGCAATGAAAGGGCCCATTTTGTGGTATGAAAAACATCCCTAAAACATCACAGAACCCCCTCCAGCTTGAATAACACCTTCGACACAATTATAATCAAAGACTTCATTGCGCTTGCGATGCACTAACACTTGTTAAATTAGATTCTAACCCATGTTAAATATTTTTGGGAATGCTTCTTGGGTGTTGAGAATGTCGCATCGTTTTCTGTTTCCTCATATTAAATTTTATCGACCAAGTCCCCCCCGCTCCCCCCTTACTTTTCCGTTCTCTCTCTCTCTCTCTCTGCCTGATTATATTTTTATTTTTGATGTTTTCTTGTCGTAGGCCTCGTTTTTAATATCTTCAGTAATAGTGAAAAGAAGCAACTTCATATTTTTTTTTTTTTTTTTTTTTTTTTTTTTTAAGAATTTTTCCTAATGAAATGCATGTTACCTTATTTCTAATACATACTTCTTCAAAACCAATCAATAGAGAGCAATCGTTTTCTCCCTTTTATTAAATGAAATTAAATTTCTAGATTGATATTTAATCCGCCCGTGGTGGAATCCGCGCCGTCTCCGTGTTCCGTAAAATTGTTTCACGGCAGAGTGAACAATGCAGTATCGATTTTTAACTTTCATTTTCCATAAAAATCGTGTTTTTTCATTTCTTACTCATACATGATATTATTTCGTGGATTCGCGGAATACCGCTTTTTCTGTCATCATTTGGTTCATTCTCGAGATCGATGTAAAACTGAAAAGAAGCTGTTGGGGGGGGGGGGGGGGTCTTTCTGTCTGAGGACTGTATTTCATCTTTCAAAACTTTCGAAAACGGAAGTTAAACGGAGTGAAGATTTTTTTCCCCATAACCCTCATTTATTTTTCTCGCGATGTTTCTTCTGTCCCGTATTGTTATTAAGTTTCATTCTAATGCATAAATATTTGTATTTTAGCTTGAAAAACAGAGAGAAAAAATGTCCGAAAATTGAAGTTGGACGGAGCGAAGATTTCGCCGGCAATAGTAATACCAGCTCGCGCGACCTTCCCTATACCCTGTGTTGTGAAATTTCAGTAATTTTATACTTTGGATGCAGTGATGTGCTCCAGTTTAATATTTACATAAATACATTTCAGTTAATCCCAAAACATGCACTTTTCAAGTTAAACAAATTCAACATTGTTATCTTATAAAGACATTTGATTAATTTCCTCATTTGATTAAATACATCGTTCTGTACTAAGGTGAGGGATTTTCTATGCACATGACCTCATCAGCAATTTCCCCCTTACATTATATTGTACTATATATTTAATTTTCTTGAAACAAAATACATACAGTACATTAAATCTGTTTAGTTGGCAGGCATGTGATCAATACCTAAATGTCACAGTTGTATACATTAGAGAGTGAAATGCAAGATCCAACACTTTATTCCCCCCCACGCATGGAAGTTCAGCTTTTCCTATCACTGCTAACTTTCATGCCTGATACATTAGAGAGTGAAATGCATGATTCAACATGTTACTCCCCCCCCTCCCGCCGCGAAGTGAAGTTCAGCTTTTCCTATCACTGCTCACTTTCATGCTTGTAACAAGAGGACCTGGTAAATTGCCATTTGTCTGTAAACATAATTTTTTTTTTAATGTTCTGGTTGCTTACAAATACAGAAGAATAATCCGAGGTATACCAGACCATAACCACCTCAGGTTTAGTGGAATGATATAATATGAAATACAGGAAGTTAGATGTTCATGCACATATAGTAAATATTTTACAAAATAATTTTAATAATAAAAAGAATGAAATGAGCATTAAACAGTACTGTTTGGAAATTGTACTGCATTAAGAATGAAAAAAAAATCAATTACTAATCAAAAACAACTATTATGGGAATTTTACTAGGAATTTTTTTACTTAAATTGCAAATTTTTGGAGAAAACTCTTCTTCTTCAGGCTGTCTTTTTGTTCCCATAATAATTGTTTTTAATTAGTAATTGAATTAAGAAACCAGGAAGCCAATTCTCAACATGAGCTTTTATTAAAAAAAAAAATGTTAGGTGTCTTGTTTTCATGCCGAACATCTTTTTATGGTAGTGCTATTTTGCCATCTTTTTGTGAATCATGTACAACATAGTTACAATTCTGGTTGCTGATACATATTGAAGGGCTGTTTCTATTGTTACAGTGTGGTCTTTCTGAACGAGTGATCCTTTTTTCTTGTTCACAGGCATTTTCTTCTTCCACAGACTCAAAATACCATCATATCAAACAATCTGAGTTATTGTTCCATCAGTAACTTCTTCACATTACAGGCTAACCAATAATTTATGTGGTTTTGGTTTGCCTTTTTATACCCTGGTAATTGCAATTGCTTGTCTGCTGTTCTCCACTTTTTCTTAAATTTTCATTTTCATTTATGTCTTCATGCTCTTTGTAACCAGTCAGGATTTTGCATAGTTCCAGGTTTAATTTGCGACCAGAAATCTGATAACCAGTAGATTAAATCTTGTAATACTTTTATCAAAGATACTTTCCCTTTCTGTTTCTCCCAAAGCATGAGCAAGCAGTTTCTCATATTTATTGTTTGGCCATTCTGTAATTCCATAATAATCTATTTGTTGAATAAGGCTGGAAACATTTGGAGGAAAAAATACAGTTTTTATGTTCCCCCACTACACAAATCTTTTATTTCAGGGTGTGTTGTGCATTATCCATCACCACTACTTGTTTTATTGAAAAAATTAAATTGTGTATATTGAATTGATTGTTTATTTATTAAAAGTTTACTATATTTATGCTGGTATTGAAATTGATATGGAAATTATAGAAAAATTAAATTTGGGAGATGGGTGGTAGATTTATTTCGAAACAAAAATATTTTCTAAGTACTAGAAAAAGGCCATGAACATCCTAAACAAAAATGCACCTAAAATTTACATTCCACAAGAAGTTATTGGAAAGTTTGCGTTGTTTGTGTTCACGCAGAGTTGAGTCATTTGAAAGTGCAAAAATAAGTGAATATTGTTGCATGTGTATGAAAATGTGTCACTATAAGTCATAGAATAAAATGTACTCGTTCAATAACAACTTGTGGAGGCGGTGAAAGCCAATTTAAAAGGATAGGACAAAAATTGCAGTTATGAAATACCTTATAACACCAGGATTCGGATCGATAGCCTTAGTCAAGCTAAGGTGGAGTACATGGGACCAAGTCATGGAAGACAACAGCACACAAAATTTTTCACACTGCACTAATTTTGAACTTTTTTTGAAAGGCTACTGCCTGTATTTATTATTTTTCTTTAAAAACTTAACAAGTTAATTTAGTGGACAAACAGATGGTATTTCCTTTTTTCTTGTTTGCTTAAACACAGCAGTATAAAAACAGAATCTCAATTTTCTTTCTATTTCTATTTCTATTTGGCCATTGGCCTTATGAACAGCACAGCCCGACACACTTCAACACAGTTGGTTTGAACACTAGGCATTGACTTTATGCCTCCAAAATTATACTATGATTCACATGGTTTACACAAAAAATAAGAAATACTGGATTTTTTTTAATTTTTAATTCCACAAGGTGGACAAGTTCTGTTCTTTTGAAACGTACTCTCTTCTCTCTCACCTAGTTAGCTCAATGACAAATTTACAATTTTACACTTATTGATTTAAATTTACAGCACCTAAACAATCTTAGCAAACTCTGCAATCTCCCAGACCAGCTTCAAAGACTTCAGTTAAATTTACAGTTATAATAAGAGCCCCAAATTATACATTAACCAAATCTACTATCTGAAAGTAAACAAACCAAGTAAATTATCCTCACAACAGAATTTACACTGAGCACAAGCATTAATTAACATTACATAACCTATAGAACTATCCTGAATGAACCTACTTCACTTATAAAGAAACCTCACTAACTTAAAAATTATCACTACTCATGACATCAACATAATTCAGAAATTCAAACAATCTTCTTGCACTAGCTTGCTCATAAAAATCACCTCACTCTGCACTTCACATAATAGCTCAAGATACTTAATAACTCTATACTGTAAACAAAAGCTCAAAATACCAATTAACTAAATTTCCAAACCAAATATCATGCTCACTAACACTAACAACCAGAATTTAGAATTTACATCCCTAGCACTACAGCATATCATAAACAAATTAATTTAGATACTTTAAATCACCACAACAAAACTTAAATTTAACACCTGCAGTGAATTACTGAGGTAGCGGTGAGGCAAACACCCTCAGTTAAGACACTACCTTGGGCATATATCGTTGTTCAATATTCGCTAAGTTGTGATGAACAAACTTTTTACGTGGCTACGATATTTTAATTCGGTTGACATTAAATGTCTGTAAATACTGTTTCACACGTTATGCAAGTTCAGCTATCGGGAGATTGCAAAAGGACGTTAACGTAGTATTGGCAGTTGAAGTCAAGTATATTAGTAGATAGCAAAGGGACATCTCAGTAAGGGAAGAAAACAGATTATGGCTCTGAGAAAAGAAGATGGTTCTATAACAAGAAATAGAGGCGAAATTTTGACAAGAGTGAAAGATTTCTACTCCAAATTATATGAAAGGGATGATACATGTACTCCAGACATCATGAAAGGTACCAGAGTTCTTCCAGTCCTCCCAGCAGAAGTTGCTCATGCAATCAAGAACATGAAGCGGGGGAAAGCTCCAGGAGAAGATGGAATTACTATAGACATCATACAAGAAGCAAGTGGAGAAATTGAAACAGTACTCGCCCAAATTTTCACTCGATGCCTTAATGAAGGGAAGATTCCTGAGGATTGGAACAACGCTACAATGATCCTGCTACATAAAAAAGGTGACATTGAGGATCTCAGGAACTACAGACCTATCAGCCTCCTATCAGTGGTTTATAAAATCTTCACTAAAGTTCTTTCACACCGCTTGAAGGTAACACTGGATATGGCTCAACCGAGAGAACAAGCTGGATTCAGGAATGGCTACAGCACAATAGATCATATCCACGTACTGAGAGAACTAATTGAAAGAGCGAGGGAATATGAACTTCCATTGTGCATGGCTTTTATCGATTATGAAAAAGCCTTTGATTCGGTAAAACCATCAGCAGTTACCACGGCTCTGAAATCCTGCGGTATTGAAGATGCATACATTAATATTATTAATAACATCTATGAAAATGCAAGTGCAAAGATTCGGCTGTTTGAAAATACAACACACATAAAAATTGGAAAGGGAGTGAGACAAGGTGACACCATATCTCCGAAGCTCTTTAATGCCATATTGGAAAATGTCTTTCAATCACTGAACTGGGAAAACAAAGGGATAAAGATTAATGGAGATTATCTAACCCACCTTCGTTTTGCTGATGACGTAGTCATTTTTGCAACTACCCCATCAGAGCTGCAGAGTATGATGCAGGAACTTGCTGACAAGAGTAAAGAAGTGGGATTAAAAATGAACTTTCAGAAGACAAAAGTGATGTTCAATGCTTTTACAAGAAATGAAGATTTATCGATTGATGGAGAAAAACTGGAGATAACAGATACATATGTTTATCTTGGACAGCAGATATCAAGTGAGGGTCACATTGATGAAGAAATTAATCGGCGTACAAAACTTGCCTGGAGAGCTTTTGGAAGAAACAGCATAATTTTCAAGAGCAATATGCCATTATGTCTTAAAAAGAAAAGTGTTTGATCAATGCATCCTTCCAGTGCTTACGTATGGTGCAGAGAAGTGGACCTTAACTAAAAGAGACATACAAAGACTGCAGACAACTCAAAGAAGCATGGAGAGGTGCATGCTTGGTATAACCAGGAGAGATAAGAAGAGGAACTCGTGGATCCGAAAAATGACGAGAGTGGAAGACATCATGATCAGAGTTAAATCCCTGAAATGGCAATGGGCTGGACATACTGCCAGAAGGACAGACCATAGATGGACAGCCGAAATTTTAGATTGGATTCCAAGGGACAGGAAAAGACCCAGAAAAAGACCACATGGGAGATGGGTGGATGAAATTCGTAAATATGCGGGAGTGACATGGAGGAGACTGGCACAAGACAGACCGTTGTGGAGGAAACTTGGGGAGACCTTCGTCCAGCAGTGGATTGATAATGGTTGACAATGATGATGATGATGATACTTACAATATTCATAGTGGCTGTCGGGGCTTCATATATGCGTCATCTAAGAATGTGAATTCTTTCAATTGTGAAGTTAAAATTCATGATATTGTAAAATCTGCACCAGATAAAATTAAACAAGATGAATTTTTTACAATGCAAAAAAATCCTTTAACATCGATGAAATAAGAAACTGAATTAAAACCTTGTTGAATTTTTAAAAAAATGAACTACTATCCTGAAGAGGAAACAATCTTGACCGCGAAGCACCCTGACACATAATGAAAACCAAAGATGAATTATACTTTTGCCAAAACCTCAAAAATAAACCATCTTGAAAAAGAAAAATACAAACATACAAATCTCCCGAATGCGAAGCACCAAACTAGTTTCTGCTAACTTTTATAGCCATCATCAGTGGTAGGTGCACGGACATTAGGATCACCGCACTCACTCGCTCAGGTATGCAGCTCAACCCCCAATGTATGTTCAGCCCTGTCGTGTAGATATTTGCGCATCATGATTTGGGTTCAACTGCACATATCAATGGTGTCGCCATCTGTAGTCTAAATAAATCTGGGGTTTATGTCATTCCAACAGTTACGGATGATAACCAAAAAGACAAAGTATATATCGGAAGTACGCGTAGAAGATTTTTGACTAGATTAAATGAACATATTACGAACTGGACAAGAAAAGATGAAAAAACTTCATTAATACAACATTGTATCAAAAATCATGTAACTCCTGATTGGACTAACACAAAAATTCTAACATCACATAGATCACATGCCCAGATTCTAACCTCCGAGGCTGTAGTCATTGAGAAAACCAAAAGATACAACTGTAACGTTAATAGTCCAGTAGAGCTTCAGTTTGCATGGAGGTACCTTATTGAACAGGAGAGAAAACATTTCAAGAGGAAAAACATTAACAAAAAACATGTGATATCAAATAGTACTTAAAAATACAGTTGAATATTTTCTACATAAAAGCTACTAGTATATTTTTGTTTGACTACAGATGGCGACACCATTGATATGTGCAGTTGAACCCAAATCATGATGCGCAAATATCTACACGACAGGGCTGAACATACATTGGGGGTTGAGCTGCATACCTGAGCGAGTGAGTGCGGTGATCCTAATGTCCGTGCACCTACCACTGATGATGGCTATAAAAGTTAGCAGAAACTAGTTTGGTGCTTCGCATTCGGGAGATTTGTATGTTTGTATTTTTCTTTTTCAAGATGGTTTATTTTTGAGGTTTTGGCAAAAGTATAATTCATCTTTGGTTTTCATTATGTGTCAGGGTGCTTCGCGGTCAAGATTGTTTCCTCTTCAGGATAGTAGTTCATTTTTTTAAAAATTCAACAAGGTTTTAATTCAGTTTCTTATTTCATCGATGTTAAAGGATTTTTTTGCATTGTAAAAAATTCATCTTGTTTAATTTTATCTGGTGCAGATTTTACAATATCATGAATTTTAACTTCACAATTGAAAGAATTCACATTCTTAGATGACGCATATATGAAGCCCCGACAGCCACTATGAATATTGTAAGTATAAATACTTATTATTAATATACTTGACTTCAATTGCCAATACTACGTTAACGTCCTTTTGCAATCTCCCGATAGCTGAACTTGCATAACGTGTGAAACAGTATTTACAGACATTTAATGTCAACCGAATTAAAAAAAAAACACTACCTTGGGTTTTGAGAACCAACACAGGAAGAAAATACCAGTCAGGCTGAAGGCGTGAAATTGGGTCGTGAATCCACTTTCAGCGTATGCAAAGGGAAAGGAAAAAATCCTCAAGTGCGACACATCATCATCAGGCACAGAATTTCTTCTAACATGATCTCGCCACATTTCTTGAAACAACGCCTGACCGACCCTCGCTGGCAGTTCATATCTCCGTGAGCAGCGAAACTACTGGGGGGGGGTTGAAGACAAGTTTTCCCCCAAAAACCACGTCCTCAAGGATCTTCCTTTTCGAACCAATGCATGATCCCGCCTTGATCAACCACGCCTTCAAGAGCCAGTCGCACTTCAACCCTAAATACTCCAGGCACATCCGGCCCAGAACTAACACAACTATATCCCAGGAAAAATTCACTTATCTCTCTATATCCCAAGAAATCCAAAATCACAATATCCACATGTATCCCAGGAAAATTCACTTATCTCTATCCACATATATCCCAGGAAAAATCACTTATCTCTATCCACATATATCCCAGGAAAAATCACTTATCTCTATCCACATATATCCCAGGAAAAATCACTAGCAAGGAAATTCTTCTGCACCATGGCAATGCGCAGGTCCACTGCAGACAATAACACTGACCATTTACATAACCCACTAAATATTTTCACCTTATTGAAAATTAAAATTACATTTAGACTTTTAACCTTATAGTAAAAACAAGAAAATTTAGGCCAAAGAAAAGAACAATTAATACCGGAACTGGTGAGCAAAAGTGTGTCTTCTCAACCCATGATGTTCATTCTTTTTGTGAAAATACTAAACTTGAGAACCCAAATACCTCAACTTTTATTTTGCACATATCGCATCCTGGTGAAAATTCCCTACTCAGAGCCCTCTGCCCTAGGACAAGTTCCCGGCTTGCCCTAAGATCACCCCTTTCCAATGGGAGATTAACACTCATCTGGAGCAAGTAAAATACTGGTCCTCAAATAACACACCTACCATCTTAATTTCGACACTCAACACTCCAAGAATGTAAACAGCACTTAAGGTTTCCAGTTTCATCACACTATAATATGTTCCCAAAATCCCAATATAAATCATCCCATAATTTATCTTCACTCATAAAGAAAATAACTCAACGCTGTAAAAGGCTAGAGAAAAATGTTTACAATTATTTCATCACCCACGGCATCACAATAACACTGCTTTTCAATTATCACATGCCCAACTAAACTATTATCGATGCACCAAAATTTACTGTGCTCAAACATTAAACCAAATTTTTCCGATACATTAAAATTTACTGGCCTGGGGAGTTGCTAAACTACCAGACATGACAACACAAAAAAACATAAATGAAAGCATTTTCAACTCCCCTTTCTTTTTTTCTTTCTTTTTCTGAACTCATACCTGAGGAACTAATAAATTTTAATTTTGAAAACTGAACGACAACAATATGGGGACATCTGTCTCACATCCAGCTAACCTCAAAAAAAAAAGAAAATTTCTTCTTTTTTTTTTTTTTTTCTCGCAGAACTATAAATTTGATTTCACACTGCTGACCCACTCGTTCAACAATTCCGCAGCGGTCACAACATAATACAAAAAAAATCGAGAAAGAATTTACCTTCTGGGCTGGGCATGAACAACTCTTGTTTCAAATAAAAAAAAATCTTCTCGTCACACCGTCCCTGTTGATTTTCTCTTCGCATCCACCAATGTCTTTCTCTTTCTTTTTTTTTTCTTCTTCCCTCTTTGAACACAATGTGCCTGAGCACTTCACCCGAACACAGGGAAAAACAAAGGCATCCTGAAGCTGATGATGACGGACCCTCTCAGAGGGAGTAATTCTCCCTCGTCCTTTTCGATGCCTATGGCTCTCCCCTGGTAGGAATTTGGTCGGCTGCATTGGAAGGTGGACGTTAGATCCATTAGCTCTCACGAGAATGCTTAGGAGTGCATCGGTGATCATCTTTCGCTGCGCCCCGAATAGGTCTCGTCCTACGGTGGTCCTGTCCTTTCTTCATAATTTCTTCCACCTCTTTTCATTTGGTGGAATCAGTGAGCAATTCATCGCAAGCCCTGAGCTCCTTTTAATTTTTTTCCATGTAACCAACCATGAACCGGACAAGTCCCCACGCTAGAAGACCGTCGCTACTAGGCTCCTTTAAGCTTTTTACCTCGATGTCAAATCATAGTGGCCAGCAAATGCTCTCCCCACCAAAAGGCGAGGAGAGACTCGGCTGTCCCCTCTTTCTCCCGCCCAGCCAGAGGACAAGAACAAAAGTGACTGAGACAAGCGTCTCAAAGTGTAAAAAAGCTGGGGTGTTAGAAAAAATGCTAACCCCTGATTGGCTGACCTCTGCATGGCAACAGCGTTTTCCTCCCACAACGGAATTTCTCTCCCACGCCTCGAGTGACCTCTGACCTTCACACGTAAGCATTGTAACTTCCTATGTGCAGCTGCGACCTAGTTTCTAAAAATAGAACAGCGCCAACCCCTCTAAGAGCATTTTCTGCAACATTTTCTGATCGACAACTAAGACCGAACCCTTAAAATGGCCGATCTGAAAGAAGATTCCCTTTTCTCACAACTCTCTTTTTTTTTTTTCCCTTCATTCCGTGATGTTAAACTAAAATTAATTTTGATTCTCTGAGCTGCACACCTACTCGCCTTTTCCTATCGCGATAAAAGAACAGATAAAATAATTATTTTCAAAAGCCCAAAGTCAGTTAAATCAAATATTATTCTCTTTTTCTCTTTTTTTTTTTAACATGAAATTTCGTTTTCCTGGTTGTGATTAAGACAAGCGAATTTTGCGCACAAATTCCCTGCCTTTCAACCAGGAATTTTCTTCTAACGTATGTCATGGGAGAAAATTTTTGCATTAATTAATCTCCGATAAACCAACAAAAAGATTGATCAGGTCCTTCCGAAATTCACCAGAGGTTAAAATTTTCGCCATGACATACTGCTTTGAGGGACAATTTATTCTCTTTTTGAAAATTTTGTTTCTGGAACGAATTCATCAAAGAACCACTCTGTAAATATCTCTGTTTGACCAGGTGAATTTTTAAATTTTTTTATGTAAAACTGGTAAAACCTGAATTGCAGCATTTTTAAAGTCATGTGCATTGTTTGGTTTTTATGTGAAACTGGCAAATCCTGAACTTCGTCATTTTTAAAGGCACACGAGTTCTTTGATTTTTATATGAATCTGGTAAAGCCTGAATTGCTACATTTTTAAAGGCTTGTGGGTTCTCTGATTTTCAAATCCACACAGAGCAGTTGATGAGTACTAGATGCATTGGAACAGGCCAGTACAGTAACCCTTTCTTTACCTTTTTTTTTTATATATACAGTGAAATCTCTATTAATGAACACCTTAATAACAGTAACCTCCGAGCAACGGCAGGATTTGGTTGGTATGGAACAGCTGCCATAGGATTAACATAAGCGATATAAGCGATAACCTCCAAACAACAAAACCTCTTCACACCCGTTAACGGACACCCCAGTCAGTCCTGATGGAGATCTAATGGACACCTTGCCCCTTTGGATTTTACGTAGTTCCTTCTTCCCTTCGGCGATAGGGGTAAGATAAGTGAAAAAATATTGAGAAAGGATTTGTGCTTCAGACAGCACAGATTGCATTACAGCGAGTACAGTGAATAAAAGGGTTAAAGTTTAGTTCTACGTGAGACAAGCTCCAGCTCACATGTATGTTTTGGCCGCATCTTGAGAGCAGCAGCAGTAGTTACTGATGCCTGGAATCTTGCCCTTTGACGGTGATATTTCTTGGTTTGGTCCCTGTAGGTTCTGTTCCTGCTTTCTGGATTGCTGCAGCCATCTGTCCTGTTACTCTTTGCTGGCTAACATTTTTCTTTGTTTCTGTTGTATATCCTACTGTAGCCCTAACGTCATAGCTTACTATTTCTTAGGACTATTTAAGACCAGCAACCAGACATGGTTTTCATGAAATCCTGTATACAATGAATTATTTATTTAATTATTATATTGAGTTTTATTCAGCATTCAAATTTTAAGAAAACACTCCAACTGTTTCCTTTGTACTGTATATAAAGATTTCTGATCAAGACGCTAAAGTTTTACTTAGTCTCAATTTAAAGTTCAGAACCATTTTATCACAATTGTTAAGTTAGTCATTTCTAAGATTTTTGCCTCTCAGTAAAGTTTTGAATTTAGTGCAAATTCGATCAGTAGTTTCAAAATTAGCAGTAAGTTTCTCTCCACAAATTTTCATCTGTTGGACTTCATACCCTGCCCAATCACGCAACACTTAGAAGTGAAATTTTCTTGCAATTCTTTACAAAAATTTTCTCATTCAAAGAAACCTTTTCTTGTAACATTGGAACTGAAATCAAACTTCCTTATTATAAAAACCATACTAGAAAACAATGTTTTGTTGGTCTTTTTCTATAATCACTTTTTCACATTTGTTTTCTTAACAGATCACTCTCCTCAGAAAAGTTTCTGATGTTGAATTTCTCAATCTTTACTGTTTCTTTTCTAGTTACCTACTGTGACTTAGCCGGAACCTAATTTTGTCGAAACGTTTTTAATACTTTCTCCAGCATCTGCTCTTTTTGAAGTTTTGACTCTCTCATTCAAGAAACATTATGAGTATGTATTTTCTTCTGTCACAGATTGCAAATTAAATAGTCAGAGCAGTTTTCTATAAGTTTTTCCAACTGAATGTGGGAGATTGTACATAGACGACATGTTGAACTGGGCCAGCCAATCGTAGATCACCAACAAGATCACTTCAATCAAAGAAACAGTAAAATGAATGGCTGCACAAGTCTTATAGCCTTCAAATATCGTCCTGCTTCCACTCTCAGAGTGACAGAATGTAGATGTATGCTGTACAGCGTACGCAGATAGTTTCCAAATTATTAGCAGATTTTGCAGATAGTTTTTGCTTGTAGATTAAAAAATAAAAAATAAAAATATTTACAGGATTTAAAACACTTACTCAAGGCTTTACTCAGATTAATATACTTAATTCTGTTTTAACTTGAAGAACTTTCAATTAAGACTTATTTTTCATGTCTTCTGAGTTCTTTTGTTTTTACAGACATTTCTGGCCTCTAGATTTTAGCAAGACCTGTTTGTTCTCAATATATAGGAACTGTATCAAAAGTTTTGTTTACGCGAGAGAATTTAAATTTTATAGCCAGGTTTGTCTTTTGCAGTTGCCAGTTATTAAATTAAAATCTTTTCATTATGCATTTTGTCAGTCTACTGTTTTTGAATTAAGTTGTTGAAAATGCTATTTATAATTTTTGAAGGTTCACTGATGGAACTGTTTTTCTGGATATAAAAACTTTCTTTAATTAGTCTCTTGTTTTTTATGAGGTTCATAGTCCAATTCTTTATTATTTTGCCATAAAGAGGTCCATTTCACACATATTGCTACACATTCAACTGTAATGTACTTATTTTGTCCTCATTAAAATCTGTAATGTTCTAATAATATTTATTATTTCATTGATTTTTCTCTAAATTATTTTATTATTGTGGTTTACACTTTTGCAGGTCTGCAAGAAGTTTTCTGTTTTAGTGGTTGTGTACGCAGATACATTTTATTTTTATATAACTGTCCACTCCTAGGGATAACAAAAAGCATGCTGAACAAAACATAAAACTTCTTAAGAGCAACTTGGATTATCAAGAGGCTACCGTATATAGATTTTAAGCATGTGTCTCTTGTTTTTATAAGTGTGTCTCTTGTTTTTATAATATTTTTTTGTGTCTTTCTCACATAATTTGTTCGTACATTTTTGTGTGGAAATTTTGTACATTTTTTTCCTATCTTTTAGGTAGCAAGAAAGAATTCATGGAAAAATTAAATGTTACGTGCCAATTTTAATATTCTCAAATACTGACAAAGAAAATATTTGTGGATCATAAGAACTGAAATGATGTGGTTGACTTTGTGCAGTGTCCTACAACTTGGAGAAAATGTTCAGCCATATTACAGCATATTTTTTAAATTCTAGAGTGGCTGATGCTTTTATCATATTTTCCTCATGATAAATTCACCCAAAGCAGTTGATTACTCTCGTGTTTTGACAGAGTCTCCATTCAGAGTAGAAGAATATCAAAAAATGCCTCATATCACGAGGAAATGGGAAGTTTTTCCAGGCAGAAACAAATTCTACTGCAATGGGCATATTATGATGGCTCGCCAGACTGGTGTCTTTTGGTTTACTGTGTGTCTCATTGTTGCCACATGCACCCTTTTCTTTGTTTTTGAGTGAGTATTAAATTTTGTTCTTTACTGTTTTACTTCGTTTTTGAGTAAGTGTTAAACTGTGTTCATTCCATTCTTATTTAGTTTTATATTTTTGTATGTGAATGTATTTCTAATTTTGGCAGTGTTCTTAAACAATTTAAGTTAAGTTTTTTGATGTAATAATGAGTTGCCAAATGCTGTTTTTCCTATGGTAAGCAATTGATTGAGTTCATACTTTGTTGATGACATAAGCATGGTCTTGCTAAAAGTATTTTTTGGTCTATTGTAATGAATACTTCAAAACAAAACATAGTGCTAAATTGTGAATTTAACATTTTTCTGATAAGGTTATTTCCGTTCTTGTTTCTGTGATGTTTCAGACATTGCTCTTTTTCTTTTTTTGTCTGTGACATTTGAAAAAGAGTGAAGTATTGTGTGTGTTCATATGCCTACAGAATGTTAGACCAGTTTTTATTATTATTATTATTATTATTATTATTATTATTATTATTATTATTATTATTATTATTTGATGTCCAAGTACACATGCATCACTAAACTGTTCTTTGAGATTCAGAGGTTAACTCTGCAAAGATCATCTGCCATATTATAAAAAATGATACTTAATGGTGTTAGATTTTACTGTTGATCTATCAAACATCTCTATTTACAACAATCTTGGCAAACAAATGAAGCTTCCCTGGCATCCATGAGACATCTTACACTAGATTTTTCTGCTTCACACTTTTCTTGCTGTCTTGTAGACATTCCTGGATCTGATTCTCCCTTGATTTCCTTCACTTTACGTTTTTTCCTGCCACTTGGGCTGAATGGATTCTTAATAAGCATTTCATCTCTCATTCTTACAACATGGCCAAAACCATCTCAAAATATTTTGTCACTGTATTACTAATGTTTTGCTTCACATTACCCATCTGCAACACATGTTCAATGCCCACACGCTTAGAATGTGTTTTGCTACAAACCTTCATTAGTAATGCATCTCTCGAGCACACAAACAACTCCTCTGTTTTTTTCTGCAGTACCCAGGTTCCACTGACATACGTCAAAGTAGGAACAGTTGTACTTTTATGCACAGCTATTTGGTATCTTGAGAACTTCACAAGTCCTGTGAGATCCTCTTAAAGCAGCAATGAATTTCAATGAACATTTTTTTCTTTAAAGATAGTCTGAAATTCAAAGGTGCATTCACACATCTGCAAATTTCACCATCTATAATCTGTTTTCTCTGTTGAACTCCTAAATTCACAAATTCATTCACGTGGTAACCATTTAGGCTGATCTTTGCATTCAGTGCTAACATTTATGTACATACATATCACTAAGCTGTTCTCTGATATTCAGAGGTTAGCTCCACAAAAAAATACAAACTACCAGATAATTTTTACTTACTGTTGCCGTATCAAACTTCTCCATTTACAGCGATCTTGGCATACAACTCGGGCTTCACTCACATCCATCACACGCCATACACAAGATCTTCTATACTTCATACTCGTAATCTTTTTTTCATGCAGACACTTTTGAATTTGATCCTCCCATGACTCCCTTGGCCTTCCTCTGCCTTTCCTTCCTGCCACTTGGGCTAAAAAGATTTTCTTAGTAAGCGTCTCATCATTCATTCTTTCAACATGGCCAAACCAGCAGAGCATATTAGTCTCCACCTTGCTAACAACATTTTGCTTCACATTACACAACTGCAACACATCTTCATTCCTCACACAATCGGAACGTGTCTTGCCACAAACCCCCTGTAAGTAACGCATTTCTCCAGCACACAAACAACTCCTATGTTTTTTCTGTAGCACCCAGGTTTCACTGCCATACATCATAAGAGTAGGAACAATTACACTTTCATACACAGCCATGCGGGACTCTCTTGAGAACCCATCATTTCTGTGAAAACCTCCCAAAGCAGCCATGACTTTCAATGAAGAATTCACATGCCTACTAATTTCACCATCCAATTTGTTCTCTCTGTCAAACATGCTTCCTAAATACACAAAATCATTCACCTGGTCAATCACTGTGCCATTTAGACATTCAGTACTACCAGTTCCTCTGTCAAAAACCATAACTTTGGGGTTTCCCTTATTTATACTCAGTTTGAATTTCATGCAAACTTCGTACATCCGAGACAACATACTCTGCAACTCACTTTTGCTCTCTGCCAACAGGACAGTGTCATCAGCATACAGCAATCTGCACACACGCATATCACCAAGATATAAACCAGTATTATCTATTTTGGCATCACGCATGCATGCATCCATAAATATATTAAACAGCTATGGTGACATTACACAACCCTGTCTGACTCCTGCACCAATAGAAAACCATCTGGATAAAATACCATTCACTCATACACAAGCTCTACTGTCAGCATACATGGCTTTTACACTGTGAAGTAGATTCCCAGTAACACCATATTCATTCAGTACCTTCCACAAAAGTGTCCTATTTACTGTCATAAGCTTTCTCTAAATCTATGAAGGCAGCAAAAATTTTCTTACCAACAGCCAGATACTTTTCAATCATCATGTGTAATGCCAAAATTTGGTTAGTGCAGCCTTTACCAGGAATAAAAACACTCTGAACATCCCACACTTGTAGATTTCCTCATTCAAAAACCACTTTAGTTTTTTTCGTTATTTATACCTAGAGTATTATAAATTAAAAGCCTCAAATTTCATTATTGGAAGTAGATTTGAAAAAAAAAAATGAAAATAATCATCAACCAGCTGATAAAGGGATGTGTGAGAATGCATTTCTGAGTTCATAAAAGCTAAGTATTAAGTTATGTAAAAAGTTTAATCACACTGATGAAGATGAAAGGAAAGTTACCAGTCAAAAGCTGCCTTAAGCTTTTTACGTAACAAATGTGTTTTAAAGTTTTAACACTTATTATTTACTGTTACGTGCATTTGTCCAAATTTTACGTCATAAAAGCATGGCAGTATGTGATGGAAATGACCATCCAGAACTGTTTTTGCAAAACTGGATATTGTAATGCTGCTTTTATAGATTGGAAGTAAGATGGTGGCAATTTGTCACTAATTGAATTAAGAAAGAGAAAAACAAAGCAAAAACAAAAAAAACACTGGCAAGAACTCAACGTGGAACCATTGGAAATGAAATTAGTGTAGATTTTCTCTCAACTGATAAAATGACAGCATTTGGACATCTTGCTGATAAGGATATCATTGAAAGAGCAAATGCATGAAATCATAGCAGATGAAGAGGATGAGGAAAATGTAAGCGAGGGCCTAGTAAAACCTGCAAAAGATGAAGTGTGTGTGTGATAAAGGCATTTAACAATTTTATGTGGGTTGCAATTTTAAGCTAGTATACCAAACCATGTTTTTTTTTCTTCGCATGGATATGATTTTTTGCAGATACGTTGTCATTTTTAATTGAAGTAATCAACACCGAATACTGACTTCTCTTCCAAAACAAAAACTAAATGTTTTATTAATCTGTTGACCCAACAAGTATGTACATTAAAATTGGGAAACTTTGTATTGCTTACTGTAATTTTTATTATTTTCTGCTGGTTTACAGTATTTACAGTTTGATATTTTGTACGAATCCTGTTTCATGCCATATGTAGTAACTTGTATATTACAGTAGAAGTCGGACTACACTGCTGGCCACCCAAAATGCAACACCAAGAAGGACACGAGATAGCAAAGCCAGATTTACTGGACACATAACAACAGATAAAAAGATTGAGCTTACAGGCCCATGCGACTTGCAGAACACGCAGACATCAATAGTTTGTGTGGCTGGCAATAACGGCCACTACACGCCACGGCATCGAACGAAAGAGGCTTTGGATGTGGGCTTGGGTATGTCGGTCCAGGCTGCTTCCACACGTTGCCACAGTTCATCAGGCGTAGCCGCGGGTGGTGCTTGCCGGGCCTCTCGTTTGCCGATCAGCGACCAGATGTGTTCGATGGGTGACACATTGGGAGAACAGGCGGGCCATGGCAGTAGTGACACCTGGTGGGACGTGAAGAATTGTTGCACGATGCGTGCCACGTGTGGGCGCACATTGTCCTGTTGAAACGTGGCTGCTGGCAGGTCCTGCAGGTAAGGGAGGACTACAGGCTCCAAAACGTCGGAGATGTAGCGTTAGCTGTTGATTGTACCGGCGATGCATACCAGAGTGGTGTGGGTGTCATATCCAATTGCGCCCCAAACCATAACGCCAGGCGACGGACCGGTATGGTGATGCATAATGCAGGTGTCATACAGTCTCTCGCCACGTTGCTGCAACACGCGGATCCGACAATCGTGGTGTTGCAGGCAGAAGCAGGATTCGTCGGAGAAGACAATGTCGTGCCATTCCGTAGTCCAGGTCCAGTGTTCAACGGCCCACTGCTCCGCACTTGCCTGTGGTGTAACGTCAATGGTAATCGGATCAATGGGCGCCGTGTAACAAGTCCCCGCTCCTGCAGACGACGTCCAACGGTACGTGCTGGTTGTTGCGCAACACACCCTAATTCCTGCACTAACGTTCGTGATGTGGCGGTGCGAGCCGTCAATGCCCGTCGCACAACATGCCGGTCCTCTCGTTCGGTGGTGTGCCGCGGCTGCGGCAATTGCTCACGCTAGTCGGTCCGTCCTTCCTGCACCCATCGAATCCATACTCACATCACTGTGGATGGATGTCGTTCCACACGGGCTCTGATGTCTTAGTACGATAAACCGCTGTCACGATAAGCCACTATTCGTCCTCTGTCGAACTCCAAAACGTGCTGGAATGACTGCCGTATTCTGCGATGAGGCATCGGGAACTTCCCACGCACATCCGGCAGCACAACACATTTCCACTACTTACACCCCGCCTTCTGTGCACCCTTCTTATAGTGCTTCTCGGTGGCGTGCCGGGCACACATGAGTTCGCATATGCCGTGCAGTGCTAATTGTTTGCATGTCCTTTTGCGGGCCCCCGCATGGGGATAACTGGTTTTCCAGTTATTTGGGGAGCGGCGCCCCCACGGCCCGAGCTGACCTTGTGACGGTTTTTTGCTTTTTTGTATTTGCGCTTATACGTTACCGCAGGGACAGCTGTTCATCCAGCTGATGGGGAGTAGCGACCCCACGGCCCCAGCCGACTTGTTATGTTTGATTCTTCCCGTTACAACTTTGTGTTGCCACCACCTTGACAGCACCCGCCTCAGTTGTTGGTTGCTGAGGTTGTGATTATGCGCCAGCCCTTTCCTTTCCTCTGGCTTTCCTCTCCCTTTCCTGTTTTTACTTTCTTCTCCAATACCTGTTCTTCTTTTCTACTCCATTTTCTACTCGACTTGCTTCTCCATTTTCTGTTCCTCTCTTGTTTTTCCGGGCTGGTTTGCTAGACCTACCTGCACGTTTGCCGTGTGCGGTGACCCGTAAGGTGGAAAAGGGGATGCTGGAGGCTGAGGTTTCTGGTGGCCAGGTTGTTGTTGTCGCCAGTCGCCAACACTCCTCTTTGCCCCCTGCTTCACCCTAAACGGGTGGCTAGGAACTAACCCACTCCTAGTCAATCGGCTTGTTGTTTCGTACAACAATGTGAGTTTGGGGATAGTGCGGGCATGCCAAAGGGGTGTTACCGAGACCTGGGAAAGTCTCGGTACTCGCTGAGCGCATGTCTGCACTATCAACATGCTATATCCGTTGCTTAACCCTAGAGTCGTGTCCTGCGTCCAATTGGGCTTGCGGACCTCCGGCTCTCCCCTGTTGGGCTCGGTTGTGGGCGGGGAAATCGGCGGACGAACTTTTCACTTCTATTCATGGCTAACCAAAAAATTTCCCAAGAACTTCAAACAAAGCGGCCCATTGAGGAAGGGTCACCCCTCCCAACAAGAAACCTACACCTGATTCTGCCAATGTTCGGTTCTTTTGCATCCACTCCGTGGACGCTTCAAACCCATTAAACACCAGAAGCCCCTTCTGGATAAATAAAGCATTGCAATCAATTGCCAGCTCTCCTAAGAGCGTTAAGAAGCTCCAATCTGGAGATCTTCTTGTCGAGATGTCGAGTCCCAGATATGCTACAGTGCTTTTAAACACCACCTCTTTTTTAGATTGTCCAGTAAAAGTTACCCCTCACGGCTACCTCAATTCCTCACGAGGTGTTATCTCTTCTCAAGACCTTCTGGAGTGCAGTGACCAAGAACTTCTGGAGGAACTAAAAGACCAACAAGTGAGTGGAGTCCGGCGCATCCTATTTCGGCGAAATGGCCAATCTGTCCCATCTCGAAACATCATACTGACCTTTAACACCCCATCCCTGCCAACTTCAATCAAGGCAGGGTATCTACACCTTGAAGTGCGCCCCTTCATACCAAGTCCTCTACGATGCTTCAAATGCCAAGCATATGGTCACTCCCAGCAGTCTTGCAGGAGCACTGCTCGGTGTGGGCGTTGTACTGCAACCGACCATACTTTGCAAGATTGCCATGCCGAAGCCGAGCTGTGCTTCAACTGCAAGGGATCTCATGCAGCATCATCGAGAGACTGTCCAAAGTGGAAAGAGGAAAAAGAGATCCAACGCATTAAGACCGTTGAGGGAATCTCCTACCCAGAGGCCAGAAGAAAGGTCGTTCCAAACCAATCAAATCGGCGATCCTATGCATCAGCGGTTGTTGCAAGGACTACAATCGGTACCCAGACTGATAGCCAAATCCCAGTGAATTGTCCCTACAAGCTAGACGACATCATAGCTGCTGGTCTGGCAGCACTACAATCCCGAGCTAGGGACGCGAAAGCTCCAACAACCACTGTGCCTAAACCTGCTACAACTAACACCAGCACCACCGGGACTTCAACAACCCCGGGAGGAAAGAGAAAGGAAAAGAAAAGGAGAAGAAATCTCCAAACTCCCATCATAAGAACCAGGATCGGGCAAGATCATCTGCGACACAGGAACCAAAATACCGCCCCATTTTACCACCAGAGACTACAGGGCGTCGGACAAAACAGTCCCAAGCGCAAATGGACATTGCAGACGAAATGATGGAATCGGACAACTTTTAGTTGTCCCAGTTTTTCTCGGGTTTTGTTTTTCATTTTTTCTTTTTCTCATTCACCACAATTCAAACCATGGATAAAATCGTTCAGTGGAACTGTCGAGGCTTTCGGACAAGACATGACGACGTGAAACATCTGCTTTCGTCATACTCTCCGGTGTGCCTTTGCCTCCAGGAGACAAAACTTAAACCATCAGACCTCCTTTCAGTTCGAGGCTACAGTGCATTTCGGAAAGATAATGTTTCAGGAGATATAGCTTGCGGGGGAGTTGCCATCCTTGTCCCCCACAGTGTTCCAGTTTCTCCCGTTGCGGTCTCAACATCTTTACAAGCCGTTGCGGTGCGTATCTCCATGCCTGTGCCTCTAACTGTTTGCAGCGTCTATCTGCCGCCGGATGAGGACGTGAGCGTGTCCGTTCTTGAGAGCTTAGTTGGGCAGCTGCCGTCACCTGCTCTTCTTCTGGGTGACTTCAATGCTCATAATCCATTGTGGGGTAGTGTCAGAACAGACACACGAGGCCGTAGGATCGAATCTCTTCTTTCCTCGACCTCTTTGTGCCTGTTTAACACCGGTGCTGACACTTACTTCCACGAGCCTACACGAAGTTTCAGTGCAATCGATTTATCTTTGGGTCAACCATCGGTTATGGCCGACTGGTCGTGGACGGTGTGTGACGACCTCCATGGAAGCGACCACTTCCCAATTGTACTTAGGTATAATGTGAGCGTACCATCTTCTGCCTCCCGCCCTCCTCGTTGGAGGATGGATCGTGCCAAGTGGGAGGTCTTCACACCGTCCGCAATGATATCTTTTGCCATGGTGACCCGTGGGTCAATTGACGCAGCTGTTACTGATGTCACAACGTGTATCATTCAGGCAGCAGATCTCTCTATCCCAAAAACATCAACGACGCTCCCAAGACGTCCGAAGCCTTGGTGGAACCCTGATTGCGCAGCGGCTAGGAGAGTTCAACAAAAGGCCTGGTGTACTTTTCGGCGTTATCCGACCGATGCTAATCTTGTTAAATTTAAAAGAGCAAAATCTTACGCTCGGTTGGTGCGTCGACGAAGCAAGAGGGAGTCTTGGATGAAGTACGTTTCATCTATCAATTCACGTGCCAGTTCAAAAACTGTTTGGGAAAAAATTCGTAAGATTCGGGGAAACTATAGTTCCCGCCAAATTTCAATTCTTGAGAATAACGGCTGCACGTATGCTGAAGTTGGGGAGATTGTGGATTGCTTGGGCGAAGCGTTTGCCTCAGTTTCTAGTTCTCAGGCGTATCTCCCGTCCTTTCAGAGGATTAAAACAACCGCGGAACGCCAGAAAATCTCCTTTGCGCCTTTTTATAACACTGAGTATAACTCCCCTTCAGCATGGTTGAACTACGGGTGGCTCTGCATCGGTCCGGCGCAACATCTGTCGGCCCTGACGGCATCCACTATGACATGGTTCGTCATCTCTCGCAGTCGTCTCTCGAGAATCTGTTAGTGCTTTTCAACCGTATTTGGTTGGAGCACAGTTTCCCGAACTCTTGGCGAAGAGCTTTTGTTTTACCTTTTCCCAAGCCTGGCAAAGACCCCAAGTCTCCCTCTAGTTATCGGTCAATTGCCCTCACTAGCTGTCTGTGCAAAATCCTTGAACGAATGGTTAATTCCCGGCTAATTTATTTTCTTGAAGAACATCGAATACTGTCTCCATCACAAAGCGGCTTCCGTCATCATCGTTCAGCTCCTGACCATCTCCTGCTCCTTGAGACGTCTGTTCGTGAGGCGTTCGTACGTAGGCAGCACCTGGTGTCTGTATTTTTTGACATCGAAAAAGCTTACGATAGAGCGTGGCGTCACGGTATCCTCCGTGACCTCCACGAGAGTGGGTTGCGGGGAAACCTGCCAACCTTCATTGCCAACTTTCTTCGTAACCGTGTGTTCCAGGTGCGCCTGGGTACAACGCTGTCCGCCTTTTTCCATCAAGAACAAGGCGTTCCTCAAGGCAGCATTCTTTCGGTGACTCTGTTCATCCTCCGCATTAATTGTTTACTCAAAAATCTTCCTCCTACGGTTTCGGCTACCATTTATGTTGACGACCTTCACATCTTCTGTTCGTCATCCAGCATGCGTTTCGTTGAAAGGCAGTTGCAGTCTGCAATTACCCAGATTGTTAAAGCCGCTAACAATAATGGGTTTGTTCTTTCTCCCGACAAGACAGCCTGTGTCCATTTCTGCCGGAGGCGTGGCCTCCATCCTGATCCAGAGCTCTATTTGGACCGTGCAGTCATTCCAGTTTTGCCGGAAACCAAGTTCCTTGGTTTGACCGTTGACCGTGCTCTCACCTTTCGCTCGCACGTTCGACGGCTAAGGACTTCCTGTCTGAGAGCCTTGTCAATCCTTAAGATCCTTGCCTCAGTCTCCTGGGGTGCAGACAGGACTTCTTTGTTCCGTATTTACCATTCTCTCATTCGGTCTAAGCTGGATTATGGCTGTATGGTGTATGGCTCTGCGCGTCCTACCGTTCTCCGGCCGTTGGATACCATCCACCATCAAGCGCTGCGTCTTTGTACGGGAGCCTTTCGTACGTCACCCATTCCCAGCCTTTATGCCGACGCGAACGAACCGTCGCTTCATTTACGCCGTCTGCAGCTGTCTCTTCAATTTTACCTGAAACTTAAATCACTCACAGACCATCCTTTATACGATGCAGTTTTTCATCCCCAGCATGCTCGTTTGTTCGAGATCCGTCCCTCGTGCATTCGAACCTTCGGTCTTCGTATGGCGGCCGTAGCTCGTGATGCAGGGCTCGACTTGTCACTCGTTGGAGAGACCAGGGGCTTTGAGGACTCTCCATGGCATCCTCTTGGTGTCATGGTCGATACCAGCTTTACATCTTTTGACAAGTCCTCAACCCCTGCGTCAGTGTACCAGCAGCTCTTCGCTGAACACCGTTACGTCAATGCAGACTTTATTCCTGTTTTCACCGATGGATCTAAGGCGGCTGGTGTTGTTGGATCCGCCGCCGTCTGCGTTGACGAAGTTTCTGTTGCCCGCATTCCTCCTGAGGCCACGGTTTTTTCGGCGGAGATGCATGCTGTGTATCTTGCACTTGTTCACGTGCAGTCGAGCTCTCATCAGCGTGCTATTGTGTACACTGATTCGTTGAGTGTTGTGCAATCATTGTCATCTTTGGATTTCACTGGCCACCCACTTCTTTCTGCCGTTCGGAGACTTCTTTGTTCTTTGCTCGAGGCTGATGTCCAGATTCGGTTCTGCTGGATTCCTGGGCATGTTGGGATCCCAGGGAACGAGTCTGCCGATGCTGCTGCTAGGTCTGCCTCTTCTTTGGTCGTCACACCCTTGCCACTGTTTCACCGCGATTTTCGCTTTCTTGTTCACGATCATATCAGACGAACGTGGCGAAGTCTGTGGGACCAACAGGTGGAGAATAAACTGCACCGTATAAAACCTAACCTTGGAATCAGGAAATCATCGTGTTGCCGGAACCGTAGGGAAGAAGTTGTTCTTGCGCGTCTCCGCATTGGGCATTGTCGCTTCACGCATAGCTATTTGCTGTGTGGCGACGCTGCCCCAATGTGTGAGGCGTGCGACTGTTTACTCACCATCTCTCATGTTTTATGTAGTTGTGTTCGTTTTTGTAATCATCGGTTTCACTATTTTCAGTCTCATCTACTGGATGACGGCGCAGCTACACTGCAGAAGCTTTTGGGCGACCACTGCGACACTTTCGCAGTGTTTTCGTTCTTAAAGCAGATAGACTTTTTAAAACTTATTTAAAAAAAAAAAAAATAATAATAATAATAGTAATAATAATAATAATTTATAATGATTATAACAGTGAATTGGTGAATTTATTTATTTATTTATAAACCTAATTGACTAACTAGTCTTCACAGCTTTTATCATTCTCTATTCTAACTTTTGCCAAGCCTGTCTGCTCTTAATCATTTCACCCCGCTTTTAAATATCTTTAACTGATTGTTCTGTGTCTGGCGCTCTTTGGCCAAACCTGGCCCTTGCGCCACTAAAATCAATTAACTAACTAACTAACTAACTAACCTTTTGCGGGCGACGCGTGCTGCGAATTTCAGGCCAATCGGATGCTTCCTTCTTGGTGTTGCATTTTGGGTGGCCAGCAGTGTATTTTATGTCAGATTAATTAGTTTTACATAAATCTTTATCATCACAATACATGATAAAATAAATTGAAACCTAAGATAACTCATTCCTGTATGTACTGTACATAGGTTGTTCAAAAAGTAACGAGACTGACGTCACTGGGCCAAACAAACCCTTGCAGAAAAATGCAGCTGCTTGTGTCAGAACACCTGCAAGGTCAGTCGCGTGACGAGACACGCCATTACAGCGCTTTGCTAGTTCATTCTTATAGTAGATGGTGTAGAGTTCAGACATGTTTCTATAACCCAGTATGGATTTAAAACTGGAGCAAAGAGCAGCTATAAAATTTTGCTTGTGTTTGAATAAAATTGCCACAAAAATGTATGACATGAATAAAACAGCCTTTAAGGAAGATTCTTAATCCCATGCCAGTGTTTTTGAATGGCATAAAATAGAAACCTGTGAATGGTGAACAGTGCCTTGAAGATGCACCACACTGCTGTAGGTGACTTATGGCAATGTCATCATAGACATTGGCTTAGGTCACTTGCTGAGTAGTAAGTGTTGTTAGTCTCATGATCAGATCGTTAGTTACTCAGGTGTAATAGAAATGAGTCATTGTGCATATTATATATATAAAAAGAACAAACTATATTCTCAAAGAAAAAAATTTGGTACAAGCAATATATTAATTACTATCTTTAAGATTCCAGTGACCTGAAAGAAAAACAATACACTTGAATTTCTCGCAATGATAGACGCTACCACTTTGTGGCCATTTCACAGGAACAGTTCGCTCAAATTTCTTTTTCTTTTTAAGAATGCATGAGAAAAACACACCTTGCAGCTTCTTAATCATTTCATGAATAGCTATCAAAACACATAACTGCCATTAAGGAACAGAAAAGCTCGACTGAAATGAAGGGCACGGCTTAGCAGGAAACACTAGCTCATTACTGATGATGCTGATGTGACATCACAAAAACATGAAATGCAAAGATCAAAATAAACTCTAACAGTAAGTAGTCATCAGTTTTACACCTGTTCCAAAGAAATAAACCGTATGTAATAGAAACCTTACAATTTAATTTTTCTTTTATCATTTTCAGCACGTGCAATTACATTATGACCACCTACCTAATAAGCTGTTTTAGCCCGCAAAACAGCGGCCACTTGGCAAGGCATTGATTCGATGAGGGGGACATAAATATCCTGGGGTATCTGGTACCATAATGTCAACAGCAGGTTCTCTGGTTTCCTGTACATTTCAGGGTGGTGGTGATTTAGCGTGAACCCGGTTTTCCAAGTTGAACCACAAATGTTCGATTGGGTTCATGTCAGGTGAATTTGGAGGCCAGGGTATTAACGTAAAGTCACCAGCATGTTCATTGAACCACTCCTTGATGATCCTAGCAGTGTGACATGTTGCATTATCCTGTTAGTTATGGCCATCACCAGTAGGAAACACAGTTTTTATGAATGGGTGAACTTGGTCTGTAATGATGTTCAGATACCTGACAGCTATCAGGGATTGTGCTATTGAAATAGTGGGGCCTAAAGTATCCCAAGAAAACTTGCCCACAGCATAACACCACTGTGACCGCCCTGTTTCTGCTCAACAGTGCATCCAGGTGCTATAGTCTCCATCGGTAATCGGTGTATCCGCACTCGACTGTCTGCGTGATACACCGGGAATCTTGATTCATCACACCAGGCCACTTTCTTCTAATCTCAATGATCATGGGCCCATTTTATGCATTGTTGGCGATGAAGTGCAGTGAGCATGGGGACCTGGCTGGGTCTTCAGCTATGTAGGCCCATGTGCAGAAGGCTGCGATGAACTGTGCTGTGACACATTGTCCTGATCACCACTGTTATAGCTGCAGGTGATTTGTCGCACTGTGGCCCTGCGGTCGCTGTGAACAATGTGTGACAGTCTCTGCTCCCCTCTAGCATCGATGAGCTGCGGACGACACACGGCTAGATGACAGTTCGTTTGGCCATCTGTGCACCACTTTTGATATGTACTCACAACAGCAGCTCGTGAACAACCCACAAGCCTCGCTGTTTTTAATATCGTAGTTCTAAGGTGCGATGCCATCACGATTTGTCTTTTATCAAACTCTGATAAATCAGCAGCTTTTCCCATTCTGACTCTGAACACTCGACACCCGAAAGCCAGTCCTCGTATTGTATATATACTGCTCTGTGAGCTTCACCTGCGCCACCATTTGGTCTCCATGCACGCTAATTTCTCCAGGCTGGGGGTGGTCATAATGTAAGTCCATGCTTTGCTTAAAGAAGGAGTTATACCAACCAAATTTATAGTGTAGTCTTTTATTCTATACTGGCAGAAAGTGTAAAAAGAACACCAAGAAGGAGACATCTGATACCAACGAAATTTATACAGCGTAATAATGGAATACAGCGGATAATGTGATCAAAACATTATAGCAAAATACAGCTGTATTTGCTGGTAAACTGAAAAATAACATTTCCATGTAACATGGTTAGTACGAGGTTGAACCGCCATGAACTGTGTCACACTGTGCAATTCTGGCATGGAGTCTGTCGTACAGATGTTGGATGTAAGTTTGGGGTATTGAGTTCCAAGCATACTCAACCTGGACGCGTAAATCGGGGATGGTCGTGGCTGGCCGTGGAGACTTGATAAGTCGTTGTCCCATAAAATCTCAAACGTGCTCAATGGGGGACAAATCCGGTGAACGTGCAGGCCATAGAAGTTGTCTGACACCCTGAAGTGTATGCTGCGTTGCACGTGCCGTGTGTGAGCGAGCGTTATCTTGCTGGAAAATGCCACGATGGACCGACCTTACAAAATGGCACAACAACAGGCTGAATGATGTTGTCGATGTAGGAGGTGCTGTTTAACGTACCCGGTACAAATACTAGTTGTGTACGGGAGTGATAGCTGATCGCTCCCCACACCAGGAGACCAGGTGTAGGCCCTGTGTGTTGCTGGCAGGTGCAAGAAGGATGGAGACACTCCCCTGTGCGTCTGCGAACATGCATACGGCCATTGGAGGCTCCCAAGCAGAATCTGCTTTCATCGCTGAACACGACAGATCGCCATTGCGTTCTCCAGTGCAGACGTTGGCGACACCACTGCAGCCGTTCCTGACGGTGGGCTGGAGTCAGAGGTACACACGCCAGAGGCACACGTAGTCCTGCATCCAGTAGACGGTTGTGGGTTGTTTGCACAGTCACCTCAGGTGCAACGGCAGCTCGGATTTGCGTCGCAGTGGATGTTCTGCTTGACAACGCCGCTCTTTTTATGCGTTGATCGGTCCGCTCATTAGTCCGTCAGTGACTCCCGGTTCCACGTCTTCTCGTGTGGGAATGTTCTTCGGACCATCTACGCCACCATCGTACCATCACTGATACTTCCCGTCCGATTCGCTTCCGCAATACGACGATACGACCACCCGGCCTCGCGGAGTCCGACTAGACGACCTCGCTCAAAGTTCGATAACTGCTGAAATCGTACACGTCTTCCATGTCCAGGCATTATTGCAGCTTCTTCAGGGTCTTCGCACGTGTCCGTACGCCGACGACTGATTACGTTCACTTCGCCGTACTCCTTAAATACCACCGACGATAATTTGCATATTATGCCGTGCTGTGGCGTAAGTGCTCACTGGTTGGTCCCGAAATTAACATCACACCTACGTAAACTCGACCCCATTAACATATGTAAATTTCATGATCGTCCGCCAATTCGTTCTTGGTGTTCTTTTTTCACCGCCAGTGTATTCCATATTTTTCACAAAAACTATGTTGTGATACATACAATTAGACTTTGGATAACCCCTTGATCCAGGGCTACAATTTTTAAGAATACAGAACTGGCAGCTAAAAGAGCTACATTAAAACCATTTTAAGTTATCTTCACAGGATTTATTTTACAAATTATAAGAAGTGGGATGAAAACAAAAAGTGATGGATAACATTAAAACCAAGGCTGATGTTCTTAATGGTGGTTTTATAAGCAAAATTATCTTGTACACCATTTTGTTAGGCCCAAAAATGAGTGTGAATTTTTTGATGTATTAGAAAAGGTGTAATTTAAAGTGAGAACATCATAGACAAGTTCTACTGTATAGACATATATTAAAAAAATTGTAACACATGTCATTTGGGATATATGTATTACCAAACACAGTTCTTACTTATTTCCAGATTTTTTCGTTCTTAATGTGTTTATAAAATCACTCTTTGTAAGAGCCAAGATGTGGCAATTTCTTTTCCATTTAGTTTTATTTCATATCATTGCAATTACAGTTGTAATTGCTTTCTGCAAAATTTCTTCCTCCCCTGTAAAAAAATGTGTGTAAAAACAGTTTATTCTGTTATGTTTGTTTCTTCCTAGCTGTGAATACTTAACAAGAGAAATTAGTCCTGTTATCCCTGCTGTTGCAGCAGTTCTTTTTATGTTTGTGATGTCAACTTTATTAAAAACTGGCTTTAGTGACCCTGGTGTCATACCTAGAGCTACTCCAGATGAAGCTGCTGATACAGAGAAACAGATTGGTTAGTATAGATAATTTTTCTTATTGCACCTGTGTGTGTGTGTGTGTGTGTGTGTGTGTGTGTGTGTGTTAAACAGTTCATTATGAAGTCAGCATTAAGTTACTATTAAAAGTGAACAAGCAAAAGAGATAAATGTTTGACTGATTGAGTAAAATTACCCTATATCAGATGTATGTCAGCAAAACTCTGCCTCGCATTAGCAGGACACTAGCATGACATCTTTTAAAATTCATGTTGAACTCAGAAGCTGCTGTAAGGAAAATTTTGATATGTGCTGCAGTTATGAAGTATATATACAAATAAAACAATCCAACATGTCTAAAATCATCTCTTTCTTTTAAGGGGTTGCTTCTAAATAACTTTTGGGGTTAGGGGGGTGGCTGGCTCAGAGGTACAGCATTTTTTTTTTTAATTTTCAGTGTTTTCTAAGATTTTGTAACTTGAGAACAGGTTTTTGTGTATAACTTCAAAATTTCTATACTGTGGGATTAAAGATGAACTTACAGAAAACAAAATTCGTGTAAGTTGCTTTTACCAGAACTGAAGCTTTAGACGTTGATGAGGAAATTTAAAAGAAACTGATACTCCGTAAGTTCATTTTTAATCCTGCTTCTTTATTGTGGGATTAAAGTTGGACTTGCAGTGAAAACAAAACTGATGTACAATGCTTTTACAAAAACTGAAAGATTTATAGACTGAATGGGCAAATTTAGAAGTAACTGATACCTACATTTACCTTGGACAACAGATATTAACTGAGAGATGCATCTAAGAAGAAATTAATTGACGCAAAGAACTTGACTGGAGTACACTTGGAAAAAATAGTAAAATTTTCAAGAGCAATTTACCATGATGTCCTAAAAGAAAAATGTTTAACCACTACATCCTATATCATCATCATCATCATTGTCAACCATTATCAATCCACTGCTGGACGAAGGTCTCCCCAAGTTTCCTCCACAACGGTCTGTCTTGTGCCAGTCTCCTCCATGTCACTCCCGCATATTTACGAATTTCATCCACCCATCTCCCATGTGGTCTTTTTCTGGGTCTTTTCCTGTCCCTTGGAATCCAATCTAAAATTTCGGCTGTCCATCTATGGTCTGTCCTTCTGGCAGTATGTCCAGCCCATTGCCATTTCAGGGATTTAACCCTGATCATGATGTCTTCCACTCTCGTCATTTTTCGGATCCACGAGTTTCTCTTCTTATCTCTCCTGGTTATACCAAGCATGCACCTCTCCATGCTTCTTTGAGTTGTCTGCAGCCTTTGTATGTCTCTTTTAGTTAAGGTCCACGTCTCTGCACCATACGTAAGCACTGGAAGGATGCATTGATCAAACACTTTTCTTTTAAGACATAATGGCATATTGCTCTTGAAAATTATGCTGTTTCTTCCAAAAGCTCTCCAGGCAAGTTTTGTACGCCGATTAATTTCTTCATCAATGTGACCCTCACTTGATATCTGCTGTCCAAGATAAACATACGTATCTGTTATCTCCAGTTTTTCTCCATCAATCGATAAATCTTCATTTCTTGTAAAAGCATTGAACATCACTTTTGTCTTCTGAAAGTTCATTTTTAATCCCACTTCTTTACTCTTGTCAGCAAGTTCCTGGATCATACTCTGCAGCTCTGATGGAGTAGTTGCAAAAATGACTACGTCATCAGCAAAACGAAGGTGGGTTAGATAATCTCCATTAATCTTTATCCCTTTGTTTTCCCAGTTCAGTGATTGAAAGACATTTTCCAATGTGGCATTAAAGAGCTTTGGAGATATGGTGTCACCTTGTCTCACTCCTTTTCCAATTTTTATGTGTGTTGTATTTTCAAACAGCCGAATCTTGGCACTTGCATTTTCATAGATGTTATTAATAATATTAATGTATGCATCTTCAATACCGCAGGATTTCAGAGCCGTGGTTACTGCTGATGGTTTCACCGAATCAAAGGCTTTTTCATAATCGATAAAAGCCATGCACAATGGAAGTTCATATTCCCTCGCTCTTTCAATTAGTTCTCTCAGTACGTGGATATGATCTATTGTGCTGTAGCCACTCTTGAATCCAGCTTGTTCTCTCGGTTGAGCCATGTCCAGTGTTACCTTGAAGCGGTGTGAAAGAACTTTAGTGAAGATTTTATAAACTACTGATAGGAGGCTGATAGGTCTGTAGTTTCCGAGATCCTCAATGTCACCTTTCTTATGTAGTAGGATCATTGTAGCGGTGTTCCAATCCTCAGGAATCTTTCCTTCATTAAGGCATCGAGTGAAAATTTGGGCGAGTACTGTTTCGATTTCTCCACTTGCTTCTTGTATGATGTCTATAGTAATTCCATCTTCTCCTGGAGCTTTCCCCCGCTTCATGTTCTTGATTGCATGAGCAACTTCTGCTGGGAGGACTGGAAGAACTCTGGTACCTTTCATGATGTCTGGAGTACATGTATCATCCCTTTCATATAATTTGGAGTAGAAATCTTTCACTCTTGTCAAAATTTCGCCTCTATTTCTTGTTATAGAACCATCTTCTTTTCTCAGAGCCATAATCTGTTTTCTTCCCTTACTGAGATGTCCCTTTGCTATCTTAAGGCTTTGGTTGTTTTCAATTGCTTTCCTCATTAGCTCACAGTTGAATTTCCTTACGTCTTCAGTGATACTTTTTCGTGTTGTCTTGCATAGCTCTATATATTCCACTTTGGAAGTCACATCTTCTTTAGTTGTCCTCATCTCTCTTCTTTTTTGCATCAACATTTTGGTTTTTCCTGATAATTTGTTCACATGCAACTTGTTCTTAGACCCAGCTAATTTTGTTGCTGTTTCCATTAGAGCTTTGGTTACTTTTCTGTTAACTTCCGAAATATCCACTTCTTCCGATGTTAGGCCTTCTAAAGCAGAGAATCTGTTCTTCAGTTCTAACTTGAAAGTATTATGGTGTTTTTTTTTCCTTAAAAAAAACATCCTATATATATATATATATATATATATTCTATAAAGAAGATACCTAAGCAAAAAAATACATATATAATTTTGACTCACACCTAATACAACATAGAAAAGGTTATGTATCTACCTGTGTGAGTAAAAGGAGAAAAGATAAAAAAATAAAATAAAACAACTGAATGTAGAAGGTGTCGAGAATACTGAGCCTTGGCTTTATCAAGGACCAGCAAAAACTCTGCATTTTCTCACTTCCACAAAGACCTAGTTGGAAATGGGTTTCTGCAAGGCCATAGATGCAAGTAACATTCCCACCTAAAATAGTTAAAAAATATATATATATATAAGTCATGTCCTCCGTAGAGTAGCATGACCTAGCACTCAGTTAACAATTTCGCTTGCATCCATTAACCTTCATGGCCCGACCCATGCTCTTCATCTGTTACTATTAAACAGAGAGAAGAAGATTAAAAGAGAACTCAAGCTGTGAGAGTGACATAATAAATGGAAATGATTTTCAGCTATAACGAAATTCCAAGTTCGTTTGAGAGAGAATTTAAACCTGAAAAACAATGCAAAAGAAATCCAAATTTTACATTGCAATTAAAAAAAAGGAAATGTTAATTTATAACGAACAGATTTTTGAAAGAAAACTTGAGTCTAAAACCCCCTACTCTACAACTTATGACAGCACGAAAACGAGAATAAGTTAAAGATAAATATTAACTAAAGAAAACTTTGTGAAAGTTATATACCTTAAACAGTTAGTTGCAATATGTACAAAGTATTTCAGCAGTGCTTTAAGTGCATAATTAATTAGTTATTAAGAACTTAACTACTTTGAAAAAGCAGCGCATAGACAGCGCATAGAAAAGGAACAGGCTTAGCCTTCTTCTGTTCCTAGGTACCTCAAAAGACGCTCAAAGTTACAAAGAAAAGTAAGAGTTAAAACCCGCAAAAATGTTAACAGACAAACCAATGCTTAAAAGCTGAAAAGCTAAAAAACGACAGAGAAAAAGTACATAAAGTACAAACATTGAACTTATAAAACCTAGAACCCAAAAACAAGGAATAGAGCTTACCTCTTGTGTGACAAAACTTTTCTCCACACAAGAGGAGAACATGGCTGACCCCTTCCGCCACTCCCTAGACGCTGGGGGGCAGTGAGGGTGGGGCTGATGGCCTCCTCATACAGCAAGAAACCAACGCGCGGAGATTTTAACCAGAGAAAAAATATATAAACTTAAGACTGTGGATCTGTATGATCAGAATGAGCAGAATTAACTCTCCAGAATACATGAGAAATATTATAAAATACACGAGCAGTTTATTTAATAATCTTTGCATGTATTAAATCACCTTAGTGAGCTTCTATAGATTAATCAGAATCTTATTAATTTTAATGTTGGTTTTACTATTTTTAGTATAGCTATCCTAGTGAGGAATAACTAGTTTTCTTTTTTATTTGTTTTTATTTTCTTTTATAAACAGATTTTTAAGCTTTTTTTGTGATTTTGTTTATATTATTTAATTTTTTGTTTTAATAGGACCGTCATATCCATAGCACTAAGGTTCCTTTAGGTAGTTAATAGGCATCCTCTAGCCAACTTCCTTACGGCTTTGATTGGTCAGAATCATATTATTAACTGTGTAGAAAATTAAAGCAGATCTGCCAACCTTACTCTATTATTCAGAATAATTTTTCTTAAAGTTCTTTTGATGAAAGAAGAAGGAATTTCGTTCTCTAGAAAACTTTCTAATAGTATATTAATGTGGTAATTGAAATCCAAATTGTTGCTGGTCCTAAGAATTTCAAGAATTTGCAGCAACAATTTGGATTTCAATTACCACATTAATATACTATTAGAAAGTTTTCTAGAGAACGAAATTCCTTCTTCTTTCATCAAAAGAACTTTAAGAAAAATTATTCTGAATAATAGAGTAAGGTTGGCAGATCTGCTTTAATTTTCTACACAGTTAATAATATGATTCTGACCAATCAAAGCCGTAAGGAAGTTGGCTAGAGGATGCCTATTAACTACCTAAAGGAACCTTAGTGCTATGGATATGACGGTCCTATTAAAACAAAAAATTAAATAATATAAACAAAATCACAAAAAAAGCTTAAAAATCTGTTTATAAAAGAAAATAAAAACAAATAAAAAAGAAAACTAGTTATTCCTCACTAGGATAGCTATACTAAAAATAGTAAAACCAACATTAAAATTAATAAGATTCTGATTAATCTATAGAAGCTCACTAAGGTGATTTAATACATGCAAAGATTATTAAATAAACTGCTCGTGTATTTTATAATATTTCTCATGTATTCTGGAGAGTTAGTTCTGCTCATTCTGATCATACAGATCCACAGTCTTAAGTTTATATATTTTTTCTCTGGTTAAAATCTCCGCGCGTTGGTTTCTTGCTGTATGAGGAGGCCATCAGCCCCACCCTCACTGCCCCCCAGCTGTCTAGGGAGTGGCGGAAGGGGTCAGCCATGTTCTCCTCTTGTGTGGAGAAAAGTTTTTGTCACACAAGAGGTAAGCTCTATTCCTTGTTTTTGGGTTCTAGGTTTTATAAGTTCAATGTTTGTACTTTATGTACCTTTTCTCTGTCGTTTTTTAGCTTTTCAGCTTTTAAGCATTGGTTTGTCTGTTAACATTTTTGCGGGTTTTAACTCTTACTTTTCTTTGTAACTTTGAGCGTCTTTTGAGGTACCTAGGAACAGAAGAAGGCTAAGCCTGTTCCTTTTCTATGCGCTGTCTATGCGCTGCTTTTTCAAAGTAGTTAAGTTCTTAATAACTAATTAATTATGCACTTAAAGCACTGCTGAAATACTTTGTACATATTGCAACTAACTGTTTAAGGTATATAACTTTCACAAAGTTTTCTTTAGTTAATATTTATCTTTAACTTATTCTCGTTTTCGTGCTGTCATAAGTTGTAGAGTAGGGGGTTTTAGACTCAAGTTTTCTTTCAAAAATCTGTTCGTTATAAATTAACATTTCCTTTTTTTAATTGCAATGTAAAATTTGGATTTCTTTTGCATTGTTTTTCAGGTTTAAATTCTCTCTCAAACGAACTTGGAATTTCGTTATAGCTGAAAATCATTTCCATTTATTATGTCACTCTCACAGCTTGAGTTCTCTTTAATCTTCTTCTCTCTGTTTAATAGTAACAGATGAAGAGCATGGGTCGGGCCATGAAGGTTAATGGATGCAAGCGAAATTGTTAACTAGTGCTAGGTCATGCTACTCTACGGAGGACATGACTTATATATATATATTTTTTAACTATTTTAGGTGGGAATGTTACTTGCATCTATGGCCTTGCAGAAACCCATTTCCAACTAGGTCTTTGTGGAAGTGAGAAAATGCAGAGTTTTTGCTGGTCCTTGATAAAGCCAAGGCTCAGTATTCTCGACACCTTCTACATTCAGTTGTTTTATTTTATTTTTTTATCTTTTCTCCTTTTACTCACACAGGTAGATACATAACCTTTTCTATGTTGTATTAGGTGTGAGTCAAAATTATATATGTATTTTTTTGCTTAGGTATCTTCTTTATAGAATGTGTATTCTGAATTTTCAAAACTGCTGCGTTGCGCGTTTTGATTTTCAGGTTATTTTGCACCCTTCGTTTTAAATTCTAAAATTTTTTCCTTAGTCTTCAGTTTTGCTCTTAAGTATATATATATATATATATATATATATATATATATATAGATGTTATTAATAACATCTATATATATATATATATATATAGGCTGTTTGAAAATACAACACACATAAAAATTGGAAAGGGAGTGAGACAAGGTGACACCATATCTCCGAAGCTCTTTAATGCCACATTGGAGGGTGTTTTTCAGTCACTGAGCTGGGAAAACAAGGGGATAAAGATTAATGGAGATTATCTAACCCACCTTCGTTTTGCTGATGACGTAGTCATTTTTGCAACTAGCCCATCAGAGCTGCAGAGTATGATCCAGGAACTTGCTGACAAGAGTAAAGAAGTGGGATTAAAAATGAACTTTCAGAAGACAAAAGTGATGTTCAATGCTTTTACAAGAAATGAAGATTTATCGATTGATGGAGAAAAGCTGGAGATAACAGACACGTACGTTTATCTTGGACAGCAGATATCAAGTGAGGGTCACATTGATGAAGAAATTAATCGGCGTACAAAACTTGCCTGGAGAGCTTTTGGAAGAAACAGCATAATTTTCAAGAGCAATATGCCATTATGTCTTAAAAGAAAAGTGTTTGATCAATGCATCCTTCCAGTGCTTACGTATGGTGCAGAGACGTGGACCTTAACTAAAAGAGACATACAAAGGCTGCAGACAACTCAAAGAAGCATGGAGAGGTGCATGCTTGGTGTAACCAGGAGAGATAAGAAGAGGAACACGTGGATCCGAAAAATGACAAGAGTGGAAGACATCATGATCAGAGTTAAATCCCTGAAATGGCAATGGGCTGGACATACTGCCAGAAGAACAGACCATCGATGGACAGCCGAAATTTTAGATTGGATTCCAAGGGACAGGAAAAGACCCAGAAGAAGACCACATGGAAGATGGGTGGATGAAATTCGAAAGTATGCAGGGGTGACATGGAGGAGACTGGCACAAGACAGACCGTTGTGGAGGAAACTTGGGGAGACCTTCGTCCAGCAGTGGATTGATAATGGTTGACAATGATGATGATGATGATGATGATATATATATATATATATATATAGGGATGTAAGGTCAGGTGATGCGTAACATCACAGCCTCTCCTTGACAAATGTCAACCCCGCCTTCTCGTGGTGCATCCTGTTCCCACTAAAGGGGCTCTGACGACCGCCAATAGCGGTATAACTATACCATCGGGATCAGAGGAAATGCTATCCCACACTCACCAACCCGCTTGGCCAGCATGGTGAGTTATGGCCAAACACCTCCAAAATGACTCTACAACTTAAATCTTGGCCCTCAGTCTCCGGCAGCTGGAATGTACCTGGCCAAGGCAGCGGCCAGTGCGACATGAAGGCAGAGGGTGCTAAGAATCCCCGGAGGACCGGACTAGGCTGCCATTTGGCTACCTATAACGGATGCTGACCTTGGCTACCTATAACGGACGCTCCCTATCTTCTGATTCAAGGCTTCTTGAATTGGAAGAGGAACTACAAAGGATCAAGTGGGACATCGTCGGGCTAAGTGAGGTAAGGAGAAAAGGAGAAGATCTCATTGAACTGAAAAGTGGACATCTCTTCTATTATCGTGGGACAGATACTGGCAGAACTAGTGGTGTTGGATTTATAATAAACAAGAAACTGAAGGATAAAGTGGTAGAAGTTGAAAGTTCCTCTGACAGAGCTGCACGACTCGTTATCCAACTATCGAGAAGATACCAGGCTCAGATTATTCAAACTTATGCACCCACCACAAGTCATCCTGAAGAAGAAATTGAAGAATTTTATGAGGAAATTCGTCATCTAAATAATAAAGGTAAGCAGCACTTAAAGATAATTATGGGAGATTTCAATGCAAAAATAGGGCAACGACAACAGAATGAAACTTCAGTAGGTAAATTCGGTCACGGCAACAGAAACCAGCGTGGAAATACTCTCGTTGAGTTTGCAGAGGCAGAAGGATTTTTCATCTTGAACTCCTTTTTCAAGAAAAAGCCACACAGGAAATGGACATGGAGACATCCAATTGGGACGACAAGTGAAATTGATTTTATTATGTGTAACAAAAAATTCGTCATCGAAGACTGCAGTGTGCTGAACAAGTTCAACACAGGTAGTGACCATAGATTGGTGAGATGTAAGATGCACCTCAACACTAAACTGGAACGTGGCAAGCTCATAAGACAAACAAAATGTATTGACATAACCAACCTTAAAAAACACCATAATACTTTCAAGTTGGAACTGAAGAACAGATTCTCTGCTTTAGAAGGCCTAACATCGGAAGAAGTGGATATTTCGGAAGTTAACAGAAAAGTAACCAAAGCTCTAATGGAAACAGCAACAAAATTAGCTGGGTCTAAGAACAAGTTGCATGTGAACAAATTATCAGGAAAAACCAAAATGTTGATGCAAAAAAAAGAGAGATGAGGACAACTAAAGAAGATGTGACTTCCAAAGTGGAATATATAGAGCTATGCAAGACAACACGAAAAAGTATCACTGAAGACGTAAGGAAATTCAACTGTGAGCTAGTGAGGAAAGCAATTGAAAACAACCAAAGCCTTAAGATAGCAAAGGGACATCTCAGTAAGGGAAGAAAACAGATTATGGCTCTGAGAAAAGAAGATGGTTCTATAACAAGAAATAGAGGCGAAATTTTGACAAGAGTGAAAGATTTCTACTCCAAATTATATGAAAGGGATGATACATGTACTCCAGACATCATGAAAGGTACCAGAGTTCTTCCAGTCCTCCCAGCAGAAGTTGCTCATGCAATCAAGAACATGAAGCGGGGGAAAGCTCCAGGAGAAGATGGAATTACTATAGACATCATACAAGAAGCAAGTGGAGAAATTGAAACAGTACTCGCCCAAATTTTCACTCGATGCCTTAATGAAGGGAAGATTCCTGAGGATTGGAACAATGCTACAATGATCCTGCTACATAAAAAGGTGACATTGAGGATCTCAGGAACTACAGACCTATCAGCCTCCTATCAGTGGTTTATAAAATCTTCACTAAAGTTCTTTCACACCGCTTGAAGGTAACACTGGACATGGCTCAACCGAGAGAACAAGCTGGATTCAGGAGTGGCTACAGCACAATAGATCATATCCACGTATTGAGAGAACTAATTGAAAGAGCGAGGGAATATGAACTTCCATTGTGCATGGCTTTTATCGATTATGAAAAAGCCTTTGATTCGGTGAAACCATCAGCAGTTACCACGGCTCTGAAATCCTGCGGTATTGAAGATGCATACATTAATATTATTAATAACATCTATGAAAATGCAAGTGCAAAGATTCGGCTGTTTGAAAATACAACACACATAAAAATTGGAAAGGGAGTGAGACAAGGTGACACCATATCTCCGAAGCTCTTTAATGCCACATTGGAAAATGTCTTTCAATCACTGAACTGGGAAAACAAAGGGATAAAGATTAATGGAGATTATCTAACCCACCTTCGTTTTGCTGATGACGTAGTCATTTTTGCAACTACCCCATCAGAGCTGCAGAGTATGATCCAGGAACTTGCTGACAAGAGTAAAGAAGTGGGATTAAAAATGAACTTTCAGAAGACAAAAGTGATGTTCAATGCTTTTACAAGAAATGAAGATTTATCGATTGATGGAGAAAAACTGGAGATAACAGATACGTATGTTTATCTTGGACAGCAGATATCAAGTGAGGGTCACATTGATGAAGAAATTAATCGGCGTACAAAACTTGCCTGGAGAGCTTTTGGAAGAAACAGCATAATTTTCAAGAGCAATATGCCATTATGTCTTAAAAGAAAAGTGTTTGATCAATGCATCCTTCCAGTGCTTACGTATGGTGCAGAGACGTGGACCTTAACTAAAAGAGACATACAAAGGCTGCAGACAACTCAAAGAAGCATGGAGAGGTGCATGCTTGGTATAACCAGGAGAGATAAGAAGAGGAAACTCGTGGATCCGAAAAATGACGAGAGTGGAAGACATCATGATCAGGGTTAAATCCCTGAAATGGCAATGGGCTGGACATACTGCCAGAAGGACAGACCATAGATGGACAGCCGAAATTTTAGATTGGATTCCAAGGGACAGGAAAAGACCCAGAAAAAGACCACATGGGAGATGGGTGGATGAAATTCGTAAATATGCGGGAGTGACATGGAGGAGACTGGCACAAGACAGACCGTTGTGGAGGAAACTTGGGGAGACCTTCGTCCAGCAGTGGATTGATAATGGTTGACAATGATGATGATGATGATATCTCTCTCTCTCTCTCTCTCTCTCTCTCTCTCTCTCTCTCTCTCTCTCTCTCTCTCTCTCTCTCTCTCTCTCTCTCTCACAGGCACCAGTCTAATGCAATTGTTTTTCCCATCCACAGGCTCCAGTCTATTGTAAGTTTTAAATATGTTAAGACCTTAGGGTCAATAGTTAAAAACTACAAACTTAACTCTTCGAGCTACATTCCTGTAATTACTACATGTTCTTGTGATGAACATAAAGAAACAGTTCACTATGATAAGAATTACAACCATATTATCACCGGAAACTTGAGTTTTGTTGAAAATGAAAAGCTTAGGAATTTATTAGAGTATGGCTCTAAATTCAGACCTTCCTTCACAATTTCCAAAGAAAGGATTCTTGAGAGCTTCACTCAAGATGTAAATAGGTACATCGTAAAAACCAGTTTAACGTACAATCAGCCTATTGAGGCCTTCGCAGAATGGAAATATAATATAATCAATAGCTTCACCGGTGAGTTGGCAGGTCTGGACTTTTGTTTCGACAGAAATCTCTTTTTCTCTGGAGAAGCTAAAAGGTCACTCTCCAAACTACAAGACCAATTTATTTTTACCACTACGGATAAAGCTAGCAATAATTTTGCAATTATCTGTAAGAAGTTCTATTTTGAATTGTTAACTATGGAACTCAATAATAGAGTAACATACGAGCCCGTAAGTTATTCTACCAAGCAGTTAGAAAATCGGTTTAAGGCATTCTTCAAGAAACTTAAAATTCCACAAACTAGAAGATATGAGCCTGAATTTCCATTTCTTTTTGCAACGGTTAAGTTTCATAAGGATCCTGTGAAGTTCAGGTTCATAGCTAGTGGAGTAAGGAGTCATAAAAAGAAAATAGATCTTGCTTTTGAAGATGTCTTAAAGAAGGTTTTGAAACACATTAGAAACTGTTCTAACTTGATGTACAGAGATTTTTGGATAATTAATAATAATGCAGAAGTAATTTCTACTATACTCAAAGTTTGTCCCCTAGATATTAATAGTTATGATTTTGAAAACCTATATAATAATCTGCCTCTATCAGATATAATCACTACCTTTAAAGAGCTGTATGCAGAATTTAAACTTAACCAATTTGTTGATGTAGGAACTTGGAACTCTTATCTCAATTGCTGCATAAAAAATAACCATATCTTATATAATAATACTCTCTATAAGCAAGTGAACGGTATTCCAATGGGAACATCAACGTCCACGAATATCGCTAATCTATTCCTGTTCTTTAAGGAATATAAATTCATTAAAAATCACCCCACCTGCTCAGATAACTACCTTTACACTTTTAGATATATTGATGATCTGCTGTGTATCAATAATTCAGAAGTTATAGAGAGTGATTTTGATAATATCTATCCTAGCTCTCTTAACTTATGTAAAACCAACCACAGTAATCAGGAACTTGAGTTCCTAGACTTAAGCATTAAGCTCAACAGAGGTAACCCATCTATTAGCCTCTTTGATAAAAGAGTTAATTTTCCTTTCAAAGTAATTAAATATCTACACTGGAATAATAACATTTCAACCAAAGTAATTGAGAATGTACTAATTTCTCAGGTCCTAAGAATTTCAAGAATTTGCAGCAACAATTTGGACTTCAATTACCACATTAATATACTATTAGAAAGTTTTCTAGAGAACGAAATTCCTTCTTCTTTCATCAAAAGAACTTTAAGAAAAATTATTCTGAATAATAGAGTAAGGTTGGCAGATCTGCTTTAATTTTCTACACAGTTAATAATATGATTCTGACCAATCAAAGCCGTAAGGAAGTTGGCTAGAGGATGCCTATTAACTACCTAAAGGAACCTTAGTGCTATGGATATGACGGTCCTATTAAAACAAAAAATTAAATAATATAAACAAAATCACAAAAAAGCTTAAAAATCTGTTTATAAAAGAAAATAAAAACAAATAAAAAAGAAAACTAGTTATTCATCACTAGGATAGCTATACTAAAAATAGTAAAACCAACATTAAAATTAATAAGATTCTGATTAATCTATAGAAGCTCACTAAGGTGATTTAATACATGCAAAGATTATTAAATAAACTGCTCGTGTATTTTATAATATTTCTCATGTATTCTGGAGAGTTAATTCTGCTCTTTCTGATCATACAGATCCACAGTCTTAAGTTTATATATATTTTTTCTCTGGTTAAAATCTCCGCGCGTTGGTTTCTTGCTGTATGAGGAGGCCATCAGCCCCACCCTCACTGCCCCCCAGCTGTCTAGGGAGTGGCGGAAGAGGTCAGCCATGTTCTTCTCTTGTGAGGAGAAAAGTTTTTGTCACACAAGAGGTAAGCTCTCTTCCTTGTTTTTGGGTTCTAGGTTTTATAAGTTCAATGTTTGTACTTCATGTACTTTTTCTCTGTCGTTTTTTAGCTTTTCAGCTTTTAGGCATTGGTTTGTCTGTTAACATTTTTGCGGGTTTTAACTCTTTCTTTTCTTTGTAACTTTGAGCGTCTTTTGGGGTACCTAGGAACAGAAGATGGCTAAGCTTGTTCCTTTTCTATGCGCTGTCTATGCGCTGTTTTTTCAAAGTAGTTAAGTTCTTAATAACTAATTAATTATGCACTTAAAGCACTGCTGAAATACTTTGTACATATTGCAACTAACTGTTTAAGGTATATAACTTTCACAAAGTTTTCTTTAGTTAATTATTATCTTTAACTTATTCTCGTTTTCGTGCTGTCATAAGTTGTAGAGTAGGGGGTTTTAGACTCAAGTTTTCTTTCAAAAATCTGTTCGTTAAAAATTAACATTTCCTTTTTTAATTGCAATGTAAAATTTGGATTTCTTTTGCATTGATTTTCAGGTTTAAATTCTCTCTCAAACGAACTTGGAATTTCGTTATGGCTGAAAATCATTTCTAATTATTATGTCACTCTCACAGCTTGAGTTCTCTTTAATCTTCTTCTCTCTGTTTAATAGTAACAGATGAAGAGCATGGGTCGGGCCAAGAAGGTTAATGGATTCAAGCGAAATTGTTAACTAGTGCTAGGTCATGCAACTCTACGGAGGACATGACTTATATATATTTTTTAAACTATTTTAGGTGGGAATGTTACTTGCATCTATGGCCTTGCAGAAACCCATTTCCAACTAGGTCTTTGTGGAAGTGAGAAAATGCAGAGTTTTTGCTGGTCCTTGATAAAGCCAAGGCTCAGTATTCTCGACACCTTCTACATTCAGTTGTTTTATTTTATTTTTTTATCTTTTCTCCTTTTACTCACACAGGTAGATACATAACCTTTTCTATGTTGTACTAGGTGTGAGTCAAAATTATAGATGTATTTTTTTGCTTAGGTATCTTCTTTATAGAATGTGAATTCTGAATTTTCAAAACTGCTGCGTTGCGCGTTTTGATTTTCAGGTTATTTTGCAACCTTCGTTTTAAATTCTAAAGTTTTTCCTTAGTCTTCAGTTTTGCTCTTAAGTATATATATATATATATATATATATACACACACACACACACACACACACACACAGGGTGCCCTGTACATTTGTTGACATTCCATCAATTCAGAAAAAAAAAAAGTTTTTGTATATCCAAGTGCAGTTTGCTCTAAAAGTAGTACCAGATAGGGGCAATTTTTTTCAGCAGTTAAAATAAAAGAATAGCTCAGACAGTTACTGATTGACAATGTAATGATAAAAAAAATTGATAAAAACAGTGAAAATACATATGCGTTTCATATGTTGACTGTCGAAACAATTATTCAACCTCTATCGCAAAGTATTCTAGTGGCAGTGCCAGATACAGCAGAATGCATTATGTCATGGAGGATACAGGGGACTTGTTGGCAAATGTCATGGCAAATACAGGGGATTACCTGGTAAGATGGAAGGACTGGTTTGATAAATTCATGTCTTTAAATAACCCCATAGCCAAAAATCCATTGGTGTCAGGCCTGGAAACTGAAGCATACTTGCCAAGTTTTACAATTTACCCATAAAATTTACAAGTGGTTTACCTGTTTTTTATGGTTATTTTACGGACAGCAACGTGTTTTACAGATTTCCTTGTTTGTTTTTTTATTTTGTTTCTTTTTTCAGGTTAGTACAAATTCCAGACTTCGGTTAAGTTAAATGAAAAAGAGTTGCTGCAATATAATATCGCATTAATTTGGCATTTAAAAATGAAATTTTGATCTGTGTACACGTATGTAGCCTAATAATAGTGTGCTAAGGAGATAGCTATTTATTGATTACATTTAATCACTGCTAGATAGCTGTTCATTGATTACATTTTACTCACTGTACGCATTAAATAGCACCAAATATCTTAATTATAGCATATGAAATAGACTAAAATCGACAGATCATTGCTTAATAAATCAGCTTTTTAATCAATATGTCCGATAAATCGGCCATTGAGCATGTTGATGAAATACTTGTTGAACGGAAATTCACACCTAAATACAGCAAACAAATCTATATAAAACTCTGTTTCTTGGTTTGAAGATACAATTTTTTCCTTATATTTCATTTTTAAATGTATCTACTGAGCTTTTGCTCTCCAACCGGGAGGCTTTCTCAAGGGCTACAAACATTACTAACAGTTCTGACGAGTATAAACATAAACTTTCAAAACACTGGTGGCTGAGGACGCTGTATTTTGAATCTTGATGCTCGAGGCACAAGACGATAAACTGGCTTCCTTTCGTGTTGAATATTACCTCAGCATGTTCGTCCAAGCGGACGGGATGCCAACAGATTGGGAATCATTGCATACATAGGGATGCATGAAGATCTCAATACTTTCTCTGATCAGTGTGCCCTTGTAACCAGTATATGGCACAATTTTCTTCATTTTATCCCATAACAGGACTGCATTTTTTTGTGCTACTTCTTTAGGCACTGCTGTTAAGGTCTTACCCAATCTAATGTCTCTCATATGCTCCTCAGCTCTTAATGCAATTGACCTTTTCGTCATTCTGATGTGAATTTTTGATGAACCGTTCGGGTACTTCAGAGGTATCTCGTATACTCCTGCTTCCGATTTCCTGTCCGGGTTTCTGTGCGTGTTCATCACTGCTTTGTGTATGTTGTTGGGTAATCTGATGCCAATGCGAAGACCATGGCATCACATTAGGCTTCTGAAGGCGTTAGAGAATTTGGGGATATATGGTACAGATCCGGCATAAAGCAAATTATCTCCTTTCACTTTGGGAGTTGTACGATCCCTTGCTTGGACTTTTTGCAGAACTCTTCTTAACTCATGCTCGGGGAAACCAGCTGCAGTGCCTTTACATATGATACCCGATATCTCTTTGTTTCTTGCTTCTATGCTGGAACAGATGTTGAAAGCTCTTTCAAAATATGTCCAAAATGCTGCCATTTTATATGAATTTGGTGATACATAATTGGGTGCGATAAAGTTGGGTACTGTTATTGGTTTCTAGTATACCATTGTGTCAAGTTGACTGTTCTGGTTTCTATGTAATTCAACATCTAGGAATGGTAGTCTTCCTTCAGTTTCCCTTTCTAGGGTGAATTTAAGTGTTGGATGCAAGGCATTGATTTGTCTCCAGAATTCTTCAAGGTCAGCGTCGAAATGCTCCCATATTAAAAATATGTCGTCAACATATCAAAACCCTATACGTGGCTTTTTGATGGTGCAGGAGAAAATTCTCTCTTCTAACGGGCGTAATATTGATTCCACTAATATGCCCGACAGCGGGGAACCCATAAGGGCACCTCTGGTCTGTTTGTATATAGTTCCTTGGTATTGGAAGAAACTGTTGTTTACAGTCAGGTTCAGGGCTCTTACATCTTGCACCGCTTCTGGGATAAATTCATTATCCCTGGATAACAGATTCTCAAGATTGTCACTGGCTTCCTCTACCGGCATGGATGGGTATAATTGTAATTGTAACAATGGGGGGGTGTACAATTACCCAGCACCGATCACTTGGTCTCAAGTTATGAGTACCAAAGTGTTCAAGCCTGAGTGTGCAAAAAGTCAGTCACAAAGAAAATTCAAGGAAGTCTCCTCTTCTAGATGGCATCCTCTACAAAGTGGATCCTCTTTCACCCCAATCAAAGTAAGGTGCCTATTAAGACGACAGTGTCCTGTAAGTAGACCAACAATCAGTCCAATATCCTTTATATATATAATTTTAACTACTATATATCCTGGCACAGGGGCACATTTAGAGCCCCCCCCCCCCCCCCCCCCCCGAAAATGTTTCATTTTTTTTTTTTTTTTTGGTTAAAATGCGACTTACATTAGAAAAAAATGCTTTAATTTAATAAAAATGTATCAACTTACATTAGAAAAAAAATGCTTTAAGTTTTCTTCAATTTTTCATTAACTTTAATTTTGTTCCAGATGGTGGATTTCAAAAACTTCCTTTCATATATTTTGAAGAGGCAAGCCCTAATGCAGGCTCTGGACCATAAAAAGCCTGCTCTGCCCCCTCTTTAGCAAGAAGGTCAACTTTCTTATTACCTACAAAACCCCTATGTCCTGGCACCCAGAACAGTTGCACTTTGTTCTGGTTTGCCATTTCAGTTAGGGTCTGGAGGTAGTTCCAAACAATTTTGGATGAAACGCAGCACTGACAAAGTGCCAGTAAAGCCGCCTGACTGTCTGAACAAATCTGAATACGCACATTGAGATACCGTTTGATCAGACATTATGAGGCACATGCCAAAATAGCATACAACTCAGCTTGGAACACAGTAACATGCCTTCCAAGGCTTGCCTTATTGTTAGAGGTTATGGTTTATGCCAAAGCCTTAGAAGGCTTGCCTTATGGTTCATGCCTTCCAAGGCTTTGGCATGAACCATAACCTCTGGATAGGCAATACTCCCCTGCTCCAACTCCTACATTTGTCCTGGAATCGTCAGTAAACCAAACAGTTTCACCGCTGCATCCAGGAACAAAGGATGTTTCCCATTCACTGTGACTAGGAAAGTTCACACTGAATGCTTTATCGAAATGATATTTTACTAGCATGTTGTCGGTTCCCATTTGAAAGATGGGCTCCTTACAAAAATACTCCTGAATAGGCTTGGTATGGCTGCCAACCCACAACGAGGGTCTCCACATGCCATTGCAGCATAATCTATATGCCCCCATAATGGCCTCACCCTCAATATGAAGATGAAGTGGCAGAATATCAAGAAGCTACTCCAATGCAGCTGTTGGAGTAGTTCTCATTGCTCCTGATATACCTATGCAGGCCAACCTTTGTAACTTGTTAAGTTCAGCCTGCACCATGCAGAGGTTAACTCTACGCCACCACACCATTGAGCCATAAGTAACCATAGTTTATATCCAGTGCAAGATCCTCGGGTTAAGACCCCAGGATTTGCCAATAGCACCTCTACATGACCAGAACACTTTCTTGGCTCTGGTAATGCAGCAATCTAGGTGCTGTTTCCAAGGTTAAGCCTCCGTCCAAAATGACTCCCAGGTACTTAACCCGTGTAATGAGAGGAATCCAAAATTCCTCTTTCTAGTGAAAGGCACAAGGGTGGTTTTGTCAGGGTTTACTGATAGACCAACCTTCCTGCACCAATCCTCAACAAGTCCCAGTGTTCTTTGCATTACACTCGAGTCTGTTTTAGGGAATTTTCCTTTGAAAATTATGGCCACGTCATCTGCATAGCCAAAACAGTCGCAATCAGACCTCTGCAGGATCCTCTGCAGTTCATCCACCACCAGGCACCACAACAGGGGAGAGCAAACTCCTCCCTCAGGGCAGCCCCGGTAGGTGGAGACAGACAGTCTCCCGAGTAACGAGGCCACAACCCTTCTGCTTGTGAGCATGGCCTTAATTCATTGACAACAGGTTCTATCAACACCATGTCTTTCCACAGCCCCCGCAATGGTCTCTGTAGAGATCCTTCAAAGGTACCCTCAATGTCAAGGAAAGTGGCCAAAGCCACCTCCTTAAATTCTAATGCCTTCTCCAGGCAACAGACTATGCCACGGAGAGCTGCTTCTGTTGATTTGCCTTGTTGATAGGCAAACTGTAATTTTGAGAGGGGTTTAGGGAGTAAAACCACCTCCCTTATATGCCTGTCCACCATCCTGTAAAGAGCCTTGAGAAAGAAAGATGTTAGACTAATAGCAGGGATCGCATTCCTCCTAAAATTCCTGAAATTCCTAATATTTTGTGACCCTCCTTAAATTCCTAAAATTATAACTAAAATTTACTATTCTTCCTAAAATTTTCGTAAGCTTATTTATTAAAAATACAACCGTTATTAACGCCAATAAATTTACCATTACGGTAAGGTAAAAAGGCCTGTTATTGTAGAAACACAGCCTATATGCTGTGCTGCTGAAGGGAGGGAAAATGACGCCATCGAGATGCACTTGCTTCGGGGCGGGCGCTCCACTTTTGTGCCTTCGGACAGTTTTCGAGAGTAACAAAAGATCTAAGGGAAAAGGGGAGGGGTCATTTTCACCCCTGGTTTGCGCTTTGCAGACGAACTCCGTGGCTTGCAGAAGATCGTACTTTATTTTTGGACATGCCTCGTGGAACCTCCTCTTTCTGCTGATGTTTTGTTATTGTAAACTGCAGGTGGGTTGAAGCAAAGAGGAAACATGTGGTCTCCTTCCATAACCTCCAGTAATGACGATGGGATGGTAGCTGAGTGTTATCGTGGCAGGCAGTAGAGCCCGTGATCATTAACCTTTGATCGTGCGTCGGCGACAGCGACCTTCGATACGCAATATATCTCGGCTCCGACTCGCTTTGACTGAACTTGCGTGAGATGCGTATGATAATTTCTGGTTTTGCTTCTTTTATGGTGTTCTCTGTGCTGTGTGCAGGTTCAGTTCTCTAGTGGTGACTTGCTTTTTTTTTTTTTTTTTTTTCTATCTTCTGACATCCTCGCAGCCAAACTTCGGGAAGTTGTCTGGTTTTGCAATATTGGAACGTGTTTTTGTACTTCCCTTTCATTTTCTGGTTAGTAATACAAGTGTTTAAGATGCCTAAATCCAAAACGAAATTTCAAGATGCGTGGTTCGCCAAAGAATTGGACGGAGTGAAGTTGAAAGAATGGTGTTCTGCAACTGAAACAATATTTTCTGGCCTGTTTCTTGTTTTACAACTTCATTGAATTGAATCTTCATTGAATAACTAAAATTTACTATTCTTCCTAAAATTTTCGTAAGCTTATTTATTAAAAATACAGAAATTTTCAATATTTCTAATAGTGGCTTTTCACAAGTAAAAGCGCATCATAAAGGAAAAAAAAAACATTTGCAGAAATTTCAAAGTAAATTTCAAAATAAGTCCATCCTTGAAAGCCTTTGGAGGACGGGATCTTCAGCCCAAAACAAATATTAGTGAAGTACTGAGTCATGATTTACAGTTGGCTAAAGCCGAAGCATTATGGGCCATGAAAGTTGCTAAGGACAATATGTCTTTTGTTGCATGCACTGAAACAGTTGAACTTTTCAAAGAAATGTTTCCTGATTCTGCTATTGCAGCCAAAATGCAACTTAAAAAAAAAAAAAAGTTGCTTATGTGATATCACATGGATTGCCAAAATATTTTGAAGAGGATTTGAAAAAGACATTGCATCTAGTAGCCCAGGAAAGGTTACTATAGCATTTGATGAAACTACAAATACACAAGTGAAACGGCAGTTGGATGTGTATCTCAGGTACTGGTCTTCAGAAATAAATTCAGTTTCTTGCCGATACCTAACAAGCATTTTTCTGGGTCATGCAACAGCAGATATTTTGCTAAAAGAAATTCTTGATGTGTTATCATCCTTCAATATTTCGTTGAACAGAATTATTTGTGTATCCATGGACAGCCCAAATGTAAATAAGTGCTTTTTACGCAAATTCAATGAAGTTGTAAAACAAGAAACAGGCCAGAAATCTTTGGAACTAGGTTTTTGCAACCTGCATGTTGTTAGTAATGCATTTAAAATTTTTTTGACAAGCTTAAATATAGATTTTGACGAATTTGCTACTGATATACATTACTTTTTAAAGAGTAGTGCTGCAAGACGAGAGGATTATAAATCTGTCAAGGATATAACATTGGTCACAGCCAAATTTCTTTTGCGTCATGTCAGCAACAGATGGTTAACCGTTGGTTCTGTAGCCCAGAGGCTCTTGGATCAATGGCTAAATATTACAGGATATTTTTTAAACTTCTTGCCATCTCAAAAAATATTTGAAAAACAACTACGCAATTCAGCAAGGTATAAAAGAATTCACTGTTTCCTAAAAAATGAGCTAACTCCTTGCTATTTAGCATTAATTTCATTTTCACACCAAAATTTTGAAAAGTTTTCATTATGTTATCAGAGTGAAGAACCAAAAATACACCACTTATATTCTGATTTAAATACTTTAATGAGGAATGTTATGGCTCAGTTTATCCAAGATGATGTTATTGCAGGGAAATTTGGAGAAGACCTAAAGAATGTAGATTTTGAAAACAAAAATTCATGGAAAAAACTAGGGGAGTTAGAAGTTGGTATGAAGACAAAAAATCTCCTCAGGAATGTTCAGGAGACCAGGCAGAAATTATTTCTCTTAGATGTAAGATCATCACTAATTGCAACCACAAAATATTTAAAGTCAAATTTGCCATTCTGCAATCAAAAGCTAAGAGACATAGAAGTTTTAAAGGTAAAAGAACCAAAGAAAGAGTCAACTCAACTTTCAGTCACTGAAGGAAGGACTTTCTGAAATAACCAGAATTTCAAGTGTTTTGCATCTTTCTGAGGAACAAATTGATAGAGTAAGAGAAGAGTGGAAACTTTTAAATTGCGATAAGCCAACTCTAGATGAACTAGTGAAATTTTCAGAGGAAGGGCATATTCCAGTGCGGATTGATCATTACTGGCGTAATACATTTGGTATTAAAGACTCTAGCAGAAAAGAAAAATACTCAAATCTTGCTAAACTCATCAAGTCAATTTTAGTTTTACCTCATGGTAATGCTGATGCAGAAAGGGGATTTTCGGTTAACACTGCTCTGTTAAGGAAGGACAAGGCTAACTTAAAAGACTCAACTATAACATCATTAAGAATAGTTAGAGGGGCCATTAAACACTATGGATATGTAAGTAAAGTTCCCATAACAAGAAATTTGTTAAATAGTGTTCGTGATTCACATAAATTTTATAAAGAGTATGTTGATAAGCTGAAGGAAGAAGAATCAAAAAAGGTAAAAGAAAGGAAGCAGAAAGAGAGGGAAAATAAGGAAAAGCAGCTAGAGAAAAAAGAAAAGCTGAGTTTGATGACAAAATAAAAGAAAATGATGCAGAAATAAATAGGCTTAAAAAAGATAAAGAAGCCTCCCTAGCAGTAATTCAAGAGGGAACAGAAAGAATGAGAAAAGCTGTAGAAAAACAAAATACTGTTGAAATAGCAGTTGCCTCTAACTTGATCATACAAGGTTTAGCTGAAATAAAGAAAACTGAAAGTAAATTAGTTGTGGTGGAAGCAGAAAAAGATAGGCTTATCAGGAAAAGGTTAAAACAATAATATGAAAAAAGTAATTCAGTGAACAATTGTACATAGTTCTTGGTTTTCAATTACCTTTTTAGGATATTATAATTTAATGTGAAACCTGAAAACTTTGCTGTGAAAATCGTGAATTGCTTCTGGTTTAACAGCATATTAATGTTCAAAGTGAAACTTGAATGTGGTAAATATACTTGAATATGATAATAACACGTGAAAAGATAAGAACTGAACATTAGAAGTAAATCATACTTAAACTTTAGACATTAGACGTTATGCAAAAAATTTGGGTGTGAACTTCGACCATATATACTAATGGACTGCGCATTGGCAATAGCTGCATCAAAGCCGCCATGGCTCCAACATTGGGCACGTCATCATCAGACTCCAAATTTCGTGTAAAAATGCTGTTATGATTACTAATTTACGCTGCAGAACTTCAGTGTTTTCGGTGTATTATGTGAATGCGCCTCATATATAATGAAAACTCTTCAGGTAAGTTTACTTATGAGCTATATACATGCATGATCGGGTTGTTTACATTTCATGATTTATAATGTGATGAACATTTGCGAAGAATTTGGAACATGCATTCCATTTTTTTTTCTTAAGTTACTATATTTTTATATCAATAGCTGCACGTTTCTGGTTAAGTAATTGAACTTTATTGACTTAGGTATTTAATTCGTTTCTTACCCATGAAAAATCATAGAACTTCCTTTACTATATCGCTCAGAGCAACCATAAGCACAGCAGGTGTAACCCATCTTTTTGACTGATGTCATGTGATTTTATGTTGGAGCCAGAAATTTTGATGTCATGCGCAGTCTATCAGTATATATGGTTGAGAGGTGTGAAGCAAACTCTTTACAATGTATACAAAGTTGTTTTACTAGATGTATACAAATATAAATCTATTTGAATAAAGCTCATATTGAGAAATGGCTTCCTAGTTTAATTGAATTAATAATCTAAAGCAACTTATGGGAATTTACTAGGAATTTTTTTCCATTTATAGCAAATTTTCGGAGAAAACTCTTCTCCTTCTTCAGGCTCTCTTGTTGTTGTCACTTTTTGCTTGTCACTATCATGGTTACGGTTTACCTTGACGGTTACGGTTAACCTTGACGGTTTAGGTTATTTTTCAACAAATCCTGCCAGATGTTAGGCAGGGAAAATCCTTTGCAGTCATTGATGATGGAATTTTGATTTTTCTCAATCTCTATTCTTTCTTTCAGTTTTCTTTTTTGGAAATTGCTTTGGAAACTGATTACTTTAAGGGAATTCCAATCCATGCTGTGCCCAGTTTCTCTAACATGCCTATCTAATCCAGTCTTGTTGGAGCAATTTTTTATAGCTGCTTTATGCTCAGCTATAGCCTGAAGAAGGAGAAGAGTTTTCTCCGAAAATTTGCTATAAATGGAAAAAAATTCCTAGTAAATTCCCATAAGTTGCTTTAGATTATTAATATAAATCTAGTTTTTATTGAAATACACTCCTAAAATTTTCCTAAAATTTTTCTAAAAATTCCTAAAATTCCTACCTAAAATTTTCCAGAAGTATGCTATGATCCCTGTAATAGGTCTAAAGGTCTTTGCCTCTTGGTAATTTAACTTACCTGGCTTGGGAATAAATATTACCTTAGCCTGTCTCCAAGCACTTGGTATATAACCAAGCGCAAGGTAGGCCCGGTAAATTTTACACAAGAGTGGAGTAATTATCTCCAGTCCTTGTTGCATTAACATGGGAATGATACCATAACATCCAGGTGATTTATATGGTTCAAAAGAATTAATGGACCACTTAATCCTAGAATAATTGGCCACCTCCCTGGCAACCCTCCAGTCCTCCTGTTTTGCACGTCGGGGCTCAAGGTTAGCTGGGCGTACGCCAGTGGGGTCAATTATGTTTGAATCTGGAAAGTGTACACCTAGCATTTCTGTTAGTGTTTCTTTACCAGTTTTTGTGAAGCTCCCATCAAACAGTTTGATGGTGTTCAGGCTATTTGCATTGCCCTTAGTCATGATTTTCGTAAATCTGGCAGTACTGAGAGTACCTGAAATGCTTCCACAGAAATCTCTCCAAGAGGCTCTTTTGCCTCTCTAATTGCTTTGTTGTACTGCGTGAGGGTAGTCTTATATGCTGTCCGCTCACCAGTACGTTTGGCTTTATTAAGAAGCCTTCTAGTTTTGCCTCTGAGACTGCTAAGCTGTTTATTCCACCAAGGAACTTGCCTTGGTAAGCTAGCAGTCTTGGCCTGACAGTTTTGGTGATAAGATTCGAGAATAGATTGTTGCAACTGGTCAGCAGCTAACTCGAGATCCAACATTGCGCACATGTTATTCCATGCCTTCAATATGTTCCACCAGATCATCCCTGAAGCCAACCCAGTTGGTCCTTCTGGGATTTCCGACTTGCACCAGCTGTTGTCTTACATCGGCAACTGAAAAGCAAATATATCTATGATCAGACAGTGAAGGTTCACTAGATACATGCCATTTAATAATGCGCTCTAAAATGTTAGCACTACAGAGGGTGAGGTCAATGACTTCACTTCTATTAGAAACAATAAAAGGGGGCTCATTGCCTCGATTAAGAATATAAAGTTTAGTATTTACCAAATATTCCAAAAGGCTGTCCCCCTCGTCTTTTGCTGTCACTGCTCCCCCACATGATATGGTGAGCATTGGCATCACAGCAGAGGATGAGGCGTCTTCCACTTGACTCACAAAAGTGGACAATATTTCTTACCTCCTGAGAAGGAGGTGGTTCAGGTTCATCATATGGTAAGTATGCAGAGACAGCAAACAGCTCTTCTCTGCCACTATCAGATGGCATAAAAAGTTTAATCACGGTTGTATCACCTGCATAGATGCCAACTAGTACGGATTTTTGGTTGCTGTTACGGTAGTACGGAAACACCACTGAAATTACGGAAAATCGTCATTTGATTTAATTTTCTGAGATAGAAAGCAAATTTTCATCAACTTAAAATTTTTTGTTGGTGCTTCAAGTTTTTCTGGGGGAAAAAAAATTAAATGCTACATTCAGGGCTGCCAGACCTGCGCCAGTCCACGCCAAAACGTTGTTCTTGCGCCATTCTGCTAAAAAATCGCCATTTCGACGAAATCTGAGCCGATTTTGCGCCAAAAGTTAAAATTTACCGGTCATTGATATTTTAGCGTTATCTTATGACATTCGAAATCGATTCAGCGGTTAATTCGTACGTGAGATTCTTCCGCGGATTCGCGGAGTCCCCTCCGTTTTTTTTTTTTTTTGTCAGTTTCGAGTTTGATGCAAAAACGAAGAAATTTTCGGGATATTAGTTTTGGGGGGAGGGGTCGTATTCCGTCTGGGGACGTTGTTTTGTCTTTTTAAACGTTCGGAAACGGAAGTTAAACGAAGTGCAGATTTTTCCCGTAATCGTATTTTTTGTTCTCTCGCGATGTTGCTTCTGTTCAGTACTGTTAAATATAATTTCATTGCATAATTTCAGCTTGAAATTGTAGACAACGATTTCTGAAAACGGAAGTTGGGCCGCCCGAGAATTTCCCCGTAATCTTCGGTGACGAGATTCCCACGCTGATTCGACGAATTCCGTCTTTTTTTGCTATCATTTGGACCATGTACAAAATCGAGGCATAACTGAACTTAAATTTTGGGAGGATTAATGGCGGCGGGGGGGTCGTTTTCTCCGTCGGAGGACGGAATTTCATCCTTCGAAAACGGAAAGTAGACGGAGGTAAGATTTCTCTGGTAATCGTAATTTTTTTCTCGCGATGTTTCCTCTAACCAATATTGTTAGATATCATTTTATTCCATAAATATTTGTATTTCAGCTTGAAAATGTTGGATAAATTTCCGAAAAGTGAAGTCAATTCAGCTTGAAAATGTTGGATACATTTCCGAAAACTGAAGGCTTGAAAAACCGTTATTTCAAGCCATGTTTCCCGATTCAGCGATCGCAGAAAAATGTTCGTGTGGAAAAACCAAGGCTACTGCACTAATTCAGCACATGACCAGTGTTTCTACAAGTAACATCGCATCTGAAGTAAAAAAAAATCCTTTTTCTCTATCTACGGACGGAAGTAATGATGCTCAAGCAAATAAAATGTATCCCATTACAATAACATATTTTGACGAAAAAATAGGGAAAAATTCAACTGTTTTGTTATCTTTGGTTGAATCAAGTAATAATACAGGTGAAGGAATATTCAACGTTTTGAACAATGAGTTTGTTAAAAAAATATCTCATGGAGCAACTGTGTGTCATTTTCCTGTGACAATGCTAACACTATCATAGGTCAAGTAGAGGGTGTTGTTTCTCACATAAAGAAGGTTCAGCCTGCAATCATAGTGCAGTGATGTTCATGCCATTTAGTAAATTTAGTTGCACAGAAATCTGCTACTCAACTGAAAGGATTTAATGTTGAGCAGTTTCTGATACAGTTGTACTTTTTTTTTTTTTGAGAAAAGTTCAAAGAGGAAACACAATCTAAAACTGAGTCAAGCTGTTTGTGGTACTAAACCACACAAAATTGTAAAGCATGTCAATACTTGCTGTTTATCACTTTTGGAATCCATTGACATAATTTTAGAGCAGTGAGAGGCTGTAGAACATTATTTTAGTGACAACAAAGAAGCTAATTCACAGTATAAGAACCTTGCAAGTATGATTGGAAATCCTTCATCTAAACTTTGTCTTTTTTATCTGCTACTCTTCCTTTGTTTACATCTGTTAACGTGTTCTTGTAGCAGGAAGCTCCGCTTGTGCATTTATTAAAAAGAAAACTTCATAGTCTGTTATCTGAATTGCTTGTACGATTTATCAAGCCATCGATTGGCATTTGATGTGACAGCAACATCTCTTGCAGATGGAAATTTTGAAAGAAGGAGAAATAAAAAAAAAAAAAAAAAAAAAAAACGTGATCTTGTAATTGGGTCAAAAGCAAGATCTTATATAGGCACAACTGCAGATCTGAGTGAAGACACAGTGGCTACTTTTTATTCTGAGATAAGGGAATTTTACAAGGCAGGCTGCAATTACATTTTAAGAAAATTTCCATTTAATGATGAATTTCTGAGTCATGCTGAAATTGCAGATGTAACATTAAGGCAAAGTGCTTCTTTTGCATCAGTCCAATATATGTGTTTCATGTTTCCAGTTTTGAAACCAGAAGAATCTGAATTTACTCAATACCAGTTTGAAAATTTTAACTGTGCTGTTACTTCTGGGAGAATGGATGAAGTGTGGCACAGAATTTCTTTAATGAAAAATGAAAGTGGCCAGTTAAAGTATGAATCATTAAGCAAAATTATGAAAATGATTTTAATAGTCCCTCATAGCAATGCAAGTACAGAAAGAATTTTCAGTATTGTGAAAAAAACCCATGAATGATTCAGACCTAATTTAAGTACTCATGTGCTGTCTTCTTTATTAGTAGAAAAAATAAACAGCATTGCACACAGTGAACTAACTATGTTATCAGAAGAAGTTTTTGCAAAGTGAACTAAGGAAGGCCAAATTGGCAACTACAGCCAGTTTATCATAATAATTTGGCAATATTCCAAGGAATAATTTTTCTTCATGTCTCTGGAGGTAATTTATTATATTTTTCTGGTAGACAGTATTTAAAATTTTTCCACTAGCAAATTATTTTTTATTGTATTATTATTATTATTATTTTGTTAATACTTAATAGTTCTGACAGATTAAAATTTGTTGCAGTGTTAAATACTCAAATTTGGTGCTGTAGACTGGATTACTGAAAATTACTGAAAAAGGAACATGTTGGTTACTGAAAACTACTTTTAGAGGTTGGCATCTATGCACCTGTGGTAAACTCAGGAAGTGGCATAGCATGATGTCTCTTGCTCACTAGTATACAGGTACTTGGTCTCCTACTTGATGTATTATAGAAGACAGCAAAGCCTGCTCCTTGTAAGCCCAGGATCTTTCCATTATGTGTCCATGGCTCTTGAATGAAAGCCAGATCAACATCCTCTGCAGCCAGTCTGCAGCATAAAGCAGCAGATGCAGACCGACTAGGGTGGAGATTGATCTGGATACATTTCATGCAGTTCTCCATTATGGGATTGGTATGGAGACTAAGTGGTAGGAAGGATCAGCCAGGTCAGGACCCCCCCGTGGGTGCTGGAAGCGGAAGCCAGCTCCACACCTTCGGGATACCACCCAGGCCGATCACATCCACCTCCATAGTCTCTCCCCCCCCTCCTCGCAGCTGGACCTGATTCCTTCCGTTTCCAGACAATGGCCAGGGGAAGACAATGCAGTTGTTTCTGGTTCCACAACTGCAGCTTCTTCCTTTGAAGTGCTAGGGACCTCAAGCCACTCGTTCGGGAAAGTATAGTACTTTGAATTGACCCTTATCGATTCCAGTGTAGGCAGTGAACTTGGCTTCAGCCGATTCCCTGTCCACCTGGAAAATCTACCTAATGGGATCTTGTACCCGATCCAACACCCTCCAGTGGTTTGTATGCAAACTGTTTTTGTAAGCACACAACCTCCTGCAGAGGATGTTTAATACTTGGTCCAAACATCCTTTGTCCTGAAGGCAACCTTGATCGGTTTTGGAAATTCACTGGCCCTCATCACCTTGAGCCCAGTGCCCTTTAAAACCTTATCATTTTGGTCAAAGGCTGATGTTAGCCATTGTCCTGTTCCCTCATTCTCACAAAGATAAGCAAGGGCTCCAGAGTTCAGGGAAAAGTTCTTGATATGCGATAGAGGCTCTCCTACTTGAGAACCATCCACAGGCCTCAAACGCTCCTCTTGAATAGTCCCAACCTCACTGTCATCAAGCCACTCGTTCAGAAAATTCTCCTTCACGATGGTCATCCTGACAGTGGAGACAGCCTCACCATAATTGCTGGGACGAGACTCGTCCCTACTCCTTTGGTTGGCTTCCTCACGGCTGGAGAAGGAGTAGAGAGAACAGATCTCTGCCTCTTGCCCTTCTTGTCCACCACAGGCGTAGAAGTGTCTACAGATGTGGGTCCCACTGAACTCTACTCCTTGTCAGTTTGACCCTTCATCTGCCTTGCCAGTTTCCTCCTGATGTTGCGCTTAGCAGTGTTACTAAGTCGTAACCCTTCCTTGCTGTTACCAGCCTCACTAGCAACCGCAGACTCTTTTGGCAACCCGGTATTACCTGCTGCCTCCAGATGTCTTGGTTACTTGTGTGAATCAACTTCCTCCACCTTAGCCTGAGAGGTGTCCCCAGAGCAACTGGGCCTCACCTCAAGATCAACAGATCCCGGCCTTGGCTGGGAAGATGTTGCTTTTATAGGTTGGGTACTGAATGAGTCCCAACTCAGGGTTTGTAGCAGTTAAAAAGGATTCCATATTTGGTCCCACAAAACTGGAGGAAAATAACAGGTCACCACCCGGTAATCCTCCTATCCCGGGTAGAAGGCTAATTATGACAGGGTTTTGCCTGGTGCCCTGAAGGGATCGTTTACGATACTGATGTTTTACTACCTCAGTACCATTCAGCCCTCAGCACAATACCTTACGCCTTTGCTTAGGTAGACCAGAGCCTCAGTTAGCCAGCATGTTTCGGACGCTCCAAAAATAGGAGCTACTGTGAACCACAGCACCTAATCCACTTGTTTCCAATACCCCACGACGAGGATGTTGAGGTTGGATTTCTGGGGGCATGGATGGGTATAAGGATGTTATGTCAAGGCTCGTTAATATATCATGGTCATTCAAAACCATGCTTCTAGTCCTATTTATGAAGTCTTGTGTTGAACTAAGGGTGTGCTGAGAGGATGGAAGGTATTTCTTGAGGAAAACTGATAATTATTTCTCCACATAATATGTGGGGGCTCTGATTTTGGAGATAATGGGTCTCTCTTTGTGTCCTGGTTTGTGGTGTTTGAGCCGACCAAACAGTGATTGTATCGATGGTCCCAAAGGGGTGACGGCTGCTTTCTTGATGCTTTCTGGCAAGCTAGCCCACTTTTTCATCCCTTGTATTTTGGATACCAGGTTATTCGTCGGGTTGGTAGCAACTTCGATTGACACTGACTCGGTGATAAACATCTTTAGCTCGTCGTCCTAATTTTACCTATTCATAATGTCGATCTGATTTGATTTATCGGTTAGTGTTATTGCCAGCTCTTCCGTCCTTCATAAGTCCTTAAGACCAACCACGCTTGGGCATCTGGTTTTATGCCTGTGGCTAAACTTCTCTTCAGTTTTTTGGCTGCTAAATGTCTCACTGCGTCCTGTTCAGAAGTGGGGAGTCTCTATGGTTGATGTTGATTCCAGGTTCGGAATGATTTTCTTTATGTTGAGTTTTGCTCTGGGGCAAAATTTTGGGCCTTGTGTTAAGATATTCGTTTCCTCTGCAGTGAGCTCTTTCTCGGAAACATTTACAATAGGAACCTTGTACTCCATGGGGCAGTGTTGCTGTCCATTAGATAAATCGCACAGTTTTCTGCTGTGCTTCTCTCTCATGACCAATTCACATCTTTCCACTAACATGTGTTCTAGTCATCCATTCGTCAACAGTGATGGCCTCTGTGCTATGATGTACGTCACTGTACTAATGGAATACTTTAGCTCCATTCTTTTTCTTTGTACCAAAGATACTAACATTCCGACGCAGACCTTGCAAGAATTCTGGAGACAAACCAATGCCTTGCATCCAACACTTAAATTCACCCTAGAAAGGTAAACTGAAGGAAGACTACCATCCCTAGTTGTTGAATTACGTAGAAACCAGAATGGTCAACTTGACACAATGGTATACTACAAACCAATAACAGAACCCAACTTTATCGCACCCAATTATGTATCACCAAGTTCAACTAAAATGGCAGCATTTAGGACTTATTTTGAAAGAGCTTTCAACATCTGTTCCAGCATAGAAGCAATGAACAAAGAGATATCGGGTATCATCAGTAAAGGCACTGCAGCTGGTTTCCCCGAGCATGAGTTAAGAGTCCTGCAAAAAATCCAAGCAAGGGATCGTACAACTCCCAAAGTGAAAGGAGATAATTTGCTTTACACCGGATCTGTACCATATATCCCCAAATTCTCTAACGCCTTCAGAAGCCTAATGTGATGCCATGGTCTTCGCATTGGCATCAGATTACCCAACAACATACACAAAGCAGTGATGAACACGCACAGAAACCCAGACAGGAAATCGGAAGCAGGAGTATATGAGATACCTCTGAAGTACCAGAACGGTTCATCAAAAATTTACATCAGAATGATGAAAAGGTCAGTTGCATTAAGGGCTAAGGAGCATATGAGAGACATCAGATTAGGTAAGACCTTAACTGCTGTGTCTAAAGAAGTAGCACAAAGAAACACAGTCCTGTTATGGGATAAAATGAAGATAATTGCGCCATATACTGTCTACAAGGGCACACTGATCCAAGAAAGTATTGAGATCTCCACGCATCTGTACGCATGCAACAATACCTAATCTGTTGACATCCCGTCCGCGTGGAGGAACATGCTGTGGTAATATTCGACACAAAAGGAAGCCAGTTTATCGTCTCATGCCTCGAGCATCAAAATTCAAAATATGACGTCCTTGACCACCATGTTTTCGAAATTTTATGTTTATACTCGTCAGAACTGTTAGTGACGTTTGCAGTCCTTGAGAATCCTCCTGGTTAGAGAGCGAAAGCTTGGGAGATACAGTTCAAAATGAAATACAAGGAAAAAAGTGTATCTTCACACCAATAAATGGAGTTTTATACAGATTGTTTGTTATATTGATGAAATGTTCACTGGAAATTTTTTACAGATTTCAATTCTTAAAAGTTGGCAGGTTTGCTGAAGGAGTCATGAGATGTTGCAGTGCCTGCTGATCAGTCTTACTTCATCAAATGTGATTTTTCACCCGAGATATGATGTGAGCTGATGCACTATCCTGCATGAATATGATTGTGTGCAGCAGCTTTTCTTTTTGTAAACATGTTAAAACGTTTTCATGTAGGAATTTCAAGAAGCCCTCCACATTTACTGAGCAGTTCTTGCAGCCACCTTATTGGTGTGAAAAAGGTCCTAGAATGATAGACTTGTTGAAGCCACACCAAACTATCGATGTGTATGCATGTGAATTACCCTTTGCCCAAATTTGACAATTAGGTGTGCTAACCATCCTGTGTAATGTGTCCACAACACATTTAACAACCATTTGGGTTCATCTGCCATCTTTGTTGGCATCCACTTGCCAGATTCCACCCATTCAGTGATGCCTCTTTGTAAAAGTTGCTGTTCAGATTGCAGCTTGTATAGGCACACTGTGATGGATACAACTTATGATTTCAGATGTCCAGGTATCTTGCAACTTCATGGGCACTGCTTGTCCTGCTCATAGTAAGCCACTGTGCTGGCACAGAACTCAGATAACAGTGATCTCTTGCAAAGGTGATCTAACAAGCTTCTAGTTTCATCAGATTGTCTCACCAGACACTGCAATCTGAAGAACAGCTGATGGGTTCTAAACCTCAGAGTTTTTTCTGTGACTGGAACTCTCTTAATGCTGCTGTTGCCGATTCCCTGGTGTCATAATAAAACTTTACTAATGGTGCCATATCTGGCATTGTCGACATTGTAATGCTGAACCTCCTCCAACAACATTATCGCTAACATAGTGACCTGAGCTACACTATCTACCAACAAGTAATTGGACACCTGTGATAGCAAAGGAAAACAGTTTATTCACCTTCAATAGTTGGTGGAGCCTCCACGAGCGGCGATTACAGCTGCGACCCTCCGGGGCATACTCTGAACCAGGCATTGTACGATGGCTAGCAGTATTTTCTTCCACTCGGCTTGGAGAAGACAGGACAGTTCCTTCACCGATTTCGAACGGTGTGGGCACCCCTTAAGTCGACGCTAAAAACTCGTCCCAGAGGTGGTTGATAGGGTTAAGGTCCGGGCTCTGCGCAGGCCAGTCCATTCGATTAACCCCATTTCCACCATACCAAGCCATGGTGGACCTCACAACATGACAGGTGGCATTGTCATCCTGAAAGTAACATGGGTTCACCCCGTAAAACTGCCACAACATAGGAAGCGCATGATCATCCAAAATGGTGCAGTAGGTCTCCGCGTTGAGTCTACCAGGAATTGTGACCAAGGGTCCTGTGCCATACCAGGAGAAACACCCCCATAGCATAATTCCACCGCCGCCGAACTTCACAGTTGGCACAATACATTCCGGCAGGAGGCGTTCTCCAGGCAGACGCCAAACCCAGACCCTGCCATCCGAACGGTAGAGGGTGAACCTTGTTTCGTCGCTCCAGAGAACCTGTTTCCACTGTTCAACGGTCCACTGTCGACGTTCTTTGCACCACGTTAGCCGAGCAGCGCTATTGGACTTGGTGATCAAAGGCTTGTGGGTGGCAGCACGTCCATGATAACCGAGCAGATGGGCTTCCTTACGGATGGTATTCATCGAAAGAACACTCCCAGATGCCTGTTGAAACTCCTCGCGGATGTGGCCCATCGATTTGGTGCGGTTCTTCCGAATGTCTCTAACTCCCAGTTTTGTGGGTCTGCCGGGTCGGGGCACATTCTGACAGTCACCTCATCTTCCACTTGCCAATCACGTAGGCCACTGTCGATTTTGGGTACTTCAACTCGCTGGATATGTCACGTATGGATCGGCCATTTCTGTGATACCCGACGATTACACCTTTCTCGAAATCGGAGAGCTCAGAACTGCGTGGCATCTTGCATACGACTGGTTGCGTTGTTGTTTCCCACACAATATTTAACTGCGGCGGCTGTGACGTGTATCAGGACCGCAGATATCGTCGATTGCAGGGGTGTCAAATTACTTTTTGGTAGATAGTGTACTTTGATTGTGAGCAGATAGATGGGGTTAAGAAAACGAGATGCTGCATCTATTCGACTATTGCTTGTTTGTACCAGGAATACATCAAAATTGGCAACTGCCCAAGGGTAATGTGGCCTTGAATGGACCATTGTGTTAAAGATGACCTCTACCTCTCCTGTATTGTAACATCAAAATGGAGGACCACAAGCAAGGAAAATGTCATCTTGAACAACACACCTATAAAGGTTTATGCAAAGACCATTCAACATATGATGGCATGACTGGGCTATGGCAACTGATGCCCACACAGAGTAGCCTTGTTAATAGCACACACTGGGCTCTGCAGCTGCAGTGAGCAAAGAAATGTTGGCACTTGTCTGTGTGAGACCAAAACTGGTTGCTTGGTCCAATGAATTGAGGTGTTTACTATAACACACTGACATGGTGGTGCATGTGTTGCATAGACCACAAGAGATTTTGGACTCCAACTGTCAGTTTCGGGTGTCAAAGCTGGTGGAGGTGGTGTAATGCCCTGGGGCATGTTTATGTGTGCCACCTTCGGTCCCCTTTTACTTTTGAAACCACCATCACTGCATAAGACTTTTGATGTACTCAACGACCACTTGTTCGTGGCTATCCATTGCCCACGCTAGGACACCATTGTTCTGCAAGGTGATGTCCCATCTCGTCATCCCTGTTTGGTAAAGTACTGGCTGGAGAAGCATTCCAGTGAGTTCACTTCCCTTGAATGGTCCTCTCACTCTCCACATTTCAGCCCAGTTGAGCATCTGTGGTACACAGTAGAACAACTCGTTTGAGCTTGAAACCCACCACCTACAGTTCTCAGTACTTAAACCCACCACCTACAGTTCTCATGTTCTGGAAAAATGGGCAGCAATACCATCCAAATGTTTTCAACACCTGGTAGCCCATGTCACAAAACGTTCCTTCTGTTGTGAAGGCAAAATGTGAGCCCACTTGTTATTAAGCATGTGTGTGTGTGTATGTGTGTGTAATAAATTACCCTTTCAGTGTAACTATATAGGTATTTAAACTTACTTTCTTTTATGGCAGTTAGATAAGATAGTTGAAAGAAGAATATATGGGGGAAATTGGTGAATCCGCCTACTAAGTTAGTAATAAGATAGAATGCAGTTATTGTTGCGGAGGTGGGTACATCTTCCGTAAAAGAAAAAAAAGTTAACAAGAGCACTTTGAGATGGTTTGAATATGTGTGTTGAGTGGTAGATGAGAGATTACCTAAATAGGTGTTAAATTGTGCTGTACCAGGCAACAAACAGAGAGGCAGTTTTAGAATAAGGTGGATTAAAGGTATAAAATTGTTCATTAGTGATGGGTAAACTTTTAATTATATGCACCAAAAAAAAAAAAAAAAAAAAAAAATTACATGCAGTATTCTATCAACGCAGTTTTATTTTGTTTTTCGTTCCAGTTTTTCATATGCTGATATAATCTTATCTCTATATTATATTTAGTACTGCCTATGTAATAAACATGCTATCATGAATTGGAATTTCATATGCACCTGCTGTTTTTAGTGATGTTACATTATCTCTTGTATTGGAGAGGATTCTTTTTATATCATGCATCTTAATTCCTATATTCATATCATATCTTCTACAGATTTTTTTGTAAAACATCAGTTATTTGTGGTATATACGAAAAGGAGCCTCAAAATGAAATTGATTTATCATTCCTTTCCGGTATCATTATATTTTTGTTAGTTGAACTGAATTGTTTAATGATGTTTTCAATTGTTGCCTATCTAAATCCATAATCTATTTCCAATCTCTTTATTCATTGTAAGTTCCAGGTATGGGTATATGCTCTCTTTATATAAGATCGTAAAGCTGATGGTTTATAACAGTTAGGATAGTTCTAGTTGGCCGTTATTATATTTGGAATGAAAGTCAGTTTTTTATATACTTCATGTTGTATTTCTGTTGCATTATTTTTATAAAATAAGATATTTTAAAAAGGTAATTTTCCATTTTTTTTTCAAATTCAATTGTGATATTAATCTCTGGGCATGTATTGTTATTTGTTTCAGCAAATTCCTTCAATTTTTCAATGCCATGCTGCCGAAATATTAAAATTTCATCAACATATCTGCAAAAAATGACTGGTATAATTGTATTATTATCAGTCATTATTCTTTTTTCAATATCTTGTAAAATCACTTTGGATAGAATGCTGGAGAGTGGTTAACCCGTGAGGCTCCTCGTAGGAAACTTTAATATCAATTCACACTGAATTGATCAATGGCCTGATGATACGTGACTACCCGTTTTGTACACCAGGCTGACTCGCGGAATCAAGCATCCATCTTGTCTTCTTTGCTACAGCGCTATGCTATCAACTCACGGTAAGATCACTTACCTTGCATCTGTTTGATAAGTGTCGTAATCCAATAAGATCCTGCTCGAACCTTCTTCTGATGATAAATAATCCACTCATGATGACACACACACACACCATTTCTTGTAGATAACTATTTAATTACAAACACAACCACAAAACACATAATTCTAAGAAAAATTTTCAATGACACACATCTTCCATCTCACTACAATGGCTCCGCTGCTCTCTCTCTGCCACGCTGCTGCCATCTATCGAGCAACTCAAAAAATAGTTCAGTCTGAAACTCTACATCCTCCCACCTTTAATTTGGTTAAGACAAATCAAACAAATAAAGTGGATCAGTAGGTGAAGTACAGTTATAGATTTAGCCGTTCCAGCGGTTTAAGTCTTCAACCAGTTCTTGAACTCCCCGTCGGAGATTCACATACTGTCAGATCGTCTTCAGAGCACATTTCTAATGGATAGAGTTTCGGAAGTGGCCAGAGCAAAATACCTCCTTGTGTCTTAACTTGGGCCACCTGGTGACGGCCGTCTATTCCAGGAAAGAGTTTCTCAATCCTAGCCATAGGCCAGTGTATCCGTTTTTGATTATCCATTCTGACCAAAACCACATCCCTGACCTTGAAATCTAACTTCTTCTCAGTCGCTTTCAAAATCAATTGTCCCAAATATTCTTTACGGAACCGACTACTCAGTTGATCATGAAGCTTTTAGCAGTAAGCCACTCTTCCCCACAGTCTATTTCAACTGATATAGTCAAAGTCTGGCACACCAATTTCTCTTACTTCTTGAAGGAACATGGAAGGTGTTAGAGGTGCCAAGTCTTCGGATTCAGTAGAAATACAAGTAAGGGGCTGACTATTAATCACCTATTAATTTAGTAAGGGGCAGACTATTAATCACAGATAACTGTGACTAGATCTTCATAATTCACGGATGAGCATCCTAAAACTTACTAGCAGAGCTTTCATGGAGCAGATAAAATGCTCCCAACATCCTTCCCACCAAAGAGCTGCATGAGGATTAAATCTCCACTGAATGGGTTTCAGCTTATCACATACCATGATCCCAGTTCAGGGCTTTCAGGGCATTGTCTGTCCCCGTAAAATTTGTTTTGTTATCAGAATCAATGATCATAGGCCTTCCTCTCCTAGCTATAAATCTTTGGAGAGCTTGAATGAATGCTTCTGTGCTAAGCGACTTAGTGTCTTCTTAGTGGACTGCTCTGTAAACGGTACATGTATATAGCATGACCCAAACTTTTAATCTCCCACGGAGTAGAAGAGGGCCACAAAGATCGACTCTGCAGTTTTCAAAAACTGCCGCATCTCTTACGCGATCCAGTGGTAGGTGAACTGGTACTGTGGTAGGTGCTTTAGCCGAGAACCTTTTACACTTTACACACTTGGAAATGATGCCCTTGACGGTGCGGTTAAATTTGAGAATCAAAAATTTCTCTCTAAGGTTGGTAACGAGCATTTGAACGCCTGCATGACAATTGGACAGATGACAGTCTAATTAAACAAATAACTACATGATGTTTACTTGGGAGCAAAATAATGTATCTAAATGAGAACTCTTCCTCTCTGGCAGTAATTTTACTCTTGACTCGTATTAATTCGTTGTCGTCTTTGAACACTGCAAGACTTGTTTTCGGCAAGTTTCTTTCGAGCACAGATTTTTATTGCACAATATGCCATAAGTGAATTTTGGCGTCTTCAATTTCGGCTGCACTCAATGTCTTTGACGTTTCAAATAACTCAGCTGACTTCTCTTAACGAATCTTCGGATCCAGGCTACAATTCTAACAATGTGGGAGAACCTTGAGAATTTCTCAAAAATCGTCGAATTCTGTGGTTGGATAACCAAGGACATTGTTTTCCATTTTCGCTGTTCAGAGCTAATCAATTCTTCTTCAACAGTATTATCACCGCTTGGCCAATTTTCGAGTGGGCTCTTCAACCCTTCGGGACCCTCCCACCACCTGAACCTTACGAGCTAATCAGAACTGTCATCCCTCGATGTGAGGTCTGCAGGGTTCGTGCTTCCAGGAACATGTATCCAGTCATCAAAGTTGGTGACCTTATGAATTTCTTGAACTCGATTATGTACGAACGTGCCCCACTGATCCATTCTCTTAATCCAAGCCAGGATGGTTGGTAGAATCCATCCAGTATCTCACCAGAGCTATTTTGGTGTTTTGCGCTTCTAGCACAAATCTTGCAAGACGAGCTCCAAGTGTGCAGGCAAGTAGTTCCAACCTTGGGATAGTAATTTTTTAGGGGAGAAAGGTACGATTTAGTTCCCAACAAGTGGACTTCCATTCCCATGAACGTCTCACAACATAAGAAGATTGCAGTAGCATAGGCATTCAGACTGGCGTCTCAAAACACATGAAGAGACCAACCTTTGGGATCCCCAAACCCTACTCTTCGAGAAAATTTTGGTTCATTTAGTGAGTTCAATTCCTCAACCCGTTTGAGAAATTTAAGTTGCTGTTAGTTCAGCAAGAGATCTTGACTCAATTTTGCATCAGATACTGAGGATATCTTTGTTTCGATTCCACAAGGGTCCCAATAAAGGCCCTGTCTCTTTAAAATAAATATCACTGTGAGGTTGTTCAGCTAGGAAGTTTTCTGCAACTTCATTAATGAGACCACACATCCACATTCTCAAATCCATTCTGGCTTCTGCAAATAATTTTGTAGACTTCAAGATAAATTCTCTTGTATCATTCACCAAGGTGACACAGTTGTCAATATAGAAGGTTTTGTTTAGTGTCTCTGCAAATGATGCAACTTTTTCCGATGTAAGAAAGAGATGTCATGTCATGGCTGCCAGGAGAAAAGGGGGCTGCAAGTGAGTCCAAAAACCACTCTCTTGTGTCGAAACATGTGGATCCTATTCCTGTCGTCTCACCATAGGAACCTAAAAAAAATCCCGATCCTCCTGATATCGGCGGCGACTCCAATGGCCTCTCTCCTAAACCTCAGTAAAATAGATGATATCTGTTCCATTAAATTAGGTCCTTGGACCAGACAATCATTAAGTGAAGGAGACTCCTGTTCCTGACAGGAAGCATAGGAACTGTCAAGTTTCCCTACGGGATGGTGCGGGAGGTAGTAGCTCTTCTCCTCCAGCTCTTGCAAAGGTACCCTCTCTATCACCTGTTCATCGAGCCACTCCGGTAATACTTGATCGTATTCCCAATACTGATTCAAAGCTCTAACCTTCTTTGTTGTATTGAAGAGTCTCTTTTCTGCAAGATTTCTATTGGAAACAAGGTATTGTTGATTATTCAACCAAGGCAGACTCGCATTCTTGGACCTCTTCTGCCAAAGTAGTTTTGTTGAGACAGGCACCTGGCTGTCTTATGCCTATAGTCTCCAGATCCCAGAGTTCCTGAACGTTCATGTTCCTAACAATCATGCAGGTCATTGACCCGACAGCGGCCTTAGGTTCTTCATCATATCAGGCTGGTCCACAAATCGTCCTACCCAATTTCGGTTCAATCGCTGTCATGCCTTCTGGAAGCTGATTGATTCAACCAGTCAAAATTCCACTATAAATGTCACTGCCAATCAAAAGTTCAATCTTTGGGCAGCTAGGTCCCCAATCAGAAATCCAGATCCCCCTCTGTTTTAGTTTGTTCAATATCCGAACCTTAGGGTGGCGGAGAATCTCTTCAAAATCAGTTTCTGATCTAAAAATTTTAATTCCAAAACCGAGGTCAAACAAAAATCGGTATTCTGCAATTTGACACGGTAAATCTTGTGTCCCTTCGGCTGAGTGCGAACCCCTCCAAAAAGTGAATGTGCCAGATGCATTTTCCTTGCAACTTCCAAGCCCAGTTCATCAGCAGTGGCCTCTAATATGTAAGATTTCTGGGAGCCACGATCTAACAGCGCACATACTCATTTAGTTTTGCGTTCCCCTATGATCTTCACCAACAAAGTCATTAAGGCCACTTCTCTAGTGCTCTCCTGCTGGGAGAATGCATTTTGAACCACTGCTTCCTCCACTTCACTTTTACGTTTATCGTTCATTGGCTTAGACGGGTGTTCTGGACACATTATAACTGGGTGCTCTTTGGAACAAACATGGCATTGCACAAAACTCTTGCATGACTTCAAAGCCTGACATTGAATATGTCAAGGAACTGTGTTTTATTTCAAAACAAGAACTGTTGATAAGGTTTGTAGGAAATTTTTTCCTTTGCGCTTTCATTTACTTAGAACTTACCAGTTTAGATAAGTAATAAGTTCTTGTTTAAATACTCTGTCGTTGCTCCCAGATGTTGTGATTTTCTTGAGGCCACATTCCCGGTCCCTTTCTATCTTTTGTTAGGGGACAAAAACATTTATGTACTATTTTTGCCTCGCTGAACAAGTTTGTAGTTGACGTTTTTGCCCTATCTGCAAAGGAGGGCGCGATAGCCCCTCAACCCCCTAAAAAGGGGGCGAGGGGGTTCCCGGGGTGTTATTGTGTGTGCCATAGGGGATTTCCTATACAACTGCACAAGAAGTAAATGGCTAACTGCCATAGTTCATGAGATATTGGCCTGATCAAGGACTTTCCTTGTAATCCTGTATACTATAAGCCAAAATTCAAGAGTGTGTAGGGTGCTGCATGAGATGGGTTACGATGGCTGTTTACAAACAACTAATCAAACTCACCAATGGCAGACACTGTGTCTAACCTGACGTAAAAAGACCATTGCCCAATGGGAAGCTGTGCTTTTAGTGGGAGCAGTGTGATACTCTGTTTATGGTTTGGTCTGGGTGCATTAATTGTTTTGGGCACAACCATAAGTGCTAATGTCTGTTGATACATCTTTGATGGTTGTGCATTATGTACTGTAGTAACACTTTGTGATAGGCATGTACTTATATCAGTAAGACAGTGTTCCCTTGTCATACTGCTGGGGTTGTGTCATACTGGTTTGAGGACTAGGACTTCAGGTTCTGGATTGGCTGGCCCCGTATGCCTTTACCTCAGGCCTGTCAAGTACAGTTGGGATGATTTGCACTGTCGGTACATGTAGGGAGCAACTGCTTCTTTGCACATGCTTATGTTATATATACTGAAATTTACTGTTTCACATGAAAAGTTACAAAAGAATATACAGATTTTTGGTACTGTGTTGCCTTTTTTTGACTGTACATTATGTACGATTGTTTTTTTCTTCAGTAATTTTGTTATTTTTTCTTTTCTGCAGAAGTACCTAATGGATCCAGTTCACCAACTTACAGGCCGCCTCCTAGAACAAAAGAAATCATAATCAAGGGCCAGACAGTAAAGTTAAAATATTGTTTCACATGTAAAATTTTTAGACCACCTAGAGCCTCTCATTGTAGTTTATGTGATAACTGTGTAGGTGAGTGCTGTTTTATTTTTGTATTTCTGAGGTGCACATCCATCTCATTTTTTGAGTTACATTGAAAGTTTATTTTCATGTAAATGTTTATCTTGCTGTCATATACAGCATTTTAAGATGTTTTGTGAATGCCCTTTGATTTTCATCCAGCTTTAAGGAATTACGTTGTTAGTTTTTTTATGTAGAAAATGTAGCATTCCTGTTTTTTTGCTTTGTGGAGCAGACAATAGTATTACATGTTGAAAATTGGCTTCCTAGTTTATTAAATTAAACACTTCTGTGAATAAACAGAGACTCCAACTACTATTAGGGTTTCCTCGTAGTCACTACGGAAATCGTTGGTCCACTATGCATTACAGAAAGCATCTGGTATACTACAGAAATCGAAAATCTCGGTGAGATGACCTTTTTAACAATATGCATAAAGTTTATTTTCATATTTTTTGAAGATGACAATCCGATTTTTGGCGTAAATGTGACAAGGATGGTAAGTCAAATAATATTTGAAAACTTGAAAATTTTCATCGTCCTGGAGCGGGACTCGAACCCGCGTCTCCCAGAAAACGCCTAGGTATGCTAACCACTACACCACCCAGAACGACCAAGTTTCAAGTTTCCGATCAATTTGATGGTTAAATTCAAATTGATCGGAAACTTGAAACTTGGTCGTTCTGGGTGGTGTAGTGGTTAGCATACCTAGGCGTTTTCTGGGAGACGCGGGTTCGAGTCCCGCTCCAGGACGATGAAAATTTTCAAGTTTTCAAATATTATTTGACTTACCATCCTTGTCACATTTACGCCAAAAATCGGATTGTCATCTTCAAAATTTGTATTATATGGCGTAATCCCGTATTTCTTTCATGATTTATTTTCATGTTTTCTAGATTCTAATATTCAGTAAACATTTTGGAGAGTGTTTCTTGAATGTTTTCAATATCATTACATTTCTTCATATGTTTTGGATGTCTAAGCATCTCTGGCCACATCCAAAGTTATCACGGCTAATGCAATCCTGGAAACATCCTGAAATTTTAGTTTCCTTTCCAGAGCTTGGAAAGTCCTTAAGTTTCCGTATTTTTGCATAAAGTTCTGGAGTAGTACTAAAAGAAGGCTGAAAACATGGATTTTTGTAGTTACCACTACTGAAAAATGCTAAAAACTATGGATTTTTTAGTGTTTACTACTGAAAATTTCTAGTCAGGGTTGAATCTCTGAATAAAGCTTATGTTGCAATCTATTATGAAGATAGAAAATTCCTTACAAAATTGTATAAAAAAACAACTTTGAATGCAAATAAATTATTAAACTTCAATTTCTATCATCCATATCTATTAAGAAAAATGTGGCAAGTTTTTAGAAAAAAATAAAATAATATCCACAACAGAGATGGAAGAAGCTCACGAAGAAATTAGAGACATCCTTACTGAAAATAACTATCCTAAAACTGAAATTAAAAAACTTCTAAATATTTCAGCTTTAAAAAGAACACACAGCAGCAACAAATAAAATTCACCAGAAGAATTACTTATCACAAAGGTTTTTTTGAATCATTAAAGTGAATTAGCTTTATAAGATAAGACTAGCTCCAAGTTTAGAGAAAGAAGTTAAAAAAATTTTTTCCCTAAGATAGTTCAAAGAGAAGATATTTTACAAATGCAAGGAATGGTCTATAAGTAAAATGTAGTTGTGGTCTATCTTACATAGGGGAGACAGATCGCTGGCTAGAAACTCGAATAGCAGAACTTAAAGCAGCTATAAAAAGTTGCTCCAACAAGACAGGATTATTACATTATCTACTCAAATCAGCACAAAGCTCTATGCGGAATCGAGCATATTTTTTTACGTGGCTCAAAGTATTACTATATTAATGTATTAACGTTTACTGTTCATCACATTATTGTTGGTGTAAATATAGCTCTCCGACGTGACGTCCAACATATAATGTGCTGTAAAAGTTATTCATTTCGACATACACTGAACATTATATGAACCGTAAAAGTTATTCATATCGACATATAAAGTTATTCACATAGACATACCAAGCAGCTCACTCCGAATTACATATATATAAAAAAAGGCTCTATCTTCGATGTTGATGAATATGTCCCAAAAACATCCACTGCCAATGCTCAGTGTAGGCCTAGTCAAATATTCCTCTTTCTTTCAACATCCAGGAACACTGGTGGTGAAATCGTACGTGTGATAAAATCATACATGAGATTCTTCTGCGAATTCGCGGAATTCTGCTTGTTTCGGCATCATTTTGGTCATTCTCAAGGTCATTGCAAAAATGAAGAGAAATTTTTCAGGATTTGGGGGGGGGTCGTCGTCGTTCTATAGAAAAATAAAAAAAAGCGGAATTCTGAGATTCCGCTTTTTTGTGGAGTAAAAGAACTAAGCGCAGGGATCGCATTCCTCCTAAAATTCCTAAAATTCCTAATATTTTGTGACCCTCCTTAAATTCCTAAAATTAGACCTAAAATTTGCTATTCATCCTAAAATTTTCGTAAGCTTATTTTTATGAAAAACACAACCGTTATTAACGCCAATAAATTTACCATTACGGTAAGGTAAAAAGACCTGTTATTGTAGAAACACAGCCTATATGCTGTGCTGCTGAAGGGAGGGGAAAATGACGCCATCGAGATGCACTTGCTTCGGGGCGGGCGTTCCATTTTTTTGCCTTCGAACAGTTTTCGAGAGTAACAAGAGATCTAAGGGAAAAGGGGAGGGGTCATTTTCACCCCTGGTTTGCGCTTTGCAGACGAACTCCGTGGCAAGCAGAAGATCGTACTTTATTTTTGTACATGCCTTGTGGAACCTCCTCTTTCTGCTGATGTTTTGTTATTGTAAACCGCAGGTGGGTGGAAGCAAAGAGGAAACATGTGGTCTCCTTCCGTAACCTCCGGTAATGAGATGGTAGCTGAGTATTATCTTGGCAGGCAGTAGAGCACGTGATCATTGACCTTCGATCGTGCGTAGGCGACAGCGATTTTCGATGCGCAATATATCTCGGCTCCGACTCGCTTTGACTGAACTTGCGTGAGATGCGTATGATAGTTTCTGGTTTTACGTCGTTTATGGTGTTCTCTGTGCTGTGTGCAGGTTCAGTTCTCTAGTGGTGACCTGCTTTTTTTTTTTTTTTTTTTTTTTCATATCTTCTGACATCCTCGCTGCCAAATTTCGGGAAGTTGTCTGGTTTTGCAATATTGGAACGTGTTTTTGTACTTCCCTTTCATTTTCTGGTTAGTAATACAAGTGTTTAAGATGCCTAAATCCAAAACGAAATTTCAAGATGCGTGGCTGGCCAAAGAATTGGACGGAGTGAAGTTGAAAGAATGGTGTTCTGCAACTGAAACAATATTTTCTGCTAAGTGTATATTGTGTTCAGAAATTTTCAACATTTCTAATAGTGGCTTTTCACAAGTAAAAGCGCATCATAAAGGAAAAAAACATTTGCAGAAATTTCAAAGTAAATTTCAAAATAAGTCCATCCTGAAAGCCTTTGGAGGACGGGATCTTCAGCCCAAAACAAATATTAGTGAAGTACTGAGTCATGATTTACAGTTGGCTAAAGCCGAAGCATTATGTGCCATGAACGTTGCTAAGGACAATATGTCTTTTGTTTCATGCACTGAAACAGTTGAACTTTTCAAAGAAATGTTTCCTGATTCTGCTATTGCAGCCAAAATGCAACTTAAAGAAAAAAAGTTGCTTATGTGATATCACATGGATTGTCAAAATATTTTGAAGAGGATTTGAAAAAAGACATTGCATCTAGTAGCCCAGGAAAGGTTACTATAGCATTTGATGAAACTACAAATACACAAGTGAAACGGCAGTTGGATGTGTATCTCAGGTACTGGTCTTCAGAAATAAATTCAGTTTCTTGTCGATACCTAACAAGCGTTTTTCTGGGTCATGCAACAGCAGATATTTTGCTAAAAGAAATTCTTGATGTGTTATCATCCTTCAATATTTCGTTGAACAGAATTATTTGTGTATCCATGGACAGCCCAAATGTAAATAAGTGCTTTTTACGCAAATTCAATGAAGTTGTAAAACAAGAAACAGGCCAGAAATCTTTGGAACTATGTTTTTGCAACCTGCATGTTGTTAGTAATGCATTTAAAATTTTTTTTGACAAGCTTAAATATAGATTTTGACGAATTTGCTACTGATATGCATTACTTTTTAAAGAGTAGTGCTGCAAGACGAGAGGATTATAAATCTGTCGAGGATATAACATTGGTCACTGCCAAATTTCTTTTGCGTCATGTCAGCAACAGATGGTTAACCGTTGGTTCTGTAGCCCAGAGGCTCTTGGATCAATGGCTAAATATTACAGAATATTTTTAAACTTCTTGCCATCTCAAAAAATATTTGAAAAACAACTGCGCAATTCGGCAAGGTATAAAAGAATTCACTGTTTCCTGAAAAATGAGCTTACTCCTTGCTATTTAGCATTAATTTCATTTTCACACCAAAATTTTGAAAAGTTTTCATTATGTTATCAGAGTGAAGAACCAAAAATACACCAGTTATATTCTGATTTAAATACTTTAATGAGGAATGTTATGGCTCAGTTTATCCAAGATGATGTTATAGCAGGGAAATTTGGAGAAGACCTAAAGAATGTAGATTTTGAAAACAAAAATTCATGGAAAAAACTAGGGGAGTTAGAAGTTGGTATGAAGACAGAAAATCTCCTCAGGAATGTTCAGGAGACCAGGCAGAAATTATTTCTCTTAGATGTAAGATCATCACTAATTGCAACCACAAAATATTTAAAGTCAAATTTGCCATTCTGCAATCAAAAGCTAAGAGACATAGAAGTTTTAAAGGTAAAAGAACCAAAGAAAGAGTCAACTCAACTTTCAGTCACTGAAGGACTTTCGGAAATAACCAGAATTTCAAGTGTTTTGCATCTTTCTGAGGAACAAATTGATAGAGTAAGAGAAGAGTGGAAACTTTTAAATTGCGATAAGCCAACTCTAGATGAACTAGTGAAATTTTCAGAGGAAGGGCATATTCCAGTGCGGATTGATCATTACTGGCGTAATATATTTAGTATTAAAGACTCTAGCGGAAAAGAAAAATACTCAAATCTTGCTAAACTCGTAAAGTAAATTTTAGTTTTACCTCATGGTAATGCTGATGCAGAAAGGGGATTTTCGGTTAACACTGCTCTGTTAAGGAAGGACAAGGCTAACTTAAAAGACTCAACTATAACATCATTAAGAATAGTTAAAGGGGCCATTAAACACTATGGATGTGTAAGTAAAGTTCCCATAACAAGAAATTTGTTAAATAGTGTTTGTGATTCACATAAATTTTATAAAGAGTATGTTGATCAGCTGAAGGAAGAAGAATCAAAAAAGGTAAAAGAAAGGAAGCAGAAAGAGAGGGAAAATAAGGAAAAGCAGCTAGAGAAAAAAAGAAAAGCTGAGTTTGATGACAAAATAAAAGAAAATGATGCAGAAATAAATAGACTTAAAAACGATAAAGAAGCCTCCCTAGCAATAATTCAAGAGGGAACAGAAAGAATGAGAAAAGCTGTAGAAAAACAAAATACTGTTGAAATAGCAGTTGCCTCTAACTTGATCATACAAGGTTCAGCTGAAATAAAGAAAACTGAAAGTAAATTAGTTGTGGTAGAAGCAGAAAAAGATAGGCTAATCAGGAAAAGGTTAAAACAATAATATGAAAAAAGTAATTCAGTGAACAATTGTACATAGTTCTTGGTTTTCAATTACCTTTTTAGGATATTATAATTTAATGTGAAACCTGAAAACTTTACTGTGAAAATCGTGAATTGCTTCTGGTTCAACAGCATATTAATGTTCAAAGTGAAACTTGAATGTGGTAAATATACTTGAATATGATAATAACACGTGAAAAGATAAGAACTGAACATTAGAAGTAAATCATACTTAAACTTTAGACATTAGACGTTATGCAAAAAATTTGGGTGTTAACTTCGACCATATATACTAATGGACAGCACATTGGCAATAGCTGCATCAAAGCCGCCATGGCTCAAACATTGGGCACGTCATCATCAGACTCCAAATTTCGTGTAAAAATGCTGTTGTGATTACTAATTTACGCTGCAGAACTTCAGTGTTTTCGGTGTATTATGTGAATGCGCCTCATATATAATGAAAACTCTTCAGGTAAGTTTACTTATGAGCTATATACATGCATGATCGGGTTGTTTACATTTTGTGATTTATAATGTGATGAACATTTGCGAAGAATTTGGAACATGCATTCCATTTTTTCTTAAGTTACTATATTTTTATATCAATAGCTGCAAGTTTCTGGTTAAGTAATTGAACTTTATTGACTTAGGTATTTAATTCGTTTCTTACCCATGAAAAATCATAGAACTTTCTTTACTATATCGCTCAGAGCAACCATAAGCACAGCAGGCCCATCTTTTTGACTGTTGTCATGTGATTTTATGTTGGAGCCAGAAATTTTGATGTCATGCGCAGTCTATCAGTATATATGGTTGAAGGGTGTGAAGCAAACTCTTTACAATGTATACAAAGTTGTTTTACTAGATGTATACAAATATACATCTAGTTTTTATTGAAATACACTCCTAAAATTTTCCTAAAATTTTTCTAAAAATTCCTAAAATTCCTACCTAAAATTTTCCAGAAGTATGCTATGATCCCTGTAAGCGCTTTCTAGCTGAAAGTGTTGTTTTTGGAGCAGACACGGGGGGGGGGGGGCAAGAAGAAATGTTGGAGGGTGGAGTCAGGAGCTCAATTCGTTTAATGCTGTCAACAATGGATGGGTTGTCAGTCACTTGAGCATCGCAGCGCAAAGGGTGGAAGCTCCGCCTACTTCGTGCGTTAGGGAAACTACCGCAGCCCTTTCCGTGTCTTGCGGGAAATCGCCACTCTGCATTCTATCAGGGCCAAACTATCCGCTTGATTCTATCCGTGACGTCATCGCCAGAAACTCTCTTGTAATTTGCAAATGTACCCGAATGCGTTCCCGCTTTTCTGAGATCGTTCGAGAATCGAAAGCTCTCGTGAATCCTCTTCCTACGGAGGATGCCAAAAAATACGGAATCTCCGTAATTATTATGGATTTCCCCCGGGATTACGGGTGACTAACAAAAAAATTTTGGATATTCAGATTTTCGCTGTTATTAAGAAAGTTTTACTGATTTTGTAAATAATCGACGTAAAAGCCTCTGAACAAAGTTCGTAACACAGCCCTTTGTCTTTTTTTTCTCAGGTGGTGGAATTTGTTTTGCTTGTTTCAAAGTGTGAACAGAAAAAAATGCCCGTCGTGCTTCTCTCGCCGTGGCCCGGGATTACGTCGACCTGAAGTATCTAAATAAAGTTCGTGACGCAGCTTTCTTTTCTTAAATTCGTTCTACCGCCCCCCTGAAGAGAAGGAATTTGTTTTGCTTGTTTGAAAGCTAAGTGGAAAGGAAGAATGGCACCGCGCCGCAGGATTATGTAGGCCTGGCTGGCTTCTTTTGCCGTGATCCGGAATTACATTAGTTCGGATGTGCTTCTTTTGCCGTGATCCGGAATTACGTTGGTTCGGAAGTGCTTTTGCTGTTGCCCGGAATTGCTTCTGCCCGATGCCTCTGAACCATGTTCGTGACGAACCTTTTTGTATTTTTTCTAAGGAGGAGGAATGTGTTCTGCTTGTTTGAAAGCTAAGTGGAAAGAATGTGTCATGAGAGGCTCAAAAACAGGGTTAAAAACAAGAATTCGGCAGAGAAAATCTCCCCACTTGCTTGACGTTGATGGAGATTCATGTCACCATATTCACAATGCAAGCCAAAAATTTTGCAAGCCATTTTATAAGGTTACATTGAGAAATACTTTATTGACTTCTTCAATGACTAAAAACCAAGCTGTGGATGTGTTTCTAATTCTTGCAAGTTTCTAATTGCTTGACTAAATTCACAAATTTTCCTAGACAAATACTTTTCACGTCAGGATTTAGCTAGTAAAGATTCACGTGTAAGTTTTAAATCTGATTTTTTTTAATATTTCATTTTATTTTGTTCTTAAATCCCTACTTTTCTATTGTGAATACAATAATGTGCTTCACTTTAATATTTACTTACATAATTTACAGAAAATAATTCCATATGGCTAGCGTACTCTTAAATATTGTATATATGCTGTATTTGAATCAGCTCACCGCGCGTTCGCGTGTCCCAATTTTCCACCCAGTTAAAAAGTTCAGCTTTTTTTGTCATCGGCCGGTCTCATGTATGTAAAATATGCGGTCCCACTGGACGAAGTCAGAATTAAAACGAGACAAACAAAGACATAACAATATAAAATGGAACCAAGATCAAAATGAATTAAAAGCAGATGGACGATCACAGTCGTCAAACTACATCACCAGACCAGTTCCAGCAAGTTTCATGCTATCGTCAGTGGTATTCCCAACAGTGCTTCTTTATCGTATGAACGTGCACACATCAATGCCGAACTCGTCAGACATGGAGGCCACACCCTTGGTCTTCTAAACACAAAGTATCCTGGGATCACTAGAACACAACCAACCCCCATAGTGCCATCTATGGTGAGATTAAGGACTTATTTTCTTCTGGGTCTTTTGTATTTTCTTTTTTTATTATAATAACGTTTCATTTTCTCTTCAATTTCTATCAAGCATTTCATGGCGTACAGTAATTCAACTGGTACATTATTGTTACAATTTCTATTTTTCTTTTTTTCGATTACAACTGCTTCTGAAATAAACTGCTGGTCGTATTTTTTATGCGATGTTATTAATTTGATATTTGACCAGTCTGGTGAAAAATTTTCAGAACAATACTGCATCAGAGACGTGTTCATCTCCCCTTTGCACCAATTTGAAATATGTCCATTCAACCTGCATTGTAATTGTCTTTTGATGCTGCCTATATATGATTTCATTTGTACTCCCTCTTTGTTAATCATTGGAATAGAATATATACCTGAACTCTCCAGGATGGAAGTTTTATTGGCAGTCAGTAATTTCCCATTGTCAGTTACAGTCTCTGCCAAATTAATATTGTGATCAAAACACTCCTTTTTAAGGATATCACTCATGGTGGTAAGTATGGAAATTTTATAAAACATTTATTTTCAGTTTCCATAATTACTGGTTTCTTATTTTTCACTTCGTTTTTAACATTTGCATACATTGATCTTACCAAGCGTTTATTATATCCAAACTCTTAGGCAATCGATTCAATCCATTTAATCTCATTTTCTTCATCCTCTTTCGAAGATGACATATTAATTGCTCTTCTAATGAAAAATACAAAGGTTTCTGTTTTATATCTCCATAGATGTGAAGACCTATAAGGAATGATCGCCGGACAGGGGCAACTTTAGATCTTTTAGGGTCCGAGGCACTGAAAGATTCAGGGGCCCCCTTTCCCTTTTTATCGGTTCAGAAATTTTTGCTCGTCAGATTAACAAAAGAAAAAAAGTATAGTCAAGAAAAAGGTTTTTACGCTTTTTAAAATTCCATTCTGTCTTCCCATTCTCGTTTTATAAGAAACAGTGCTAATGTAATCACTTTCTGCGTACACATCGAACTTTTTGTTTTTCGAGATATTTCAAAAATTATTATTGCGGCTAATAGGAAATCAAAGGATATTAAGTTTGGCACTTTCTTTAAATATCCCAATATACTTCATAAACTTACCGCGAAGGGCTGTCAAAGTCCAAAATTCAAAACATTATAGTTATATTGTGAATATCACAAGTGAAAGCCGTCTTTGTGCGGATAATTGAAAAATAAAATAAAACTCGGCTTAGCTTAAATCAAATTAACCCATATTATGAGACATCAATTTAATAAAACCTTATGATATTTTAAAAACAGATTAAAAGACATGAGTACTTCCGGGCCATCAGATGGGACAGCCAAATTGACAAGATCCGCATAATATACACACACACACACATGAACACAGTCAAAGTCGGTTGTTGTACATATATGCAAAGAAGGAAGGCATTCCTCCTGGCACATTATCCCACAGTTACGGGTAATTCAAAGCCCCTAGGATTAGAGTTAATACCTTATAGGCATTGGGGAGCTCATAAGGCATATAGTCATTACAACAAACATTTTGTGAGTGAAAAATGAACATGCTCTCAGTAAGAAGCAGTTGTACTACGATTTTTAGGGATAACCAGAATTTTAGAATTTTTCCAGTCCGGATATAATAACAAGAAACTTCAACTTAAAGGAATACAATTATTTTTGTGCCTCTCAGATTAGGCTTAATTTTTTTTTTTTTTATTGGAATTTTAACGACCACCACAAGCAACTCAATGGGCTAGAAGCAGTCGCTCGTCCCTAATTTAGCGTTGCTGGTTCGAGGGAAGGGAGAAAGCCAGTGCCGTAAGACAAACACAACATCCATGCCTCACCGGGATTCGAACCCGGACGCCTTTTGGACGAATGATCAGAGGCCATCGCTTAGACCACCGCGCCACCGGGGTTGCCTTAACTGTTCCTTCTCAACTATTTAAATTTTGCAATCAGCTCATTAATTTCCTGCTAGAGGTGCTAAGTCCAAAGAATTTGGTTTTCACAAATTTTCAAAAAATATTTTTGGGAATGAATAGGAGATAAACATTCATTAAATTTTTTCCATTTTAAATTTCACTAATAGTTCACAAATTTCCCTGTAAGAGTTTTTAAATTCGAACTTTAGGAAATTTTTGCATTTATGTTTAGAAGGGACCATTTCAGTTACAGCAAAAGTTCTTTTTGAGTTTGATACGTTAGTCAAAACTGATTACTTTAGCTCCTTTTTAGTTGCAAGTTACTTGGCAAATTTAATGCTAAAGGCACTGAAAATGGAATTTCTTTAATTTTTTATCAGTATATTGCGTATAAATTGTCGAAAAACTGGAATGCGTTTCAATTACAAAATGTGCTCTTTCCATTGCTTCAGCTTTGGAAAATCATCTTGTTTTTATGTTATGAGCAAATTAGTGGGGGAAGAGCATGGTATCAGGCAAAAATATGGTATCAGGCAAAAATGAAATATTACTTTAAGACATTGGCAACCGGAAATGTCCTCCACGTTAGAAAATTCGGGTAAAATGCAATTTGTGCGTACTACTTTTGTTAAAAAGGGTGGATGACTTTTCGTGAAGGAGTTTTTCTGTGGCGAACAATTCTCTAAATCGAAGAGATTCAGCCGTCCATGGCATAGACGAAATGCCGTTGACTAAGAAAGTTGGACAATAAGAATTTCATCACTCAGTGCAAGAAAGTGAGAATATGTTTCTCGAAAGCGTTTTTCTTATTATTTTTATTGGAAAATTGAGAATGTCAGTCGAAAAGATGCGCGAAATTTTTTCATACCTGCACTGCAGTTATCAGAAACAGAAACACAAGAATTAAATGCAGAAGATCCGGTTTGAAAATGGAAAAGTAGGAATTACAGATTTTCGAGTAAGGGTATCATTGAAACTTGTTTATTAGTTTTTTCAAAAGTTAGTTTTATGTCGATTTAAGAAAAGGTGAGAATACTTGATTATCATCAGTATTAAACCAAGGAAGACAATAGAAATGTCTTTTAACACTATTAAATAAGAAAAAGATAGTGTGATATTCTCCAATTATTTTTTGATCCTAAAATTAACACTTTTGGTTTAGGTTGGTTTAAGAGGATTAGGGCTGAGAAATAACTTGATTGCCCTACCCCAAAGGGAAAAAAAAACAATTAACAGGAAAAAACCCTGATCATTAGAACACTATCTACAAGCACTCCTCATCGGAACTCAAGAAGGAAATAGGAAAGGTTTCAACACAGATGTTTTCCTTTGGCTGGAAGTAGCATAAAGTAATTTATATAACAGCAGGCCAGTTAAGTATTTGCCTTAAACACTGAAAAGTGTGGAAAACGTGAATCCTTCCTTCACCGCTAAAAGGAAGACTAAAGTATTTTATTTGTTCATTTCAAAACAAGTACTGTAATTTTTGGGCTAAGAGCCGCAGCTCTTACGTTACTAAAAGTGAAATTTTTTGGGTGTGCGGCTCTTATGCCGAATTTGTTTTCGAAAAGACTGTTTCCGCGCTCTTTTTTTTTTTTTTTTTTTTCATGCAGATGCTTAGTGAATTTTTTCAAAGAACGTTATTTTTTTACAAACTTACGTTAGACATGTCTATTGAAAAGATAACTCCGCTCCGCTGATGTTGGTTTAGGAGGGAAAGTGTGGGAGGGGAGACGGGAAAACACTCTGGTAGGTGTAGGTCTTAAGGTCAGGAGGTTTATTTGTGAAAGGAATGTCTGACCCAAATGCCCTTTGCATGGGAGTGGGGGAAGCACATCCCGTGGCAGTAGCATGGAATGTTAATAGATGGGGGATGGAATGGAGACATAAGCACACAAACCAGTAGCGTGACTTCCGAGCTTAAGAACATGAACAATGCAAAAGCCTGCCCCAGGATGATTCCAGCGATTCCATTATCAGTGACCTTGACCTATTCCAAACAATACTGGTGGGACAAAAGACAAATTCTGTTCACTCTTCTTGGTTCATCTGGCATATGATACAGGTGTTGCATGGCTCTGTGCTCCTGAGTTTTGCTTCGATTTTTATTTCCTCTGTGTTGGCTGACGATAGTGGTAGTTGAAGGCTTCGGTTGCAAACGCTTTTTCACTAATAAGCGCTGTAGCTTTATCATCTGTGACCTGTTGGCAAAATCATGCCCAAAACTTTGAAAAGCTATACAGCAAGCTGCAAGTGGTTGAAAAAGCAGAAGACGTCGGAAATCATGCAGCTGGACGCTATTTTAATATTGATGAAAAGTGTGCGCGCCGATGGCGAAAAGATAAGAGTTTACTCATGACGACGGCAAAAAATAAAATAAAAATAAAATGTGGTTCTGCAACCTGGCCTGTGCTAGAAGACAATCTTGTTGTGTGGTTAAAAAGCCAGAGAGAGGCTGGAATTCCAGTGTCTACAGTGAAGATTCGTCTGCAAGCAAAAGTTATGGCTTCACAAATGAACATAACTAATTTTCAAGGTGGGCCTTCGTGGTGCTACCGCTTCATGAAGCGGAAATCCCTGTCCGTTTGAATAAAAACTACAGTCGGTCAACATCTGCCATCTGACTGGGAACAGAAAGCCATGGAATTTCATAAATTTGTTTCAGATATTATTGACAAAAAAAAATATCTGACATCACAAATCTTGAACATGGATGAAGTGCCACTTTCATTCGATTGCCCCCCAAACAGAAGAGTTGATAAAAAGGGTGAGAAAAGCATAGCAATTGTAACAACTGGGGAGAGAAAACATTTCTTTTACATGCATTTTAGGATGTGCTGCTAACGGCGATAAACTAAAACCCATGCTAATTTTCAAACGCAAAACAATGCCAAAAGAAAATTTTCCTTCGGGTGTTCTCATCCAGGTGAATGAGAAGGGATGGATGTCCGAAGACATCATGCTGAAGTGGCTGGAAGAGGTTTGGCGGAAGAGAAAAGGTGCTTTCTTCAAACCCGAAGGACTCCTGGTATTTGATTCGATGAGAGTTCACATAATGGCTTCAGTTAAAGAAGCCTGCTGAAAGGTGTCTGCAGGGATCGCATTCGTCCTAAAATTCCTAAAATTCCTAATATTTTGTGACCCTCCTTAAATTCCTAAAATTAGACCTAAAATTTGCTATTCATCCTAAAATTTTCGTAAGCTTATTTTTATTAAAAACAACCGTTATTAACGCCAATAAATTTACCATTACGGTAAGGTAAAAAGACCTGTTATTGTAGAAACACAGCCTATATGCTGTGCTGCTGAAGGGAGGGAAAAATGACGCCATCGAGATGCACTTGCTTCGGGGGCGGGCGTTCCATTTTTTTGCCTTCGAACAGTTTTCGAGAGTAACAAGAGATCTAAGGGAAAAGGGGAGGGGTCATTTTCACCCCTGGTTTGCGCTTTGCAGACGAACTCCGTGGCACGCAGAAGATCGTACTTTTTATTTTTGTACATGCCTTGTGGAACCTCCTCTTTCTGCTGATGTTTTGTTATTGTAAACCGCAGGTGGGTGGAAGCAAAGAGGAAACATGTGGTCTTTTTCCGTAACCTCCGGTAATGACGATGGGATGGTAGCTGAGTTATCTTGGCAGGCAGTAGAGCACGTGATCATTGACCTTCGATCATGCGTCGGCGACAGCGACCTTCGATGCGCAATATATCTCGGCTCCGACTCGCTTTGACTGAACTTGCGTGAGATGCGTATGATAGTTTCTGGTTTTACGTCTTTTATGGTGTTCTCTGTGCAGGTTCAGTTCTCTAGTGGTGACCTGCTTTTTTTTTTTTTTTTTTTCATATCTTCTGACATCCTCGCAGCCAAATTTCGGGAAGTTGTCTGGTTTTGCAATATTGGAACGTGTTTTTGTACTTCCCTTTCATTTTCTGGTTAGTAATACAAGTGTTTAAGATGCCTAAATCCAAAACGAAATTTCAAGATGCGTGGCTCGCCAAAGAATTGGACGGAGTGAAGTTGAAAGAATGGTGTTCTGCAACTGAAACAATATTTTCTGCTAAGTGTATATTGTGTTCAGAAATTTTCAATATTTCTAATAGTGGCTTTTCACAAGTAAAAGCGCATCATAAAGGAAAAAAAAGTTCCCATAACAAGAAATTCCCATAACAATAAATTTGTTAAATAGTGTTCGTGATTCACATAAATTTTATAAAGAGTATGTTGATAAGCTGAAGGAAGAACAATCAAAAAAGGTAAAAGAAAGGAAGCAGAAAGAGAGGGAAAATAAGGAAAAGCAGCTAGAGAAAAAAAGAAAAAGCTGAGTTTGATGACAAAATAAAAGAAAATGATGCAGAAATAAATAGGCTTAAAAAAGATAAAGAAGCCTCCCTAGCAGTAATTCAAGAGGGAACAGAAAGAATGCGAAAAGCTGTAGAAAAACAAAATACTGTTGAAATAGCAGTTGCCTCTAACTTGATCATACAAGGTTCAGCTGAAATAAAGAAAACAAAGTAAATTAGTTGTGGTGGAAGCAGAAAAAGATAGGCGTATCAGGAAAAGGTTAAAACAATAATATGAAAAAAGTAATTCAGTGAACAATTGTACATAGTTCTTGGTTTTCAATTACCTTTTTAGGATATTATAATTTAATGTGAAACCTAAGAAAACTTTCTGTGAAAATCGTGAATTGCTTCTGGTTAAACAGCATATTAATGTTCAAAGTGAAACTTGAATGTGGTAAATATACTTGAATATGATAATAACACGTGAAAAGATAAGAACTGAACATTAGAAGTAAATCATACTTAAACTTTAGACATTAGACGTTATGCAAAAAATTTGGGTGTGAACTTCGACCATATATACTAATGGACTGCGCATTGGCAATAGCTGCATCAAAGCCGCCATGGCTCAAACATTGGGCACGTCATCATCAGACTCCAAATTTCATGTAAAAATGCTGTTATGATTACTAATTTACATTGCAGAACTTCAGTGTTTTCGGTGTATTATGTGAATGCGCCTCATATATAATGAAAACTCTTCAGGTAAGTTTACTTATGAGCTATATACATGCATGAATGGGTTGTTTACATTTTGTGATTTATAATGTGATGAACATTTGCGAAGAATTTGGAACATGCATTCCATTTTTTTTTCTTAAGTTACTGTATTTTTATATCAATAGCTGCAAGTTTCTGGTTAAGTAATTGAACTTTATTGACTTAGGTATTTAATTCGTTTCTTACCCATGAAAAATCATAGAACTTTCTTTACTATATCGCTCAGAGCAACCATAAGCACAGCAGGTGTAACCCATCTTTTTGACTGTTGTCATGTGATTTTATGTTGGAGCCAGAAATTTTGATGTCATGCGCAGTCTATCAGTGTATATGTTTGAAGGGTGTGAAGCAAACTCTTTACAATGTATACAAAGTTGTTTTACTAGATGTATACAAATATACATCTAGTTTTTATTGAAATACAATCCTAAAATTTTCCTAAAATTTTTCTAAAAATTCCTAAAATTCCTAAAATTCCAACCTAAAATTTTCCAGAAGTATGCTATGATCCCTGTGTCTGCTACTTTGGCAGTTATTCCTGGTGGCCTTACCAAGAAACTCCAGCCTCTGGATCTCACAGTTAATAAATAATTTAAAAGTGAAATGCGGCAACGGTGTGAAGCTTGGATGGCAGAAGGGCTCCATTCATTCACAAAATCAGGAAGAATGCGAAAGGCGAGTTACGGAGAAGTTTCAAGGTGGGTGGAAGAATCATGGGCAGCAGTGAAACCTTCAGCTATAATTTCAGGATTCAAAGCAGCTGGAATTTTAAACACTGTGCACAAAGCCGACGTTAATGAAGAGACAGATGATTTGGACAGTGAACATTTAGAGGAAAACCTTTTACATTTGTTCAATTCTAAAACCGAAAATTCTGATTTTGACGGATTTGAATAAATAATGGAAATGTTCTTGAAAATATCAATAGCTTAGTTTTTGTCAAGTGAAATTAAGTTTTTACAAGATATAAATATACCTATGTAGGATTTACATTGGTAAGTACACTTTTTTCTAAGAAAACGGAAGTCACTATCCGAATTTTCCGATGAGATACTGTGTGCTTTAATTTTAAAATACTCGATGCTGTATATTCCCAGGTACGTCAACCTCAATTTTTTGTTAACTCAATAAATTTGTTAAATATTTAGAAAGCTGCATTGAAGCCGCAAAACGTTCTTCTGATTTAAAGCGGAGAACATGAAAAAGATTGTGACAAGTAACGATGTTAACAAATATTTAGAAAGCTGCATTGAAGCCGCAAAACATTCCCCTGATTTAAAGCGGAGAACATGAAAAAGATTGTGACAAGTAATGATTTTAACAATGGGTAATTAATTTAATACTTGGCTGAAGATAAAATCTTTTCACAAACGCAAAAGAAGGGAGAGTTTCCTATTCATGTGAAAGCGGAGCTCAACGCGAAGGCTGAGTGAAAGTAGGTCAAACCACTTAAAAGAAAAAAGCGAAAAGCGGAGACCGCTGTTTCGAAGTGATTGGTGGTGGTGGGTGGGTGGGTGGGGGGGGGTGTCAGCGAACACGTGCGAGGCAGCTGGTAAAAGGAAGCGTTTGAGGGACGTGTTAACTACCCCATTTAGCAGCTGCATACAGAAGAGCAACTTCATTCTAACAAAACATAACAAAGATAGAAGGAACATATTATTGAAGAAAACAATCGAAAGCATTACAAGTGATAATTTATAAGTTAATTACTTCTAAGACGGAGGACTCTATTGCGGTGAACAGAGAACCATCCTGTAGCAGACATCCACATTGAATGGAATTTAGACAATTGTGCGGTTTTACGAGCAATGCAATATTCTAATAGGAGTCTTAAGATTAACTGTGATTTATATTGATTACATAATATGGTTTTGAGCATTTAATAAGGGCAAACAAATAACATCATTAGCATTATTTAAAAAAATGCACAAATAAAAGCTTTTGCCAGTATGAAAAAATAAGTGCATAAAGCAGATAGACACTGAGTTTCAGAATTAGCCTTTGAAGTATACATATAATTATGTTGGGTGTGAGTTAATTCATGAAAATAAAGAAGATAATTTAGTTTTCTGAGCAGCACCACGATTTCATAGCTGCGGCCCTTACGGTAACTTTTGCTTCCAAGATTGCAAAATTTCTCACCTGCGGCCCGTACGCCGATGTGGCTCTTAGTCCAAAAATTACGGTACATCGATAAAAACTCAAAAATTTGAAGTATCAACAAAGCAAGAAAAAATATGTTACTAATATCAGAAAGTAAAATATCAATTGACAAAACAAAGTGGTCGCTTTTAAGCATTGATTTGTTTCGGTACATGAAAACCAAAATAAAAGTGGCAATCAATTTATACGTTTTCGGGGCCCCTCAAGCTCTGGGGCCCAAGGCGCGCGCCACGTCGGAAATCCGCCACTGTCGCCGGAATATATGTATCTTTCCTGTATACTGATGTTTCTATGCAGTTCTTATTAATGTTACGAAATAAAGTGATATCAAGGATTGACAATGGGAAATTACTGACTGCCAATAAAACTTCCATCCTGGAAAGTTCAGGTATATATTCTATTCCAACAATTAAGAAAGAGGGAGTACAAATGAAATCTTATATAGGCAGCACCAAAAGACGATTACAATGCAGGTTGAATGAACATATTTCAAATTGATGCAAAGGGGAAATGAAGACTTCTCTAATGCAGTATTGTTCTGAAAATAATTTTTCACCAAACTGGTCAAATATCAAATTAATAACATCACATAAAAATACGACCAGCAGTTTATTTCAGAAGCAGTTGTAATCGAAAAACGAAAAATAGAAATTGTAACAATAATGTACCAGTTGAATTACCATACACCTGGAAGTACTTGATAGAAATTGAAGAGAAAATGAAGAAACGTTATAATAAAATAAAGAAAATACAAAAGACCCAGATGAAAATAAGTTCTTGATCTCACCATAGATGGCACCATGGGGGTTGTGTTCTTGTGATCCCAGGATACTTTGTGTTTAGAAGACCAAGGGTGTGGCCTCCATGCGTGACTAGTTCGGCATTGATGTGTGCACGTTCATGCGATGAAGAAGCACTGTTGGGAATACCACTGATGATAGCTTGAAACTTGCTGAAACCGGTCTGTTGATGTAGTTTGACGACCGTGACCGTCCTTCTGCTTTTAATTCATTTTAATCTTGGTTCCATTTTATATTGTTATGTCTTTGTTTGTCTTGTGGTCATTTGTAGTGTCTCGTTTTAATTCTGACTTCGTCCAGTGGGACCGCATATTTTATCACACGTACGATTTCACCACCAGTGTTCCTGGATGTTGAGATAAAGAGGAATATTTGACTAGGCCTACATTGAGCATTGGCAGTGGATATTTCTTGGGACATACTTATCGACGTGGAAGGTAGAGCACCTTTTTATATATATGTAATTCGGAGTGAGCTGCTTGGTATGTCTATATGAATAACTTTATATGTTGATATGAATAACTTTTACGGTGCATACAATGTTCAGTGTATGTCGATATTTATAACTTTTACGGTTCATACAATGTTCAGTGTAAGTCGATATTTATAACTTTTACGGTTCATACAATGTTCAGTGTATGTCGATATGAATAACTTTTACGGCACATTATATGTTGGACATCACGTTGGAGAGCTATATTTACACCAACAATAACGTGATAAACAGTAAAGGTTTAACGTTTATACGTTAATATAGTAATACAGGATTAGATAAGCATGTTGGAGAAACTGGTCACAACATGGTCTGAAATTCCCTTAACGTAATCAATTTTCAAAGTTACCTTCAAAAAAGAAAGTTAAAAGAAAGAATAGAAATTGAGAAGAATCAGAACTTCATCATCAATGACTGCAGAGGTTTGTCCCTGCCTAACATCTGGCAAGATTTGGTGAAAAATAACAATAACCGTGATGGTGAAAGAGACTGTTTGATGAAGGAGAAGGGTGTTCTTCCAAAATTTGCAATTTAAAATAAAAAAAAATCTCAAAAAAAAAAACATATTAGAAGTTTAAGTGTAATGTGTCATGATAATTAAGGTAGTTGCCTTCAATGCACGATCTTAAAAACAAGCCCTGAAGCGGGAATCGAACCCGCATCTCCCGATTACCGTTTGAGCATGCTAACCATTACACCACCCAGGACGACAAAGTCCCAAATATCTGAGTGTTGTAGTAGAGTTTGTCGTCCTGGGTGGTTATAATGATTAGCATGCTTGAACAGTAATTGGGAGATGAGGTTTCGATTACTGCTGAAGGACGATGAAATTTTCAAATTTTTCTGTGATTGATATTACATGAGAATAGTAAATACAGTCAATTCAGAGATGTCTGATTGCTGTGTTAATTAATATGACGTATTTTCCACATATTATGACAAGAATATTTCTTCCACACTATATAAGTGTTTAATATTATTACATTTTGTATACAAATTCAAATTCAGGTGAGGAAGTTTGATGATTCACAAAAATATGCAATACTTAGAAGTGTAGTGATGTAAAAAAACAGTTAGGGATTAAAGAAAGCAAAAGAGGGAGAGATTGTGCAAGCAAAATTTTCTGTCTTCAGTGATCGGGTATTAAAGTAAAACACAAATAAATAATGCACAGCAGGTAACAATAAAATCAATGTTTTTGAAGTGTCTGCAAGTAATATTATTGCTTTCAAAAGCAGAGTGAAAAATTTTCTCTGTGGCATTTTGTCTTTCGTGTTGTAGAGTGTTGTGTCAAATCTTCCATATGAGAATTTTTGTAAATTATGCATGCATGTACTTGATATGCATTTTCTATAATGCTGTCTGTCAGTCACATTTAAACATTAATCTGCTCAGAAATTGTGCACTACTTCAATTTTAAGTGAATTGTTATACAAATTGGATGAAATTGTTAGTTAAATAATTTGTATAAAATTTGCTGCTTCTTAAAATTGATAAACATATGTGTACATAACAAAATTGAGCATTTCTGTTTTCCCTTAAAAGTCAACCATTTTCTATGGAGAAATAGATAAAATATAGTGTTCTGTGGAGGCCCAATTTTTTTTTTTTTTTTTTTGCCTTAGTACAGATTGTGCACTTGGCCTTGAAGATATTGCAAAGCCTTAAATTAAAAAAAATGTTTCAAGGCCTTGAATTTCAGAAATTTTTGCTGTTTTCTTATAAGTCTTGAAAATCAAAATCCACCAATTTCCCATTGTTTTATCCCAGAAAGAAAAAACTATTAAAAAAAGATGAGAATCTGAAAAATTGAAACTGGGCCAGCAGCCACTGTGAACAGAAGTATGCTTATTAATCTCTAACCATAGTAGTGCAAGCTTGTAGGATGTGACTGCACAATATACACCAAAGAGCCAAAACATAATGACCATGTGTGTAATATGATGGTCCTCCACGGGCCACCAAAACAGGTCTCCTGGTGTGACATGGATGCTTCAAGATTTATAAAAGTGTCTTGTATATGGTACCAACACATTGCTGGCAGATCCTGTAACTCTTTTAAGTTACTTGGTTGAGTCACCACAGATCGGATTTTTTGTTCCAACACAAGCCACGGGTGCTTGATTAGATTGTTTTCTGGGGAATTTGAAGGCCAGGGCTATACCTGGAAGTCTTCCTCATGTCCTACGGACCATTCTTGAACAATCTGGGAAGTGTGGGATGGGGCATTATTATGCTGAGAAAAGCAGTACTAGATGTGAAGACTTGCCATGAAAGGTTGTACCTGGCATGCGGTGATGTTTAGGTAGATGGCTATAGTTTCCTGCACATGAATGACTGGATCCAGGGTTTCCCAGCAGAGCATTACCCAAAACATAGCACTTTCTCTAGCCAGCTTGTTTTTGTCCCACTGTGCATCATGGTGTCAACACATCCTGAGGCAAATGATGGTCCCATACCAGGCTGTCCACATTGTGCAATAGGAAATGAGATTCATCAGACCAGATTACCTTCTTCCAATCATTTTAAATCCAGTTTTGATGCTTGTATGCCCGTTGCAAGTGCTTTCAACAGTGAACCAAGGTTAGCATGGGCACTCTGAGCAGTCTGCATCTATGCAGCCCCATTTTTAGCAAGGTGTGCGGTGACACATTTGCTCCTATCATCAGCATTCAAATTACCGGTGAATTGTGTCACAATGTCCCTTCTGTTGGCTCGTACCCTACGGGATATCCTTCGCTCACCTCTAGCATCAATGAGCCACTATTAGACCCCACACACCTTGCCAGCTGTTCGTGGTTTTCCCTCCTTTGACCACTTTTGTAGGTACTAACCATAGCTGACTGTGAGAACCCCCACAAGCTTTTGGCTGTCTTGAAAATGCTCTGGCCTAGTCATCTGGCCATTAGAATTTGGCCTTTGTCAAACTTGCTTAAGTACGCTGCCTAATAAGAATAACACTGATTAACAGATCTCAGTATCAGGCAGTAGTGGCTCGTGGTAAGCTGAGATGGGGAGGAGGGGGGGCAGCATCTCAATTTTGTAGATATGATATCACTTCAAAAGCTAAGTTACTGAGCCTGTGCTAATGCTGTCCATTTAATAATAATATATATATATATATATATATATATATCATCATCATCATCATCATTGTCAACCATTATCAATCCACTGCTGGACGAAGGTCTCCCAAGTTTCCTCCACAACGGTCTGTCTTGTGCCAGTCTCCTCCATGTCACTCCCGCATACTTTCGAATTTCATCCACCCATCTTCCATGTGCTCTTCTGGGTCTTTTTCCTGTCCCTTGGAATCTAATCTAAAATTTCGGCTGTCCATCGATGGTCTGTTCTTCTGGCAGTATGTCCAGCCCATTGCCATTTCAGGGATTTAACTCTGATCATGATGTCTTCCACTCTTGTCATTTTCCGGATCCACGTGTTCCTCTTCTTATCTCTCCTGGTTACACCAAGCATGCATCTCTCCATGCTTATATATATATATATATATATATATATATATATATATATATATATATATATATACTGTGGGATGTAAGGTCAGGTGATGCGTAACATCACAGCCTCTACTTGACAAATGTCAACCCCGCCTTCTCGTGGTACATCCTGTTCCCACTAAAGGGGCTCTGACGACCGCCAATAGCAGTATAACTATACCATCGGGATTAGAGGAAATGCTATCCCACACTCACCAACCCGCTTGGCCAGCGTGGTGAGTTATGGCCAAACCCCTCCAAAATGACTCCACAACTTAAATCTTGGCCCTCAGTCTCCGGCAGCTGGAATGTACCTGGCCAAGGCAGCGGCCAGTGCGACATGAAGGCAGAGGGTGCTAAGAATCCGCGGAGGACCGGACTAGGCTGCCATCTGATGCTGACCTTGGCTACGTATAACGGACGCTCCCTATCTTCTGATTCAAGGCTTCTTGAATTGGAAGAGGAACTACAAAGGATCAAGTGGGACATCGTCGGGCTAAGTGAGGTAAGGAGAAAAGGAGAAGATCTCATTGAACTGAAAAGTGGACATCTCTTCTACTATCGTGGGACAGATACTGGCAGAACTAGTGGTGTTGGATTTATAATAAACAAGAAACTGAAGGATAAAGTTGTAGAAGTTGAAAGTTCCTCTGACAGAGCTGCACGACTCGTTATCCAACTCTCGAGAAGATACCAGGCTCAGATTATTCAAACTTATGCACCCACCACAAGTCATGCTGAAGAAGAAATTGAAGAATTTTATGAGGAAATTCGTGATCTAAATAATAAAGGTAAGCAGCACTTGAAGATAATTATGGGAGATTTCAATGCAAAAATAGGGCAACGGCAACAGAATGAAACTTCAGTAGGTAAATTTGGTCACGGCAACAGAAACCAGCGTGGAAATACTCTCGTAGAGTTTGCAGAGGCAGAAGGGTTTTTCATCTTGAACTCCTTTTTCAAGAAAAAGCCACACAGGAAATGGACATGGAAACATCCAAATGGGACGACAAGTGAAATTGATTTTATTATGTGTAACAAAAAATTCGTCATAGAAGACTGCAGTGTGCTAAACAAGTTCAACACAGGCAGTGACCATAGATTGGTGAGATGTAAGATGCACCTCAACACTAAACTCGAACGTAGCAAGCTCATAAGACAAACAAAATGTATTGACATAACCAACTTTAAAAAACACCATAATACCTTCAAATTGGAACTGAAGAACAGGTTCTCTGCTTTAGAAGGCCTAACATCGGAAGAAGTGGATATTTCTGAAGTTAACAGAAAAGTAACCAAAGCTCTTATGGAAACAGCAACAAAATTAGCTGGGTCTAAGAACAAATTGCATGTGAACAAATTATCAGGAAAAACCAAAATGTTGATGCGAAAAAGAAGAGAGATGAGGACAACTAAAGAAGATGTGACTTCCAAAGTGGAATATATAGAGCTATATGCAAGACAGTACGAAAAAGTATAACTGAAGACGTAAGGAAATTCAACTGTGAACTAGTAAGGAAAGCAATTGAAAACAACCAAAGCCTAAAGATAGCAAAGGGACATCTCAGTAAGGGGAAAAAACAGATTATGGCACTGAGAAAAGAAGATGGTTCTGTAACAAGAAATAGAGGCGGAATTTTGACAAGAGTGAAAGATTTCTACTCCAAATTATATGAAAGGGATGATACATGTACTCCAGACATCATGAAAGGTACCAGTACCAGAGTTCTTCCAGTCCTTCCAGCAGAAGTTGCACATGCAATCAAGAACATGAAGCGGGGAAAAGCTCCAGGAGAAGATGGAATTACTGTAGACATCATACAAGAAGCAAGTGGAGAAATCGAAACAGTACTCGCCCAAATTTTCACTCGATGCCTTAATGAAGGGAAAATTCCTGAGGACTGGAACAACGCTACAATGATCTTGCTACATAAAAAAGGTGACATTGAGGATCTCAGGAACTACAGACCTATCAGCTTCCTATCAGTGGTTTATAAAATCTTCACTAAAGTTCTTTCACACCGCTTGAAGGTAACACTGGACATGGCTCAACCGAGAGAACAAGATGGATTTATGAGTGGCTACAGTACAATAGATCATATCCACGTACTGAGAGAACTAATTGAAAGAGCGAGGGAATATGAACTTCCATTGTGCATGGCTTTTATCGATTATGAAAAAGCCTTTGATTCGGTGAAACAATCAGCAGTTGCAATGGCTCTGAAATCCTGCGGTATTGAAGATGCATACATTAATATTATTAGTAACATCTATGAAAATGCAAATGCAAAGATTCGGCTGTTTGAAAATACAACACACATAAAAATTGGAAAAGGAGTGAGACAAGGTGACACCATATCTCCGAAGCTCTTTAATGCCACATTGGAAAATGTCTTTCAATCACTGAACTGGGAAAACAAAGGGATAAAGATAAATGGAGATTATCTAACCCACCTTCGTTTTGCTGATGACATAGTCATTTTTGCAACTACCCCATCAGAGCTACAGAGTATGATCCAGGAACTTGCTGACAAGAGTAAAGAAGTGGGATTAAAAATGAACTTTCAGAAGACAAAAGTGATGTACAATGCTTTTACAAGAAATGAAGATTTATCGATTGATAGAGAAAAGCTGGAGATAACAGACACGTACGTTTATCTTGGACAGCAGATATCAAGTGAGGGTCACATTGGTGAAGAAATTAATCGGCGTACAAAACTTGCCTGGAGAGCTTTTGGAAGAAACAGCATAATTTTCAAGAGCAATATGCCATTATGTCTTAAAAGAAAAGTGTTTGATCAATGCATCCTTCCAGTGCTTACGTATGGTGCAGAGACGTGGACCTTAGCTAAAAGAGACATACAAAGGCTGCAGACAACTCAATGCAGCATGGAGAGGTGCATACTTGGTGTAACCAGGAGAGATAAGAAGAGGAACTCGTGGATCCGAAAAATGACTAGAGTGGAAGACATCATGATCGAGTTAAATCCCTGAAATGGCAATGGGCTGGACATACTGCCAGAAGAACAGACCATCGATGGACAGCCGAAATTTTAGATTGGATTCCAAGGGACAGGAAAAGACCCAGAAGAAGACCACATGGAAGATGGGTGGATGAAATTCGAAAGTATGCGGGAGTGACATGGAGGAGACTGGCACAAGACAGACCGTTGTGGAGGAAACTTGGGGAGACCTTCGTCCAGCAGTGGATTGATAATGGTTGACAATGATGATGATATATACTGTACAACAAGAAGTAAAACCGAAAAAAAAAAAAAAACTTTGAAATTCTAAAGCTCCCAAGGCTGCATAAAAGAAAGTCAAACCACGATACTACGAAAAGCAAAGCTTTAGAAGAAATTTAAAAAATTATGATAATAAAAATAAACGGGAGGAAAACAAAGCAAACAACTCCCGAGAACAAGCAAGCAAAAAGCTCAAATTACCCCAATCATCTGAGGCAAACAAGAGCAAACAAACGAACAGACAAATGCAGGTAAGCAGATCAATGACTGATTCTAACGGCTTCGTCAAGGGCAAGCATTAAGAAAATTACTCATTTATCTACTGAGGTCATGGAAGTGTGGGTTTCTGCTATTTTAGTTTGCTATAAGGACAAATTAAGTTTAGCATTAAAATTTACCAAATTTTAATTTTGTCAGATATAATGGGGACTCCCAAACCAATAAACTGCAAATTAAAACACATTGCCCGACCTCACGCAGACGATCGAGAGAATCTCAGCAATAAACTCTAAAGAAGTATTACGAACACCCAAAGAGAAGAAATACTGAAAGAGCTTAAGAACCGACCCAATGAAGAGGTGAAGAAATAGAGTAACCAATTTTTTTTACATGAAAATTTGAATAAAAAAAAATTAATTAATACTAAATTTAAACAAAGATCAAAGAGTATCTTTTAAAATTGCAAATTTAAAACAAAAGATTTAAGAAACGAATTAGCAAACAGTGCATTTTTACTACTGCACAGCTGGAGCACTAGAGATTGAACTCAAAAAGTCAAAATCCTAGCCACATATAATCAATGGAAATGCCCAAGGCACCACAAAATTATTTTAAAAAGTTTGGTTTAGAACACACCAATAAGTAACAAACATTTTCTTTTACCAAACACATAAACACAACATAACAATAAAAACAAGAAATAATATTATATTTAATGCAGCTTATTGCTAATACAAGGTTAAATATTGACAAAATATTGTTCAAATCATTGAAGCTACTGGAAGGCCCTAGGCCTAAGATCACACAACTTGTATCCAATTTCTTGGTACAAGCTCCAAAGGGACCTAAATACGCAGACCAGATATCCTGCGAAAGAAGCGCCGACATAAGCCAAAAAAAAAAAAAAAACATTCTATTCAATAGTGATGAATAACTGATAAGATTAGAAAATAAAATAAACATTCAAATCAAGAAGGCAGAAAAACGACTTACCAGCCCTTAGAAGCACTTTAGCAGTCCAGCTAATGGGTCTGCAACAGCTGACCGCAGGGGCACATCCATCACAGTGCTACCTAGCGGCCAACTGTAGAACCTTCCAGGGAGCCACACAAGGATGTTCTGTTGTAGAACCCTCAAGGCACCAGAATCAAGATTCTGAAAAAAATGCTACGAATTTTCAGAGTGAACCAGAATACTGGAAAGCCCTTTCTGGGTAGTGAAGTAATATATTTCTCTGCTTCCAAAAGTTCTTAAGTTCTTAAAAAAAACATCTCCCAAATAACAGAATCCTTCCCAAGCCTTTGATAATTAAGTATTTCTATTTTTTATTGTTTTTATTTTTATATGAATTTTTTTTAAACTATAATTTTACTTAAAAGTTTTATTCTTTTTTTTTTTTTTTGTACATTTTTATTTATATCCTTTTTTTTTTTTTTTTTTGTGAATCTTTTGAGAGGGAGTAAATACTGTATTACAGGTTCGTAAATGTTTAGTTGACCACATCATCATCATCTAAACCTCTAAATTAGCTTTTAATTTAGACAATTCATTCGGTCAACAAGGTTAAAGTTAAATTAAGTCTTCCATCCTAATTCTATTTTGGAGAACTATTTTTCCTAATGCAACTTTTAAGAAGTTTTTAGGCACTAAATTAGGCAACAGATATTAAGCAATGACCACATTGTCACATTTATAAAGAAAGTAATCGACCTATAAAACTTGGTCGGATGCATTATTTCTTAAAAAGAAACTGATTAATCAGTGCATTCTTCTAGTTCTTACGCATGGAGCACAAACATGGACCTCAACTAAAATAGACATGCAGACAACTGAAAGAAGCATGTAAAGATGCATGTTTGATGTTACCAGGAAATATACAAATAAGAACTCGTGGATCGGGAAAATGACAAGAGTGGAAGACATTATGATCAGAATTCTTGAAATTGCAATGGGATGGACATATTGCTAAAAGAAGGAGTCACCGACAGAGAGTTGAAACATTGAACTGGATAGCAAGGGAAAAACAATACCCAGAAGATTACCACAGGGAGATGGGTGCATGACATTCAAAAGCATGAAAGAAACTGGCTGAAAGCAGACTGTTGTGGAAGAAGAAACTTGGGGACTCTCGTCCAGCAGTGGATTGATAGTGGTTGTAAATTATATATAAGGACAAAAAAAAAAAAAAATGCGTGTGCCAGTGGAGACACACTCAAGGTCACATACACGTTCTCAAGTGTCTCATTGTGACCCCTAGAAATATGACAAATATTTTTTCTTCTGATACACACTCCCTTTGGAACTTCGACTTGATACTGACCACTGCAACTTGGACGGCAATGAAAAACATTTTGTGGAATTTTGAAGGGTCTGCCAGAATTTCGTGATGAGTTGTTATTGCGATACTCACACACCGGTATTCTCTTTAATGAAAACAAATTGCAAACATATTCAGCCCAGTTTTAATTTTGAAGCCATGATAACAATTTAGAGTAGAAAAATTTGTTTTCCAAAATTTACCAACTTTGTAAATTTTCTAAACAATGATATCTGATTAAATGTTCTTTTCAAAGTAATTGAGTATAATGCACTACCTCAATTGAAATGTGCAGCTTATTTTTGGGAGGGAGGGGGATGCAGCAGAAAAATAAAATGTACCCAGTGGAGTGACTTCAATGATTCTTGGTGAATAAAAATTTACACGAGTTTAAAAGCGAAAATTTCGCTGGGCTTGGTAAGTGAAGAAATCAATTTTGTTCAAGTATTTTGCTGCAAAAATTAGTCTGTCTCTTTTTTTTCAATTTATCCAATACTGAACTCTATTCTTAATCACAATTTGTTCGCATGCCCATTTTGACCAGAAGAGAAAATGCAAGTAAAACTTTTTTGCAAAGGTCCCGGCAACTGAGTATTTGCTATTATCAAACTAAACACAAAAAATCTCCAGTTTGATGGGAGTAACATTGTTGTTAGAATTATTACGTTGAATAAAGCAGGAACAAACCAAAAATTGGAAGAAAAAAATATTATGAGTAATACATTCAAACACACTTTATTTAATACTTTATTTCAACATTCATCATTGTTTTTAATTAATTCCCCTATTTTATTTCTTATTCGGAAGCACAAGAACCGTATTAATCAACAAAGCACACAGGCCCCTGCGATACATTCCCACCCAACGAGAGACTGCATTCGCGAGCAACCCTGCTAGCGAGAGCTGCCATCAATGCAGTCCCCAGGGAAGTTTTATTCAAAGGAAACAATCTGATGTGGGAATAGGCAGAATTTCCCACACGAGTTGGTTTCAACAGTCGTCAGAGCTGCAAGCAGGGCAGTCCGCCAACATTCCTTCTACTCCCAGTGGTGTTATGCAGGAAAAACTTCCAGTTGAGTTCAGAAGACTTAGTGGTGTTAAGCTGGAAAACCTTACAGTGGTGTTCACAAAACTTCTCTCTCTTGGTATGCCGTGAAAAAAAAAATACTGCTTTGGGTGGGTGGGTGGGTGGGTGGGGGTCTGCAGTCCCATAGCAGGAGCCGCCCCTGGTATCTGGTATTATTTATACCATTTCATGACCTTCACACATGCAGTCGTTTACCTGCAGCTGCTTCGATTTGCATAGAGATGTGCTGGTCATAATGCTCTGGCTCTTCGGTGTATGCAATGATTCTACTTTTATCCCCGGTGAACTTTGTTTACATTACAAAATTGAATTCGTCAGTAGTAACTTATAGCCTTAGAGATAACTTACTAGACAACAACCATAATCTGTTAAAAAGTTATAAATTTAGGTTACATGGATAATATGACACTTTGAAGAAAAGAAAATTTGCAGCACACATTGTTTTTAAAAGAACTAGCATTGCAATTATCTGGAGGGGTCGCATATTTGGAAAATTACCCAAAAGTCCATTAATAAAAAAAGCATAACACAGTACAAAGATGGAAGTCTGCAAATATTTGGAAAGAATTTTCTTTTCAACTGACTAGTATTTTTCAGAAAATATGATGCAGTGAAGGTGGTATTATTTGCTCTCCCGGATGACCACATGCTATAAAAAGCTCATTGTCACGCACTTTCGTGGGTGCTATTGCAGGTCCAGGTTTGGAACTGTGATAATGCTGAAAAAAAATTGTGATGTTTGCTCTTTATTCACTTAAAAGTAGCATGAGCACTTAAAAAATTAGTTATTATTTTTAATAAGATAATTTTTTCCTGTTTCTTTGGACTGTTAGGTCATCCTGTAAATCACAACTTATCTATAGAAAATTATGTTTGTGATCAAAGTGGTAGGTGTGGATGGTGCAGATTTTTTTTTTCTTCTAAATTTCAGTCTACAGATTATACCCTGCCACATTTATATGAAGGAAAAAAAAACTTTTTTTCCCCTACATTATACGGTCTGAGGATTATATGAAGAGAAATATGGTGTTTCTTCCATTGGCCAATAGTTATATTGTCAGCTTTCAGATTAAGAAACCAATAATAAAAAAAAAAAAGGTTGGAAACTGTTTTAAAAGCAGATATTTCACTAAATGTCATTTTTTTCTTTAAATTAAACTTGCCCCACATCTTGTTTAACAAGACGCAACCACAAAATTAATGAAAAAAAGTAATAAAACTTGCCAAACTTAAGTTATTCAATTTTTTTTTTTTTTTTTTGCTTTGCTAGCAAGAGCCATGGTTATTTTACTTTTAACATTTTTGTAAAGCCTTGAATTTTTCTCCCTCAAATTGGTAGGAACCCTTCTTAGGAGCTTGACAATGTAATGATCCATCTGATAATACTGTCTTATTTTGATTTAGAACAAGCTACTACTACTTATATTGTATTTGGTATTAATGATATATTTAAAATGGCTGTTTACTTTCATAGTAGTTCTACATTAATTATGTGGTAACCCAAAAATCTGCAGGGTTTCTTAAATATTTGTGGTTTTCTTTGTAAGAATGAATTTTGTGGGTCAGAGAATGTGAGATTGCAATTTGAATAAGTATATTTGTGAAATGAATTATTTTCAGGGTTTGTAGTACACTTGAAAATTGCTCAAAAATTAAATTGCTATTTTTGAGGCCTTACAAAAATTTAAAAATCTTTGAAAAAGGCTAGATTTGTTTTAATTACATGTTTGCAATTGTGAATAATAAATGCCTTCGGCTCTGAAAATGCTTCCATCTCTATACCATCGGATGGTCTGAGGTGCTGGTTTCTTACTTGTCATCTAAGCTGAGTCTAAATTTGAGCACTGGAATAAGGCACAAATAGTGTGATTGTTTTAAAGAACTGGTTGTCTCTCATCTCTGGAACTACTGGCCTCAAGTTAGGGATGGTTGACTGCTGTATAGCCCTAAGAGTTGCTTGTGGTTTGCCTTATACCCTAAAACAAAACAAGCAAGATTTCCTTGCCTAACCTGATAACAACAGGTGAGGAACTGACATTTCAAATTTCATGGGGAATTTAAAATGAAGTAGAATTTTAGATAACGCGTTGGTTGACTTACCCAGAGAGATGTTTTTATTATCAGAAAGTCACACCTGAAACAGGTTTTTATGTGATATGTGGACAGTTGCAGTGTTCTTATACAGGAGCAAACCCCAAGTGCCAGTCTTTTGGTTGCCTTTCACACCATTTTTCTATCAATTTAGTAAAATGTGGATGCATATCATTCTGCTATCACCATACATTGACTTTCTAACAGAAGAGTAGCTAAGTGACCACCTTTGGAGGGGAAGGAAACCACCAGTTTTTTCGACAGTGCTTCTCTCTCATTTCACCTTTGTGGGAAATCCCATCTTGAAAACACCATAGAACAGATTATTGCTTGGTTTCAGGCTCATATATGTAAATCAGTGTTTAATATCCTGTTAGGATGTCCAAAACATTCCTGGCTTGTCCTTTTCAAAATTTGTTTAGCATGAAATGACATCAATCCATGTAAGTGGTTTTGCTCATCCATCAAAACATATGCACTCATCTCAAAAAATGCCTGCTTAGAGATGCTGGTATTCATGTTAGATACCAGTTACACTCTCCAAACTGATTTTCAAAATGTCTATTTATTTAAACATGCATAATGTGTGTGCGTGTGCACGTGTCTTGTCACTTTAGTTCCTCCATGATGGCAGTGCTTTCCTGTGACACACACATTAAAGACCATCTAGAGTGATCATTTCTAGAGATGTTTTGCCTCTTTTAAATTTGATAAACTAGTTGAAAACTGTTGCTTGGGTATGCTTTTGGATCAGAAAAGTGGACGAGAAGTTTTGGTAGCGGTTTTCTGTTGTTTTTATTGAATTATTTATTTAATTGTAATCATAAACATCGCATGAAAAGCTCTGTCATCCATTGCAGAAGCTGAAATGCGACCTTCACTTCTTCAACTGTGTGTGGAGAAACATGGAGTCAATTGTTTAGAAAATTTAAGGACAAACAATGCGTAACAAATACAAAGAAAGGGAATGAACATTTCAAAGTAAAGAAGTAAGAGAAAATAATGTCACTAGGCTTTCCTTTTTATAATTTGATCGTGATGAATTTTACAGATTTTACTGTGATGTTTGCAAGTTCCACTTTATTATACTTAGCACATTATTAAAAAGAAGAAACCTTTGGAAGTGCTTGTACTTTGAAAGTTTACTATAGGTTTGTGGCAGGACATGGTCTAATCATGTCATGTGAGGAATGAAGGTGTTGCAGATGTTTAATGTGTGAAGTAAAATTTTGTTAGTAAGGTGGAGAAAAATATTCTGAGGTGATTTGGCCATGTTGAAAGAATGAGTAATGAGATGCTTACTAAGATTTTTTGTTTGACCCAAGTGGCCGAAAAAAGGCAGAGGAATTCCAAGGGAATTATGGGAGGCCCAGATTCAAGAATGTCTGCATGAGAAAAAGAGCAGGAGTATGAAGTACAAAAGCTTCACTGACATCCATCATGTGCGAGACGTGATGGATGTCAGTGAAGCTCGAGTAATGTGCCGAGATTGCTGTAAATGGAGATGTTTGATACATCAACAGTAAGTGAAATCTAGCACCGTCAGTTTTGAACTTTAATCTGGCAGATGAACTTTCTTTCAGGATCTAACCAATGAATACCAGAGAACAGCATTTGGAACTCTTTGGTCTACTGAGGCCTTTGTGCCAATAAACATATATCAAAAAACAGCTTAGTGTTATGTATGTATGTACAGTCAACCCAAACAATTATTACATTTCCCTGTTGTTTTTATATTTGGTGATGAAGTTCAACTAAGTCAACTACATAGTACATGAGTAATGATTCATTATTGAAATTCTGCATCTTGCAACAGGCACAGTAATGTTAAAGAGGGAGAAGGTTGTAGGCTATATTGCTTTTGAATTATTAAAACTTTGTCTCTATGTGTTTTAAAATTAGTTGACTTTTAGGACTTGTATATGGCTCACTATGAACACCTAAAACACTAAAAAAAGGAGGAAGATATGCTACAGAAAAACAAACACGAAAGGAAAAGCAATAGGCAGATGAGAAAGAAAGTCAGGCAGAAGTGAACCTAAGCAAAAGCAATAGGCAGATGAGAAAGAAAGTCAGGCAGAAGTGAACCTAAGCAACATGTAGTGTAAGGAGTTTGGAAAATGTTCGTCTTAGCAGGTGATAAAACTTTCTTTTCTTTCTACTGGAAAATAAGTTCAAAGGTTATAATGCTTTTACCAAGTTAAGTAAAATGAACTCACTGTGTTATGACTGTCAGTGGTGGCTTTTGGGAGGAGACAAGGGAGGCAGTGCCTCTTCAGAATTTTAAGACCCTTAGTTAGAATTATTCGTTTTGTTCATTCAGTACTTTTGGGTATAGGAGAGCAAACGTTTATGCTAGTTAACTCTTTTGAATTAAATGCCGTCTATGCGTTCATTCAGTTTTTTAAATTGACGCTTTTCGAAAACAATCGGTAGCGCGTAGTTGCGAATTGTCCTCAGCTGGCGATCTCCGTCCTTGTGGCAGGAAGCAAACTGCCTCTCGTACATTTTGCGCCAAACTTGTTTACTCCCACTGAATCAGTAAATCCAAAGGTAGGCGGTGGAACTGCCAACACAAAGAGCGCACATGCACCGTGGACTTCCTGTGAGGCAGATGTTATCTTGCCTCATGGGAACAGCTGTTTCCCTGTAAGCAGCAGCTCCGCTGTGTTAACTCCTCATTCAGACAGCTTCGAACGTCATTACATAGCGTCTTCTTCCTAGTTGCTTTTCGTTCACACTAATGTTTGTGTAACTAATTTTATTTACGTTTTATGAAGAGTTGTTTATCAGACCATGGCCTCTTCTTCAAACATATCTAATATGGTGGATAGCTTACTTAGAAAAGCCTTTCAGTAGAAGAGATTTTGAAGAAAATCAAATTAAAAATGATGGTAAGCCTACACCTGAAATGAAAAAGATGACTTCAAAGGGCAAAACTTCAAACAGAGGTTTTAATATTGACTGGTACAAAAAAGAACAATGGCTAACTGGTAGTGAATCAACAAACAAACTATATTGTTGGCCATGTTTGCTGTTTCCTGTGAGTGGCAATAAAGTCTGGCAAGAGAAGGGGCTTCATTGATTTGAAAAATTTACCACGTGTTTTGGACATGCACAAAAAGTGTAAAGATCACATTCTGGCAGTTGTTAAATTACAGTTGCTTGGCAAAACAAGGATAGACTACTCTCTCAATGAAGCAAAGAGAACAAGTGACTTACGTCATAATGAAAAAGTAAAAAAGAATCGTGATGTAATGAAGAAGTTGATTGATATTACAACACTACTGGCGCGGCAAGAGCTCCCATTTCGTGGACACGATGAGAGCGAAGTCTCTGAAAATAAGAAAAATAAGAGAAATTACCTCGAGATGATTGATTTACTCTCCAAGAGTGACAAAACATTGACAGTGTTTATGGAGAATAGTACAACATTTTCAGGAACTTCCAAAACAATACAGAACGATTTAATCGAATCAGTTGCTCATATAATTGGGAATGAAATCAATGCAGATATTGAAAATGCCCAGTTTTTTTCTTGGCAGATTTATGAAGCGACAGACATTAGATTAGCTCCCATGCACAAGTATCAATTATAGTTCGATTTGTGAAAGATGGAGTACCAGTAGAAAGTTTTTGGGATTTTTTGACGTAAGTTCTGATCGGTGTGCTACTTCGCTTAAAGAATAACTGGATCGTGAGCTGGAAAGATTTAGCTACAAAGAAAAACTAGTTGCACAGACATATGATGGTGCAGCAGTGATGGCATCAGAGCTGAATGGATTGCAAACAAAAGTGAAGTGTGATGCCCCTCAAGCATTATTTGTTCACTGCTATGCACACAGGCTGGACTTAGTTTTGACCAGAGCAGTGTCAGTGTTGAAGGAATCGCATATTTTTTTTTTTTTTTTCAAATTTAAATGCAATTTGTGCATTCTTTTCCAAATCGACAAAGCGTGTTCATTTACTAGAATCTGTTGGTGGACCCCAGACCACCTCGTGTATCTCAGACCAGGTGGAACTTCAAATCTCGTTCAGTGTCTACCATAGCTGACCACAGGTGCCTGCTAATTGAAGTATTTGAAAAAAATGAGGATGATTTCAACTATGACGATGAGACAATTCACGAAGCAGCAGGACTAAAACGGTGGCTCCAAGATTTTAATTTCTGTTTTTCTTCTCTTCTCGTATAAAAAAATATTTGATTTAACTGAAGTTACTTTCTCTGCACTGCAATCAAATAGTTCCAATGTTACATTTTGTAACAAATGAATTACTGGCTTATGTGAAAAATTGTTGTACTTTTGAGATCGGAGACAGTTTGATGATCTCTACCATAGCGTGTGCAGTGAGGTTGGTTCCCCAAATAAAAGATTTAAAGGAAGCAGTGATATTCCTGCCACCATGCAATACAGAAGACTGTATTATGAGGTAATAGACAATGTTACAACTCAGTTAAAATGTCGGTTTTCTGACATTGAGAAATTAAAATTTCTTCAGCTGTTCGATGTACACTGCTTTGAAACTCATTCTAGAATTTTTCCTGAACACTGTTTTAAAGCTCTGCTTCAAACTTATGAAAAATACTTTGACAGCACCAAACTGCATAGTGAGCTGCAGGTTCTGTATTCAGACAGAGATCTGTGGAACAATGCCAAAAGTGCAACAGAACTTCTATCTGCCATATACAATAATAATCTAGCACAGGCACTGCCAGAGCTATTTAGACTTCTTTCCCTCGTAGTAACAATTCCTGCAACATCGGCCTCTGTGGAACACAGTTTCTCGTGCCTGAAGAGGATAAAAACTACAAGAGAAACTCCATTGGGCAAGAAAGGTTGTCAAGTTTATCAGTTCTGTCCATCGAGAAGGCGCTTGTGAAGAGGATGGAAGCAGAACAGACATGGTATGACCATATAATAAATCACTTCGCCAAATAGAAAGAACGAAAGATAGATCTCATATACAAGACAATATAAGCGTAATGTAAGCTTTCTCTCATGCTGTATAGGTAAACGCTGTGTTCAGAAGTCTTCAAGACTTTTTTCGTTTGGCGTCAGTGAAGGCAGAGGCGTACATACAATAGAATTTCATTTGAGATGAAAAAGATGTATAGTTCAGTCTTGCTTTTTATCTTCTGTTGATCTCTTTAATAAAAATCTATTTCGATGCAATATATTTCATATTCAAACTGGCTTAACAGTTCCCAAATAGTCCAAGAGGGCAATTCAGACTGAAAAAAAAATATATTTAGGCGAAGGGCCGGAGCCTTACATAAACAGGTTTTGTGTTGGTAAGTCATGTAAAACGTGCGTTTCTGGTAAAATTTTATAAATCCTTTCACGGGTCACATTACTTATTTCATACTTCGCACATGAGAAAGTAAATAAAAAAAATATATTGTAAAAAAAATGGCCTTAAATTGAATAAATTTATCATGAAAGAAATACGGGATTACACCATATAATACAAATGTTGAAGATAACAATCCGATTTTTGGTGTAAATGTAATAAGGATGGTAAGTCAGATAATATCCGAAAACTTTAAAATTTCATTGTCCTGGATCGGGACTCGAACCCGCGTCTCCCAGATAGTGCCAGGGTATGCTAACCACTACACCACCCAGAACGACCAAGTTTCTGATTAATTTGAATATAACCATCGCAGGATTTGCTAGTCGAAGCAACCGGCATTCATGTTTAGCGAATCTGGAGTTTAAGAATCCTATTCCGTGATTGCCCGGAATAGCAGATAAATCAAGAAAGAAATACGGGATTACACCATATAATACAAATTTTGAAGATGACAATCCAATTTTTGGCGTAAATGTGACAAGGATGGTAAGTTCAGATAATATCCCAAAACTTGAAAATCTTCATCGTCCTGGAGCGGGACTTGAACCCACATCTCCCAGATAGCGCCCGGGTATGCTAACCACTACACCACCCAGGACGATGAAGATTTTCAAGTTTTCGGATATTATCTGACTTACCATCCTTGTCACATTTACGCCAAAAATCGGATTGTCATCTTCAAAATTTGAATAAATTTATTTGAATCCAGGCTGAAAAGTAGTTTGCGTCCCCAGCAATTTTGGTCACGGGCCGCCACTGATGATTGTATGTATAGAAGTATTCAGCTTGATTTTGTGATATAAAATAGACCTCTGAGTCTTCTAAGTAACTGACATGTTGCTATTTTTATTTTATCTTATTTTCTTTTACAAAATAGAGCAACTTTTAAAACTATCATCAAAATTGGGTTTTCTTTTAAAGTATTAATATCATAAAATGCCAATATTTATATCAGAGTTAGTGCTTTGTAAATGGAGTAAAAGGTTGTAAAATTTTTATGTCCTTAGATTAACACATACTCTTGTTGAATTATTTATAAAATTGTCTCCCTTTTTTCTGTCTGTTTGTTTTAGAGAGGTTTGATCATCACTGCCCATGGGTTGGAAACTGTGTTGGCAAGAGAAATTATCGGTACTTCTACCTATTCATAATGTCTCTTGCTCTTCTTTGTGTCTTCATTTTTGCCTGTGTGATAACACATCTTGTTTTATGTAAGTATGTGCTTTTTTCTTCTGTTTTTGTATATAAAGTTGTACATACTTTAGAATTTGTGCATGTTCTGACATTTTGAGTTTTTTGTTAAACAGTCATCATCATCAGCCATACTTAAGCCATTACTGGATGAAAGTCTTCTCAATGCTCTTCCAAAACTCTCATTGTGAGCAATTCTCTTCTAGATCACTCTGGCATGCTTTCAAATTCCATCCACCCAGTTCTCACATAGTCTTCTGGGTCTTTTCGTGTCCCTATACATTAACTTTTTTTCAAAGTAACTTTACAGTGATGTATAAAAATTCAGTATTAAGATTACTGAGCAAATGATTTGAAGCTATTTATTAAAATGCATACGTGTCATTCCAGCGTTATATCTGTGCTAAGGGTTTTCTTCAAGTTATTAGGTAGCATGCAATTGGCTCATAGGTTTGAGTAGTTCGTGAATGCTGCCAAGGGGAAAGTTGCATAATTCCCACTATATTATAGCTACAAATTACTTTTCATGTTAAAAGATCACCTTGAGTTATTCATAAAGGTTTTTACTGTTTCTAGTAGTTCTTGAACTCTGCCAGGATGGAAGTTAATATGATTCCCATGGCAATGTAATGCCATGTTATATTGTGGTCAACAATAGTAGATGGCCATGATGAATTATATATGTTCTAGGATGTCTTATAAGTTGTTTGTAAGTTTCAGTAAGTTTTACGGAAATGTGACTTGTTTTACGGGCAAAATGTTAATTTTATGGATTTGGCGATTCTCCGAGATTTTTTTTTCTTTTTCTGATGATTTTGCACCCACTATTAAAACTTTTTTTTTTTAAACTTAATCCATTCAAAGTAAAGTGCCGATGTATTATTACGAATAAGTTTTTAGTTACATGTGTTTATTTGGGAACATTTTGCTGCAGTTTTCCCACGTTTTAGTTATGGTTTTGCCTTTTTTTAAACACCAGAACACCAACCAGCTGGGCTTATTTAACCTTCCGTTTGGTTCTCTCCCTCTCTTGTGCACGCTGTTTCCCCCCACCTTTCTTTTCAGATATTGAGTCGCAACTTCTCAGAAGGCCAGCGTAGGGTGTGTCCGCGTTGGAGCAGGTGTCTTTTATCTTTATTCCTCCCAGTTCGAAATGCTATCTCAGAACGTAGTTATAGTAGAAAAATTTCAAACATTTTAAATCTGTGGAATTTTTAAGCCCAGATCGATACCCAACATGACGAAATTAAGCAAAAACTGTCAGTTTTGTGAAATTAAAAATGCATTGGGGCATGCATGGTTGTTTCGTAACTTCTTTTCTGGCAATAAATTTGACCTAACGAAAGAATGCTACTATAAGAGGAAGTTAAAAAAAAAAAAAGTAAGTCCAATGTTCATTCGAGCCAGTGCTGCTCCAGCAATGATTTATTTTGCTGGTCCGTTAGTCAGTAAGTTTTCTACGCTTTCCCTTTCCAACCGTGCTTTGTTCATCGCTCAGTAACGTTCATAAAAATGTCTTGGCTTGATTCAATGAAATTAATATGTTGGGGTACATACTAATTCATCTAATCCCTATTGAAAATGGTCAAAGGTAAGGTCAAGACATAGGAGTGGGATTCATTCCTCCGTCCTTTTGCGTGATGACTTGCGTAAAATCAAAGCATAATTGTGATGAAGTTTGGGTATGCTGTTCAGCACCCATAGTGGACCTATCCTATTGAAAATGGTTGCTATCAGCATTCACTGGGACAGTGCAGTACATGCGCGAGATTTGTTCGCTCGCGTTTCAGAATTTTAGCACAATATCTTCTGTGGAAATTGACCGATTTGGATAGAATTTTTAATTATAAAATGACGCGTGTGTAGCAGCTTTTTAATTTAGAAATTAACAGGCACAAAAAATGTTCTATAATAAAGCAAAAACACGCAAACTATCAATTAATTCATACTAAGGGATTTGTAAAGAAAATAGTAAAGTATCCTGTTGCTTTTGCAAACCCACACTTTTTTGTAGGTATGAAATTTTGGGCTTTTAGTAAACAACTCTGAATTTTAAAATATCCGGATTTTGACAGCACAAGTTTAATCTAGGGAGGAAGTAGACTTTTTTTTATCTGTTTGAAAAAAAGTGCCATTGGCTTTGTAACTTCTATCAAACCGATTTGTGTGATATTTAGAGATTTTCATTTTCTAAAACAGAATGTGTATTCTACATTTTGTCATGTTAGGTCTTTTTTTTTTTTTTTTTTTTTTTGGCAGAGACATAAGATCGAAGTTAAAATCCCGGTTCAAACGTTTTATGCCGTGGCTACGCCACAAAGGGAGCAGGGGACGAGATGGGGAGGATGTCACCGACAAAGTGGCTGTATCGTTCCCGTGACGTCTGATGTAAAAGACAGTTGGTTTTGTTCCGGCAAAACACATTGTGTTAGTTTACTGCAATAGAGGGGTTGGTTCAGATGTTGATGGGCCCAGATTGTTTTTAAAAGGAATGACTAGAGAAGCTCTATTCGGTAAGATGAAGGGAGAGGGGAGGACAGGAAGAGAAGACAACTATAAAATCAGTACCATTTGGAAGTATAACGGATGCCGCTAAAGGGATCGGATTTAGTGAAAAACAAGGCATCGATCCGCCTGTGAGGAATGATGGGGAGGGAGGGGACGACCCCAGAGGATGACATTCGTAACTAAAACCTAAACCTTTGTTTCTAGATGAAAGAACCTTTCAGTTGCTCTCTGCTTTCCTAGCTGACCAGCTCGAATCGGATAACTCTGTAATCGGTATTTTTTCCTCTACTATAGCAGTTTTTACTTGCATTTTTTTCCCCGAGTGGTAATAAATTTAGTATTAGTGATTCGCTATGAGCAGCAATATAAAAGGGAATAAAAAGTACTGTCAAATATTCCGTGATTCGTATTCTGCGGAATTCCCGTGTATTGCGAAATCTTTAAAAAAGGAAAATATGCGTTTCGTGCTATGTGCCGATGCAATTTCAACATTTCGCATGGTGGAAGGAATGATATTACAAATCATATTTCTAGTGACAAGCATAAATATAACGTTGACTGCGTGGGAAAAAAAATAACGAAATTAACTTCCTTTGTTAAAAGTTATAATGAACTGGATGCGATTCGTACAAAATGTTTGTTCACTTCATTTTTAGTTGAACATAATTTACCAGTTAGTGTCTCTCAGTCACTCTTACTTATTTAATTTTTTTTATTTGACTGTCTCATCGTCCGTGTCTCCGTAAGATAAAAACCTAACATGAAAATTCCAATTAGTAGTTCTAATTCTGACTATTATATAGCTGTAATCATTCTACTATTCTCTTTTACGTGCGATATTTCAAAGTAACTTGAACAAAATTCTAGCGGATAATGCTTACCTTGGCATTCCTTTCTAGCGATGGGAACATTTCATGCACATGTTTTCCGGTCTTTGTTGATGTTATTGTCCTAAAGTCCGTTGTATGCGATGACTGGCTTTACTTCTCACACTTTTCGCTGGGTATACTCATTGGATCTTTGCTTTAGGATTTCAAACACATCAATTTTTACCGTTCTTTATACTCGAAATTTTCGCCCATCCACTGGGCATCCTCAGGAGCGTGGCGACTTTACCACCGATGTTCGTGGTTAACTTCGCGCTAATGGAGTCCGATACTCCTTGTTGCCATTCGTCGGATATACTTTCCTGGATATATTTCGTTATCAAGCCCGGCTGGCGCCATCTATGTTTCATTAAAACAACTTTTTTTTATTAATTTTTTTTTTAATTTTTTCTCCTATCCTGGTTTTCTTGTCTTTTTTGCCGGTTTTTTTGTTGTTGTTGTTTTTCTTGTCTTATTAGTTCTTTCCACAGGCCCGATAATGTGCTAGGGTCGTTCTGGTTACATACGCTTGCTTTATTTTTATAGATTAATATTGCTTCTTCCCTCCTCATTTGCCTTTCCAATTTTTTATTCTTTTTTAGCATTTTAGTTTCATCGAATTTCGGGAATGTCCGGTTTTCCATGCAGAATTGCACTAAAGCAGTTTTGACTTCTTTTTTTTGCCAATTAGATATGTGTTGTTTAAGTCTTTTTTAATCTGTTTTTCGTACTTCCAATGTACGATATTGGGGGTATGTGTGCAATTGGAATTTCGTAGGTTCCTGATTCTTCTAGCATTTTTTCCTCTGTTTTTTTGTTGACAGTCATACTTTTCACGGTGTGCACTGAGCTTCCTAGTTGTAAGTCATATTTACCACAGTGCCTATTGATTTCTTTACTCACTCCTTCCAAGTATGGGAAAGCTCCAATGTATTTCAATTTTTTTCTTCCTCATCTTCCTTTGGTTGTGCACTTCTTGGCCTTCTTTACTCTGAGTCATATGCTTTTTACTATCATGTATCCATTTATTAATTAGCTTGCTCGGGTACCCATACTCTTGTGCTATTTTCAAGATAAACTCTAGCTCTTGATTTTTTAGCCTGTTGTTAAATGTGTGTGTGTACGCTCGCCGTATCAAGTTTACTATGCTGTTTTTTATGTATCACTGGATGGTGCGACGAGTATAGTATCAGTACAGGTATGTAAGTTGCTTTTCTGAACACCGAGTATTCAAAACTATTTTTGTTTTTCTTTAGTTGGATGTCCAGGAAGGATAGGCAATTATCCTCTTCAAACTCAATAGTTAGCTCTATGGTGTTACAGATTTTGCTAAACTGCTGTGCTAGATCTTGTAGCTCGGCTTTGTTAAGTTTAGACATTATAATAATGTCGTCTACATATCGAGCATATAAAGTATTGGTTTTTCAGGTAGATTTTGAATTATTTCTTTTTCGAGGTATGCCATAATCACTTCTGCATATAATGCCAATAATGGTGATCCCGTAGGGCCTCCTTGCGTTTGTTTAAATATATTTCCTTCAAAATGGAAGATGTTGTTTTCCTTGATGAGATATAAGGTATTCTTTAGCTCTTTCAGTTGTGACAAGTTTATTTCTTTGTTGATGCTTAGTTGTTGCACAATCAATTCGATGGCTAGCTCGACAGGAGTGTTTGGGTATAACGCCTTAACGTCCATGGAGGCCATAGTTATTTGCTCTAGGTCTTGATTAATTAATTTATTTGATTTTTTCTATAAACTCATAGCTATTCTTTAATGTATATTGATTCCTCATGAATATTGGGGATAGATAGTTTTATATCTTTTTTCTAGGTTGACGAGTGGTGAGTTTTTTTCGATAGAATCAGTCTTAAAGGTGTGTTTTCTTTATGTGTTTTAATTTTTGAGAATATTTTTGGCATCCCTGCTCCCATTGGAGGGTTTGCATTTTTTATTTCAGTTGGTAACGTGCTGTGGTTCCTTATATTAGCCAGGAAGGTAAGTTGTTTGTCGGTGGGATCTTTGTTGATGCTATCGCACTGTAGCTCTGAGATGGCCGTCCGCATTTTATCATTATATTCCGAAGTGTCCGTAATAACAATTTGCCCTGTTTTGTCCGCTTCGCAGAATTTGATCGTGGGGTCTTTGCAAAGATTTAATAGTTGTTTTCTGTCATACTTCAATTTATTAATCTTGCAGTTTTTTGTGCTTAGCGTTATACTCTTTAAGCATGATTCTGAATAGCTTAAACCTTAGATCGGTAGCATGCTCTGGATGTACTCGCTGCACAATATCTTCTAAGATAGGAATGTACTCTTCTGTTCTTCGGGTTTTAGGTGGAAAGGCAGTGCTACAACGTGGGAAAAAATACGTATTTCCACCTAAAACCCCAAGAACAGAAGAGTACATTCCTATCTTAGAAGATATTGTGCAGCGAGTACATACAGAGCATGCTACCGTTCTAAGGTTTAAGCTATTCAGAATCATGCTTAAAGAGTATAACGCTAAGCACAAAAAAACTGCAAGATTAATAAATTGAAGTATGACAGAAAACAACTATTAAATCTTTGCAAAGACCCCACGATCAAATTCTGCGAAGCGGACAAAACAGGGCAAATTGTTATTATGAACACTTTGGAATATAATGATAAAATGCGGACGGCCATCTCAGAGCTACAGTGCGATAGCATCAACAAAGATCCCACCGACAAACAACTTACCTTCCTGGCTAATATAAGGAACCACAGCACGTTACCAACAGAAATAAAAATGCAAACCCTCCAATGGGAGCAGGGATGCCAAAAATATTCTCAAAAATTAAAACACATAAAGAAAACACCTTTAAGACTGATTCTATCGAAAAAAACTCGCCACTCGTCAACCTAGAAAAAAGATATACAACTATCTATCCCCAATATTCATGAGGAATCAATATACATTAAAGAATAGCTATGAGTTTATAGAAAAAATCAAATTAATTAATCAAGACCTAGAGCAAATAACTATGGCCTCCATGGACGTTAAGGCGTTATACCCAAACACTCCTGTCGAGCTAGCCATCGAATTGATTATGCAACAACTAAGCATCAACAAAGAGCTAAACTTGTCACAACTGAAAGAGCTAAAGAATACCTTATATCTCATCAAGGAAAACAATATCTTCCATTTTGAAGGAAATATATTTAAACAAACGCAAGGTGGCCCTATGGGATCCCCATTATCGGCATTATACGCAGAAGTGATTATGGCATACCTCGAGAAAGAAATAATTCAAAATCTACCTGAAAAACCAATACTTTATGCTCGATATGTAGACGACATTATTATAATGTCTGAACTTAACAAAGCCAAGCTACAAGATTTAGCACAGCAGTTTAGCAAAATCTGTAACACCATAGAGCTAACTATTGAGTTTAAAGAGGATAATTGCCTATCCTTCCTGGACATCCAACTAAAGAAAAACAAAAATAGTTTTGAATACTCGGTGTTCAGAAAAGCAACTTACATACCTGTACTGATACTATACTCGTCGCACCATCCAGTGATACATAAAAACCAGCATAGTAAACTTGATACGGCGAGCGTACCCACACACATCTAACCACAGGCTAAAAAATCAAGAGCTAGAGTTTATCTTGAAAATAGCACAAGAGTATGGGTACCCGAGCAAGCTAATTAATAAATGGATACATGAGAGTAAAAAGCATATGACTCAGAGTAAAGAAGGCCAAGAAGTGCACAACCAAAGGAAGATGAGGAAGAAAAATTGAAATACATTGGAGCTTTCCCATACTTGGAAGGAGTGAGTAAAGAAATCAATAGGCACTGTGGTAAATATGACTTACAACTAGGAAGCTCAGTGCACACCGTGAAAAGTATGACTGTCAACAAAAAAACAGAGGAAAAATGCTAGAAGAATCAGGAACCTACGAAATTCCAATTGCACACATACCCCCAATATCGTACATTGGAAGTACGAAAACAGATTAAAAAAAAGTCTTGAACAACACATATCTAATTGGCAAAAAAAAAAAGAAGTCAAAACTGCTTTAGTGCAATTCTGCATGGAAAACCGGACATTCCCGAAATTCGATGAAACTAAAATGCTAAAAAAGAATAAAAAATCGGAAAGGCAAATGAGGAGGGAAGAAGCAATATTAATCTATAAAAATAAAGCAAGGGTATGTAACCAGAACGACCCTAACACATTATCGGGCCTGTGGAAAGAACTAATAAGACAAGAAAAACAACAACAAAAGAAAAACCGGCAAAAAAGACAAGAAAACCAGGATAGGAGAAGAAATTTAAAAAAAAAAAAAAAAAAGTTGTTCTAATGAAACATAGATGGCGCCAGCCGGGCTTGATGACGAAATATATCCAGGAAAGTATATCCGACGAATGGCAACAAGGAGTATCGGACTCCATTAGCGCGAAGTTAACCACAAACATCGGTGGTAAAGTCGCCACGCTCCTGAGGATGCCCAGAGGATGGGCGAAAATTTCGAGTATAAAGAACGGTAAAAATTGATGTGTTTGGAATCCTAAGGCAAATATCCAATGAGTATACCCAGCGAAAAGTGTGAGAAGTAAAGCCAGTCATTGCATGCAACGGACTTTAGGACAATAACATCAACAAAGACCGGAAAACGTGTGCATGAAATGTTCCCATCGCTAGAAAGGAATGCCAAGGTAAGCATTATCTGCTAGAATTTTGTGCAAGCTAACATGAAAATGGTTCGTTTTTGAAAATATTTTTGTGTTTCATGACGGCGTGGGACACGATCCCATTGAAAGGGTAGAACATCCTTCCCTTTAGATGCAAACTTCTGGTAAAGTAAATTTTTATCACTTTATAGATCATTATAGATCATAGTAATGAGAAATTATGTATAGAATTTATTTTAATCGATATACATATGCCGATAAATTTAAACATCTGTAGTCACTTCAATTAAAAGTTGATAGTTCATTTGGGTAACATCGTTTTTAAATCGATATGTTCGGTACATTTAATCAATATGCACAACAAGTAATTTAATCGAATATATCGATTATAAATGTTTTTTACGGATTTCTGTTTCTGAAAGTTGGCAGGTCTGATAATGGTAAATGTCTTGATACTCATGGTGTACATGGATGTATTTAAGACCAAAAAAATTATATAAAAATGTGCTGAGTTGCAATGTTTCTGCTACGTAGTATAAATGCATTTTTGTATTTTCCTTAGTACATACAAACAGAATTTGCAAAAATTATTTTTTTTCCTCTGTAGTTATTGTAACTATGATGAAGATTTTCCATGTTTCTCTCTTCTCTTGTTTTCTCCCTTGCAGTATTACAAATTTTCTGCTAAATTGGGAAATGCATATTTTTGTTCTGCAATATCCCTGCTTCTAGAAATCAGACAGGAAAGGGGAAATTACACCGGATGCCCGTTACTATTTTACTTCATGATGTTTCTTTTTTCAGTGTACAAATTATCCATGATGTTGTATGACAAACAATATGATTTCCTTTGTCTGAACGTTTGAATGTTGGTTCCACTTTGGTGGCACAGTGGCACTTCCCTGTTTTAATTGTCGAATCCCGGCCTCGACAAGTGTACTTTTTATTTTATTTTTATTGTTGTAATGTTCATGAAACATACTCTCACATTTGGACATCACAAACTAAAATAATACCTGGTTAGTGTTCGAATTACCCAGTGGTCTGCTGACCATTGGCCAGTAAAACTTCCGTCCGACCACTGAACTATTGATTTTACCGGCCCAGATGGCTAGTAAGTTTGTTTTTTCTTCTAATTTGTCAAATGCCAAAAAAAAAAAAAAAAAAAAAAATTCTATTGCTTTTAGCTTGCTGTATGGTTTTCTTTTTAGGTTACAAACTAATGATAGGTTTAAAAACAAATATTGGAGATAATTCCATTGAAGTGATACATTATTTTCTACATATATTGTAAATGTCTTTAAGGTTTTTTATTATTTTATTTTACGGACCAGTGGCCATTTTGGTGGACCACTGGTTTGCAAATTCTAGTGGTCCGCTGGGCCAGTAGAAGATTTATTTCTAATTCTAACACTGCCTCGTTATTAAAAAATTGCTTTACATATTTTCTCTCGTCATTATTGACAGGCTTTCTCCTAGCAAGTATATATTTATGTTCGGCATAATGTACCACCTGAAAGCAAAGTATAAAATTTTTTAAATGTTTACTGATGGTGCATCTTAAAACATTTTTTACCAATTTAGAATACTAAATTTGAGACTTCTGTCAAACGATGTGCCTAGATGTCTTGATATAATGATGACATTCTTCTTTAATCTACATGAATTAAATTGAACTCATTAAGTATTGGATGCCAATCAAGTTTTTGCACTTAATCTTATAAATGTGTAAATGGTTATTATACTGGCAGGTATCTATGTCAGTCCATTAATGCATTTTTTGAATTGAGTAAATACCAGAATGAGTCAAAAAGTTTGTCCCATTTGTAGCTGAAAAGTTTAATGATGCAAGAAAGCCATACACACTCATCTTATTCTGCAAAGTAAGAGCTATTATCTTCTATAGCCCTTTGTCAAAGTTCCTCCAGAGCCACGATTCCACCGCAGTACCACTCAACAGGTTTCAAGAACGGAAACTCTCTGATGCAAGATTATACATCTGTCAACAAATCTAAATGCCATCCTTGTAGGAAATGGGCCATGGAGCAAAACAGGTGGTAGTCAGATGGGGGCAAGATCTGGACTGTATGGAGGATAGGGTAGGATCTCACCTCCTTCCCGTTCCTGTAATTTTTGGTGAACCATTCTAGAGGTGTGACTTGGGGCATTATCCACTTGTGTGTGTGTGTGTGTGTGTGTGTGTGTGTGTGTGTGTGTGTGTGTGTGTGTGTGTGTGTGTGTGTGTGTGCAGCAATGGAGTTGGCTATTGAAGAGTACTGGGTAGCATTTCTGCAGAGCATTGTGGACCTGCTGCAAGTGTTTGGCATAGAGGTTTTTATCCACAGCATGACAATCTGGCATGAGTTCCCAGTGCACAGGACTCTCACAGTTCCACCAAATGCACAGCATAACTTTCCTCTTGAATCACCCTGTTTGTACCACTGGTTGTGCTGCCTGACATTGCCTCAGCCTCTGGTTACCAGTGGTGGGGTAACATATTATCCACTTTTCATCATCTGTGATGACATGATGCCAAAACTTATCATCCTTTGATGTGGAGCTGGGGTTTCAATTCAGGTGGAACCACTCGACAGGGAAGACTCTACTTCAGCTGCCAGTTGTTATGTACTGATTCTGGATTTGTTGTCACACCTTTAACCAGGGTGTCTCTGTTGGTATTTGTTGGATGTCCTGACCTCAGCTTACCTTCAAGACTGGTGTCCTCAGCATTGAAATGCAGGAGCCATTTTTGTGCCATGTCTTCCCATTCCTTGCCTTTAGCTGCCCAAATTTATCTTTGTTGCTGCTGCCAAATTTAATTCTTTTTTCCAATAATGGCACAGGAGCCCCCGAACAGTATGTTTACTGACCTTCATCCTTTGCTCACCTGATAATGCAATGTGGCTTCATGCCAAATGCATGTCATCAGCATCATGTATTTCATGTCACTGTAGTACTCGGTCAACGCTGCCACGTTTCACTCAGAAGTGGAACCCCAACATTATATGTAGCTCAAAACAGAATGAACTTTTGACTCACCCTGGTATGCTGAAGCAGCAATAATTTTTATAATGTTTAGTTTGTGAAATGTTGAATAGTAAGTTTTATGTTTTATTTTTCTTTGCAGTGTCAAGGAAATCCACATTTCTTGATGCTATTAAAGAGTCGCCAGCAAGATATCCTTTCCAACCTCATGTTTTCTCTCTATATAAGAATTTATTCATGCCTTTATGATATCTTTTAACTGCGCTTCCCCTTGTGTTTTACCAATGTGTGTGTGTGTGTGTGTGTGTGTGTGTGTGTGTGTGTGTGTGTGTGTGTGTGCGCGTGCGTGTGGGATTAACACTCTTGTGATGTGGCTTTCTCTATGCTTTGGATTACAAGATAGTCTGTTTTTCAACTTCATGTCAGTTATTCACTTTAAAATTTTAACATAGCTTTTCACATCACAGAATACTATGACTAATGTTTTTTTATTGGTAAATTTAATAATATGGGCAGTTTTGTTATGATCTTTGCTGCTCATTTTTATGTTCATTGGTGCTCAAATTTTAAGGATAATGTACAAAAGCCTTTAATGCTGCCAATGCATGTAAAATAATGCACTGAAAATTGGTGAACATGCAAAATTTACTAAACAGAAGAATATCTCACGTTTTCTTTTGCCAAAAATAAGCCAAAATAGGCAAATTAGGATTTTGCATTAAAAAGACACAATGTACTTGCAACTGTTCTTGCTTTCACTTCGGTGGCACATCAATCTGATTATTTTCCAAAAACATCGTATGGATGATTTTCAGTGGTGGAGAGTGATTGGTAGATGGAAGCTGGTCTCGGTCCCAGATGGAAGTTGCTAGAGCATTAAGTGTTCCACTAAATGTCCTCTCAAGACTCTGGAGACACTTTCAATAAACAGATGTCTGTCATCGACCAAGATAAGGCCATCTTAGAGCCACAATTGCTGCAGATGATCAGTATGTCAGTCTGCCAGACAAAACAGAGAGATATCAGCCTGGAAACCCTCTTTGGAGCTTGCAGCAGCTACAGGAACGAGGGTTTCAAAGCATATTCTTTGTAGAATGCTTTGTGAGCAGTGCCTTTATACAAAGATACCAATTATTTGTGTCACTCGAACTTCTGCCACCCAGAGAGCTTGTTTAATATGAGGTCACCAATGTCACACTTGGCGTCCAAGTCACTGGGAGAATCTTCTTTTCACAGATGAATCTCAATTCAGCGTAAGTACTGATTCATGATGGATTCTCATCTAGAGAAAACCAGGGATCCACAACAGCTCTAACATCAGTGAAAGGAACTACTGTAGTGGCATTATGTGATGGTCTAGGTAGGAATCATGATGAACAGGCTTATAGACCTGTATGTTTTCCAGAGCAGTTCTGTTACTGCGTGAGGCACAGTGACAAGATCATGAATCCATATGTCAGACCATTCAGGAGAGCCATCAGTCCAGATTTTATTCTTATGGATAATATTACCTAAATTAATCAGGCTCATTTGGTCGACCATTTTCTCAAAGAGGAAGATATTTGCCAAATGGAATGGCAATCCTGATACTAGACTTTAATCTCGTTGATCATGTGTGGGATGCGCTACAGACATGTATTGGAGTTTTCGTGCCCCCTACCAGAACTCTTCAAGAACTCAGAACAGCACTTATTGAGGAGTGGGCATTAATCCCTCAAGACCTCATCAATACCCTCAATAGCAGTATGAGGAGTCATTGCTTGAACTGCATAGTTGTTAGAGGTAATCGTACTTCATATCGAAATACCACTCTTAAGCAAAGCTATTTAAATATTGCTCCATGGACTGCTCTTTCATCTAAACTACAAGATTATGATATTAACACATGCAAATTAGGTTTTTTTTTTCTGCTTGAGTTACATAAGTAATGTAATAATGAAGCTCTTTACCTTTAATTTCCTCATAAGTACACTGGTTTCTATAATTAACACAAAAATGCAAATGCAAAATGCACATGGCAGAGTTTAGTAACAGTTATGTCCATAATGCAGCAATACACAACAGAAAAGGAATGTCATCACCACATGAGGAGGAAGCATGTGCATGGCAGTTCAAAAGTGATACAGCAAGTGGCATGGATTTTGAAAGGCTAATAGGGAGTGTGATCACCCCATAGAACAATAGAGCTCACACAACAAGCCCTCATGCGGTTTACAAGGGCTTTGAGTGAGAGTTTGGTGCAATAAGTCCACCAAGGCGTATCCAACTCCTGGGAAGGTTCTGAGAGCGGGCTGACGACTTGCAATTGCTCTTTCCAGGGTATCCCAGACATGTTCTGGTTGGGTTCAGATCTAGAGATATCACAGACCACTCCATCCTGTGAATATTCTCACTTGCCAGGTATTTGTTATCATCCGTAAAAAGGAACTGGGGGTGAACAGCTCCTTCGAGAAGCCATACATAGGGCTGTAAGATGTCATCCCTATAGCAGTCAGAGTGCCTCTTGGAAGCATGTTCAGTGGTGTACATTAATCCAACATGATGCCAGCCCAAACAAGGAGTCCGTTACCACCATAGTTGTCAATTTTGGTAACCTTGGAGGAAAGATTTTAGCTTTCCGCCTCTCTCCAAATGTACAAATGTTGAGAATAGACATTTAGGCTGTACAGCTCCTCATCACTGAAGAGAATATTGGCCTTCTTGCATACTGACTTCTCTCGTGGAGTCTTCTATAAACTGTTTTCCTCAATATCACAGATCCTGTAGCAGAGGAGAGCTCCTGTGGAAGTTACCAGGCTGTCAACTCCCCATGGTGGCAAGCTGTTAGAGACAAATATCAGTCATCATGGCGTGTGGGTGCCCTTGTCCCGGATTTCTGGTAATTGTTCTGGTTTCCTGGAACTGTTTCCAGAGATTGGAGACCACTTGCCTTGACACATTCAGCTATCTTGGTACATCAGCTTGTGATTGTCCTGCTTCCAATCTACCAATCACTCTCCATTGTAATGGTGTGGAGCCATTCTTTCATTAGCAGTCTAACTCAAGCTTCAATTGTTACACTGCTCAGAACAACATTTATCAAGGTTGCGTGCCTGCCAACTCGATGGCATTTGGTCGTCATTTGCATATTGCCAATAGGTGCTAGCACAATTTGCTTGGGTATGTCAGCTTAGAGTTTCCCCTTGTACACATCTCTGAAAAATCTTTACATTCAGTCGCCTTGTTTTGGACATTCTCACATTTGTATTTTTCACATTAATTTTGGACACTAGTATATTTTGAATAGCGTGCCACAAATTTATGATTTTGAGCACCACTGTATTTTAATGGTTTGGGACTTCGGCAGAATCTTTCATTTTGTAGATGAGAATTCTGACCTACTTTCCTTGGGGCAAGAAGTCTTAATGAAAAGGAATGGAAGAAATCCATGTAGCACAATCACACAATTGACAAATACATTGTATTGCTAAGGAATAGATTCTAAAGTTATGTAAAAGGAAATTAAATTGTGAAATTCGGACATTTGGGTTGCTACTTTTACTTTTGTCAGCCATGGAATAAATGAAATTACATGATGTGCTATAGTACATGGTGAATCAAATATCGCCAGATTTTAAAATCTATTTCCAAATAATAATAATTTATATTATATCAATTCATCAAATATTTCAATTTGTTGAATTCTTTATGTGGTTAAAATTCATGTTATACATTAAATGTCAACAATTCTTTTGTTGCATAATTTACTGTTTCTCGCGTTATCATTGAAATGCTTTCGGGAAACGCCTATAATATAAATGTATAATAAAAGTTTCAGAATGTTACTCACATTTCGTCATGAAGTTTCCAGGATATTGCAGAGTTTTCTGTAGTCGAAGTCTTCAAATGGATAGGTACGAAGTCTTCAAATGGATAGGTAAAAAGCTGCATAAATGTGACTAAGTCTTCAAATGGATGTGACAAAGTCTTCAAATGGGTTGGTAAAAAGCTGCAAATGATTATCACTATTTTTGAGTCGTTCTTTTAAATAACAACTCAAAATTTTAGTGATAATCATTTGCAGCTTTTTACCTACCCATTTGAAGACTTCGTACCTATCCATTTGAAGACTTCGACTACAAAAACTCTGCAATATCCTGGAAACTTCATGACGGAATGTGAGTAACATTCTGAAACTTTTATTATATATTTATATTATAGGAGTTTCCCAAAAGCATTTCAATGATAAAGTGAGAAACAGTAAATTATGCAACAAAAGAATTGTTGACATTTAATGTATAACATAATAGTAATTTGTTGAGGTGAAGTCCGCATTACAGGTATTCTGAAAAGTTTTAATATATTGAGAGAAGTGCTTCTAAGCCAACATGTCATTTGTAAGTATTACAATGAACTTATGTTATTTTCCCCCTTAACATAATATCACTGTTGTTGAAGGTGTCATATGCTTCTTCTCTGTTTGGTCAATATTAGGGCTTGCTGGCTTTCACACATACCTTATAACCTCAAACCAGACTACAAATGAAGATGTAAGTATGAACTCCTTTCACCGCTTTTTTTTTTTTTTTTTTTTTTTTTTTTGTGAAAATATTACAATTTCCATGCTCTGTTTAGTTTTTTCTGTTATGTTTGTTCATGTTTTCAGTTATAATTTGGATTCAAATTATCATAAAAATAGCAAATTGCTGGACTTCTTTTGTCCAGAAATTTTGAGTGCTTCAAAAATTGCAATTTTTAAGAATTTTTTTTTTTTTAATTTTTGTCAGTTAATGGTGTTTTTTTATGTAGTTTTAGCGGTGAAGTTTTCTTGTATGCCATTTATGTGTTGTTGTTGTTTTTCATAGTTGCTGAGAACTTTTCTTAACATGTAAGAATGTGCTTTGTAGTACTGATTATTTTAATTCAAATATCTTAGTTTCAGGTGCAAGATTACACATAGCAAATATAAAATTTCATGTAAATCTTTTTGGAAGTCTTGTTATAACAACAGATTAATTTGTCCTGTGTGCCCTATTTATGATAAGCTTTTTAAGTTCCTACTTTATCAACAGATTTTAGATTATAGGGTAAGTATCATGTGAGGTTTGCCGATGATTTAAAGATAGCTATCAGTAATAATAACAACTTTCACGAGTCAGAAGAACTTACCATTGGATGAGGAGGATGAAAGGAATTTATGTGGACATTATATATCATATGTATTTGTGTATAAGCCGAAAGTTTTGAAATAAATCCTGCTTTCAAAGTTGGTGAATTGGCTTATATGCGGGTTACTAAAAATTAGGGCTCGACTCCTGTGAATTCTCCTGCAGAATTTATTGACGGATTCGTTTATGTTTTAGACCGCATCTTTCTGCGCAATAGTTTTCTGACCTTCTGGAAAAATAATAAAAAAAAGATATGGAATATTTTTCCACCCAAAGTAACATTTCTATAGGAATAGGTGCCGTTAACATGATAAGTGAAAAACCTAATCCCATTTCAAATTGAGACCCTGAAATTTCTTGCTTCCAAACATAGGATACTTCATTACTTCCCATGTGCAATAACAGGACACCTCGTACATCACTTAGCTGTTGGGGTGGGGCACAGCCAATCAGGTCTCTCTCTTCACCCGAGTTTTCACAGCAGGCATGGGCTTGAGTGTTTGCGCTCCAATCTGGCGAAAGCCATCTGCAATATTGAATAACAAAAGCATAGTGTTTAATGAAAGGTGGTAACTTGAAAGAAAGCAGACACAGACGTGTTACTTCTTGGATGATAGAACTGTGGGATACAATTTCACCATAAATGGTTATAAATTCTTTCAAAAAATGCTGCATAAGTAATGCAATGGATGTTACTGGAGTTATTTGGGAACTCTGACACTGAATTGTAGTGTGAAGGTTTTTACAGAAGATAATATAATTCTTTTCAATAAATATATTTTCCAAAATCTTGAAATTAAGATTGGCTTAATATGCATGTCAAGAGTTTTTCAAAAATGTTTAGATCTTGAAATAGGGGGATCGACTTATGTGTGAATGTATATTAGGGTGGCCCATATTATTCAACTTCTGAAATATTTAAGTCTCGCCCTCAAAATTGTTTCAATTCAGGAAAAATTAGTATCTGTAAAATTTTATTGCAATTGAACGACAATAACACGTGCCTCCAGCCATGCTTTTATAGGGGCAGCTTTCGTTTTCCCGCCACGTAGGCTCTTTTCCCTTCTTAAACTATCTCACTGTTAGCGTAATGCAAGATTCTTGGCAAGATGCAAAAAAAAAAAAGTTGTGAAGCTTCGATTGCAACAGCTGCAGTTTAACTTATGGCAATAGCAGTTAAAATTTCATAATACCAATGCAAGGGTACAATAAAATACTTGATAACTTATACTATTCATTACTGCAAGAAAAAATCTCTGTGCTTTTAATGAATAATTAAACATTCCAAAAGATGATACCGTGCATTATTTGTGGAATGTTTGTTCATTACAATCCGAAATAAAATACAGATTATGTACAGATAATGGCAGAAATATCAACAAATGGAAAACAAATAACAATCTCACTCCATTTTTTTTGGCTACAGTCTCCTTCTTTGTATCAGGGTATCGACGTCTGTAGTCAGTGACAACTTGCAATAGAAATTGTTTCTGGTCTTCATTTTTTGTTAGTGTTTTGTTGTAGTCCTCTATCAACTTAACCCTTCTTTCAGCTGTGTCATTGACCACCTTTAATTGACGCACAACAACTGAGGCTTTCTTAAACACTTCACTTTCAGGCCAGGAAGCTGGATCTGTATTGAGGAAATCTGTGTGAATATTAAATCTTTCAAAAACTGTTTGCTGTCTTCTGAAGTGAAGTCCTCAATAGACTTATCTATTAGTCCTTGAATTATCATCATTTTTTAGCATGATTCGCTTGACACCCTTTTTTTGAGTACCGTCTTTCCCTAGATTCTGTACCATTTTCATTTTAGTTTCAACAGATAACCCTTCATCGAAAAAAGCTAAAGCACAAGCTTCTGGGGATAAATACCATAAATGATTTTTGAATTTGTGAACTGTGATATGAGATACCTCTAGATCCACAGATTCATACTCAACGAGTTTTTTCATAAATTGTATGTCATGGCTGGGTGCCTCTTGGGCCAAAGGTGCTCTGAACCAAGCCTTAATTATATTCTTACAATAAATATGCATATGTCAGAAATGCCTTTTTTTTTCCCTTATAGGTAAGTTTAAATTCATCACGAAACAGAAATATTCTTAAGCAATAAAGTGCTTTTGCCATCCATCGCACGTGATGGTATGCTCCTGGAGCTCGAAAAGGTATTTCTTGTGTGTTTCCAATGAAAATTTCTGCTAACTCTAAGAATTCTGTATAATCGTCTCAAGGCTGTCGCAGTTGTAGGTGCTGCATTATAACAGATTGGATTTCTGTTATGTTTGAACATGAAAGTTTTCGAACATTTTCATCTTCTACACCAGACTTGAAATTTTGTTTACTAATTTTCGGCCATGCCTGTTGAAAGCGTTTGAAAATTTGCACATCTGGACCTGATGAAGAGGGCTTTTAAGTATGATTTCAAATATATGATGTCTGCAGGGAAGATATAAAAGATCTCTTTCCAACATCTGCTCTAAAATAAGTGCCGCTCTCCTTAAGTAGCAGAGGTTGGATGCAGTAGTGTCACAGCTTTTACCTTGTTTGTAAGCTCCCAATCAGTAAGTGTTTCTTGTTCTTTTCCAGTGGAGCCTTGCAACTGTGGTATCTGCAGTATTTGTTCTATATTTCCACTTGTAATTATGACCGGAAGGCGCTCAATCAACTGAGAACCGGTAACAGCTGGCAGTAATTTTCCATCCCAATGAACGACAGCTGCTTGCAGATCAGTTTCTTTGAATCGTTCCTTTAATTTTTCTGCTCTCGCTTGACGTAAACATTGCCTGCATCATTGAATGGAAGATCTACTTATTGATAGTTCATGGACATCATGACATAATGCTTCAGATGTGGCCATTAAAATGTGAACCGCATTCCTATCACTAACTTTCCATTTGTCAAAAGCGGCTACAATTTTTGAAGTTATAATATTACAAGTTCCATACATCTTTCTTTTCTTTTGCTGTGACATCCCGATTGAATCCGTAGAGCACGATGGAATTGGCTCTTCGTCTAGGATTGATTCTTCATTGCTACTACTTGAACATTGCAGTTCTATAACTTCTCTTGCTGTTTCAGCCTCTCCTATGCTTTGCTGTAACCTTTGAATTTCTTTGGATCGTCTTTCTCCTGCTCTCTTTTCCCGTTCAGCCAACTTTACATCAATATCACACAGAAAACCGGGCCGCCCTTTTTTCCTTCGATTTTTAAAAAACATCTTATCTTCTTCAATAGTTATCATTTCTAAGGCATTTTCATGGGCAATATCGAACAGATCATCCAACTTTGACACAAAAACCTCTTCCCTTTTTTTTTTTTTTTTAATTTTACTAGATCTCTTTGCATTTTTCTGCAATGATCTCCATTTCTCGTAAACAGTTTCTAGTTTTTGAATGCAATGATAATGTTGTCGTATTGGAATACGTGCTTTATTCCAGAAAATTAGCACCTCTTGGATTGTCAGCGTTGCACTTTCTCGAAGAGTTAATTGTACTTCACGCAGGTTAAAAAACATTACTCCCAGCACTTGTCTGTTGGATGGGAGCTTGCTTCCAACAATCTGGGGTCATGTAATGTCTAATCAAATAAACCGAAGTGTCTTTCCTTAGGGAGTGCTTTGAAAACATTATGTAGCAGAAAAAACTTAGCAAGTAGCACGGTGACAATATGTCTCAAAAAAGAATAAAAAATTTTACTTGCCTCAGTAAATGCAAAATATAATGATGTATCTCAAACCGTGAAACTTTTTTCGCATTGCAATGACCATATGGCGTTGAAGACGTAGTCTATAACAAACCAGTTACATTGAAGTTTTAATCAACTGGAATTTTTGAAACACAACTGAGTTAACAATACGTAGTACAACGCTTACAGCTTGTTTTTTGGCATCTTGCCGAGAAAGTTCCATTTGGCCTTTGCGGAAAGCTAATGCACGCATTAGACTCGGTGAATGGGAACGGAAGCTTGTACTTTAATAGGCCCTCTGGAGGCACGTGTTTTTATTTTTTGAATGCAATGAAATTTTACAGGAATTACTTTTTCATGCAATGGAACAATTTTAGAGGGTGAGACAAATGATAATTAATTAAAAAAAAAATTCCCATGCAAAGATGGGCCACCCTAATGTATATGGTATGTTCCATAAAAGAACTACATTTTACAATATTCAAAACATTTCCATATACAGAGAAAGGATTTATTTGGTCATCTGATATGAACACTGTACCATAATTTTCTTTGCATATTCTGTTAATTATATGGTAAAAAAGTTATAAATGTAGGCTCTGCAGATATCTCCAAATGTAGATAAAGTGCTGCTTTTTTTAAAAAAAGTTTTTGCTGCTTTTTTTATTTTTTAAAAATGTGTGTCATAATTGTCAGAAGAGGTCATATATATATATATATATATATATATATATATATATATCATCATCATCATCATTGTCAACCATTATCAATCCACTGCTGGACGAAGGTCTCCCAAGTTTCCTCCACAACGGTCTGTCTTGTGCCAGTCTCCTCCATGTCACCCCTGCATACTTTCGAATTTCATCCACCCATCTCCCATGTGGTCTTCTTCTGGGTCTTTTCCTGTCCCTTGGAATCCAATCTAAAATTGCAGCTGTCCATCGATGATCTGTCCTTCTGGCAGTATGTCCAGCCCATTGCCATTTCAGGGATTTAACTCTGATCATGATGTCTTCCACTCTTGTCATTTTTCGGATCCACGAGTTCCTCTTCTTATCTCTCCTGGTTACACCAAGCATGCACCTCTCCATGCTTCTTTGAGTTGTCTGCAGCCTTTGTATGTCTCTTTTAATTAAGGTCCACGTTTCTGCACCATACGTAAGCACTGGAAGGATGCATTGATCAAACACTTTTCTTTTAAGACATAATGGCATATTGCTCTTGAAAATTATGCTGTTTCTTCCAAATGCTCTCCAGGCAAGTTTTGTACGCCGATTAATTTCTTCATCAATGTGACCCTCACTTGATATCTGCTGTCCAAGATAAACGTACGTGTCTGTTATCTCCAGCTTTTCTCCATCAATCAATAAATCTTCATTTCTTGTAAAAGCATTGAACATCACTTTTGTCTTCTGAAAGTTCATTTTTAATCCCACTTCTTTACTCTTGTCAGCAAGTTCCTGGATCATACTCTGCAGCTCTGATGGGGTAGTTGCAAAAATGACTACGTCATCAGCAAAACGAAGGTGGGTTAGATAATCTCCATTAATCTTTATCCCTTTGTTTTCCCAGCTCAGTTGACTGAAAAACACTCTCCAATGTGGCATTAAAGAGCTTCGGAGATATGGTGTCACCTTGTCTCACTCCCTTTCCAATTTTTATGTGTGTTGTATTTTCAAACAGCCGAATCTTTGCACTTGCATTTTCATAGATGTTATTAATAATATTAATGTATGCATCTTCAATACCGCAGGTTTTCAGAGCCATTGTAACTGCTGATGGTTTCACCGAATCAAAGGCTTTTTCATAATCGATAAAAGCCATGCACAATGGAAGTTCATATTCCCTCGCTCTTTCAATTAGTTCTCTCAGTACGTGGATATGATCTATTGTGCTGTAGCCACTCCTGAATCCAGCTTGTTCTCTCGGTTGAGCCATGTCCAGTGTTACCTTCAAGCGGTGTGAAAGAACTTTAGTGAAGATTTTATAAACTACTGATAGGAGGCTGATAGGTCTGTAGTTTCCGAGATCCTCAATGTCACCTTTCTTATGTAGCAGGATCATTGTAGCGGTGTTCCAATCCTCAGGAATCTTTCCTTCATTAAGGCATCGAGTGAAAATTTGGGCGAGTACTGTTTCGATTTCTCCACTTGCTTCTTGTATGATGTCTACAGTAATTCCATCTTCTCCTGGAGCTTTCCCCCGCTTCATGTTCTTGATTGCATGTGCAACTTCTGCTGGAAGGACTGGAGGAACTCTGGTACTGGTATCTTTCATGATGTCTGGAGTGCATGTATCATCCCTTTCATATAATTTGGAGTAGAAATCTTTCACTCTTGTCAAAATTTCGCCTCTATTTCTTGTTACAGAACCATCTTCTTTTCTCAGTGCCATAATCTGTTTTCTTCCCTTACTGAGATGTCCCTTTGCTATCTTTAGGCTTTGGTTGTTTTCAATTGTTTTCCTTACTAGTTCACAGTTGAATTTTTCTACGTCTTCAGTGATACTTTTCCTTACTGTCTTGCATAGCTCTATATATTCCACTTTGGAAGTCACATCTTCTTTAGTTGTCCTCATCTCTCTTCTTTTTTGCATCAACATTTTCGTTTTTCCTGATAATTTGTTTACATGCAACTTGTTCTTAGACCCAGCTAATTTTGTTGCTGTTTCCATAAGAGCTTTGGTTACTTTTCTGTTAACTTCAGAGATGTCCACTTCTTCCGATGTTAGGCCTTCCAAAGCAGAGAACCTGTTGTTCAGTTCCAACTTGAAGGTATTATGGTGTTTTTTAAGGTTGGTTATGTCAATAGATTTTGTTTGTCTTATGAGCTTGCCACGTTCAAGTTTAGTGTTGAGGTGCATCTTACATCTCACCAATCTATGGTCACTACCTGTGTTGAACTTGTTTAGTACACTGCAGTCTTCTATGACGAATTTTTTGTTACACATAATAAAATCAATTTCACTTGTCGTCCCATTTGGATGTCTCCATGTCCATTTCCTGTGTGGCTTTTTCTTGAAGAAGGAGTTCAAGATGAAAAACCCTTCTGCCTCTGCAAACTCAACGAGAGTATTTCCACGCTGGTTTCTGTTGCCGTGACCGAATTTACCTACTGAAGTTTCATTCTGTTGCCGTTGCTCCTATTTTTTGCATTGAAATCTCCCATAATTATTTTCAAGTGCTGCTTACCTTTATTATTTAGATGACAAATTTCCTCATAAAATTCTTCAATTTCTTCTTCAGGATGACTTGTGGTGGGTGCATAAGTTTGAATAATCTGAGCCTGGTATCTTTTCGAGAGTTGGATAACAAGTCGTGCAGCTCTGTCAGAGGAACTTTCAACTTCTACAACTTTATCCTTCAGTTTCTTGTTTATTATAAATCCAACACCACTAGTTCTGCCAGTATCTGTCCCACGATAGTAGAAGAGATGTCCACTTTTCAGTTCGATGAGATCTTCTCTTTCTCCTTACCTCACTTAGCCCCACGATGTCCCACTTGATCCTTTGTAATTCCTCTTCCAATTCAAGAAGCCTTGAATCAGAAGATAGGAGCGTCCATTGTAAGTAGCCAAGGTCAGCATCAGATGGCAGCCTAGTCCGGTCCTCCGGGGGATTCTTAGCACCCTCTGCCTTCATGTCGCACTGGCCGCTGCCTTGGCCAGGTACATTCCAGCTGCCGGAGACTGAGGGCCAAGATTTAAGTTGTGGAATCATTTTGGAGGGGTTTGGCCATAACTCACCACGCTGGCCAAGCGGGTTGGTGAGTGTGGGATAGAATTTCCTCTAATCCCGATGGTATAGTTATACCGCTATTGGCGGTCGTCAGAGCCCCTTTAGTGGGAACAGGATGCACCACGAGAAGGCGGGGTTGACATTTGTCAAGGAGAGGCTGTGATGTTACGCATCACCTGACCTTACATCCCATATATATATATATATATATATATATATATGTGTGGAAAATTGCCAAAAATGCATTAACAGAAAATTGTAATGCAATTATGAAGGTAGAGGTCCACAAACAGTTGGAAAGTTTTTTTTTTCTTATGAGCATTTTGACAGAAAATAAAATACAATGAAGGTGTTTTCTCTTGTGGATGATCACGTGCTGTGGGAAGCTCAGTGTTGCACGTTTGTGGGTGTCACAGGTTGTATTACAGAAATTCAGTTTTGCTGAAAAACTTGTGTTTATTGAACTTTGTTCACTTGAAAGTAACACAAAAGCACCTAAGAAATGGCAGTTACTTTTTTAAATAAGATTTTTTCCTATTTCTTTGGATTGCTGGGGCATCCCATCAATTGTGACTTTTCTGTAGGAAATTAAAGTTTGGGATCAACACTGCAGGTGTGGATTATACACCTTTTTTTTTCTCTCTCTCTCTGAATTTCATGGTCAGCGAATTATACAAAGAAAGAAATGCGGTGCCATTCATCATAATGAAGCTAGGTCAATACCCAGCAAAACCATGGTCGACTTGAAAAAATAAATATTTGTGACAAACCACGTTGTATTCTCTTAATACGTATAATTGTCACAAGACTAGTCTTTGAGATCAAGAGTGTTTTTGTACTTCAGTTTGCAGCTAATAAAAACTCTATCGAGAAATTTCTTCTTTACTGTATGCCATTCGCTACAATGAAGATGTGGAGCGTTATCTTCTTTAAATAATGCAAAGATTTCCACTAGAGGCATAAAGGTCAAAACTTTTTATTGTTATATATATATATTTTGATATCTCTGCTTCAGGGAGATGTATTTCAAAAAAATTATTTTTCTTTAGCATAGCTTTTTCCATGAATATTTTTTTTTTTGCATATTTTAAACTTTTTCATTATTCTCAATTCTTCTAACAGGTGTCAACTTATACCACATTTCCTTCTATATTTCTTCTTTTAAATGATTAGACATGTGCCCTCCCCATTCTTAAATTCTGGATCTTCCCTTTCTTTGTTTTATGAGAATTTCAACTTTTATCAATAATAGACTGATTACATGGAGAATAGTGATGAATTAATCATTTTCAGATTGAGCGAAAGGATTTTCTGAGATAGGCCTTGTGGTAATTGCACCACCACAATTCAGTTTTGCATTATTGGGTAACTTTCCAATTAAAAAATTAAAAGAAATGTAATGAGTAAAAAAGCACACTAATCCATTTACATCTTTCATCATTTTTATTATGTAAAACCAAAATTGCTTTTAAAAAATAATTTGACCACGAAACTGTAAAGCGTAATAATCATCCTGTAATTTTTTGGGGTATGTCCTGGAAAAGGTCTGGAAAGTCCTTTAATTTTTTTTCCTCCCAAAAGTGTACAAACCTTGAAGAAGCAGTCATCATGTGTAGACTTACCATACGGCCCGATCATTTGACTATTTTGTCCCGGTCAGAATTAAAAACAAATTAATTCTACAGTCAACTCTCATTAATCTGGACCCCTGTCTGAACCAGACAGCAACAGGCCATATCATGTGTGTTGTTGCCTGGATTAAGCAAACTAAGTTTGCAGCCAATTAAAGAAAGAAAAAGAGAGAAATATTGTAGGTGGTGGTTGCATCACCCGTATCATTCACGGCTGTCTTCGAATTCCAGCTGATGTACTACCTATTGAAACAGAAGCTCTTGTAGTCAAAAATATATAAAAAAAGTTACATATTTTTTTTAAAATATAAAAAGGAGTTACGATATTGTATTTTTTTTTAAATATAATAAAAAATATTTAAAATATTGTCATTTTTTAAGCGTTCCTAGCCCAGGATCTCCATGTCTCAGTTTGGTTGCATGAAAATATGGGCTATGGAGATGATACAATTTACACTGGTCCAAGTATTTTATAATGGCATCATGATAACATCATTTAAAATAACATTTTCAGAACTTTGTCCTGGTCATTTTAGATTCTATCTACATTTGTCTTAGTTTTTAACTCAAAAAGTATGATAACCCTATTTATATGTCAGTGTGATCCTTTCCATTAGTACTGTGGATGTCTTTCATTCATAATTTGTCAAAATTTTTGAGTCTCTAAATTTTCAGGTATAAATCCTGTCCTCCATGGCTTCTATTGAGCCACTGCTTGATCATTCATTTTCCCGGCTCATCACACACACAGAGAGAGAGAGAGAGAGAGAGAGAGAGAGAGAGAGAGACAGAGTCAAATTGTGTATAATTTTTGATCTGCTAATTTTAAACATTCCCCATTGTATGATATTTCTTTATGACCGATGCAAAAGCTTTAGCAGGGTAAAGGCTGAGTTCCAGACATTTATGATATTGCACATTTTTAACACTGAACACAGTGTTTTATTTTCGTTTTCATGGATGTAATATTTGTTGTTAAGTAAACAAAACTGTATGCTATTTGTTACTCATGCTGCTCTGACAGTAAACTTTATTCACATCACAGAATAGTATTCTTCTTTTTCTCTGCCACATCATACGTGCAAGGTGTGCATTTTGCAATTTAAATAAAAAATGAAGTGCTCAGAATTTGTTTATTGGTACTTGATTCTCTGGTTAATGCATTTTTGATTTTATTCTCATCTGGCAACAATCGTAAAGAAAAACTTGGAAATTCAAATCTGGCAACCAGTCTCGCTCAAATTGTTTACAGGTGATCAAACCCAAGTTGGGTTGAAAGTGCTTCTGTATTTCTTAAATTTCTTAATGTAACTAGTGTGATATCATTCAACCTACAATTCTCATCTTTATTTGATAATCAAGGATATCAATCCCATTAAGGGTGATATAAAATATTTTTGAAGACTAACTAATTCTATAGCTAATTATATCAATTCATCAAACATTTCAATGTGCTGAATTTTTACGTGGTTATAATTCTTATTATATATAAATGTCAACAATTCTGTTGTTGCATTATTTACTGTTTCTCACGTTATTGTTGAAATGCTTTCGGGAAACGTTTATAATATAGAAATAAATAGGTAATAAAGTGAGTAACATTTTGAAACTTTTATTATCTATTTATTTCTATATTATAAACGTTTCCCGAAAGCATTTCAACAATAACGTGAGAAACAGTAAATAATGCAACAACAGAATTGTTGACATTTTTATATAATAATTCTATAGCTTTTTATTATTGTTCTTAAATTTTGACGTAGCTCAAGCTTAGGTTAAATTTTGGGTGATCTTAGTGAGAGATAGGTTTGCCTCCTTGGGGTGCTCCGTGGGAACAGTGGCACACAGAACAGCAAATAGGACCTCTGTGAATCTTGGAGAGGTGCTAGCTAGTTCTCTGTGACATTGATGAAAAAGACCCCAACTCACTGGATTTTGTTCCAGAATCCTTAGGTTGATTGGCCAACTTGAACCGTCAGCTGTGGGCTAATCCCTTATACTGATGTACTTACCTGATTAAAAAGACGAAAAAAATTGCAAAAACTGACTCAAGTGTGGGATATGGTGGACCTATCACACTTGAGAAGGATGGTCCACAACGATATCGATCTGGAACTGGAAAAAGGCGAATCAGAAAGAGATCTCGGCTGAGTGAGTGTAAGATTGGTGTATGGAATCTAGAGGTATAAATGGCAAGATGAACAAGGTGATTGAAGAGATGAATAATTATAGGTTGGATGTGCTGTGTGTAAGTGAAACCAAAAAGAAGGAAATTGGGTAGAAGAAGTGAATGGAACGGTGAGTGTGTGGTCTGGATTATTGGATAATGTGAGAGGACAAGTTGGTATGGGTGTGATTTAAAGAGAAAAGATGAAAAACAACTTAGTTCACTATAGTTGCATAAGTGAAAGAATTCTTTGAATTCATTTGAAAGTGAAACTTCAGAGAATAGTAATTGTTGCATTGTATGTTCCTTGTGACTCGTAACCTTCTGATTGGAAGGAAGATTTCTGGAATGAGCTAAAAGCTGTTTTGAGCCAGTTTGGTGCTAAAGAGAAAGTTATAATAGCAGGAGATTTCAATGCTAGAGTAGGTCTGCAGAATGCAGTTTCTGACAATGTTTGAGGTAAGTTTAATTATCCTTGTGTGAATGATAATGGTGAAAGATTAATTGAACTTTGCATTGAGATCTAATATATTTTTCAACCACAAGTATATCCACACATATACTTGGTCAGATCGTACTCTTGGTCAAAAGAGTGTGATAAATTTTATTGTCTGCGATCAGCATCTGAAATACTTAGTTGTTGACACTCGTGTGATGAGAGGTGCAGATATTGGTTCTGATCATTATTTAGTACTGTCACGAGTGAAACTGAATGTTGGTTGGGGCTAAAAGAATAGGAAGAGGCCCAGGATGGAAAAAATAAAGGTGGAAAGGCTCCCTGAAAATCATCAGCGTTATTTTGACATACTCAGAGAATGACTGAAGGACCTGAAGTCTTGTGAAAGGGATGTAGAAAAGAAGTGGGAATGTTTTAAGAACTGTCTTGTCACTGCTGCTGTAGAGGTCTGTGGCACCACAATAGTGGGTAACAGTGGAGAAGATGCTTGGTGGAATAGTGAGATGGAAGCAGTAGTAAAGAAAGAAGGAAGCCTATTTGGGGATGTTGCAAGGTAGAGTTTCTGTGGATAAATATCGCTGTAAGAAGCGTGAAGCCGCTAAGCTGGTTCGCCAGAGTAAGGCAAAAAATAGGAAGAAGGTGGAAAGGCGTGAATTGGTTTTTTGGAAAGATAGGAAGACTTTCTGGAAGTGCATGATACTCAGGAAAAATAGGAGAAACAAAGTTGTAAGTTGCGAGAAGAATAGTATCGGGGAAATGATGTGGAAGCCTAATGAGTTAAGTGAAAGATGGGTGAATACTTCTGTGAGTTATTAGATCAGGAAAGTGCAGATGATCCTGAGGCAGAAGCAGATTATGTCACAGTGAAGTATGGAAGCACAGGAGGGATCTCAAGAGGAGAGGTGTGATAACTCTAAAATCTCTTCAGAATGGTAAGGCTCCGGGAGTTGATGGCATAACTGCAGAGATGGAAATATGATGACTGTAATTGACTGGTTAACTGAAAATTTGCCAGTTGTGCTGGGAGTTAGGAATGGTCCCTTGGGATTGGAAGTATGCTGTCATTGTTTCCTTGTATAAGGGAAAAGGTGATCAGACTGACAGCACAAACTATCGTGGAATTAACCTACTGAGTGTGCCAGGGAAAGTGTTCAGTAAGGTCATTATTGAAAAAGTATGGGGTCTTACATCAGAGAAAGTGTGGGATGTTCAGAGTGGTTTTATGCCTGGTAAAGGCTGCACTAACCAAATTTTTGCATTATGCATGATGATTGAAAAGTATGTCTGTTGGTAAGAAAGGTTTTTCTGCCTTTATAGATTTAGAGAAAGCTTACGACCGAATAAATAGCACACTTTTGTGGAAGGTTTTGAATGAATATGGTGTTAATGGGAATCTACTTAATAGTGTAAAAGCCATGTATGCTGGCAATAGAGCTTGTGTATGAGTGAATGGTGTTTTATCAAAATGGTTTTCTATTGGTGCTGGAATCAGACAAGGTTGTGCAATGTCACCATGGCGGTTTAATATATTTATGGATGTGTACATGCGTGATGCCAAAATAGATAATACTGGTTTGTGTCTTGGTGATATCTGTGTTTGCAGATTGCTGTATGCTGATGACACTGTCCTGTTAGCAGAGAGCAAAAGTGAGTTGCAGAGTGATATCTGTGTATGCAGATTGCTGTATGCTGATGACACTGTCCTGTTGGCAAAGAGCAAAAGTGAGTTGCAGAGTGTGTGGTCCCGGATGTATGAAGTTTGCATTAGATTCAAACTGTGTATAAATAAGGGAAAACCCAAAGTTATGGTTTTTGAGAGAGGAACTGGTAGTACTGAATGTAATATAAGTCTAAATGGCACAATGATTGACCAGGTGAATGAGTTTGTGTATTTAGGAAGCATTTTTGACAGAGAGAACAAATTGGGTGGTGAAATTAGTAGGTGAGTGAATTCTTCTTTGAAAGTCATGGCTGCTTTGGGAGGTTTTCACAGGAATCATGGGTTCTCAAGAGAGTCCCGTGTGGTTGAGTATGAAAGTGTAATTGTTCCTACTCTTATGATGTATGGCAGTGAAACCTGGGTACAACAGAAGAAACATAGAAGTCATTTGTGTGCTGGAGAAATACGTTACTTACGGGGGTGGGGGTGGGGGCGGCAAGACACATTCTGATCGGGTGAGGAATGAAGATGTGTTGGAGTTGTGTCATGTGAAGCAAAATGTTGTTAGCAAGGTGGAGACTAATATGCTTCGGTGGTTTGGGCATGTTGAAAGAATGAGTGATGAGATGCTTACTAAGAAAAAAATTTCAGCCCAATTGGCATTAAGGAAAAGCAGAGGAAGGCCAAGGAATTCATGGGAAGATCAGATTCAGGAGTGTCTGCATGAGAAAAAGATCATGAGTATGAAGTATAGAAGATCATGTGTGCATCGTGTGATGGATGTCAGTGAAGCTTGAATTGTGTGCCAAGATCGCTGTAAGTGGAGGAGTTTGATATGGCAACAGTAAGTAAATAATCAGATAAAAATTATCTGGTAGTTTGTCTTTTCTTTGTGGAGCTAACCTCTGAATCTCAAAGAACAGCTTAGTGATATGTATGTACGTAAAAATAATTTAAGCTTACAAATTAATATTCTAATTGTGCTAAATTAAATTAACATACAAACGCAACTTGCCATGATATTAAGATTTGAATTTGAATTTTGTTGATCGGATAAATAGAACTCAAGTCGTTGATAATGCAATGTTTTTAAATTAGCACATGATCACCTTGACATCTGAATGTGATCATGTGCAAACTGAACTTGCTGTTGATGTTAAGAATTCAATTTGAATTTTGTAGATCAGAAAAATAAAACTCGAGTCATTAATAATCCAATATTTTTAAATTAGCACGTGATCATGTTGACATCTAAGAGTGATCATGTCCTATTATATAGCAGGCAATCATTTTGACATTGCGAGAGCACACTCAAATTGCTAAGTGATGGTGCAACAATGCAGACGTAGCTGTGACGTCAAGGGTTTCAGTGAGAGAGAGAGAGAGAGATCTGGGTGTTTATGTTATTAATGCATCAGTTGATTTTGTTGCCCACCTCTATATTCCAGTGACAAAGTATGTGCCTTTATAGTTCCAATAAAGTCAGTTTTGTTACATTAAAATGGATTTAAAAAAAAGCAGCAGCAGCAGCATCATCAGTCACTGTGATAGTTGATTTTGTCATTTTCTGTAGTTTGTTCTTACAAAAAAAAACCCCTAATCATTCCTTCACCAGTAGCCTGAATTGTTTAATTCAATCAATTCTTCATACACCTCAAGGTGTTGAATTTCTTTACGTGGTTATAATTCTTACTATACATGCATGTCAACAACTTAGTGGCTGCATTGTTTACTGTTTCTCACGTTGTATTATTGTTGAAGTGCTCATTACATTCAGTACTACCAGTTCCTCTCTCAAAAAGCATAACTTTGGGATAATGTTTCCCGCGAGCAACTTCAACAATAATACAATGTGAGAAACAGTAAACAATGCAGCAACTATGTTGTTGACATGTATGTATAATAAGCCTGAATTGTTGTCTCATCAGGATTGATTGGTTAGCAGAGTTCTGTTGTGCCAGTGCCAAATGTGGCTAAGTAAAGAGTGTCATGAATAGAATATGATAGAAAGTGTTAATATTTGATAATTAGAGACAGTATGAAAAGTGGGTACTCTTTCTGAAGCCTTTTGGCAGGTGTGGTGAGGAAAGAGTACTGGTGTTCTGAAACATTGTTTTTATTTTGTTTACTTAATTTCCTACCGTTTGCTCAAATTGTTAGTAAGCTTAAAACATGAAGGGGTAAATATGTTGCTTCTGTGTATTTTCGGCATCAGACTGTCTATTTTCTGTTATCACAAATCAAAAGTAAATCAAATAATATGTACATGCAAGGGCAAGGCTTAGAAGAGATCCATGCTTGCTTGCAAGTACTCCTACTGTGATAAATCTGGGGATATGTTACGAAATCAGTTGATTTGATAGTACAGATTACACTGAAAGGACAAATTATTATGTACACCCACATAATAGCAGGTGACACCACCTTTTTCATGCATGACAGCATCCAAACGTTGGATGCAATAATGAGGTTCCGAATCATAGATTCGGGTATCGCTGACCAACAATCTAAGAGTGCTTGGCATAGAGAAAGCAGAGATGTAGGTGGGGATGATTGATCACAAACAGCTCATTCCAGTATGCCCAATAAATTCTCTATAGGGTCAATGTCCAGTGAGCAAAGAGGGCCATGCAAGTGTGGTAAGCTCACTGCCATGCTGCTGGAGCCAGTCGGTCGCTAGCCAGGGCCGATGAGGTGGAGCATTGTCCTGTTGAAAGATCGGAACTTGGTTCAGACAGAGGCATGTAATGAAAGGGTGGAGGAGATAGTTGGCCAGGAGCTGCACATAGCTGGAACCAGTGACGGAAGACTCAAGAGGTACCAAGGGACCCAGGCCAGACCACATGGAAGCTACCCAAACAGTTACACCTCCTCTATCGGCCTAGTACCCTAACTTGGCATGCAGGGTCCATAGCTTCATGTAGTTTATGCCATATTAGCTGCCTGCCATCGGCGTGATACAGAGTAAAACAGGATTTGTCAGACCATATGATGGTTTCCAATCATCCATGTTTTTATTTCAATGTACTTTCTCAAACCGCAGTCGAATCATGTGATGCTGTGCTGTTAACATTGGGATACGATGTGATCACCACTTCCCCAGCCGAGTTGTTCCATGTGTTGACGGATTGTCTTTGAGCGCCGGCTTGCGGATGCTCCTTCATTAAATGCCTTCCTATTCATCTGTACATGACGTGGGCCAATTGTCGGCGCCCTCAATCATCCAATGCACTTTTACGGCCACACTTCATCTGACTGTTAACGGTTTTCCTGGATTGCACGTACTCTTGATATGTACTTGCTATGGTTTGTTGCGGAATTCCTAACAGTTTCGCTGTTGTGCTGATTGAACATCAGGCCTTCCTGGCTCCCACGACTTGAACTTGATCAAAATCACTGGTCTCATCCTCGACTCCATGCTGGCACTTCATGGAATGTATTCCTGTGCGTACTGACCCACTCTATTTATAGCCCCAACCGGTTTTACCGCACACCACAATTTGCTGCTGTCTTGCTGCTTTGCTTATTTTCAGTGGGGTGTATGTAATAATTTGCCCTTTTAGTGTAGAATGTTTAGGAAGAGAAATGTTTATAGTTGTAGGAATGTCCCCTGCGAAGGGGTAAGATCAGAAGGCAGTCAGGCAACTTGTTTCCACCTCATTAGATCACTAGTCACTTTAATTATCCTTGGGTGGGGAAGGTTATTGTACTCTGACCTGGGGACTTTTAAGTGCTTCAGGTACTTGTGAAAACCTTTGTAAGGTTAGTTTCCTCCCTTTATTTTTAGGTTTGAGACCTTATACTTTCTCTTTTGACTTACCTAGTACAATTTGTTATTCCTTGCTGTTGTAGAGATCGGATGACAGCATACTAAGGCATCTTCAGTTGTCTGCAACTAATTAAATATTATAATGATAAGAGCGCATTGCTTTTATTTATTTGTTTATTTTGCTAGGTTGAAGTGTTGAACTACATTTTAATGCCCTACATGTAATTATATATTGTCCTACTTTTTTTAACTTTTTTTAATGTAATATACATCATTTCCATTGATTTTGAAAACTGCCTATATATTTCCTTGCTTTATAGAACATGAGCAAGTTTTTTATAGCACATGACTATGTTACACTGTGTTGTGCTTGTGTACATTAATGCCTCATTTTATGGATAGATCAAAGGTTCATTTTCTGCTAAGCGAGGGCAAGATGGATTCAATCCTTACAGCCATGGGTCCATATTTGTAAATTGCTTAACAGTAGTTTGTGGTCCAGATTCACCAAGGTAAGTAGATATAACTGAATATTTGTAAGTTGCATAGGAGCAGTTTGAGTTGACATCGAACTGTTTTCGCAATGAAACATACCTTCATATTTTTCATTGTTTATCTCATCAAATTTTTAAAGTTACCTTAGGATGTGGTGCCTGATGTTTAGGGTTTGAGGATGAATACATCCTGCTCTGGAATAAAATTGAAAATTGAACAAATGCTTTATGCAGAAGATGTTCCTGAAGGATTTTATTTTTATTAAACTAATATCGTCATTGGAAGCAAAGGCTAGTGTAACTACGAAAGCAAAAATAATCATCTTGATGCCAGTAAAGCAACCTTCACATGCTTGTCATGCAGTGTTTTTGTATCATGTGAATCAGTGGCATAACATGTTTCAAAATCTGGGGGTCCGATCACACATGCACACATTATATATGTACATTTATATATATGAGGATCCCAGACTCTGAAATCTGGGGGTCCTGACCCCCCAGTGGTTACGCCTATGATGTGAATCACATTGTTAAGGACAGGAAAAGTGACCATTACTGATATTTAGAACATTTTTCCTTGCTGTGTGGTGATGTGTGGTGTGCAGGGGTAGGAGATGTCCTGATGTTCCTGATTTTTCTTTTTTATGCCCTGGAAGTCCTTAGTGTTTACTTTTTGTAATGAAACACCTAAAACTTTGAAATAATAATAATAATAATTCACTTTTGAAATTCTTTTTTTTTTTTTACCAAAAGTAGCCGCAATTGACAACAGTGAAAATAATGAACTCATCCTGAGTTAGAATGTTATGACTACTGCTGAGTCCCTCTCCCCTGCAAACAATAACAGGCATCAGTAGCTCCTGCCAGTAAAAATTTCAGCATTTCTAATGGGCCAAAAACTGGTTGTCAGCATTAAATTTTTATGCATAATTCAATTAGTTTTTATTGGATTCTAACGAAATATGCAGGGTAACCTTACATAACAAAGTTATGGCATCTGTAAAAAAAGTATCGGCTCTTTTAATTGAAAATTTGGAATTTTTTTTTTTCTGTTTTTTATCCCAGTTAGGAAAGGAGAGCAACAGATGACAGGGCTCAGAGTGAAAAGGGGAGTGTGATCCCCTTTGTTTTTTTCATTTCAGTGTTCATTTATCTCAGTCAATATTATAAATATATTTTGCATTTTTAATTGATACATCAATAGACATATCAAATAAATGTTCAATATGATTTTTATGGATTTCAATTCTTGGGAGCTTGTAATTCTGCTGGGTGGTAGTTCCACAGTTTACCTGCTGTGCATTAAATTTAGACTGCTCTGTTAAAATATAGTGAGTTACACGTTATTACTCCTTTTAAGCAAAAATTAATAATCAAAATGCTAAAGAAGATGAAATTCTGTTCAATGTGGTTGGCAAAAAAAAAAAAAAAAGGACAGAAACAGTGCCCTAATCAGTGTTGTGCTACCCCAACTGATGTGTTTTCAGCCAAGTGATTTGTGTGCAATAAAAATTCCAGCATTTCTGATATCGGGCAAGTATTTTCATGCACTGATGGCATAAAACATAGAGAGACAGTGAAAAGTATGGCCAGCCAGCCTATTTTTAAATCATCAAATAGTGCTTTGGTGTTGGCAAGTGGTATCAAAACTTCAAAATGCAAGCAAGCTAACTGCACTGAATGTCAAGATTTTGTGACCAGATTCACTGATAATGCTAAGTTGTGCAGAAAATTTTTTCAGTTGCATCATGCTGTGATTTAGTGGACATGCATTGTGTTGCATTTGATGGTTCATGTATAACAAAATGATCAAAGCTTTCAGACAAAAAGGTGCATTATGTCTTGAATTTCGGTTTAATTGTATATTTTCGATCTCAACTTTGCTGTAATATTGGATCTTCATTTTTTACCATATATATTGATGAAATCACCACTAAACGAGTAAAGAAACAACTGGACATCTGCAATAGTATATTGGTATGAAAGTAAGCAAACAATTTTTTTATCTTACTACAATTCACAATCCTGGAGGGGGGGCACACGCAGAAGTCCATAAAATCCACTTTCTGGTGTTTGAAGTGATTTCCATGATCAGTGATGGAAAGTTTGTGCCAAACCGCCAATTTCGTTATCTTGCGCCAAACTGCTACAAATTACGAAAAGATTTAATATTTATGCCCAACTGTGCCGAAACGGCAATCCGCAGCAAAAACTGCCGAGCGAAAAAAATGTTTACACAGCAAAAAATGTTGTTTTAAACGGTGAATCGAATGACGCCTTTTTAAAGTCTATGCGTAATTTGGTTAAACATATAACAACACTTAATCGACACGTACCGCCTATCTGAATTCGTTATTTTTTCAGCATAAGTGACAAATAGGTTTTGTGATGTAGGTGGAACTGATTGAAAAGGAGTTTTGTTGTAATCAGGTGGTGGTATGTAAGAGAAACTATACTGTACATTGTGAAATCCTAATGAAGATTGTTTACAGACGGTTTGGTTGTCTTTCAGAGTGTTGTGCAATTGAGATTATTTATATGTCGTTCCCTGCTCTTTGGGACAGCGCAGTTATTTCGTTTCGGATGAGGTGTGCGATTACGTAAATACAGCGTGAGGTCAGTCGTTAGCTTTTTCATTGACGCAGAGGACGACTGAAAATGGCTCTTCCGTGGCAGGATACGATGATTCTGTTTCTAATGGATTCATAAAGGTATTCAGAGATGCCAACTTTTACGGATTTTTCGTAGTTTGTACGGATTTTCACTCCATCTTACAGTTTTACAGAAGTCGCCCAAAAAACTACGGAAAAGCCCATGTAAGATCCCTGCATGCAATTTTCTGTTTTTTATCGTCTTTTGGTAAAAAAACACACTTTATAGATAGTCCCTATACGCCTTCAATGTTCTGACAACCCCTGCCAACGGAGGCAGAGTTTTGTCACATGATTCCCCGTACAACCATTTGAGAGTGCCGTGTGCAAAAGCCAAGAGGGAGCTCAGCGCCTTTTGCGAACTCTTTATATTGATTATATGTAGCTTTCTGCTTGTGAAAATTTCAGTGCAAATGTTTTAACCCTTTCCACTCGACTGTTGGGTGACATCCGACATTACAAAATCGCGGATGATGCAGTTATAGCTCGCATGTCGGCGCTTGCGAGAAATGTATTTTTCACCGAATAGAGAAAAAGAAACGTCATCGGCATATATAGCTCGCATGTCAGCGCTCATGAGGAATTGCTTTTTCGCCGAATAGCAGCCGTGTCTGGTGTTATCTGCCACGCCTATGACGCCTCTAGCTCACTTGTCGGCGCTTACGAGAAATTTCCTTTTCGGTGAATATCTCGCATGTTGGGTGTCATCCGTGACGCCTCTTTAGCTCGTATGTCAGGGCTTGCGAGACATTTCTTTTTCGCCGAATATTTTGCATGTTGGATGTCACATCTCCATGCCGATGATGCCTCTGTAACTCGCATGTCATCGCCTGCGAGACATTTCTTTTTCGTGGAATAACGCGCGTTTCGGGTATCACCCTCCATGCCGATGACGCCTCTATAGCTTGTGTGTCAGGGGCTTGCGAGACATATATTTTTTGCGGAATAGCTCGCATGTCGGGTATCGCCCTCCATGCTGATGACGCCTCTATAGCTCGCATTCAACTCTCGAGAGACTTTTCTTTGAATAGGTCGCGTTTCGGGTGACACCCGCCACGCCGATGATTATGAAGCTGGTGAGCGAAGCTGAGGTTCGCTGATAAGTTGTGGCCTCTACTGCAGAAAAAAAATGGTGCTAGGTGAGTATATGTGAAAAGTTATTCAAGTGGAAAGGATTAATTTAAATTAAAACAAAATGAAACATAGCAGTGAAACAGCTATGACAACAAAAAGAATGAAGTCAGATAAAACTTATTGTCAAGTATATCACGATATATGTGGTAAAGAGTGGCCTTTTTATGAAGCATCTAAAGTTTTGCCGAATCACGTTTTGTAAGCCATGTGGCTGCAATTTTAGCCTAGCTCATGGCGACCTCGATGATTGTAGCCGTCATGCAGAGAGCAAGAAGCACAAAGATCATTTTAATAGACTAAATGGAGATGTGAGTAAAATTAATGTAACCAAAAAAACTTCTGACAACTCATAAAGAATCCTGGAAAAAATATTAAGAGCAGATTAGTGCTGGAAAAATGCAGCAAAATAAGTGAAAAAGAGAAGAAGAAATTGAATTTTCACAAGGTGATTTGAAACGGGAAGAAGCTGAACTTTTGCAGCAGTTAGATTCCTCTTATAAAATGTTAAATAAATGCTAAGATGAACATTGAATGTGGCATAAAAAAAAGATGTGGGTGTAATAGAAAGTGGACAGGTACTATGGTGGATGTACACCCTAAAGAATTTTTTGTTCATTTTTTAAAATATCTTTTCAATATTTGGAATGCAAGAAGTTGAGCATCTGATTAGTAATATTTGTCAAAAAAAGTTATAAAATATGCAGCTGATTAATTTTAATTAATTAATAATTAATTAATGATATTTTGTAACACTAATAACTTGAGAAATTTTTAATGCAGAATGATAATTTTTTTCTAAACAATAAATCAAGATACTTACTATGCAATGAACTAAAGACATACTTCTGACACAATTATTCAAATTGATATAATTTTTTCTGAAAATTTAATGAAAAAAATGTTAAAGTTCTAAATTCGATGTCACATATCTCCAAATGTATTTGTTCCAAAGCAAAGTCTTTAGTTCATTGCACAACAGACATCATAGAGATGAAATACACCCTGAAAAAATTGAGATTGGACCATTTTTTTTATTAAGATATCACTGTTATCGTATTTCAAAACATGAAAATTTTCTAATTTGAGAAAATAGCAAAACAAGAGTTATTCTTGTAGAAAGCAATGGATAATATATTTGAATGAATTTAAAAGCCACCATATTTGTAGGTCTCTCCTTCATTTGTCTGGTATATGTCCAGTTTTGTTTTTCTTTTTGTCCTCAAGATTTTTCTAGCCTTTTTGCTTCGGGTGTTGCAGCAACGCTGGCTCGGGATAAACGCTGAATATCAAGGGACCTCAGTTCCTTGGTTGTATAATAGCCTGGTGGGCAACCAAGTGTTGCAAAAACTTCTTGGAGTCCTTCATAACCCTCATCTACAGTGTTTCGCCACATATTTTCTAAATTATTCACATTTTCCCTAATTGCAGTACCATAATAATTCTGAAGTTTATCAATCATAATAGCATCTGTCAGCTTGCCTTTTCCACCTAAGCCTTTCACTTTTTTTCTTCAGATTGCGAAGATATGTCCCAACTCTATTTTGTATATGACGTTTACATTCAAATTTTTTCACTTCCACTTCATCTTTGTAGATGTCATGCACAGCTGAGAAAGTTTTTGAGTCATCATCACCATAAAATTCCAAATATATTAGACCCCGGGTTTGCTTGGATCTTTCAAAAATGCAATATGCACCGATAGTTTCCATATTCCCTGCAGAACCTGTGTAATTACAGCTGCAAGTATGATCAACTTTCTTTAGCTGCAGATCTAAATGCAATCCTGTTTGCTGCTTTTGAAGCCTCAAACATATTTTGCAGTATGATGACATAGGCTCAACATCAACAACTTTCCCTGAGTCGACAGAAATCGCAGCAACACTATCCATGACCCAGTTCTCGCACACCATAAATTAATCGTGCATTTATTTCAGGCAGTTGATGACCCAGTTTGTTAGAGCTTTGGAATGTTTGCTTGTGGTCACATGTCTCACACTGAAGACGAAAATCGGATACAGGCCAGCCTTTCTTGCTTCGAAAAATTTCAATTTTTACAAGAACACTGTGGGCACAAAACATTTTCAAACACTTGAGACAGTAATTTTAGATCTATAATCCTGTTACCTGACAGTTCTTCCACCAGTTTATCTTAATTTCAGTTTGGAGGAGCTGACATTCTCAGTTGGAACAGAAGAAACATTTTCCTTCACAGTAAAGTGATTGCCTGCGAACTGTCACTTCTTTTTCTAATAGAACAAAACTTAACCATTTGATGAACTTTTAACAACGTTAAATATGTTTTTAAAAGAGTAAAATACACAAAAGCAAATGCAAAACAATCTAGATGGATTTTCGATAAAAAGCTAACATGCTGCAAACAAATCAACTTTCGACTTCTCATGTGAATAGAACAAAAAACACTGACAACAGTTGTGACCAAAACAGTTACGGTTAAAATGGCTTTGATACGGTTAAAAATGCCATGTTGCCACTTCAGGGACAAAATATTATTATTTAATGAATGCTAAATGAAGGAAATTATAGTTAAGTGCAAATTCCTAACTGAATTTGACAAAATTGCACACCTTCCGGTAAACATGGAAGACCACTTCCTGTGAAAATATTGAAACAACACAACTTTCAAAAAATCATATCTTATGATCTACTTGTTTTTTTTTTTTTTGTTTTTTTTTTTTTTGCATAAATTTAACATTTTTGGAAAGAAAATAAGTGGGAGATATAGAAAATTAAAAAAAATTCATTTTTTTAAACAAAAAATATTTTTCAGGGTGTCCACCCACCTTAAAAGAAACAAAACATTGCTAACTATCTTAAAAAAATTAGAAAAAAATAGAAGTGAACAATTAAATATTGAGAAACAACAAAAAAATAAAAATATATTTTTTGTAAAATAAATGATTAATAATTAATAGAATACTGATATGGTTAAAAAAATTTGATCTATATGAAAACTAAAATCTTTGCATATTTGTGTGTGTATTTCAATGCAAGATGTTTTAAATTTGAGTAGGGTGCACCTAGTTCCAAAACATTTTTTGCTTAAGAGTTTGTTCTATCTACTAATATTTTACCTGCTGCAAAAAAATGTTTTCTTACACCAAAAATGTATTTCACCTGCTCCAAAAACACATTTTGCTGCTCCAAAAACGTATTTTACCTGCTCCAAAAATGCATTTCACCTGCTCCAAAAATTTATTTTACCTGCTCCAAAAATGCATTTTGCTGCTCCAAAAATGATTTTGCAACTTTCCAGTCACTCCATGATGTATAAATACAGTTAGCAAGTTTGGTTGATAGTGTGACTAAACATGTTTTTCTTTGTCATGTTGAGAGTAGGTGGCTGAGTCTGCAGAGAGGTCTTTGGTGATTGAACGAGATACGTCACACAAGCTCTTGGTTGAAGCTTCAAAAAATTTCACAGTTTTAGTAAATAAATTAAAATGAGATAATTGGGAGTTGCCTAGATTATGCTGTCTATGGGGAAACAAGGAACTGAACAAAATCACAAAGAAATGAAGTGAAATTTGCCAAGTAAATATCTGAATTTCAAAAAACATTTAAAGTCACAATGACATGTATCACTAAAATCATAGTTTACGTTGCTTCCTTGCAATCAACTTATCCCCAATTTAGTTGAATATCTCTGCTTTTTCATTCTGTGTGATTTGAAGGTGTAGTTTAAGAATAAGTAGTTTTATTTGTACTTGGTATATTCTCATATCTATTGAAGTAGGGGGAAATGTGACCATATGTTATCTAAAATAATTTTTTATATGCAAACATGGATGCAAGTTTTCCGTCCAGAGGACGGAATTCCGTCTTTTGAAAATATCCGAAGACGGAAGTGGGACGGAAGAAAATATCAGTAAAAATAATTTCCAAATACCGAAATTTTTGGGCTAAGAGCTGCGGCTCTTACGTTACTAAAAGTGAAATTTTTGGAGTGTGCGGCTCTTATGCCGAATTTGTTTTCGAAGAGACTGTTTCTGCGCTCCTTTTTTTTTTTTTTTTTTCATGCAGATGCTTAGTAAATTTTTTTAAAGAACTTTTTTTCTACAAACTCAACTGTGATCGTTTTTTTCCCTCTTTCTACTCATACGTTAGACACGTCTATTGAAAAGATAACTCCGCTCCGCTGATGTTGGTTTAGGAGGGAAAGTGTGGGAGGGGAGATGGGAAAACACTCTGGTAGGTGTAGGTCTTAAGGTCAGGAGGGTTTATTTGTGAAAGGAATGTCTGATCCAAATGCCCTTTGCATGGGAGTGGGGGAAGCACATCCCGTGGCAGTAGCATGGAATGTTAATAGATGGGGGATGGAATGGAGACATAAGCACACAAACCAGTAGCGTGACTTCCAAGCTTAAGAACATGAACAATGCAAAAGCCTGCCCCAGGATGATTCCAGCGATTCCATTAGCAGTGAGCCAGTGACCTTGACCTATTCCAAACAATACTGGCGGGACGACAGACAAATTCTGTTCACTCTTCTTGGTTCATCTGGCAATAAATTTGTTAAATATTTAGAAAGCTGCATTGAAGCCGCAAAACGTTCTTCTGATGATTTAAAGCGGAGAACATGAAAAAGATTGTGACAAGTAACGATGTTAACAAATATTTAGAAAGCTGCATCAGGGATCGCATTCCTCCTAAAATTCCTAATATTTTGTGACCCTCCTTAAATTCCTAAAATTATACCTAAAATTTGCTATTCATCCTAAAATTTTCGTAAGCTTATTTATTAAAAACACAACCGTTATTAACGCCAATAAATTTACCATTACGCAGGGTGCGCACGCGTGCTTGAAAACCTGGAAAGTCCTGGAAAATCATGATTACGTTTTCAAGGCCTGGAATATCCTGGAAAAACGGTGTTTTTTTAATGCCATCTTGAAAAGCCTTGAAATTTGAAATTAGTGCTTAAAAAATGCCCTTTTAGGAAATCGTGTTACTGTTACCCCTTCATTTTTTAAAGTTCCTTTTCTCTGTTCTCAAAGAAACCACCGGCAGCGGTTTCCGATGTGCACCAAATCCTAATTTGGCTGGGGGAAAAAAAGAAAAAAAAAGGCACTACTTCCAGTGCAATAAAATTGGATGATTACTAGTAGGTCGAAGGGGAGCTTGATGTCCGTCTGACAATTGAGAACAGAAGGGGAAAGAAGAGGCATTTAGCATTTGCAGGGGGTCGCGTATGTACCAAGTCAGCTGGCATCCACCAGTGAGGAGTATGCCTGAACAACACATTCATCTTCTTCTTGTTTATGTGCATGCCACCCTCCCTCCCCTCAAGAGACTTCCACTACTTATGATAAAAAATAAGAAAACTATCTTTGCGAATTTTTCACGAAAGTGGCTGAAATTTTTACATTCACTGTAATTGGATTACAGAAGCTCACTTCCAAAATTCCAGTTGAATCGGTTTAAAACTTTAAAAGTTAGCATTGGTAATTTTTATTATGGACAAGTATGTGTGCCTCTTTGGACAGAGTGAGCCTCCAGCAGAAAGGGTGTTACCATAGCAACGGTTGATTGACAGCTGGGAGCGCTGATCTGAAGCCCTTGGTTGGGAAGAAAGCAAACACCTGTTTATCACTTCCACAGCACAAAAGGACTAGGAGAATATTTTCAGAAATCCATTTTTCTGAATTTTGAAAATAACACAGTAAAATTTTTACAGTAGTTAAGATACATCACAATAAAGTTCTAGTGCAAATTTCGCCAAATTCCGTTAGGAACTTTAGCAGATGCAAAAAAAAAAAAAAAAAAAAAAAAAAAAAAACGTTGCATGTGGTGGAAGCAGAAAAAGATAGGCTAATCAAGAAAAGGTTAAAACAATAATATGAAAAAAGTAATTCAGTGAACAATTGTACATAGTTCTTGGTTTTCAATTACCTTTTTAGGATATTATAGTTTAATGTGAAACCTGAAAACTTTACTGTGAAAATCGTGAATTGCTTCTGGTTCAACAGCATATTAATGTTCAAAGTGAAACTTGAATGTGGTAAATATACTTGAATATGATAATAACACGTGAAAAGATAAGAACTGAACATTAGAAGTAAATCATACTTAAACTTTAGACATTAGACGTTATGCAAAAAATTTGGGTGTGAACTTCGACCATATATACTAATGGACTGCGCATTGGCAATAGCTGCATCAAAGCCGCCATGGCTCAAACATTGGGCACGTCATCATCAGACTCCAAATTTCGTGTAAAAATGCTGTTATGATTACTAATTTACGCTGCAGAACTTCAGTGTTTTCGGTGTATTATGTGAATGCACCTCATATATAATGAAAACTTTTCAGGTAAGTTTACTTATGAGCTATATACATGCATGATCGTGTTGTTTACATTTTGTGATTTATAATGTGATGAACATTTGCGAAGAATTTGGAACATGCATTCCATTTTTTTTTCTTAACTTACTATATTTTTATATCAATAGCTGCAAGTTTCTGGTTAAGTAATTGAACTTTATTGACTTAGGTATTTAATTCGTTTCTTACCCATGAAAAATCATAGAACTTTCTTTACTATATCGGTCAGAGCAACCATAAGCACAGCAGGTGTAACCCATCTTTTTGACTGTTGTCATGTGATTTTATGTTGGAGCCAGAAATTTTGATGTCATGCGCAGTCTATCAGTATATATGGTTGAAGGGTGTGAAGCAAACTCTTTACAATGTATACAAAGTTGTTTTACTAGATGTATACAAATATACATCTAGTTTTTATTGAAATACACTCCTAAAATTTTTCTAAAAATTCCTAAAATTCTTACCTAAAATTTTCCAGAAGTATGCTATGATCCCTGCTGCATTGAAGCCGCAAAACGTTCTCCTGATTTAAAGCAGAGAACATGAAAAAGATTGTGACAAGTAATGATGTTAACAATGGGTAATTAATTTAATACTTGGCTGAAGATAAAATCTTTTCACAAACTCAAAAGAAGGGAGAGTTTCCTATTCATGTAACAGCGGAGCTCAACGCGAAGGCTGAGTGAAAGTAGGTCAAACCACTTAAAAGAAAAAAAAAGCGAGAAAGCGGAGACCGCTGTTTCGAAAAGAATGGCGGGGGGGGGGGGGATCAGCGAACACGTGCGAGGCAGCTGGTAAAAGGAAGCATGGGATGGGGACGTGTTAACTACCCCATTTAGCAGCTGCATACAGAAAAGCAACTTCATTCTAACAAAAAACATCTGTGGATGAGAAAAAAGCATAACAAAGATAGAAGGAACATATTATTAAAGAAAACAATCGAAAGCATTACAAGTGATAATTTATAACTTAATTACTTCTAAGACGGAGGATTCTATTGCGGTTAACAGAGAACCATCCTGTAGCAGACATCCACATTGAATGGAATTTAGACAATTGTGCGGTTTTACGAGCAATGCAATATTCTAATAGGTCTTAAGATTAACTGTGATTTATATTGATTACATAAATAATTTTGAGCATTTAATAAAGGCAAACAAATAACGTCATTAGCATTATTAAAAAAATGCACAAATAAAAGCTTTTGCCAGTATGAAAAAATAAGTGCATAAAGCAGATCGACACTGAGTTTCAGAATTAGCCTTTAAAGTATACATATAATTACGTTGAGTGTGAGTTAATTCATGAAAATAAGGAAGATAATTTAGTTTTCTGAGCAGCACCACGATTTCATAGCTGCGGCCCTTATGCCGGTGTGGCCCTTACGGCAACTTTTGCTTCCAAGATTGCAAAATTTCTCACCTGCGGCTCTTAGTCCGAAAATTACGGCGTGTATTTTGCTTTTTTCCCTTTCTATCCATATGCTCTACTCCGGAAAGTAAGTACGCCATCGGCAACCACGCTCATATCGTAGTACCTTGTTTATCGTAAACTCGGAGTAGCAGTGGCGCCTGATGCATTCTGGGTAAGAGGGGCATTCTGGTCGAAGAGGAATCGAGGAGCAGCTCCGTTGGAAGTTCTACGCCGATCCTCACCTACGTCATAACCCCCAACCCAACCTCGCCCGTCCCTGGCTTTCTCTTCGCTATGTGTACGTCACACACCATAACCGGTTCACCCATAGAGCTTGTATTAGGTGGAGACACCACTGGCTGTGCCGCCATAGGTCACAGCTAATCTTTGGAGTGAGTCGTACCAGTCGATCTTGCCGTATTTTACGCGTGTGGTAAATTTGTGATTCCTTTTTTTCAACATGCAGTCAGCTACTGAATTCATAGATTCGAAAAATACGTCAGCTTTGAACGATAGCAGTGTTAAAAATAAGTGGCGATGAGAATGGTTAGATGAGACTGATTCCCATGACGTCAAATTTGGTTCTGGGTGCCCGATAATTAAGGAACCAGGATTTAGCTTTTGTGTTTTATGCAGCAGAAAGTTAAACTATGGAAGCAATGGTAAAAAAGTGCTGTTCAGACACAGTAAGGATGCTGATCATCAAAAGTGTGTACGAGCTCAGCAGCATACACAAACATTGCCTGGAGTCGCTCCTGTTCAGGCCAAAGCATCAATATCTGGCAGAATTGCACATCAGAAAGCGGTTCTGACTGCATTTTAATGCGAAAACATGCTGCCATTCAATTTGGCACCACAGTTAGTTGAGCTATCTAAGCATCTTGCAGGTGATAAGTTAGCACCTTCTAAATTGAAAATGTCCAGGACGACTGCAACCTACATCAACACACATGGTACTGCAAAGTGCATGAGAAAGGAGTTAGTCCAACAGTTGAAGGGAATTTTTCTCCTTGAACATAGATGAAGCTACGAATAATGCAATGGACAAGATCATCAATGTGATGGTATGATTCTATGATGAGGAGCAAAAGAAAACAGTCACAGATCTTCTTGGATCAAAAAAAGAAAATGTTGCCACGGCTGTCAACATTTTCCAAAAGGTGAAGGAACTTCTTTCAGAAAATTATTTAGCCTTCACTCAAGTGATAAGTTGTCTGATGGATAACTGCAATACAATGCGGGGATGTAGGGGCGGAGTGGAGACTTTAATGAGAAAGGAAAACCCAAATCTTCTGGATATTCATGGAGATGTTGTGCATATAGTGCATAATTCTGCAAAACAATTTTTTCAGAAATTTGATATGTTTATTGAGGGTTTTGCAAGCGATGTTTATTATGATATTCAGGATTCTCCCAAGGCCAAACAGTTATTCTCTGAAGTACAAGTTTTGCTAAATTCAAGTTCAGCGAAGCAAATTTTAAGGCCCACTGAAACACGTTTTTGCAGATGTTAACCACTTGCGCCAGACTCCATGAGTTACGTGATGTCTTGATTGTGTATTATTATAGCTTTTTTTCAAATGAGGAACAGAAGAGTGGAAGTGTAGATGCACTTTTGAGTAATGTTTACAAGACTCGAAAAGTGTCTGATGCTCAGCGCAGCCGCATACATGTAATTCAGTCCCATCTTGCAAAACAAAAACAGACAGAAGCTGGTAAAGTACAAAAAGACAGAATTTTGCTTTCTCTGATCCACCTCCAGCAAAAATTCTCGTTGTTCCTGAACTTTTACAGGGGTATATTGTCCAAGTTCCATTCATTCGTAAAAATGTTTCAATGTGAGGCACCTATGATGCACCGAATCCACTGTGAAATGTTTGTCCTGTGCAAGGAATTTTTGTCATTATTCATCAAAGTTGAATTTATTCCGGAGAGCAGTGTTATTGAACTTCTGAGTGTTGATGTCAAAAATACAGCTTGCTGATAAATTTTTGAGTGTTGGAAAGTTTGCTTACTCAGAAGCACGAGTTGCGAAAGAAGAAAGTTAATTGGATCTCTGCATTTTATAAAAATTTAAGACATGCATATCAAAATACTGCAATATATATGATGAAAAACTTGCCGCTCAATAATAAAGTGTTGATTTGGCTTTCGGTACTGCATCCAAAGCAGCGGAGATGCAACACAACTTTATCAGCATTTGACAAATTAAGCGAGTGTTTGCCTCAAGTAATTAATGATTCAGATAGGAGCTTTCTTTTAGAAGAGGTTCGAAGATATTCACTTGATAATGCTATAACAGAGTTGGAAGCCACAGGAATCTGTCTTGATGATAGTTCAAGGATAGATTGTGATTGGTGGTCACATATTTTTGATTTGAAGGAGAGTGATGGTGTTACTATTAGGTATAAATATTTAGGAATTCTTGTGAGAGCTCTATTGTCTACTTTTTCTGGTCCTCTGGTTGAAGGGACATTTAATATCATGGATGCCATTATTACAGATGATAGAAGTTGTCTCACTGTGGAAAATTATGAGGCTGCTGCTATTGTGAAATACAGCTTACGAAGAAAGAAGATAAAATCTGTAGAATTAAAGCCCACCACGCAGATGTGTAGTGCAATTCATTCCGCCTATGCCTCTTACAAGAAATCCCTATCAACAAAAGGAAAAAAAGTCTCAAATATTCCTCAATATGAAATTACTACAAAAACAACAGATGTTCCCACTTGCTTAACAAAGCAGTTGTGTCCTAGTAATTCCATTGCCAAACATATTGCTTCAAAAGAAAGTGCATCAACTACTCTTCCACTTGCCAAACCTATTGATTCAAAAAAGGTGCATCAACTACTCCTGTCCAGCATACAAGAAAACGACATGCACCACAAGGTACTGCTAAGAACTTGCCTGTTAAAAAATCCAAGTGTGCCACAATAACAAGTTTTTTTTTAAAGAAATAATTCACCTATGAAAATTTGTGATGGTTACTATAAAACTGTGATCATGGTGAAGTGAATTAATGAAACGAGCTCTCTGTGTACACAACTACAGTTGGACATGCATAATCTTGATTATAATTTTTTTATCCTTATTAAATTTTACAATTTAAATGACTCTTTTAAAAGTGTGCAACACTTATTTGATTCAACAGGATTTACTAAAGATTATTTGAAACATCTTCCATGGTATGTTAAGTATTATTTTACAATTTCAATAATTTTGTTAACATATTTCTATTATGGGCTTAAAATGCTATATAAGAAGCAAATATGTGGATTGGATTTGAATATTATGCAAGATCTTTTTTTTTTTTTTTGCAACATAAGGAATTTTAGAGATTTGTTAAATTTCAACTGGTAGTTCCTACCTAATAATCAAATTTAACTTTCCGATTACAATTTGCATGGACATCAAATTTTTTTTACATTCATATGCACTAATGCTCGGTCGTTTTATGCACTTTTGATTTAATAATGAATTTGAACCACATATAATATGTGATGTATATTGTGTTTATGTCTGAGTGCGCGTGGTGGTGGTGGTGGTGGTGGTGGGAGGGGGGTATTCAAAATATTTTCAGTCTTGGCCACATCTCACAATTTGCACCCATGTATGCAAAGTTTCTGTGCTCTAGATATTGACCATTTGTGACGCATATTGTATGTCCTGAAATTGTTTTAAAAAAAATATTGTCCTAAAAAAAAGATTGTTAGTCCTAGCCCTGTTTTGTATGTGTTTATCTTTAAAAATCGGAAAAGTGCAACCTACTTCTTGTAGATCAGCTTATGCAGTTGTGTTTCAAAATCAGTGACTTCATAGTAAAAAATACAGTAGACTCTCACTAATCTGGCCCTCGATAATCCGGCCTCTCCATAATCCGGCCTCCTTCTTCTTGCGTGGTTTTTGGTTGCAGAAATCGTGTTAATATCAGATCGGAATGGATTATACTTCACACAAGAGTGAAGTTTTCAATTTTAATGTTATGTTATGTTTTGTTTTGAATTGGCACTAGCGTTCATGTAATTTAATTTAAAATAAAAGTAGGAAGGATCCTCAGAATAATTAAGAATATTACAAAAAGCATCATCTGTGACATGTTTCGAAGTGACCACACTGAGTAAAAAATGCAAGATTTCATCTGTGCTGTTTGTTTTTTTTAGTTTTTTTTTATTGGATGTTTAATTACTATCGTGAGCAACTCAATGGGCTATAAGCAGTCACCTGTCCCTAATTTAGGGCCACTGGTTCCAGGGAGGGGAGAGAGCCAGTACCGTAAGACAAACACAACATCCATGCCTCACCGGGATTCGAACTCGCACCCTTTCCGGACGAATGATCAGAAGCCATTGCTTAGACCACTGCGCCACTGGGGCAGCATGCTGTATTGCAATTGTATGTTTCTTTTACTGTGTATAGTATTTACCATACATATTGTGCTTTACTGTACTGATTATATGAAAAGATAATTTAATTGTTGTAAATGAGACAGTATAGTACGTAGTCTACTGATCGTGTTCTTTTACTATTATCATAGGCTTGTCTCTTATTTATGTTTTTCTAAATACACATGTACTATACACAGTAAGCTCATAATTGTAACATTAAATTTAATGAAGTATTAAACTGAATTTTTATGCGCTCTCAGTAATCCGGCACTCTCACTAATTCGGCACCCCTCTGTGCAAGGAATGGCTGGATTAGCAAGAGTCTACTGTATTGTGTTGTTGCTTCCAGAGTTAATTTAAAAATTACTTTAAGAAATAATTTCATTGTAATTCACGGTCAAGTCAGGTTGAGAAATTAATCTGTTACTTGAACTTATTCTTGAAAAAATTCTGGTTGTGAAGATTTTGAAGTAACTTCATCTCGCAACAAATATCAAATATTCTCATGTTGTCTTTTCTCTCTCCCCCACCTTTTTTTTTATCACCAGTATCAATGGTCATGGGGAAACAGGAAATTCATGCCATTATTTTAACAACTATTCCCAGTGGCATGAAAATTATATCATTGCTTCCAGTGGTGGGAAGATTATAATGTTATTTGAATGTGATTTCCAGCACTGGGCAAGATTCCCAGTGGCATGAAAATTATTACTTCCAGTGGTGGGGAGATTATAATCTTATTTGAATGTGATTTCCAGCAGTGGGCAAGATTACAAAATTGTTTCTACAATGTAAGTGATATATGATTTTTTATGTGGTTGATTAAATACATTGTAGTGCATTTTATATTGCAATCAGTACTTCAAGAACTGGTGAACTAATGATTTCCATAGTAGGGGATCAAGGTACAATGACGAATTTTACTGACTAAAATCATTTTTACATAATTTGTGATTTTGAAACTCTTGAAGATTGTTTCAACTCATTTTAAACCTTACGCATGTTATTCCCTAGAGAGCATATGATCAGCAGGGACTCCAACTACTATGGAATCTCTGTAGAGTGTAATCACTACGGAAATCGGTGGTCCGCTACAAATAATTATAGAAAGCATTGGATATACTATGAAAATCGAAAATCTCAGTGAAATAATCTTTTTAATGATGTGCTTAAAGTTTGTTTTCGCGTTTTCAAGATTCTAACTTTCATCAAATATTTTGGAGAGTGTTTCTTGGGTGTTTCCAGTTTCTTTGCATTTCTTCCATTCCTTTTCAGTACGTTTCAGATGTCTAAATGTCTCTGGTCACGTACAGAATTATCACGTCCCATGGAATCCCAGAAATGTTCTGAAATTTTATTTCCCTTTCCAGATCTTGGAAAGTCCTTAATTTTTCGTATTTTTGCACAAAGTCCTGGAGTATTACTAGAACAATTCTTTCCTGTATTTTAATAAAAAAGGTTAAAAAATTAGGGAAGAGTAGCCAGCAATTGAAAATCCTGAGGAAAGGCTGTGAATCTCGCAAATGTTCCTGACTGCCGGAAATGACTGCTCTAGCAGCAATGAAAATGTCCCTTTGTTTTCCGTTTCCACATTTTCTCATCAAGTTTCTTTTTCATTTTTGTTTTGTTATTCCACCTTCATTATATTCATTTTTTTTTCATACTTTTCTGATCGTGTTTCTCGTTTTTACGAACGTCGGAAATGAAAAACTGTAACTTCATATTTTTAAGATTTTTTTCCTAATGTACTGCACGTTTTCCTGTTTCTCATAGTATTTTCTTAAAATCAATCAGTAGGGAGCAAGGATTTTTGCACCAGTCCCTGTTTTTTTTTAAGTGGAATTAAATTTTGAAACCGTTACTTAATCTGTACATGTGAAATCTGCATCATTTCCATGATTCATAAATTGTTTCACGGGAGACTGTGGAACATAGTACCAATTTTTCTCATTTAATTTCCCATAAATTGCATGCTTTCTCATTTTTTACACTTTTTGCTACATCAAAAGGCAGCAAACATTAAAAAGCTTAAAGTAAAATTAAAGTTCGAAAACACTACTTAATCATTTGTTCTGCAGAGAAAAAGACAAAACAAAAGGAAAAACGCTCGCCCTCGTTGTTTCTTGATATAGCAGAAAGTAATGGAAACCCTTCATTTTCAGCAAAATTAAATTTTTTCAGCAATCTGCATGGGTCATTAAAATAGTGCAATTTCCAGCAAAGACAAGATAAGTAATGATTTTCAGTGTAAATTTTGCCTTAATAAAAAGCAAAAATGCATGTTCCATTGATTAATGTATAAAGAAAGTAGTATAAGGAATAAAAAAAAGTATGTTTCACTATGAAACTTTTCTAAAAAAAATATGAAGTCACTTTTGAGCACTGTTATTTATTTTTCATTTTTGCAAAAAAAAAAAAAAAAAAAAAAAAAAGTTTTTTGAGGTAAACTAGAAAAACAAATACTGGAGCCACCTAGTGTTTCCCACAAAGTGTCTTCAATTTATGGACATTTTTTTAAGCAAAAATTCGTTGTTGTTTTATGAATTCACACTGTAATTTTTCTGCCCTATCAATTTTATTTTTTCATAGTGTGTGATACAGTTTATTCATTACTGCTGAAAAACACTAAAAACTGGATTTTTGTAGTTTTTACTACTGAAAAACAACAACTGAAAACTATGGATATTTTTAGTGTTTACTACTAAAATGTTTCCAGCAGTCTCTGGATCAGGTCAGAATGGGGTGTTACACATACAATTCTCAAAACAACAAGAGAAAAACAAAGGTAAATAAAATTACAGAAATTTGGTACAAGTAGAAATTTGTGAAGGTACCAAATTTCTGTAACTCTATTCCCTCTTTGTTTTACTCTTGTTGTTTTGAGAATTGTATGTGTAACACCTCATTGTGACCTGATCTTATGCTCTCCAGGGAATAAAATGAGTTGAAACAATCTTTTTGAAGTTTCAAAAACCACAAATGATGTGTTACAGAGATTTTGGAATTATTTCGCTACCAAGTAGGGAATTTTCAACAATAGTTTTTTTGTCATCAGAATAGAATATCATGTTAAGATGTTATCTGTAAGGTCAGCAATGGTCATTAGTAGATATTAGTACATTGTCTAAGTGTTTAATTGTTACATCATTTTATTGGCCTACGCAGCAATTAGTACTTTGTAATCCGAAGCCATTGTCTTAAGGCTAAATGATTTTATTGCTCCTGGAGCCAAGGAAGCTCTTTCCTTCAAGCTAGGGCGTCAAGACAGAGTGGAAGAAGAGTGGGTCATACCAGGAAAGGAGTAGGACACACACAGAGGTTGAAGACAAAGGTTTTTTGGGAGAAGAGGTTAGGGAAGATAGGTTCCGAGTTGGGAAGCATGAGTGATAAGAAAATGAAATGGAAGAGAAGTTTGAACGTGCAATTGACAAGTGGAGAAAGTAAGGTAATCATAGTTTTTTTGTTTTTTTTTATTGGAGGTTTAACGACCACCATGAGCAACTCAATGGGCTATAAGTAGTCGCCCGTCCCTAATTTAGGGTCACTGGTTCCAGGGAAGGGAGAGAACCAGTGCCGTAAGACAAACACAACATCCATGCCTCACCGGGATTCAAACCCGGACCCCTTTTAGACGAATGATCAGAGGCTATCGCTTAGACCACTGCGCCACTGTGGCGGCGTAATCATAGTTAATTCAGCAGTTAAGAGAATTCCAGGACAAACGAATAACAATAATTAGATAGTAATAAAGAACAAATTTAATACCACAATTGCTATTAATACTTACTTTGTGATAAGTTTTCTTCATAACTTTCACAATTTTCTTTGGGTCATAAAAATTGGTAAAAGTACATCCGTGTGGATTATCAGCCCACAGCTAATGGCAGATGTGTAATGTGAGGGAAACTGTTGTTAGTAAGATGAAGACTAATATTCTTAGGTGGTTTGGCCATGTTGAAAGAATGAGTGATGAGGTGCTGAATAAGAGAAATTTTTCAGCCCAAGTGGCAAGAAAAAAAGGAAGAGGAAGACCTAGGAAGTAATGGGAGGACCAGATTCAGGAATGTTTGCTTGAGAAAAATATTATGAGTATGAAGCACAAAAGGCCTTGTGTGCGACATGTGATAGATGTCAATCAAGCTCAAGCTCTGTGCTGAAATTGTTGTAAATGGAGACATTTGACACACCAAATTTCTAGTTCCGTCAGTTAAACATTTATTTGACAGATGGTCTTCCTTTGAGGAGCTAACCTCTGAATCTCAGTTTTACAACTTTATTATGCTGCAGAGAAAAAATAAAAATTAAAAACACAAAAAACACAAATATTAAAATAATAAAATAATTATCGGTTTGTAAAAAGCAAATTGAAGAAACTAAAAATATAATAAAAAGTAAAACAAGATTAAAATACAGGGTGTCAGAGAATTAATTGGACACATTACAAAATTATATAAAACAAAACATTAAACAGATAGAAAGAAAATGACTGTACTAACTTGCAATGCAACTACACAAATTAATAAATGTAGATCTGAGATCCCTTCGTTGCTCGTAGTACGTCCCAGCGATACTCGATTTCACGCCATGTATTGGCAAGCATCTGAGGAGTTATGGAATTAATAGCAGCTGTGATATGCTTCTTCGGTTCCTGCAAATCGGTACAAGGCATCTGATAGACATGATCCTTCACATAACCCCACACGAAATAATCCAACGAAGTTAGCTCTGGAGAGCGAGGAGGCCACGGAATGGGACCACCACTCCCAATCCATCTGTTGGGGAAATGTTCATTTACACACTTGCGTACACACGTTGACCAATGCGGAGGCATGCCGTCTTGTTGGAAAACGTCATATCTTTTGATCTGGGGTATAGCGCAATTTTCTAGCATATCCAAGTAAATGTCACCATTTATGTTTTCTTTCACAGAAGAAGAAAGGTCCAATCACTTCTCTTTTTGATAGGGCACACCACACATGAACTTTTGGAGAATTAGGTTCCAGTTCAATAGCAGCATGAGGCGGTTCACTGCCCCATATCCTACAGTTGTGACGATTCACAATACCTGATACATGAAATGTGGATCCATCACTAAAAATTACAGTACCAAGAAAGTTTTCGTCATTTTTCACTCGATTCAGCATATCCACAATGAAATGGTATCACAGAGTGTGATCATTTACATGCACTTTTCACTATTTGAATTTTATAAGCATGAAGCTTTAATTTCTTGTGCAAGATATCGTGAACTGTCGATTTTGGAATGCACAGTTCTCTGCTTGCTTTACGAAGGGATTTCCTGGGGCTTCGTCGGAAACTTTCATTAACTTGGTCGACCAACTCATCACTGACGTTAGGCCTACCAGCTCCTGCAGGATGTTCCACATTGCCAGTTTCTTTAAACTGCTTCATCCACCGCTTAATTGAATTCCTTGATGGAGGATTACAACCATACTCTAAACGGTACCGTCTTTTAACTTTAATGACAGACTTTAATTCCTCAAGCCATAACACACACATCGCCTTCTGCTGTACGGATGACACGACTACTGACTGCGCATTTCTCACACATTCCTCATCAGGCCACACCTAGCGCCATCTATCAGATTCTGGGAATAACAATTCTGCAAAACAAAAATATAGAAACCGTGTTAGTAATATGTAACAGAAAAACAGACAATGCTCATAGTTTTTTTGTGTACATAATTTTGTAATGTGCCCAATAATTCTCGGACACCCTGTATTATTTATACACACTGGTACTAAGTGTACAAGAAGAATGCAACAATAGAGCACTAAATTTACAGGTTGACAAAATGGAAAACATATTTTTAGTCAAACCACAAGAAAAACATAAATTTTCTATCAAGTGCATTGAGAAAAGGCGTTAAAAGCATTTGTGGTTTAGTACAAGATAAGATACCACAGTGAAGACACAATGTAAGAGCATTTCATGGTACTTAGGAAGATATAAACAAGCCACGCATGAAAGAGCGAGGAGATGCGAGAACAGCTTAAGTGTGTGCGTGCATTTTCTGCACAACATAGAAATTGCCCCACCCAGAATGAGTGAGGATATAGGGGTGAAATTGAGCATGCAAATAGGAATACGTAAGGGTTTACCTTGGTGTTATTTTCAACTATGTACGGTGTTTATCAGATGAGATAACGCAGCACAATGGGTACTCAGTAAGTGGTTGCACTGCCGCGAAAGGCAGAACAGGCAGCAATATGGTGTGGCAATGAGTCATACAGTCGATGGACATCATCCTGAGGAATGGAACACCAAGCACAGTTCACTGGCCCCCATAATTCATTGAGATTGTGCGCAGGCCAGTTCGATTGCAGACAACGTCCAGTGTGGTCCGGCAGGTTCTCGATTGGGGATAAATCAGGAGATCTTGTTGGCCATGGTAGTGTTTGAACAGGGTGCAAACATTGTCTGGAAACCCAAGCGGTTTGTACACAGGCTTTATCTTGCTGGAAAATGGGGTGCTGTAGGTTATTCAGGAACAGTATTAAAATGGGCTGCAGAACCTCTCTCGCTTATCATGCAGCTGTCAGCGTGCCCTTGATGCGGACAAGAGATGACCTGCTGTCATACGCAATAGCACCCTATATCATGATGCCTGCTTGACAGGCAGTGTGGCTGTCACGAACAAAACTGGGATCCATCCACTCACCAGGGTATCGCCAGACATGGATCCGTCAATTGTCAGCACCCAGACAGAAACTGAATTCATCACTGAAGACCACAGTAGTCCATTCATGACCCCATTTCACATTACTTCTACACCAAGCCAGACAAGCGCAGCGATTGCTGGCTGTCAATGGCAGTCAACCTGACGGTTGCCTGCTGGGCGGGTTTGCCACATGTAACCTTTGGTTTACAGTTTGGGTCATTATGGCTATGTCCATGGCCAGTGACACAGCACGTCGAATGTCAGCTGCAGTGCTTTCTGGTGACAAATGAGTGTGTCGAACAATCTGCTGGTCCAGGCGTGCTGATGTCTGTCGGACTGCACCTTGCGCCCCGGCGCACATACAAACCTTCCTGTAGCCACTAGTGCCAACAGCGTCCAACAGTTCACGCATCCTGTTACACATGTGCAGCGATATGACGAGTAGACCATCCTGCTTTACACAGGCCTACAATTCTTCCTCTCTGAAGCGCATCCAAATGGCCTTAAACCTAGCTGTGGTGTGTACTGTGTACCCAACATTTTTGGCCTTCGCTGAACAGTTTTCCAGCACAAACAACAAATCTGATATGTCCGTGACACTTCCACCAGCAATTACATGCATTACCATCCATGTTGCTGCTGGCAACTATATCTCACGAACGTGTAACATCACCAGCTCTGGTTTAACATAATTTGCATATCTCAAGTGGGTACACCTGCCCTGCAATTTGCATGTTTGTAGCACACCTCCTTCTGGGTGCTGCAATTTTTATGTTGAGCAGTGTATGTATGTATGTGTGTGTGTGTGTGTGTGTGTGTGTGTGTGTGTGTGTGTGTGTGTGTGTGTGTGTGTGTGTGTGTGTGTGTGTGTGTGTGTGCGTGCATGCATATTTTTGGTACACATACATGATAAAATAATAGTCTCTCTTGCCTGGGGTTATACGTTCAGTTTTTCTGTGCCAGCAACTGCTCAGCAATGTCAATCCAAAATTATTTTTTCATATTATTTCTAACAGGAGCTGTTATTCAGCATGTTTCTCCTAAATAATATACAGAAAGATTTTTGCAGTTTGGATATTGTTCTAGTATTTTAATGATAACAACAACTAATGTTAGTTGCTGAGAATATTTTATCTGTACTGTTCCAAAAAGTAAGCTCATTGGATTACTGTACATAACTCTTGCATACTGCAAATTAATTTACAGTAGAACCACTTTAAACTTCCCTTTCTTAAACCACCATCCTTGTTTTTCGTCTGCCATCACAGTGGAACAAGATTTATCTGAATACCTGCTCATAGAAAATTCTTTCAACCAACCACCATCTAGCTGTCTGCCAACTGCCCATACGTTAAGAGCACCAAATGTTTTCAAAGCATGTTAAACACACTTTTTGAACTGCCGTCTACACAATAGAGTTTTAAAGCTTATCACATGTGCTCATTTGCTATTCAAAAACTCATAATTTTCATTTTTACTGTTTCTAATTAATTAACATGGAAGTCACATGACACATCTCGCTTGTCGCCTTGTTTACAAAATTTCCTTGCATTATTTTTCTTTCTTTTCTGTTCTCCAACTGTTATCGATGAACTGGTGATCTTCACAACCAACCTCAAGAGCGCAGTTTTTTCGAAAGCACGCTCACCACCATCTGTAAATCTCATCCCTTTTTGCAAATATGCTTTTGTTTCAAAATCATACTCATTATCATTTGTAAACATGTATTTCGAAATCACACTCATCACCATTTGTAAATATAATCATAATAGGTTGCTTACCTTTTGTACACATTTCCCTGCAGGCTTTATTCTTTTGGTTGTCTAGCTTGGTTCAAGCTTCTGGTGCAGTGTTCCTTTTTCATTTTCAGGTTCTTTCAATGCCTGGTGAATGTACAAGTCCATGAAGAGTACTGCTTTAATGACTCTAGGCCCCAACAGTGTCTACTTCCCCTACAACCCCTCTGACCAGCGTGTAAAACCCAACTTTCGTTGGTTGATTGACATTTATAAAAAACCAAAATTCGTAAACTCAAAACCAACTGACATGACCAACGAACAAAAACTTCCTATTTACATACAAAATTTCAAACAAAAATATTAAAAGCATATATGCAACTATTTACAGAGAACTTATCTTATTCCCTTCTATGTCATCCCTTCAATTCCCGTTTCCCACACCTCACGACAACCAGAGCATTCAGTCACCACACCTCAGCCATTCCCACATAGACTGCCTCAAGTACTTTCTTCCCCCACCGGGGTCATCTTCAGGAAGCGTTCTAGATGTTATCTCTCCTACTACCGCAGTGAGAGTGAGCGACATGTTCGTCTTCCTCGCCCCCACTCCGATGTCACTTACGAAAAACTTCCACTGTGGCTCCATCTTTTATAAACTTTAGTAAAAAAACTTCATTTTCTTCTTCTGTGCTTTTTTTTTTTTTTTTTGTTCAATTTTTGACTCTTTTTCATTAAGGATACTTGAGTCATTATTATTACAAATTCGATCTCTATTTTTCTCAATCAAAACAGACTCTGCAGTGCGTAGGTGTCTCTCATTGCAACATAAAGTATTATTTTAATCTCTTCAAAATTCGGGTATGTGTGGTTTTCCAGGCAGTATTGTATTAATTGTATGCACATAAATTACGAACAGTTGTGGCGGCTTGTGCTATAGATGTTCTAACACTGAATTTGTAAATATGTTTTTGTTTCTATAACACACCCATCTCCATATGTAAATACTCATCGCTCGTTTATTTTCCATAAGTATTTAATTTTTTTCTTCATTTCACAAATAAATATAACTTGAAGTTATCAGAGAACTGGTGATAATGTACACTCACGGACAATGAAATTTGCGTACCTAGAAGAAAGCATGCTACAACCACGTAACTTTGCAAATAGCTAGAGTGTGTGCTGGTATATACGCAAATGATCCACATTTGGTGTGAGGGTGCATGACCGCACACCCTGTGGTGGCGCTGCAAGCAAGAACCGGCAGCCTTGTAGTTTGATGCCCCATGAAATCAAAAAGCACCGGCCGACTTAAGCAAGAGCACAGAATGACAAGAATGCTGGGTAGACACCAGAGATGTTAATTTATGCACCTTACGGATTTTGAGTTTGAGAGAGGCCTGATCATCAGGCTGAAAATCGCAGGGTGGTCAGCGCGCCATATGGCCCACCACGTAGATCATTCTGACCATACTGTCAGACTGTGTTGGGAGCAGTGGATACATGGCGGAGCGGCTCCGGACGGACCAAGTGGACCATTGGTAAAGAGGATCAACGGATCATGCGCCAGGAATGAATCAATCCCATGGGGGACCCGGTCCACTATACAGGCAGGTGTAGTAGTTCCTGTGTGCCCACAAACCATTTCCCTACACCTCGTGGATGCGAATCTGCGATCCCAGATCCCCTTATGCGTGCTGCCAGTAACACTGGAACATCGCAGGCTCTGTGTGCAGTGGTGCCAGGCCAGAGTGACGTGGAACGCCACAGACTGGTGATGTGTGGTGTTTATCGATGAGTGCTGTCTCGTTTTGGGGACAGACGATCATCGTGTCCAGGTGTGGAAGTTCCTGGGTCAATGGCACAATCCCAACCTCTCTATCGAGCCCCACTTCAGGAATTATGGTCTGGGGAGCCATTGCCTATGATAGCGATCAGTTCTAGCAGTGGTACGTGGGTTATTGATGGGACAGCGGTATGTGGATGAGAACCAACGGCCCCATGTGCTCCCTTTCCTGGCTGGGATTCCAGGTGCGCTATGCCAGCAGGATAATGCCCACCCGCTCATGACTCGGGTTGCCCAGGACTGCCCACATCATGTCCAGACACTTCCATGGCCTGCCCGCTCCCCGGACATGTCCCCTATCAAGCATGTGTAGATAGTGCAGCACGGCTACTGCCGTGCCGCACTATCCGAGATTTGGAGCACACCATCCAACACATGTGGGCCAGTCTGCCACAGGACGACATGAGGCGTCTGTTCTCCTCCATGCCGGACTGTATTGTATCATGTATCGCAGCACGAGGCGGTGTAACACGCTGTTGAAGATGACTGGACTGTGTGTCACAGATTCCTCTGTAATTGTCCTGCAGCTCTGTTTTTGCAATTATGTGTTTCATTCATCTGTATGATTATGTCCATAAAATTTCAGTTCAATTCGATGCTTCCTTCTTGGTGCGCAAATTTCATTGTCCCTTAGTGTATCTGTATATTATGCATCACAGTTTTTTAAATTTGTAAATACTTTCATATTTTAGCCATCATGAATAAATATCCTTTGAACTCACAGGGAATTTTCTACTTAACTCAGACACAGGTGTTTTGTAATCTCTATTCCCTTGGATCTTCTATTGGTTTGTTTCTCACTACACTTCCAAGAGTGGGTTACTGTGTTTGAAGCTGCATGGCTATTAATGTGTGTTTGATGGTTCATTAGTGCTGCCTTGAGGGGAGGTGAGATATAGGAATATCTCACCTATGAATAGACCCTCCTTCTGTGTATAAAGGAACAAAGCCGCCCTCACTACTGCATTTTTTCAAGTAGACGACAGCTTTTACAGCTTTCAATGCATTCACTGCATTATGCTGTAGTTTATCACATGGGTAGAGGGAATTGTTGCAAGTGTGGCTTCCACTTATCACAGTTTTTTTTTCTCAACCGAATTCTGCAGCAGTGGTGAAGCTGTCTTGAATGTCCATGAAAAAGTTTCAATTTGTTAAGTATAGTGTGGGGTTCAAGCTAGTGTTTTGTTTGAATCATTTTTCAAATTTATTTGGGAAAAATATTGGCAGGCTGAGAGTGGGAGATATCCTAAATGAAAAAAGCAAAATGCACGGGGTTGAAAAATCATTACACTCAGTAAAAAAATCAATAAATAAAACCACATTTTGTTTCCTGTCATCATGCTGTGAAGGAAAAGCTTCATCTTCATCCTTGTAACTCAACAAAAGTTGCTGGCAAATTTAAAGTCTCTGAGTTTACATTGTAGGCAAGAGCATCGGAGAAACCCATCACGCACAGATCTTCCGATGTCCAAGGAAAGCAATAATGCGACCCATATGTTCTTGTAAAATTCAGATTCTGTCAGCCATTTCTCGCTGAGGGATCTGCCGACTGTCCTTAATCAGTTTGTCAACCCATTTCGAGTGAAACTCATTGGTTGCTGACACAGGTAACCCGACTTTGCTACACAAGTCAGATGTTCCTGCATTGCCATCTTTAAAACATCTTTTGTCCCAATAACACATGGTGCTAACATGAACGCAGTCATCACTATAAACAGCTTGCATTCTTCAGTGAATTTCCATTAGTGTTGCCTTCAGCTGTCAAGAATTCGATAACAGCATGTTGTTTAAATCGCCCGGACGAGGGCCGTGCACAGTGTTACATTTCTCACAGAACAGCTAGACTACCATTCACTGAAAAGACTAACTGCCAAGTGAGGTGGTAGAAGAGTCTACACTACATGTCAGTAATTGATGTATGTCTGTGCTGCTATCTGTTGATACGTTATGAAGTTGCAGACATTACATTTCGTTCAACCTACGTATTTCCATAAAACTAGTTCCTAGATGTTGAGATGCTTTAGGGTTTGCTAGGTGTCTGTCCTCAGTACTTTTTCATGATTTTTAAGTGGTTTCAATTAGAGTGATTAAATTCATAAATGTATGGACCAGTATTAATATAAAAAGTTTGCCAGTTCATAATGGGTGAACATTGTGTTTCACATCATCCACGTGGTTAAGGTGATGTAAATAATGACTGTAGCACTCGTACTTACTCATTATGCATTTAAATTGGTTTTTTTAATTGCTCATTTAGTTTTTGTTAATAAAGTTTTTGCAAAAAAATTACACTCATTGCCATAAAAATTCGCGCTACAGGAAGAAACCATGAGATTGACGCAAAACTCTGAATAGCTATGGTGAGGGCAGACATGCAAATGATTAAAGTTTCGTGCGATTCTGCATGCCTGTGGGTCCAAGACTGGTTCTGCAATAACAATTGCAATTCTTGGGGGCTTATAAGGCACCGCACAAGGGACTCCACCTTTGTGCCGAGGACCCGTCGTAAATGTGCGTATGGGCAACTGACGGGGTTTAAACGAGGCCGTTATCATTGGGATGAGAAAGGCAGGGTGACCGGCACATCGAATTGATTGCCATTTGGGCCGGTCGGACAGTATCGTGTGATTGTGTTGGGAGCAATGTACACAGGATGACCCAGACACACCACCAGCAGAGGGGACAGTGGGATCATGAGAGTGCATGCAGAGATGCAATGATGTCCTCATCCAATATCCAGAGACATGTGGCGGCTGTACAAGGGACTCCTGTGTTTGCCAGAACCATTTCCAGATGCCTGGGTGAGGCAAATCTTCACTCTCAACGACCCTTACGTTTTTGGCCATTAACACTTGACCGTCGTTAACGTCGATTGCAGTGGTGTCTGCAGCGATCAATGTGGAATGCCACAGACTGGCGACGTATAGTGTTCAGCGATGAATCCCACTTCTGTATGGGAACAGACAACCACTCTGTCAGAGTGTGGAGGACCGCAGGTGAGCTCTACAATCCCAACCTCACTATACAGCGGCACATGTCTCAAACTACAGGCATGATGGACTAGGGAGCTATCGCGACAGCGGGACTTCCCTGGCAATGACCTGAGGAATGGTGATACCCTAGCGCTAAATACAGGAGATCCTGTGGCCTTGTGTGCTGTCTTTCCTGGTGGGGTGGCCCAGAGCCATTTTCTAACAAAATAGCGCCCATCCGCACACGGCTTCTACATCATGCTTCAATGCTTCCGTGGCCTGCCAGATCGCCTGATCTCTCGCCCATCGAGCATGTGTGTGACCAGATGGGACGCCAGCTTTCTCCATGTCCCAGTGTTCATGATTTAGTGTGTCAGTTGCAAGAAGTGTGGGCTGATCTGTCCCAGGATAACATACAGTGTCTCTTTAACTCCATACCGGACCATATCACCGCATGTATCCAAGCACGGGGTGGTCCGATGCGGTACTATCACTAACCGGAATGCATACTGTATTTCCTCAGGAAATCATCCTGCTGCTGTGATATTCTAATAACTTCTGCCCTTGTTATGTACCATCTCACTACTAAAATCTCATTTCAATCTGACGTCTCCTTCTTGGTGCATGGATTTTTATGACAATGATTGTAATTCAAAATGTTGGTACCTAAGGTCCATGTCATTGATGTGAAAAAATGTTTGTAAAATATTAGATTTCCTTTGCATATAGTAGGATAAGTAAATGATTGATACACAATCTAAAACTTACAAATTCTTATTGAAACATATATGGCATGTTTATATGTACCTAAAAGTTTTTTTAATTGTGCTATTGATTCATGAACAGTGGTGTTTCATAAGTATACATATCATCATCATCATCATCATTGTCAACCATTATCAATCCACTGCTGGACGAAGGTCTCCCCAAGTTTCCTCCACAACGGTCTGTCTTGTGCCAGTCTCCATGTCACTCCCGCATACTTTCGAATTTCATCCACCCATCTTCCATGTGGTCTTCTTCTGGGTCTTTTCCTGTCCCTTGGAATCCAACGTAAAATTTCGGCTGTCCATCGATGGTCTGTCCTTCTGGCAGTATGTCCAGCCCATTGCCATTTCAGGGATTTAACTCTGATCATGATGTCTTCCACTCTTGTCATTTTTCGGATCCACGTGTTCCTCTTCTTATCTCTCCTGGTTACACCAAGCATGCACCTCTCCATGCTACTTTGAGTTGTCTGCAGCCTTTGTATGTCTCTTTTAGCTAAGGTCCACGTCTCTGCACCATAGTAAGCACTGGAAGGATGCATTGATCAAACACTTTTCTTTTAAGACATAATGGCATATTGCTCTTGAAAATTATGCTGTTTCTTCCAAAAGCTCTCCAGGCAAGTTTTGTACGCCGATTAATTTCTTTATCAATGTGACCCTCACTTGATATCTGCTGTCCAAGATAAACGTATGTGTCTGTTATCTCCAGCTTTTCTCCATCAATCGATAAATCTTCATTTCTTGTAAAAGCATTGTACATCACTTTTGTCTTCCGAAAGTTCATTTTTAATCCCACTTCTTTACTCTTGTCAGCAAGTTCCTGGATCATACTCTGTAGCTCTGATGGGGTAGTTGCAAACATGACTATGTCATCAGCAAAACGAAGGTGGGTTAGATAATCTCCATTAATCTTTATCCCTTTGTTTTCCCAGTTCAGTGATTGAAAGACATTTTCCAATGTGGCATTAAAGAGCTTCGGAGATATGGTGTCACCTTGTCTCACTCCTTTTCCAATTTTTATGTGTGTTGTATTTTCAAACAGCCGAATCTTTGCACTTGCATTTTCATAGATGTTATTAATAATATTAATGTATGCATCTTCAATACCGCAGGATTTCAGAGACATTGCAACTGCTGATGGTTTCACCGAATCAAAGGCTTTTTCATAATCGATAAAAGCCATGCACAATGGAAGTTCATATTCCCTCGCTCTTTCAATTAGTTCTCTCAGTACGTGGATATGATCTATTGTGCTGTAGCCACTCCTGAATCCAGCTTGTTCTCTCGGTTGAGCCATGTCCAGTGTCACCTTCAAGCGGTGTGAAAGAACTTTAGTGAAGATTTTATAAACCACTGATAGGAGGCTGATAGGTCTGTAGTTCCTGAGATCCTCAATGTCACCTTTTTTATGTAGCAAGATCATTGTAGCGTTGTTCCAATCCTCAGGAATTTTCCCTTCATTAAGGCATCGAGTGAAAATTTGGGCGAGTACTGTTTCGATTTCTCCACTTGCTTCTTGTATGATGTCTACAGTAATTCCATCTTCTCCTGGAGCTTTACCCCGCTTCATGTTCTTGATTGCATGTGCAACTTCTGCTGGAAGGACTGGAAGAACTCTGGTACTGGTACCTTTCATGATGTCTGGAGTACATGTATCATCCCTTTCATATAATTTGGAGTAGAAATCTTTCACTCTTGTCAAAATTTCGCCTCTATTTCTTGTTACAGAACCATCTTCTTTTCTCAGTGCCATAATCTGTTTTTTCCCCTTACTGAGATGTCCCTTTGCTATCTTTAGGCTTTGGTTGTTTTCAATTGCTTTCCTTACTAGTTCACAGTTGAATTTCCTTACGTCTTCAGTGATACTTTTTCGTACTGTCTTGCATAGCTCTATATATTCCACTTTGGAAGTCACATCTTCTTTAGTTGTCCTCATCACTCTTCTTTTTTGCATCAACATTTTGGTTTTTCCTGATAATTTGTTCACATGCAATTTGTTCTTAGACCCAGCTAATTTTGTTGCTGTTTCCATAAGAGCTTTGGTTACTTTTCTGTTAACTTCAGAAATATCCACTTCTTCCGATGTTAGGCCTTCTAAAGCAGAGAACCTGTTCTTCAGTTCCAATTATACATATATGACATGTTATATGTACCTAAAGGTTTTTTAATTGTGCTATTGATTCATGAACAGCAAGTTTTCATAAAGTATACAAAATTCCTGATCTTTGTCATCACAAAATCCTGCACTATGTAGTTTGATTATGCTGTCCTAGTGGTGCAGTTGTCTAAGTACTGGCTTCTGACCTATTTTTCCAGTGGGCCTGGGTTTGAGTCCCTGATAGGGCATGGATGGTGTGATTTTCATACAAAACTGGTTCTCTCCTTTACCAGGAACCAGTGTCCCAAAATTAGACTTACAGCTCTTAGAAACTACCACAGTAATGTTAAACTGGAAAAAAATAAAAAAATAAAAAATAAAGTAGTGATTGTATTTTATGATAGTTTCAGATGAATAGTGTTGCAAGTTGTATAAAACATTTTTGTTTTTGACAAATGTTTAGTGAAATTGCTTTCATAGTCTTTGTGATTGTGTTGCATTTTTCAGACAGGTGAGTATTTCTTGGCTAGCATGCATTTAATCTGTTTTCCTTGTAGTGCAATTAAAACCATTTCAGTTCACTGTCCAACTAGTTCTGTAATATGTTTCTCTCTTAGTCTAATTGACAGAACTGGATTATATGTCCCTGATGGTCAGTTTCCACCCAGAGGTCATTATGGTACAGTAAAGACAGCACAACCTAAAGTATGTTAAGTTCAAACATTTTTTTAAAGCAGATTTTATTGCATAAAATGTAAGATTTTGTAAATGGATTTTCATTACTTGTCTTGTATTTCAGTTAATTATCTTCAACTGTGCCCTTCTGGGAAAGGAAGAGGTCAGCTGTGTACTAGTTCTGCATCTGAAAGGGGAAGACTTTTGGTTTAGATATAATGTATGAGGCACAATCATCCACAGGATGCCATGTATGCAGTATGGTGCATTTAGTATTGATTTTGAAAAGTTAATGTGTTTTCATCATACAAATTGCCTTGGGATGAGTAGGAGGCTAAATTGTGCATAAGTAAAATTAAAGGGAAAACAAATGTAAAAATTAACGTACTAATTTTTTCCAAAAGGCACACTTCCATGAGATACCATTGTGTTCTTCTGTGTGTTAATTCTAAAAAAAATTATGCTCTTCTGTCATATTTGTAGACATGGAGGCACTTTGTTTTCTTTTAAGAAATATGTGAAAATAAATGGTTTAATTATTTATCATTATCAGCCATTATCAATCCATTGGTGGATAAAAAAATCAGCCTGCTTTCAAATTATCAGCCATTATCAATCCATTGGTGGATAAAAAAATCAGCCTGCTTCCACCCATCTCACATGTAGTCTTCCTCTGGGTCTTTTCCTGTCCCTAGGAATTCAATGCAATGTAATGTTTCAGTTGCGGGCGGTCATAGTGAGCGATGGGTTTGCCTCCTCGGGGCGCTCCGTGGTAACAATGGCACACACAACAGCAACTAGGGCCTCTGTTAATTTTGGAGAGGTGCAAGCTAGTTCTGTGTGACATTGGCGAAAAGACCCCAACTCACTGGGTTTTGTTCCAGAATCCTTAGTTAGGTTGAATGACCACCTGGAACCCTCAGCTGTGGGCTAATACCCCACACTGATGTACTTACCTGATTAAAAAGACAAAAAGAAATACTATGAATGACTCAAGTGTGGGATATGGTGGACCTACTGAACTTGAGAAGGACGGTCCACCACGGAATCGACCTGGACTTTCTAAACGGCGTATGAGAAAGAGATCTCGGCTGAGCGAATGTAATATTGGTGTATGGAATACTAGAGGTATAAATGGCAAGATGAGTGAGGTGATTGAGGAGATGAGTAAGTATGGACTGGATGTGCTGTGTGTAAGTGAAACCAAAAAGAAGGAAATTGGGGTAGAAGAAATGAATGGCACGGTGAGTGTGTGGTCTGGAGTATTGGATAATATGAGAGGACAGGCGGGTGTAGGTGTGATTTTAAGTGAAAAGATGAACAACTTGATTCACTATAGTTACGTAAGTGAGGGAATTCTCTGAATTCGTTTGAAAGTGAAACTTCAGAGAATTGTAATTGTTGTAGTGTATGCTCCTTGTGACTCGGAACCTTCTGATAAGAAGGAAGATTTCTGGAATGAGCTAAAAGCTGTTTTGTGCCAGTTTGGTGCTAAAGAAAAAGTTATAATAGCAGGGGATTTCAATGCTAGAGTAGGTGTGCAGAATGCAATTTCTGACAATGTTCTGGGTAAGTTTAATGACCCTTTTGTGAATGATAATGGTGAAAGATTAATTGAACTCTGCATTGAGAATGGTTTGTGTGTATCTAATACTTTTTTCAACCACAAGTATATCCACACATATACTTGGGAAAATCGTACTCTTGGTCAAAAGAGTGCGATAGATTTTGTTGTGTACGATCAGCGTTTGAAACACTTGGTTGTTGACACCCGTGTGATGAGAGGTGCAGATGTTGGTTCTGATCATTACTTGGTAGTGTCACGAGTGAAACTTAATGTTGGTTGGAGGAAAAGGAATAGGAAGAGACCCAGGATAGAAAGAATAAAGGTTGATAGGCTCCTTGAAGATCATCAGCAGTATTCTGACTTACTCAGAGAATGACTGAAGGATCTGAAATCTGGTGAGAGGGATGTAGAAAAGAAATGGGAATGTTTTAAGAACTGTGTTGTCACTGCTGCTAAAGAGGTCTGTGGCACCACAATAGTGGGTAACAATAGAGGTGATGCTTGATGGAATAGTGAGATTGAAGAGGCGGTAAAGAAAAAGAAGGAAGCCTATTTGGGGATGTTGCAAAGTAGAGTCTCTGTGGATGAATATCGCTGTAAGAAGCGTGAAGCTGCTAAGCTGGTTCTCCACAGTAAGGAAAAAGATAGGAAGGAGAAAGTGGAAAGGCATGAACTGGCATTTTGGAAAGATAGGAAGTCCTTTTGGAAGTACATGAGATTCAGGAAAAATAGGGGAAACAAAGTTGTAAGTTGTGTGAAGAATGAGATTGGGGAAATGTTATGGGAGCCCAATGAGTTAAGTGGCAGATGGAGTGAATACTTCTGTGAGTTATTAGATCAGGAAAGCAAAGATGATTCTCAGACAAATGCAGATGATGTCACAATGAGGGATGAAAGCACAGGAGGGATCTCAAGAGAAGTGTGTAAAGCTCTAAAATCTCTTCAGAATGGTAAGGCTCCGGGAGTTGATGGCATAACTGCAGAGATGTTGAAATATGGTGGTGACTCTATAATTGACTGGTTAACTGAAATTTGCCAGTTGTGCTGGGAGTTAGGAATGGTCCCTCAGGATTGGAAGGATGCTATCATTGTTCTTTTGTATAAGGGAAAAGGTGATCAGACTGAATTCAAGAACTATCATGGTATTAGCCTACTGAGTGTGCCAGGGAAAGTGTTTGGTAAGGTTGTTATTGAAAAAGTACGGGTTCTTACATCATTGAAAGTGTGGGATGTTCAGAGTGGTTTTATGCTTGGTAAAGGCTGCACTAACCAGATTTTTGCATTACGCACGATGATTGAAAAGTATCTGGCTGTTGGGAAGAAAGTTTTTGCTGCCTTCATAGATTTAGAAAAAGCTTATGACCAAGTGAATAGGACACTTTTGTGGAAGGTATTGAATGAATATGGTGTTACTGGGAATCTACTTAATAGTGTAAAAGCCATGTATGCTGGTAGTAGAGCTTGTGTACGAGTGACTGGTGTTTTATCAAAATGTTTTTTCATTGGTGCAGGAGTTAGACAAGGTTGTGTAATGTCACCATGGCTGTTTAATATATTTATGGATGCGTGATTGATTCCAAAATAGATAATAGTGGTTTATGTCTTGGTGATATCCGTGTGTGCAGATTGCTGTATGCTGATGACACTGTCCTGTTGGCAGAGAGCAAAAGTGAGTTGCAGAGTATGTTGACTCAAATGCACGAAGTTTGCATGAAATTTAAACTGAGTGTAAATAAGGGAAAAACCAAAGTTATGGTTTTTGAGAGAGGAACAGGTAGCACTGAATGTAATGTAAGTATAAATGGCACTGTGATTGACCAGGTGAGTGAGTTTGTGTATTTAGGAAGCATGTTTGACAGAGAGAACAAGTTGGATGGTGAAATCAGTAGGCGAGTGAATTCTTCTTTGAAAGTCATAGCTGCTCTGGGAGGTTTTCACAGGAATGATGGGTTCTCTATAGAGTCCCGCATGGCTGTGTTTGAAAGTGTAATTGTTCCTACTCTGATGTATGGTAGTGAAACCTGGGTACTGCAGAAGAAACATAGGAGTTGTTTGTGTGCTGGAGAAATGCGTTACTTACGTGGGGTTTGTGCCAAGACACGATATGATTGTGTGAGAAATGAAGATGTATTGTAGTTGTGTGATGTGAAGCAAAATGTTGTTAGCAAGGTGGAGACCAATATGCTTCGGTGGTTTGGCCATGTTGAAAGAATGAGTGGTGAAATGCTTACTAAGAAAATCTTTTCAGCCCAAGTGGCAGGAAGGAAAGACAGAAGAAGGCCAAGGAAGACATGGGTGGATGCGATTCAGGAGTGTCTGCATGAGAAAAAGATTATGAGTATGAAGTATAAAAGATCTTGTGTACGGCGTGTAATGGATATTAGTGAAGCACAAGTTGTATGTCAAAATCGCTGTAAATGGAGAAGGTTGATACGACAGCAATAAGTAAAAATATCTGGTAGTTTGTATTTCTTTTTGGAGCTAACCTCTGAATCTCAGAGAACAGCTTAGTGATATGTATGTATGTATGTATGTATGTAATGTTTCAGTTGTCCAGTGGTGGTCAGTTCTTCTAGCAATATGTCCAGCATATTGCCATTTCATGATTTTTACTTTGAGTATTACATTATCAACTCTTGTCATTTTTCTGGTCCACAAGTTCCTCTTTGCATCTTTCTTGGTTATATATTGTACCAAGCATGCACGTCTCCATGCTTCTTTCAGTTGTCTGCAGCCTCTATATGTCTTTTCAAGTTAAGGTTCTCATGTCTCATTCAAAAGTAGGAATTGGAGGAATGCATTTTTATTTTTTTTATTTTTTATTTTTTGTGACATAATGGGGAATTGCAGTTTCTTGCAAATGCTCTCCTACTACATTTTATGTCTCTTAATTTCTTTTACAAATGTGGCCTTTGCTTTATATATATACATATATACCTTCAAGTTGGAACTGAAGAACAGATTCTCTGCTTTGGAAAGCCTAACATCGGAAGAAGTGGATATTTCTTAAGTTAACAGAAAAGTAACCAAAGCTCTTATGGAAACAGCAACAAAATTAGCTGGGTTTAAGAACAAGTTGCATGTGAACAAATTATCAGGAAAAACCAAAATGTTGATGCAAAAAAGAAGAGAGATGAGGACAACTAAAGAAGATGTGACTTCCAAAGTGGAATATATAGAGCTATGCAAGACAGTACGAAAAAGTATCACTGAAGACGTAAGGAAATTCAACTGTGAACTAGTGAGGAAAGCAATTGAAAACAACCAAAGCCTAAAGATAGCAAAGGGACATCTCAGTAAGTGAAGAAAACAGGTTATGGCACTGAGAAAGGAAGATGGTTCTGTAACAAGAAATAGAGGCGAAATTTTGACAAGGGTGAAAGATTTCAACTCCAAATTATATGAAAGGGATGATGCATGTACTCCAGACATCATGAAAGGTACCAGTACTAGAGTTCTCCCAGTCACCATTGAGAAGTTCAATGGGCCGAATGCCTACAGCAGAAAGGAAGCTATCTGCATTGTTCTTTGTGTCCACCGTTTCACCATTGCCTGACATCAGTGATGATGTGGTTGGGAGTCTCATTTCATGATTCAGTAGAGATGCATTTCTGTTTAAAAGACATAAAGACCAGTATAAAATCTATAAAGAAACTATTTTTAAGAAATCTGAGGTTCCTCATCCAGACAGAAGCTCAGCAATCAACACTAGACCTTTCAGCAGGACTTAACACTTGCTCACAAGCTAGAACCACTTAACTGTACTTCCAGGGCAATATTTCAGAATTCATTTCCCGTGATCATTTGGACATCCTCTCAAGTCCAGACCTGGGACATTTGGGAGAGCAAGGTTTACTCACCCAGACATCATGTTAAATATTGTAGCCTGAAGTGCGGTATGAGGTGATCAGTCACAGATTTGGATTCAAGTGCCATTCATGCAGCATTGATGACAGGCCATGTCATTTAGATGCCTGTGTGAAGACTAAGGGAGGCTATTTTAAATAATTTTGTGTTTCATGTCCACTTCATAAAATGCCCACGTCAATTATATAAAAAGTGAATCCCCATGTTTTCTTGTTTTACACCTTTTTTTGTTTGTTATTGCAGAAATTGTAATATGACCAGGTATTAAACAATTGTGAAACACTAAACATTATCCAAAGTGCAGTCAAAGTAACAATAAATTAAAAAATAAGTCACTCAGGTTTGAATGCTAGAATATGCTCCTTCGGTGTTCACATCAGTACAGTAAAACTTCTAAAACTCTTAAGAGTCAAATTTTTCCATAACTTAAAGAACTTTGGCATTTTGCATAAAAATTTCTCTTTTTTCATACATTTTTTCTTCTACAAGTCGAATTTCTTGAACTCAAATTTTTCTATAACTCGAAACATTTTTTTTTTTTTTTTTTTTGCATTTTGTGAAAAACATCGTAAAAATTGTATTCTAAAACTTGAATTGAATAAAAAAAATTCACATATTGTTAGTCCTGTAGGTGCTGGGGGTCAAACAAGGTCAGCTGGACAAAGGGGATCCCCTCTCCCATCCACCCTGTGAAGGGGGTGTTTTAATCCCTTCCAGGTAGAGCATTTTTGGGAATTTAGCCCTTAGTTACAAGGCCTGTCCAGTAGCATGTGAGTAGAATTATTTTGCAAGTTCTTTCTTAAGTCTGCATTATTTTGGGCCCATTTCAGGCAGTGAGTGCTGTGCACCCAGTTTTAGAAAAATCCAAGTGTATGATCATAGTGGAAATTTTTGTGATGTCTGAAAGGAAGCTTAAAGTATTATCCTTGCAGGAAAAAATAAAACTAATACAAGAAGTGGATACTAGGGGAATAAAGAAAAAAGATATTGCTGAAAAATATGGAATACCAACTAGTACTCTTTCTAACATCTTAAAAAATCATGGAAATCTGCTGAAACATGTTGATGATGCTGTGGATCCCAAGCAAAAACGCTTCAAAGAGGTAAAGCATCCACATCTGGAAGATGCTATACTGAAATGGGTAAGAGAATGCCAGAGAACAAAATTTACCAGTTTTGGGCATGTTGATAAAAGAGAAAGCCCAGTGGTTTGTTGAGAAACTTGGGCATTCTGAATTCCAAGATAGTGTTGGTTGGCTTGACAAATTTAGATCACATAGCAGTATTATTTTTTAAATTGTTTGTGGAGAAAGTGGTACCGTAGATAAAGAATGCTGCAATGCATGGATTAGAGATGTTTTATTTCGTCTTTTTATTGAATATGAGGTGGATGACATTTTCAATGCCGATGAAACTGGCCTTTCTTTTTAATCTACCAGATAAAATCATGGTATTTAAACCTGATGCATGTCATGGAGGAAAACTTAGTCGAGATCGTGTTACTCTAGTGGTAGCTGCCAACATGTCTGGGAAAGAAAAACGTCCACTTCTTGTAATTGGAAAATCTGAAAAACCAAGGTGCTTTTCACATGTGAAGTCATTTCCTCTGTTGTATAAAAGCAATAAAGTCTGGATGACATTGGAAATTTACGAGTCTTGGCTCCTAAAAATGGATTAGAAATTTGCTGCTGAAAACAGAAAAGTTTTGTTTATTGTTGATAATTGTCCTACTCACCCAAAAGTATTAAACCATTAAACCATGAACTAAAAATCTATCGAAGTGATACATTTCCCCCCTGAATTTAACAAAAAATCTGCTGCCCATGGACCAAGGAGTGATAAAAAATCTTAAACACATGTACCGGTAGCACATTGTGCAAAGGTTACTAAATACCTCATTAGAAGAGTAGTAAGTGCCAGAAATAACACTTCTCAACTGTGTTAGAGAAGTGCATGATGCCTAGAAAAATGTACAAATTTCTACAATAGCTAACTACTTCCACAAAGCTGGTTTTGTCCAGTCCGTAGTCACCGTGGAACAGTTTTCTGTGATTTCTCCAGATATGTACAATGATGAAACCCTAGACTATGACTGGAACATTCTACAAGAACAATCAGTAGTTCCTAAAGATTTGTCCTTTGAAAATCATGTCAGTGTTGACAACAAACTCATTGTTTTGATGTATCCAAATGCAACTGACATATTGAAATCTGTTTCGAACACTGAAGAGGAAATCCTTGATAAAGATGATTGCTCTGATGCATTTCAGCCACCAACAATACAGAAGGCATTTGATGCTGTAAATGCATTAAGACTTTTTGCTGAATTGAGAGAGACAGTCACACTAGCTTCTTTCAAGTCATTTCACATTTGCATAATTTTGTGTTGAAAGTCAAGGTCCAAAGCAGCAAGCCTAACTGACAGATTTTTTTAAAATAAAAGCTAGAAGTATGTAAGTTTAAATTTTCATCTGATTTGTGCCTCAATTTTTGTGAACATGTACAAAAACAGTATAAAAACTTATATGCACCGCAGTATTTTTTAAACAATTGGTGAAGTACTGTAGTAGTTAAAACATTTGTAATTGTATTTAAATAAATACAGTAATTATGATAACCCTAGGTCCAAGAACTATGTACTGCTTTCTTAGGCAAATTTAGAAAATTCAATAGCAGATGCCACTAGTGTGTTAATTCTATAACTCGAATTTTCTACAACTCGAATTTAATCGTAGTTCCCTTGAAGATTCAAGTTATGGAAGTCTTACTCTACTTCTTAGGTGTAATCTGAGTCCATCTGGCATTTCACTTTACGATAAAATTGGTTGTTGGAAAAGTGTGCAGAATTGGCTGATGCTTTATATTTGTGAACTTAACTTTTCCTTCATGTTTATGACAATAACAAAAAAAAAAAAAAATAAGGAAGAAAAAATGTAATGCTGCATGTCTTGAAGAAAGTGGAAATATATTGCCAGTGTTTTTTAACTTTTTTCTTTTCTTTTTGGTTATGGAGAGTTCATTGTGAAAGGCAGAACCTGTAGTGCATAGCACTATGTTCAGTTTTGTTACTTGGCTTAAGTTGTAAGAAAAATGTAGCCAAATAAGAAATTATATTCTTTGGATGTTTCAGGAATAAACATCTTGGCAAAACAATTGGTGAGGCACTTGGTCAGCTAAAACAGAAAAATAAAACTAGTGATAGGGAGAGATGCTTTATAAAAATGCAGGCTTAAATGTGAACCACAGTGCAAACTGATATTAAGTTATGAAATTGTAATTCTAGTTTAAGTAAATCAGGAGTAAAAATCTCCCCATCCCCCAAAAATGTACCCAAAACAGATTTTATATGTGGAGCATAAGGAATTGTTTGAATGGTGATTAAAGCAACACACCAGAAACTGAAATTAAAAAAAAACAAAAAAAAACTTGTTTGTTATTCAGTTTGAAAGAATAATGACTGCTCTCCTAGTTTTAAAATTTTAAAAACAATAATTATATTAAATCAGCTTGTAAAAAAAAATAAGGAATGTGATAGTAGTAATAAAAATTCAATAATAAAGGTAATTGTAGCAACAGTGCCACAGTAAATATGTATCTGGAAGTTATTAGGTAATTAAAAAAAGAACTAAAGCAGTTTTATCATATGGGGTGGGGGGTGGGGGTGGCGGAGCTGAGAAAAGTCTTAATGCAAAGATTAAGAGAACCATTTTATGTCAGCACTATAATTCTGAAATTACACCAAACAGACTGTTGGGGTACCTTTTCCAGAACTCTTCAGTGAGTGTCATGTTATAATGATGTGTTAGTAGTGATTTTATTTCTTAATGACAACATTATTAATAATTGAAGCCCCATGTTGGAATGTACTGTCAAATTAGTTTAGAGAAACTTATATAGTGTAGAAACCAAGTAACTATTCTGAGTAGTTGAAAGAACAGGGTATGAATTTTTTGATTCATTGCTTTTATTTGTTTTTATTTGGTAAATGAAAATAGTAAAGATTTTTCAAAGAGCTGTAAACTGAAAAGTCATTATGGCCCATTTTAAAAATGAAATTTGTAAAAAAAAAACAAAGTGCCCTTACTTTGTGCATCAAGAGAGAAACATGTACAGTATTCTTTTTAACTTTGTAGTACATGAAGAAAATAGCTGGTAAGGGTTTTGATAGATGACAATACAGCTAAGCATAATATTATAAAATATAGCAGGTGTACAATTTTCTTATTTCCGGAATACATGACAGTACTTTCCCCCTGCCACCGTATTTTCTGGGTTGTTGTGAAAGAGAAATCGATAGTTCTTATGATAGTTTTGTATATTTAGGTTTGTAAGGAATAAATAACAATTTGAATTATTGAGAAATATTATGCTCCAGTAGTTATTGGTTTTTATTGTGTGCATGCAGTCATATCTTCATGTATATATTTTTAACAATCATTTAATTTGACCATCTGTTAATACTGATGTTCTGCTGTTATCTCATTTAGAATGTAGTGTCATCTACAACAAACACTGTTGCAATACCTGAGCAGAAAACAAGCCATACTGCTGCTACAAATACCTATGTGACCAAAAGTGCTTCACATTCTGTTAATGGAGGATACAATGGTGTGTTACGAGAAAGTTCCTACCAAAATCCAGGACAGCATGGTAAGATTATTTCTGTAGTAACTTTAATTTGTAAAAATATATATTATTTTAACATTTTTGTACATGGCAGCACAGTAAAATTGTTTTTATTGTATCTTTGTATCAGCCTGATACTTTGAAGAGGGTAAATTTTTGCAGTACCATCAGGCCAAAGAGGGGAGAATTTTTTTTTAATTTTTGAATGTTGCTGGCATGCCTAGCTTATATGTATATAATAAGCATGATAAAAAATAGAGAATATATCACCAAAATATATATTGTCAACCTCAGTGCTGCAAACACTACAGTTTTGTTTTGTTTTTTTATTATTTAATATATATATATATACACACACACCTGTTTTTAACAGTATGGTGATGTAATATGATTCACTGAATGTTTGTGTGTTGTTGTCCTTGGCTTTTTGAAACCTGGGCAAGAGATGTTTTTTCATCTTTTGAAAGCCTAGGAGCAGTCTTTACTTTGCCAGAGTCACACCTCAAATGTGGATATGACTCACTTGTTCAAAATATCTCAGTGAGGGTTCTCACCTGACGATTCCTAACCCCAGAGGCAAGGTATTGGTATTCAATGTGTATATGTGCACACATTGGTATTTCAACATGCTATTCAGTTTCATTCGATTTTCTGCAAGAAATTGCATCCTTAGTCATGACAACAGTTGCCAGCTTTGAATTTGTCATATTAAACTACTGCATTATAATTGAAGCCATGTTAATTGTGAACAGATGAAAATATATGGAAAACTGGAAAATCATGTCTCACATATCAGTAAATAAATTTGAGCAACAGATCTTTCACATAATTTTATATCCATTATAAGCTTGTGTTCAAGGGAAATGAACTTGCAACAACTTTTTTCAGCCTCAGTTAAGATGAGTGTAGCAACCTTTTCACATGAAAAACAGTGAACAACAAAGTTATCAAGAAAGCATGGAATAATCAGTCATAATGCATAAAGAACACAAGGTTGTGAAAAAAAGAGCTGCACCATAGCTTAAAAAACTGTTATGTTAAATACTTTTTAACTCCATTAAGGATTTGTGTTACACACATTCAGCTGGATGCTACCTGGTTGAAATGTGGTTAGAGAAATAAAATGCAGATGTAATGGCTGATTACAGAGGAAAAATGTATAATTTTATTAAAGTATTAAAGTACAACTGCCATCAAGAGCAGCAACAATACTGTTCTTCACGTATATTCTTGTACATGTATGCAGGATGGAGCACTTAGGTCCAAATAATGACGTAAAAAATATATAAAATGAACGTTAATGGTAAAAAAACTCACCTTACACACAGCAATTTAGGCCTAAATATTCTGCCACAGTGGTAAAGTACTTGCACAATAGAACGGACAACAACATATTTAAACTAAATCCAAATTAGTCTACCTGCTTGAATAGAAGATTCACAGACTGAATAAAATAATACTTCAAGTTAAAATTCTATACCTATGTACAGATATTCGTTAGGAATGACGATTAAAACATGAAAATTAAAACCCAAATGAATAAAAAGGATGAAAGAAGGACCAAAACAATTCACCACTGCAACAAACTTCCAAACATGTTTCAGCAAGAACTTTGCCTTCTTCAGTGGCGACATAGAGGTGTACATGGGCACCAAGTCCTCGTTGGTGATCTTCAAAAGATTGATATACAATCTTGTGTCGTACTGCCTTCAACCTTCATCATCGCAGACAATGAACAATTATGCATCATTGCACAAACCGTAAGAGGCTACATCTATAGTATTATGTTCTTCTTGATCAACTTATGCAGCTCCGAGTTCACGACCTTTGAACCTGTGTTTATTGGTTTTTTGAAATTGACTGTTTTCATATTCGATCCAATATCGCCAAGTATGAAGTAATTCAAGCGGCAAATTAGTGTTGCAGTCAATTTAAAAAAAACAATAAACACAGGTTCAAAGGTCGTGAACTCAGAGCTACGGAAGTTGATCAAGAAGGACATAATACCATAGATGTTGCCTCTGACGGCTTGTGCAATGACGGGCAATTATCCATTGTCTGTGGCAATGAAGGTTGAAGGCAATACGACACATGATTGTATAGCAGTCATTTGAAAATCACCAACTAGGACTTGGTGGCCACGTACACCTCTGTCTCCACTGAAGAAGGCAAAGTTCATGCTGAAACATGTTTGGAAGTTTGTTGCAGTGGTGAATTGTTTTGGTCCTTCTTTCATCCTTTTTATTCATTTGGGTTTTAATTTTCATGTTTTAATCGTCATTCCTAGCGAATACCTGTACATAGGTTTAGAATTTTTACTTGAAGTATTATTTTATTCAGTCTGTGAATCTTCTGTTCAAGCAGGTAGACTAATTTGGATTTAGTTTAAATATGTTGTTGTCCATTCTATTGTGCAAGTACTTTACCACTGTGGCAGAATATACCTACATATGTAATAGGCCTAAATTGCTGTGTGTAAGGTGAGTTTTTTACCATTAATGTTCATTTTATATATATTTTACGTCATTATTTGGACCTAACTGCTTCATCCTGCATACATGTACAAGAATATACGTGAAGAACGGTATTGTTACTGCTCTTGATGGCAGTTGTACTTTAATATCAATAGCCACGTAATATTTCACCATATGCTATATCGCATTTGGGATTAAATGAGTATAATTTTATGTTGAAAGAAGTGTTGAAGTGGGATGTAAAGCATTTTTGCACTGATTCTTGATGAACCACAGAAAAGTGAGACTGCTATGGGTTCATAAGCAGGAGGTGAAGTATTTGCATATGCATACATAAATTACAAATGTTATCACAACAAAAAAACTGAGCTAGTGTGATTGTTGCATTATGCAAACAGTTACTAAAATTTTGATGTATAGTTAATTTTTAATATATTCATAATTTGCTGGCTTTCTTGTATGTTTGCTTCTTTTTACATGCACACAGAAATGCTGTGCAGTATTAAAATAATTGTAACATGGCATACACTAAAGGAAATCGGATCAATAGCTCCAGAAAGAAGTGATCTGATTTTGACCAAAGGCAATGATAAAATAAATGTTGGTTATTTGAATGAAAAAAAAACATTTGCATTTTTAAAAATTATGATCAACTTCCAAGTGCTTAAATATCTGGTCAAAAGAAGTGAATGTTATTCAGGCCTTTGCTCTTAATTAATGGATCAAAAGTGTAGGTACCAAATTTTAGGTTGGAAGATCAAGCATAAGTATTAAGTTTGATTTTGGGGAATAAAGTATAGAGGATTTGCTTGGTTGAGGACAGATCTGGTGATCTTGCAAAACATTTACATATTTAAAAGGATGTTCAGTATTTGCCATTACCCTGTTGGAAGTGTACGTTATTCATATTCAGAAAACCAGTATGACCTTGCATTTATGGCATTTTCAGTGTATTAATGGAGTGTGTTATATTGCCCTCCACAAATCATGCAGACATTTTCTTGTCATAAATTTACCCACAAGCCATTATATCAGAAGTTTGTAATGTGTCTCTCTCTCCCTTGTAAAGTTAGCTCTCTCTCTTTCTTTCTTTCTTTCTTTCTCTGTCTCCCAGGCATCTCCCTCTCATTTATCCATTCCTCAAACCTAAACAGGGATGAATTACATCACTAAACGCCTTTGAATGCCATTCTTATGTCCCATTACCCAAAACACATTACCATGGAAGGTGTTTATAATGATAAACAGGAGTGTGTGAGAGAAAATTTGTTTATTGGTGCTTCAGGTCTCATCACATCACCTTTTCAAGAAATAAGAGAGAAGTGTGTGAGAGTTTAATAGAAGAACAATACCCTGGTGTCAAAGAAAATGGCTGAACCAATAACCAAAGCTGTCCATTAAGTGCCATTTTTAGCACGTCTTTTGTAAAAAAGTTTGTGCTTATTATCGGCTTGTCCATCCGTCCATCTGTATGTAAACACAATATCTCTACAACTACACTGGTGTGCAAAAATTAAGGACAAAGAGGAGAAATTAGCATAACAGCGGAACGAGCAGGCAGAACGGACCGAAAGGCCACTCAGAAGATAGACTAGGGTCCGGTACGGTAGGGCATGTGCATATATGCAGCATGATGTGGGGAGGGGGGTATAAAGCACGCAGGTGGTGTATGCTCAGCAATTCGGTGAAAACTATTGCACGGTGTACATCGGTTTGAACGACGTTGAGTTGCTGCCACTGTGTGATATGGCCAAGAGGCAGTACAGTAGACTACATCCGGATGACTTTACCCGAGGTCACGTCATTGGGAAGTTGGAAGAAGGTCGAAGTGTGACTAGTGTGGCCGAGGAGTACGGGATCGCTCACAGCATCGTTTCACGAGCTTGGAGAGCATTTCAAACGACAGGAACAGCTGTCCGAGAGTTTAGCAGTGGTCGTCCAAGAGCAACCACAGTAGCGGACGACCGGTATATTGTCCTACAGGCGAGAAGAGACAGACGGCAGACAGCGGGAGAAATCGCAAGGCACATGTAACAGACAACTGGACGTCCGTTATCACGTTTTACCATGGCCAGGAGGCTGCACAAAGGTGGTCTATTTGCATTATGACCAGTACGGTGTGTGCCATTAACACCTGCTCATCGGAGACGGCAGTTTCTGTGGTGCCAGGACCACAAGAACTGGACACATCAGCAATGGGGTCGAGTTCTCCTTACGAATGAGAGTCTATTTAGTCTGAAGAGCGATTCTGGACGTATACACATCTGGAGAGAGAGCAGGGAACACGCAATCACACCTCCAACATCATCGAAAGGGACCGGTTTGGAGGTGGCGGAGTTCTCGTTTGGGGCGGTATCATGCTTGGTAGCCGTACTGACCTCCACATCTTCCAAGGAGGTTCAGTCACTGGTGTCTGCTATTGTACCGAGGTTCTCCTGCCTCACGTGCGTCTGTTTAGAGGTGCTGTGGGTCCTGAGTTTCTCTTCGTGAACGACAACACTACACCTCATCGTACAGTGGCTGTCGCAGAGCTGTTGGAGAGTGAAGATATTCAATGCATGGATTGGCCCGCAATGTCCCCGAACCTAAATCCAATCGAATACGTGTGGGACCTTCTCGGGAGACGCTTGGCAGCACGTCACCAGCCGCCAGCAACGATTCTGCAGCTGCGATTGGCGCTACAAGAGGAATGGGCCATGACGCCTCAACAGCTCCTTCACAACCTCGTCCTCAGCATAGACAGACGTTGTAAATCCTGAAACGCAGTCAGGGGTGATCATACCCCCTACTAAAGACTGGATTTTTCTTGGTAGCCGCCTGTCACATGGACAATTCTGTCTTCTGTCCATTTGTGCTCGAAGCTACCTTTTCAATAAAGTGCCTTTGTATTCTTTGGATTCCTTGTTTGGACGGTTTTGCTCGCTTGTCCCATATTCTTACATCTTGGGGATCTTATGGTATGATTTGAGTCGATGTGGAGCACATTGGCACGCCGTTACATTAAAAAAACCGTCTCTTCCTTAATTTTTGCACGCCAGTGTATTAGTCCAATTTGAAAAATTCTTTTTGCATTGGGAAGCTTGAAATATGCGAATGGTGATCCTTTATTTCGTTTCTTTTTGCGATGTACAGTTTCGCTGCTAGAGGGCGCAAATGCAGATCATGTCGAATTCAAAAATACATTTTATTTCACATATTTGCTTCTAAACATCCGATTGAAAAAATTCTTTTATCTTTCGATTCTATTTATTTCAAAGAGTATTTTAGATATAGAGTTACTTTTTTCAAATTACGCATATATTTTCCGCTAGGGGCGTAAAAGTAAATTACACTTTCCTCGATAACTCTTCTTATAAAACTCTGATTTGAACATTTTTTCTTCAGCGGATACACCTCCTGATGGAAAATCTTTTGCAGATAATTTCTAATTTTTGGTAAAGAATACTTTGGCCACCAGGGGGCGTAAGTGTTATTTTTTTGCTTCTGATGTATTTGCCATAAAATCTGAGCTTCTAAATTCTCGATCGAAAAAAGTCGTTTGTAGACCGATACTAATCATGTAGACAAACTTTTTAGGAACATTTTCTTTTTAAAATAATGAATAGTTTCTACGCCAGGGGGTATAGATGTATATCTTATTTTTGTCAATATCTCTACTTCTAGGAGTCCGATTTGAAAAATTCCTTCTTTGTTGGATAGCGTTTCCAGTGTGACATGTTTTTCATATAATTTCAAAATTTTCAAGTAATTCATAGACTTTCCGCTAAAAAGCGTAAAAGTAAATTGCTTTCCCCACCCTATATCTCTGCTTCTAAATCTCCGATTTGAAAAATTCTTACTGCACCGGATACAGCTCCTGATGGGAAATCCTTGGCACAAAATTTCTAATTTTTGTAAAAAATGATTTGGCCACCAGGTGGCACAAGTCTTAATTTCCGCTTCTGATGTATTTGCAGCAAAATATGAGCTTCTAAAATCTCGATTGGAAAAAAAGTCATTTGTGGACCGATACTATTCATGTCGACAAACCTTTTAGGAACATTTTCTTCTTAAACTAATGCATGGTTTCTACGCCAGGGGGCGTAGATGTATATCTTATTTTTGTCAATATCTACTTCTAGGAGTCTGATTTGAAAAATTCCTTCTTTCTTGGATAGTGTTTCCAATGCGAAATGTTTTCCCTATAAATTAAAAAATTTCAAGTAAATCATAGACTTTCCGCTAGGGGGCACAAAGGTAAATAGTGTTTTCTGCGTTATTTCTGCTTCAAAAACTCTGATTTGAAAAATTCTTATGTATTGCATACATCATCTGATGCAAAATATTTTTCATATAATTTCTAATCTTTGGTAAAGAATGGTTTGGCCACCAGGGGGCATAAGTGTTAATTTCTGCTTCTGACGTATTTGTAGGAAAATCTGGGATCCTGAAAACTCGACTAAATTTTTTTTTTTTTCTTGGGCCGATACCGCTCAAGTAGGAAAACCTTTTGAGAATACTTTCTTCCTAAAATAATGCATGGTTTTCTCACCAGGGGACGTAAAGTCACATTTTGTTTCGTCGATATCTCTGTTTCTAAGAGTCTGATTTGAAAAATTATTTCTGTGGTGGAGAGCATTTCCTGTGCGAAATGTTTCTCATATAAATTCATATTTTCCTTAACAGACAAGTCTGCAACCAGAGGGTGTAAGCTCACGATTCCGTTACAGGAATAACTGAGGGATTAAGACCCCGATTGAAAAACTTCTTTTTTCCGTCAGATACTATTGTTTTCCATGCTGGTTCCATTGACTTTGAATAGCTTTGATAAATTTAATTTGCGTCAAAACGGATTCAAAAGACGTGCTTATTACACCCGAAAATCCGGTGTCACCTTTGTGTCACCTTAGGGCTTCTGAGAGATCTGATGGCTTGTCTTTGAATGTGTGACTCCCCCTTCCCACTGAGTCCAGCATTGCTGAACTATAGAAACTTAATGACCTGCTAATTCAGCAGTGTTGTAGCATGACATTCTACTTTCTCACAGGCTAACAATGCAATCTCTCTTTTGAAGACTTTGAGTTGGACATATGTATAATTCATTTTCGCACTTTTGTTCTATACATTCAATACATTTTAACTGAACATTTTTAAGAATTTTCAAATCTCAGATGTGTTCACAACAATATTGCATATCACTTTTAATGATAAATTAGAATATGTAATAATCTGTTTCTGTAATCTCTTTTAGCATTATCATCAAATTTCACTGAAATCTGACGTCTTTTTAATGGTAGTTTCTATTTCCAGAAGTATCTGCGTAGTGGTGGTTTCCATTTTCAGAAATGTTTCTTTAATGGTGGCTTCCATTTACAAAAGTGTGTGTGTGCATATATGTGCAAACACTGGGCAATATCTTAATGCAGTGGTGTAGATACCACCAGTTGTTAAATGAATGTTTCATACATACTGAATCTTGTGGTATTCCTGAATTTTATGAAACATTTTAATGTTATATGTGTTGGAGAGTGAATCTAATTTCAATGGTGCTTAGCACCAGGGGAAAAAAACAGCAAAAAACAAATGAGGACTTTCATGCATTCTACCAGAAGGGGGGGGGGATAAAGAGCAGAAATCACCCCAGTACGTGCTTTAAAAATCGTGAAAGTATGCTTTGTGCACTGTCCTAATTTAATATTAAAGGATTTAGAAATTTGATTGTCTTCATCCTGGTGTGATTCACAAACTTGATGTGGTCTGTTGAATTGAAATATGTGTTCCGTGTAACATATTGCATTCACAAATGTCATGGGCAAGGATGGATGTTTTTAGTGTATTCATCGTAGGTAAGGATACTTTATAAGTATATGCAGAAGTTGCTGTATTCCCTCTACTAGAACTTTTACAACATGAAAAAGAGTGCATTTGCTGCATTCCAGTGTACTAGAACTTTGAAAGGAAACCATGTAAATTTGCACTGCATACTAATCACACAAGGACCTTACTGTATTTCAACCAAGATGTTGCAATATTAACAGCTGAATGATGGCATGAGGGTAAATTTTGCATGTGTTTTGGTGGAAAAAAAAATTGAATTTTAATTTAATTCATTTTGGGTATATTGAATTGTATTTATTTATTTATTAAACACGGGTTGCTATTATTTATGCTGGTATTGAAATTCAAAATATGGAAATTATAGAAAATTTAAATTTGGGAGATGGGTGAGTGCATTTCGAAACAAAAATATTTTCTAAGTACTAGAAAAGGCCCTGAACATCCTAAACAACAATGCATCTGAAAATTTACATTCCACAAGAAGTTATTGGAAAGTTTGCGTTGTTTGTGTTCAAGTAGAGTTGAGTCACCTGAAAGTGCAAAAATAAGTGAATATTGTTGCATGTGTATAAAAATGTGTCACTATAAGACATATGATAAAATGTACTCGTTCAACAACAACTTGTGGAGGCGGTGAAAGTCAATCTAAAATGGATAGGACAAAAATTGCAGTTATGAACTACCTTAGAAAACCAGGATTGGATCGATAGCCTTAGTCAAGCTAAGGGGGAGTACATGGGACCAAGTCATGGAAGACAACAACACACAAAAACTTTTCACACTGCACTCATTTTGAACTTTTTTTTGAAAGGCTACTGCCTGTATTTATTATTTTTCTTTAAAAACTTAATGAGTTAATTTTAATGGACAAACAGATATTATTTCCTTTTTTTCTTGTTTGCTTAAACACAGCAGTATAAAAACAGAATCTCAATTTACTTTCTATTTCTATTTGGCCACTGGCCTTATGAACAGCACAACTTTACATATGTCAACACAGTTAGTTTGAACACTAGGCTTTTAATTTATGCCTTCAAAATCATACTATGATTCGCATGGTTTACACAAGAAAAAGATACTGGATTATTTTTAATTCCACAAGGTGGACAAGTTCTGTTCTTTTGAAACGTACTCTCTTCTCTCTCACCCAGTTAGCTCAATGACCAATTTACAATTTTACACTTATTGATTTAAATTTAAACAATCTTAGCATACTCCGCAATCTCCCAGACCAGATTCAAAGACTTCAATTAAATTTACAGTTATTTTAAGAATCACAAATTATACTTTAACAAATCTACTATCAGCAAGTAAACGACCCAAGTAAATTATCCTCAAAACAGAATTTACACTGAGCACAAGCATTAATTAACATTACATAACCTATAGAACTATCCTGAATGAACCTACTTCACTTATAAAGAAACCTCACTAACTAATCTAAAAAAATTATCACTATTCATAACATCAACATAATTCAGAAATTCAAACAATCTTCTTGCACTAGCTTGCTCATAAAAATCACCTCACTCTGCACTTCACATAATAGCTCAGGATACTTAATAACTCTACACTGTAAACAAAAGCTCAAAAATACCAATTAACTAAATTTCCAAACTAAATATCAAGTTCACTAACACCAACAACCAGAATTTAGAATTTACATCCCTAGCACTACAGCAAATCATAAACAAATAAATTTAGATACTTTAAATCACCAAACAAACTTAAATTTAACACCTGCAGTGAATTACTGAAGTAGCGGTGAGGCAAATACTCTCAGTTCAGACACTACCCTGGGTTTTGAGAACCAACACAGGAAGAAAATACCAAGTCAGGCTGAAGGCGTGAAATTGGGTCGTGAATCCACTTTCAGCCTATGCAAAGGGAAAGGAAAAAATCCTCAAGTGTGACACATCATCATCAGGCACAGAATTTCCTCTAACATGATCTCACCACATTTCTTGAAGCAACGCTCGACCGACCCTCGCTGGCAGTACATATTTCCGTGAGCAGCGAAACTACTGGGGGTTTGAAGACAAGTTTTCCCCCAAAAACCACGTCTTCAAGGATCTCCCCCTTTTCGAACCAATGCATGATCTCACCTTGATCAACCACGCCTGCAAGAGCCTGTTGTACTTCAACCCTAAATACTCCAGGCACATCTGGCCCAGAACCAACACAACTATATCCCAGGGAAAAATTCACTTATCTCTATATATCCCAAGAAATCCTAAATCACAATATCCACATGTATCCCAGGAAAATTCACTTCTCTCTATATATCCCAAGAAATCCTAAATCACAATATCCACATGTATCCCAGGAAAAATCACTTATCTCTATATCCACATATGTCCCAGGAAAAATTCACTTATCTCTATATCCACATATGTCCCAGGAAAAATTCACTTATCTCTATATCCACATATGTCCCAGGAAAATTCACTTATCTCTATATCCACATATGTCCCAGGAAAATTCACTTATCTCTCTCCACATATATCCCAGGAAAAATCACTATTCTCTCTCCACATATATCCCAGGAAAAATCACTAGCAAGGAAATTCTTCTGCACCATGGCAATGCGCAGGTCCACTCCAGACAATAACACTGACCATTTACATAACCCACTAAATATTTTCACCTTATTGAAAATTAAAAATGACATTTAGACTTTTAACCTTATAGTAAAACAAGAAAATTTAGGCCAAAGAAAAGAACAATTAATACTGGAACTGGTGAGCAAAAGTGTGTCTTCTCAACCCATGATGTTCATTCTTTTTGTGAAAATACTAAACTTGAGAACCTAAATACCTCAACCTTTATTTTGCACATATCGCATCCTGGTGAAAATTCCCTACTCAGAGCCCTCTGCCCTAGGACAAGTTCCCTGCTTGCCCTAAGATCACCCCTTTCCAATGGGAGATTAACACTCATCTGGAGCATGTAAAATACTGGTCCTCAATTAACACTCCTACCATCTCAATTTCGACACTCAACACTCCAAGAATGTAAACAGCACTTTAGGTTTCCAATTTCATCACACTATAATATGTTCCCAAAATTCCAATATAAATCATCCCATAATTTATCTTCACTCAAAAAAAAAAAATAACTCAACGCTGTAAAAAGGCTAGAGAAAAAAATGTTTACAATTATTTTATCAACCACGACATCACAATAACACTGCTTTTCAATTATCACATGCCCAACTAAACTATTATCGATGCACCAAAATTTACTGTGCCCAACTATTAAACTAAATTTTTCCGATACATCAAAATTTACTGGCCTGGGAAGTTGCTAAACTACCAGACATGACAACACAAAAAAAAACATAAATGAAAGCATCTTCAACTCCCTCTCTTTTTTTTCCTTTGTCTTGCAATATATTTTTCCGACAGCCCCCAATTTTAAAATCAACTCGTTTTATAATTTCAAAGACACCACAACATAATACAAAAAGAAAATGCCGAGAGAAATTTACCTTTAGGACTGGGGGCAGCAACACTTCCTGCCACTCACACTAACCGTCGATAATAATGAAAAAAAGTTTCACAGCCTAATAATAGATATTCACTTCCAAGGTGCTTTTTTTTTTCTCTTTTTTTTTTCTTTTCCTTTTTCTGAGGCATTTTCAAAATTTACCACAGAAGTATAAAAGCAAATGGTGAAAACGGATTCATGAGGCAGCGTGTTTGGCCAACGATACAGGAAACGGGCATTTTGGAACCCTGCTGGTGGACCCTTTGTTGTAATCAGTAGGGCCCAACTCGACGATTCAGCAGTTAAAGGCGGTATCTTCTACAAAGCCGTGCATGCCCCTTTTTTTTTCGGAACTTCCAGTGTCTGGTTGAACTGGCTTGAAGAGTTCCTTCCATATTGAACCGAGTAGTAACAGCATTCGGGTTGCGCTGGCAGAAAATTCTCCTGCGGAGATCCATTCACGGTAGTTATTACTTTTCTTTTTATTGCAGTTCACTTCTCCGTCGTCCACTAGGAGAGGAGGAGAGGGTTGAATCTGCAAGCATTTCCTCTCCAGTAATGAGATCCTTGAAATTCAATTTTAACTGCTGTCCGTTTAGATTTCGATACGAAATTTTCCTTCTTGCCGCCCCCTCCTCCGCCAAAAGGCGAGGAGAGGCTCTGTGTCCTCTTTCTCTGCCGGTCAGCAAAAAGCCCAGTACAAAAGTGACTCTCAACGGATAAAACTCAGGGGGTGCTTGAAAACCGCTGACCCCTCTCATTGGTCGAAACTTCAGCCTAGCAACTCACTCCTTCCCAACGGACTTTTTCACTCCCACGCCTCGAGTGACCTCTGACCTTCACACGTGCAGACCCTGGCACATCTCGACCCTGAGGTTCTAAAAATAGATTCCCTTGCTGAAATCCCTACCCCAAAAGACGAAAAGATGTTACACTTTTGGGCGACTTCTCGCTTGAAACAGGAACACAAAAAAAAAAAATGGCGAATTCTTGCTTTGCAGAAAATCACTAGTTTTAATTTTCTTTTTCTCTCGTTCCGTGATGTTAAAGTAAAATTAATTTTGATTCTCTGAGCTGCACACCTACTCGCCTTTTCCTATCGTGATATAAGAACCGATAAAATAATTATTTTCAAAACCCCAAAGTCAGTCAAATCAAATATTATTCTTTTTTTTTTTTTTTTTTTTTTTTTACCAACATGAAATTTTGTTTTCCTGGTTGTGATTAAGACAAGCGAATTTTGCGCATGAATTCCCCTGCCTTTCAACCAGGAATTTTCTTCTAACGTATGTCATGGAAGAAAATTTTTGCATTAATTAATCTCTGATAAACAAACAGAAAGATTGATCAGGTCTCTCTGAAATTCACCAGAGGTTAAAATTTTCGCCATGACACATGTAATTACCTTTGTGTTATTCAAACAGTTAGATTTTAAGTAATTGTTAAATTATTCATGGCATGCACATTTTCTCACGTATTGCTAATATGAAAAACATGAATTTAAAATATTTGTTTTATGTTTAGAAATGTCTTCATGAAATTTGTGAAAATTGAGTTATGAGTTTTAATGCTCAATATGGTTTTCTGAGGAAAAGCTCACCACTTGTAATCTTAAGGATTTTTAATTGTGAAAATTGCTTTTGTCTTATTAAGTGCCAAGAAGTCATAGTTGCTTTTTGAAACAATAAAGCATGTGATGTTCATAAACACTGTTTTTAAAATGTAGAACCATATTTTTCTTTAAACTTCATTGCTTCTGATTGTGACAAAGTAACACTGACACTTACAAGATCACCAAAGGCTAACAGTTTTTTCACTGAAATTCAGCATTGTCATAAACCAACATTGGTAATGATCCAAATATCTTGCATGCAAACCTTAATGAAAATCTAGCAGTTGCAACATTTGTGACAGTTTTGTTTTCGTTATATTGATTACTTTTTTATTTGTGCCATTTGATTTTTATGTTTGTGGTCTGTGGACAGTATTATGCTTGTTTGAATTAGATCATAATTTTTAGCTCACATTATTCATCATTACTTTTAACAAGTACTTAAAATTAGTGATTTGAGTGACTGTTCGCTGATGACAAGATGAACCAGAATACGTGCAAAATGGAAATATGTTACAAACTTCAGTCTGAACAAATATCTATTTACTCATTTAATGACTTATGCTCTTAAATAAAAAGAAATGAAATTATAAGATGCATCCAATGAGAGATAATGCAGTTTAACTTTCATGCTGTACAGAGGTATAATGATGTCCTAAGATATAATTGTTAACAACCTAGGGGTGGAGTGGTATTTGAGAATGTATGCCCAAATTGGCAGTAATCTAAAAACTTCTCATGTGCACTCATGGTCGTAATTTTGTGCAGCCAATTATAATTTATTATTTATTTACTATTTGCTCACAAACAACAGGAAAAATATATAAGCTGAAGCAAAGCCAATGTCAGGTATTTACTTCTGTTATTCCCAGCGATCTATGAGGATTTCAAAATGTGCATGTCATACAATGTCACATGTTCTCATAATCGCCCAGCTAGCACCAAGACAGCATGAGTCTTCTTTTGTAAACACTTCTTGCTGCTCTCTTGATTGCTCAAAAGAAAAAGAAGCTGGGGGAAAACAGTGAGTCCCACTCCCTCCTGGTCTGGAGAAAATGGGGATCTGTATGCTACCCCCCACCCCACCGTGGTCATTGAACCCTCCTCTCTTCACTTGTCCACTAACATCCCTTCTTCAAGTTATACCAGAGAGAATCTTTTTGCACTCCATCTTAGTTGAGTTCAGCAAACCGTCAACTTCATGTTGTTAGGCTGGAAACCCTCTTTTCGAGCACTTCCCTCTAAAGATACATTAATCTAAAACAAATCATCTTCCTCAGCCCTTGCTGAAATTCTCTGAGCTATTGCCAACATTCAAGACTGGAAAATATCCCTTAGTAACAGCTGCTTCAGTTGGCAGCAATTATAATCATTATACACTATATTGATAAAAGTCACTGGACACCCGTTCAAAAGGAAATGAACAGATCTGCTGCATTGTTAAGATGTGCGGTACAGCTGCAAATGGTATAAAAACAAGCCTGCAGCTGACCGCGATCATATCACCGTGTAAGGTTGAGTGAAAATGTCACGGCGGGAGAGAACTGATTTTGAGAAAGGAAAGATTGTTGGGTGTTATATTAGTGGGTTGTCCATAAGAGAAACCGAGAGGCATTTAAACATACCCAAGTCAACTGTTTTGGATGTACTGAATAAGTGGAAGACACATGGCATGCCTGAAGCAGCAAAACATACCAGCAGACCAAAGAAAATCGGTGATAGAGGACGTCGAAGCCTCAGGGAGTCGTTTCAGCTAATCGACGGAGTACTGCGCAACCTCAGTGTACAGGTGAGTAAAAATGCTGGAACTTCGGTATGTACACATACCATTTGCAGAGAACTTCATTCCATACGTTACTGTGGTCTTGTGGCTGCCCATAAACGTTTCATCTCCACTCGGAATACTACTCGTTGTGTAGCATGGTGTAAAGAACATTTCGCACACCGTAGATCAATGGAAACGAGTCCTATGGGCTGATGAATTCAGATACACGATCCATTGGTCTGATGGCCTTGTGTGAGTACGGCGACAGCTGGGGGAACGCTATTTGCCACAGTGTACTGTTGCTACAGTCAAGTTTGGAGCTGGCAGTGTACTCGTGTAGGGGTGTTTTTGTGGTATGGTCCCGGCCCATTGGTTATCATGGACAAACTTGTTAACCAGCATGTCTACCTTGATATTCTGGACAATTATGCCCTACCAACTCTGTGGCAATACTATGGAACCAAGCCTTGTTGGTACCAGCAGGATAATGCACCGAGCCATAAAACAAGGACTGTTGCACACAATACGATAAGTCGATATTGTATGTGGAATGGCCTGCACAGAGCCCTGATCTTAATCCCATAAAGCACCTATTGGATGAATTAGAGTGCCACATAAGAAGTTTGGAACCAAGGCGTACTACTAAGCAACAGTCAGCGACAGCATTATGTACTGAATGGAAGCACATACCTATCACTGTGTTCCAAAACCTTGTCAAAAGCATGTCTCAAAGGGTCAGTGCATGCATTAAGGCCAAAGGTGGACCGACACCATACTAATGTATGTCAATAAATGCTATGTTGTGTTTCTCTTCTAGGTGTCCAGTGACTTTTGTCAATATAGTGTATATTTATTTACTATGGTTGTTGTTTAAAGAACCAAGAGGTTTTATTGGCACTACATTTCATGTGCCAATAAAACATTTTTGCGTGCTGCCTTGGTCTCAGGTGCCATAGGTTCACCACCCTTGACCTAGGGGATGAGTGGTTAATATCTTAGCTTTTCGAACTGAAGATCTGAGCTCAAGTCTTCCATGAGATTTTAGTGTTGCACTTGTTCTTCCAGGTGCTTGTACTTTTCTGTTCAAGGAACTAGTAAGACTAATTAGGGAGAGGAGACTTCCAGCTAACCGAGTCATGGAGAGTATCCTTTAAAATACTTCTTGATTACCTAATATACACACACCCTCATTTATTTCCTTAATTTTGTTATCTTCAGATTGTTTATTACAGTCACTGCTTAAAGTTTTAGCATAGATTGTTTCTAAACAAGTTTTAACAAAGGTGATGTATACAAAGTGTTTAAAGAAACATTTTTGTTTGAAGGAAAACAGGGTTTTTGAGGGTAAATGTTTGTTTAGGTATTAAACATTATCAAATTAACTTATAAAATTTTGTTCTAACATAAGTGTTTTGTAACATAAAATTATATGAAGTAGGTCAGTTTTGACATCAGAATAAAAAAATATATATATAAGACTAGTTTTCATAAGGAAAGATTACAGTAGAAGTTTATATGTGCATAGATTTATAAATGCTCTGAAAACTGTAATTATAACAATGAACATCCAATTTTATTTTGATTTAATATATGTCTATTATTTACGCTCAGCATGGATTACAGTAGGTAAGTTCTAAAATGAAGTAACTATGTAGAACCACTGTATTAGTAGTAGTGCATGTTCAGACCACAAACCATTTGTTTTCCTTTTATGTTAGTATTTTGATTAGTGTGTGTTTTCTATTTATAAATCACAGAAAAAATAATAACACTGTTGTAATTTAATACACACATATACTGTATGCCAAATGTCAAAATGTGGTTTAAGACCAAAGGTGCAACACAAGCTTTGATTTACAATGAAAGTTTTGGTTTTGTAAAATTATAGGAATGAAAGTATTAATAAGATTTTCAGTTATGTTTCTAGGGTTCACATATTATATTTCTTGCTATTTGCTGCCAGAAATTTCACAAGTGAATGGAATATAGTAAGGTGTATTCATGTAAGTATCTCTAATATTGAATTGTATAAAAGAACAGAAATTAAGAGTGTTGAAAGTGAAATTAAGCTACAAAGATGAAAATGCGTTGGACATGTGTTGTGCTTGCAAAATAACAGAATACTCCAAGTTACCTTTACTTCTGCACTACACAGGAGGAGGAATAGAGTGCAAAGAATGGTTACAGAGTAAATGAACTATGGTGGATGGGGGATATGGTAAAAAGCAAGCACTGTGGTACCAGTTTGTGGAGTGTGGAGGAGGAAAATGGCATTTTTACATGCCACCTGAGGATAAAGAGGATTAAGTCTGTAAGATTTGGTATTCATATAATAAAATGATTTTGGTATTCATGTAACAGACATTAGATTCAGGGAAATTTTCAATGCTTTAATGATTGCAACCTCTATTTAATCTCTGAATGGACCTTAATCCATACATGGATGAGAAATGATCTACGCTGTAATGAAGTGCCCTTAAATTTAATTATGACCCTTGGAAAAAGGTCTTTTTTCATCAGTTAAGTAAATTCTAGGCTTGGGCCATGCCAGGCCTGCACTTACACCGATTAGCCATTAACATGACGACCACCTACCTAATAAGCTGTAGGGGACCCCCTTTAGCACACAAAACAGTGGCCACTCAGCAAGGCATCAATTTGATGAGGTGGTGATAGGTATCCTGGGGTATCTGGTACTCTGGGTTCCCACCATCCTTCAAAGTCCTTGAAAACTCCTTGAATTCCATTTTCCTTTTTAAGGGCCTTTGAAAGTCCTTGAATTTTGTAAGAGTCCTTGAAAAGTACTTGATATTTTTTTCCTGTGCACCAAATATCAGAATAGCCACACTTCGTTGAAGAAAAACTAGCACCAAAATGTCACAAGTGGCCGTGCTGTATTGTGGAACGTTCTCTTGAAACCTGGAGCATGTAGCTGTCACATTTCTGGTTTTCAAGTGGTTGTGATTCTGAACTACAATAAGCGAATGCAAGAGGGTGTAAGTGTAAGGTACTAGTGTCTCAAACTGGGTTTGCGATCTGCTGAATGCTTGTAGCCCAGGAATGCAGTCTAAAATTTTGGTTGTCCATCGGTGGTCTGTCCTGGCAATATGTCCAGTTTATTGCCATTTCACGGATTTTGCTCTGATCATGGTACTTCCATGTATATACACTGACGGAAAAAAAATCCCAACACCAAGAAGGGTTTGTGTTAGATAAACGATGGTAGGCGGTGAGAGTACATCTGTAAGATGACGTCTATGCAAATTTCGCGCTCGGCGCATACGTGTGGTGCTAGTAGCGGCCCTCGGAACATGCAAAGCAGGTTTGCTGTAAATATGCCCTGTAACGTTCGTGAGCGTTAGTTATCGTTGAGATTTGACGTTGGGTGTTGATGTTAGTCAAGAATGCCTTTAAGAAGACGAAGAAGCCATTATCAACAGCTCACGGAGTTTGAACGAGGTCGTGTAATAGGGCTACAAGAAGGTGGATTTTCTTTCCGCTAAATTGCAGAATGACTTGGCAGGAATGTAGCCACTGTGCATGATTGTTGGCAGCGGTGGTCAAGGGAAGGCACTGCCTCAAGAAGACCAGGTTCCGGCCGGCCACGTGGCACTACTGAGAGGGAAGACCGCCGTGTACGGCGTATGGCTGTGGCACATCGTACCTCATCTGCGACAGCAATTCAAGCTGCAGTTACCACCACAGTGACACAACGAACTGTTACAAATCGGCTACTTGAAGGACAGCTCCGAGCCAGATGCCCTGTAGCGTGCATTCCACTTACTCCAAACCACTGCTGTTTGCGACGTCAGTGGTGTCAAGCTTAAAGCTCATTGGAGGATGGAGTGGAGATCTGTTGTGTTTTCTGATGAAAGCCGGTTCTGCCTGGTTTCCAGTGATGGCAGTGTGTTGGTTAGAAGGAGGCCAGGTGAGCGCCTGCAACCAACCTGTCTGCGGCCGAGACACACTGGACCTACACCTGGAGTTATGGTCTGGGGAGCAATTTCCTATGACAGCAGGAGCACTCTCGTGGTTATCCCACGCACCCTGACGGCACAGTTGTACGTCGGTCTGGTGATTCAACCTGTTGTGCTGCCATTCATGAACAGTATTCCAGGAGGTGTTTTCCAACAGGATAACTCTCGCCTGCATACCGCTGTTGTAACCCAACATGCTCTACAGAGTGTCGACATGTTGCCGTGGCCTGCTAGATCACCAGATCTTTCACCAATCGAGCACGTATGGGACATCATTGAACGACAACTCCAGCGTCACCCCAAACCTGCATTAACAGTCCCTGTATTGACCGACCAAGTGCAACAGGCATGGAACTCCATCCCACAAACTGACATCCAGCACCTGTACGACACTATGCATGAACGTTTGCGTGCTTGCATTCAACATTCTGGCGGTTACACCGGTTATTAATGTACCAGCATTTCACATTTAAAATCGCTCTTCTCGCGCTTACAATAAGCTGTGATCTTGAAACCTTAATCGATTAAATATGTTACCTATACAAATGTATTGCCGCCATTTCATTCCTCTACAACTATTTTTTCGTGGTGTTGGGATTTTTTTCTGTCAGTGTATATCATCATCATCGTCAACCATTATTAATCCACTGCTGAACGAAGGTCTCTCCAAGCCTCTTCCACAACGGTCTGTCTTGTGCCAGTCTCCTCCATGTTACTCCCGCATACTTTCAAATTTCATCCACCCATCTTCCATGTGGTCTTCTTCTGGGTCTTTTCCTGTCCCTTGGAATCCAATCTAAAATTTCGGCTGTCCATTGATGGTCTGTCCTTCTGGTAGTATGTCCAGCCCATTGCCATTTCAAGGATTTAACTCTGATCATGATGTCTTCCACTCTTGTCATTTTTCGGATCCACGAGTTCCTCTTCTTATCTCTCCTGGTTACACCAAGCATGCACTTCTCCATGCTTCTTTGAGTTGTCTGCAGCCTTTGTATGTCTCTTTTAGTTAAGGTCCACGTCTCTGCACCATACGTAAGCATTGGAAGGACGCATTGATCAGGCACTTTTCTTTTAAGACATAATGGCATATTGCTCTTTAAAATTATGCTGTTTCTTCCAAAAGCTCTCCAGGCAAGTTTTATACGCCGATTAATTCCTTCATCAATGTGACCCTCACTTGATGTCTGCTGTCCAAGATATAACATACACATCTGTTATCTCCAGCTTTTCTCCATCAATCGATAAATCTTCATTACTTGTAAAACATTTTAGATCACTTTTGTCTTCTGAATATATATATATATATATATATATATGCACGACTCGTTATCCAACTCTCAAGAAGATACCAGGCTCAGATTATTCAAACTTATGCACCCACCACAAGTCATGCTGAAGAAGAAATTGAAGAATTTCATGAGGAAATTCGTGATCTAAATAATAAAGGTAAGCAGCACTTGAAGATAATTATGGGAGATTTCAATGCAAAAATAGGGCACCGGCAACAGAATGAAACTTCAGTAGGTAAATTCGGTCACGGCAACAGAAACCAGCGTGGAAATACTCTCGTAGAGTTTGCAGAGGCAGAAGGGTTTTTCATCTTGAACTCCTTTTTCAAGAAAAAGCCACACAGGAAATGGACATGGAGACATCCAAATGGGACGACAAGTGAAATTGATTTTATTATGTGTAACAAAAAATTCGTCATAGAAGACTGCAATGTGCTAAACAAGTTCAACACAGGCAGTGACCATAGATTGGTGAGATGTAAGATGCACCTCAACACTAAACTCGAACGTAGCAAGCTCATAAGACAAACAAAATATATTGACATAACCAACCTTAAAAAACACCATAATACCTTCAAATTGAAACTGAAGAACAGATTCTCTGCTTTAGAAGGCCTAACATCGGAAGAAGTGGATATTTCTGAAGTTAACAGAAAAGTAACCAAAGCTCTTATGGAAACAGCAACAAAATTAGCTGGGTCTAAGAACAAATTGCATGTGAACAAATTATCAGGAAAAACCAAAATGTTGATGCAAAAAAGAAGAGAGATGAGGACAACTAAAGAAGATGTGACTTCCAAAGTGGAATATATAGAGATATGCAAGACAGTACGAAAAAGTATCACTGAAGACGTAAGGAAATTCAACTGTGAACTAGTAAGGAAAGCAATTGAAAACAACCAAAGCCTAAAGATAGCAAAGGGACATCTCAGTAAGGGAAAAAAACAAATTATGGTACTGAGAAAAGAAGATGGTTCTGTAACAAGAAATAGAGGCGAAATTTTGACAAGAGTGAAAGATTTCTACTCCAAATTATATGAAAGGGATGATACATGTACTCCAAGCATCATGAAAGGTACCAGAGTTCTTCCAGTCCTTCCAGCAGAAGTTGCACATGCAATCAAGAACATGAAGCGGGGAAAAGCTCCAGGAGAAGATGGAATTACTGTAGACATCATACAAGAAGCAAGTGGAGAAATCGAAACAGTACTCGCCCAAATTTTCACTCGATGCCTTAATGAAGGGAAAATTCCTGAGGATTGGTACAACGCTACAATGATCTTGCTACATAAAAAAGGTGACATTGAGGATCTCAGGAACTACAGACCTATCAGCCTCCTATCAGTGGTTTATAAAATCTTCACTAAAGTTCTTTCACACCGCTTGAAGGTAACACTGGACATGGCTCAACCGAGAGAACAAGCTGGATTCAGGAGTGGCTACAGCACAATAGATCATATCCACGTACTGAGAGAACTAATTGAAAGAGCGAGGGAATATGAACTTCCTTTGTGCATGGCTTTTATCGATTATGAAAAAGCCTTTGATTCGGTGAAACCATCAGCAGTTGCAATGGCTCTGAAATCCTGCGGTATTGAAGATGCATACATTAATATTATTAATAACATCTATGAAAATGCAAGTGCAAAGATTCTGCTATTTGAAAATACAACACACATAAAAATTGGAAAAGGAGTGAGACAAGGTGACACCATATCTCCGAAGCTCTTTAATGCCACATTGGAAAATGTCTTTCAATCACTGAACTGGGAAAACAAAGGCATAAAGATTAATGGAGATTATCTAACCCACCTTCGTTTTACTGATGACATAGTCATTTTTGCAACTACCCCATCAGAGCTACAGAGTATGATGCAGGAACTTGCTGACAAGAGTAAAGAAGTGGGATTAAAAATGAACTTTCAGAAGACAAAAGTGATGTACAATGCTTTTACAAGAAATGAAGATTTATCGATTGAAGGAGAAAAGCTGGAGATAACAGATACGTATGTTTATCTTGGACAGCAGATATCAAGTGAGGGTCACATTGGTGAAGAAATTAATCGGCGTACAAAACTTGCCTGGAGAGCTTTTGGAAGAAACAGCATAATTTTCAAGAGCAATATGCCATATTATGTCTTAAAAGAAAAGTGTTTGATCAATGCATCCTTCCAGTGCTTACGTATGGTGCAGAGACGTGGACCTTAGCTAAAAGAGACATACAAAGGCTGCAAACAACTCAAAGAAGCATGGAGAGGTGCATGCTTGGTGTAACCAGGAGAGATAAGAAGAGGAACTCGTGGATCCGAAAAATGACAAGAGTGGAAGACATCATGATCAGAGTTAAATCCCTGAAATGGCAATGGGCTGGACATACTGCCAGAAGAACAGACCATCGATGGACAGCCGAAATTTTAGATTGGATTCCAAGGGACAGGAAAAGACCCAGAAGAAGACCACATGGAAGATGGGTGGATGAAATTCGAAAGTATGCTGGAGTGACATGGAGGAGACTGGCACAAGACAGACCGTTGTGGAGGAAACTTGGGGAGACCTTCGTCCAGCAGTGGATTGATAATGGTTGACAATGATTATGATATACACACGTATATGTATATATATATATAGAGAGAGAGAGAGTGAGAGAGAGAGAGAGGGTGAATTGTAAAAAATAAGAATTGCAAAAAATTCCATAAAAAATACTGAACTAAACTCAAAATGGAAGTTCAAAAATTGAGAACCAAAAAAATGAACAAACAGGTTGCCATCATCAGGAGAGCATCAACCTGCAGGAGAGACCTTTCTAGTACCAACAAATGACAAGGAGAACCAAAAATGTCGGCTAGTCATGCTCCCTAGGCCACCAGACCAAACGCCAAAACAGACACTGAAATTCAAAAAACAAGAATATAAACACTGAAAAAATGATAAAAAAGGCTTACCAGCAGACCGAACCGGGCAACGCCACAAATGAAGATCAAACTGAACTAGACCAACGACCCACAAGAGCCCAAATATATATGCTAACGTTAAAGTGGTCACGGTTAGATAACATCCTAGCAAGCCAAAAGAATATGTAAAATGATGAGATGCAAAATAGTGTATGTAAATAGAAATCTTCAACCACTAGGGACCCACCAAGTGGTTGAAGTCACGAATTTGTGAAGTAATCAGGGAAAAGTTATGTGGTTGCTGGGTGCAAACCTTAGAGCTTTTTAATTTACCAAGCTTGTGACGAATGTCACAAAGCGCACAATCCAACCACTCGTTGAAGGATTCGAGAGGCAGACCAAACTCATAGAAAAGTTTGAGTGCGCATTGCAAAAAATGACTACGCAAAATGGAGACACACTTCTTTATATTGAAACGAGGTGCCAACCTGTATTTGGTGCCCAAAGACATAAGAGAACATAGCTCTCGAAAAGGCACCGGAATACGACGATGCGACCACCCTGCCTCGCGGAGTCCGACTAGATGACCTCGCTCAAAGTCCGATAACTGCTGAAATCGTACAAGTCTTCCATGTCCAGGTATTGCAGCTTCTTCGGGGTCTTCGTACGTGTCTGTACGCCGACGACTGATTACATTCACTTTGCCGTACTCCTTAAATACCACCGACGATAATTTGCATATTATGCCGTGCTGTGGCGTAAGCGCTCACCGGTTGGTCCCAAAATTAACATCACACCTACGTAAACTCGACCCCATTAACATATGTAAATTTCATGATCGTCCGCCAATTCCTTGGTGTGTTTTTTTCACTTTCCGCCAGTGTATTTAATGTTTCATGAGAGTTCTTATTGGGCATGAATATAGTCTTGAAAATTTTTATGAGTCCTTAAAAAGTCTTGGAAAGGTCCTTGATTTTTTTGGTGAAAAAAGAGTGGGAACTATGGGTACCATAATGTCAACAGCAGATCCTCCAGTTCCTGTACATTTCGGAGTGGTGGTGATTGAGCGTGAACCCGCTTTTCCAAGTCGGACCACAGATGTTTGATTGGGTTCATGGCAGGTGAATTTTGGAGGTCAGGGCTTTAACAGAAAGTCACCAGCATGTTCCTCAAACCACTCCTTGATGATTCTGGCAATGTGGCATGGAATATTATCCTGTAGGTAATAGCCATCACCAGCAGGAAACAGAGTTGCCATGAATGGGTGAACTTGGTCTGCAACGATGTTCAGATACCTGACAGCTGTCAGGTATTGTGCTATTGGGATAATGGGGCCTAAAGTTTTCCAAGAAAACATTGCCCACAGCATAACACCGCCTCCGCTGGCCTGTTTCTGTCCAACAGTGCATCCAGATGCCATAGCCGTCCATTGGTAATGGGCATATCCATGCTCGGCCATATACGTGATGCACCAGGAATCTTGATTCATCAGATCAGGCCACTTTTTTCCATTTCATGCATTGTTAGTGATGATGTGGAGTGAGCATGGGGACCCGACTGGGTCACTGGCTACCCAGGCCCATGCGCAGAAGGTTGTGATGAATTGTGTGCTATGACACATTGCCCTGATCACCACTGTTGTAGCTGTGAGTGATTTGTTCCACTGTGGCCCTGTGGTCGCTGTGAACAATGCACGACAGTCTCTTTTCCCCTCTGGCATCAGTGAGTTGCAAATGACACACAACTGGATGATGGTCTGTCGTTTGGCCATCTGTGCACCATTTTTGATATGTACTCACTACAGCGGCACACGAACAAGCCACACCGTTTCCAAGATCGTAGTTCCGAGGCACCGTGCCGTCACAATTTGTCCTTTATCAAACTCCGATAAATCGTCAACTTTTCCCATTCTGATTCCAAACACTCTACTAACTGAAAGTCGGTCCTCGGGTTGTATATATACTGCTCTGTGAACTTCACCTGTGCCACTATTCGGTCTCCAGGACTGCTCGTTTCTCTACGCTGGGGGTGGTGATAATGTAATGACTCATTGGTGTATAAGCTTTAACATTTTGCTCCTGGATTAAAGAAAAATATTTTCATTTCACAGAATGAAGACTCACTAGTTAAATAATAAGATGGCAAAGTTTATCTTATTATTTATCTAGTCAGTCTTCATTCTGTGAGATGAAAAGTTCACTAAGTAAAACAAAAGATTCCATCCCCCAGCAGATGCATTGATTAATTATGGCTGAAACCGACAAACTGGGCTGTAAAATGAACGCTTGAAAACAAATGGTTTGTTTCTTTAAAAGTTTAAATTAAATTCCGTTTTCACTTTGCTGGCTTCAGCTATTAAAGCATGTGGTTTTTTATCTTTTTCGAGAAATGTTTACATAAACAAAAGTTTTCAGCTTCACGAAACCAAAACTAGCTGTTGGTGCCGTTCGTTGCTACAGAGGAGATGCAGAAGTTTGATGTATTTGTTAACATATTTGGTGTTCAAGGACTACTGTGTTTATACTGAAGTGTACAATAGGAAAAGTACTTGCATTTGTGACAAAAGTATCTAGTCAGGTCTAAAGCTCACACGTGAGAGGAATTTCTATGAGAAATGGCATGTCTCTCTGCATGACATTCCCTCTACCACTAAGGGTAGTTCTGTTCAGCTTAGCGCATTTGTTTCTCTACAGCAGTTTTTTTTTTTTAACTCGCGTGCCACACGAAAAAGGAAAGTAAAAATGCATGTGTTTATTATGAATATTGATTATTTCAGAGAGGTTTTGAATCCTCAAACTTAACTTCTGGAAAAAGAAACAATGCAGTTAGCATGGTTTTTATGTTACAAAGAAGTCCGAAGTAGGTACCTGATGTGCCTACATTTTTCGGTACTCTTTAAAAATGTCAGTTACATAATGTATCACAACAGAGGTCATAGTAGATTTAGGAATTCAAAGTTCACATATGCTGGGTACTTGGATACTCTTTTCTCCGTTTCGAAAATGTATTTTTTTTTCCCTTATAGAATTTTTTTTTTTGTAGGCAATATCTCATGGGCCAATTAAAAATGCTCTGCAGGCCATAGGTTGAAGACCTACGCTCGAAAAAAAGATTTATGCTGATTGAAAAAATGACTGAGAACGCTTGGTAAAATTCTGAAATGGGTTGGGCTGGGCCATAAACTGAAAATTATAAGCTAGGCCAAGCTTCTAAAGTTTGGGTGGCCTGGGATTTTCAAATTAAGGCCTGTGCAGACCTCTCCCAGATACTCCAAAGTGCAACAGATTCTCCCTAGTCTCTACAGAGATTGAAAATCTTAGTGACAGTATTACTCAACATTTATGTAAAGTTCATTCGTTTTCAAGTTTTTCACATTTATTAAACATTTTTGGGATTGTTTGTTGGGTGTTTTTAATATTGGGACATTTCGATATTTTGTTTGGACTGATTCATGCTGGCCAAAAAATTTTGGAACTGCCAGAAATTTTTGGTTTAGCGCAGATGAACATTTTCAGCAATTTTTGTAATTTAAAATTTTTCTAATAAATGTTATTTTTTATTTCTATTGTTAATTTTATTCTTACCATTCATATTTTTCTGATCATGTTCATCACTTTTAATATCTTCTGTAATAGTAAAAAAGTGCAAGTTTGTATTTCTTATGAATTGTTTATAATGAAATGCATGCTTCAAGTAATCTTGCGATGAGTTGCACTGCATGTATAAGAAATATACATTAAATTGGGAGTCTCTAGGTGGACATACTTTATCAGATTGATCATATATTTATTAATAAACTGTTTTAGAAGTTCTTTTCAAAAACATTAAAGCTACAGACATGCAGAATGCAACACTGAAAACTTTGTTTGGAACTATCTTTGGAGTCAAGTTTAACAAAAAATATTTTTCATCCAGTGAGAAACAATATTGACAGCTTCATAGAATAAAAGATAGAAAAAAAAATGTGGAAAAGTTCTAAGACAAAAACTAGAGTAACAAGAAGTTTTGGCTCCAGAACCACCCATCTTGTGGATATCTCTTCTGGCAATGGACAAGAAAAATTCTGCTATGTGAGCTCTTGAATCACTCTTTCGTGAGCAGCATGACATGTATTAGTGTCAAGCTGAACATGTGATTGATATTTTCATTCCTGTAATTCTATCCAATAGAACTTTTTAGCATGAATTCAAAGTTTGTCATTTTGCTAGTCACTATTATTACATGAAAAAAAAAATTTAATTATAGTTTAAGAATTTACTTGTAGCAAGAAATGTAAAAGACAAAGAATACTGTATATATATATATATATATATATACACTGTTTCTTTCTCTTTCACAAATATGATTTCACTGAAAAACCATTCAATGTATCGGTATGATAAATTCCCATTCTTCCCTAACTCCCTGTGTGCATGCAACTTATTGACGTGTGTGTAGATTATATAGCTATATCTAAGAGCATTTAAGTAACTGCAGAACCGTACAGTGCTTATGGACAATGATAATGGACGCATATAAAAAATTGGTCATCACTGTAATGTTCCGTATAATTACCTCTATTACCTGGCTCAAGGTTATAAGTATTTTGTATGTGCAGAAAATACTAAGGATTTTAAGGAGTGAAACCAAGAACAGCTTTGTAGAGTGTCGTAACTAATAATAATCAACAAATATCTCATGGAAAACTCAAACAGTAATTTTAGAATAACTTTATTTAGATTTAGCTCAATTATCCATGAATTAAGCTTGTTGCTGCATTACGTGGTAATTGTTAATGCAATTGTCGAAAAATAAATGCTATTCTTCTTAATCTTCTATTTCACACATTATAACTTATAAATAAGTCATAATGTAACATGTGAAACAGAAGATTAAGAAAAATAGCATTTATTCTTTGACAATAGTATCTAGAATAACATTTTACTCTCTCTGTGCTCTGGGTTAATTTGATTTTTTTCTAAAAAGGTCAGGTATTAGTGATAAGCTGCCCATTTTAACTTTGTGCCCCAATGAGAGTAATTGTAAGAAAGTAATACCAAATCCTGAAATAAAATGTCTGAATACTAATTGTTTTACTTACACATGCAATTAAAATGGAGTAACTCGAAGTTTTCTGTGCATAGTTCTCCTTAATTACCATCTGATATCTATTGAAAATAGGGTTAATAAATTTTGTGGACATCGAACCTCAGATAAGGATGTGCAGACATGGCTAAGCTGATCTCTTAGCACGCATGCGCGCACACACACACACACACACACACACACACACAACCCTCCCCTCCTCTCCCCCTGCCCACCTCTTCATGGTATAGGGTGAAAGATCTCAGTGAGTCCATCCAGAATGATTGCAGCGAGGAAGGGCTACCAATCTGAGGGCTACCATGTGCCTACTCAGCAAACCCGTCCAAAGGGGGGGGGTAATACCAAAAGTGTAAAATATGAACAATTTCCTGGGGGGGGTAAATACGAAAAGTGTAAAATATGAAGAATTCCTTCCTCGTCCGATTGGAAGATTTTCAGCATTTGCCAGCTACAACTCAACAAACTATATCTGAGCTGTGCCTACTCAGGAAACCTGTCGGGTGTGGGGGGAGTATATAAAACGTGTATAATATGGCACATGCGCTCAGATAATGTGTCGTCGTAGCTAGAAAATGCTGAAAGTCTCCCAATCAGACCAGAAATGCTTTATATTTTATGCTTTGGTACCCCACCTGCCAACAGGTTTGCTGAGTCAGAACATGCGCTCAGAAAATTTGCCGAGTTGTAGCTGGTAAATGCTGAGAATCTCCTGATCGGACGAGAAATTCTTCATATTTTACACATTTTGGTATCCTCCCCCTTGACGGGTTTGCCGAGCTTATAAATGCTGAAAATCTCCCGATCGGAAGAGAAATTTTTCATAATTTACACTGTTGGTACCACCCCCCGCCCACAGTTTTGCTGAGTAGGCACATGCCCTCAGATAATGTGCCGAGTTGTACGTAGCTTGTAAATGCTGAAAATCTCCCGATCGGACCAGAAATGCTTTATAATTTACACTTTGCCCCCCCCCCCCCCGCGACAGGTTTGCTGTTGCAGACTTGTAGTTTGATAACCCTGAAATCTTTTGTTGAGATGTAGATCATAAACATTTGTTATAAATAAATACATTAATTATCACAATTAAGAAAAGACGAAATTACGGAAACTTTATATGACTCAGATTACCAACCTCTGGGGGTCGTGGGCACAAAGCGGTCAAAAACGTAATTTTTATACGGCCTCTTAAAAATTTTGTGGCCAGTTCTCCTACACCCGTATTATGGCCAAGCCGAGACCAACCCACCGTTCTTTTAAGTGATTCTGCTATTAGTTACTTTACTCGTTCGTTAGTCGTTACTGGTGCACAGATTCACGGAAGTGAAATAACAGGTCCTAAACTGTGATTCCAATCTCAGTTAAAAATCACTGGTACTTTTGAGTAGCAGTCGCAGTTAGTGCCGTGATCACGAAGTAACAGTTAAGCTCATCCTACCACATGCATTCATTGTTTATGGATAAAGTTAATTTTAAGATATTACCATGCAAGACAAGATGACTGGAGAATCTTCCTACATGCCAGTATCTTACAACATGCCAGTATCTTACAACAGAATATCTTCAACTATGGTTGAATATTATAAGGATGCTATTTTGTTCTTCTCAAGATGACCTATTTTATTATTCCATTGCTGGAGTAGTACAGAAGGACTGTGGAAATCAGTTTTTCCCTTTACTAGCTGTGATTACTAGTACTGAAAATTCCCAGTAGCAAATTTGGCTCCTTTGTAGCAACTAGCGGTATGGTTATATATTAGTCAAATGTCTTTGAAATGTGAAGTTAAATGTGTATTATTTGAATTAGTTCCTAAATACAACAAGTTAGTAAAATCATGCAATGCATTGATTATGATACGCTTTCCAACATACCAGACATTATTACTCAAGTTATGTGGATGATGGCTGTGAAATAAATCTCGCTCCTGTGTCCTGACCTTTGACCCCATTTCGATGATGTTCAACAGAACCAGTTCACTATACCTCCGGAACAACATGATAAAGTTTTGTTGCAATAGAAGCAGTTTTACGCAAGTTATGAGAATAATGGCTGTGGAATAAATCTTACTTTTGTGCAATGACCTTTGACCCCATTTCGTTGATATTCAACAGAAACGGTTCACTCTACCTCCGGAACAACATGATAAAGTTTTGTTGCAATCCAAGCATTTTAGGTAAGTTATGATGCACAAGGGCAATGGAATGGATCCCGCTTTTATGTCCTGACCTTTGACCCCATTTCTCCCATTTTCAATAGGGTTCATCCCCATGTGGTTCCTTACCACATACTAAAATTTCATCGAAATAAAACCATTTTTACGCAAGTTATGGCGCATAAGGGCAATGGAATATATCCCGCTCTTATGCTCTGCCTGACCTTTGACCCCATTTCGCCCATTTTCAATAGGGCTCGTGCCCATGTGGTTCCCTACCACATACTAAAATGTCATCGAAATCGAACCATTTTTACGCAAGTTATGATGCATAAGAGCAATCGAATGGATCCCACTCCTATGTCCTGACCTTTTGACCCCATTTAGTTCATTTTAAATAGGGTTCCTTCCCAGGTGGTCCCCTACCACATACTAAAATTTCATCAAAATCGAACCTTTTTAACGTTAGTTATGACGCATAACAGTAGTGGAATAGATCCCGCTCCTATGTACTGACCTTTAACCCCATTTCATTCACTTTAAATAGGGTTCCTTCCCAGGTGATCCCCTACCAGATACTAAAATTTCATCGAAATCGAACGTTTGTTACGCGAGTTATGGTGCGGACAGACATACGCACACAACGCGTGACGTGATGAGGCTGATGGCGTGGCCGCGCGCCAACATTCTCAAACGCGAAATTGTGATGTCATAAGATTTCTAAGCATTAGTAACATTAATCGAACGACGCCATGACACTAAAAACGTTATAATTCAGGGTGGTTATTTAACCCACTAAACGAATTCTCCTAAAGTCGAGATCAAGCTAAATCGATTTCTAGTACCAGAAAACGGTATAGGTTAACGACTTTCATCAAAATTCTTAGAGCCGTTTTTGAAATTAAAATGTACATACATACATACATACAAGAATTGCTACTTTAAGGTGGACGTCAAGTAATTTTGCTTCCTGTACTTCCAGTGGAAAAACTTCTGTACACATTTTCTTCACGATTAATGCGCTCCCAAGGTTGAAAATTTTAACATCGATTAAAATAGCTTCATTTCATAACTTGGAATACTTAACATTTTCTAAACCATAACCATAATAATATTTTCTAAACCATAACCGTAATTATGCAATCCAACATTTATTTGTCCACTGACGTCACCAAAGGACAGGTTGCGCCATCTTTTTCTGGTTTCAACACCACCAAAGGAAACGTTATTGTTTCTTAATATAATTATGCTTATGTTTTAGAAAATGTTAAGTATTCCAAGTTATAGTATGACGTTATTTTAATCAATGTTCAAATTTCCATCCTTGGGAACACACTAATTGTGAAGGAAATGTGTACAAAAGGTTTTCCATTGGAAATATCGAAGCAAAATTACTTGACGTCCACCTTAATGGTGTGGGATAAGGGCGATGGAATGGATCCCGATCCTATGTCCTGGCCTTTGACTCCATTTGTCCTCTTTTCAATAGGGTTCCTCTCCAGGTGGTCCCTTACCACATACTAAAATTTCATCGAAATCGAACCATTTTTACACACCTTATGACGCATAAGGGCAATGGAATGGATCCCGCTCCTACGTCGTGACCTTTGACCCTATTTGTCCCATTTTCAATAGGGTTCGTCCCCAGGTGGTCCCCTACCACATACTAAAATTTTATTGAAATCGAACCATATTTATGCAAGTTTTGACGCATAAGGGCAATTGAATGGATCCCGCTCTTATGTCGTGACCTTTGACCCCATTTCACCCATTTTCAATAGGGTTCGTTCCCAGGTGGTCCCCTACCACATACTAAAAGTTCATCGAAATCAGACCATTTTTATGTGAGTTATCGTGCCAACAGACGGACGGACAGAAAAAGCTAGAGCATATACGCTTCTTCAACCTACGGTTGGAAAGCGTAAAAAAATGCCAAACATGAAGCGAAAACCTTTCTTTGGAGTGTTGTTAAAAGAAATGTTGAACATTTTAAACTTTTGTTTCAATTCGAAATATGAACAGTAAAAAAATTAAAAGATTTATCCATCATGAGTATAAAGTCAAGCATTAATGCTATGTGTGGACTTCTTAACTTATCTTCTTATATATGGTTTCCCATCCCAGATATCTCACTTTGTCGCCAAACCATTTCACTACAGCAGATCACAGATTGAAATCTTCTTTTAGGCCTTCAAATCAGAACATGTAGTTTCAGACTATTTCACCAGTCACACTGAAATTTTTCGTGAAACTGAAACCCACATTACAACACGATGGGGGGGGGGGGTTAAATAGCAGAGTTATTTCCACCAGACCAAGCACATTTTTATATTCTTTGTACTTTTTTTTAGAAAGACCTCTCTCCAAGAGTAACTGAACCCCTTTGTAATGCCATTTTTATTATTACCGTGAGTGTGTTAATAAGGCTGCCCCGGTGGCACAGTGGTCTAAGCGATGGCCTCTGATCATTCATCTGAAAGGGGTCCGGGTTCGAATCCCAGTGAGGCATGGATGTTGTGTTTGTCTTACGGCACTGGCTGTCTCCCTTCCCTGGAACCAGTGACCCTAAATTAGGAACGGGCGACTGCTTATAGTCCATTGAGTTGCTCACGGTGGTCGTTAAACCTCCAATAAAAAAAAAAGTGTTAACAAGTATGCAATGTACGCATAATGAATAACTGAAGGTAGTTGGAATAGCACATTTGTTACGTTGAGGGAAAAATGAAAAACACAGACTTTTGACACCGGTTTGGGTCTTGATCATCTCTAAACATTTGGAGTGAGACTGGTTGCCAGATTTGGATATTCAAGTGCTTCATTATGGTTGTTGCTAAATGATGGAAATAAAATAAGGACTATCAATATCACAGTTTGAACGAGGTAGATATTTCAGTGTTCTCACAAAAATGTATAACACCAGTATTCTTCCAGAGAGGCACAGCTGATGTATTTGAGATAGTCAATAATGCCAAGGAACAATTAGGCCTACCTTGGGTATAACATCCTTTATATGCTCAGCCAGGCACTTAGTAATGCTGTGAAAGTGCTGCCAATATAAGTTTTTATAATTGATACAACTGGTAGGGGTAGATTGATCAAAAAATGAGTACATCCAGCATACTGAAACTGTCCATTGAACTCTGGATAAACAGAGTAGTCGAGTTCTTGACTTTAAACACTTTTTGTGAATTTTTCCACCAAGTCGCGAGGGAATTTATTGTGAGCAACAATGGTTTTAACATTATTGTATTCAAGAGTAAGAGATGCAGAGCTCTTGCAGTTAATGTTAAGATGCGTAATAAAAGAAGTGAGCACAGACAACTTGTAGGCAACAAAAGTGTGTGAAGGGTTTTATGTATTGGTAGCAGCAGTTGATTCACAAAAGGTATTGGGTTGGTGCGAATGAAATGTCTGGCAAAAAGGACCAGCACACGTGGACGATGAGAATGGAAAAGTAGGATAACTTACCTAAGCAAAATAATCCCCCTTGGCATCGACACATAGTTGCCATCTGTCCGGCTAAGCCATGATCCCGGAACGAAAAAGTCTGGTGGCTGGGACCCAAAGAAGCCATCAACTCCACGTTGAACCTCGTTGGCTGTCCTGAAATGTTTCCCGGACAGGAAGTGATCCAGGCGGCGAAACAGATGATGGTCTGTCAGAGACAAGTCTGGGGAATAGGCAGGTTGAGGCAGTGCTTCATAGGCCAAAGCACTTGGTGTCAGCATTGTTCATTGTGCGACATGAGGGCGAGCGTTGTCCTGGAGCAGAAGAACACCCTGTCTGTTGACCAAAGCTGGTTGTTTTTTGCAGCAGTTTCTGGTGCATCTGGTGTAATTCAGCACAATAACGTTCTGCAGTGATGGTTTGGCCTCTTGTCAACAAACTCCGATGAATTATCCCGGCTGTGGACCACCAGACAAGTAGCATCATCTTGGTGTGTAGGGGTGGCTTAGGATGCCATCCAGCAGGCTGTGCCTTACTTAACCATTGTGCAGATAATTTCCGATTATCATAGAGGACACACTTCTTGTTGCAGGTGATGATTCGAAGCAGTAGAGGTTCCTGTTTATTATTGGCAATCAGCGACGTGCAGACTTCCAAATGCCTAGTCTTGCTGGCAGTTGTCAACTCATGCGACAGCCACATATCTAGCTTTTTGACCTTACCCAGTGCAGCCAGACGCCAAACAACTGTCTTGTGGTGGACACCTACCTCTGCTGCTATCTCATGACACGTTTTCCGAGGGTTCGCTTCAATCACACGTGACAGAACATCATCAGAAACCGAAACAGGTAAGTCACCACTTGCTTCATTTTGTAGGTTCGTATCTCTGCTCTGAAACTTCACAAACCATCGCCGAATGGTTCGTTTGTTGGCTGTATTCTCCCCAAACCCTTTGTTAATGTTTCGGTATCAGTGGACTTTAACTTACTAAACTTCTCCCTTACTTTGCTCCTTTATTTCCTAACGGAATCTTCCAAAAGTGGCATGGATACAAACTTCAGAACAGAGGAATGAAGCATCACACAAAAAAAATTGGAATAGAAAGCTTTTTTATCTCATTTTAGCACTCCAAAGTAAACTCGCTCTCAACAGCAGCGAACTGTCCGTAAGTTGCTTTCACCGCACAACCTGCCTAGTGGCGTCTGCTAGGAAGAACGGTGTCACGGAAAGGGGAGTAAAATGACGAAACTTCCTGTGACAGCGAAGCTCCCTGGCTGCTCGGTCGCGTTAAATAAGTAGGTTTTTCTCGCGAAAATGTTGTTCCGGAAAGGAAGCAACATCGTGTGACGTGTTTCCTTGTCTGATCGCGGCGGTGCGTTTAGTTTTCATGATACTCTTCCTGTCTGTTTCGAGACTATCATTTTCCCTCACGATGACAAAGCATTAAACAGCAATAAATACATTTGTGCTTTATCGATAAACACATTTGTGTACGGGTGTGTATTCATTTACTCATTTTATTTCTGAGTTATCAGCACGTGTGCCCTTAATTAATTGTTAGAATAATAAAAACCACACGTTGAAACCCTAAAGTTGCGTACTTTTTTTTTTTTTTTTTTTTTATTGAATGACTTTACTAAATTAAATACGAGTGGGTCTCAGCAGCACCGATGCCAAATGTGACAGCGCACTATTAGCGTAAATTATATTTATATTGTATTCGTCTACTTAGAAGAAATTTTTAATCTCTCTAAAAATGGGGGTTCAAGGATTGGGCCCTGTAGGACAGTGTATAAATGAGGCCCTGCCTAAAGCTACAACTGAACATAAAAAAAAAAAAAAAAACATTCATTTCTCAAGGATGACGGGCAAAGTGAAGGGTCCCCTAAATTACTGATGCTCTGCTCGGGGCCCTGGTAACTCCAAATATTTCACTGAACAGCACAAATGTCGAATGTGACAATCCACTATTAGCCTAAATTATACTTATATTTGTTCGTTTACTTAGAAGTAATTTTTAACTTCTTCGAAAACGGGGGCTCAGGGATTGGGCCCTGTATGTTCTTTATGATGCTTTTCGTGTGTGTTTGTGTCGTTGGCTGTACGGAATACATTCGTCGCGATATTAGTAACTTGACGTGTCATGTAAACTTTATGAATTGAATAACGTTCGCCTTCCCGGTGGCACAGTGGTCTAAGCGTTGGCTTGTGATCATTCGTCCGGGTTCGAATCCCGTGAGACATGGATGTTGTGTTTGTCTTACGGCACTGGCTCTTTCCCTTCCCTGGAACCAGTGGCCCTAAATTAGGGATGGGCGACTGCTTATAGCCCACTGAGTTAATTTATTATTATTTTTGCAGAACGACTTTGTTGTTATGAAATCGCAAAGTATCCAGCTTTCTAAACCATTAAAAGATCAGATTTCTGCCGTGTGAACGGTGAAACTAATTGGATTGCTAACATGCCCTGAAGACTAAGCATCTCATGTGTTTCACAATAGCTTTCTGTCGGAAGAAACCTTTGTATAACTTACCGACAGGCAAGGCATATTTTTGTAATCCTCCCGCACAGGCGGTGGAGGACAAACGTTTTGTTACAGAGCGGTTTTAAGCCCCAACATGTGGCATATATGTGTGACTAAGGATTAACTTCTGGAGTGCCTGCTGTAAAAAGAAACATTTACAGCGTGGTGCAGTGGTCTAAGGCGCTGGCCTCTGATTATTCGTCCGTAAGGGGTCCGGGTTCGAATCCCGGTCGCGAGTGGATGGTGTGTTTGTCTTACAGCACTGGCTCTCTCCCTTCCCTGGAACCAATGACCCTAAATTAAGGATGGGTGACTGCTTATAGCCCATTGAGTTGCTCTTGGTGGTCGTTAAACCTCCAATAAAAAAAATAAAAAAAAACATTTACAGCAGGCTCTGTGCTTTTGGAGGACGGGAACAACAACTAACATCCGGTCAACAGATTAAACCGGCAAGTAGCCACACAAACTTCACAGGGGCCGTACATTTTCTTTTTTTTTTTCTTTTTTTTTTTTTTTGCCACATCACCTTTCTAACGGAATTATTGTGAAAATCTGACATGCGCAACAAAATAGGCTACTATTGTCACTTGAAAATGAAAATTGAATTGGAAACTCCATCGACGTAAGTATTAATTGAATCCAGGTAAAAAAGTCCGAGACTGTTGATAAACGCGGAAAAAAGTCCGAGATGGGCGTTTTGATTGTCATCATGGGCATACTAATAAGTCGATTTGACATACTGTTTGAATGTTGGGTGGTGGGAGTCGGGGGGACATACTTTCATTTACCTAGTGTGGTGGGCGGGCAGGAAAACAGCCACACAGGAAAACTGCCACACGTTTTTCATTAAGGGGCTGGGCATAAATTGCTGTTCCTCCGAGGAACACTTTGAATGTGTGGCTGTTTTCGAAGTTTCCAAATTATGTGTGGCTCTTTTCCAAGGTGCCTAACGACGGGAAGGATCTCTTTTGTTTGTCTGAATTTTCATGCCGGTTCATACTTCGGGCGACAAGCCACAGAAGTTCAAGGGACGTGGGGTAAGGATTGCTGTTTCATGGCCTATACTGAGAATTGAATTGAATTGGGAACTCCAAACAAATTTCGGGAAAACGTTCTATGTAAGCCAAGCGAGAATTGTTGTGTTCAGAAAGGACCCTAAGGTGGGATTTTTTAATAACGCTGCACTTATACTTATAGGCACTAAATATTTACATAACATGTCAAGTTTGTAATATTTTTCTAGAGGCCATCGCTCAGACCACTGCGCCACCGGGGCAGCCCACGTTTTTCAGTCGGGGACCATGCACAAATTGCATTTGACACAAAATATAAAACGTGGGGGAGATTTCCGGGTCATCATTTCCATTTCCACGCTGTTTAAAACAAGATGCAGCCAAACAACTTGGGTGTAGGAAAACTGGCCACAAAATTTTAAGGGGCCGTATAAAAATTGCGTTTTTGACCGCTTCATGCCCATGACCCCCAGAGATTGGTTATCTGAGTCATATAAAGTTTCCGTAATTTCGTCTTTTCTTAATTGCAATAATTAATGTAATTCTTTATAAAAAAAAATGTTTATGATCTACATCTTAGCAAAGGATTTCAAGATTTTCAAACTTCAAGTCTGCAAATTATCTCTCAGGAAAGCCTTCGGGGGGGGGGGGGGTAACAAAAGTGCAAAATATAAAGCATTTATGTTCCGATCGGGAGTTTTCAGCATTTACAAGCTACGTACAACTCGACACATGAGGGCATGACGTGCCTACTCAGAAAACCTATGGGGAGGGGGATGGGTCATACCAAAAGTGTAAAATATGAAGAATTTCTCGTCCGATCGGGAGATTTTCAGCATTTACAAGCTACAAGTCGACACATTATCTGAGGGCATGTGCTAATGCAGCAAACCTGTGTGTGTGCGTAAGGGGTGGGGGAGCTTAATACTGAAAATATAAAAAATTTGTAGCCCAGCCGGGAGATTTTCAGCATTTACAAACTACAACTTAAATTTTTTTCGGATAGGTGCAAACTCAGGAAACCTATCGGGGGTGGATTATGGCCCGACAGCGAGTTTCCTGAGGCAGCACATGCCCTCAGATAATGTGTCGAGTTGTAGATTGTAAATGCTGGAAATTTTCTAATCGGACGAAATCCTTCATATTTTACAGTTTGGGTATTAACCCCCTCACCCCACCCCGACAAGTTTCCTGGGTTTTCACATACCCGCAAGAAATTTGTTTAGCTGTAATTTGTAGACTTTGAAAAATATCGTAAATAAGAAAATACGAAACTGCGGAAATGTTATGGTGTCATATAACCAATCTCTGTCTTACGGCACTGGCTCTCTCCCTTCCCTGGAACAAGTGACCCTAAATTAGGGACGATCGACTGCTTATAGCCCATTGAGTTGCTCACGGTGGTCGTTAAACCTCCAATCAAAAAAAAAAAAAAAAAAAAAAAAATCTCGGGAGACGTAACCACGGAGCAGTGCAGAGCCCAATTTTTATACGGCCCCTTAAAACTTTCGGGGCCAGTTCTCTGGTGGCCACTTGTCCTACACCAGCAAAACACATACAAATTGCGCGGAATATGGAAATACCACCCCCGGAAATTTCCCCACACTGTCAATCTGCTACTTCATTTGTAAGTCCGTTTTTTGCTATAAACACTGGTGAATATTGAAATGTCAATCCCCGGAAATTCCCCCACCTCATCCTGCTAATTATAAGACCGTTTCTTACTGTAAACTGCGGTGAAAGTAGAAATGCCAACCCCGGAAATTTCCTGCACCCCGTCCTGCTAATTGTAAACCGATTTTTTTTATAAACTGTGGATCTTCTGCTGGAACTTGGGAGATTATACTTTCTACCTCAGATATTAACTGTTTGATTTTAGGCTTCGACGGAGGGCAATATTTTGGCCCATGCTCCAAAACTCTCACTTGTTCATCCGTCATTCTTACTGTCGATTCCTTTATGAAGTCGACTTTGTAGTTATTAGTTCTAATCTGAGTTTATCGAAGATCGATTTTAAGGTTTATTATAAACCGGCCGCTGTACCGAACCTAGTCCCTCCTGATTCGCCCCGGTGACGCAGTGGTCTAAGCGATGGCCTCTGATCATTCGTCCGAACGGGGTCCGGGTTCGAATCCCGGTGAGGCATGGATGTTGTGTTTGTCTTACGGCACTGGCTCTCTCCCTTCCCTGGAACCAGTGACCCTAAATTAGGGACGGGCGACTGCTTATAGCCCATTGAGTTGCTCACGGTGGTCGTTAAACCTCAAAAACAACAAACAACCTGATTCGCCCTACCCAAAAGAGAAAAAACTCTGCGTATAGAGCGCCTAAGGTATGCAAACCCGACTCGATAAATAATAAAGAAATTGATAATATTTATAGCAAAGGTTTAAAGGCTGGATATAAGAAGGAAGACATAGACAGAGTACATAGGACTGTAAGAAATCGTATAATGTCAGCGGACAAGAGGTGACCCGCTGTCACGCGCAATAGCACTTCATACTATAATGACTGCCTGACGGGCGATGGGGCGGTCGTGAACTAAACCAGGATCCGTTTACTCACCAGAGTGTAGCCACACACGGATCCGTCGATCGTCAGCACCCAGACAGAAACTGTATTCATCACTAAAGACAACAGTAGTCCTTTCATGACCTTAGTACGCATGACTTTCACACCAAGCCAGATGAGCGCTGCGATGACTAGCCGTCAATTGCAGTCGACCTAACAGTTGCCTACTGCGCAGGTTTGCCACATGTAGCCTTCGGTTTACAATTTGGGCCGTTGTAGCGACGTCCATGGCCGATGACACAGCACGTCGAATATCAGCTGCAATGCTTTTAGATGACGCACGAGCGTGTTGAACAATCCGCTTGTCCAGGCGTGCTGGCGTTTGTTGGACTGAACCACTGTCGCTCCGACGCTCTACGAACCTTCCTGTAGCCACTGGTGCCTACAGCGTCCAACTGTTCGTGCATTCCGTTGCACATGTTGTGCCATACGACGTGTAGACCAGCCCGCTTCACACAAGCCTACAATTTTTCTCTCTGAAACGCATCCAAATGGCGATAAACCTGCCGATGGCGTGTAACCGGTATTTTTGGCCTTCCCTGAACAGCTTCCCAGCACAAACAACAAATCTGAGACGTCTGCGGGACTTCCACCTGCGACTACACATTACTACCCCTGTTGCTGCTTGCACTTTTGTTTCAAGAACGTGTGACGTCATCGGCTCCAGTTTAACATCATTTGCATATCTCGAATAGGTAAACCCGCCCTGCGATTTGCATGTTTGTAGCACACTTCCTTCTGGGTGGGGCACTTTCTATGTCTAGCAGTATATAACGTCTGCCAAAATACTTTGCGAGTCTTTCAACACATAACTTATGTTCTTTTAAAAATTTGGTACTTTATTTTTAAAAAGTTACTACCTTTTATTAACAATAGTTGCGTTTATCATCAGTTTTTAGTTTTTGTTGATAGATGGTGCTGAAAGGTAAGCATGATTATCAACGTTTAAAAACCTTTTTAAAATTTTCACGATTTCAACACACACACGTCAACTGTATACCTACGTTTAAAACACTTTCCAAAACTACAATCCGATTTTTGGCATCAATGTGACAAAGATGGTAAGTCAGATAATATCCAAAAACTTTAAAATTTTCATCATCCTGAAGCAGGACTCGAACCCGCGTTTCCCAGATAGCGCCCGGGTATGCTAACCACTACACAACCCAGAGCCGCCAAGTTTCAAGTTTCCGATCAATTTGAATATAACCATCACAGGATTCGCTAGAATGCCAAAAATCGGTTTGTCACCTTCAAAATTTGTATTATATGGCGTAATCCCGTATTTCTTTCATGATTTACAACACTACAGTTTCAAGGTATGCCTGTTAACCATAAATCAACGTTGAAAAAAACACTTTACACCATCCGTGAACCAATAATCAACTATCCAAACCAAATTTCAACCACGAGAAAACCTTACTGTGCTATATGGGCTGGTGTTTGCGCAAATGTCGAATTGAACTGAACTGTTTGCCAGATGCAATTGAAAAATCGACGGATGTAGTTATTCTTATTCACAGTGACACCTAAGAAAACATACAAGTTTGTTAGATTATGAACAGAATGAAGGCTGGTTCGTTTGAAGAATCCTCTGAGTGATGTTCGATTTGTAATGTATGGCTATTACAGTAATGTTTCCGGTTATTTTATTCATTCTGCGTTATTTTCTTAAATAGTAAGCAGTCGCGTAAGGTGACCTAAAATTTTTCCGGGGCAAAATATTTTTTAAATTCCTCTCAACCTTCTCCCCTATTATGAAATATAATTTCAGTGGATTGTGAGATTTCCAAACGCCACCTGCTGAAATCATACTTAACCACATAGAATGAGGTAGACATTTTATTTACACACTCTACATAAAAAAAATTGTTGCACCCAGAAGGAAGCAACCGACAGGAATGAAACTTGGTGAGTATGTTTGACATCGTGAGACATGCAAATGATTCAAGTATCACGCTCGGCCGCACATGTGATGCAAGCAAAGAGGGGTCGTAGCGCTGTGCTTGACCAGCTATATAAGGTCGTCCCGTTGTGCATGCTTGCCATTCTGACTCGTGCTGTTGTGTTGGTTGCATCATTTGCACGTAAAGTATGCCTCGGAGAAAAGTTCGGAACCAATTCCAGCAGTCGGAGGAATTCGAAAAGGGCCTTATCGTCAGGCTCAGGGAAGCGGGATGGTCTTGTCGCTGTATTGCGGGCCATACTGGTCGTGCGGATATTACCCTTGCGGCAGTGGACAGAACAAGGCACGCAGCAGTGACAGGAAGGGTCTGGGAGACCAGATGAATCACGGAGATGACCAACGGGTTGTCTGACATGCGCAGAGTGACTCAACGGCTACTATTGCGGATATACAGCGAGCAGTGGTGCCCTCCATGCATCGTCCGATAAGTGCCAGCACCATCGGCAGAGGCTGCACGACGTAGGATTACACACACGCAGACCGTTACGACGTCTGCCTTTAACACCGTTGCATCGCCGCCAAAGACTGCAATGGAGTCTTGCCGGACTGTCATGGAACCACTCAGACTGGCAGCGGCTGATCTTCAGTGACGAGTCCCGCTCTGATCTTGGAGGAGACAACCAACGAATCCGTGTGTGAAGGCACCGTGGTCAGCGCAAGGATGAGCGGTTTGTTGTCAAGCGTTACACGTCCAGGAGGCCTGGTGTCATGGTGTGGGGTGCAATAATTTCCGATGCCAAACAACCTTTGGTACTTTGACAGCCCAACGTTACGTTAATGATGTCCTGCAACCAGTGGCCCTACATTTCCTGAACGCTCTCTCCGGTGCGACTTTCCAACAGGACAATGCTCGTCCGCATACTGCAGCTGTCTCGAGAGCTTGCCTTCAAGGCACTGACACTCTGCCATGGCCAGCCTCATCGCCAGACCTATCGTCGATTGAAAATGTGTGGGATGCTATTGGACGCGCTATCCACACTCCACCCCTACCACACAATCGGCACGAACTACGTGAGAAGATTCAAGCTGCATGGGATGGCTTATCGCAGGATACCATTAGGAACCTGTGCAACTCCATGCCGAGACGTCTGACACGCTGTGTCAGCAAACATGGCGGCCCAATGCCATACTGAGAGACACTACTTATTGGCGTATAGCTCAATAAATATTGCCCATATCGGTCTCAATGCCTAATCATTAATTGTTCCTGGTAACATTTACCTTCTTCCCGAATAGCATTGCAACCCAACACGTCCTTACGGGTTCAACTTTTTTTTGACATAGAGTGTTTATATGCAGTGCTGTATGACAAAAGTTTAGGTTTTAGACCTACCTAACTTATAAAGGAACTGAGTGCCGAGGCAAGTGATCTCCAATCTCTGGAGACAGTTCCAAGAAACCGGAACAATAACCAGATACCGGGACAAGGGCGCCCACCCCACAACCAGTCAAGAAGACCATCAGTATTGCCGTCCGGGTTGCGTATTTCACAAGTAAATGTACGGAATTGCAATTAATAATATTTCCACCACGCGATTGGTTCAGAGCTACTTTGGAGATTGCGAGTAGGCGGGGCCTATGAGGAGAGTCATGTGATGGATACTTGTAGGCTTTGCTGCACTCGCCATAAGCCATTTTAATGTTCGGGTCACGGCGTATGGTTCGTCGGGTGTTTTCTTTGCGACAATGGTTACCTTCAGTTGTTTTACCCGTACAGTCGGAATGCGACAGGAGGTAAATAGAGAATGTACTTTATTGGTAAACGAACTTTTGAGTTTTTATATCAACATGACTTCATCGACTTGTGACTTATCTTCTGAAGCACCTTCACTCTATATAGTTCTCACAGGGCCGAGAGATGCCAGCGCTCACTTTTCCTATAGCTCCGGATTAGTACTGATGTGTTTTGTATGGAGAACCCACTAGTTGTTTAACGTTTTTTTTTTTTTATTTTCGGGGAGAAGGGGGATTGAAATGCTTAATTGAAGGCATTTTTGATGAAGTTTGGAGGGACAAAAATATGAGGAATTTCCTAAATATTAGAAAAATATGTATATGAAAGATCACTTACTATTTTATGAGACACGATATATGGCAAACAACATTCTGGAATATTTATTCAAACTGAGCTGTTTTATTTCAACAGAACACTGTTTTGAGGTCTTACTTCGTATCATTAGGTAGTTCTTTGCTAATACAAAATCACTATTTGATTTTTTTTTCTAGCTAGACCTCTTCACATTCATGAGGAAAAAAACTTTATCGTCCGAATAAATATTTCGGTGTGGAGACATACTTTTCATTGTTAAAGGTCCTTTCAAGGGTAATAGAAAGGACCTTTAAAAGGGTACTTTTTAGTATCCTTATATACGCACTTTCACACAGCACAAATCGTGATGGGTACTAGGTTAACATGCTGCCATCTATTGGCTGATATGGAGTATGGTAGCTGTTTATTGAAGTCGTCCTCAATTTTTATATTAAGATATATTTCGACTTCTATTCATCTGAGAAATTGTAGATATTCCTTATGATATTGTGCACAAAATTACTTTACCGTATTATTCAATATGATCATTTGTCACATATGTTAATTAACCTCACAGGGAATTTCTTAGGAAGCAGAACTTCCCACGATAAAACTTTGCGCGATATAATTCAATATGGTCATTTGTCACATATGTTAAGTAACCTCACAATGCATTTCTTAGCAAGCAGAACTTCCCCCAATAAAAGACAGTGTTCCTGTCACGTGACTCTCCACATATACCCCAAAATCTCCAAAGTAGCTCTGAACCAATCATGTGGCGGAAATGGCATTAATCGCAATTCCGTACATTCACTTAGGAAATACGCGTTCGTGTTGCGCGGCGGTCTAAAGGCTGGATTATGATCATTCATTCGAGATGAGCCCGGGTTCGAATCCCGGTTAGCATGGATGCTGTGTTTGTCTTACGGCACTGGCTGGCTCCTTTCTCTGCGACCAGTAACTCTAAATTAGGGACGGAAGACTGCTTATAGCCCATTTAGTTGCTCACGGTGGTCGTTAAACCTGTGCCCATGTGCTCTGGCGTTTTGTGTTTCCCAGTGCGTTGTTCTTGTTCCTGGTTCCTGGCTTTTATTGTGCAGTGTTCATGAATGTTCCGTGCATCTAATTATCCCGGAAAGTTGTCCGGTAAGCTTTTATTTTTGTTATAGTGAAGTGTTTAATTTCATGAAAGTGCTAACGCGATCGTTAGTAAAGAGCTGCAGCTGAGTTTTGCATGTGTTGAGCCCTTATTTCTTCCACAAGCTTCTTACTGCATTTACTTGTTTAGCGGAGCTTCCTTTCTGTGGTTTTCCACCATAACTGCTTCTTGTGTGGGCTTCAAAGTGCTTCAGTGTGATAGAATTATCCTTAATATTGTTTGTTTACATTTGCTGTGAGACTTATCAGCTGCATGGTTGATTCGCCTGATCAGCAAGATGCTGCCCAGCTAGCGGGCATCCGCTCGCTGCCTGTTAAGCGTAAAGCGCCTTCCTCACTGCCTTCCCCTCACCATGTAGATATTGCTCGCACGGATTCTACGACGGATCTCATGGATACTTCTGCTAATGAGTTGATTTCATCCGATGGTGCTGTTTCATCATCCTCTACTCTCATTCCTGATCAGCTTGGTATTGCTTCGGTGCCTTCTTCGCAACCAACTTCGGTTAATGCCTTTAGTGATTATGCCCCCGCTACGTCTGGGTGTCGACGTACTGCCCTTATGTCTAATGCTGGGCTTTGATGTGGATTCTCGTCTTTCCTTCTCCCGAGCTAAGGATGTTATCCGTGTGATTCTTCCTGAGGACTATTCTCAAGGTAAGGATCTTTAGCTGTGTCAGCATTTAGGGCTTTGTATTTGAGGCGCTTCCTAACACTCACCTTAAGTTATACTTCTGAGCATTAAAAGGCATCCTTCCTATGGGCGCAATTACTGATATGGCACGGTAACCACGGTCTGTGGTTGTTTACCTTGCTAAGATAGAGTATGTTGATTGTGTTAAATCAACGGTCATTGCTGTCCGTGATTCTACTCTGTTTGGTGTGCCCTTATTGCAGAGTCCTGTGCTGGTTACTTTGTATCCAGTAGCTCCCGAGATCTCTGACTTACTGCTCCGGAGTGCACTTTCACAGTGCTGTCGAGTTGTTGGCCCCATCATTTCTCTTTCAGCTGCACGTACTGACCAGGATGATAAGGGAATTTTGGGCCTCAACAGACAAGCACGCATAGTGTTTTCATCAGAAGATGCTGCATCAGATTGCCCTTCATTTCTTGAGTTCATTATTGGCAGTCAGCGATTTCGCATGGACGTCCTTACAGCTCTGCAATGCTTCCAGTGTTAAGGCCCTGGTCATGGTCGTTCCAGGTGTCCTCACCGTTTATCTGTTCCACCTCCTGTTCCCTCGCAACTTCTTACTGGTTCTCGATCTTCAGATACTCAAACTTCAGCTTCATAGCTCTCTACGTCGATTCCTCTTAGTGCTGCAGATCCCTCGCCAAATGATACGTCTGTTGCAGTACTTCCTGCTTCTCCAACCAGTGTTTCTTTAGCCTGGTATAATGTTCCAGCGAAGTCGTGCCTCTCCATGTCAGTGCATATTGTTTCTCTTTCTCCCCTTGCTAGTTCTGTGCCAGCCAGCGCTCAACCATTTCCCTCACCTTCAGCTAGTGCGGTCCAGTATTCATCTACAGTGTCTCCACTTGTTCCAGCTTTTGGATCTTCATCTGCTACTCCCGAGGCTGTGGGGATTCTTTCTCTTATCGGACTCGCTCCCGGAGTTTCTGGCTTGCCAGAAGCTCCGAATCCTCTTTCCTTACCACCACTTGCAGCAGAACTCCCCACAGCTGACTTTATCCTTCTCCTTAGTGCCGTTTTCCGTCTGTGTTAGCAGGATCTTGTTGGTAGCCCTCACTCTTTTGAAGATCCTGAGGTCCGTAACGAAACCTGGGCTAACTTCGTAATAAGACGATATTGGAGGGTTCATCTACGTTTGCGACCTTTGTTATCTCGATGATGAAGATTATGAATTTTTCAATGATATTGACAAAGATCGTAGCTCTGCGTGCAAGAATTTTTTGAACTTTTTGTATATTTTCCGTAGATTGCGCTTATAGACTGCAGTTTGTGTGATTTTTCCTCCGCCTTGTTTCTTGTTGGCAGGTCTGGATACTTGGCTGTACTGTTAATGTCATTTAGCTCTGATTTCGACATACTTATGCATCTACACTTGTTTATTTCAACGTGTTGTACCTACAAATTTGTATTTTTAAATTTTTCCCGCGTCGAGTACGGTGTACCCCTTCCTGATGTACATGTAAGTTTTTAGTGTCAAATAATGAAAAATAAAATTCCAATTTAAAAAAAACGCAAAAGCAAAACGACTGGTATTTGTGTCTAACTGCTCGCCACCATGAGTAGTTGACAGCCAAGCAACTCTCACAGAAGTTCCACTCTGCTACGGGGACAGCGATATCGAGACAAACAGTTTACAGAAGGCTGTGGAGAGCGGTCTGCGTGCAAAAAGGTTAATGGTCTCCGAATCCCACTTGCCACATCGCGCAGAAGGGGTCGGTATGAACACAGCCCAACGGCATCACCCCTGTAGCTCTGATAAATGGGCCTGTGCTGTCTTCAGTGATGAGTCGAGTTCAGCCTAAACACGGATTCTCGACGTGTGTATATTTGGAAGAGAGTGCGGAAGCCGAAATCTTCTTCCCTCCAACATTAAGGAAATTGACCACTACGGTGGTGGTTTGGCTGGCATCATGTTGAATCGAACACAAGTTTCCAAGAGGCACCCTTCTTGCTACCCGGTATAGGGATCTTCGGCTCCCAGTTCCTTTTTATGGACGATAACGCCCGAGCCCACATGCTCAGTTAGTCTGCGAATACTTCGAGAGTGATGATATTCACAGGATGGAATGGCCCGCAAGATCTCTGAGCCTAAACCTGATAGACCATATCTGTGATACTCTGGAAAAGTTCCCCACCTTTTTCAGCCAGGGACCATGCACAAATTGCATTTAACACAAAATAATGAACGTGGGGGAGATTTCCGGGGTCATCATTTCCTTTGCACGCTGTTTAAAACAAGATGCAACCGAACTGCGTGAACAAATATGTGGGTGAAATTCCCGGGGTCGGCATTTCAAACATTTGTCTTTCTTTACAGTAAAAAAACTGTTTTGCAAGTAGCTGGATTAGGAGGGAGAAATTTCCGGGTTAGTACTTCGACTGTTGCCGCTGTTTTAAATGGAAAACGGTCTTACAATCAGCAGGCTGACAGAGTAGGGGAAAATTCCGGGGTCGGCATTTCGAACTTTTATCGCAGCTTACAGTACCGTAAGTAGCTGGATAAGGTGGAGGAAAGTTCTGGGTTGGTATCTTGACAGTTACCGCGCCTTTTAGTGAAAAACGGTCTTACACTAATCAGGCTGATAGGGTGGGGGAAATTTCCGGTTTGTATTTCCACGGTTACCGCGGTTTTTAATGGAAAACGGTTTTAGAATCGGCAGGCTGGGAGAAAATTTCGTGGTCACCATTTCGAATTTCTACCGCAATTTTTTTTTTTTATTGGAGGCTTAATGACCACAGTGAGCAACTCAGTGGGCTATTAGCAGTCGCGTGTCCCTAATTTAGGGCCACTGGTTCCAGGGAAGGGAGAGAGCCAGTGCCGTAAGACAAACACAACACCCATGTCTCACGGGATTCGAACTCGGACCCTCCTCAGACGAATGATCACAAGCCAACGCTTAGACCACGGCGCCACTGGGGAGGCGAACGTTATTCAATTCATAAAGTTTACATGACATGTCAAGTTACCAATATTGTGCTTTTATCGTGGCACTAAACATAAAATTCATAGCCCATAAATTAATGTCTTGTGCATCAATAAAATCGCAATATTATGAACTAGCCATTGCAATGCAAACATTATTAATATCAGTAACCTTGTAAAGTTAGGGAAGTCCCACATTTTATTATTAATGTTTTGTTCCTGAGAAAAAGTGTGACATCATTATTAACTTATAAATCTTACTAACATGGGTCACACATTGCTGATATGGCCCAGGACTTTGTTCATGTAACTAAAGCCTGAGTAAAAGTGAAAAATTTTTAACTTTACTAGTTAGGGCCTAATGGTACTTTTGCGGGGCCCAAGGCGAAGTTTCATTGCATTATCTAGGGAAAAAAACAACTCATATTTTAATAAAATCATTACGCGATGAATGTATTCCGTACAGCCAACGACACATACACACACGAAAAGCATCATAAAGAACATACAGGGCCCAATCCCTGAGCCCCCGTTTTCGGAGAAGTTAAAAATTACTTCTAAGTAAACGAACAAATATAAGTATAATTTAGGCTAATAGTGGATTGGCACATTCGACATTGGTGCTGTTCAGTGAAAGATTTGGAGTTACCAGGCCCCCGAGCAGAGCATCAGTAATTTCGGGGACCCTTCACTTTGCCTGCCATCCTTGAGAAATGAAGCCTTTTTTTTTCTTTTTTTTTTTTTTTTTTTTGAAGTTCAGTTTTAGCTTTAGACAGGGCTGAATTTATGCACGGGCATAGAGGGCCCAATCCCTGAGCACCCGTTTTCGGAGAAGTTAAAAATTACTTCTAAATAAACGAACAAATATAAGTGTAATTTAGGCTAATAGTGGATTGTCACATTCTAGGGGGAAAAACAACTCATGACATTGGTGCTGTTCAGTGAAAGATTTGGAGTTACCAGGGCCCCGACAACAGCATCAGTAATTTAGGGGACCCTTCACTTTGCCCGTCATCCTTGAGAAATGAAGCCTGTTTTTTTATGTTCAGTTGTAGCTTTAGGCAGGGCCTCATTTATACACTGTCATACAGGGCCCAATCCTTGAACCCCCATTTTTGGAGAGATTAAAAATTTCTTCTAAGTAGACGAATACAATATAAATATAATTTACGCTAATAGTGCGCTGTCACATTTGGTATCGGTGCTGCTGAGACCCACTCGTATTTATTTTAGTTAAAGTCATTCAATGAAAAAAAAAAAAAAAAAAAAAAGTACGCAACTTTAAGGTTTCAACGTGTGGTGTTTTTATTATTCTAACAATTAATTAAGGGAACACGTGCTGATAACTCAGAAATAAAATTAGTAAATGAATACACACCCGTACACACAAATGTGTTTATCAATAAAGCACAAATGTATTTATTGCTGTTTAATGCTTTGTCATCGTGAGGGAAAATGATAGTCTCGAAACAGACACGAAGAGTATCATGAAAACTAAACGAACCGCCGCGATCAGACAAGGAAACACGTCACACGATGTTGCTTCCTTTCCGGAACAACATTTTCACGAGAAAAACCTACTTACCTAACACGACCGAGCAGCCAGGGAGTTTCGACGTCACAGGAAGTTTCGTCATTTTACTCCCCCTTCCGTGACACCGTTCTTTCTAGCAGACGCCACTAGACAGGTTGTGCAGTGAAAGCAACTTACGGACAGCGGGAACTTAACATGGCGGCTCGCGTTCGCTGCCGTTGAGAGTGAGTTTACTTTGGAGCGCTAAAAAGAGATAAAAGAGCTTTCTATTCCAATTTTTTTTGTGTGATGCTTCATTCCTCTGTTCTGAAGTTTGTATCCATGCCACTTTTGGAAGATTCCGTCAAGAATAAAAGGAGCAAAGTAAGGGAGAAGTTTGTTAAGTTAGAGACCACTGATACCAATGTTTCAAGTGGCAATTTTTTTAGAGTGGCCCAGTTTAAATTTATACAGAAAGATGACTCTGAATGTTTCCTTTGCAAGCCACGTTATGTCCAAGCAAACCATGTTTAAAAACGTTACGTCCAAACAAACCTTGTTCTTCACACACGTTCTAGCTATTTATAGTTACTCTGTGACAGAATACCCACAACACCTGTGGGTGGTTCCATTCCACTGTGGTGGGGGTCTGTCTCCACTGCTCATTCGCATCAGACATTTCATTTGCACCAACCCAATAGAATGTTCAGTCTTGCCAATTCGTGCAAAGCAAACATCTGGAAAATTAATGGAATTTTTAATCTATTCATTGGCAGTAAGATTGATGGGAAGGAAAAGTTTAGTGACTCTTGAGGTGAGGCTCAAGTAATTCTTGAGAAGAATGAGACCAGACAACAAATATGTTTTCTACAAATAATAGCCAGACAGTGATTTGAAGATGGTGCTTAGCAGTGACAGAATTTTCAACATGTTGCAGGAAGATTTCTGTGAGAAAAGGGGTGACCATGGGGATCCCATTGGGACTCCTTGTTGTTGGAAGTAGTTTATTATTATAGCTTGAAGTGGCACTGCTCCCTTAAAGTGTGCAAGCAGTCATACAGGTCTCTGGTAAATATGACTACTAATATATTGGGTTGGTGCGAATGAAATGTCCGATGCGAACGAGCAGTGGAGATGGCCCTCACCACAGCAGAATGGAACCACCCGCAGGTGTTGCAAGTATTACGTCACAAAGTTACTATAAATAGCTAGCACATGTGTGAAGTACAAGGTTCAGGTGTGGTTTGTTTGGACATAACATGGCTTGCAAAGGAAATGTGCAGACGCTGGATTTGAGTCATTTTTCTGTATGAATTTAAACTGGGCCATACTGCAGGAATTGCTGCTCGAAACGTTAAAGCGTCTGGGGAGAATACAACCAACGAACGAACCATTCAACGATGGTTAGTGAAGTTTCAAAGCGAAGATACAGACCTGAAAAATGAAGCATGTGGTCACCAACCTGTTTCCGTTTCTGACGATGTTCTGTTACGTGTGGTTGAAGCGGACCCCTGAAAAATGTGTCGTGAGATAGCGGCAGAGGTAGGTGTCCACCACACAACAGTTGCTTGGCGTCTGGTTGTGCTGGGTAAGGTAAAAAAGCTGGACATGTGGCTGCTGCATGAGGTTGATAACTGCCAACAAGACTAGGCGTTTAAAAGTCTTCACATCGCTGCTTGCCAGGAATAAACAGGAACCTCTACTGCATTGAATCGTCACCTACGATGAGAAGTGGGTCCTTTATGATAATCGGAAACAATGTGTACAATGTAGGGTGGCTTAGGATGACGTCCAGCAAGGCACAGCCTGCTGGACGGCATCCTAAGCCACCCCTACACACCAAGAAGATGATACTCATTGTCTGGTGGCCCACAGCAAGAATAATTCATCAGAGTTTCTTGGCAAGAGGCCAAACCATCACTGCAGAACTTTATTGTTCTGAATTACACCAGATGCACCCGAAATTGCTGCAGAAACAACCGGCTTCGGTCAACAGACATGGTGTTCTTCTGCTATAGGGCAATGTCCGCCCTCATATCACACAACGAACGATGCTGACACTAAGTGCCTTGGGCTATGAAACACTGCCTCATCCTGCCTATTCCCCAGACTTGTCTCAGACAGGCTATCATCTGTTTCATCACGTGGATCACTTCCTGTGCGGGAAACAGTTCACGACAGACAACTAGGTTCAACGTGCAGTTGATGGCTTCTTCGGGTCCCAGCCACAAGACTTTTTTCGTTCTGGGATCGTGGCCTTGCCGGACAGATGGCAACTATGTGTCGATGCCAAGGGGGATTATTTTGCCTAGGTAAGTTGTCCTACTTTTCCGTTCTTGCTGTCCACATGTGCTGGTCCTTTGCCAGACATTTCATTCGCACCAACTCAATACGAGATTGGGACAGAGGGAAACATAGATAATACCTCCAGAGTGTACATGCTTTCAATTTTTCCTTAAAAACAAGCATGCTATTCCAACTACCTTCAATGTGAGTCATGTTTTAATTCATAAAATTACCTCATGATGTTCAAATTCTCAAAAGTATTCTGAAATGGCATATCAATGTTGACCCTTCGTCATTTTTGTGCATCTTTGTCATTGCAAGGCCAATTGTGGTTATTATTTCAAACACTAATAACTGTTTTAGTATTGCCTCTTTAACAAATAACAAGAGCCTCATATCAGTGTTTTCTAAAATTGTACTAATCAGTGCCTTTCTATTTAAAAAAATGAACAAATGAGCAGCAGCATCTCTTCCTCATAATGTTTGGTTTTGAAATGTACCCTTAAACTGTTCGTTTTTTTTGTTCTTGTTTTTTTGTGTTTAGTCTTAACATTTTCACTGAAATCTTTCAGATTTATGCCATTGGTGGTTTTCAACTGTGATAAGTTTTCCTTCTCACTAGAGATCCAAGAAAGTACTTGTTGCAAATTTTTTTTATGCTCCTGTGTACAAAAAGTTGGTTACTCTCACCTAAAATATCTGTGAAGAAAACAAGAATTTGTAAGCAGGGCTGGAAAATCTTGGGCAATTGGTACCTAATTTATTTTTAACTTAAAATTTTGTAATTTGCGGTAAACACGGTAATTTCTAACGTATAGACGACAAATTATCTTAGTTAAGTGATAAGTTTAAGTTTTACTGTTAGTACACTGCTTAAAGTGCAACAACAGCAACAACAAAAAACATTTTTGCAACACTTTAATTTTCAAAAAATCTGTGTGATGTTGGCAGGAAGTAGTGGTATTGGAAGAAAAGTATCGAAAATGCATTAAAAGCAGCAAAAAAATGTAGCACAATACAAAGGCAAAGGACCGCAAAGAGCTGTAAATATATGTGAACAAAATGGAGGAACTCTGCTTAAAAGAAGAAAAAAAAATCATTTTTGCAAAGATTCCCTCAATGCTTGAAGAGCTGTAAAGGCATTTTTTTTTTTTACTTACCAGTATTTTGACAGAAAATATGCAATGAAGGCATTACTTTTTATGGGAAGATGATATGCTGTGGGAATCCCACTAAGCTGTAGCACATAATTGCTAATTTTGCTGCGCTAACTGTATTAGTTGAGAATTTTTTTTACTCTTCAGTTTTTCAGGAATGCAGAATATTTTGAATTTTCAGGTCTAACAATGGTATTGCTAAAAAAAAAACTAGGGAGTTTTGTTCTTTAAAATAACACTAAGTACTTAAGAAATGACAGTTACTTTTTTAATTATAAGTAATAAGATCGTTTCTTTCTCCTCTGGACTTTTGGGTCATCCTGTAAATAATTGTAACTTTCCTGTCAAAAATTGTTTCGGTTCAACATGACAGGTTGCAGATCATACAACACACACACATAAAATTGCATGGTTTGCAGATACAATTGTTGCAGATCATGCATAAGATTTTTTTTTTTTCTGAGTTTCACAGCCTGTGGATTATATGCCAATAATAGAGGGGGGATTCTGAATTTCAGTCTGTAGATTATACTGTTAGTACTGAAGTCTGTAGATTATACTGTTAGTACTGATTGTAATATAAGTCTAAATGACACAGTGATTGACCAGGTGAATGAGTTTGTGTATTTAGGAAATATGTTTGATAAAGAGAACATATTGGATGGTGAAATTAGTAGGCAAGTGAATTCTTCATTGAAAGTCATGGCTGCTCTTGGAGGAATGATGGGGATGATGGGTTCTCAAAAGAGTCCTGCTTGGCTTAGTCTGTGCTACTGGGGTCGGAGTTGTCCTGAAGTTCCTGATTTTTATTTTTATTTTATTTTTTTGTCCTGGAATGTCGTTATTTTTGTTCTATATCCTACAAATTTGAGTATAATCCTGAAATTTTAAGAATAAATAGTAAATTATGTATAGTGATTCATCATCTAGCGTTTACAAGCACCACGTGAATAACAAAATGGAACGAGAGAGAGAGTACTCTATCATTGTGACGTCATCGCCAAGAACTCTCACTCTTGTAATGTGCACTGTACGCAAATGCATTCCCGCTTTTGTGAGATCGTTCAAGAATCGAAGCTGCCATGAATACGCTTCCTTACAGAGGACGCAGAGATGCCAACCATTACGGAATCTCTAATTATTACAGATTTATCCTTGGGTTATGGAATTACGGATGACTAACAAAAAAGTATGAATATTCATATTTTCACTGTTATTAAGAAAGTTTTACTGGTTTTGTAATTAATCAATGTAAAAGCCTCCGAACAAAGTTCGTAACACGGCACTTTTTTTTTTTTTCTTTCTTCCTTCTTAGGAGAAGGAATTTGTTTTGCTTGTTTGAAAGAGTGCAAAAAAAAGCACGGCGCCACACCGGGATTACTTAGGCCCGTCATGCTTCTTTTGCCGTAGCCCGGGTTACGATGGCCCGAAGCTTCGAAAAAATTTCGTGAAGCAGCTGTTTGCTTCCCCCCCCCCCCCGAGAAAGAATTTGTTTTGCTTCTTTGAAAGCTAAGTGGAAAGAAAGCACAGCGCCAGGCAGAGATTACCTAGGCCTGGCGTGCTTCTTTCCCCGTGACCCTGGATTACGTTAGCTCGGACGTGCTTCTTTCGCTGTGACCCTGGATTACGTTAGCTCGGACGTGCTTCTTTCGCTGTGGCTCGGGATTGCGTCGGCCCGATGCCTGTGAGCCAAGTTCATGACACGCCTCTTTGTTTCTTTTCTTCTTTTTTTTTTTCTTTTTTTTTTCTTTTTCTCTCTTTTCTGAGGAGGAGGAACGTGTTTTGCTTGTTTGAAAACTAAGTGGAAAGAAAGCACTGCGCAGAGCCAGGATAACGTCCGCCCGAAGCCTCTGAACAAAATAATAGATTTGGATTAGTATAAACTACCAAAAATATATTTTACGTTGTATTATATAATTAAATAATAGCTACACACTTATATGTACAACTGTTTCACATGTTATATATGTTCTATGTGTCGTGTGCACACTTGCAGTAAAAAACGTCTCTGCATTCATTCATCATATATGACTTTGAAATATTATTATATGTTTAAGTTATTATGTCATCTAGCACTCACCTTGTGGAGGTGTTTCATAATAGGATTCCTCATCTAGTATCTTGAAATTGAAGTATGCATATAGCGTGTCTTGGACACGTAGAATATTCTTGTTGCAAAAAGGCCTAGTTAAAATTGTGACCAGAGTTTCAGTTCAAATAAAATACGACCAAGTTACAATTGCAACCAGAGTTTCAGTTCAAATAAAATAGGCCTAGTTAAAATTGCGACCAGAGTTTCAGTTCAAATAAAATAAGACTATGGATACAATACAAAGAATTCATGAAATAATTATATACAATGCAATTAAAAATCTTTTACCATCAACATGTGTCATTAATCTTTAAAAGAAGGAATGGACATAATCAAAGACTATACAAATGGACATCAAAAACTATCGTCAATCTCTGAACAATGCCAGACAACGACTGCAACATGCACACGACGCCACACAAACCACCGGACATGTTTCGGTGCGACTGACTTTCGGCCATTATCAACGGTATGCATCCCGGATCTATGTTCAAAGTTGTTATATATCTCTAGGGCACCTCGGTCATACCCTCATCATAGTCACTCTACGTCGACGTCATCCGTCATCATTACATAGACTGTATTCACGTGTGAGTCACATCCACGACATCTATCGGGTTAACTTCAGAATTGCTGCAGTTGTTCTCATTTTTTATGTATATGCTATTTTTTTTATTTTTGTTTTTATACTTCATATTCTTTTCTTGTTGTATTAAATACTTCCACAAATATGGGATATCTTTCGGAGTAGATTTATTGCTATTAGAGCCTTGGGTTTTTCAATTGCTGTAGCTTCAGACCACAAAATTTGATTATATTTATTATGGGAAGTTAGAATTTTACTATTTTCCCAATCTGGTATTAACTCATTTACCATACAATGCTGTAAGTGATACATATAAGTGAGGTTTTTTTCTTCTTTTTTAACCCAATTACTATAGTGCTCATTCAGTCTAGTTTTAAATCTTCTTTTAGTACTGCCAATGTAGTATTTGTCTTGTTTATTTTCCTTTGGGTCTATTGTAGGAATCAAGTATGCACCTGCTTTATTTAATGGATTTTGATTGTGATCATTATTTGTTAGTAATTTAGAATTATCTGTAACTATTTCAGCAATTTCTATATTGCTATCCTGGCATTCTTTTCTAATAATATTGCTCAGTGGAGGCAAATATGGAATACTTCCGTAGAATAGCATATTGCTTTTAGTTGTATTATTGTTGTGTTTAAATATATCTGCTCTTCTTATGTTGTGATATAATGAATCAATCAAGCTTCTGGTATATCCAAAATATTTAACAGTGTCTTTAATCCATTATATTTCTTCAATTAGTGCTTTTTTAGTTGATGAATGTGTTATGGCTGTATTTATGAATGATCTGAAGGCTGAAATCTTATACTTCCATGGGTGACTGGATTCATTGGGAATTATAGCAGGAATGTAAGTGGGTTTCCGGTATACACTAAATTCGATTTTATTTTGATGCTTAAATAAAGAAATGTCAAGAAACTTAAGTTTGTTGCCTATTTCTTTTTCATATGTTACTTGAATAGTTGCATACATACTATTGAAGTTGTTTATGAAGAGCTCCATATCATTTTCAGAGTGTGGCCAGAAGATCAATATATCGTCAATATATCGCAGGTATAGTATAGGTAAATTACTAGATCTGCCGGTGAATATTTTCTATATCCTGCATAATTCGGCAAGTTAAAAACCCACAAGTTAAACAAACCAATAAGACCCATTGTTAATAAAAATAAAGTCCCAACAATCAGATTAGAAAGAAGCCTACATAACCACTTGAAAGTATATTATAGCAATCGTAAATATATACAGTGAAGAATTCAACTGAAGTAATCGACAAGATTAAAGCTATTGACTGTACCCGATATTTGATATATAGTATGGATGTAATTTCATTATACCCAAACACTCCCACACATGAAGCTATTAAGTTAATTGAAGAAAGATTAGGAGAAGCTAAAATCGACCCTTTGAAGATTGAAAGCATTATATGCGCACTCAAGCTAATAACTGAGAATAATTACTTCACTTTCAATGATACTATTTATAAACAAATATACGGCGGACCAATGGGATTCCAATATCTGGTTTGCTTGCCGAGGTCATTATGCAGGATATAGAAAATAAAATATTCACCGGCAGATCTAGTAATTTACCTATACTATACCTACGATATGTTGATGATATATTGATCTTCTGGCCGCACTCTGAAAATGATATGGAGCTCTTCATAAACAACTTCAATAGTATGTATGCAACTATTCAAGTAACATATGAAAAAGAAATAGACAACAAACTTAACTTTCTTGACATTTCTTTATTTAAGCATCAAAATAAAATCGAATTTAGTGTATACCGGAAACCCACTTACATTCCTGCTATAATTCCCAATGAATCCAGTCACCCATGGATGTATAAGATTTCAGCCTTCAGATCATTCATAAATAGAGCCATAACACATTCATCAACTAAAAAAGCACTAATTGAAGAAATAAAATGGATTTAAAGACACTGCTAAATATTTTGGATATACCGGAAGCTTGATTGATTCATTATATCACAACATAAGAACAGCAGATATATTTAAACACAACAATAGCACAACTAAATTCTACGGAAGTATTACATATTTACCTCCACTGAGCAATATTATTAGAAAAGAATGCCAGGATAGCAATATAGAAATTGCTGAAATAGTTACAGATAATTCTAAATTACTAACAAATAATGATCACAATAAAAATCCATTAAATAAAGCAGGTGTATACTTGATTCCTACAATAGACCCAAAGGAAAATAAACAAGACAAAAATACTACATTGGCAGTACTAAAAAAAGATTTAAAACTAGATTGAATGAGCACTATAGTAATTGGGTTAAAAAAGAAGAAAAAACCTCATTTATACAGCATTGTATGGTAAATGAGTTAATACCAGATTGGGAAAATAGTAAAATTTTAACTTCCCATAATAAATATGATCAAATTTTGTGGTCTGAAGCTATAGCAATTGAAAAAACCCAAGGCTCTAATTGCAATACATCTACTCCGAAAGATATCCCATATCCATGGAAGTATTTAATACAACAAGAAAAGAATATGAAGTATAAAAACAAAAATAAAAATAAAAAAAATAGTATATACATAAAAAATAAGAACAGCTGCAGCAATTCTGAAGTTAACCTGATAGTTGTCGTGGATATGACTCACACGTGAATACACGTCTATGTAATGATGACGGAAGACGTCGACGTGGAGTGACTATGACAAGGGTATGACTGAGGTGCCCTAGATATATATAACAACTTTGAGCATAGATCCAGGATGCATACCGTTGATAATGGCCGAAAGTCAGTCACGCCGAAACATGTCCGGTGGTTTGTGTGGCGTCGTGTGCATGTTGCAGTCGTTGTCTGGCATTGTTCAGAGATTGATGATAGTTTTTGATGTCCATTTGTATAGTCTTTGATTATGTCCATTCCTTCTTTTAAAGATTAACGACACATGTTGATGGTAAAAGATTTTTAATTGCATTGTATATAATTCTTTCACGCATTCTTTGTATTGTATCTATAGTCATATTTTATTTGAATTGAAACTCTGGTCGCAATTTTAACTAGGCCTATTTTATTTGAACTGAAACTCTGGTCGCAATTTTAACTAGGCCTATTTTATTTGAACTGAAACTCTGGTCGCAATTTTAACTAGGCCTTTTTGCAAAAAGAATATTCTACGTGTCCAAGACACGCTATATGCATACTTCAATTTCAAGATACTAGATGAGGAATCCTATTATGAAACACCTCCACAAGGTGAGTGCTAGATGACATAACTTAAACATATAACAATATTTCAAAGTCATATATGATGAATGAATGCAAAGAGGTTTTTTACTGCAAGTGTGCACACGACACATAGAACATATATAACGTGTGAAACAGTCGTACATATAGTGTGTAGCTATTATTTAACTCTGAACAAAGTTTGTAATCTCAGCTTTCTGTTTCTTTTTAATTGTTATTAATTTTTCTTTCTCAGGAGGAAAAATTTGTTTTGCTTGTTTGAAAGCTAAGTGGAAAGAATGCATGGCACCGGTGGGCCCCGAGATTATGTCAGCCGTTAACATTTGGGGCTTTCTCGTGATCGATGCGCAAACTGAGCAGAAATCAGGGGGGGGGTCGTTTGAGGATGGAATTCCTTCTTCCGGAAACGGGAGTTAGTGAAGATTTCTCCTGTAATTGTAATATTTTCTCGTGATGTTCCTTCTGTCCGGTATTTTTCTTAAATATCCATTTATTCCATAAATACTTACATTTCAGCTTAAAAATGGAGGAAAAATTTTCCCAAAACGGAAGACGGTCGAAGCAAAGATTTCTCCTGTAATCACAACTTTTGTTCCCCCGCGATGTTCTGACTATCCTGTGTTGTTGTTAAGTGTTACATATGACTATATTTTGAAGAAATTCTGACTGAAAAGTGAATTTCTGCTACATGCAGGAGTTGCTGATATAGGAATTAGAATGAAAGAAGCTTCCTTTTCTTCAGTAATGTACTTGCAAATATTTTCCCAGCTGCTGTTGTTAGTGACAGGGATCTGGACAATTTGAAATTGTAGTTTGCCTTATATCAAATTGATGAATTGAAAGAAGGTGTTTTGAATAGTCGTACAATTGATACCACATGGTCAAACATTTTGAAAATGACTGGTGCAATTGGTGCTAAAAATTATGAAGTTTTACCACACCTTATACATGTTATTGTTGTTGTTCCACGCAGTAATGCAACTGCGGAAATAATTTTTAGCATTGTACGTAAGAGTCAAACAGAATTTATGCCAAACCTAGCCACTGAAACTTTAGGGGCGTTGTTAGCCTTAAAAGTGAAAACATTTCTGCTAACAACTGGGCAATAATTTAGATAGATTTTTAGTAAAAGAGTAACATTTATGCATTTGTACCAATATTTGATTTAATTTACCTGCCAGGTCCGCCAAAATATGTCCTGAAATTTAAGAAAAATTGTGTCCTGAATTTATTAATTTTTTTATCGCTCCTACCCCTGCTGTGTATGAAAATGTAATTGTTTCTACTTTGATGCATGGCAGTGAAACCTGGGTACTACAGAAAAACATAGGAGTCATTTGTGTGCTGGAGAAATGCGTTACTTAAGGGGGATTTGTGGCAAGACGCGTTCTGATAGTGTGAGGAATGAAGATGTGTTGCAGTTGCGTAATGTGAATGTTGTTAGCAAGGTGGAGGCTAATATGTTTCGTTGGTTTGGCCATGTTGAAAAAATGAGTGATTAGATGCTTACTAAGAAAATTCTTTTAGCCCAAGTGGCAGGAAGGAAAGGCAGAGGAAGGCCAAGGAAGTCATGAGAGCATCAGATTCAGTAATTGTCTGCACAAGAAAAAGATTGAGTTTAAAAAAAGATTATGATTATGAGTTGAGAAAAAGATTATGCACGAGAAAAGATTAGAAAAAGATTATGAATCTTTTTTAAGGCATAGGCATTGTGTTTAACCTATTGTGCTAGTTCTGCCCCTTTCCTGGAACCAGTAACCCTAAATTAGAATACAGAAGGTCTTTTGTACGTCGAGGTCACAAGGTCTTGTGTGTCAACATAATCTTGTCTCAAGGTCTTGTGTACGTAGGTATAGAAGGTCTTGTGTACGTCGAGTGATGGATGTCAGTGAAGCCTGAGTTGTGTGTCAGCATCGCTGTAAATGGAGAAATTTAATATGGCAACAGTAAGTGAATAATCAGTTAAAAATTTATGTTAGTTTGTATTTCTTTGTGGAGCTGACCTCTGAATCTCAGAATCGCTTAGTGATATGTATGTATGTATATTATATGAAGGAAAATAAGGTACTTTGAATGTGTATGTGCAAAATTTAACTTCTAATTATATTTTGATAAAATCAAATCTAAAAATAGAATTTTTTTTTTTTTTTGAGAGCAGCAACTGGAAGAACGAGAAAAAAATGGACCACAAATTTTAAATTTATTGTGCAATAAGTGGTTTGGGTAAATTAAAAAGAAGTTTGCAAATACACATTTTTCATTCCAGCACCATCACCACACATTATATTAATGTGTTATTCTTTGAAATTTGAATTTGATCTTAGCTGGCTTCTAAATTTTGGGAGCTAGATCCTAGATCTGGAACGTATTTTTCCATCTCTGAGTTATAGCATGTTCCAAAATATCCTTAGCTCCTACTTGTTCATCTGAAGAAGCTGATGAAGAAACAACCTGTAAATGTATAAGAAGCCCATAATGGTCTAAATGGGCAGCCAATGAGGCACACACAGAAAAGTTAAGTCCACCACCAGACTTCTCAGAATTGTTCAAAATTTTGATGATATTGGAATTAAAAAAGAAAAATTCATGGAATTTATAAATGAATATAGGCATAAATAGGGAAACCAAGAAACAGATGAATTGTAGCAGATAACTGTTGGTAAAAAAATAAATATAACCACTTCCATTCTCTCTTTTGAGAATTTAAGACTGTAGTTTAATACCACCCTAAAGGGGCATTAAGGGAACATCTATCCTATACCTGCAATGTTAATTTGATCTATACACATTTTCTCAAAGAGTATTGTGTTCTAATCTTTAAAATTTTAAGTGCAAATGATTAGTCCCTATCTAATATGTGCCCTTGCTATGCTTTCTAAAAAAATGTTATATATATTTTTTTAATTCAATTTATCTTGATCTGTGCCAAATCAGAATACTTTCCTGATTGAGATAAAGTGAATTGTAAAGAGAATTTTGGCAGTTTTTAGAAATCGCATCTAGAGCGTATATTAAGCCAGGACCATTTATTTGCGCTTACAATTTTAAAGACCAGAATGCAATAGTCTTGAAGAAAATGCGCATAGTACAATTTAACATTTCAAATATGGGATAAATTTTTCCCTTGAGCCCCCACCTCCCCCTTAAGTGATGAATTAATGTCATGAATCAGGGTATGTCTGTAGGTGCGCATATATATGTTTACCTTATTCAACGCAACAGGCTATCTCATGAAAGAGTCTGGGCATGGGCATTGTGTTTGACCTATTGTGCTAGTTCTATCCCTTTCCTGGAACCAGTAACTCTAAATTAGGATACAGATAATTGAGAAACACTTATACATAGTATGTTCAAAAATAGACTGAAGAAATACTGAAGCTTACCACATACCTTGGGCCTTGATAACCTGTCTAAAAGCTTCTGTATTTCTTTATTCTATTTTTGAATATACTGTGTGTGTTTCTTAATGATCTTTATTTATTAGTTACATGTGTATTGCATCATATCTATTCCTAAATTAGGAACAGGCAACACCTTGTAATCACAGATATTCATGGAGAATGTTCAACCCAAAATTGAACTTTTGGGGCATGGGAAAGCATTTCTTTGAGTAAGTATTAAAAAAAAATTCTCACTTTCGCATTGCAGATCTTAGTGTAAAGGGGGAAATATATATCTTACTGTGTTGATGAGACTGTAATTTATTGTCATACTGTTTGATATTTGGTTGTTATGTATGTATTTTAGTATTTGCATCAAAATTATTTCTTGCTTGAAATATTTCTCCTGTTTTCTCTTTTTTTTTTTTTTCTTTCTCTCTTGTGCATTTCCTATATTTTTGCTCTTACTACGAGCAGTTAATCCTGAAGTTTGGAAACAGCACAGCCAGGTAGTAAAAGCTTTAGACTACAGGGCCAAGATAATGAATTTGAGAAATGAAGAGGGTATTCATTCTGGTCTACAAGTTCATCCAGTGCATAAATGAAGATTTAAAAAAAATATATTACAACCAGTTGTGCTATTGTATCATAACTGTTTGAAATCTTGTTGAAATCTTGGACATGAATGTTCTATTCTGTGCAAAAAGTGTTGATTCAAGATGTAAACAGTTAAAAACACTTACCACTGAGTGAGCCATAATTCTTTTACCTACACATTAAAAAAATTTCAGCATTCTATATTGACACATTTGAAATTTTTAGCCACACAAAAAAGTCATTTTGATTGTAAATTTCATCTTATTAATTGAATGGTTGATATGTTAATTTCATCAAGGGTACTGTTTTTTGCATTATTTTGTACATTTCTATTGAAGCATAGTTTGTCATGCAACTTGATCTATGTAATATTTGTGTCCATCATAATGAAAACTGTAGAATCTGCACAAAGTTGGAAAATCTTTTGAAACTGTATTAATCTACAGTTAGAAAAGATTTTCCAAGTGTAAAACAATTGTGTTCACTTCAGCAGCTGTTAACCAAATTTAAAATAGGTAAACAAAACACTGTTTATCCAGCAGCTTATCTGGTGTATTTTTTGGTTGGCCCTTTCAGTGTGTGCTTTTTTGTGCAAAGCAGTATTACATTTAAAAACTCATACAATTTTAGTGTTCTGAATTGCTGATATTTTTACTCTTCCAACCAGTTTTTATTTTTATCATCCATTTTAAGTTAAACTGTTCTTGTTAGGTTGGATAGTAGAATTTTTGCAGTCTTGCACATTTTATATCACAATTATTAAGTTGTTAGTTAGTATTGTAGATCAATTAGTAATGGTATGGAAGAAACAGTGGCTGTTAAAGTGGAGTTTAGATATCAGGCTTCTTGGTCATAAAAAAGCTTTTTTTATTATTATTATTAAGCATATTAAGTTTCTATCACCTGTGTCTATATTAATTAATTTTCTGTTCCTTTTTCATGTTGGGTGGCATTTTTTTTTTTTTATCATTTCCTGAAAATGTAAATGTAAGTAGATTATGCAAATGGTTTCTACCTATATTTCATTTTCTCTTCCCCCAACCTCTCTAATTTTTTTGTATTTTTTGTTTTTGTTTTTAACAACATATCAGTCTCTTAGCTATGTAATTACAGTTATGTATTTTAATATTTACATAATTATTCAGCTCTGTGTGTGCAGTATTAAAACAAAATAGGCAGTGTTCCAGGTTTATTTTTAAAGGAATAAAGTAGAAGGTTATCTGTGATGTGTGGCAGTGCAGTACTAAACACGGATAATGAAAATAAGCAGTCACCATCAAATAAGAAGAAACTGTCCACACTTTAAAAAGTCTTGAATTTGATATGGCTAATTTCTTATGAATTTGTTGTACAGAAACATTGATGTATACACCAGGGTGAATCAAAGGGTCATCCCATTTGCACCTAAAGAAAGCCATACACACTAACCTTATTCTGCAAAGTAGAAGTCATTCATTGCTTTCTGTAGTCCTTTGCCAATGTTCCACCTGAGCTGCGATCTCAGCGCAAGATCTCAACTCCTTCGAGTTCCTGTAGATTTTGGTGGACCACTCTGGAGGTGCAACTTGGGGCACCTGCAAAGTAGTTCTCCAAAATCTACCACCCTGGTAACCACTTGCAGCAATGCTTGCTTCCTATCGATGAGTGCTGGGTAGCATTCCATAGAGCATCACAGACCTACTACAGCTGTTTGGCATAGAGGTTCCCATCTACAGCATAACCATCTGGTATGAATTCAAATTTGAAGCTCATATCTAGGCCTAATGTATAGGCCAGACATCACTACTATTTGGTTTTTATGTGTGTTATTTCAACGTATATTGGAATATTCCAGAATGTATTGCTTACCTCTGAGGTCCGCTTCTGGAAAAAATCACATTTCACACACGTTATTTGGTCCCCGTCCCTGTCCTTCACTCTGTGGGGACATCACTAAGCTCCAAATGATGTCCAAAGTGTTGGGCGAAAAATTTCGAGCATTTTTAATGAAGGTTTTTAGTCAGTGTTATTTGTCCAAATTTTAATCTCTTCAGTTTTACCCGGTCGTTTGTGCACTTTGTGTTGAGTGTTTGTGTTTTCTACTAAAACTTGATTCTGCTAGAGGAGACTGGGTTCATAGGGAACTTCAATTTTTCCGTGACCTACAGTGCCTCACCGGTAGTATTTAGATTTTTTAACCTTCTGTGTTTGTATTTTATGAAAATTTATCTATTCATCATGAGATTTTAAATATTTGTAACACTCGAGTAAGCAAAGAAGGTGGAAGCGAATAGGGGCCATGACAGCTAGGCACAGAGTGAAGGACAGGGACAGCGACGGACACCAAACAACGTGCATGAAATGTGATTTTGATTTTTTCCAGAAGCGGACCTCAGAGGTAAGCAATACATTCTGGAATATTCCATCATCTGGTATGAGTTCCCAGTGAGCAGGACCCTCACAATTCCACCAAATGCACAGCATGACTTTCCTCTCAAACCATCTTCTTTACATCACTGGCTGTGGCTTCCTGACATGGCCTCAGTCACTGATTCCCAGTAGTGGGATATCATAAGAATATCCACTTTTCATCACCTGTGACAACATGACACTAAACCTTATCATCCTATGGATTTGATGGTAATGTGTGACAGAGAGCGACACACTGCCTATTGGAGTGTCATTTCATGGGAAATCAATTGATAGCACATGGATGAGAAACCAAACCGGTGCGGATGACAACAGAGGCTGTATTCAAAAGACCCCACCCACCTCATCTTCCAGTTGTCATTTAGTGGTATTGGGGTTTGCTGTCACAGCTTCAACCATGGTGTCATTGGACATTCTGACCTCGGCTTGTCGTCTATACTGAGGTCCAGCATTGAAACTCTGGAACCATTTTTGTGCAGTGCTGCCATCCACTGTCTCCTTGCCTTCAAGTGCACAAATTTCTCTCACTGCTGCATTTAACCCCCCCCTAATGGCGTAGGAGCACTCTAATGGCACATTTATTGACCTCCGTGCTCTGCTCATTTTATAATGTAATGTGGCTCCATGACAAATACATGCCATCAGGCTCATGTGTTCCACATCATCACGGCATGCAGTTGATACTTGCACACATTTTGTGCAAGAGTGGAGCCCCCTACATTGTGTGTAACTCAAAATAGGAAAATAGGATTAACTTTTGACTCACTCTGATAAATTGTGTTAATTTGAATGTTACTCTGGTACCTAATTTCTTCCTTTGCTAAAACATTTTAAATGCGGCTATTTTATTTGGCAGACAGAAAACTAGTGAGTGAGGCATGCTGCAGAAAAACCCTACTGATGGAGTATCTGATATTTCCATTTCCAAAATTTCATGACAGATTGTCCTTCCTTTTAATACTGTGCATACATTCCAAAAAAACAATATTGGGAATACATTAAAATAATTCTTGAAATCGTGATCACACGCGTAAGTTACATTGAAAAATTAAGAGCGGGACGTTTGGTAGCGACTTCTACCTTCATCAGCCATGGAATGAGACATGTGGTAAAAGCATCAGTTGTTGCCAGATTTCAAACTAGCTTTTTAAGTAATAGGGATGTTAAAAGGTGTGTCAGTATTGCAGGTGTTAGGGGTAAGGTAGATTTCAATGCTTTCGCAGTATCTGAGGGCATGCCGATTGCTGAACAGGGCGATTCACTTAACATTGTGCCACTGAGGAGCTGCGGATGTATCGCTGATGGTTAAAATTGAAAGGGAGGTGGAAGGGGCTACCTTTCTTAACATCAGCGATATGCTCCATCAAACGCCGGTTTTTGCTGCAGTAAGTACTACCCTAGATTTACAAGGTGTCTACTCTATCCCTATCAACCCGTAGAAGTGTTGATGGGGATAGAGTAGACACCTTGTAAATGTAGGGGCTTATTGAGATCTCTGTCCTTAAGGATGAGTTTGAGAAGATGTGGAGGTGGTTTGACTGCAATCCTGTAGCCAAAAGACTTGAAAATAGAGCAAACTTTATGAGTGAAGGACAGGCTAAAGGGCAAAGTGCCAACAAACTGATGGGTGGTGAAAGGTTCAGGCAGTAAACTAGATCTATTCTGTGATTCAAAACTCTTTATTAGTCTATGTAATAGGAGGGGTGGAAAGCCATGAAATTTGCCAGTGTTGATGATGTTCTGATATTCTAGTTAAAGAGCAGAATGGCTGTTGCAAATAAGGTTGGCCCAGTGAATGTATGACTTAAGAGCAGACAGTTTGTATTTTCCAAAAGTGCGAGAATGGTAAGGGATGACATTATGGGTGTCAGAAGGTTTCCTGTAAACAGAGAGGCCAAGTGAGAAGTCTGGGTTGATGTTGATGTTAACATCCAGAAAACTTTCAATTTACTTCCGATATTGGAGGTTATATTTTAACGTGCATTAATGCATTTGCATTTTTGAACTTCACTTTTAGTTGGTAAAGTTCGATGAACACTTACTCACTTTTAGTTGGTAAAGTTCGATGAACACTTACCGCACGTAGCTTAGCTTTCAATTCATATTTTCGTTATGTGGATGCCGCACGGGGTTGTTGTTTTTTTTTCCATTTGCACGGTTCACTTCTTTTTTTTTTTCCGTTGGAATTATTTTGCCTCATCACCAAATGAGTTTTTCCTTTGCTGCATCCTCATTTACTTCAATATTTATTCTTAACCTGAGTACTTCGGGTACTACTATACCGTCTTCGAGGGGGACATTTTGCTCCAGCACGGACCGTGTCAGCTGGGCATTTCGGTTTCTCGCGGGCTGCTTCTGTCATCTGCTATCGTTTCTTCCTTGGGCGTTGTGGCGCCATCTCTTGTTGGTCAGTGATCTCCTTTTCGAACTTTTTCTTTTTTTTTTGCTCAATTTTAATTAAATTTCAGCTGTTTCTCAAATTATTAGGTCATTGTTTGGTTGCAAACATTGTCCTATTTTTTTCAATCATTACCGACTCTGCTATTCTGAGGTTTTTCGGATTTACAGCTTTTAATGATTTTATATTTTCGAATTTTGGATATTTTTGGTTATCCAGACAGTATTGAATCCAGTGCTGTTTTTTTCTTTTTCTGCCAGTTTTTATGTGTTGTTTTAATCTGTTTAAGCTTATTTTTGGTACTTCCTATATAAGCCATTGGAGGATTTTCAGTAATAGGAATTGAATAAATACCTGCTTTTCTAACATTCTTATTTTATCATTATTTTTGTTACTATATTTTTGATGGTATTTACTTTTCCTCCAATTTGAATGTTATGCTTTTACAAATATTATTAATTTCATTGGTAGTGCCTTTAATGTAAGGAAAACCATTTAAATATTTGATTTCTTTTTATTTACTACATAGCATTATTTTTTTTTATTTTCTTTATTACTTCTGTGTCCCATTTTTTTATTAAATGGTTAGATAACTAAAGCTGCTTGCAATTTTTTTATGAATTTGATTTCTTCATTGATGAACTGACATTTTCAGAATGCGTATATGCTCTTTAATTAAGGTTTTTTATACTATTGCATTTTTGAGGATATGGATGTGCTGAATTGTATGGGATTAGGACAGGAACAAATGAACTTTTCCGATAAACTCTGTATAGTAACTTATCTGTGGATTTGATAACATGTACATCCAAAAAGGCTATTGCATTATTTTTTTCCATTTCAACCGTGGTTCTATAGTTGGATATAATGCGCTGTAACGTAAAAATTTAAAAAAATTAACAAAACGTTACAGCGCATTATATCCAACTATAGAACTCACGGTTGAAATGGAAAAAAAATAATGCAATAGCCTTTTTGGATGTACATGTTATCAAATCCACAGATAAGTTACTATACAGAGTTTATCGGAAAAGTTCATTTGTTCCGGTCCTAATCCCATACAATTCAGCACATCCATATCCTCGAAAATGCAATAGTATAAAAACCTTAATTAAAAGAGCATATACGCATTCTGAAAATAGTCAGTTCATCAATGAAGAAATCAAATTCATAAAAAAATTGCAAGCAGCTTTGGTTATCCTAACCATTTAATAAAAAAATGGGACACAGAAGTAATAAAGAAAATAAAAAAAAATAATGCTGTATAAATAAAAGAAATCAAATATTTAAATGGTTTTCCTTACATTAAAGGCACTACCAATGAAATTAATAATATTTGTAAAAAGCATAACATTCAAATTGGAGGAAAAGTAAATACCATCAAAAATATAGTAACAAAAAATAATGATAAAATAAGAATGTTAGAAAAAGCAGGTATTTATTCAATTCCTATTACTGAAAATCCTCCAATGGCTTATATAGGAAGTACCAAAAATAAGCTTAAACACAGATTAAAACAACACATAAAAAACTGGCAGAAAAAAGAAGAAAAACAGCACTGATTCAATACTGTCTGGATAACCAAAAATATCCAAAATTCGAAAATATAAAAATCATTAAAAGCTGTAAATCCGAAAAACACCTCAGAATAGCAGAGTCGGTAATGATTGAAAAAAATAGGACAAATGTTTGCAACCACAATGACCCTAATAATTTGAGAAACAGCTGGAGAAATTTAATTAAAATTGAGGCAAAAAAAAGAAAAAGTTCGAAAAAGGAGATCACTGACCAACAAGAGATGGCGCCACAACGCCCAAGAAGAAGCGATAGTAGATGACAGAAGCAGCCCGCGAGAACCACCGAAATGCCCAGCTGACACGGTCCGTGCTAGTTGGAGCAAAATGTCCCCTCGAAGACGGTATAGTAGTAGTACCGAAAGTACTCGGGTTAAGAATAAATATTGAAGTAAATGAGGATGCAGCAAAGGAAAAACTCATTTGGTGATGAGGCAAAATAATTCCAACGGAAAAAAAAAAAAGAAGTGAACCGTGGCCAAATGGAAAAAAAACAACAACCCCGTGCCGCATCCACATAACGAAAATATGAATTGAAAGCCAAGCCCCACGTGCGGTAAGTGTTCATCGAACTTTACCAACTAAAAGTGAAGTAAGTGTTCATCGAACTTTACCAACTAAAAGTGAAGTTCAAAAATGCAAATCCAGAAAACTGATATTATTGTCGATCTGTTCTTGAGAGGAAATTTTTTTTTTATATGTGGGAATTTTGAAGTTATGGAGGACATGAGTTCAAACAGAGAGTGTTTTTGGTGTGGCCAAATAATGAAGATGTCGTCCTCATACCTTAACCAAATGATGGGTTTTAAGAGGGATGGGGCAACAATTAATGCTTCAATATTCTGCAAATAAATTTCAGCAAGTAAGGGGGAAAGAGGGAAGCCCATAGGTACACCTTGTTTTGTTGGTAATAGATACCATTGTATACAATGTTTTGTGTGTTATGTGTTTTCCTGCCAATTCTTCTCACTATGATATTGGGAATACAGTGGGCACTCTGAAAATGTTGTGTTATGAAAAACAAACTGGGATGTGGCATTGTTGATTTGAAGTTCAAAGTATTAACTTCCTGCATCAATACAATTCTATAAGTGAATTTTCTGTAACTCAAAAGCATGCCATGAGTCACTTCTTGGAATGCTGTTAGGAAAAAAGGCTTAATAGCAGGTACCATCTGTCATCTGATGAGAATTGTCTCCCTTGTAAATGTTTTGAGATTAGAGAATATCCAAAAGTCTCAAAGGGCCACATTATGAGAATAAGGAGTGCTCAATAAAACTGACATCTGTTTTTAAGAAATTAACTGAATTTTGCTGTGTGCAGAGAAGTGTTTTCGTGGTGCATTAAACCTAATGCTCAACCCTTGCAGCATTGCAAGCAGACATTATGTGACATATCAGTTATGAAGTTTGCCATGCAAAATGGTATGCATTGCTGCAGATTCTACTTCTCAAAAATAAATAAATAGTAAATGCTGGTGTGATTACCACTTTAGGACAATACAACCTCCTTGATTTTTTTGTGGATTCTTTACGTGGATGATAGTTGCAGAAGCTATTGTTCTAAAGAATGAGTTATGGAGCAGAAAATGCATGTCTGTAGTAAGTTCTGAGAAATGTGTAAGACATGGTATTATGCACATTGGTATACAATGTTACTTATTACTGTTCCACACGTTGTATTGTTTCATTAACTAAACTAGTTTCAACTCTTCATTTTGCGAGTCATCCTCAATAGCGTACGATGTTTGCGTTTCCAGAGAGGCCGTTGTATCACTGGGTCACTGATCATTCTCATTATATGCTGTGTCCTTGCTGCGCATGCGTATTATGGTTGGGGGTTTGTTTGGACATCTTTTTTATTTTCTTCTCACGTTCCTCCAAGAATTTTCATGCATATGGCAGGTCGTAGGAGGTATTGTTATTAAAATTTATATCACGAGTTTTCTCGATCAATACTGCCTCTGCCATTAGGATTTGTTGGTGTGTATTGTGTGTTGTTAAGATTTTCGCGTTTTCCCAATCTGGGATAACATCATTCTCTTGGCAGTGTTGGATTAATGCCGTTTTCACCTCTCTCCTGTTCCAATTTTTGACAAGTTCTGTAAGGCGAGTTTTGAATCGTCGTTTCGTGCTGCCTATGCATACTTTATCGGTGCGATTGTTGTTTGCCTTTCTTGTAGGGATGGAGCTTCTAGGGTGAGTTGGTTGTTGTAGTCAGTTGTCAAAAATTTCAATATGTCCTTAACAGTATCAGCAATTTCATAATTCAGTTTCTTGCATTCTTTTTTAAGGATGTTACTGATTGGGTGCATATATGGGAGTTTCCCACAGTACACTTTTTCTTTCACTTTCCTATCAACTGGCTGTTGGTTGTTGTTGTTATATTTATTATAAATTGATGTTATTGTCAAGTTCTTACTGTAGCCAAATTCAGTGGCATTGTCCTGGATCCACTTAACCTCTCTCCGTTCAGCAGCCGTATTGAATGAGTGGGATATAGCTCTTCTGACAAAGAATTGTAATGCTGATAATTTATATTTCCATGGGTGGTTAGATGCATATGGTATAATTGTTGGCACGTATGCCTGTTTCCTGTACACTGAATATTCAATCTTGTGTTTGCTGTTATGTATGGTTATGTCTAAGAAATTGATGCGTTGATCAACCTCTTTTTCTCTTGTTGCTTTGATGGTTGGGTGGAAATTGTTGAATTTGCACAAGAAGTCTTGTAGTTCGGGTTCACTGTGGTGCCAGAAGATGAGGATATCGTCGACATATCTTAGGTATATGAGGGGTACATCATTCATGTTGCTGAGGAGTTGGTTTTCCATATCTTGCAGTATGGCTTCAACCAATAACCCTGAAATGGGTGAACCAATATGTGCACCATAGTCCTGTTGGTATATTGTTTTTCCATATCTGAAGAAGTTGCTGTTTTTGACAAATTCTAGGGCACTGATGATGCTGTCACATTGTGTGTTGTTAATACCCTCAGATTGTAGCTTGTTGTTTATAAGCTCAATGGATTTTTCAACTGGGATATTTGGGTAGAGTGATATGTCCATACTATACATTATGAAATTAGTATTGTTAATAGTCTTGATCTTATTAATGACTTCAACGGAGTTGTCAACATTGTACGGGTGGTTACTAAAGAATGGCTTCAGAAACTGGAAGATAGCCCTTTCCATGTTGATAGTTGGGGCAAGACATTTATTTACAATTGGCCTGATGGGGCTGTCAGGTTTGTGTGTCTTAATTCTACCAAATATTACTGGTATAGTTGCTCCTACTGGTGGGAAAGTTCTCATCTTTATACTTGTTGGTAACTCACTGTGGTTTTTATATTTTGCTAACTGTTTAATGATGTTATCAGTTGGGTCATAGTTATGCATTTTGCTCTTAAATCATTGATTTGCTGTTTCCATCTTTGAGTTATATTCGTCATTGTTTAGGATGACAATTTGTTTATCTTTGTCTGCTAAGAGGCATTTGATAGGCGGATTCTTTTTTAGGTCCACGAGGGCTTGTCTTTCATACTTGATTACAGGTCTTGAGGTTTTACTGTTACTGGAGTTATTCATAGATCTCACAATTTTAAATCGGAGTGGGTTTTGTATGCCTTTTGGCAGCTTGCTTATTATGCATTCGAGTTTAGGGATTATTCGTTCTGTTTAGGGGGTGTCGCATTCATAGGCAAATTTCGTGCCATGGTTTAATGCTTTCATTTGGAGGGCAGTCAATTGCAAGCTCAATTTGTTGATAAATGCAGGTTTGCTAGGATTGGGTGGTTTGGGCGTCTTACGATCTTTGCAGTCAATTAAATTCTCAACTTTCTTGAAGTGCTTTTTACGGGATTTCATCACTAATTGCTGATACTGTTAAGGACATCGAAATTTTTGACAACTGACTACAACAACCAACCCACCCTAGAAGCTGCAGTTGTATACTCCATCCCTACAAGAAAGGCAAACAACAATCGCACCGATAAAATATACATAGGCAGCACGAAACAACGATTCAAAACTCGCCTTATGGAACATGTCAAAAATTGGAACAGGAGAGAGGTGAAAACAGCATTAATCCAACACTACCAAGAGAATGATGTTATCCCAGATTGGGAAAACGCAAAAATCTTAACAACACACAATACACACCAACAAATCCTAATGGCAGAGGCAGTATTGATCGAGAAAACTCGTGATATAAATTGTAATAACAATATCCCCTACGACCTGCCATATGCATGGAATAATTCTTGGTAGAACGTGAGAAGAAAATAAAAAAGATGTCCAAGCAAACCCACGACCATAATACTCATGCGCAGCAAGGACACAGCATATAATGAGAACGATCAGTGACCCAGTGATACAACGACCTCTTTGGAAACGCAAACATCGTACGCTACTGAGGATGACTCGCAAAATGAAGAGTTGAAACTAGTTTAGTTAATGAAACAATACAACGTGTGGAACAGTAATAAGTAACATTGTATACCAATGTGCATAATACCATGCAATTAGCCACGTATTGATGTAGAGCATTTATTGAATATTTGACTCACAAACCACATGTATGTAAGACATATTTTTCTGATTTTAGTAGATTAAAAAAAAATGGTCATGATGTCTTAAAATTTGTAAGTATTTGATGTCACAGGAGAAATGGAGGTAATTCTTAAGAAATCTTAAAAAGAAGTGGTTTATAAAACATTTGGGTATGTTCAAAGTGTTACATCACTTTGAATAGTCAGTATTCTTGCCATGGCATCAACAAACTTTGGTGATGCCCTTTCCCCATTGTAAGGTATAACTTACGATTGTACCGAGGGTTTGTGTGAAACCCAGGTGGAACATTTTATGGTGTGAGTATTGCATGGAACTGTAGCCTTTGTTGAGAATCTCTCTTAGTACTTTAAACTGAGGAATTTTCTTCACCATTTGTTAACAGGACATGAACCCATATCTGATTTCTGCCCAAGTAGGTTACATCTTTGATACTGCTTATTTTGGTATTGCCTGTTGTATGACAGCTTTTGTAGTCATCAGTTGAAATCGCTAGCACTTTGATGGCTCTTGGATTTATGAGTAAGGAATGATAATTTTATAACAGATCTTGAAAATATCCCTTCAAATCCTTTGTTGTGTGATAAATGTTGACTTGTGGCTTGGGTCACTGATTATGTTGTTGTCCGTTGGGATTCCTCATTGTGCAAGTAAGTCCTAAAATCATGAGCTAGGGTAAGCACCAAATAAGAATTTTGTGAAATAATATATTTCTTTGTGAATATCAAAGGAAAAATATAGATATCATTGGGAAATTAATCCTCCTGAAGAAAAAATTATTCACAAATACAATGCCATCATTAGCTCAAAGGTGCCGTATTTTCATTGTTCTCCATGTAGCAGTCCCCTCAGAAAACTTGAAAATTGCATCTCCCTAGCTTGAGAAACAAACCCACATCTCCTGATTTCTTTACTGTACTTCATGAAGTCCATAGAGTTGTAAAGCCCACTTTCTTGGACTTCTTGTTATGTCTAATCTTCATTTATATGAGCTGCTGCAGTGCTGTTTGTTGGTGAAACTGTTAATATTAGAAGTAAAATCATCAGAGTATGTATTCTTATATTCATAATTCCACAGATGTGTTTGATTTTTGTAATTCTTTTGCAAAAAACAGTAACATTGTTACCAACATAAGTTTCAGATGTTCTGCAAGTTTTTCAGATATATGCTCCTCTTGTGTGCAGAGAATGAAACACTGGCATGACTCAGAGAGAAGTAATGGAAAAGAAAAAATAGTTGCATTATTTTACTTACTGAATCTACCGGAGTGGAAAATTATATGCCAAACCCCTCATTTGAGGTGGTCAAAGAAGTAGTAGTTATTAGCATTAATGTTTCTGCCAAAATTTAAATTTACTTTTATATGCTGACTCTTTTAATCATTGACACACGTACAGAGCTGCTATAGGAGTAACATTACTAAATTGGGGGGGTGGGTATACTTAAACAGTAAAAACTGGGGTAGCAGAAAATGTGAAAAGCATGTATGTGCAGAACTGTTGCACAAGAGAATTTTTCATTAAAAGAATGCTAAAGTAAACTTTGAGTTTTGAATTTCAAGAAGCTGATAGAGAACAGTTAGGCTATTTCAGTTCTTCAAAATAGATTTACATAGCGCCACCCGTTCTTAATCCACTGTTGGATGAATGGGTCCACAAGTCTCTTTCACGTCACTCCAGTATTCTTCTTCTTGGTCTTTTCCTGTCTGTTGTTATCCAGTATCTGTTTCAGTCACCTAAAGGTGGTCAGTTCTTCTAGCTTTACATTCCACCTATTGCCACTTGTGAAGGTCTTTACTGTGATCGCAGTGTCATCAACTCTAGTCATTTTCCTGATCGAGGAGTTCCTTTTACTATCCATCTTGGTTGCACCAAGCTTGCATTTCTCCATGCTTCTTTGAGTTGTTTGCATGCCTTCTTTAGTTAAGGTCCATGTTTCTGATTTGTAAGTAAGAACTAATAAAGATGCAAATTTCAATGAACAATTTTCTCTTAAGACATAATGGTAAATTGCTGTTAAAAATCGTACTGTTTCTTTCAAATGCACTCCAGCCAAGTTTATATGCCTATTAATTTCTTCTTCAATTCTTCTATTAATTTCTTCTTCACTTAATATCTGTTGTCCAAGATAGATATAGGCATCAGTTACTTCTCAATTTGCCCCATCAACCTCTTTAATCTTCATTTTTAGTAAAAGTATGACTTCAATTTTACTTTCTGTACACTTATTCTCAATTTTGTTTCTTGACTTTTGTCATCAAGTTCCTGGATCATATTCTGCTGTTCTGAGGGAGTCCTTGCAAATATTACTATGCCATCAGTAAAACAAATGTGGGTAAAACAATCTTCGTTAATCTATATCTCCTTGTCTTTCAAGTTCAGTGACTGGTGAGATATATACTGAAATGTTGCATTGCAGAGTTTGGGAGATATGGTGTCACTTTTTCTTGCTCCTTTTCCAGTTTTTGTACATGCTGTGTCCTGAATAGTTGAACCTCTGCATTTTCATTTTATTGAGGTTATTAATGACATTAACTATGCATCCTCAGTACTGTAGGATTTCAAAGACATTATAACAGCTGATGGTTTCTCATAATCAAAAGCCTTTTCATAATTAACAGAAGCCATACATAATGGAAATTCGTATTCATTTGTTTTTTCAATTAGTTCTCTCAATACATGGATATGAACTATAGTGGTGCAGCCACTCTTAAATCCAGTTTGTTATCATGGTTGAGCCATGTTCAGTGCTTCCTTCAAGCAATGTGACAGTACCTTAGTAAAAATTTTGTAAACATCTGATATGTAGTTCATAAGGTACCCCAGGTTCCCTTCTTTTATGTAGCATGATCATTGTAGCATTGTTTTAGACATCAGACATCCTCCTTTTGTTGAGGCATCTGTTGAAAACTTGGGTGTGAGTGTAGTTTCCAATTAGAACACTTATTCAAAGCTTTACTCAGATTAATATATGTAATTCTATTTTGACTTGAACTTTCAATTATTCTTCACATCTTCTGAGTTCTTTTGTTTTTACAGATGTTTCTGGCCTCAAGGTGTTTTTTTTTTTTTTATCAAGGCTTGTTCTCAATATATAGAAACTGTAAGTACAGGTGATATAGAAACTGTTTCATTATGTGAAGAATAATTGAAAGTTCAAGTTAAAATAGAATGAAAGAGTTTCCAATTTTTCACTGGCTTGTACTATGTCCAAAGTATTTCCATCTTACTCTGAGCTCTTCTCTATTTCATATTCTTAATTAACTTCTGCCAGGAGTACTGGAGGCAGTGTATGTAGAGCCTGTGTATTTCTTTATAATTCTGTAACAGATGTATCATTTCTTTTATGATTAATCCAGTCGTGGATGAAAGTTGAACTGAATGATGATTTTGACTGTTTTGATGTTGGCTGTTCTGGCTGCCTAATCTGTTAACCTGGTCTGGTGGATGAACGTTGAACTAAATCATGATGGTGATTTTAACTCGTGGTACTTCATAGGTTGAATATGGTCACAGTACCATAAAATAAATTTTTAAATGTTTATGTATATATACACAGGGTGATTCATAAAGAATTATACAGTTTCAACGCACTATAAAACAAGAACAATGTAAGATATTTTATGTTACCTGTAACAGAATTGTAGGGTATTGTTTCAAGTTTTTTTAGAGACAGTCAAAGATGTTCTATGTGTGCACCCTTAGTCACACAATACACATCCAGCCAGTAATCCATTTCCGCCCAAACGCAAGGTAAGATATGTGAATCAAGTGCAGTAATAGTGGCTGTGATACGCTGTTTCAGCTCTGCTAGATCAACAGGAAGGGGAGGGGTGAATACTTTGTCCTTTACATACCCCCACAGGAAAAAGTCACAAGGTGTTAAGTCAAGACTTCTGAGTGACCATTGGGTCTGTGGCATGTTGTAGTCTGCGGCTCGTCCAATCCATCGGTGAGGTAGATGTTCATCAAGATAATCTCGCACATCGCCTAACCAGTGTGGTGGTGCACCATCCAATTGGAGAACAAATTTTGTCACTGTCGTCCTGCAACTGTGGCATCAACCAAAGACTTAACATATCCAGAAAAGAGCCTCCTGTGACAGTTTTATCGTTAAAAAGAAGGGGCCGTACACTTTTTTTTTTACACAGCACAGAACACATTTACCTTAGAGGAATCTTGCACGTGTTGCACTATAAATCTGGGATTCTCTATTCCCCAAAAGTGAAAAGTGAACATTGTGCTTGTTTACCTGACCACTCACATGAAATGTAGCTTCATTAGTGAAAACTAAGTGATCGACAAAATCGTCATTTTCAAAATGGTGCTGCATTTCGGCACAAAATTCCAAGCGCTTTGTCTTGTCAAGGTCAGTGAGATTTTGCAACATCTGCACTTTGTATGGAATCATTTTCAGCTTCTTTCTCAAAATTCTCCAGACAGTGAGTGGGCTGTGAAATCTGCACTTCACGACTCACCCTCCGCGTTGATTTTCCCGGGCTTTGTTGAATGGCGGTGCAAACACTATCGACGACGACTTCCGATACATGCGCCTTGTCATCGTCCAGGACTTTTAAGTTTGCACAAACAGCCCGTAGTTTAAAATTTTTTATGCCAATTATAGATAGATTTTCTGGTTGGAGGTTCTTTTCCGAATCGTGATCAAAAATGCCGTTGCACAACAGTTGCAGATTCCGTTTTGCTCAATTCAAGAACACAAAACGCCTTCTCCACTGCAGACGCTGCCATTTTGACTGACTAGTCACGTGACATGCGCGCTATCGCCTATGTCACTTCCCTCAGTAGCGGGACACAAACTTTATGAGTACATCTACCTAACAGTTTGCAGTTGTGGTCCGTGTCTTCAACTGTTACTGCTTTACAACATCTGGAAACTGTATACTTCTTTATGAATCAGGGTGTGTGTGTGTGTGTGTGTATATATATATATGCAACTAGCCCATCAGAGCTGCAGAGTATGATCCAGGAACTTGCTGACAAGAGTAAAGAAGTGGGATTAAAAATGAACTTTCAGAAGACAAAAGTGATGTTCAATGCTTTTACAAGAAATGAAGATTTATCGATTGATGGAGAAAAGCTGGAGATAACAGACACGTACGTTTATCTTGGACAGCAGATATCAAGTGAGGGTCACATTGATGAAGAAATTAATCGGCGTACAAAACTTGCCTGGAGAGCTTTTGGAAGAAACAGCATAATTTTCAAGAGCAATATGCCATTATGTCTTAAAAGAAAAGTGTTTGATCAATGCATCCTTCCAGTGCTTACATATGGTGAAGAGACGTGGACCTTAACTAAAAGAGACATACAAAGGCTGCAGACAACTCAAAGAAGCATGGAGAGGTGCATACTTGGTGTAACCAGGAGAGATAAGAAGAGGAACTCGTGGATCCGAAAAATGACAAGAGTGGAAGACATCATGATCAGAGTTAAATCCCTGAAATGGCAATGGGCTGGACATACTGCCAGAAGGACAGATCATCGATGGACAGCCGAAATTTTAGATTGGATTCCAAGGGACAGGAAAAGACCCAGAAGAAGACCACATGAGAGATGGGTGGATGAAATTCAAAAGTATGCAGGGGTGACATGGAGGAGACTGGCACAAGACAGGCCGTTGTGGAGGAAACTTGGGGAGACCTTCGTCCAGCAGTGGATTGATAATGGTTGACAATGATGATGATGATATATATATATATAGCAATCCCATACTATAAAGATACCTAAGCAAAAAAATACATATATAATTTTGACTCACACCTAGTACAACATAGAAAAGGTTATGTATCTACCTGCGTGAGTAAAAGGAGAAAAGAAAAAAAGAAAATAAAACAACTGAATGTAGAAGGTGTCGAGAATACTGAGCCTTGGCTTTATCAAGGACCAGCAAAAACTCTGCATTTTCTCACTTCCACAAAGACCTAGTTGGAAATGGGTTTCTGCAAGGCCATAGATGCAAGTAACATTCCCACCTAAAATAGTTTAAAAAATATATATATAAGTCATGTCCTCCGTAGAGTAGCATGACCTAGCACTAGTTAACAATTTCGCTTGCATCCATTAACCTTCATGGCCCGACCCATGCTCTTCATCTGTTACTATTAAACAGAGAGAAGAAGATTAAAGAGAACTCAAGCTGTGAGAGTGACATAATAAATAGAAATGATTTTCAGCTATAACGAAATTCCAAGTTCGTTTGAGAGAGAATTTAAACCTGAAAAACAAATTTTACATTGCAATTAAAAAAGGAAATGTTAATTTATAACGAACAGATTTTTGAAAGAAAACTTGAGTCTAAAACCCCTACTCTACAACTTATGACAGCACGAAAACGAGAATAAGTTAAAGATAATAATTAACTAAAGAAAACTTTGTGAAAGTTATATACCTTAAACAGTTAGTTGCAATATGTACAAAGTATTTCAGCAGTGCTTTAAGTGCATAATTAATTAGTTATTAAGAACTTAACTACTTTGAAAAAACAGCGCATAGACAGCGCATAGAAAAGGAACAAGCTTAGCCATCTTCTGTTCCTAGGTACCACAAAAGACGCTCAAAGTTACAAAGAAAAGTAAGAGTTAAAACCCGCATAAATGTTAACAGACAAACCAATGCTTAAAAGCTGAAAAGCTAAAAAACGACAGAGAAAGGTACATGAAGTACAAACATTGAACTTATAAAACCTAGAACCCAAAAACAAGGAAGAGAGCTTACCTCTTGAGTTACAAAAACTTTTCTCCTCACAAGAGGAGAACATGGCTGACCTCTTCCGCCACTCCCTAGACGCTGGGGGGCAGTGAGGGTGGGGCTGATGGCCTCCTCATACAGCAAGAAACCAACGCGCAGAGACTTTTTAACCAGAGAAAAAAATATATAAACTTAAGACTGTGGATCTGTATGAGCAGAATTAACTCTCCAGAATACATGAGAAATATTATAAAATACACGAGCAGTTTATTTAATAATCTTTGCATGTATTAAATCACCTTAGTGAGCTTCTATAGATTAATCAGAATCTTATTAATTTTAATGTTGGTTTTACTATTTTTAGTATAGCTATCCTAGTGATGAATAACTGGTTTTCTTTTTTATTTGTTTTTATTTTCTTTTATAAACAGATTTTTAAGCTTTTTTTGTGATTTTGTTTATATTATTTAATTTTTTTTTTTGTTTTAATAGGACCGTCATATCCATAGCACTAAGGTTCCTTTAGGTAGTTAATAGGCATCCTCTAGCCAACTTCCTTACGGCTTTGATTGGTCAGAATCATATTATTAACTGTGTAGAAAATTAAAGCAGATCTGCCAACCTTACTCTATTATTCAGAATAATTTTTCTTAAAGTTCTTTTGATGAAAGAAGAAGGAATTTCGTTCTCTAGAAAACTTTCTAATAGTATATTAATGTGGTAATTGAAGTCCAAATTGTTGCTGCAAATTCTTGAAATTCTTAGGACCTGAGAAATTAGTACATTCTCAATTACTTTGGTTGAAATGTTATTATTCCAGTGTAGATATTTAATTACTTTGAAAGGAAAATTAACTCTTTTATCAAAGAGGCTAATAGATGGGTTACCTCTGTTGAGCTTAATGCTTAAGTCTAGGAACTCAAGTTCCTGATTACTGTGGTTGGTTTTACATAAGTTAAGAGAGCTAGGATAGATATTATCAAAATCACTCTCTATAACTTCGGAATTATTGATACACAGCAGATCATCAATATATCTAAAAGTGTAAAGGTAGTTATCTGAGCAGGTGGGGTGATTTTTAATGAATTTATATTCCTTAAAGAACAGGAATAGATTAGCGATATTCGTGGACGTTGATGTTCCCATTGGAATACCGTTCACTTGCTTATAGAGAGTATTATTATATAAGATATGGTTATTTTTTATGCAGCAATTGAGATAAGAGTTCCAAGTTCCTACATCAACAAATTGGTTAAGTTTAAATTCTGCATACAGCTCTTTAAAGGTAGTGATTATATCTGATAGAGGCAGATTAGTATATAGGTTTTCAAAATCATAACTATTAATATCTAGGGGACACACTTTGAGTATAGTAGAAATTACTTCTGCATTATTATTAATTATCCAAAAATCTCTGTACATCAAGTTAGAACAGTTTCTAATGTGTTTCAAAACCTTCTTTAAGACATCTTCAAAAGCAAGATCTATTTTCTTTTTATGACTCCTTACTCCACTAGCTATGAACCTGAACTTCACAGGATCCTTATGAAACTTAACCGTTGCAAAAAGAAATGGAAATTCAGGCCCATATCTTCTAGTTTGCGGAATTTTAAGTTTCTTGAAGAATGCCTTAAACCGATTTTCTAACTGCTTGGTAGAATAACTTACGGGCTCGTATGTTACTCTATTATTGAGTTCCATAGTTAACAATTCAAAATAGAACTTCTTACAGATAATTGCAAAATTATTGCTAGCTTTATCCGTAGTGGTAAAATAAATTGGTCTTGTAGTTTGGAGAGTGACCTTTTAGCTTCTCCAGAGAAAAAGAGATTTCTGTCGAAACAAAAGTCCAGACCTGCCAACTCACCGGTGAAGCTATTGATTATATTATATTTCCATTCTGCGAAGGCCTCAATAGGCTGATTGTACGTTAAACTGGTTTTTACGATGTACTTATTTACATCTTGAGTGAAGCTCTCAAGAATCCTTTCTTTGGAAATTGTGAAGGAAGGTCTGAAATTAGAGCCATACTCTAATAAATTCCTAAGCTTTTCATTTTCAACAAAACTCAAGTTTCCGGTGATAATATGGTTGTAATTCTTATCATAGTGAACTGTTTCTTTATGTTCATCACAAGAACAAGTAGTAATTACAGGAATGTAGCTCGAAGAGTTAAGTTTGTAGTTTTTAACTATTGACCCTAAGGTCTTAACATATTTAAAACTTACAATAGACTGGTGCCTGTGGATGGGAAAAAAAATTGCATTATTGTAGAACAGCTTCCTTACATTGAGATTATCGTAGGCTTTATTTAGGAACCTGATGGTAACAAAATTACTGGAAAATTCTTTAAGAGAAATTTTATCTTTAAGAATATGTTTAAGAATGTCCAGAACCAAAGCAAAAACATGCTTATCAACATGGTCAGCAGTTTCATTCCAGAATTTGAAAAAACATTTAAGGACAGAGTGCTTGAAGGACTTGAGAATTTTGTAAGTATTTTTAACAAAATTAGTGCCAGTTTTAAAGCTTTCCAGAGTTTTTAGCAAGTTAGCAAAATCAACTTTGCTTGATGTGCGAAATAACCTCTGTCCTCTATTACCTCTAGAGCAGCTCTTATTATTAACAAGAAAGAAGAGTTCACGAATTGAAAATTTATGCTGATTATGCTTATTGTCAGATAGAGTGGAATTAAGGCCATAGGGATAAAGAGACTGATGCTGCAAAATTTCAAGGGATTCAGTTTCTAGCCGAGCATAGAGGTCAGGGATAATATGTAGTACCTCTATTTTCACTTTGTCAAAACCATGAGTATGGAAATGCTCTAATTCAAAGGTAGAGTACTGGTTGGCGTTTGTGGAGGGGTTCACTCCTGAATTAGAGAACTTGTTTACTAGAGACCTGTGACCATTAATCCTAAGATGAAGAGGATTTTTACTTTGGCCAATATAGCTAAGGTTGCAGACAGTACAGGTGAGCTTATAGATGGTATTGTAGGCTTTGCAAAACTTGTTGGAGCAATTATCCTCAACAGAAGAATACAGGTTAGGATCTGCAGATTTACATGTCAAACAACGTTTGTCATTTCATAACTTTAGATTACCTTTGCCAGCGAGTTCATACACTATGGGAAAGGGTGCTAGCCTAACCGAGCGGGAGGACTTAAAATATCTGAGCTGACCTCCAATCCTTTCATCGTCCTTAGAACTCCACTTGGGCCAAAACATACAAATTCTGAGCAAACCAACTAGGAAAAACTTTTAGAAATAAGCAGTCCAAGAAAAGACCAAACTCGAGTATAAACTACACTCCAAAAAGCTGCATCCAAAACATACTAAAAAGAAAAATTAGAAAATGAAAAAAACCTCAAGTAAAAAAATAGTAATAAAAAAATAATAATAATAAAAAATAATAAAACATTTCAACTAGAATTTGCGCATGAGCTGCTAAATAATAAATTGAAATTAGTTACTTAAGAGCAAAACTGAAGACTAAGGAAAAAATTTTAGAATTTAAAACGAAGGGTGCAAAATAACCTGAAAATCAAAACGCGCAACGCAGCAGTTTTGAAAATTCAGAATTCACATACTATAAAGATACCTAAGCAAAAAAATACATATATAATTTTGACTCACACCTAGTACAACATAGAAAAGGTTATGTATCTACCTGCGTGAGTAAAAGGAGAAAAGAAAAAAAAGAAAATAAAACAACTGAATGTAGAAGGTGTCGAGAATACTGAGCCTTGGCTTTATCAAGGACCAGCAAAAACTCTGCATTTTCTCACTTCCACAAAGACCTAGTTGGAAATGGGTTTCTGCAAGGCCATAGATGCAAGTAACATTCCCACCTAAAATAGTTTAAAAAATATATATATAAGTCATGTCCTCCGTAGAGTAGCATGACCTAGCACTAGTTAACAATTTCGCTTGCATCCATTAACCTTCATGGCCCGACCCATGCTCTTCATCTGTTACTATTAAACAGAGAGAAGAAGATTAAAGAGAACTCAAGCTGTGAGAGTGACATAATAAATAGAAATGATTTTCAGCTATAACGAAATTCCAAGTTCGTTTGAGAGAGAATTTAAACCTGAAAAACAAATTTTACATTGCAATTAAAAAAGGAAATGTTAATTTATAACGAACAGATTTTTGAAAGAAAACTTGAGTCTAAAACCCCTACTCTACAACTTATGACAGCACGAAAACGAGAATAAGTTAAAGATAATAATTAACTAAAGAAAACTTTGTGAAAGTTATATACCTTAAACAGTTAGTTGCAATATGTACAAAGTATTTCAGCAGTGCTTTAAGTGCATAATTAATTAGTTATTAAGAACTTAACTACTTTGAAAAAACAGCGCATAGACAGCGCATAGAAAAGGAACAAGCTTAGCCATCTTCTGTTCCTAGGTACCACAAAAGACGCTCAAAGTTACAAAGAAAAGTAAGAGTTAAAACCCGCATAAATGTTAACAGACAAACCAATGCTTAAAAGCTGAAAAGCTAAAAAACGACAGAGAAAGGTACATGAAGTACAAACATTGAACTTATAAAACCTAGAACCCAAAAACAAGGAAGAGAGCTTACCTCTTGAGTTACAAAAACTTTTCTCCTCACAAGAGGAGAACATGGCTGACCTCTTCCGCCACTCCCTAGACGCTGGGGGGCAGTGAGGGTGGGGCTGATGGCCTCCTCATACAGCAAGAAACCAACGCGCAGAGACTTTTTAACCAGAGAAAAAAATATATAAACTTAAGACTGTGGATCTGTATGAGCAGAATTAACTCTCCAGAATACATGAGAAATATTATAAAATACACGAGCAGTTTATTTAATAATCTTTGCATGTATTAAATCACCTTAGTGAGCTTCTATAGATTAATCAGAATCTTATTAATTTTAATGTTGGTTTTACTATTTTTAGTATAGCTATCCTAGTGATGAATAACTGGTTTTCTTTTTTATTTGTTTTTATTTTCTTTTATAAACAGATTTTTAAGCTTTTTTTGTGATTTTGTTTATATTATTTAATTTTTTTTGTTTTAATAGGACCGTCATATCCATAGCACTAAGGTTCCTTTAGGTAGTTAATAGGCATCCTCTAGCCAACTTCCTTACGGCTTTGATTGGTCAGAATCATATTATTAACTGTGTAGAAAATTAAAGCAGATCTGCCAACCTTACTCTATTATTCAGAATAATTTTTCTTAAAGTTCTTTTGATGAAAGAAGAAGGAATTTCTGCTCTCTAGAAAACTTTCTAATAGTATATTAATGTGGTAATTGAAGTCCAAATTGTTGCTGCAAATTCTTGAAATTCTTAGGACCTGAGAAATTAGTACATTCTCAATTACTTTGGTTGAAATGTTATTATTCCAGTGTAGATATTTAATTACTTTGAAAGGAAAATTAACTCTTTTATCAAAGAGGCTAATAGATGGGTTACCTCTGTTGAGCTTAATGCTTAAGTCTAGGAACTCAAGTTCCTGATTACTGTGGTTGGTTTTACATAAGTTAAGAGAGCTAGGATAGATATTATCAAAATCACTCTCTATAACTTCTCGGAATTATTGATACACAGCAGATCATCAATATATCTAAAAGTGTAAAGGTAGTTATCTGAGCAGGTGGGGTGATTTTTAATGAATTTATATTCCTTAAAGAACAGGAATAGATTAGCGATATTCGTGGACGTTGATGTTCCCATTGGAATACCGTTCACTTGCTTATAGAGAGTATTATTATATAAGATATGGTTATTTTTTATGCAGCAATTGAGATAAGAGTTCCAAGTTCCTACATCAACAAATTGGTTAAGTTTAAATTCTGCATACAGCTCTTTAAAGGTAGTGATTATATCTGATAGAGGCAGATTAGTATATAGGTTTTCAAAATCATAACTATTAATATCTAGGGGACACACTTTGAGTATAGTAGAAATTACTTCTGCATTATTATTAATTATCCAAAAATCTCTGTACATCAAGTTAGAACAGTTTCTAATGTGTTTCAAAACCTTCTTTAAGACATCTTCAAAAGCAAGATCTATTTTCTTTTTATGACTCCTTACTCCACTAGCTATGAACCTGAACTTCACAGGATCCTTATGAAACTTAACCGTTGCAAAAAGAAATGGAAATTCAGGCCCATATCTTCTAGTTTGCGGAATTTTAAGTTTCTTGAAGAATGCCTTAAACCGATTTTCTAACTGCTTGGTAGAATAACTTACGGGCTCGTATGTTACTCTATTATTGAGTTCCATAGTTAACAATTCAAAATAGAACTTCTTACAGATAATTGCAAAATTATTGCTAGCTTTATCCGTAGTGGTAAAAATAAATTGGTCTTGTAGTTTGGAGAGTGACCTTTTAGCTTCTCCAGAGAAAAAGAGATTTCTGTCGAAACAAAAGTCCAGACCTGCCAACTCACCGGTGAAGCTATTGATTATATTATATTTCCATTCTGCGAAGGCCTCAATAGGCTGATTGTACGTTAAACTGGTTTTTACGATGTACTTATTTACATCTTGAGTGAAGCTCTCAAGAATCCTTTCTTTGGAAATTGTGAAGGAAGGTCTGAAATTAGAGCCATACTCTAATAAATTCCTAAGCTTTTCATTTTCAACAAAACTCAAGTTTCCGGTGATAATATGGTTGTAATTCTTATCATAGTGAACTGTTTCTTTATGTTCATCACAAGAACAAGTAGTAATTACAGGAATGTAGCTCGAAGAGTTAAGTTTGTAGTTTTTAACTATTGACCCTAAGGTCTTAACATATTTAAAACTTACAATAGACTGGTGCCTGTGGATGGGAAAAAAATTGCATTATTGTAGAACAGCTTCCTTACATTGAGATTATCGTAGGCTTTATTTAGGAACCTGATGGTAACAAAATTACTGGAAAATTCTTTAAGAGAAATTTTATCTTTAAGAATATGTTTAAGAATGTCCAGAACCAAAGCAAAAACATGCTTATCAACATGGTCAGCAGTTTCATTCCAGAATTTGAAAAAACATTTAAGGACAGAGTGCTTGAAGGACTTGAGAATTTTGTAAGTATTTTTAACAAAATTAGTGCCAGTTTTAAAGCTTTCCAGAGTTTTTAGCAAGTTAGCAAAATCAACTTTGCTTGATGTGCGAAATAACCTCTGTCCTCTATTACCTCTAGAGCAGCTCTTATTATTAACAAGAAAAGAAGAGTTCACGAATTGAAAATTTATGCTGATTATGCTTATTGTCAGATAGAGTGGAATTAAGGCCATAGGGATAAAGAGACTGATGCTGCAAAATTTCAAGGGATTCAGTTTCTAGCCGAGCATAGAGGTCAGGGATAATATGTAGTACCTCTATTTTCACTTTGTCAAAACCATGAGTATGGAAATGCTCTAATTCAAAGGTAGAGTACTGGTTGGCGTTTGTGGAGGGGTTCACTCCTGAATTAGAGAACTTGTTTACTAGAGACCTGTGACCATTAATCCTAAGATGAAGAGGATTTTTACTTTGGCCAATATAGCTAAGGTTGCAGACAGTACAGGTGAGCTTATAGATGGTATTGTAGGCTTTGCAAAACTTGTTGGAGCAATTATCCTCAACAGAAGAATACAGGTTAGGATCTGCAGATTTACATGTCAAACAACGTTTGTCATTTCATAACTTTAGATTACCTTTGCCAGCGAGTTCATACACTATGGGAAAGGGTGCTAGCCTAACCGAGCGGGAGGACTTAAAATATCTGAGCTGACCTCCAATCCTTTCATCGTCCTTAGAACTCCACTTGGGCCAAAACATACAAATTCTGAGCAAACCAACTAGGAAAAACTTTTAGAAATAAGCAGTCCAAGAAAAGACCAAACTCGAGTATAAACTACACTCCAAAAAGCTGCATCCAAAACATACTAAAAAGAAAAATTAGAAAATGAAAAAAACCTCAAGTAAAAAAATAGTAATAAAAAAATAATAATAATAAAAAATAATAAAACATTTCAACTAGAATTTGCGCATGAGCTGCTAAATAATAAATTGAAATTAGTTACTTAAGAGCAAAACTGAAGACTAAGGAAAAAATTTTAGAATTTAAAACGAAGGGTGCAAAATAACCTGAAAATCAAAACGCGCAACGCAGCAGTTTTGAAAATTCAGAATTCACATACTATAAAGATACCTAAGCAAAAAAATACATATATAATTTTGACTCACACCTAGTACAACATAGAAAAGGTTATGTATCTACCTGCGTGAGTAAAAGGAGAAAAGAAAAAAAGAAAATAAAACAACTGAATGTAGAAGGTGTCGAGAATACTGAGCCTTGGCTTTATCAAGGACCAGCAAAAACTCTGCATTTTCTCACTTCCACAAAGACCTAGTTGGAAATGGGTTTCTGCAAGGCCATAGATGCAAGTAACATTCCCACCTAAAATAGTTTAAAAAATATATATATAAGTCATGTCCTCCGTAGAGTAGCATGACCTAGCACTAGTTAACAATTTCGCTTGCATCCATTAACCTTCATGGCCCGACCCATGCTCTTCATCTGTTACTATTAAACAGAGAGAAGAAGATTAAAGAGAACTCAAGCTGTGAGAGTGACATAATAAATAGAAATGATTTTCAGCTATAACGAAATTCCAAGTTCGTTTGAGAGAGAATTTAAACCTGAAAAACAAATTTTACATTGCAATTAAAAAAGGAAATGTTAATTTATAACGAACAGATTTTTGAAAGAAAACTTGAGTCTAAAACCCCTACTCTACAACTTATGACAGCACGAAAACGAGAATAAGTTAAAGATAATAATTAACTAAAGAAAACTTTGTGAAAGTTATATACCTTAAACAGTTAGTTGCAATATGTACAAAGTATTTCAGCAGTGCTTTAAGTGCATAATTAATTAGTTATTAAGAACTTAACTACTTTGAAAAAACAGCGCATAGACAGCGCATAGAAAAGGAACAAGCTTAGCCATCTTCTGTTCCTAGGTACCACAAAAGACGCTCAAAGTTACAAAGAAAAGTAAGAGTTAAAACCCGCATAAATGTTAACAGACAAACCAATGCTTAAAAGCTGAAAAGCTAAAAAACGACAGAGAAAGGTACATGAAGTACAAACATTGAACTTATAAAACCTAGAACCCAAAAACAAGGAAGAGAGCTTACCTCTTGAGTTACAAAAACTTTTCTCCTCACAAGAGGAGAACATGGCTGACCTCTTCCGCCACTCCCTAGACGCTGGGGGGCAGTGAGGGTGGGGCTGATGGCCTCCTCATACAGCAAGAAACCAACGCGCAGAGACTTTTTAACCAGAGAAAAAAATATATAAACTTAAGACTGTGGATCTGTATGAGCAGAATTAACTCTCCAGAATACATGAGAAATATTATAAAATACACGAGCAGTTTATTTAATAATCTTTGCATGTATTAAATCACCTTAGTGAGCTTCTATAGATTAATCAGAATCTTATTAATTTTAATGTTGGTTTTACTATTTTTAGTATAGCTATCCTAGTGATGAATAACTGGTTTTCTTTTTTATTTGTTTTTATTTTCTTTTATAAACAGATTTTTAAGCTTTTTTGTGATTTTGTTTATATTATTTAATTTTTTTTGTTTTAATAGGACCGTCATATCCATAGCACTAAGGTTCCTTTAGGTAGTTAATAGGCATCCTCTAGCCAACTTCCTTACGGCTTTGATTGGTCAGAATCATATTATTAACTGTGTAGAAAATTAAAGCAGATCTGCCAACCTTACTCTATTATTCAGAATAATTTTTCTTAAAGTTCTTTTGATGAAAGAAGAAGGAATTTCGTTCTCTAGAAAACTTTCTAATAGTATATTAATGTGGTAATTGAAGTCCAAATTGTTGCTGCAAATTCTTGAAATTCTTAGGACCTGAGAAATTAGTACATTCTCAATTACTTTGGTTGAAATGTTATTATTCCAGTGTAGATATTTAATTACTTTGAAAGGAAAATTAACTCTTTTATCAAAGAGGCTAATAGATGGGTTACCTCTGTTGAGCTTAATGCTTAAGTCTAGGAACTCAAGTTCCTGATTACTGTGGTTGGTTTTACATAAGTTAAGAGAGCTAGGATAGATATTATCAAAATCACTCTCTATAACTTCGGAATTATTGATACACAGCAGATCATCAATATATCTAAAAGTGTAAAGGTAGTTATCTGAGCAGGTGGGGTGATTTTTAATGAATTTATATTCCTTAAAGAACAGGAATAGATTAGCGATATTCGTGGACGTTGATGTTCCCATTGGAATACCGTTCACTTGCTTATAGAGAGTATTATTATATAAGATATGGTTATTTTTTATGCAGCAATTGAGATAAGAGTTCCAAGTTCCTACATCAACAAATTGGTTAAGTTTAAATTCTGCATACAGCTCTTTAAAGGTAGTGATTATATCTGATAGAGGCAGATTAGTATATAGGTTTTCAAAATCATAACTATTAATATCTAGGGGACACACTTTGAGTATAGTAGAAATTACTTCTGCATTATTATTAATTATCCAAAAATCTCTGTACATCAAGTTAGAACAGTTTCTAATGTGTTTCAAAACCTTCTTTAAGACATCTTCAAAAGCAAGATCTATTTTCTTTTTATGACTCCTTACTCCACTAGCTATGAACCTGAACTTCACAGGATCCTTATGAAACTTAACCGTTGCAAAAAGAAATGGAAATTCAGGCCCATATCTTCTAGTTTGCGGAATTTTAAGTTTCTTGAAGAATGCCTTAAACCGATTTTCTAACTGCTTGGTAGAATAACTTACGGGCTCGTATGTTACTCTATTATTGAGTTCCATAGTTAACAATTCAAAATAGAACTTCTTACAGATAATTGCAAAATTATTGCTAGCTTTATCCGTAGTGGTAAAAATAAATTGGTCTTGTAGTTTGGAGAGTGACCTTTTAGCTTCTCCAGAGAAAAAGAGATTTCTGTCGAAACAAAAGTCCAGACCTGCCAACTCACCGGTGAAGCTATTGATTATATTATATTTCCATTCTGCGAAGGCCTCAATAGGCTGATTGTACGTTAAACTGGTTTTTACGATGTACTTATTTACATCTTGAGTGAAGCTCTCAAGAATCCTTTCTTTGGAAATTGTGAAGGAAGGTCTGAAATTAGAGCCATACTCTAATAAATTCCTAAGCTTTTCATTTTCAACAAAACTCAAGTTTCCGGTGATAATATGGTTGTAATTCTTATCATAGTGAACTGTTTCTTTATGTTCATCACAAGAACAAGTAGTAATTACAGGAATGTAGCTCGAAGAGTTAAGTTTGTAGTTTTTAACTATTGACCCTAAGGTCTTAACATATTTAAAACTTACAATAGACTGGTGCCTGTGGATGGGAAAAAAAATTGCATTATTGTAGAACAGCTTCCTTACATTGAGATTATCGTAGGCTTTATTTAGGAACCTGATGGTAACAAAATTACTGGAAAATTCTTTAAGAGAAATTTTATCTTTAAGAATATGTTTAGAATGTCCAGAACCAAAGCAAAAACATGCTTATCAACATGGTCAGCAGTTTCATTCCAGAATTTGAAAAAACATTTAAGGACAGAGTGCTTGAAGGACTTGAGAATTTTGTAAGTATTTTTAACAAAATTAGTGCCAGTTTTAAAGCTTTCCAGAGTTTTTAGCAAGTTAGCAAAATCAACTTTGCTTGATGTGCGAAATAACCTCTGTCCTCTATTACCTCTAGAGCAGCTCTTATTATTAACAAGAAAGAAGAGTTCACGAATTGAAAATTTATGCTGATTATGCTTATTGTCAGATAGAGTGGAATTAAGGCCATAGGGATAAAGAGACTGATGCTGCAAAATTTCAAGGGATTCAGTTTCTAGCCGAGCATAGAGGTCAGGGATAATATGTAGTACCTCTATTTTCACTTTGTCAAAACCATGAGTATGGAAATGCTCTAATTCAAAGGTAGAGTACTGGTTGGCGTTTGTGGAGGGGTTCACTCCTGAATTAGAGAACTTGTTTTACTAGAGACCTGTGACCATTAATCCTAAGATGAAGAGGATTTTTACTTTGGCCAATATAGCTAAGGTTGCAGACAGTACAGGTGAGCTTATAGATGGTATTGTAGGCTTTGCAAAACTTGTTGGAGCAATTATCCTCAACAGAAGAATACAGGTTAGGATCTGCAGATTTACATGTCAAACAACGTCAGGAATACACACATTCATGCATGTTTTTAGGTTACACACATCTTGTGAAGTGTGAGCTTTTGTTCACTTTTGTCTGGGATAGCCATTGTGAATATGTAAGACACTCCTGAGCTACCGAGAATGTAAATATTTTAGTTAAATTTAGATATTGCAGTTATTGATACAACTTTTTTATTTGTTGCCCTAAATAGGAATTTTTATGAATCTTGTAAGCACTAGAAACAGAATCTTACTCATAACACAGATCTGTTGTTTGACTTTTTTATATTCAGCTTTCAGAAACACAATATACAGGGTTATTCAGCTAAGAGTATACAAACTTCTGGGAGAGGTAGGTTGCACAAAGACAAATTGGAATCACATAGCAATGCATGTTAGGAAACGCCATCTTCATGTGGTAGATGGCGTTGTTCGGCAGCGGGACTGCTCATACGTTCTTTCAGGATACTATCATTTGTAAACCGCCCTTTGTAAACCACCCACAGAGGTAGTAGGATGGCTGAGTTAACGAACGCGGAAATGGCTGATATGCACCTCGCATACGGAGGAGCGGACTGCAACAGATTAGCCGCCGTGTGACTGTACCAGGAACGATACCCGATGAGACAAGTGACAAACCACCAAGTGTTTGCATGGCTGCATCAGTGGTTATGTGACACTGGTTCTTTCCAGGGGCCTACCAGGTGTCGGGAACAATGGGTATGCACTCCTGCCATCTGCATGCGTTAAATCATGCAGCAGACACTGCAAGTGCCTGCACACGAGCAATTTCCCATTGGCTCAGTCTGTCCCAATCCACCGTATGGAGTGTTCTGCCCGAAGACCAATTGCATCCATATCATGTGCAACGCGTTCAGACACTAAACCCTGAGGATTACCCTCAGCACATTGCATTTGCTCAATGGTACCTGCAGAGGAGTGCGGCAGAACCCCAATTTCCTGCTTCTGTGCTGTTCACAGATGAAGCATGCTTTACACGGGAAGGTTGCTTCATTGCACATAACGCGCATGTAACAGCTCATGGTCGCAACTTTGAACACCTTCTCTAACCTCAATGCATTTTGCAAATGTCTTGTGAGTAATAAAAAGCATTTTGTTTTCTTACGCGTTCTCTCTTTCATTTCTCGTTCTCTCTGTACACTAGCACATGAAGATGGCGTTTCCGACCCTGCATTGCTATGTGATTCTGATTTGCCTTTGTGCAACCTACCCCTCCCAGAAGTTTGTACATGCTTAGCTGAATCACCCTGTATATAAAAGTAGGGACTGTCTTTTCACTTCTTGCAGTTTCAGACAGTTTAGTACACTCTTGTCCAAAAAGTTAAGCATAATCAATATAATACCTGTAAATATTTCAAGAACCAATTGTTGAAAAGGCATGAAACTGGGTATACTTGTGTAATAACATATTGCAAGTACAACAGCACACAAAACAAGTTATGAAGCAAAGTTTATTGCATTAGTTATTACTTATGTAAATTTACAGAAATCAACAACACAGTGATTTTCATGTTGAGTACATAAAACTGAGGAAAGGCTGGTGCACCATGAGAAGTCGATGCAAGCCTCGCATCGACTTCTCATGTTGCCTGTCAGGTTGTCCAAGAGCTCTGTGGTACAAGATCCACTCCTGACGAAGAGCAGTTTGGAGCTCCAGAATGGTCCTTTGTAAAGGCTGACGGGATGCAGTTCGCCTCTCTTGGACATCCCATGCATTCTCTATCGGATTCATATCGAAAGACCTTGCTGGCCACTTCATGTGCTGGATATCTTCACCAGCTGAGCTGTGTGGGGGCATGCATTATCGTCCATGAATACCAGCTCTGGACCCACGGAACCTTCAAAAAGTCTCACATGAGGTTCCAGTATCTCATCTCTGTACCTCAGAGCATTAACAGTACCTCTGTCGAAAATGTGGAACTTTGTGCGCCCATTCAACATGATGCCTGCCCATGACATGAGTCCGCTGCCATCAAATTGGTCCCTTTCCCTGATGTTATTTGGATTGTACGGGTTCCCCGTTCTCTCTAGTGAGTGGTTTGATGAGAATCAGTTTGTAAACTGAATCTGGACTTGTCAGTGAAGAGCACATCGCTGCACTGATTCAGTGTCCAGTTTCGATGTTCCCAACTTCAGCTTAAATGGGCTCTCCTGTTCGCAGGGGTGTGCGGGACAGAAACTACTGGACATCTTGCATAGAGACCAGTTGCCCTGAGCCTCCTGTAAACGGTTTGTCTGGAAACTCGTGGTCCTGAGGTGGCCACAAGCTCTGCGGAGAGTTGCCTGGCTGACATTGTATTATGATGATGTGCAATTAATGCAAGGTAGCGGTTTTCCTGAGGGGTTGTGACTCTTGGATGACCTTGTACTGTTGGTGTCTAACTTCTCCTGTGTGTTGGAACCTTCTGCAAAGCCTGGAGATGACACTTTGTGGCACATTCAGTGCTCTGGAGACTGCAGTCTGTGACTTTCCTGATTCAGGCCTTCCAATTATTCTACCCTGCAAAAAATGGGCAGCCTGGCATCTTTGTTCCGTATTACATTCCTGACTACCAATGACAAGTCTTCTCACGGGGATTGCTAGAAAATGGAATAAGACACTCTGGGTATGGTAAGCTGTTTTTATGGAACTGCGAGATATTTGCATATCGAATGTCAGCAGATGTTATTCGATCATGTACAGCAATTGGTTTAGGTGTGTGACTAATGTACATACTATGTTCTGTCTGGGGTTAACCCTTTACTTTGTATGTTTTGCTAATTATTCTTAACTTTTGGACACCAGTATAGTCGTCAGTTTCAATCATGCAATAAGCAGAGAGAGATATATAATAGGTCAGTATGAAGATTGTATTGCAGTGTGTTCATATCTGCAGTAGAAATGCAAATAGTGAGTGAGTGAGTGTGTGCGCACGCAGCACAACAGTCACATGACTGTTTAAACAAGAAAGGTAGCTAACACCATATAGTTGTAGAAGGTACTTCTAGGGAGTAAAAGAATATGTAACTGAATTATGTATTATTTGAAAAAAAAAATGGTGTGTGGCAGAGGAGTATATATTGTTTTGAAAAAATTGCTGTCATGGATTAATTCCTCCTGCCATATACAAGAGATATTACATGTTTCAGCAATTTTCAGTATATATATATATATATATATATATATATATATATATTAGGTGTGCAACTTAATTCCACAGGCATGATACGTTGACAGCAAATTATAGCAAATCGAATATGTACCTAATCAGGGAAATAATCCCTGTCATGTTGGATACATTTGAGCCATCGGTCAGGGAGCTGCTGAATGCCACTGCAAAAAAAAAAAAAGAGGGCTGTTTCGAGTTGATAAAGTCATCAATACTTGTGTGGACCTCCTCGGCAGAAGTGAAGTGTGTATCACTCAGGTGATGTTGCAGGGAGCGAAAGAGGTGATAATCCGACGGGACGAAGTCTGGGGACTACACTGGGTGGGACAGAATCTCGCATCTGAAGTCGGTGATCTTGTTTAAAGTCGTTTTCGCGGTGTGAGGAGGTTTGTTATCCTGAAGCAACAGGACCGACCTTCTGCCCTTGCCAGTGTATTGCCTTTTTGCCTCCATTGCATCACTTGCACGAATGAGTTGCTGACAATAACGCTCAGCATTGACCGTTTCACCAGGTTTGAGCAACTCGTAGTGTAAGACACCGTGCTGATCCCACCATATGCACAGCAACAACTTCCTGGCATGGATATTCGGTTGGGCGGTACTGGTGGTAGGCTGACCTGGATAAACCCACGATTTGCACCGCTTAGGATTATCGTAGTGGATCCACTTCTCATCACAGGTTAAAATCTTGTGGAGGAAATCCTTCTTCTTGAATCTGGAGAACAAGGACACAGCAACATCGTAGCGCCTAGACTTGTTCGCAGCTGTGAGTTGGTGGGGCACCCAACGGCCCTCCTTGTGAATCCGTCCAAGCTTGTGCAGGCGCTTTGCAATAGCTTTTCGTGTTACTCCGAGTTCCTGAGTGAGCTCTGACTGTGTGCGGCAGGGATCCGCATCCAACAGTTGTTCCAGTTCCCCATCGTCAACTTTCTGTGGCTGTCCCGGACATTCTGCATCACGGATATCAAAATTTCCCTGCTTAAACCGCTGGAACCACTTCTTACACATACTGTAGGACATAGCATCCTCACCCAAAGCAGCACAGATAATTTGCTGGGCTTCCGCTTTACATTTTTTCAGCTGAAACGTGAACAGGGGGCAGTGCTTCAAATGTTGCTTCTCAAAGGATGTTGTTTTCACCATCAACTTTCATCCTTTCTGTCACTACAGCTGTGAGCGGTTACGGTTGCCTGGAAAGCTGTTGGATGGCACTGCAATCGGCCATTATCACACAGAGCTATTTGCATTTGCCGACATTCTATGATCGCTTGTGGTTAGGGGCCGAGAATTAAGTTACACGCCTTATATATATATATTACTCTTGTAGAGTTTGCAGAGGCAGATAGGTTTTTCATCATGAACTCCTTTTTCAAGAAAAAACCACATAGGAAATGGACATGGAAGGACAAGTAAAATTTATTTTATTATGTGTAACAAGAAATTTGTCATTGAAGACTGCAGTGTGCTGAACAGGTTCAACACAAGGAGTGATCATAAAATGGTGAGATGCACCTCAGCACTAAACTCGAACATGGAAAAAATAACATGACCAACCTTAAAAAGCATCATAATACCTTCAAATTGGAACTAAGGAGCAGATTCTCGGTTCTAGAAGATCTAATATCAGAAGTAGACATCTTTGAAGTTATCAGGAAACTAACCAAGGCTTTTATGGAAATAGCAACAAAAGCAGGTGCTACTAAGAACAAGTTACATATGAAGAACATATCAGGAAAAACAAAAATGCTGATTCAAAGGAGAAGGGAGAAGAGGACAAATAAATATGTCACTTCCAAAGTGGAATGTATAGAGCTATGCAAGACAGTATGAAAAAATTATCATTGAAGACATAAGGAAATTCAACTGTGAACTAGTGAGGAAAGCAATTGAAAACAACCAAAGCCTTGGAGAGAGCAAAGGGGCACCTCAGTAAAGGAAGAAAACAGATTATGGCACTGAGAAAAGATGGCACTGTAACAAGAAATAGTAGTGAAATTTTGGCAAGAGTGAAAGATTTCTACTCAAAACTATATGAAAGAGATGATGCATCTACTCTAGACATCATGAAAGGTAACTGGACCAAAGTCCCTCCAGTCCTCCCTTCAGAAGTTACACATGCAATTAAGACATGAAACAGGGAACAGCTTCAGGAGAAAATGGAATTACCATGGACATTATACAAGAAGCAAGTGGCAGAATTGAAACTAGAATTGCCCAAGTTTTCACTAGATGTCTCAATGAAGAAAAATTCCTGAAGATTGGAACAGTGTTACAATGATCCTGCTACATAAAAAAAATGACATTGAGGATCTCAGGAACTACTCGCCCATCAGCCTCCTATCAGTGGTTTATATAATCTTCACTAAGGTTCTTTTACATTGCTTGAAGGTAACATTGGACATGACTGAACCGAGAGAACAAGCTGGATTCAGGAGTGGCTACAGCACTATAGATCATACCTATGTACTGAGAGAACTATTTGAAAGAATGAAGGAATATGAACTCCCATTATGTATGGCTTTTATCAATTATGAAAAGGCCTTTGATTCTCTGAAACCATCAGCAGTTACAATGGCTTTGAAAACCTGCAGTATTGAAGATGCATACATTAGTATTATTAATAACATCTATGAAAATGCAAGTGCAAAGATTCGGCTATTTGAGGATACAGCAACAATGAAATTCGAAAGGGAGTAATACAAGGCAACACCATATCTCCCAAACTCTTTAATGCCACATGGCAAAATCTCTTTCAATCATTGAACTGGGAAAACAAAGGGATAAAGGTTAATGGAGATTATTTTACTCATCTTCATTATGCTGATGACATAATCATTTTTGCAACTGCCCCTCAAGAGCTGCAGGATTTATGATCCAGCAGCTTGCTAACAAGAGTAAAGAAGTGGGATTAGAATTGAACTTTCTGAAGACAAAACTGATGTACAATGCTTTTTCAAGAAATGAGGATTTATCGATTGATGGGGAAAAGCTGGAGATAACTGATACCTGCATTTACCTTGGACAGCAGATATCAAGCAAAGGTCACATTGATGAAAAAATTGATCAATGTGCAAAACTTGGTTGGAGAGCTTTTAGAAGGAACAGTACAATTTTTAAGAGCAATATACCATTATGTCTTAAAAAGAATGTTTAATAAATAAAAAGTGTTTAATCAATGCATCCTTCCAGTGCTTACGTGTGGAGCAGAGACGTGGACCTTAACGAAAAAAGACATACAAAGACTGCAGACAATTGAAAAAAGCCTGGAGAGATGCATGCTTGGTGTAACCAGGAGAGATAAGAAGAGGAACCCATAGATAAGGAAAATGACAAGAGTGGAAGACATCATGATCAGAGTAAAATCCCTGAAATGGCAATGGGCTGGACATGTTGCCAGAAGAACAGACCACTGATGAATAAGCGAAATTCTAGACTGGATTCCAAGGTTCAGGAAAAAGACCCAGAAGAAGACCACATGGAAAATGGGTGGATGAAATTCAAAAGCATGCAGGAGTGACATGGAGGAGATTGGCACAAGATAGACAGTTGTAGAAGATACTTGGGTATATCTTCATCCAGCGGTGGATTGATGATATATATATATATATTCCAAAAGTCTAGTTGTTTCATTGTTTTTTCTCTGTACTTCAATGATTTTAATACTTTTTAAGAGTGACAGTTTCTGCTTTCTGCATGTTCTAAAGTGTTGTATTATTACATTTTGGTGCAGATTGCATCAAAATTGTGTGGAAAATAGTCTTTAAATAGTCAGTCCACCCAAACATAGTTAAAAAATAAAAATAAAAAGTTTGTTTCTGTTCTGAAAATTCTAAAAATCACCCTGTCATGTTTTGACAGATTTCATTAGTCCAGAAATCATAGTTAAAACTTAATCAGGTGACTGCAGGGATAGTAGAGATTAGCATAGTAAAAGTTTTTCCTAATTTCGCTTAAGAAATTCGGGTAAGTTTAACAGTTGAATGAAAAAGCATGTTGCAAGGCTGCAAAAATATCTGCTGTGTTTATCATAACAGAAAAAGATATTTAATGAGCAACTGTAAAAATAAAACTGCTTTGAATTTAGTAACTGTTAAAATGTCCTTACTGTTTGAAAAATATATTGGCACTGATGTTAGCTGTGGGTGTAATAGGCATAGAACTGGCAAATAATTAGAGATAAATTACTGCAGTTGTAATAATTTTTTCATTACTTAGCTCTTGCGTGTGTGGAAACAGTCTACCACAATGCAGGCGCTATATAATAGCCACAAAACATATTTTATTTTGGGAGTATCATTATGTGTTTGAAAATGTTTTTTAAATATTATAAAGATCCGAGCTAGTATAGCACATGCCAAAACTCCCATTAATGTTCCCTTTCCTCATTCAGAAGATTAAAGCTCATGTTATGTGCACAGTACCTGATCCATATTTTTTCTTCTTTTAGTGAATTCTGTAGAAACTGTTGTGAAATGCGCAATACCTGATTCATGATTTAGTTGGTTTTCTTGGCTCATTCAGTTTTTGTTTAATTTGTGTTAGAGTATCACTCAATTTCAGACACATTCTTTAAATACTTCTGCACTGACATATGTAATATCAGGTCATATGTGTTCAGTGATTAGGTATGTTTAAAAAGAAAGATTTCTCTATTTTTGTTCTGTTCATATAAATCAACTGGACAAATCTTTTATGTCGCAGCTCAGTGAACATATCTTCTTAGGAGTGATACGTTAATGTTTTGTGGTATTTATGGAGCTGTTATAAAGACTTTCTATTCTAAAGAACTTCCCTCTGTCATTTTGTGGAATAGTAAGTGAATTTTAATATTTTAATTAACTTCCGAAATTGGAGGGGTTTTTTTTAACGTGCATTAATGCATTTATTTTCAGAGTGCATTAATGCAGAGCATATATGCACTCTGAAAATAGGCAGTTCATCAATGATGAAATCAAATTCATAAAAAAATTGCTGGTAATTTTGGTTATCCTAACCATTTAATAAAAAAATGGAACACAGAAGTAATAACGAAATTAAAAAATAATGCTGTAGTAAATAAAAAAGAAATCAAATATCTAAATGGTTTTCCTTACATTAAAGAGGTACTACTAATGAAATTAATAATATTTGTAAAAAGCATAACATTCAAATTGGAGGAAAAGTAAATCCCATCAAAAATATGGTAATCAAAAATAATGAAAAAATAAAAATTTTAGAAAAAGCAGGTATTTACTCAATTCCTATTACTGAAAACCCTCCAATGGCATATATAGGAAGTACCAAAAATAAGCTTGAACACAAGTTGAAACAGCATGTAAAAAATTGGCAGAAAAAAGAAGAAAAAACTGCACTTATTCAATATTATCGGGCCAACCAAAAATTTCCTAAATTTGAAAATACAAAAATCATAAAAAGCTGTAAATCCGAAAAACACCTCAGAATAGCAGAGTCAGTAATGATTGAAAAAAATAGAGCAAAAGCATGCAACCATAATGACCCCAATATTTTAAGAAACAGTTGGAAGAATTTAATTAAAATTGAGCAAAAACATGAAAAATTTCGAAAAATGAGATCAGTGACCAACAAGAGATGGCGCCACAACGCCCAAGAGGAAGCGATAGCCGATAACAGCAGCAGCCCGCGAGAACCACCGAAATGCCCAGCTGACACGGTCCGTGCTAATCAGAGCAAAACGTCCCCTTGACGATGGTAATGGAATATTACCGAAAGTACTCGGATAGATAAAAGTATTGAAGTTCATGAGGAAGCGGCAAAGGAAAAACTCATTTAGTGAAGAGGCCGAGTAAAACCAACGGGGGTGAGGTGGACCCGCTGCTGAGTGAATTACCCCCATGCCGCATCCACATTACGGATATAAGAATGACTGCCAAGCCCCACGTGCGGTAAGTGTTAATTGAACTTCACCAACAAAAAGGGAAGTTCAAAAATGCAAAAGAATTTTAATATGTTTTAGAAGCAACCTGGTTCCATAGGTATTAATTTTCACTTTTGTTTTTAATTTGATGGAACCAGTTTGAGTTCTATCACGAAAGAGGGCAAAATGTCACATTGAAAAGGTGAATAAATGTGGTAGGTGTTGAGAAGAAATATATGTTGTTGAGATGTTGAAAAGAAAGAAAAATGGGCAGGGTAAAAGCATTATTTAAAACTTTCTTAATTTTACTTTAATTCATTAATAATCTGGTGTATATATGTGACACCATATCTCCGAAGCTCTTCAATGCCACATTGGAGGGTGTTTTTCAGTCGCTGAGCTGGGAAAACAAGGGGATAAAGATTAATGGAGATTATCTAACCCACCTTCGTTTTGCTGATGACGTAGTCATTTTTGCAACTAGCCCATCAGAGCTGCAGAGTATGATCCAGGAACTTGCTGACAAGAGTAAAGAAGTGGGATTAAAAATGAACTTTCAGAAGACAAAAGTGATGTTCAATGCTTTTACAAGAAATGAAGATTTATCGATTGATGGAGAAAAGCTGGGGATAAGAGACACGTACGTTTATCTTGGACAGCAGATATCAAGTGAGGGTCACATTGATGAAGAAATTAATCGGCGTACAAAACTTGCCTGGAGAGCTTTTGGAAGAAACAGCATAATTTTCAAGAGCAATATGCCATTATGTCTTAAAAGAAAAGTGTTTGATCAATGCATCCTTCCAGTGCTTACGTATGGTGCAGAGACGTGGACCTTAACTAAAAGAGACATACAAAGGCTGCAGACAACTCAAAGAAGCATGGAGAGGTGCATGCTTGGTGTAACCAGGAGAGATAAGAAGAGGAACTCGTGGATCCGAAAAATGACAAGAGTGGAAGACATCATGATCAGAGTTAAATCCCTGAAATGGCAATGGGCTGGACATACTGCCAGAAGGACAGATCATCGATGAACAGCCGAAATTTTAGATTGGATTCCAAGGGACAGGAAAAGACCCAGAAGAAGACCACATGGGAGATGGGTGGATGAAATTCGAAAGTATGCAGGGGTGACATGGAGGAGACTGGCACAAGACAGACCGTTGTGGAGGAAACTTGGGGAGACCTTCGTCCAGCAGTGGATTGATAATGGTTGACAATGATGATGATGATGATGATATATATTTTTTTTTTCACTGGAATGGTGGTTTCCTATGCAAGGCATATCAATTATTACATAAGGTACTAATTTATCAGTTGGTGCAGCTGTTAGTATTGGAAATAAAAACATCAGAGAATGTATCCTTGATTTCTCATGATAGCAATTTTTACGCTGTTCAAAAAAAAAAAAAAAAAAAAAAAAATGCTACTTCACTTTGATACTGTCAGTTGCTTACTGTCAACTTGGTATTCCACCTTTGTTTCTTCTATTACTTTATTCTGCGATTCAAATTTGTAAAAGAAATCCATTCCTTTGAATTTCTTAAATTTTAAAAAAAAATCTATTTCCTTTGAAAAAATTTGTCAGATTACTTGAGTTATTGTTCCCTAGTATATGGCAAGGTATTAAGATAAAAAGAAAATATATGATTCAATATACGTTGATTGTTAGTTGTTTTAGGAAAATTTTTTAAAGGTTAAAAGTTTTTTTTTTTTTTTTTTAAGGAATAAAGGTTCATAAAAATTAAAGATTTATACACAAAAATCTTGTATGATGACAGAACTCCTTGGTAGAGCAAACTGGTATTATTATTATTATTATTATTATTATTATTATTATTATTATTAATGCTTTTTTCAATATATTTGAATATCTTATACTATATTTATATATATACTCCATAATTGATATTGTAAGTTGGCTGTATGATTGTTGGCTTTTGTTGTTAAATGGCTAGCTGTAATTGCAAGACATTTTGTTAAAAAGAGGTTATTAGTAGCAAATACCAGTTTTTGTGTTCATCAAAGAAATTTTTTTCAATAAACAAAAACACATCTTCAATATCACAGCCAGTGGGTTAACATGGATTGCTGGAAGGTTTAAATAAATCTCGAATCTTTATGAACATGTATATTAACATGTAATATGAGTGGCAGTCATTTCAGAAACCACTCATTATCAGTGCTAAATGATATTGATAATGAGTTGTTTTCCAAGAAAAGATTATCAATGTTATTATAATTCAAAACAGATTTTCCTTGCTTTAAAATATTATCACAAGGAAAAATAGAACATTTTCACAGAAGAATTTAAATGGTTTAGTTTTGGAAAATGTTCGTTCATTTTCTATATATCTAATTTCAGAAGTGGAGGCAATCTCTATGGTTAATGAGTCACTTGGGAGACACATCAATTTAAAAATAGTGTTATCGTGTACTGATTCTGTGGGCTGTAGTGCAATTAGTTTCTCTTGAGAAGCCGTCCAGTAATTATGTATAATTTATAGTGATCGCTGAATCGTTATTAAAAGTGAATGAATAAATGTATTTTAAAACCCATTGAAGTGAAAATTAAAACCTGAAATGCACTTCTGTTAACATCAGAGTGTGTGTTTTTTTATGCTGAGCAACAACAACAACAGCAATATTGCACAGGAAGCTCCCTTTCCAAGCGGTCAGTGGGGCTTCTCTTTCCCCTAAACTGGATAGCACTAAATAGTGTCTTGGGCAGAGTTGCCAGAATGAGCTACTTTTGAAGTTTTTGCTTTGGTCATCTGGCAATCCTGGTTTTGAGTGTTGTAATTTGTAAGCATAATCCTAGTTGTAAATGAATTTATGGCACCTCTATTCATATTGTACTGTGGAATTAACTTTTTTACGGGTCTTATAGAGGTAACTTGATCACGCTAGTTATGTTAACTGAAAACTTTTACAAAAAGTTCGTAAGTTGGAAGCTTTCGACCTTATCTTAGGTCTTCATCACGCCAATGGAGGACTAAATAATCGTCATCGTCAAACTTATAGAGGTTATTATTAAAAAAAAAAAAGTTGGTCAAATTTTCGAACTAAAGCCTAGTTTGTCATCAAGACTACTTTACAAAAAAATTACAAATCCTTACAAAGATTTTATTTTTTATTAAAAAAATTACAAAAAATTACCTGAAACAAAACAAAAGTGCCCCCAAACCTCAAAAAATGCCCTAAAAAAAATAATAATTGGCCTAAAAGAAAGAAAGAAAGAGAGAGAAAGGGCCCAAAAATGCAAATGTCATCAAAATCTGGGCCCTGGTTATCACCGTGGTCGCCTTGTTATGGTAATTTTTAACAAATTCACCAGTTTCAGCTGATTCCAGCAAGTTAAAATTTCTGAACTGTTTTATTTTCATTCTTCTCTCAGAAGGCATATAATGAGTTTGGCTGTGACGAACTCCATTCCCAGATCTTCAGTTACAATGGCCTAGTACAAGCATAAGATATTCTTATCCTCCATCCTCAGCTTTTCACAGTGAATTACATACATAAGGTCTTTAGTGTTTTTTTGTCTTTGATGGTAGATGACAAGTGACTAGAATGTTTTGGACACATCTTTATATCTCTTTAAAATATTTGATCTATGAGTAGAAACTCATGTACTACTTTAAATTAGTCACGAGTTTATCATCATCAGTGTTTAACAACAAATGGTTAGAATATCTATTGCTTTTGACACATTTTTATCACTTTTTAGAATTCAGTGGTGCTCAAAATTAAAGGATAATTTATAAATTTGTACATAATTTGAATTATTTATGAGAAAACTCAATAAAATTTTTAAAGATGTTTATTATTACATTACTCATGTAACTCATGCCGAAGGAAATCACCATTAAAAACAATATAATTTCCTTTACCTGAATGTTAGTCCCACCATGGTGGCAGAGTGGAAAGAGTGCTTACCTCGTTTTAATTGTCATATCCCTGCCACAACCAGTATACTTTCTTTTGCATTGTTGTAATGTTCATGAAACATACTCTCACATTTGAACAACAACAAAAAAAAAAAAAAAAAAAAAAAAAAAAGAATACCTAGTTTATTAAAAAATTATTGTTGTACATATCTTATTTTTCCATGTCATTATTGTTTGGCATTTAACCTAGTATCATAATTTCCATGTGCTAATATCATAATCTTGTAACATACATGAGAAAGAGAGAACAGTCCATTGAACAATATTTAAAGTTAGGTAACTTTTTTATGGGATTTTTCTAGGTAAAGTTACAAATCTTCTGCAGCCGCCCCGGTGGCGCAGTGGTCTAAGGCGTTGGCCTCTGATCATTCGTCCGTAAGGGGTCCGGGTTCGAATCCCGGTCAGGCATGGATGTTGTGTTTGTCTTACGGCACTGGCTCTCTCCCTTCCCTGGAACCAGTGACCCTAAATTAGGGACGGGCGACTGCTTATAGCCCATTGAGTTGCTCACGGTGGTCGTTAAACCTCCAATCAAAAAAAAAAAAAAAAAATCTTCTGCAAATTTTCGGAGAAAACTCTTCTCCTTCATCAGGCAGTCTTTCTATCTAATCTCCGTCACTGTCTTCAGTTACAAAACAAAGATGAGTTTATATTTAAAGTGATTTGCTTAACACTTGTATTATTTAATATGGTGGTATTTAATATGGAATATGATGAGTAGCACCTAACTTCAATTTTTTATGTGGGGGCTGTGCTTCCAATATATCATCATAATTATCAGTCCACTGTTATACATATGTCAACAATTCTGTTGTTGCATAATTTACTGTTTCTCACGTTATCATTGAAATGCCCATGGGAAACGTCAATAATATAAATATATACTAAAAGTTTCATAATGTTACTCACATTTTGTCATGAGGTTTTCTGGATATTGCAGAGTTTTCTGTAGTCGAAGTATTCAAATGGATAGGTAAGAAGTCTTCAAATGGATAGTTAAAAAGCTGCATGAATGTGATGAAGTTTTCAAATGGATGTGACAAAGTCTTCAAGCGAGTAGGTAAAAAGCTGCAAATGATTATCACTATTTTTGAGTCATTATTTAAAAGATGATTTATGAACATTAAAATAACTAAATATTCAAAACCTTATGTTGAAGGTGAGTCGAATTGGTAAGAAAATATCTTGTATTGATGATGGTTCAATCCTCGTTTCCGGTAACACAAGTTCCCATACTAGCTTCAATTACCATTTTGTAATCATCTTCAGTGGGTATAAATGAGGCATTTCTCATTCATGTTGTTTCTTGGCCACTCATCTCGAATCTACTGGCAGAGTCAAAAGTTCCACGTCGGCAGAACCACAGCGCATTCGGTTTTTGGTTTGATTGCGCACCTTACGTCGGGCATGTTTCTAATTGGATTGTTCGAATTTGCTTCTGATTCCAATTCCTCAGGTGTCGCCATCTTCTGTTTGTTGATAGGTTTATATTTTATCTTGTTTCTGTATTTTTTATTTTTATTATGGTCATTTTCTTTTTCTATAAGGTATCTCCAAGCATATGGAAGATCCATTGGGTCGTTATAATTACAACTTGTTTCCTTAGTTTTTTCTATCATCACTGCTTCCGATGTTAAAATTTGATTCTTTGTTTTATGTGATGTTATTAATTTTGCTTCTGGCCAATCTGGGATAGCCTCATTTTCTATGCAATGTTGAATTAAAGATGTTTTGTTCTCTTTTTTGTTCCAGTTGGATATATGCTCTCCCAATCTGGTCTTAAATCTTCTTTTAGTACTTCCAATGTATACTTTTTTTTCTTCATTTCATTTAGTTTCAGTAGAGTTTTTGCTTGGTATACAGTATACACCTGCTTTATCAAGTATTGATCTTTTTCCCTTCCAGTTGTCAATAGGGTTTCGTTATCGATAACTGTTTCCTCTAGAATCATTTTTTTCTTTTGCACATTTCTTCTTTAATATATACGTTAGTGGAGGAATGTACGGAAATTTACTCGCAAATTTCATTTCAGTCTTACGTTTAGTGTTATTTGTTACTAATAGATTTTTTCATATTTTCAAGTATTTCTTCAATAATCTTTTTTCTGTATCCAAACTTCATAGCAGTTTCGATTATCCAGTTAATTTCTAACATTTCTTTAGTTTTATTACATGAGTGAGTTAAAGCTCTTCTTACATAGAATTGTAGTGCTGATCTTTTATATTTCCATGGATGGCTTGAATCGATCGGAATAATTGCTGGAATAAACGTTGGTTTTCTGTAGACTTCGTATTCAACCATATTGTTGTTTCTAAATAAAGAAATGTCTAAAAATGTAGTTGTCTGTTAATTTCTTTTTCCATAGTAACCTGTATTGATGGATAAATCTATTGTATTTTTGTATGAATGCATCAAGGTCTTTTTCAGATTGCTGCCAGAAGATAAGGATATCATCAATGTATCTTAAATATATTAACAGCTTATTTTGATTGAGTGGTTTAATAAGCTTATTTTCAATGTCTTGTAATACTATTTCAGCAAGAAGACCAGAAATCGGAGATCCCATTGGTGCACCTTGTTTTTGTCTGTAGATTTTCTTATCATACGTGAAGTAGTTGTTATCAGCAACAAGTTTTACTGCTGGGATAATACTGATTCTTTGCGACTCGGGAATTTCTCGATCCCTTAACCTCTGATCTAATAATTTAATTGATTCGTAAACTGGAGTATTTGGATACAGAGAGACTACATCTAAACTGATCATAATAAATTTGTTTGTTTTGATTTCCTTGATTTTATTAATAACTTCGATAGAGTTGTTAATCGTATATTCATGTTGATTATAGTATTGTTTTAAGTGTTTAAATAGTTATTTTTCTAGGAGGATAGTTGGAGCAGTTGTTTTATTCACTATTGGTCTTAAGGGTTCTTCTTCTTTATGTGTTTTGATTTTGCTAAATATGCTTGGAATAGATGCTCCTACAAGTGGAAAGGCTCTATTTTTAATATTAGTTGGTAAATGGCCATGATTTTTTATGGTAGCCATCTTTCTTATAATTCTGTCTGTTGGATCATAATTAGTCTCTTCGACATTTAATTCCGCAATAGCCTTTTTCATTTTTAAATTATATTATTCTTTGTCTTGTATAACAACCTGTTTGGCTTTATCTGTGCTTATGCATTTACTTGTTGGGTTGTTCCTAAGGTTCATCAATTCTTGTTTTTCGTATTTTATAGCTGGCATTTGCCCTTCTTTTTCTTTGTTATTGATTCTTCTCATCATCTTGAATCTTGTTGGATTTTGTCTTTTTTTCGGTAGTTTTTTTATGGCGTCTTCGATGAATGGAATTATAATCTCAGTTTTTGGAATTTTTTGCTGATATGCATATCTCATGCCTCTATTAAGTGCTTTAATCTGCAAAGATGTCAATTCAGTTTTAGGCATGAGATATGCATATCAGCAAAAAAAATAGAGGCATGAGATATGCATATCAGCAAAAAATTACAAAAACTGAGATTATAATTCCATACATTGAAGACTTCATAAAAAAAACTACTGAAAAAAAGACAAAATCCAACAAAATTCAAGATGATGAGAACAATCAATAACAAAGAAAAAGAAGAGCAAATGCCAGCTATAAAATATGAAAGACAAGAATTGATGAACCTTAGGAACAACCCAACAATTAAATGCATAAGCGCAGATAAAGCCAAACAGATTGTTATACTAGACAAAGAAGAATATAATTTAAAAATCAAAAAGGCTATTGTGGAATTAAATGTCGAAGAGACTAATTATGATCCAATAGACAGAATTATTAGAAAGATGGCTACCATAAAAAATCATGGCCATTTACCAACTAATATTAAAAATAGAGCCTTTCCACCTGTAGGAGCATCTATTCCAAGCATATTTAGCAAAATCAAAACACACGAAGAAGAACCCTTAAAGATCAATAGTGAATAAAACAACTGCTCCAACTATCCTCCTAGAAAAATAACTATTTAAACACTTAAAACAATACTGTAATCAACATGAATATACGATTAACAACTCTATCGAAGTTATTAATAAAATCAAGGAAATCAAAACAAACAAATTTATTATGATCAGTTTAGATGTAGTCTCTCTGTATCCAAATACTCCAGTTTAGGAATCAATTAAATTATTAGATCAGAGGTTAAGGGATCGAGAAATTCCCGAATCGCAAAGAATCAGTATTATCCCAGCAGTAAAACTTGTTGCTGCTATAACAACTACTTCACGTATGATAAGAAAATCTACAGACAAAAACAAGATGCACCAATGGGATCCCCAATTTCAGGTCTTCTTGCTGAAATAGTATTACAAGACATTGAAAATAAATTCATTAAACCACTCAATCAAAATAAGCTGTTAAGGATATCATCAATGTATCTTAAATATATTATCTTCTGGCAGCAATCTGAAAAAGACCTTGATGTATTCATACAAAAATACAATAGCTTTTATCCCTCAATACAGGTTACTATGGAAAAAGAAAGTAACAGACAACTACATTTTTTAGACATTTCTTTATTTAGAAACAACAACATGGTTGAATACGAAGTCTATAGAAAACCAACGTTTATCCCAGCAAATATTCCGATCGATTCAAGCCATCCATGGAAATATAAAAGATCAGCATTACAATTCTATGTAAAGAAGAACTTTAACCCACTCGTGAAATAAAACTGAAGAAATTTTAGAAATTAACTGGATAACCGAAACTGCTATGAAGTTTGGATACAGAAAAAAGATTATTGAAGAAATACTTGAAAATATGAAAAAATCTATTAGTAACATTAACACTAAGCATAAGACTGAAATGAAATTTGTGAGTAAATTTCCCTACATTCCTCCACTAACGAATATATTAAAGAAGGAATGTGCAAAAGAAAAAATGATTCTAGAGGAAACAGTTATCGATAACGAAACCGTATTGACAACTGGAAGCGAAAAAAGATCAATACTTGATAAAGCAGGTGTATTCTGTATACCAACAAAAAAAGTCTACATCGGAAGTACTAAAAGAATATTTAAGACCAGATTGGGAGAGCATATATCCAACTGGAACAAAAAAGAGAACAAAACATCTTTAATTCAACATTGCATAGAAAATGAGGCTATCCAAGATTGGCCAGAAGCAAAATTAATAACATCACATAAAACAAAGAATCAAATTTTAACATCGGAAGCAGTGATGATAGAAAAAACTAGGGAAACAAATTGTAATTGTAACGACTCAATGGATCTTCCATATGCTTGGAGATACCTTATAGAAAAAGAAAAAGAAAATGACCATAATAAAAATAATAAATACAGAAACAAGATAAAATATAAATCTATCAACAAACAGAAGATGGCGACACCTGAGGAATTGGAATCAGAAGCAAATTCGAACGATCCAATTAGAAACACGGCCAACGTGAGGTGCACAATCAAACCAAAAACCGAATGTGTGGTGGTTCTGCCGACGTGGAACTTTTGACTCTGCCAGTAGACTCGAGATCAGTGGCCAAGAAACAACATGAATGAGAAATGCCTCATTTATACCCACTGAAGATGATTACATAATGGTAATTGAAACTAGTATGGGAACTTGTGCTACAGGAAATGAGGATTGAACTGTCATCAATACAAGATATTTTCTTGCCAATTCGACTCACCTTCAACATAAGGTTCTGAATATTTAGTTATTTTAACATTCATAAATCATCTTTTAAATAACGACTCAAAAATAATGATAATCATTTGCAGCTTTTTGCGTACTCATTTGAAGACTTCGACTACAGAAAACTCTTCAATATCCTGAAAACCTCATGACGAAATGTGAGTAACATTCTGAAACTTGTAGTATATATTTATATTATTGATGTTTCCCCATGGGCATTTCAATGATAACAGGCGAAACAGTAAATTATGCAACAACAGAATTGTTGAAATATGTATTACATGAATTATAACCACGCAAAGAATTCAACAAATTGAAATATTTGATGAATTGATATAATTATCAGTCCACTGTTGGATAAAGGTCTCCAAGTTTCTTCCATAACTCTGTCTTGAGCAAGCCTCCTCTGTTACAATCCAACATGCTTTTGAATTTCCAAACGAAGTGTTTGTGCTATTAAGAGGTTTTAATTATTACTGCACCAAGGTAAAGTGAAAAGCATAAATCAAGTAGTCTAAAATATGATAATTATGTGTAGCACTTACCGAATGGATGATACAGACAGAATATTAGTTTTCCAAAGACACTTTTCTTTGGAGCAATTCATGACACAAAGGTTCTGGTTGTATCATATGGTTGTATTTCATGTCTGGTCTTGGTAGGTGTACAGCAAGTATTTAGAGCAAAAGTGCTTTCCGTTTCTGTTTAGTAATTTGAATGGCTGTACAAAATCTCCATTAGATGGGTAAAGTCATCCTAAAATATCACCCCCACCCCACCCCCTTCCCGAAAGGTTCACGGACTTCAAAACCTTCTCATCTTCCTAAAAGGAAGAAAAAAGCCACCATACAAAGGACATTCCCTTTCCTCTGCATGTGTAGACAATTAACGATAATTTAGAGTGACAGAATCTTTTCATGACTTTTTGCACTTTTTTATTCTTATTGCAACACAGTGACATAGAAGAATGTCTCCTCACTTTGTGAAGGAGAAATGCATTTCCTTAGGGCGTGGTAAGCTGTCTTCTGTCATTGTGTTTTAGTTGAAAATACCGAAAAGAGTTAATTAATGGTCATAGATGAAGACATAATGGCAGATGGGACTATGATGCTTGTGTTGTGGCGGAAATCTCAGCCACGTTATATATTTATTAAATAGGTAGCCGAAATTAAATCTGAAAGGGAATTTTGAATTTCGACTAAAATTTAACTTTGGGAGATGGGTAGATGCATTTTGAAACAACCAAAAATTAAACTTATAAGAAGAAACTTTGAGATGTCATATTTGTTATAGCACAACTGAGTTTTCACCTGTGTCAGTGTTTCTGTGAATTTGGTTTCAGCCGAGGAATAACTAAGCACTGTGTTTTTGGTACATGTGTAACATATGTGTCAACTCAAAGAGACCGTGTTTATGAACTCGTGTTTGTGAGCATGAAAAAGAAAGAAAATATCGGACCGTAATTATTTTACTTATTAGGACATTATCATTATGTAAACAACAACCAAGGGACTTCCTATCCAACGTCAGAGCGTTGGGTGATGAGTGCCATTGCTCAGAAATTTAAGAGACAGCAAGAAAACTGAATTGCCAATTCTTATTAAAATTTGGTTTTTGAAAGGCTAATGCCTATATTTATTTGTTAAACAATAACAACATGGTATCAAAAAAAAAGAATATTTGAAGAACAAACTGTACTGATAGTGTTGCGAGATCGCAACCTTTTCTTATGTCATAACAATTCCTGTTGATACATTTTTGCCTGTTTTCGTAGATTTGGCTTCGCATGCCTCTACCATTTTCATGGATTTTTGAGGCCATTACAAAACATCATGAGTGATTTTTAATAAGAATTTTTTTTCGTGTTAAAACAATAACATTAGTAACGGTCAGCTACAGCCCTCCCCCTTCAATAGTGCTTCGATTAGTAAATTTTTCAGCTCATTTTTACCTCCCCTTATCCAAAAAAAAAAAAAAAAAAAACCTTTAACCATATTATGAGAAAGAAAAGCAATAAAAGACAACTTACATAATTAAGCTCGAGAACCTGTTGTCTCATGTTTCACCTGTTTCCGTTTTTTTTTTTTTTTTTCTTTCTGTCCCGCCGCTCTTAGTTGAATTACCGTACTTCTCTTTGTGGACATATCTTCAGCAGGCCTGTCTGAAGTGGCTCCTTCAATATCTTCCTTATTTTCGGACTGGTATGTTAGGTGGTCCACACTATCTTCTTGCTCCTCAATCTTGTGTTGTTTTTCTCTTTCCTGGTTGAGGATGGCACCGAGTACGGAGGGGGAGACTGTTATGAGGCTATTTGATCACTCCTCGTAGCAAAGTAGATAACCTGGTCTCCACTCAATTTTTTTTTTTTTTTTTTCTTTCTTTTTTTACCTCGGCCACATCGGTGGGTCGGCTGCCACTAGTCGCCTAGGGCTCTCCTCACAGCTAGGGATAGCTGTTTTAAAAAAAAAAAAGAAACGGACTTAGCGCTGTTGTTCTCGGAGAGGCATCATAATGCGTGGGGTTTTTCCTTTTCTTTTCTCACTGGGACTGCAGGTCCAAGTAGGTAGCCTATGTTAAAAAATTTTGAGCTTCCCAGGAGGAGGATAACCTCCTAACCTCACTCTGGGCTTCTCAAAGACAATCTGCCTCATTTTCTTTACACCTATCAGCCCGCAATCATTTTTTTTTTCTAGTCCTCTCTCTAGCAGTTCATTTTTGCAACCTCTCTCTAAAATCAAAATGGACGCGCAGAGCTCTTCTCCCCTTCAATACTTCAAGCGACCAATTGCATCAGGCCATGAAGACGCCTCCATCCCATTGGCTGCTTCTAGCCAAGAACACGTGAAATGCACGTGTTCGACACCTGACAGCTGAATGCTTCGCAAGGGTCCACATTTCGAAAGCAACCTCATAAATTTTCACGCGAGGGACTGCTGCTTCCCACTTTCAATCGGCCAACCACTTCCCCTTTCGTAGTGCCTTACACGGGTATCTATTTCCGTTCGCTAAGCCCCTTCTCAGCTAGGGAGATTTACCAGACCTCGGGGAAAAGAATGTTGGTAACTCCTGGTGGTCTTTTCCCAGGAAAGAAAACCTCTGAAAGGGATCGAAAGAATTTTCTGCCTTCCAGCCCTTTTCTGGGAAACTTGGATCATTAACCACTATCTGTTAAAGGAGGGAGGCTGTATCTGGCTTACAAAATGTTTTAACATGTTACCTCATACACTGAACAAAGCAAGAAATACAAAATATATTTTTTTTCTTAATTATTATTTTTTTTTTTTTTTTTTTTTTTTATGAGCATACCCCAGGTTTATTCTCATGAATGTTGCGACATCGCACCTTTTGGTACTGCGTCGTATGAATGCTACATTTTGTTCATACACATAGAGAAAAAAATTATTAACACCGCTCTTATTTTAATTCTGCTGAGTATGTTTTTCCTTTCCTCCTGCTGGGCTGAGTAATCCAAAAACAAAAGGACAGCATTGTGACTGCCAGTCCACACTATATACATGTTTTTTCTTTTCTTTCTTTCGTGGAGAAAAAAAAAACGAACACCTTTCTTTCCGGCCTCACAGAACAAAGAAGGAAAAACACAAAACAAATGAGAAATAGAATTTATGTAGCTTTTTCTTGACTTTTCTCTCTAGATCCAAAAATCGAACCCAGGGGAGGTGAAATCTAAATTTACGAAATGTTTAACAGCAAATCACTCCAGGGAAGAATCGTCACCCTTTCCTGAACTGACCACTATTATCCCTTCGATTTATTTATTTTTCTTTCAAGAAAAACGTGGATAATGTTGATGAAAATCTGAAAACATTGATCAGGTGTACACAGATTTTCAGCAACATATCACTGCATTCCTCCCATGGGAGACAAAAAAAAAAAAAAAAAACCAAGAAAAACTTCGAGAAACATACCAAAGCCACATGGAAATGTACCATGTCCTGAGCAAGGAACAGATAAACCAACATCTTACATAAATACTATACAATTTCCTGGAATTCCAGGAGCTGCAAGGTGCTCCCTGGACACAACCAAACTCTACTTATCACTGGTAAGTATAAACCCTTAATCAAAGAAAATAAACAAAAGTGAATTGTTGGCTTGGCAGTGGAAATTGGAATCGACAGGAAAATTCTCACCAAACAACCACAACACTATACGAGACCACAAATTCAAATTATGCTTCTCTTGATTTATCAATACTACAGAAAACATAATTGCTTCCTACACTCCACTTAAGGTAACAATCAATAATATCACACGACTATTTACACACAACGTTGCAACTGAATTGGAGTGCACTATTTACTTCCGAGCTATGAATCCACGACCATCTCTAGGACGCAAACAATACCTAGGTGTCAACACAGTACTTGTGGGTATGCGACTGGCTCTCGGCCTTGAAGGACCAGCTTGCTCCACTACCGGAGTACTTGCTGGAGTTTGTATATTCGCCTGTTGATTAACTACCTCAGGAGTGCCGGCTGGAGTCTGAATACTCGCCTGTTCACTCACCACTGCAGGAGTGTTTGCTGGCCTAGGCAATCTCCCATAACTTGTTCTCCTCCCAGGAAACGGAAACCACGGAATGAAACCTACACCACTACTATCAATTTCCTTCACTTGTGTTTGTGTAGAATTGTCCTCTTGAACTTCCTCCGTCTCCTCGGAGTTTGTACTATCCCCGCTCTTATTCATGGCACTTGGAAATAGAGGCCTGTCCCTTACCTTGGTCAGCCTATCCACATGGACCAACTCCTTTTTTCTGGGATCAGGGATGAAGGTAATCTCGTAATTCACCGGCGGTATCACCTTGGTGACACGATAGGGTCCCGAACATAGCTTGCTCAGTTTCTTACTTTGTCCTGGCTTCACTGCAGGAGAATATAAATACACCTTGTCATTAAGGGTGATATGATTATCAACGGCAGTCTTTGCACGTTGTTTCTCCTGTGTGTCTGCAGCCTTTTCCAGGTTTGCCTTGACAGCCTCGAATGCTATGTTTAGCCTATCCGTGAGCTCGTCACAATATTCCAACTGAGAAGCATATGTACGTACTCGGGGACTGCCGATCAAATGATATGGCAACACCAGGTCTCTTCCATATGTGAGATAGGCTGGGGTTTCCCAGTACTGGTGTGCACTGCTGTCCTGAATGCAAGGAGTGCCATGGGGAGGCAATGGTCCCAGTCATCCTGTCTATCCGAGACCAGGTGACTAACTGACTTAATCAAGCTATCATTCAATTTCTCACACTGTCCATTAGCAGAGGGATGATATGGGCTACAATTCAACTTTTTGATACCCAGCCTCTCATAGACTTTCATCATGGCTGCCGACAGAAAGTTTGTGCCCCTGTCTGTCAACAATTTGGCTGGCACACCATGTGAAGCAATGAATTTTTCTATGAGGACCTGGGCTATCGTTTCACTCTTTGTGTCTGGCAACGCATAGGCTTCTGGCCAACAAGTAAAGTAGTCAGTGATAACTAGAATGAATCTATTTCCTGACATGGTGGTGACCAGAGGTCCCACAACATCCATAGCAATTTTCTCGAAGGGGCGACTAGGAAGCTCTGCCCTTACCAAAGGTGCCTTTCTACCAGGTTTGTAAGCTCTTTTACTTAAGCAGCTGTGACAGCTGTCTACATATGCCTTAACCACTGAGTACATGTTGTGGAAGTAGAATCGGGAGCATACCCGCTCCAATGTTCTGTTGAACCCTGGATGAGCCACAGTTTCCGAGTCGTGGCACTGCTCCAAAATCTCTTTCACCATAGTTTCTGGTATGACCAGCTGTTCTCGTGGTTGATTCCTGGTATCTCCTGACCTGGGCAATACGTAGTGCCATAAGAGTCCATCCTGTAGGTAAAACTCATCTGAGACCTTGAGTTTACCCAGCTCTCCCTTTCCTTCCAGCAACTCAATCTGTTTATTCCACCTGCTATCCTGCCTCTGCAACTCCTTCACTCTTGTCCGTTCCTCTGCCTGTCTTGCTGCCGACTGCTCCATCACTTCGGTGGTCAGCACATTCCTAGACAGATAGTCAGCTACGACATTCGATTTCCCTGGTCTGTGTTGAATTGTATAATCGAACTGCTGTAACGACATGCACCAGCGAGCTATTCTAGAAGTGGGATCCCTTAATTTGAAGGCATATGACAAACTGGCTTGGTCGGTAATGATGAGAAAGTGTCTAGCATAAAGATATTGTTTGTAGTAGTTTACTGCAAACACTACACTGAGCATTTCCTTCTCCGCCACAGAATAATTAAGTTCCGCTCCTTTTAACTTTCGGCTAGCATATGCTACTGGATGCAATTTTCCTCCTTCCTCTTGTTGCAGTGCGGCCCCAATAGCAAATTTTGAAGCATCACAAGCAACCACAAATTCCTTTGACAAATCAGGTAATTTCAGGCAGGGCTCACTTAAGAGTGCCTGTTGTAGTTCCTCAAAAGCGGTCTGGGCTTCAGGTGTCCATGTGAATGTTTTTTCCTTCCTGATCAGATTAGTCAGGGGCAAAGCCAATTTGACATAATCAGGGATAAACCTCCTATAAAAACCTGTGAGACCTAGGAAAGCTCGGACTTGCTTAACGGAATTTGGAATTTTGAAGTTTCTGACAGCTTCCAAATTTCTGGGATCAGGCGTGACGTCATTTTGACTGACAACAAATCCCAGGTACCTAATTGAAGACTTCAAAAAGTGGCACTTGTCCGGTTTAAGCTTAAGGTTGTGTTGTCTCAACCTTTGGAAAACAATCTCCAGCTTATCAAGGTGTTCCTCCAAAGTTTTGCTGGCAATGACAATGTCGTCAATGTATATGCCAACCTGGAGAGGCTTGAGACCTGATAGGACTATTTCCATCAGCCTCTGGAAGCTGTTTGGGCTGTTTCGCATCCCAAATGGTACCCTTAGCCACTCGTACAAACCCTGATCGGTGACAAAAGCTGTTTTGTAAACATCCGAAGGGCGTACTTTCATCTGGTAAAACCCTGAGGTCAAATCCAGAGAGCTAAAGTAGGTGGCTCCTGCTAAGGAATCCACCATCTTCACCAAATTTGGAATCGGAAAGGAATCCGGTACTGTCTTGGCATTTAGCCTCCTAAAGTCAGTACAGAGACGATAACTGCCATCCGATTTTTTTACAAGGAGAACAGGTGCCGAATAAGGACTGTCACTAGGTTGTATAATACCTGCCTCCAAAAGTTCGTTGATCTGTCTATTGAGTTCGTCTCGAAGAGCATAAGGAACTCTATAGGCTCTCTGTCTCACAGGGACCTCATCTGTTAGATGAACCTGATGTAGCAAGGTGTCACATTCACCTAACTCTGCTACATTCTTCGCAAACGTCCTCCTATGCGAGTGCAAAAATGAGGACAATTTTGACTGCTGATCAGGAGGTAGATGCGACACGTCGAACTCGTTCGCCCATGTGGAACAATCATCAATTTGACTGTCCACTGTTGACACTGAAGTTACCTGAATTGGTTCCGCTGTAACCAACCTAGAATGCTTGTTGAGGTAAACCACTGAGTCCGATAAATTGATCACCTTCACCAAGGTACTATCATTATTGGTACTGTTCACCGAGCGACCTATCCAAAGTGACTCGCACTTGAATGCGTCTGCCTGCTATAAGAGCATAACTTCCCCCAACTCTGCACAGTCTGCAACCGTTACCGAAATTATCCTTTCAGATTTGGGGGATATTTTCTCCGCTCGGACAGTTTTTCCAAAATAATGCCTTTTCCCTAAATTTTGACTTCCCGAAGGTGCCTCGGATACCTCAGTGGGGAGAGAGTCCTCCTGATGCATTACTGACTCAGCCGGTGGGTTGGTTTGTTTACCTTTTGAAATGGGAGTCTCCTCAGTAGAGAAGGCTCCCTCTCTTGCAGTAACCACACCAATAGGATCAACACCAGCATGCTCTGACACTGTAGGGGTACTCTGGGGTATCACCCTCTTTCTTGCACACCTCTTCCTCCTTTTTCTCTTAACCACTTTCCTCTTTCTCTTTGATATTTGGAACATCTGTTTCACCAAAGCAATCACTTGCTCCCTCTCTCGTGGATAAACATTTGGCATGCGTGCTCCTACTCTACTTAAAGTGCCTGCTGCAGCATTGAAAACAAATTGTTGTGCCTTTAAAAGGTCAAAACCAACAATGACATCATAATCTGATGATAATAGAGTCTGGGTGACAAACACCTTATGCTTAAAATTCACCTCAGACAAACAAAATTTCAATTCCACATAGGCCTTAATATCCAGGTGTTTCCCTGAAACACCCTTGACCACTAGGTTGGGATACTTCATGAATCTCTTATATCCTGGTAAGGAGTTGAGGCAACCCTCGGTTATTAAGCTAACTGACGCCCCGTGTCAATCAGTAGCCTCAAGGATTTCCCACTAACTACTCCTTCCAGAATAGGCATGCCACACGAGTGACCGTTGGTGAAACATGAGCCAATTGGAGCCTTTACAATAAGGGGTTTTTCTTAGAAGATGACTCCCAATATCTTCTCCCCACTACCAGTTTAAAGCATCAGACCTGTTGTGTTGACTGTTTCGTTGTTGACTATTTCTGCCCGGTGGTGCATGTCGAGTCCTTCCGCCCCTGGAATGGGAAAGATATTGACTGCTTCCGCGACCCTGATTCCTATACTCCTGAGAGGGCCTGTCTATCTGGGGACATTCATTTGCATAATGCCACACCTGGTTACACCGATAGCAGATCACAGTGAGCCTGCTGCTCCGGCGGAAATCTTCCTGTCTTGGGCGACTAGGGGATCTGTATCTATCCGACCTGCCTTCTCGTGGATATTCCTGTCTCCTATCTCTCCGGTACCTTGTGGGTGAGGAGTAATTGTTCCTGGCTGGGGAAAAACCTGATTCCCTACTAGCAGGAGAACTGCTGTGCCTCGGCTCTTCCCTCAGTGGTTTCTCACTGGCATTAAGCAATTGCTAAAGTGGCTACTTGCTTGCCCAGTTCCCTAATTTGGTCACACAGTGCTAACAACATGGGACTTGGAGGCGTTTCCTCCCCAAACTCATGCCTAGGGGCACGATTATCTCCTTCCTCCACTCCTACGAAGGATACTCCCCGAGAAAAACTGGCCATGTACTTCTCATTTTCTTCTTCCAATATGACCTTCTCTTTTGCGTCTTTATAGGTTCGTGGTTGATGAGACAGAACCAGGCGACGAATTTTTGGGTCCACTCCTGTTATGAACTGGGCCAAGACATTCTGGTCTCTGAACTCGGCCAAAGCTCCAGCGTTTTCATTGAAGTAACTAAAGGCTGCCCGTTCTAGTCTAGCTGCAAATTGCCTCACTGCCTCACCCCTTTTCTGTACGCACGAGTGAAATCTTCCCATCTTGACAGTTACTGATTCAGGTGAAGCAAACCTCTCAATTAGTTCCTTTTTCAACCCCTCATAATCTACATTCTCTGACCGGGCAATTACATCCCTAACTAGTTGCTTAGCCTCTCCTGTACACCTATGTTTCAATACCACAAATTTCTGATCTGCTGCCCAGCATCCCATGAGTGCCACATCCTCTAATGTCTCAAAGAACTCTTTCACTGACAATCTACTCGGATCCCCAGAAAACTCCTTCACTAGTCCCATTAGACCTGGGAGACTCCAATTTACTCCTTGGATTTCTCCGGTACCTTCTCCTTCATTAGCCATGATTTCACTAATTCAATTTACTCTTGCTTCAGCAAGACAAAAAATTGGAATATTTATATTTACTCAGCACTAACACTGCTGTAGCTGTATCTAAGGTTATCCTAACACCCTATTAATCTTGCACTACACCTTCACTATACTAACACTCTCAATGAAACTAACTCACTGTAGCAAAGGAAACCCAAAACAAAAATTATTTGAAATTACACTAAATTCACACTACCATCAACCACTACACAGAATAACACTGTATTCGCCTCCTAGCATCTGAAGGAATAAACAATCTACCCACATCACAAATACCAATAATACTTACCCAACACTGATATAATCACAACATCAAAAGAAATTTATGTGCTCACACTCTCACAGAATATCGAAAGAATATTTTTGCCCAAATAAAAAAAATGCAAATTCTATGTTCTAAAATTCAAATAGCACCCAAAACTCCAGTCTCCATATTAATTTGATTTCCCAGCAGAAGGAAAAAGAGGCAAAAAAAAAAAAAAAAGAAAAGAAATTATGGTTGTCCTAGTTAGTATGATGTTATGCTTCACTTTACTCCTAACTTGAGCCGAAACCATATAAATTGAAATATTACACCAAAAAATTTTTTTTTACTTTTTCCTAGGGCAAGTGCTTTGTAACAACTCACTAACTAAGTAATCCTGTAACTGTTATTAATACTGACATGTTCTATGAATTGTGCAAGTTATCATCATACCTATTCAGATTTAAACTCACTCAAAGAAAAATCTTCAATGCAAAACTTCACACTATGCTAATATACTCAAAATTCTACACTATTCATTTAAACACTTATGTATGCAAATTGCTCCAAAAACTTATATATGCAAAACACTAGAAATAACATATGCATTAAACACTAGATTATATTGTTCCTAACTTTGAAATTTGAAGAAATATATATATATATATATATATATATATATATATATATATATATGGAAGTGAGAAAATGCAGAGTTTTTGCTGGTCCTTGATAAAGCCAAGGCTCAGTATTCTCGACACCTTCTACATTCAGTTGTTTTATTTTATTTTTTTGTCTTTTCTCCTTTTACTCACACAGGTAGATACATAACCTTTTCTATGTTGTACTAGGTGTGAGTCAAAATTATAGATGTATTTTTTTGCTTAGGTATCTTCTTTATAGAATATATATATATATATATATATATATATATATATATATATATATATATATATTCTATATATATACAGAAACCAGCGTGGAAATACTCGTTGAGTTTGCAGAGGCAGAAGGGTTTTTCATCTTGAACTCCTTCTTCAAGAAAAAGCCACACAGGAAATGGACATGGAGACATCCAAATGGGACGACAAATGAATTTTTTTATATATATATATATATATATATATTCTATAAAGAAGATACCTAAGACATCATGAAAAGCTCATGATTCGGTGAAGAGTTCCATCAGTCAGTTCCATATGGCTCTGAAAACTCATGTATTGAATCAATACATTATGGAATTAAATCGCAAGTAAAAATGTACTTCAAATTTTCACTCGTGCAAAGGATTGAGTGACACTAGATGACAAGGTAAACTTCTAGACACCACTAAAGTTCTTTCACTCTGAAAAATTGGAAAGGAGAACAAGCTGTTCAACACAGCACAATGCAATTGAAAGAGAAAGCGAGGAATATGATATCTCCGAGCAGTTTTCTCAGTTGATGCTGATGCGGTATTTGTGTCGTCGCTGAGCTGGGAAACAAGGGGATAAAGATTAATGGAGATTATCTAACCCACCTTCGTTTTGCTGATGGCGTAGTCATTTTTGCAACTACCCCATCAGAGCTGCAGAGTATGATCCAGGAACTTGCTGACAAGAGTAAAGAAGTGGGATTAAAAATGAACTTTCATAAGACAAAAGTGATGTACAATGCTTTTACAAGAAATGAAGATTTATCGATTGATGGAGAAAAGCTGGAGATAACAGACACGTACGTTTATCTTGGACAGCAGATATCAAGTGAGGGTCACATTGATGAAGAAATTAATCGGCGTACAAAACTTGCCTGGAGAGCTTTTGGAAGAAACAGCATAATTTTCAAGAGCAATATGCCATTATGTCTTAAAAGAAAAGTGTTTGATCAATGCATCCTTCCAGTGCTTACGTATGGTGCAGAGAGACGTGGACCTTAACTAAAAGAGACATACAAAGGCTGCAGACAACTCAAAGAAGCATGGAGAGGTGCATGCTTGGTGTAACCAGGAGAGATAAAAAGAGGAACTCGTGGATCCGAAAAATGACTAGAGTGGAAGACATCATGATCAGAGTTAAATCCCTGAAATGGCAATGGGCTGGACATACTGCCAGAAGGACAGATCATCGATGGACAGCCGAAATTTTAGATTGGATTCCAAGGGACAGGAAAAGACCCAGAAGAAGACCACATGGGAGATGGGTGGATGAAATTCGAAAGTATGCAGGGGTGACATGGAGGAGACTGGCACAAGACAGACCGTTGTGGGAGGAAACTTGGGGAGACCTTCGTCCAGCAGTGGATTGATAATGGTTGACAATGATGATGATGATGATATATATATATTCTATAAAGAAGATACCTAAGCAAAAAAATACATATATAATTTTGACTCACACCTAGTACAACATAGAAAAGGTTATGTATCTACCTGTGTGAGTAAAAGGAGAAAAGATAAAAAAATAAAATAAAACAACTGAATGTAGAAGGTGTCGAGAATACTGAGCCTTGGCTTTATCAAGGACCAGCAAAAACTCTGCATTTTCTCACTTCCACAAAGACCTAGTTGGAAATGGGTTTCTGCAAGGCCATAGATGCAAGTAACATTCCCACCTAAAATAGTTTAAAAAATATATATATAAGTCATGTCCTCCGTAGAGTAGCATGACCTAGCACTAGTTAACAATTTCGCTTGCATCCATTAACCTTCATGGCCCGACCCATGCTCTTCATCTGTTACTATTAAACAGAGAGAAGAAGATTAAAGAGAACTCAAGCTGTGAGAGTGACATAATAATTAGAAATGATTTTCAGCTATAACGAAATTCCAAGTTCGTTTGAGAGAGAATTTAAACCTGAAAAACAATGCAAAAGAAATCCAAATTTTACATTGCAATTAAAAAAGGAAATGTTAATTTATAACGAACAGATTTTTTGAAAGAAAACTTGAGTCTAAAACCCCCTACTCTACAACTTATGACAGCACGAAAACGAGAATAAGTTAAAGATAATAATTAACTAAAGAAAACTTTGTGAAAGTTATATACCTTAAACAGTTAGTTGCAATATGTACAAAGTATTTCAGCAGTGCTTTTAAGTGCATAATTAATTAGTTATTAAGAACTTAACTACTTTGAAAAAATAGCGCATAGACAGCGCATAGAAAAGGAACAAGCTTAGCCATCTTCTGTTCCTAGGTACCCCAAAAGACGCTCAAAGTAACAAAGAAAAGTAAGAGTTAAAACCCGCAAAAATGTTAACAGACAAACCAATGCTTAAAAGCTGAAAAGCTAAAAAACGACAGAGGAAAGGGTACATGAAGTACAAACATTGAACTTATAAAACCTAGAACCCAAAAACAAGGAAGAGAGCTTACCTCTTGTGTGACAAAAACTTTTCTCCTCACAAGAGAAGAACATGGCTGACCTCTTCCGCCACTCCCTAGACGCTGGGGGGCAGTGAGGGTGGGGCTGATGGCCTCCTCATACAGCAAGAAACCAACGCGCGGAGATTTTAACCAGAGAAAAAAATATATAAACTTAAGACTGTGGATCTGAATGATCAGAAAGAGCAGAATTAACTCTCCAGAATACATGAGAAATATTACAAAATACACGAGCAGTTTATTTAATAATCTTTGCATGTATTAAATCACCTTAGTGAGCTTCTATAGATTAATCAGAATCTTATTAATTTTAATGTTGGTTTTACTATTTTTAGTATAGCTATTATCCTAGTGATGAATAACTAGTTTTCTTTTTTATTTGTTTTTATTTTCTTTTATAAACAGATTTTTAAGCTTTTTTTGTGATTTTGTTTATATTATTTAATTTTTTGTTTTAATAGGACCGTCATATCCATAGCACTAAGGTTCCTTTAGGTAGTTAATAGGCATCCTCTAGCCAACTTCCTTACGGCTTTGATTGGTCAGAATCATATTATTAACTGTGTAGAAAATTAAAGCAGATCTGCCAACCTTACTCTATTATTCAGAATAATTTTTCTTAAAGTTCTTTTGATGAAAGAAGAAGGAATTTCGTTCTCTAGAAAACTTTCTAATAGTATATTAATGTGGTAATTGAAGTCCAAATTGTTGCTGCAAATTCTTGAAATTCTTAGGACCTGAGAAATTAGTACATTCTCAATTACTTTGGTTGAAATGTTATTATTCCAGTGTAGATATTTAATTACTTTGAAAGGAAAATTAACTCTTTTATCAAAGAGGCTAATAGATGGGTTACCTCTGTTGAGCTTAATGCTTAAGTCTAGGAACTCAAGTTCCTGATTACTGTGGTTGGTTTTACATAAGTTAAGAGAGCTAGGATAGATATTATCAAAATCACTCTCTATAACTTCTGAATTATTGATACACAGCAGATCATCAATATATCTAAAAGTGTAAAGGTAGTTATCTGAGCAGGTGGGGTGATTTTTAATGAATTTATATTCCTTAAAGAACAGGAATAGATTAGCGATATTCGTGGACGTTGATGTTCCCATTGGAATACCGTTCACTTGCTTATAGAGAGTATTATTATATAAGATATGGTTATTTGTTATGCAGCAATTGAGATAAGAGTTCCAAGTTCCTACATCAACAAATTGGTTAAGTTTAAATTCTGCATACAGCTCTTTAAAGGTAGTGATTATATCTGATAGAGGCAGATTAGTATATAGGTTTTCAAAATCATAACTATTAATATCTAGGGGACAAACTTTGAGTATAGTAGAAATTACTTCTGCATTATTATTAATTATCCAAAAATCTCTGTACAGCAAGTTAGAACAGTTTCTAATGTGTTTCAAAACCTTCTTTAAGACATCTTCAGAAGCAAGATCTATTTTCTTTTTATGACTCCTTACTCCACTAGCTATGAACCTGAACTTCACAGGATCCTTATGAAACTTAACCGTTGCAAAAAGAAATGGAAATTCAGGCTCATATCTTCTAGTTTGTGGAATTTTAAGTTTCTTGAAGAATGCCTTAAACCGATTTTCTAACTGCTTGGTAGAATAACTTACGGGCTCGTATGTTACTCTATTATTGAGTTCCATAGTTAACAATTCAAAATAGAACTTCTTACAGATAATTGCAAAATTATTGCTAGCTTTATCCGTAGTGGTAAAAATAAATTGGTCTTGTAGTTTGGAGAGTGACCTTTTAGCTTCTCCAGAGAAAAAGAGATTTCTGTCGAAACAAAAGTCCAGACCTGCCAACTCACCGGTGAAGCTATTGATTATATTATATTTCCATTCTGCGAAGGCCTCAATAGGCTGATTGTACGTTAAACTGGTTTTTACGATGTACTTATTTACATCTTGAGTGAAGCTCTCAAGAATCCTTTCTTTGGAAATTGTGAAGGAAGGTCTGAATTTAGAGCCATACTCTAATAAATTCCTAAGCTTTTCATTTTCAACAAAACTCAAGTTTCCGGTGATAATATGGTTGTAATTCTTATCATAGTGAACTGTTTCTTTATGTTCATCACAAGAACAAGTAGTAATTACAGGAATGTAGCTCGAAGAGTTAAGTTTGTAGTTTTTAACTATTGACCCTAAGGTCTTAACATATTTAAAACTTACAATAGACTGGTGCCTGTGGATGGGAAATAAAAATTGCATTATTGTAGAACAGCTTCCTTACATTGAGATTATCGTAGGCTTTATTTAGGAACCTGATGGTAACAAAATTACTGGAAAATTCTTTAAGAGAAATTTTATCTTTAAGAATATGTTTAAGAATGTCCAGAACCAAAGCAAAAACATGCTTATCAACATGGTCAGCAGTTTCATTCCAGAATTTGAAAAAACATTTAAGGACAGAGTGCTTGAAGTTTAAAATCTCCGCGCGTTGGTTTCTTGCTGTATGAGGAGGCCATCAGCCCCACCCTCACTGCCCCCCAGCTGTCTAGGGAGTGGCGGAAGAGGTCAGCCATGTTCTTCTCTTGTGAGGAGAAAAGTTTTTGTCACACAAGAGGTAAGCTCTCTTCCTTGTTTTTGGGTTCTAGGTTTTATAAGTTCAATGTTTGTACTTCATGTACCCTTTCCTCTGTCGTTTTTTAGCTTTTCAGCTTTTAAGCATTGGTTTGTCTGTTAACATTTTTGCAGGGTTTTAACTCTTACTTTTCTTTGTAACTTTGAGCGTCTTTTGGGGTACCTAGGAACAGAAGATGGCTAAGCTTGTTCCTTTTCTATGCGCTGTCTATGCGCTATTTTTTCAAAGTAGTTAAGTTCTTAATAACTAATTAATTATGCACTTAAAGCACTGCTGAAATACTTTGCACATATTGCAACTAACTGTTTAAGGTATATAACTTTCACAAAGTTTTCTTTAGTTAATTATTATCTTTAACTTATTCTCGTTTTCGTGCTGTCATAAGTTGTAGAGTAGGGGGTTTTAGACTCAAGTTTTCTTTCAAAAATCTGTTCGTTATAAATTAACATTTCCTTTTTTAATTGCAATGTAAAATTTGGATTTCTTTTGCATTGTTTTTCAGGTTTAAATTCTCTCTCAAACGAACTTGGAATTTCGTTATAGCTGAAAATCATTTCTAATTATTATGTCACTCTCACAGCTTGAGTTCTCTTTAATCTTCTTCTCTCTGTTTAATAGTAACAGATGAAGAGCATGGGTCGGGCCATGAAGGTTAATGGATGCAAGCGAAATTGTTAACTAGTGCTAGGTCATGCTACTCTACGGAGGACATGACTTATATATATATTTTTTAAACTATTTTAGGTGGGAATGTTACTTGCATCTATGGCCTTGCAGAAACCCATTTCCAACTAGGTCTTTGTGGAAGTGAGAAAATGCAGAGTTTTTGCTGGTCCTTGATAAAGCCAAGGCTCAGTATTCTCGACACCTTCTACATTCAGTTGTTTTATTTTATTTTTTTATCTTTTCTCCTTTTACTCACACAGGTAGATACATAACCTTTTCTATGTTGTACTAGGTGTGAGTCAAAATTATATATGTATTTTTTTGCTTAGGTATCTTCTTTATAGAATGTGAATTCTGAATTTTCAAAACTGCTGCGTTGCGCGTTTTGATTTTCAGGCTTATCAACATGGTCAGCAGTTTCATTCCAGAATTTGAAAAAACATTTAAGGACAGAGTGCTTGAAGGACTTGAGAATTTTGTAAGTATTTTTAACAAAATTAGTGCCAGTTTTAAAGCTTTCCAGAGTTTTTAGCAAGTTAGCAAAATCAACTTTGCTTGATGTGCGAAATAACCTCTGTCCTCTATTACCTCTAGAGCAGCTCTTATTATTAACAAGAAAGAAGAGTTCACGAATTGAAAATTTATGCTGATTATGCTTATTGTCAGATAGAGTGGAATTAAGGCCATAGGGATAAAGAGACTGATGCTGCAAAATTTCAAGGGATTCAGTTTCTAGCCGAGCATAGAGGTCAGGGATAATATGTAGTACCTCTATTTTCACTTTGTCAAAACCATGAGTATGGAAATGCTCTAATTCAAAGGTAGAAGAGCTGTATGCAGAATTTAAACTTAACCAATTTGTTGATGTAGGAACTTGGAACTCTTATCTCAATTGCTGCATAACAAATAACCATATCTTATATAATAATACTCTCTATAAGCAAGTGAACGGTATTCCAATGGGAACATCAACGTCCACGAATATCGCTAATCTATTCCTGTTCTTTAAGGAATATAAATTCATTAAAAATCACCCCACCTGCTCTGATAACTACCTTTACACTTTTAGATATATTGATGATCTGCTGTGTATCAATAATTCAGAAGTTATAGAGAGTGATTTTGATAATATCTATCCTAGCTCTCTTAACTTATGTAAAACCAACCACAGTAATCAGGAACTTGAGTTCCTAGACTTAAGCATTAAGCTCAACAGAGGTAACCCATCTATTAGCCTCTTTGATAAAAGAGTTAATTTTCCTTTCAAAGTAATTAAATATCTACACTGGAATAATAACATTTCAACCAAAGTAATTGAGAATGTACTAATTTCTCAGGTCCTAAGAATTTCAAGAATTTGCAGCAACAATTTGGACTTCAATTACCACATTAATATACTATTAGAAAGTTTTCTAGAGAACGAAATTCCTTCTTCTTTCATCAAAAGAACTTTAAGAAAAATTATTCTGAATAATAGAGTAAGGTTGGCAGATCTGCTTTAATTTTCTACACAGTTAATAATATGATTCTGACCAATCAAAGCCGTAAGGAAGTTGGCTAGAGGATGCCTATTAACTACCTAAAGGAACCTTAGTGCTATGGATATGACGGTCCTATTAAAACAAAAAATTAAATAATATAAACAAAATCACAAAAAAGCTTAAAAATCTGTTTATAAAAGAAAATAAAAACAAATAAAAAAGAAAACTAGTTATTCATCACTAGGATAGCTATACTAAAAATAGTAAAACCAACATTAAAATTAATTAGATTCTGATTAATCCATAGAAGCTCACTAAGGTGATTTAATACATGCAAAGATTATTAAATAAACTGCTCGTGTATTTTATAATATTTCTCATGTATTCTGGAGAGTTAATTCTGCTCATTCTGATCATACAGATCCACAGTCTTAAGTTTATATATTTTTTTCTCTGGTTAAAATCTCCGCGCGTTGGTTTCTTGCTGTATGAGGAGGCCATCAGCCCCACCCTCACTGCCCCCCAGCGTCTAGGGAGTGGCGGAAGAGGTCAGCCATGTTCTCCTCTTGTGAGGAGAAAAGTTTTTGTAACACAAGAGGTAAGCTCTCTTCCTTGTTTTTGGGTTCTAGGTTCTATAAGTTCAAAGTTTGTACTTCATGTACCTTTTCTCTGTCGTTTTTTAGCTTTTCAGCTTTTAAGCATTGTTTTGTCTGTTAACATTTATGCGGGTTTCAACTCTTACTTTTCTTTGTAACTTTGAGCGTCTTTTGGGGTACCTAGGAACAGAAGATGGCTAAGCTTGTTCCTTTTCTATGCGCTGTCTATGCGCTGTTTTTTCAAAGTAGTTAAGTTCTTAATAACTAATTAATTATGCACTTAAAGCACTGCTGAAATACTTTGTACATATTGCAACTAACTGTTTAAGGTATATAACTTTCACAAAGTTTTCTTTAGTTAATTATTATCTTTAACTTATTCTCGTTTTCGTACTGTCATAAGTTGTAGAGTAGGGGGTTTTAGACTCAAGTTTTCTTTCAAAATTCTGTTCGTTATAAATTAACATTTCCTTTCTTAATTGCAATGTAAAATTTGGATTTCTTTTGCATTGTTTTTCAGGTTTAAATTTTCTCTCAAACGAACTTGGAATTTCGTTATAGCCGAAAATCATTTCTATTTATTATGTCACTCTCACAGCTTGAGTTCTCTTTAATCTTCTTCTCTCTGTTTAATAGTAACAGATGAAGAGCATGGGTCGGGCCATGAAGGTTAATGGATGCAAGCGAAATTGTTAACTAGTGCTAGGTCATGCTACTCTACGGAGGATATGACTTATATATATATTTTTTAAACTATTTTAGGTGGGAATGTTACTTGCATCTATGGCCTTGCAGAAACCCATTTCCAACTAGGTCTTTGTGGAAGTGAGAAAATGCAGAGTTTTTGCTGGTCCTTGATAAAGCCAAGGCTCAGTATTCTCGACACCTTCTACATTCAGTTGTTTTATTTTATTTTTTTATCTTTTCTCCTTTTACTCACACAGGTAGATACATAACCTTTTCTATGTTGTACTAGGTGTGGGTCAAAATTATATATGTATTTTTTTGCTTAGGTATCTTCTTTATAGAATATATATATATATATATATATACATACACCCTGAAGCTTTGACTTAATATCCTTACTCTCTGATTATTAATAGTGAAGATGTACAAAACAAAATTATTGTTTACTGTAACCTTGTGTTATTCTATTTTTCACAATTATAACCCCAACTCAACCTTTAATTTCCACTGGCGTATGCTCTTACAAAATTTTCAGAGACTACTCAGCTATTTTCATTTAACAACAACTTATCAGTATTATTACAACACTTTGGAATTATTTGGCATTCAGTGTCTTAAAAAATTGAGCCATGGCACGCATCCTAGGACACGGCACCATTTATGTTGTGGCGGAAATCTCAGCCACGTTATATATTTATTAAATAGGTAGCCGAAATTAAATCTGAAAGGGAATTTTGAATTTAGACTAAAATGTAACTTTGGGAGATGGGTAGATGCATTTTGAAACAACCAAAAATTAAACTTATAAGAAGAAACTTTGAGATGTCATATTTGTTATAGCACAACTGAGTTTTCACCTGTGTCAGCGTTTCTGTGAATTTGGTTTCAGCCGAGGAATAACTAAAGCACTGTGTTTTTGGTACATGTGTAACATATGTGTCAACTCAAAGAGACCGTGTTTATGAACTCGTGTTTGTGAGCATGAACAAGAAAGAAAATATCAGACCATAATTATTTTACTTATTAGGACATTATCATTATGTAAACAACAACCAAGGGACTTCCTAGCCAACGTCAGAGCGTTGGGTGATGAGTGCCATTGCTCAGAAATTTAAGAGACAGCAAGAAAACTGAATTGCCAATTCTTATTAAAATTTGGTTTTTGAAAGGCTAATGCCTATATTTATTTGTAAAACAATAACAACATGGTATCAAAAAAAAAAGAATATTTGAAGAACAAACTGTACTGATAGTGTTGCGAGATCACAACCTTTTCTTATATCATAACAATTCCTGTTGATACATTTTTGCCTGTTTTCGTAGATTTGGCTTCACATGCCTCTACCATTTTCATGGATTTTTGAGGCCATTACAAAACATCATGAGTGATTTTTAATAAGAATTTTTTTTTTCGTGTTAAAACAATAACATTAGTAACGGTCAGCTACAGCCCTCCCCCTTCAATAGTGCTTCGATTAGTAAATTTTTCAGTTCATTTTTACCTCCCCTTATCCAAAAAAAAAAAAAAACCTTTAACCATATTATGAGAAAGAAAAGCAATAAAAGACAACTTACATAATTAAGCTCGAGGACCTGTTGTCTCACGTTTCACCTGTTTCCGTTTTTTCTTTTTTTTTTTTTTTTTTTTTTTTTTTTTCTGTCCCGCCGCTCTTAGTTGAATTACCGTACTTCTCTTTGTGGACATATCTTCAGCAGGCCTGTCTGAAGTGGCTCCTTCAATATCTTCCTTATTTTCGGACTGGTATGTTAGGTGGTCCACACTATCTTCTTGCTCCTCAATCTTGTGTTGTTTTTCTCTTTCCTGGTTGAGGATGGCACCGAGTACGGAGGGGAGACTGTTATGAGGCTATTTGATCACTCCTCGTAGCGAAGTGGATAACCTGGTCTCCATTCAATTTTTTTTTTTTTTTTTTTTTTTTTTTTTTTACCTCGGCCACATCGGTGGGTTGGCTGCCACTAGTCGCCCAGGGCTCTCCTCACAGCTAGGGATAGCTGTTTAAAAAAAAAAAAAGAAAAGGACTTAGTGCTGTTGTTCTCGGAGAGGCATCATAATGCGTGGGGTTTTTCCTTTTCTTTTCTCACTGGGACTGCAGGTCCAAGTAGGTAGCCTATGTTAAAAAATTTTGAGCTTCCCAGGAGGAGGATAACCTCCTAACCTCACTCTGGGCTTCTCAAAGACAATCTGCCTCATTTTCTTTACACCTATCAGCCCGCAATCATTTTTTTTTTTTCTAGTCCTCTCTCTAGCAGTTCATTTTTGCAACCTCTCTCTAAATTCTAAAATCAAAATGGAAGCGCAGAGCTCTTCTCCCCTTCAATACTTCAAGCGACCAATTGCATCAGGCCATGAAGACGCCTCCATCCCATTGGCTGCTTCTAGCCAAGAACACGTGAAATGCACGTGTTCGACACCTGACAGCTGAATGCTTCGCAAGGGTCCACATTTCGAAAGCAACCTCATAAATTTTCACGCGAGGGACTGCTGCTTCCCACTTTCAATCGGCCAACCACTTCCCCTTTCGTAGTGCCTTACACGGGTATCTATTTCAGTTCGCTAAGCCCCTTCTCAGCTAGGGAGATTTACCAGACCTCGGGGAAAAGAATGTTGGTAACTCCTGGTGGTCTTTTCCCAGGAAAGAAAACCTCTGAAAGGGATCGAAAGAATTTTCTGCCTTCCAGCCCTTTTCTGGGAAACTCGGATCTTTAACCGCTATCTGTTAAAGGAGGGAGGCTGTATCTGGCTTACAAAATGTTTTAACATGTTACCTCATACACTGAACAAAGCAAGAAATACAAAATATATTTTTTTCTTAATTATTATTATTATTATTTTTTTTTATGAGCATACTACAGGTTTATTCTCATGAATGTTGCGACATCGCACCTTTTGGTACTGTGTCGTATGAATGCTACATTTTGTTCATACACATAGAGAAAAAAATTATTAACACCACTCTTATTTTAATTCTGCTGAGTATGTTTTTCCTTTCCTCCTGCTGGGCTGAGTAATCCAAAAACAAAAGGACAGCTTTGTGACTGCCAGTTCACACTATATACATGTTTTTTCTTTTCTTTCTTTCGTGGAGAAAAAAAAAACGAACACCTTTCTTTCCGGCCTCACAGAACAAAGAAGGGAAAAAACAAAACAAATGAGAAATAGAATTTCCGTAACTTTTTCTTGACTTTTCTCTCTAGATCCAAAAATCGAACCCAGGGGAGGTGAAATCTAAATTTACGAAATGTTTAACAGCAAATCACTCCAGGGAAGAATCGTCACCCTTTCCTGAACTGACCACTATTATCCCTTCGATTTATTTATTTTTCTTTCAAGAAAAACGTGGATAATGTTGATGAAAATCTGAAAACATTGATCAGGTGTACACAGATTTTCAGCAACATATCACTTGATTGAGAGAGTGTCATTACTTTAGAATATTCAAGCAAAGCAAACTGAATTTGCTTGTACCACTTACTAATCATCCATGTAACACTTCTCAGAAAACTTGAAAATTTCATCGTCCTGGAGTGGGAACCGAACCCCACATCTCCCGATCACCGGTCGAGTATGCTAGCGATGAAATTTTCAAGTTTTCTAAGAAGTGTTACATGGATGCCCAGTACGTGGTACAAGCAAATTCAGTTTGCTTTGATTGAATATTCTGTCGATTTTCCTAGTGTTACGGAGAATATTTCATCCTTCATTGAGTCATTACTTTAAGTTCTAGATTGTCATTTGAGTATGTCTATGTGGGAAAAAAATGTTGGTTTGGTAGCATATCAGGAAAATTCGTAAAGCACATTGATGTTGCATTTAGTGAGAGTGTAATAGAAAAAATCATACAAACATAATGCGTATTAAGATCCTATGCTTTATGGAACTAGTGGGGCAGTGCCACACAGTCTCCTACTGAGTATGATCATCCCTGAGAGAAAGTGAAAATCATCTAAATATGTGGCGTCAGTTGAATAAATAAATCCATTGCTCCTTCCACGTCAAGCAACACACAGCAACCGAAAAAGAAGTTAACATAGACATATAAAGGCTCGGGGTGCAATAATAGCACTCTAACATTCCATGCCAGTCCAGCCCTGGGAAGCTATATATGTTTTTGTAGATTATCATTAAATTTTGAGCACTAGTGTGTTTGACTTACTAAGAAAGAACATGTGTACTGCTTTAAATTAGTCTTTTCACAATAAATTTCGTACGTGAGTTGTCAGTTTATTGTTATCAGTGGTTGACAACAAAATAACCAGAGCACTTATTGTTTTTGACACATCTTTATCCCTTTTTAAAATATTGAACCTACTCGAGAAGAAATGTGTACTAGTTTTTAGTCATTTCACAATAAATTGCATGAGGTATCTGTTTATTGCCATCAATGTTGACAAGAAATGACCTGAATGCTTATTCTTTTTCACACAACTTCCTTCCTTTTCAGGATATTGCACCTACTAAGAAACCTGTGTACTGTTAATTGTTTGATCTTTTAGTGCTCTTTTGCTTTAGTTCAAAAAATGCAGTAAATTTCCATTTGTCACACAATTTAATTGTATATGCCTTTCCATGTTCTTTATTGTGATGAAGTCCAGTGCAATGTAAAGATACTAAATTTATGCAAATGAGTGAAATTGCATGTCAGTTAGTAGCCATGTCCAAACATATATGCACATTTGCACAAGTTCTTGGAAGACCTGTCCTCGGCATTCTCTGGCTTAGCCTTTAAAACCCGCCACTTGAAGTCACGAGCTGAATTCTGAGTCATAGGTGAGACTGGCATGTGTTTTCTGCCCAGATTCTCATTTGTCACAGAAACCAGTCGCTGTAAATTGGAAATGTAGAGGTCTCCTCCTAGCCAATTTCTCTTTAGGTTCATAAAATTAGAACAGAGATACACCTGTACACACAAAACTATTTTTCAGAGAAGTGAATTCATTCTTGGTCTGTCTTAATCATTTATTTTGTATAAACTTTTAACTTGTATGTTGGACATGTAAGTCTGGCCATCTAAAATAGATTTTTCATCATCATGCCTTTGTTCAGATGGTTTTTCCTTGTTCTGCACTTAAAATCATGATGGTATGTAATGAATGTAAAACAGAGTAGTTTGTACGTTTGGTGTAATAATTCCATAGTATCTGTGTTAGTATGTAGTTATACTACAGCATGTTTTTGTAACTTTTTGCTGTGATGGTAGAAATTACTTTGGAAGGAAATTAATTCTTATAAAGTGTGTCATATTTTGTTTTAGACTTCTATGCTAATTAGAGATCACCTTTGCCAAATAAAATATGCATTGATTTTATATATATAGACCACAAATGTTAATGATTTATTAATGTGAACGTTAAATCACAGGACTTTTTCTGTAGTGAGGTTGCTGTCATTGCCTTTTCAGGTTATGAACTAGTTACACACAAATGCACATGCATGATCTGTTCTTTATGCAAGTTGCACAGTAATTCTCAGTGCATCATTCAGCCAGACTGTGGTCATATGTTTTGGAGCATGAAAGAACATATTGTCCATAATTGTCTTTGCTGTGCTTATTGTTTCATAGTATGTATATAGAAAGGACAATTTATTATACACCAAAAAGCTAAAACATTATGACCTCCTGCCTAATATGGTGTTGGTCCTTCACGTACCAAACGCAGCTCTTACCCCGAGAAGCATGGGTGCTACAAGATTTCTAAAGGAGTTTTATGGTATCTGGTACATTAACACGTTACCAGCAGATTCTGTGGTTTAGCCACCTCAGATCAGGGTTGCGGTTCCAACACAAACCACAAATGCTTGATTAGATTTGCTGTCTGGGGAATCTGGAGGCCTTCATATTCAGCAAAACATTCTTAAACAGTGTGACATAGCACATCATCTGCTGAAAAAAGGCACTACTAGAGGGGAATATCCCTGCCATGAAAGGATGTACCTGTTCTGTAATGATGGACCCAGGGTTTCCCAGCAGAACATTGCCCAAAGCGTTGTACTTCCTCAACCGGCTTGTTTTCGTCCCATGGTGCATTCTCGTGCCAACACTTCCCCAAGTGAACAACGCACACATACCCGGCCGTCCACATGGTGAAACATGAAACAAGATTCATCAAACCAGATGACCTTCCGATTATTCCAGATCCAGTTTTGATGCTTGCGTGCCCATTGTAGGTGCTTTTCACAGTTAACTGAGGTTAGCATAGGTACTCAGAGTGGCCTGAGGCTATGCGGCCTCATTTTCAGCAGGGTTCGACGTACTGTGTGTTATAACACATTACTGCCATCACCAGCATTCAAATTATCGGCAAAAGGCTCCACAACATACCTTCTGTTGGCTCGTACAATATGGGATAGCCTTCGCTTACCTTTAGCATCAATGAGTCTTAGTCAGCCCACACCTTGGTTGCGAATCATTATTTTTCCTTCTTGGACCTTTCTTTGAAAGTACTAACCATAGCTGACCGCGAGCACTCCACAAGCCTTGCCATCTTCGAAATGCTCTGATTGAGTCATCTGGCCATTACAATTTGGCCTCTGTCAAACTCGCTTAAGTCCGCTGCCTTTCCCACCTGAAAAACTGGAGTAACTCCAATCAACAGAGCTCAGTGGCAGGTGCTATTTATACCACTTCATGATCTTCACATGCACCATCGTTTACCTGTAGTTGCTTTGATTCGCGTAAAGATGCACTGGTCCTAACGTTTTGGCTCTTCTGTGTACACACCCACCTAATAAAGTGTGGGCTCACCTTTTGCCCTCATAACAGCAGCATATCATGGCATTGACTCTACCAGGTGTTAGAAAAGTTCAAGTGGGGTTGCCACCCGTGTCTGTAAAGCCCTGAGAGTTACTGATAGTGTGTTTTAGAATTTCATGCATTGCTCTACATTGTCCCGTAGATGATCAGTTGGGATCAAATCTGAAGAGTGAGAAGGTCATTTCAGAGTTGTGTACTCATTGAAATGTTCTTCCATCAAGTCCTTTGAACAAGGGCAATGAGGTGCAGAGTTTGAATTAGAAATAAATCTTCTGCTGGCCCAGCGGACCACTAGAATTTGCAAACCACTGGTCCACCAAAATGCCCACTGGTCTGTAAAAAAAAAAAAAAAAAAAAAACTTTAAGGCGTTTACAATATATGTAGAAAATAACGTATCATTTCAATGGAACTATCTCCAACATTTCTTTTTAAATCTATCATTAGTTTGCAGCCTAAAAAGAAAGCCATACAGCAAGGTAAAGGAAATAGAAATTCATTTTTTCAACTTGTGACAAATTAGAAAAAAAAACTTACTGGCCATCTGGGCCACTGCAATCAACAGTTCAGTGGTCCGACGGAAGTTTTACGGCCAATGGTCAGCGGACCAGTGGGTAATTCGAATGCTGAGGTGGGTGTTGTCTTGTTGAAAGAAAGCATCCTGCTGTGGGAAATAGATGGCCATGAATGAATGTAGGTGGTCTGCAAGTACAGTGACACCTTGTGCAGTGATGGTGGCCTCAATAGGTACAAGGGGACTCGAAATTAGCCCATTTAAACATGTCCAAGAACATGGCACTACCTCGATTGGTCTGTAACACTCCAACTTGACAGTTTTTGAGGTCCATGGCATCTTGTGGTCTATGCCACACTCACCCTTCCAACTGTATGTTGTAGTTGGAACATCAGTTTGTCAAACAAAGCTACTTGTGTCTAGTTTTCCACTCTCACTGCAACCTCATAGCCCAATCATGCCATCGTATATCAAATTGTCTTTGCACGAATTTCCTCAGGTGCCCCATCATTGAGAATGCCAATGTTACCCGCTGCACTATGGCCCCTCTGTTCCACCATTACAGTATGGTGGTGCTCACCTTGAACTTCAGCAACTCGTTTATGACTGTATTTTTTGCTGCATATACTGGTTTTGATGTAGTCCTGTACATTCGTGCAGCAGTCTGACACAGAATTCCTAGCATTCTACAGTTGTGGAGATGGACCTCTCCACCTTCCTCACAGTGACTATCTGCCCACAGTCAAACTCACTCAGGCCACAGTGCTTACCCATCATCATTGTCATGGGTGCACTATAGAGCAGGTAGATATCTGACCTATTTAATAAGCCACAAGGGCTCTCAGCTGTCCTCATAGTGTCAGGGTAGGGCAAGTTTATGAACGAGAGCGGTGTGTATAATAAATTGTGCTTTCAGTGTGTACTATACTGTGCAAATTAATTGGGACAAAGTAAAAAATTACTCTTTTTCCAAAACTATGCCTTTATATCATTCTATGCCTTGATATACACTGATAAATACCTGTATTAGTCTGAAGTATGTCCTCCTTTAGCAGAAATGTCCTCCTGAATTCGTTTTGGTATTGACTCCACTAATTGAGTGATATTTTTGACTTCATAATCGTGGAACCACACTTTTATAGCATTCGTTATCGTGCGTTCTTTGGTTGTACAGTCCATTTTACCTAAACGTTTCTTCAAAATATTCCACAAGTTTTCTATGCGATTTAAGTCTGGGAGATTTCCAGGCCAATCAAGCAAATGAATTTGATTTTCCAGCATGAAATTCTTGACCAATTTCGAATTGTGACATGGGGCCAAGTCATGTTGAAATGTCCCGTCAAAAGTTTGCAAGAATAGAACAATCCTACGTTGTAATATTTCTACGTACTTGGCTGGATTCATCATACCTTGAACAGGAACGAAGCTTCTAGTGCCATTTGATGTGAAAAAAACCCAAAACATCTGTTTCAGAGGGTGTTTTACAGTTTGTTTGACATGCTCAGGTCTTAATGGTTCACAGTTGTTCCGTTTAATGACATTTGCTTGGTAACCCTGCACAAATAAATGAGTTTCATCACTGAAAATTACCTTTTTCCATTCGTCAGCAGTCCATGATTTATATTTTTTGGCCCATGCTAAACGTCATTTTATCTTCATTTTCGCATTCAAATATTGTTTCTTCGTTGGTCTTCTTGCCTCCCGGCCAACTTCCAGAAGCCTACGGCGTACAGTTGAATCACTAACATCACAACCACTAGCCAATAAATCTCTTTGAAGGTCAATGCTTGTTGTTTTTTTTTTTTTTTTTTTTTGATTCATTTTACTATTTCTAATTAGATATTTATCGGTTCGTGGAGTTGTTTTTCGTTTTCTTCCACATTTACCTCTCCTTTTTGGAGACGATGATCCAGATACATTGTATCGCGTAAGCAGTCTTGATACACTTGATTTGCCTACACCAACTGCAGAAGCGATATCTCTCACTGTCATAGAAGTGTGATCCCTCAGAGCAATTATTTTTGCATGCTTCCTTGGGGAAATATCCCTTTTTCAATACACAAAAGCAACACGTACTTACAGAGAGCAAAAACTAACATCCACCTGTCACACACGAAAGCTCACAACTGAAGCTGAAGTGCCTATTTCCTGTTTAAAACTGGTCAAACCATATTCTTACTATCAAGTTCTAACAGTCACACCACCTCACAGCTGATAAAACCGGTTTACGTGGGTTTCCGACATCAACTGGCGATCACATTACAATTCTGAGAATAAATTAGCTTGTCCCAATTAATTTGCACGGTATAGTATTTGTGGGAGCAGTGTGGTGAAATCTCTCCAACATATTTTGTTAAAAAAAAGAAACTATATTTTAGACTAAAAGTACAGCATGCTGAAATTTAGCACAAGAAATATAGTGAAGTCAACTTCGTTGCTTAGGAAAAAGTAGTAATGATCAAAAAATTGTAGAGTAATTTCAAGTTTTTGTAGGAATTTTGCTTTCCTTTTTAATGCATTTCAAAATTTCAAGCTGCTTATCAGCTTCTCTTTTAGAAGATGCTAAGATATTAAGTTTTTATCCCTCCTTCTCCCCCACCTCCAGATGATGCAATTTTATTTATTTCTCCATGTTTCGATTATGGAATCTACTGGGTACACACAAATAGACTGTGTTTAAGACAGCATTTTAAGATTTTACTGTAACACTAAATAAAAAGTAAGCAGTCATTCATAGGCATTTTCCACTAAATTGAGGTGGAGTGATTTTTAATGTCCTTATCAGAAAAGTAGATGGGGAAGGGAAATGACCTTAAAATTCAATTATGGTTGTATGTAAGAAAATTTCCAGTTGGGAAATTTCTCATGCTGTGCAATTGCTTGCTCTGAGAAGCATCTTCGCTGTAGTTTTGGTTTTTGTAGATACTGCTTACCTTCCCTTTCTTGGCCTTGGACGAGCTAGAAGGGAAGTTAAGCAAAATTGGAACTTGTGAGATGTGATCCACTGCATGTGTGGTCACCCTAGTGACTGAGTGGTCTGAGGCACTAGCTTCTGGCCATTGATACAAGATGGACTCAAGTTCAAGTCTCAGATGTGGCATGGGTGGAATCTGTTTATGTTTTTGGCAGAGTTAACACGAACTGTTTTTGTACTAAGGAATAAAAATTTAAATGCTGGCACTCTACTTTGAAAGTGCATGCTAAGACCATAACAATGTTTTGCTGGGTTTCTAAAATTTGAATGTATTGTACTTTTCTAAAATTTGAATACTTGTTACTCTGAAAAAGCTTTACAGTTTTAATGCAGACAATGTATGTATATACTATTCCAAGTCATATCTGGAATGACAATGTTTTAAGATTCCAACGTATGTTTCATGAAGATATGTAAAATACATCTGTGGAGGTATGCATATGTAATGAGTTTTGAAAAATTGATACATATTTGAATCTAAAGAATTGATAATCAAGATCTTAGACATAACCTGTTGTGTCTAGCAGTGTAATCAGTTTTGTTTTTCCAGTGGTTTGCATTCATCATCATGGAGGTGTGAAATGTAACACCTTCCCATGATATTCATATACAGTATTTATATTTCCACACTTTCTGTGTATTGTATGTAATATTTATTCTGTTGACATTTATTATTTCTCTCACATTTTTATAGTAGCTCTTCCATAAACTGCAGCCTAACATTTCAGTTATTACTCATTTTTTTTAATGGAGTTTGACATCCTGTTATAAGAGCTTGACACGGTTAATGAAGTTCTTGCTACTAGGGTCAACACAGACTACTGGCTGTTGTCTGTGTGTGTACTGTCATTAAACTATTTTTCAGCAATGCTGTTGCAGAATGCGTCTAAGATTAATGTGCCACATATTACGGTTGTAAAATGTTGTTACATGCCAGGAGCAGATGAGTAGAACATAATCTTTCAGATACAGGATGATGTGCACTTGTTAAATTAGTATACATTATTGCTAACCAAAAAACCATAAGCAACACTGATGTCTTTGCTGCAATCTTATATGTCTTCTAGCATCACAATCTGTTGGTAATCCTTTTGCATGGAAAAAACTTGTATTTATATCTCAGTTGTTGTTTCCTTTTAGTATTTCATTTTACCTTTTCAGCCATTTCTAAATTCAATTTTGCACTTTATTAAACATTTGTATTTTTTACTCTTCTTTCTGTAGATGCATGAGCTTGCAATTCTTTCTGTCTGTCTGTCTGTCTGTCTGTCTGTATGTATGTGTGTGTGTGTGTGTGTGTGAGAGAGAGAGAGAGAGAGAGAGAGAGAGAGAGAGGTATATATATATATATATAGAGAGAGAGAGAGAGAGAGAGAGAGAGAGAGTAGGTAGGTAGGTGCACTTGTATTTATTCTGTGATATTTTCATTGACGTGTGTTATGTATTCTTTCCACCACAGCAAACCTAAACTGTAATACTGTCATAATTGAAAGTGATGGTGGATGCAAGAAAATTTTGCATCTTATGTTTTATTTCTAAAAATTATTAGTAGTATAAAAGGCATAAGAGCTCATTGATTGAACAAAGTATTTAGGGCAAATTACTGTTTGTGTCCAGAGCAAGTTTATTTAAATTACCATAGTTTTGTACTAAATTCTAGCAGCATAGTAACTTGAAACAGTCTCTAACTGTAGTTGTTTTTTTAATGTGTGTGGCTGTAGTAATGCTGCTTTTTTGTCATAACAAATGTCACTTGTGAGAACCCCTGTAGCACTAATTGAAAGTGTGCCCAACCTTAGAGGTATTAATGTCAAAGACTATTTTTGGAAGCAAAGATGTCTGTCAAGAAATAAATGCTCAAGGTGCAGACATCTGGTTAATCATATAAGTTGGCTGGATGTGGTGTGTATCCATATAGTGTTGGTGCTGTCCCGTCAGACCAATGCCTCTAAATTACAGATAGGTGTGACGCCTTATTGTCATAGATGTGTGTGGGGATTATTTAACTTGGAAACAAACAAACAAAAAATTCACCAGCCTCTATTTTCTGTTGGTTAAGTGCTGCTTCTGAATTGTTTTCTATATGCCTTTTTAAAAAGCATTCCTCTGTGCACAGCAAACATCTGTGATTTCTCATAAGATTTGTTTGTTTTTTTTAGAATTGTATGTCAAATGTAGTAATTTTCATTGTACATGTAAAATTTTTAATGTGTGGCAAGATTCTTGTGAGCAGAGTTCATATTCATCTGGTAGTAAGTAGCAAAAAACTTGCTAGTAAAAAGTATAAATTTGATAGTGTAAAAATACTAATGAGCACTGGTGGTAAATTTTTTTAAAGATGTAATTCCGTCTTTTGTGAATGTATGTGTATGTTCTCTTCAATTCAAAGTAGCATTCCCCCCCCCCCCATCTACTTTTGAGAGATTGAGAGAAGGGCAGGAATATGTGGCCCATCATTCTGGAAATGTGATTTACAACAATAGAACACCTATTTTTATTTTTTTATTTCCTTGCTAGAAATGCAGTGTACTAAATATTTAAATGCTTAAGGAAGCATCTCTTTATTTAATTTTTAATTGTTTATTTTTTGTAGAATAGAGAAACAAAGCAACATGGGCTCCTTGAAAGGTTCACAACAAATTGTCTGGCTTATATTTAAATTCTTTGCATTTGGACCTACTATAAAATTGCGCTTGTGAATTCGCATTTGGAACAAGTTTGTCTAACATGTAGCTGTACTGCATTTTGCTACCAATTTACTAGTAAGACTGCATACTAGTATATGCTGCATTCCAGAAAATGTGTGCAAAAAATCAAAGTATGAAAGTCAAATAGACTTGGGAGAGGGGGGATTCTGTTCCCAGTCCTTAAAATTATATAAAAGTCCCTATTTATGGATAAGTACAACAGCTGTACCAATAACACCATGTAACAAAGTTTTATTTTTTATTTGTTCCTGGGTAGTAACTGTTACTTCCTAATTGCTTATGCCTAAAAAGGTATAGAAAATGGCTATTATTCCCTACAAACTTTGCTTTTGTGGCCAGTACAGTGTTATTTTAAAATTTACCTATTTTTCAGAACCTTCCAGAGCTTTCCAGTGATTAAACAATGGTATACATAAATACAGTGACCTGAAGCCCAACAGTTCAGTTTAGTTCCAGCTGCCTACGTGGATACAGATCTGCATTTTTCTGAGATGGTATCAAGATGCTGCAAGCACCAAACAACCAAACAGACACATTTTGCTATGTCTGTGGCCAATTTATCAAGACGCGGAAAAAAAAAAAAAAAAAGTACTCTTGTGGAAGCATCTGCTAAGATGTGTGATGCCTTGATGCCTACTAGGCATATTTCAGCAGGCCTGTTGGGGATCAAGACAAACTTTGGGCACCGCATTTCACCTGCAAGCATTGAAACAAAACTCCGGAAGGTATGATGGACAACTAAGAGAAACCCACACTACCCCAACCAATAAGAACACAATGACTTAATCAGAGATCTTGGTCTTACCAAGTTCAGTGCCAAGATTTTGACATCTACGCTGAAACAGTGGAACTTGTTGAATGAAAACGTGCAGGTTACAGATCGCCACCAGCTTCTTCACTCGTAAAGATGGGCTCTGTTTCTGCCACAATGTAACTCTGATCTGTTGCAAGTAATCCCAATTGCCTCAAAAATTTGGAATTTTTGTGGCAATTGGAATCACTTGTAACCCAAACAAGTGGCACCTCTTCATTGACTGTTTGTCCAGGAACCTGAAGGCCATGCTACTCTATAACAAGTACTCAAAGGCTCACTTGATGCACCTCAAACTGGATTACAATAGCATCAAGAGCTTGCTAGACACCTTGAAGTATGAAGAGTATAGTTGGGAGGCCATTGGAGACTTCAGAATAGTGGCATTCTTGATGGGTCTCCAAGGCAGTTTTGCCAAGTTTTGCTGCTACCTTTGCTTTTGGGACAGCAGGGACACCAAGGCACTCTACCACAAATGAGACTGGCCACAGTAGACAGTGTTCTCTTTGGGGAAGAATGTCACGTGGAAGTCACTGGTAGACCCCCCAACAGTGCTGATGCCACCACTGCACATCAAACAGGGGCTTATAAAACATTTTGTCACAGCTCTAGATAAGGAGTCTGTAGCCTTCAAGTACTTGCGAGACTTTCTTAAGCTGTTTGAGGCAAAGGTCAAAGTCAGTGTCTTCATTAAACCACAGATAAAAAAGATTCCCCAATATGCCTACTACAATGGAGAAAACAAATTGGAACAGCTTTGTCACAGTTCTTATAGGCTCCTTGGTAATCGCTAGGCCGAAAACTATGTGGAGCTGGTTGAGACTGGTGAACTACAGCAAAATGAGCTGCAGAATGGGATGTCCCTCAAAGTCCACATCCTTGATTCTCATCATGATAAATTCGAGAAGAACATGGGAGAATATTCAGAGGAGCAAGGCGAGTGCTTCCACTAGATTATACAGGACTTTGAACGTCACTACCAAGGATAGTATAACAAGAACATGATGGGAGATTACATTTGAGAGATGATTTGTGAAAGTGATTTACAGTATCGTCATAAATCTCGCAAAACTATTCACTTCTAAATCGTTTATGGCCGTTTTTGTATAACTGTAGTATAAATACCTGTTCAATTTTATTTGTATGTTGTCTTTTTAGCATGCCTTTGGTAAAAATAGATCGTGCTTATGTTATTACTTAGTCTGTCCATTCATCCGTCTGTGGACACTGTTTCTCTGTAACTATTAGTCTGATTTGAAAAATTATTTTTACATTGGGAAGCTTAAAGTGTGAGAATGATGATCCTTGCATTCAGATTGTTTTTTTCCAGTGCACAACTTTGCCTCTAGAGGGAGTAAATGCAGGTGATATCGAATGCAAAATACATTTTATTCAGATGTGATTTCTCCATATTTTTTGTATTTTTTTTTTTGTTGTTGTTGTTTTGTCCACAGAAAATGCTCTCTCCGCCCGCAATTTAATTTTTTTATTTTGTGAAAAAAAAACACAACAACCCTAGATCCATAATACATCACGATGGTATATGTCATCATGACATTGATCGGAGAATTGTGGAGGGCAGGAAGGCTATTTGTGTTTTGAATCCTGTTCTTTGGAGCAGCAATGTCTTTCCAAGAGTAAAAAGGCACATTTTTTCTGTGATTGTACAGAGCATCATTTTATATGGTGCAGAGACATGGACACTGAATAAAAGTCATCAACAAAGGTTATTGCCTACAGAGATGGACTTTTGGAGGCATTCTGCAAGAAAATCTAGATGTGAAAAAGTGCGTAATACAAAAATTTGAGATGTTGTGAGTGTTAAAGTAGACATTCTTCAAACTATTGAGATGTGGAGATTGCAATGGTTTGGCCATGTAAGGAGAATGTTATCAGAGAGACTTCCTAAAATTTTGATGGAGTTGAAGGCTCCAGGAAAGAGGAAAACAAAGGAGAAAGTAGATGGACGAGATTAAATCAAGTTTAAAAAAATAATAGACTAGAAGAAGTGATGGCCTTGGATAGAGAGAAGTGGAGGAAGCATTTGCACGTGTGCATGTGGTGGCATACCCATCAGTCTACCAAGCTGAAGAAAGATTTAAACAATGGTTCAGCACCATGAATGATGTTTAAAAATATTGACCCAAGAAAACGTTTCATATCAGATTCTTGATTAATATCAGTGTTTGAAATTTCGAAAAATGCACAGCCGATGGGATAACTGCAAATGGGTAGGAAATGTGGCATATCCAGTTAGCCATTTCTGCTTGTTTAAAGAAACATCGAAGTTTTACTGCCACAGCTATGCGAAGGCATTTTCAGTTTTTTTTTGTTTTGTTTTTTTAGTTTCATTTAGTGAAGTGTCTGTCATACAATACAGTGTGAAAGTTAATCTAAGTTAAATTGATTGTGGTTAAAAGAATAAATTTCACTGGGAATGTTTAGATAAGACATTTGTTCTGAAACTGAAAAAAAGGAGATAAGCTGGTAGTTTTATCCGAGTATATTCATAAAATTGATATTGCTGGAAAAGGCTTTGTGTTTACTGCAATCACAGCATTGATTATGAAGCTCGAGGATGGAAGAATATTGAGTCTCATTCAATGAGTAAGAAGCATATTAAAGTTGTATGAACAAGGTCATTGAACTATGCACTTGCCAGTTCCTATTTTAACTCTTCTAGTTCTGTGCCTACAACAATATATGGAGTAAACCCAGCCTTAAAAATCCAAGGTGACAATTTATGTTCAGTTGAACTTCCTGCTCAGCCATCTGTTCCAGTCTCTGACCCTGTGCTTACAAATCAAACCATGGTACTTGAGACATTAGTGAAGCAGCCTTCCATTTACAATTGCTGAAGTTGTAATTGGTTTAGCCAAACAGCTAGCATATGATCCTGCATTAGCAGGACTGTCAATGGACCACACATCCACTTCGATTAAGATGAGATTCGGTCTTGCCAAAACTTTGTTATCACAGACTTTACATAAGGTATGCCAAACTACATCATTAAATATTAACCAATCTACTAGTACAAACTTGATGAGAGTTCTTAAGATACTTGTTATCTATTATTGTGAAGATCAAAACCAGGTCATAATGGAACATCTCATCTCTTTTAGCTGGGAAACAGTAGATAGCTAGACAGTATTTAATGCAGTGGATTCATTCTTCATTGCTTCAAACATCCCTTATAAAAATTTGATTTTGATTTTAATGGACTCCTGTGGTGTTATGAGAGGTTCAAAGCAATGATTGGAAACTCCTATAAGAAATGAGCAAGCTGAACGTCTCCTTAATGTGGATGGGGATTCACGCCACCATATTCACAATGCCATGAAGAGATTTTGCAAACCCTTTGAGTATTTTGTTGAAGAGCTCTTCAGTAATTTAAATAATAATTTCAGGTGGTCACCACTAGAAAGGCTTCAGGGAATGTGCTCACTTCTGGGTGTCCAATATTCTATGCCACCATGCTGTGTAAGTCATAGGTGGCTTAGTTGCTATAATGCAGGAATAGAAATTTTTATGATGTGGGATCCTATCGCCATTTTTCCCTATGCATGCCTGAGTGGTGATGATGCTGTTACTTATCACACAAGAGTTCTTACCATTTATAAGAAACAAAATTTGGGGGATAGTTCCGATGCCTGGGCTGAAGTAAAAGCTGTTCAGCAAGATCTGAAAAAACAACAGCCATCAACATCAAATGGGAAGGAACACAGACTTCAAATAATCAGTGTTTTTATCAGAGGAAGAAAACTTAAGTTTTACTGCAGCTGTACATAGCTATGTTACTTCTGTTGCAAAAATATGTTTGCCTATTTGAGATGAAACAATCCATGATTCATCGGCTTTATACTGAACAAGTTAGACTTTTCAAAGAGTTTCTTACTTGCTTTGTAAAGCCTGGAGCAATGCATAAGAAGAAAGCTTCTGTTCTAAAGATTCTAGGTCTACAGGGTGATTCATAATTAGTGTCGTGATTTCAGTGGCATATATATAATTGGAAAACAGGAAACAACAAACTAAAACTGCAAACAGAATATGACAGATGGCAACTGAAAATTTTATAACCTGTAGAATCGATACATCAAATTGCTAAACCACTTCGACATGCACGCCTTTCATGGCACGTAAGATATCCAAGTGATAATTTCTCGCCAAGTGTTCGCCGGGCATTTGCGGTGTTACTATTGCTGTTGCGGCACCAACTCTGGTCTTCAGGTCATCCAGGGAGGTCACAGGGGTCTGGTAAACAATGTTTCTCCTGTATCCCCCACGAGAAGAAATCTAGTGGCGTAATATCAGGTGAGTGTGGAGGCCACGTAGTGGGTCCACCACGCCCAACCCAGTTCCCAGGAAAATGCAGGTCAAGAAATTCTCAAACAATAACTGTACAATTTTTGCAGGCGGTTATGCAGAACCCTCCAAACAGTCATTTGTGGCATACCTAATTGCGGTGCAGCTCGTCTAATTGACTTCTGGGGTCTTTGAGAAAAGGCTTCCTGGATGCAATAAACATCGTCCTGCGAAGTGCTCAGTCTTCCCACTCCCTTTTGATGCTGCACACTACCACTCTTTTGAAACTGCTTTAACCAATGTCGGAGACCATTATCAGAAGGTGGAGCTTTTGTCATACTGTGTTCTGTAACGACGTTGTGTTGTGATAACTGACTTTGTTTCGAAGAACTAGGGTACTCGCATTGCTTTTTCTTGTACAGTCGCCATTTTGAAGTATGACGTCAATTTAGCTGGTACCGTGTTGCCACATAAAACTTTCCGCTGTGGACGTGTTTATGCTGTAGGCAGTTTTTATTTGATCGGTTACGGTTTGACCATGCCTGGCCATGGAAACCCCAACAATAATTAAGAATCGCACAGTACAGCTGGATAATCTGCTGAAAGATAGATATGTTCTTTGGAGCTTGTGCTGTGGAGACCATTCAGCATCGCAGTCAGTTTCTGTTAAATTTTATGAACAGTTGCATACTGCTTATGTTTTATGTTGCTAGTATATGCGACATAAGTTGTCATTGGTCTGCTGTTACTTAATGCCTCTCCTTAGATCCTGCTGCAAAAGAACTTACTGTAACAGTGAAAAGACTAGAATAACTTCCTGATCTTATCTGCAATGTGTTAACCAACAAAAAAGTCCTGTGTGCTGGAAATTAGGAGATATCAAGTAGATGAAGATTTGCGTCTAGCATTATTTGAAGAGAAACCAGTGCGTCTAGATGAGCGGTGGACAAAAATATTTTTTACTGTGAGGTGTCCAGCATTTTCAAAGCTAGTAAAAGCATTGCTGAGCTGCTTCCATGAACTAGTGGTTGAAGGAGTATTTAACACAGTAGGTGATATCATTGACCCACAATCAGGGAGGATGAATATTAAAACATATAGTGTCATTCAAACTGTAAAAATCAGTAATAGGTCAAAAAACAGGACTCCTGTAAAGTATTTTCATCATGGTGATATTTTACATGATCCAATTGACATATCTCTGTGTCAGAATATCAAATCTGCTCAAAAAATTATCATCAAGAGGTATCTGATTATATTCAGTCAGCAGGACAGTGTCCAGCAACAGGTTCTAGAAAGCCCTGCTTTCCTTGTAAACGTGAGCTGCAATCAAAGATCCGTAGTCAAAGAGTCATCAAAGTAGAAGTAATACCTCACTTAAAAAACATTGTATAAAGTTTAAAAGTAGTGAACTTTCGAGTCCTCATTAGAATAACCAGAAAATGCTCTGGTAAAAGCAATGCAGAAGAAGCACATATGTCACCAGAAAGAGAACATTTGGGAAGGTGATGTTTCCCACAGCAGCAATGGAATTTTGTTTTGTTTTGTTTTGTTTTGTTTTGTTTCATTTTGCAAAGACTTCCTAGCAAAATAAAAACTGAGGTGAGTGTTAATTTTGAAAATTGCTGTTTGTTAAAGTTTATTTATCTTGTAATAAGTAAAAAAATCCTGTATAATTTGACTATTTTTTTCTCTTATTAATTAGCTTAATTACGTCCGAAACAAGTTTTCAAAAAAAAACAAAAAAACATTTAGTTATCCCCTCCTCCCCATAGGCCACCAATGCTGGGCAAAAAGTTTCTGCGTATCATCATGGTATTTTTTTCTGCCAGTCGATCACGTATGTTTATTTCATTTATTTGCTTCTAAATATCCAATTGAAAAAATTATTTTTCCTTTTGATACCATTTTATATCAAAGACTATTTTAGATAAATCTCTTTGTCAAGTAGTGCATAGATTTCCTGCTAGGAGACATAAAGTTCAATCATGTCCCCTTCCCCACCTATTATCTCTGCTTCTAAAAGTCTGATTTGAAAAATTCTTCCTGCATCAGACAGCTCCTGATGGGGAAATGTTTTGCATATAATTCTTTATTTTTGGTAAAGAATAATTTGACCACCAGGGGCATAAGTGTTTATTTCTGCTTCTGGTGTATTTGCAGCAAAATCTGAGCTGCTGAAAACTAGACTGAAAAAATTCTTTTGTGGGCCAATACCGCTCACCTCAGAAAAACTTTTGATAATATCTCTTGCTTAAAATAGTACACAGTTTTTCCGCCAAGGGTGTTGATGTATATCTTATTTTTGTCAATAGTCCGATTTGAAAACTTCTTTTTTTCTTTGAATAAAGCTCATGTTGAGAAATGGCTTCCTAGTTTAATTGAATTAATAATCTAAAGCAACTTATGGGAATTTACTAGGAAATTTTTTCATTAATAGCAAATTTTCAGAGAAAACTCTTCTCCTTCTTCAGGCTGTCTTGTTGTTGTCACTTTTTGCTTGTCACTATCATGGTTACGGTTTACCTTGACGGTTACGGTTAACATTGACGGTTTAGGTTATTTTTCAACAAATCCTGCCAGATGTTAGGCAGGGAAAATCCTTTGCAGTCATTGATGATGGAATTTTGATTTTTCTCAATCTCTATTCCTTCTTTCAGTTTTCTTTTGGAAATTGCTTTGGAAACTGATTACTTTAAGGGAATTCCAATCCATGCTGTGCCCAGTTTCTCTAACATGCCTATCTAATCCAGTCTTGTTGGAGCAATTTTTTATAGCTGCTTTATGCTCAGCTATACGAGTTTCTAGTCTGCGACCTGTTTCACCTATGTAAGATAGTCCAAAAAATTGCTCCAACAAGACTGGATTAGATAGGCATGTTAGAGAAACTGGGCACAGCATGGATTGGAATTCCCTTAAAGTAATCAGTTTCCAAAGCAATTTTCAAAAAGAAAACTGAAAGAAGGAATAGAGATTGAGAAAAATCAAAATTCCATCATCAATGACTGACTGCAAAGGATTTTCCCTGCCTAACATCTGGCAGGATTTGTTGAAAAATAACCTAAACCGTCAAGGTTAACCGTAACCGTCAAGGTAAACCGTAACCATGATAGTGACAAGCAAAAAGTGACAACAACAAGACAGCCTGAAGAAGGAGAAGAGTTTTCTCCGAAAATTTGCTATTAATGAAAAAATTTCCTAGTAAATTCCCATAAGTTGCTTTAGATTATTCTTTTTGTTGGAGAGTGTTTCTGGTGTAAAGTGTTTCTCGTATAATTTAAAAATGTTCTTAATGCACAAGGTTGCTACTAGAGGGTGTAAGTTCACATTTCCGTTTACAGCAATATCTGTGGGACTAAATATCCAATAGATATTTTTTTTTCCCGGTCAGATACTGTTAGCTATAAAAACCCTTTGTGTGTATTTTCTTCTCAAAATAATGCACAGTTTCTTCGCTAGGGAGCACAAATATTTAAACTGTTTTTCTCAATATCACCGCTTCTAGATGTGCGATTTAAAAAAAATTTTAACACCAGATACCATTTACCTTGTGGAACACTTTAGGTTTGTATTTGAGGAGTTTTGTAGTTCACAGTTATGTAGCTAGGTGGTATTTGTGTACTTCTGTTTGCAGCTGTATTTATGCTTCTAAAAACTTGATTGAGAAATTTGTATTTTTTTTTCTGTATGTTATTTGCTACAATAAAGATGGGGAGCATTCTCTTCTTTAAATAATGCACAGCTTTCCCATGCTAAGGAAAGATGTGCATTATTATTACTATTATTATTATTATTTTCTCGCTATCTCTGGTTCTGGGAGATGTATTTGAAAAGTTCTCTATTCTTAGCATGGGTTTTGCCATGAAGAATGCTTTTTCCCTATTTTCAACTTTTCCACTAGCAAGCATAGAGTTATATTATGCTTCCTTCTATAATTCTTCTTTAACTGTTCAACTTGAAAATCTCTGTCTCTGATACCTTGTTTATACTATGAAAGGCTTTTTGTACATCATTTGTTAATTTTTGTAACATACTTTTTAGCTACTGGGGGAAGTAAGTAGCTGTTTCTATTTCTAGATATTTTAGCAATCGTAGAAATACAATTGAATTTCTTTTTCTAACCAGTTCCATTGACTGAATAACTTTGATAAATTGTACTTGTGTTGGAAAGGATTCAAAAGAGATAAGCTCAAATATTTGGTGTCATCTTTCTTGTTTACTTTATGTGAACAAAAAATTGCAAATTCGCCTGCTTCCTCATTGGAAATATGTAAATTTCAAAAATCACTGTCCTGGTCACAAAAGCAAAGTTTGTAGAGAACAATGGCCATTTTCTGTAGTTTGTAGGTATAAGGAAATAGCAGTTACTACCCAAGAACACAAATTGTTCCGGGGTAGTAACTGCTATTATACACAGTATAATCACAGTGCTTGAATTTAACCAAAGTAATTATTTACTTTCCTGGCAGCATACGAGAGAGCATCCAATGCATCTCCAGTCCGTATGTAAAAGCAACTGCGAACAATGCTCTTCACAAAATCTTCATAACCTTAACAACTTGGTAAAGTATATGCTCGAGCAAAAATCAGGAGATGCATATTTGTTTCCCACTCAAGGGTGATGTAGTTTTCAAATTTTCTAAGATGTTACATGAAGACCAGAAAACTACATGCAATTCAGTACACAATTGTGATTGCTTTGAATGATCTAGTGAATTTCCTATGTATTTCTGAGGAATATTTCTTCCTTAGTCTCTATATTTGATTCTGACTTTGCCAAAATCTGAAGAGCATAAAAAAAATAATAATAAAGTAATGGGAATGGAAAGATAGCAGAAACTAAAATTTAGTAATAAATGCTGTACAGCTGCAGAGTCAGTGAAAATCAAATATGCCTGGATTTTGCTGAGAAAAAAAGCAATGTTTGCTTACAAGAGGAAACTTGATGTGCAAGCAAGTGCAACAACAACCCCTGTATTCAAAACACAGATATTTTTTTAAAAGAAAATCTCTGGTTCAAACACAGATTTTTTTGTTGTTGTTGTACTTGCCTGCACATAAAGTTTCCTGTTGTGAGCAAGCCTTGCTTTTTTCTCTGCGAATTCCAGACATATTTGACTTTCGTAAATATCATTTAAAAACATTTAATTTTTTTTAATTCAGTAATTTTATATTGTAAATACAGTGATGTGCTCCAGTTTAATATTTGCATAAATAAATTACAATAAATAATTCCATCTTGCTCATGCTGTATTATTTTCACACTTTTTCACTGCATGTTCTAAATTTTCACCTGGCTAAAACGTTTCTTCATCAGTCTCATGTATGAGTGATGTACTTACTTTCTTGAAAAATGTGTCAAGACAGTCTACCTCTTCTAGATGAGAGAGCTCAGTAAGGAGTTGTATTCCTATCAACAGCATTGTGTACTTTTATGTTCATTTGGATCATATTCTTTCACAGTGATTAAGAACTGTTCAAGGTACATGACAGTTGCATCCATTTTCTTCAAATATAGTTCCTGTTGTATTTTAATTAGATCTCTGGACAACAGACTGTTTGTGAGATCCAGTCAGTTCAATGCCCACACCAAAATGCAGTTCATTTGTATAGGCTTCTTAACTCAGTTACAAACAAAAACTCAGACATTTAAAGTATGGTTACAAAAACATTCCATGACATTGCATGTACTGGACTTTAAGATGTTTTGTGTTCACAAGCTCTCTCTCTCTCTCTCTCACACACACAGAGTTAAGATTGCCTTTTGCTGTCATGATTCCATCCATCAGTTGCCTCCAAAGCGCAGTGGTCTAAGCACTGGCTTCTGACCATTTGTCCGAGATGGGTCTGGGTTCGTATCCCAGTGAGGCATTGATGTTATGTTTATCTTATGTCCCTGGCTCTCTCCTTTCCCTGGAGCTATTGGCATTAAATTAGGGACAAGTAACTCCATATAGCACATCAAGTTGCTTGCAGTGGTTGTTAAACATCCAATAAAAAAAAAAGCAAGTACCGTAATCTTCGGCCTAAGCCCCACATCTGACAAAAAATTGCTATTTAGGAAACAAATTCATTGTAAGAGTAACAGTGGCATAAGTGTTGCGTGTTACTCCTGAAGAACTTATGCCAGTGTTACTCTTACAATGAACATGGGCAGCCTACTTTTTGTGATAAAGACTAGCATTATGCACAGCTTCAGTTAAGAGCTTCTGCCATTTTTATATCCCACCATAACTTGATCAAAACATTTGTTTGATATGATGCTTTGTGGGCTCTTCATTTATTCAGACCAGCTACTCTTTTAGTTGCATTTTCTGTCTTCCTACATCTATTGGCTATTGAAGTTGTGTTCGTCGTAACTTTTTTTTTTTTTATTTTTTAGTAAATCGATTGCTATCTTGTATTTAGGAGGGTAATTGCATCTGATTTATGGTACTGAGTGTCAGAAAAAACATGCACACAATGAGATACAGCACAGTCTGTTTTTTTTTTTTTTCCTTGATTTAAGCAACATTAATTTTGCAATACCAAAGTAAAAAAATATGTTGTGCGAATTTACCATCCCTGGTGCACGTGGTCTTTGAGCTTTGTCTTTTTTTTTGTTAATGACTTAAACTATTTGTTGTTCATGTAACAGAACAAAAGTCAAGTGTAATGAAACCAAAATTTTATTATACTTACACTGCCTTAAAAGATTCCTAAATATTTTAGTGTAGAATCTCCAGTATATTTCTTGGCATGATGTGAAATGCAATAGAATATAACAGAAGCCAAATGTGTTACAATTAGCTTTACTGTTTAGCATTTTCTGAATTTTTGCTTCATTCTTATGATTTTTGTGCATCAAGTGTTTCATGCTTAGTCCTGACTTAAGGTGTGTCAAATTTTGTATGGTGCAAAGAAAAAAATAGAAAAAGAATGCAAGCATTTATCCTTGAAAACAGCAATAAAAACAAAGTTCAGCTGCAAGTTTTGTAAGAATAAGAATACAATATTGAAGCTTTCAAACTGTATTTGGTGTGTTTTTCGATCAAAGTTTTGAAAAGAAAATACATTAGTTGCTGCCAGATCTCTATCCTTTTGTTCTTATAGATAACTTTCAGAATATTTTTGTTTTGCCAGACTGAGAACAACAGATTTCCTAAATTACATAGCAATTTTACATACATGAGCAAGCACAGACATGTAAGATTGACATATAATTGTGTGGCATTCTGCTCAAGATGATTTGATCGTGCAATGTGTTGGAAGTCTGTAACAACACTTAATGATTCTGGCAACAATCTCTAGAGGAACACAAAAATAAATTTGTCAATGACCAAAACATTTAATTTCTAAATCTTGACTTGAAGTGGGCTAGGGTGTGAGAGACATGCATTTTGTTTTTATTGGTGTACTTAATAGTAACATGTTTTGCCCATTATCCTAGTACCTTTGAATAATAAGTGTACTGCATTTGGTGTTGAACTGAAGTACAATTTGTTGTGTAATAGAAAAAAGCAAATAGCTGAGAGGTGAAAATGATTCTATCCAAAAGTTTGTTCATGATTAATATAGTCAGATACCATTGCCTTGATGTTTGGCAATTTTTTTTATTTTTTGAGTCTTCTCAAGAGAAGCTATGCATAAGAACCTTAATATTATAAGTAATTGAATTGAGATATGAAGTGTAAGTTTCTAGCAAAAATTTACTAATAGTTGCATGTTGCAGAACACAACGGGACTCATTTTAATTCCTAATTTCGCTTCATGTTTGTTGAATTTCATGGCCTTCGTGAAGTGTATAAATGAGCAAGAAAACACTTCCTTAATAATTGGTAAATGATGTTAATTTCCAGTTGTGATACTGTAGTTTCTTTAGTAAGTTTTAAAGCAAGACATAATAATTTTTTTTTTTTACCCATAGTCTAATTGTTAGAACTATTTTGTTATCATAAAACTCAGTGAATCAGAAATATGTTAAAATTCTGCTGATTTCATTTAGGTTGGCACTTTTCTTTCATTATTTGCTTTTTATTTTTCATTTAGTGTAAAACTCATTCCTAGTTGCATTTTTATCATTTACGTAATAAATACTGTGTTTGAAGGTGCTTGCGAACAACCTAGAAGAAAGTTGTGAACGTTGTTTTAGTACTGGTATACAGAACCAAAACGAGCAGCAACTAGACTTTTTTTTTCTTTTGCTTTTCTTCTTCCACTGCTACCGTTGCAAAAAGTGCGCTCATTTGTAAGATTCCCTCGCATTTTTGTTTTCTTTTTTAATCTAAAAATATCAAAATTTTATTTCAGTTTATATTTTGACTGTTTCCATTGCTTGAGTATGCACAGGTTTGTGAAATTGTCATGTACGGTAAAACCTCTCAACAATGAACGTTTTGGGACCTCAGAATTTTTCTCGTGTTTGGGAGGTTAACTTTTGAGTGCATCTACACTTACGATACAAAAAACTACATGCTAAATACGTATGTGCAACATATATATTTAAATTGATGTTTTTTTGATGGAATATTTTTTTGCTATTGTAAACAGTGGGAAACAATACAATGGCTGTACATACAATGTACATATTTTGTGAATGTTACAAAATATGTACATTACAGTTAGATATTACACTCTGAATTTTAAAATTTACATACTTCTCGCTCTTTATTTAATTAAATCAGTCAGTAATTTTTGGTTGCAAAAAAAATCTGATAAAAAGATTGTGTGTGTTTTTTTACTATTTCTGGCCTGTTTTTTTTTTAATATGTATTTTCAAATTCATTAGTAGCGCTAAACTGTCTGAATCCTCTTTGTTTAAAAAAAAAAAAAAAAAAAAAACTTTTGTAACTTCTCTACAACTGCAACAGATGTTTTTTCATTTAAATCTTTTTAAATCTTTTTCACTTATTTGCATTTTGTCTACTTAGAAGCACTCTGCAAAAATCTGCATGCTCAAACTTTCCTTTTGTCACCATTTTCAAAACCAAGTTATCCAAACAAAATGTTGGAACACTCGCTACAAGCTATGGAAGAACAAAATCACAAGTAAACTGAAATAATGACACAAAACAAGATAGCTGAACTGATTCACTTTCTGACAGGGCTGATCAGCTACAACCGGGTGTTTCAAAAAGATTGAAACAAGCTTTTATTTCTTCAATGGTTGATCACAGATACATACTTCCAATCAGAGTTGTATAAAAATAAAATGTATCTGCGTACACAACCATTGAAACAGAAACTTACTGCAGGCCCAGGAATCACAATAACAATAGAATGAAATAATTTAAAGAGAAATTAATAAAATAATAAATATTTATTAAAACATTACAGATTCCAGTCAGAACAAAATAAGTACATTACAACTGAATGTACAGCAATGCATGTGAAATTGATCTTTAGGCAAAATATTAAAACATTGGACTACGAACCTCATAAAAAGAAAAGACTAATTAAAGAAAGTTTTTATATCTAGAAAAACAGTTCCATTAATGAACATTCAAAAATTATAAATAGAATTTTCAACACCTTAATTCAAAAATAGTAGACTTACAAAATACATAAGGACATTATTTGAATTTAATAACTGGCAACTGCAAGTGTAACCTGGCAATAAAATTTAAATTCTTTCCGTGTAAACAAAACTTTTGATACAGTTCCTGTACATTGAGAATCCGGCTTTAGTTAAATCTAGAGGCCAGAAATGTCTGTAAAAGCAAAAGAATTCGGATGTGAAAAATAATTGTAAGTTCATCTTGTTAAGATAGAATTAAATATGTTAATCTGAGTAAAGCCTTGAGTAAGTGTTTTAATTGCTACAAATAACATTTCTTTTTAATCTACAAGCAAATACTATCTGCAAAATCTGCTAATAATTTGGAAACTATTCGTATACATCTACATTCTGCCACTCTGCTTCCAATTAGAAAAGTACTCACAATGACGTAAAAGACTTACAACATGGCTCTTACATTCCTGTGGGGTGGCATTTGCATAAAAAAAATTATATAGCCTCAGAAAAAGGTTTAATAAAAAAGGGTTGCACAATGTCCTAATTAATCTAAAAAAACCCCTCGTCATTTTGCTTACAAAACTCTCAAGAGATATTCGTGATAAAATTTTTTTAAAAATGTGTTGTCTGGAACAATAATTTCCTGCACATGTGAAAGCTTTTCCCTTACTTGCTTTGGGTGCTCCAGAGCTATGCAGCAACCAACTTCTGTTAGCCAATATGTGGGCTACAGACAATACATTTTTTACAATTTTCATTACAAATATCTCCGCAGGTTTTGCGAGTAGAATGACGGGGTTTTTTTTTTTTACACTAATTAGGACTTTGCGCAGCTTTTTTTTACTTTTTTGAGGTTATGACATATATATATGTTTTTAAATTTTTTTGGTGGGCTTATTACTTGCATCTGTGACTTTGCAGAAACCCATTTCCAAATAGGTCTTGGTGGAAATGAGAAAATGCAGAGTTTTTGCTGGTCCTTGATAAAGCCAAGGCTCAGTATTCTCGACACTTTCTACATTCAGTTTTTCTTTTTTTCTTTTTACTCACACCGGTCAATACATAACCTTTTCTATGTTTTACTTGGTACGAGTCAAAAAAATTTTTTGCTTCAGTCTCTTCTTAATAGAATATATATATATATATATATATATATATATTTTTTTTTTTTTAATGTAAATGCCACCCACAGGGGTGCAACTGTTATGTTTTAAGTCTTTGCATCATTTTCTGTAGTTTTCTAATTGTAAGTATGTATCTGTGATCAACCGTTGAAGAGATAAAAGCTTGTTTCAATCTTTTTTTAAATACACGGTGTGTACCCTTCAAGTTAAAGGTCTTTATCTTTTGTTCAAGGTGTCTCGTGCTGGTTCTCTAAAGAAGAGGGGGTGGGGGAGATTGGATCACAAGATGAATTGTGGACCCTATTGGAAGTAGGTTGGTAGTATTAAACAGGAATGGCATTTGGGGGCAGTGGAATTAATCTTGTTAGAAATGCAGCAAAGGAGTGGGAGAAATATCTTCACAGTTGTTTGGGTTAGTGTGAGAACTGAATAGAAAGATCAGCCTTGTTGAGATCAGGAGATTTGTAATGTGGGGATTTTCAGGAGAACGTCATCCTGCTTTCATGCAATGAAATTAAAGAAAATTTTCACTTCAGAAATTTGTGAATCGGGGCACATGCCCAGGGCCCCAACCTTTGAGGAGTTCCCCCAAAATATCACAAGTTTTCCTTTTCATATTACTTAATTCTGTGATTGGCTACAGCTGATGGAACACATCATCACTACCATTGCAAATCAGGGAAAAACACTGAAATTAATGCTGGATTTACACTTCAGCATCAAGCTACACGAGAGAGAAATAACCAATCATGTTGCTACACGATGCTGAGGCGTAAATTGATTCTAACACCTCTGTCAAATTATTTCATATGGAATACTCACTTTCTGCCAATCAGTATCCAACTGATTTGGAATAAAACTGCAAAAAACTCAGACTAAGGCTCTTGAGATCATCCTCAATCCTACATGCATGCACATAGTGTGGGATGCTGGGGGCCTGCTGAAAGCTTCTTGCCCAGGGCTCCAAACTGTCTAAGTTGGTCTCTAAGTACTGTATATACTTTGTTTGAGACTGGGTTTCACCAAAATGCCTGCTATTTGGGAATGCCCATTAAGGAAGTGTTATACTGTATTTGATTCCTGTTACATTTGAGAATGACGTTTTTCTTTAATATTTTTACAGTAAAAAAAAAAAAAAAAAACGGTTTTCTTAAAGTGTTTACTTGCATGACAGCCCCTATTGCTGAGTATGCACAAAAGTATTAAAGTATTAGGTGTGCAACTTAATTCTCGGCCACAGGAACGACACATTGTCAGCAAATTATAGCAAATCGAATAGTACCTAATCAGGGTAATAATCCCCGCCGTGTTGGATACATTTGAGCCATCAGTTAAAAAGCTGCCGAATGCCACTGCATAAAAAAGGAGGGCTGTTTTGAGTTAATAAAGTCATCAATACTTGTGTGGACCTCCTCGACAGAAGTGAAGTGCGAATCACTCAGGTGATGTTGCAAGGAGTGAAAGAGGTGATAATCTGACGGGGCGAAATCTGCAAAATACACCAGGTGGGACAGAATCTACCATCCCAGGTTGGTGATTGTGTTTAAAGTCGTTTTCGCGGTGTGAGGACGTGCGTTATCCTGAAGCAACAGGACCAACCTTCTGCTCTTGCCGGTGTATGGCCTTTTTGACTCCATTGGGTCACTCACACGAATGAATTGTTGACAATAACGCTCAGCATTGACCGTCTCACCAGGTTTGAGCAACTCATAGTGTATGACACCGTGCTGATCCCACCATATGCACAGCAACAACTTCCTGGCATGGATATTCGGTTGGGCGGTACTGGTGGTAGGCTGACCTGGATAAACCTACAATTTGCGCCGCTTAGGATTATCGTAGAGGATGCACTTCTCATCACAGGTCAAAATTTTGTGGAGGAAATCTTTCTTCTTGAATCTGGAGAGCAAGAACACAGCAACATCGTAGCGTCTAAACACTTGTTCGCCGCTGTGAGTTGGTGGGGCACCCAACGGCCCTCCTTGTGAATCCGCCCAGGCTTGTGCAGGTGCTTTGCAATGGTTTTCCATGTTACTCCGAGTTCCTGGGTGAGCTCTGACTGTGTGCGACTGGTATCCGCTTCCAACAGTTTTTCCAGTTCTTCATCGTCAACTTTCTGTGGCGTCCCCTGACGTTCTGCATCACGAAGATCTTACACATACTGTAGGACACAGCAGCCTCACCCAAAGCAGTACAGATCATTTACTGGGCTTCTGCTGCACTTTTTTCAGCTGAAACACAAACAGGAGGCAGTGCCTCAAATGTTGCTTCTCGAACGACATTGCTTTCGCCGTCAACTTTTGTCCCTTCTGTCACTACAGCTGAGGGCGTTACAGTTGCCTGGAAAGCTGTTGGATGGCACTGCAATCAGCCATTATCACACACAGCTATTTGCATTTGCCAACGTTCTGTGATCGCTTGCTGTTAGGGACCGAGAATTAAGTTGCACACCTAATATAGTAAGATTTTGACACAATTGTGTGACATTCCACTTAAAGTGATGTTTCTTTCACCTTTCCTTTTTTTCCTGAAAAAAAATGTTTTATCTCAGCATATATTTGGATGATGTTTATTTCAATTTTTGTAGTACAGTTGAGAGTTGTTTTTATGCAAAATTCCAGTGAGATAGATGACAGTGCTCTCAGATGAGTAAATTATTATGAACCTGTAGTTGTGTAACTTGAGGTTCACTTTTCCCAATAATATTGGGAGTGCACAATTTCATTCCACCTAAAGTTTTAAAACATGTGACTTTCTTTCTCTCTTCAGCAAGTAAATTAAGAGTTAAGAAAAACATTCCTGCTTGAGTAACAATTTTTTGAAGTTAGGCTTTTACCATCACAAAGTGGTGCAAAAATTTGTGTGGCTTGGTGTTATCCAGTTAAAGTAACTCTAACTCATTTATTGAAATATATAAGAGCAGTATTTTTCCCCCCCACAATGATGTGAATCTTGCGACTCAAAAGGAAAGCTCTCTTTCCTTGCTGAAAATTTTTGTTTTGCTAAGGAGAATTATATTAATAATCTTTTGATTTCCAGTATTTGAGCTGATATAGTTATGCAATGCTTAATTTTTTTTTGTGGCTTGGTGTTATCCTGTTAAAGTAACTCTAACTGGTGTGCTATATAAAAGGGTTAACATATCAAACAGGTGGAAAATCATTTAGTTGAAATAAGTCTGTCTTGACCTATTATTTATAAATAAAAATAATATGCACTAAAAATTATGAGATGAATCAATATGTAGCTATGCATACTCCTTGTGATATTACTGGTGTTCTGCTGCAGTTTTCTGGTATTCGAGGCTCAAGAAATGCCTGAAAAATGTGTGTGTGTGTGTGTCATCTTCTGGTCTTTGATTTTGGTTGAAGAGATGTGTGACAGTTGTGTGAGAGTGTGCATAGTAATCTAACAAACACCTATGTCAGATCAACTTAGTCCTTTTCTGTGTTCTTTTAAAATTTTCATTTCTGATTTCATTTCAAAGAACATTAGGTATAGAAAGAGGTTGGAGTAGTTGCTTCCTTACCAAGATCTGCTGGTTTATCAGTTAGAGCAGCATCATCTTCATTGAACAAGGTGGCTTTGGCCGTTTTTATTTTCTGATGAATACTATGTGTTGGACTCGTTAGCCATGTGTGGTGTGCTTCACAAAGCAGTGTTGATCAGCTAATATTTGTTTTGTTTTTTTCTTTTTTTTATTGCAATAGCTTAAAGACTAAAGTAATCATAATGGTCACAAAAATTCTCTCTTGAAAATGTATTTTCTTTTTCTTCTTTTCTCCTTATTTTTGCATTCATTTTGGAGTTTTTCACAGTTACTTAATAATCGGATATGTTTATTCGTGTGTTGACTAGCTGCCTTCTCCCTCTCCCCTCCCCTTAATTTTTTAGGGAATTTTTTTCTCCATTATACAGTAGTTTACCAACTTAGTTATAAATAATCCAAACTGCTGATTCCTATGATGTGGTACAGCTCCATGATGTGGGATTTCTATATCTTCTTTAGTGTTTATGGTCTTTCATTAGGATCTTCAGCTAGGGACATGTGGTTTGTGTCCAGGATCTAATTAATAATAGCAAGTAACTTATAAAATAATAGCTAAGTTCTTTGGCATCACTTGGATATCAAGAAATAAATTCTTTTATAGGTAGGTATGGTTTTGTACTAGATATTAAAACAGTCCCTTGCCTTCCTGCTTTCAAATAGTAACTATGTTGTTGGTGCTTAAATAATTCATTTACTTTTGTTGCAGGGATAATATTTAAATGAGTTCATGACATTTCTCATGTACTGAACTATTTTTAATGCCATCACATTGGTAGAGGTGTTCAAATTATACTGTGAGATGATGGCCACCAACTTCTAGTGTGCTTTAAAAACTGCACCAAACCAAAAAAAATTTGCGAGCAAATCCTCCCCCTCAAGTCCCATCTACATTAAAGTCAGCATAGTATACAGAAAAAGAAAGTATAATAAATTGATGCACACACGTATAAAAGCCCTTAAATATTGAATTTAGTTTATATACATATACTGTATAGTAAAACTCCATTTACGTAACGTTTCTCACTTATGTACGTAAAATGTGGCCCAATCAAAACTTCTGAATTGCCCTCATGTTAAATTAGATTTTTATCATTTGTACATTAAATTGTGGTGCTGTCATGTCATGAATTACACATTCAAACCACACAAATTCTATTTTACCAAACTTTCTTGCCACTCCTCCTTTTATGCTACAAATTCCATTTTCCAATCTTCAACCTTGCATTTTATTTTTTGCTCTACCTATTTCCTTGCATCCACCTACTTTATGACTAACTGTGAGGAATGCGCTCCCCACCTGAGCTTCTGTTGGTCAGCTCAGTTCGCACCTGCATTAGACACCTGCTCTTGCTTGGCATTGTAATATTGAACTCTTTCCTTATGACCTTCATTTTGGAGCCAAATCTACCCCCAAAGAAGATATCATCTTGCAATCTGACTCGAATGCTATAATTGAAGAGGAAGATGAATTAGCTTTCAAATTATGTCAGTTGTGATGTAGATTTGGCAACATCTTCACTTATGACTCTAAATGAAATGACTGAGAACAAAAATCGCAATGGGAATGCCTTTAGTGATGATTCCTAGATAAGTGCATCAGCACCGAAATTTAGTGATGAACTGAAATCATTCAGCATTGTAAGGGACTTTTTTCTCATAGCTGGAAAAACAATGAAGGCTCTCAATAGCCTTGAAAAATGTTACGTTTGAACTTCAAAGTAAACAACAAATGAAAATTAATGATTATTTTAAAACCATGTTAATGTATACATATCTTTATAAATACATGTTTAAAAAATGTAAATCATAAATGAATTAGTAATATATTACAGTAAACTCCCGATCTCGTGACGGATAAGCAAAAGTGTGGTACAACGCATCTAGTTAAGGTTAATATATCATTTATGATCGCCAATTTTCTTTTATATCAAAGAACAAGTGTTTTCTTTTCACACTCGTTCTGTCTGCTTAAAAAATCTGGAATCAAATGAACCTCTTAAATGTGGTGTGATCTATGCCACAGTGAGGTATCTCCAATCACGCATTGCCTAACGTAGGTGGCATGATCTACACCACAGTGGGGTATGGTCAAATATGCACCTCCTTACCTAGGTTACATCATCTGTGCCCGGGGGGGGGGGTCAACTTGGGAAGAAACCATCTGTTTGAGGGAAGGTAGGATAGGGGAGTACAAGATAGAAAACAACTGACGCTCGCCACGAAATAATGATAAAAAACAAATTGGACTGAAGGTTATATATTTTACATATATTTACAGGGGTCATGCTGCCGATTGCAGTTCGCGAAAAAAACATAATTTTGACGAAAATATTGGCAAATATCTTTTTGTGGTATTATACCACTTTGGGGGGAGGGTTGAATTTAGCAAATGGGTTGCCGAAAACTGTAAAAAAGCCAAAGCAACCACTGTATGTGTGTGTGTATATATATATATATATATACATACATACATACATACATACATACACACACACACACACTGAAGAGCAGTTGAATTAGAGACAGCTGGCGTTATGTAAATGTGGCACTGTGGGTGGCCCTGTTAACGAAAACGACATGATGTATGCAGCGATCCGACAGTATAAGGAGTCATGCGACGGGAATCAAGTAAGAGTCCGATGCAGTATGGGTAAGACGAAGGATCTAAGAGCATTTGATTGTGGGCAAATTGTCGGGGCCTGACGAATGGGTCACTCCATCTCAGAAGTCGTGCAGGCACTGGGATTTTCACGAGCCACTGTGTCACGGGTGCACCGTGAGTACATCGAATCAGGTAAAACCATCCCTGCAAGGGCCAACTGCCGTGGACAACAGCATCATCGTCGGCTAGCTCGCGTTGTAACAGCGGATAGACGGGCCACAGTGCAAGAAATTACTCGACAATTTAACGCTGGTGCACAAAAACGTGTAAGCAGCCACACCATCCAGAACCATCTCCTTGCTATGGGGTACAGAAGCCATCGTCCCACGAGGGGGTACCACTGCTGACCGTACATCACAGGGTGCAAAGATTAGCATTGACGCGGGAACATCGCCACTGGACCCTAGACATGTGGGAAAATGTTGCCTGGACTGATGAGTCGAGATTCACGTTGGTACATGCGGATGGCAGGATACGAGTACGGCGCAAACCACATGAAGCGATGGATCCTTCTTGCCAGCAGGGTACTTTTCAAGCTGGTGGGGGTGACATTCTCATCTGGGGGCTGTTTATGTGGACTGAAATGGGACCCCTGGTACGTGTGACATTGTCCCTCACAGGTCAACGTTACCGGGATATCCTGGACGACCATTTGCTCCCATTTGTGCGTCTTCAACATCCCACTGGGGACCTCATCCTGCAACAGGACAATGCACAATGCCATCGCTCCCGAATTGTATCCAAATGATTGGGATGAACAACTCCACTGACGTGACTTTGCTTCCTTGGCCAGCTAGGTCCCTGACCTCAGTCCTATCGAGCACATCTGGGATGGCATTGAGAGAGATGTTCGAGGCTCTGACCCCCTCCATCAAATCTTCGTGAACTGTGGGAGGTTATTCAGGGTTCATGGATCCATATGGCTTCCCAACGCTTCCGGTGTCTTGTCTAGTCCATGCCGAGACGAATCGCCGCCGTCATCAGGGCGAAAGGTGGTGCTACACGTTACTAGACAGGTATCTCTAATTCAATTGCTCTTTAGTGAATATAATATACAAAGCATTACAGAGAACTCCCATTTATCAGCCACACTCGGTTATATATATATAACCGAGTGTGGCAGATAAATGGGAATTCTCTGTAATGCTTTGTATATTATGTACATACTACTGTATTTACAAGTTTTGTAACTCAGTGCAGTGTGATGGAAATCAGTAAAGTTAAAAACAAAAAAGCTGTGGAAAAAAACTGAGAATACTAGTGCCCTAGAACATAGAAAAAAAATCCCTTGAAAAATGTATAAGTGGGGTTTATATATATGTATTTCAAACAGTCATTTAGCAACCTTAATGGACTACTGAAGTAAATTTTAGTCTCTAATGCGCTGGTATGAAATATTTCACTTCCGTCTCTTAGTATCCATGCAAGATCTGAATGAATGCAGCATCCTGTTTACCATGTGACAATTTTCTTGTCATGTATGCTTGTAGTTAAACATTTATTTTATTGCTTTTAGTGTATTCATGTTACTTTTATAGCTTCATTAGTAGGATTTTATTTGTGCTTAGTATTTGCTTGCAATTTGATACTGCATGTGCATGGCTGTTTTCCATTCCTTTTCTTTGTTTTATGTCGTAGGCGGCTCCAGCTCTAGCAAAGTCCCCGTAGCCATAGTTCCACCACAAGCCCGTCACACAGGTGATGCTGATCTTTGTGCCAAATCAATTTCTGTTTCATTATCACAAAAAGGTGACACGGACATGTACGATGTCGGGAGTCAGTTATCTCTTCTGAAACAAAGTGCGGTATAATAAACGTGTCCTCTCTTGGACAATATTATTAGTATGGAGGACTTATATGGAACTATTGTATGTGTACGTGTTCATGATTCAATAATTACTGCTACAGTACTTAATTTTGCCATCATGTTTTTCATTGCAAGGTGACATTGAAACAACCTTGATCTCATACAAAATAGAAAAAAAAAATGGGTGAGAAAGTACAATATCATGTGAAGCAAAGTGGATGTGGACTATGAATAACATAAGGATATTGTAAAGACTTTTATTTTCAGCACAGTGGTTGAATGACTCATTACTTTTGTAAAAAAAAATTTAAATACTTTTGTAAATATGATGTTATGTATTTTATAACAAAGCATTACATGTTATCTTCAGATGCTATAAGTGAATCTATATATTTCTAGCTCAGAAGTTGAGCTTTTTCTTGTAATTTATTAGTGTGAATGCAAACTTTTCAATGAATTAGCATCATTGTCTGGAAACTAATAGATTTATTAAGTTATATTTGCTCTTTGTCACAAAAATGGTCAGCAATGTTCAAAACATTTTGTAATTACTGTAATGTTCCAGTGATCGTGAAGAAATGAATTTTTATTTAAAATGTCGTCAAAGTTTCTGAATTTTTTGTTTTGTTTTCTTGTCATAGACAAAAGAAAAACATAAAAATGTAATATTCAGAATATGTAGAAGGGTAATTGCATGGGGGGGGGGTGCTTTTCATTTTAGCTAGGAAGTATCTGTCTATCTTGTATGATCTCTCTGTCAATCAATAAGTGGCAATTTAATGCAGGATAACTGCAAAGCCTAGGAATTTTCAAGCAATTAAAAAGCGTTTTTGTGAAACAAGTATTGATTAACACAATTGTCTTGCAAAGAATGGCTGCCAGTATAGTTTCTGACCAATTATAAATGGGACCTGTTTTTGCTAAGTAATGTTGAAACTTGCCAGCAAGACACACCACCATAGTCCTATAGCAGTGAGGTAGGATAGTGATCGACTGTGTGTTTTCTGAAAAGTAAACAGAACGTAGAGCTAGAATATACCAATAAGATACCGAAGGCCTGAGCAGCTGGAGTAATGGAGAGCCATGATGTCACACCACCATCCCCTTCTTATGGCTCTTCTGCTTAGTTCCCCATATATTCCTTAAATAGCTACAAGTTACATATGTGCACTGTTTTTAGTTTTTCCAGTGAATTTGTCATTTAGTTTAGCTTATGGATATTCTGACTATTTTTTAACATTTTTTTGAAAGATTTTTATTTACTGAAGGGTCATTCCATGTGTGCCGCCCCAGTGGCACAGTGGTCTAAGCGATAGCCTCTGATCGTTCGTCCGAAAGGGGTCCGGGTTCGAATCCCGGTGAGGCATGGATGTTGTGTTTGTCTTATGGCACTGGCTCTTTCCCTTCCCTGGAACCAGTGACCCTAAATTAGGGACGAGTGACTGCTTATAGCCCATTGAGTTGCTCACAATGGTCGTTAAACCGCCAATCAAAAAAAAAAAATTCCACGTGAAATCACCAAATTTCAGGATAAATGCTTGGCCATTTTATTTTTATTTTTTGTATCCTCACCATAGTTAGTACCATAAGTACTACCTATGGTGGTAAGTAAACCAAAACAATTTTTGGTAAGTAAACCAAAACAATTTTTAGTTTTTTTGTTTTTTTTTATCTACCACTATTTTGTAAGTGGACCTTTTTTTTACTTGCTGCAACAGGCAAAAATTTGGGTTTTTGAGGGTTCATGGAAATGGTTTAACTCTTTAACTACTTAAGATAACTTAACAAACTTTTTTTGCTATGAAAGTAGACATTTTGAGCTTCCAGCAAAGATTCATAAGTCGTGTGTAGCTCTTAGTTTGAGTAGACTAAAATCGACTTAAAATCGGCAAATGTGAGTTGCAAAATCGCCAATTTTAGGTAGCTATAGCTCAGGTAGGGCTGAAAACTACGAACTAAATTTTTTTCTGGTCAACTATGGAAAGCCTGGTAGCGGCCGTGATAATTTTTCCGTGACTCACTTATAAACGTGGAAAGAGCGATGACTTCTGTTTGATGTTCCTAATCCAGACCTCAATTGTGTGTATTAATTATGGAAAGGCAGCTTTTACCCATCAGAAAAAATTTCATGTTTTAAAATCCTTTCTAATTTTTTTAACCCTAAATTTGCCAAATTTGTAAAAATTACGTATTTCAAGGTCAAATATCTTAAAAGAGCGACCTGCAAAAAAATCTGGCAATTTTTCTGTAAACTCACCTGTCAGGATACTTACTATTAGTGGTATGAATTTCATTTTGTGGTTCAGTGTGCTTTCAGAAATATGAGTACTTTAAACTCTGGTATAGAAACATTCTTATTCTCAAAATCATAAAAATTACATATTTCAAGGTCAAATATTTTGAAAGGAAGACTCAAAAACCTGTTGTTGTTTTTTTTTTTTGGTTTTTTTTTCTATGAATATCCTATTAGTAGTATGAATTTTATTTTGTGGTTCAGCATGGTTTCAGAATTATAAGTACATAAACTTTAGTAAAAAAAACTTGCAAAAATCAATAAAAGATGATTTTAGGCTGTTTTTCATGGGCAAATGTTATACATGTAATTAAAAACATTCTTAAGAAATGTTACATTTTTTATGCTTTAAAATATGATATTTTGAGCCTACCTTATAAGTTTTTAATATATGTATAACATTTTCCCATGAATAACAGCCGAAAAGCATCTTTTATTGATTTTTGCAAGAGTGTTTTTTTTTTTTTTACCAGAGTTTAAATACTCATAATTCTGATACCATGCTGAACCACAAAATGAAATTCATATTACTGATATGATATCAATAGAGAAATTCACAGATGCAATTTCAAGTATTTGGTGCCCCCTCCTCCTCCCTTCAAGATATTTCACCTTGAAATATGTAATCTTTGCAGTTTTGGGAATGGGTGTTGTTGATTTTTATCAGTTTAAGTACTCAGAATTCTGAAACCCCATTGAACCACAAAGTGAAATTCATACCACTGATAGCATCCTAACAGGTGAGTTTACAGAAAAATTGTCACATTTTTTGCAGGTTGCCCTTTTAGGAAATTTGACCTTGAAATATGCAATTTTTGCACATTTGGGAATGAGTTTCTTTACCAGAGTTTATTGAATAGTATCCTACTGGTGAGTTTACAGAAAAATTGTCAAGTTTTATGGAGATTGCCCCATTTAAGATATTTGACCTTGAAATATGTAATTTTGGCAAATTTAGGGTGGAAAAAAATAGGAAGGGATTTAAAACAAAAATTTTTCCTGATGGGCTAAAAGCTGCCTTTCCATAGGTGGTCAGAAAAAAATGTCAGTTTGTGGTTTTCAGCCCTACTTGAGTTATAGCTACCTAAAGATGGCAATTTTGCAAACCATACTTTCCAAATTTAAACCCAGTTTAGTCTACTCAGTCTAAAACTTACACACGATTTAAGTATCTTTTCTGAAAACTCAAAATATCTATTTTCATGGTAAAAAAATTATCTTAAGTAGTTAGAGTTACAACCATTTCATGAACCCTCAAAAACCCGAATTTTCGTCTGTCGCAGCACAAAAAAAAAAAAACTACTAAAAATTGCTTTGGTCTACTTGCTAATGATGCTAACTATGGTGAGGGGGAAAAAATACAATAGTCAAGCAACCAGCCCTTGGTGATTTCATGTGGGATGATTCAGAATAAACACTTAAATATGCCAGATCAGTGTTTTGTTCCATCTTGCCCATCCAGCTATAAGAATGCAAAAGTCTACTCATCCATTTTCTGTATTCTTGTGAAAGTTTTTTCTCCTTCAAGTTAACGTGAAGTAGAAATCAATATAGCACCCTTTCATAATATGTTGGAAGAAACTGATGTTAAACAGAGGCAGTTGGATAAGTATGCTAGTTATGTTAAGAAAAATTAAAAAACGTCTTAATTACATGTAAGCATTCTAGTTTAGGTAAGTCCAAAACAAAGTTATTTCTGGCAAGGGTGGAGTCCCAGAATACTTTGTGCAAATGAAATCTTTTGGGTCCACATTGTAACCTGTAACTCAAAGAAGTGTGCTTGTATGTAGGAGTTTGTGAAAAGTATTTAATCCATTCAAAAATTTGTTTCATCAATAAATAAATGTAATTCATTGAGGCAATTATTATTGTTTTAGGTTCAAATTAGCATTCATCAACTTTGGCAATGAACTCGCAACTTTGATGATTCAATTTACTTTAATGGTCACCAGTTTTCTTACTATTAAAATTTTGGGGGCATCCAATGTGGATTTAACCATCTGTATTTTGCAAGTAATTTCTCCATATAACCCTACTGATACCACCCCTCCCCTCCAAATCAAAAAAATAAAATCTGAGTTTAGTATGTTCTGATTTTTTTGGACTTCCAGTGCTACTTTAACATGGGGAGGTTGCAGTAATTAAGTAATTATTCCACATAATTCAAACTGTCAAAACATTTTTTTAAGAACATTTCATGGCTTTTATGCTTCCATTAAACTAAATCTGTGTATCACAAATTAGGCAAGTATTTTTACCTTGCCATATACAAGGCCAAAGTTTTCAAGTAAAATAAACATAGTTACACATAAGTAGAACTACAAATAATAGGTTAAAAATACATCAATTAAACTCTTATAAATTATAGCTATAACAGTTTTGTGTTTTACCTTGTATTTAATTTGGAGATTTACTTCTATTAGCTGGCACTTATACTTACTGGCCTTTAGATGGAATTTCAGTTTGCACATGTATGCAGTAGTAGGTCATGGAAGTTTCTCCTGTAGTCATTGAAAAGTCCTGGAATCCCCTTCACAAACAAACCCTGTACGTCTGAAAGTATGCATTTATTGCCCTTAAAGAGGTGTGATATATTTGGGTCAGGTCACAAAGATGTCACTCTGAGGTAATATGCTGAATTGATAACCAGTTTTTAAAATGTTTTCAACAGGAATGATGGGCTGGAGCAGTGGGAGGAAGGTTTGTGAGAAATGGCTCAGGTCACATTTGGCAATTTAAATAAGACATTTCACTACATCATATGTTTTGTTACATGCTGAGTATTGACAATAGTGACGTGTTGATAATTAAACACACTAGGACACGACAATTTTCATCTTAACAACAATGAACATCGTAAACTGCTGATCTGATCTGTTTTCAAGAAATTTGACCTTGTAATTGTTAACAAAATACTGAAATTTTATCAAAATGGTGTGGCGGAGGTGGGGGGGATTCGCAGGTATATCACAGAATTTTAAGTGAACAGATTGTTCTATGTATATCGATTCAGTTTCAGTCATTTTCATCAGGCTAAAATTGCTGTGTTTGTGGAACAAAATATTGGATCTACAATGTAAAATAAAATAAATTGAAAGGAGAAACCAATAATGCAGGTTATGAAGAAGGAAAGAAAAAAACCTCAGTACTGAAATGGGGAATATCTTCCATGGTGCTTTTAGTCTGAATGTCAAATTTGGTAAATATTTTTAACCAAGCCCAACTGCTTACATAGCACCCTTAATGTCAGTGATGTTATTGAATACACATAATGCTTTCAAAATATCATTGGGTTAAACATTATTAGCAACAATACTCAAAGTGAGAGCTGTTATTGTTTTTCTGTTTGCACACAATATATCAGTTATGCTGCAGCCTTAAATCTGGGATTAAATGTTTTGGTCTGTCAAGGTGGAATGCAACATGATCATTGCAGTGAATATTAAACATATTCCTGTGTGACAAAGAAATATAATTGCTGTTTATCATCCAGTGGACTGAAGGAGAGGAGAGAATTAATTGCTGGACATTCAAACAATGGACAAATGGCAACATTGTGAATGTTGCTTTTAGTCTTGAAAGAGTGAAATAATCTCACAGTTGCAGATTTTTCTTGTTGGTCATTGAGAACACACACATGTACAGTACGTACTGAACCCATGATCCAGAAAATGTGTGTAGTGGTTATATATATACAGTAGTGGCCAAAATTGTGGAAACCTTTTGGGAAAAGTGTATTTTTGAGGTTTGATGGCTCATAACACCCCCCCCCCCTCTTTTTTTTTGAGTACTACCATAAACTTATAAATCAATTAAAAGATAATTTCATCAAGAATGTAATGCAACAAATTTTGTTCAATTATCTGTATTCTATGAAAAGTTATAGCCAAATAACCAGAAAAAGGAAGCACAACTTGCTTAGGTTGATGTGAAGTAGCTTTCCTTTATTTGAATGTAGCCAATGAGCGTGAGTGTTTAGAGAGCCAATCAGGTGTCATCTTATTTTGGCAATGAGCCAATCAGGTTACAGTAGGATTCAGCTGTTGATGCCATGTATTGGAGCTGAGAGGAAGACATTTGTCAGTGTGTTATGTGATTGCTATCAAGGTTTGTTTTTTTTGTGTGTGTGTGTTCTTTCATTAAGTGAGCTTGTGAAACATTAAAGAAATGGCGCAAAGAGTTGACTGGTCACCCAGAAAATGATGTAAAATAGTACTATTAAGGTGAACAAGGCTTCTTATGAAGAAATTAGAAGAAAAATTGGTGGACACTTAACCAAAGGTGGCATTTCTAAATTCTTGAAGAGGTATAAGGAGACTCATTCACTACAAAAACCAGACTGTTTAGGGCAGGAAAAGGTGCACAACAGCAAGTGATAAAAGAATTAAGAGACTGTGCCTAGATGACAGAAGAAAATTATCTGGGTGTATACTAGATGAAATCGCGCAATGCAATCTGAAGTTGAGTGCAAGGACTGTTCTGCGCAGACTGCAGGAAAAGCTAGAATTTCACAAAAAAAGCCATTTTTATCTCTCAAACAAAGGTTGAAATGATTAAATTGTGCTAAAACCCATGATAACTGGACAGCAGAACAATGGGATAGTGTTATTTGGAGTGATGAGACCAAAATCTCCCTGTTTGGTAGTGATGGCATAAAATATGTAAGGAGAAGATTTGCATCCTGATTGCATTACATGTACCGTGAAACACCCAGTTAATATTATGATCTGAAGTTGTATGACATCAAGAGGTATGGGCAGAATTTGCATGATTAATGGGAATATAAATGGCCAAAAATACTTTAATGAAATACTTGAGCCCAAACTGAAGCCTTCCGCACTTGATCTTTTCCAAGATAATGAAGCATTTATATTTCAACAGGATTCAGCTCCATGTCATGTTGCTGCTGTGTGCAAGAAGTGGTTTCAAGATAATCATTCCACTGCTGGAATGGCCTGGGAACAGCCCAGACCTTAACCCCATCGAAAATCTATGGAGCCGACTAAAGAAACTTTTTAGTCAGAAGCAACCCAGCAATAAAACCCAATTAATAGAAGCAATAATTCAATCTTGGTTTCACATTATAACAGCTGCAGAACTAAAAAACTTGGTTCACTCCATGAGAAGGCGTTGTAAGGCCGTAATTAACGCTAAAGGTTACCCAACTAAGTATCAACTGACATGGTGAGATTTTTTGTATATATCTTTTTTTTTTTTTTTTTCACTTTTCTCCTTTATAACTGCTGTTCTAATACAAAATCCTTCATAAAAGTTATTGCATTACATTCTTGATGAAATTATCTTTCCATTGATATAGAATTTTATGGTATTACTCAAAAAAAGGTGGTATGCAGTAGCGTAGCGTGAGGGGACGCTGGTATGCTCAGCGTCCCTTGAAAATCGATGGAGAATAGTGCCTTTCCTTGCAAGAATGTATTATTCCATTACATTTCCTTCAGCAATTTTAAATGTTATTCTTAACAAAAATAGCATGAAAACACTATATTAGCGTTTATTTCCCCATAATATCAAATACGCAGTTCCCTCTCTCTTTTGCTCGTCTGATGTAAAGTGGTTTTCTCCCCAATGCCAGACGTTCGGCCAATCTAGCGTCTGATGACCTTGAGGAGAACCGAGGCCAGGGTCAAATTCATGTTACTGCGCATGCTCGCGAAGCGTAATCACTCCCGTTTGTTTGCGACGGGAAACGCCAGCGTATTCGAGGAGGAAGAGTTTTAGCGAGCGTTGGTATGCAGATATTCTCTGTTGTTCAGCGTGTTTTTTTTGTGTTCAGTGTTTTATAATATTTTTACTGTGAAAAAATGACGGATGTGAAAAGCATGTTGGACGAGGATTTCATTGATTACTTGCAAAAACACTCCCAGCTGTAATGTTACGTTGGAGAAACGGTGCTATTTGAAAAACAAAAGACCTACGCCATACTTGAACATTAAGCAAACAAGTAAAGGTAGTACTCATACTTGGCAGTCTTCGTTTTATGATAGATACAAATGGACTACTGGGTGCCGTAGAAAACAAAAAATGTTTTGCTACGTTTGCTTACTATTTGGAGAGAAAGACAACGGATGGTGCATTAATGGCATTTCAGACTTGAGCAATTTCATCAAAAAGCAAATAAACATGCCTCTTCAAGAGGACATATGGAGTCTCGTTTTGCTTGGAAAAATTCATATAGAGCATGTTTTATCAGAAGCAGCACGCACTCAAGCCGTGAAACATAATCAACAAGTCGCAAATAACAGGAAAGTTTTTAAAAGAATTATCCAGTCAATTATATTCCTTGCAAAACAAGAATTTGCATTTCGAGGGCATATAAGGAAGGTACAGATTCAGTCAACAAAGGAAATTACTTAGAACTTTTAGAGCTATTGGCTTTGAACGAATCAACCATCCGAGAGCACTTACAGTCATCGTCGTTCAAAGGAACATCACCTGACATACAGAATGATTTGATTGAAGTTATCACGACTGTATTAAATGAAACCATTAAATCTGAAATGAAAGAAACTCCCTTTGTTTCTGTACAAGCTAATGAAACACTTGGCATATCTTGCAAAATCCAGATGACTGTGATATTAAGATATTGTGTTGACAGGATTGAGGAGAGATTTCTTGGATTTTACGATGTTTCAAGAGACAAAACAGCTGAAGGCTTAGCAGACGTATTTCACAAAGTTTTAAACTACTGGGACGTCACGGAGAAAGTCGTTAATCAGACCTATGACAGAGCTTCGGTTATGGCTGGTCGAGCAGGGGGAGTTCAGTACCTATTTAGAAAGTTTTGTCCAGATGCACTTTTTATACATTATTATGCACATCAGTTGAATCTCGTGCTCTTGCATGGTTCAAAAAATATTAAAAAAGTGAAACTGTGTGTGCACTGACTGCTTTTCACAGTTTTTTTTTTTTAGCAAATCATCCAAGCGAACTGTTCTTCTGACAGAGCAAGGTTTTAAGCTTCCACAAGCAAGCAGTACTCGCTGGAACTTCCACTCAAGGGCAATTCAGACAATTAAAAATCATTTTCATGAACTTTACAGGGCCATTTCTAGCATTATCGAGGATGAAAATTTGCAGTGGGACTGTGATTCTATAAACTCTGTTATTGGGTTGAAAAGACATTTGGATAGTTCGATTTTTGTTTTTCTTCTGTGTGATTATGACACCTGCTTTGTTTATATTGAACCCTTGATGAAACTACTTCAGTCAATCTCAGTTAGTATTGTTTCATGTCATAATGAGATTCATCTGACCATTCAGCAGTTACAAAATATTAGAAAGAATGACGATTTCATTGATAATTGTGTTAAAAAAGTAAGGAGTTCAATGAGAACTTGCAGTTTCGGGAAAGCGAGAAAATGAGTGTGACTCAGGTGTGCTACGAAATACTTGATTCTCAAATTGTTCAAATGAAGGAGAGATTTAAAAATTTTGTTAACTTGCAGTTCACAGAACTCGTGAATGAACAAAAGTTCACGGAATATCGAGAAATGTTTCCTGTTGTGGCTCTGAATAACTTGTTTGAAAATTACGACTTTTTTACGAAAGATAAACTGCAAAATGAGCTAGTCAATATCTACGAAGATGACAAGAAAACTTTGTAACCTACAGATTTGTTGAAGTATATAGTAGCAAATGGTTTGGACAGTATTTACGAAGAGGTAACCAAACTACTTCGTCTAATTCTCACATTACCAGCAACAACTGCAAGTAGTCAGAGAAACACGAGTACTTTAAAGTGCGTTAAAACTTTCCTTAGAAACTCTATGACAAATGACCGTCTAAGTCACTTCAGCTCATTAGCTATTGAAAAGGCTTTACTTCGAGAACTTTCAAATGATCCTGTGTTTCTTGATAGGTGTATTGACGTGTTTGCTGAAAAGAAAAAACTAAGAATAAAGCTGATATACAAAGTTGTTTAAGGAAACACGGTACTCACAAAAATGGTAGGAATATTGATTTTTTTTCTTTCATTATCTCAAATTATAATGCTAGTAGCCTTTGTATGTATACAGTATATGTAGGTGAAATTTGAAATTCAAAGCTGTATATTCAATATAAACACCTATCAAAACTTCTGCATTTCACAAATTTTGTACATTAGCTTAAAAAAAAACCTCTATGCTCAAAATTAAGACCAAATGACATTTCATGATAATTATCATATGGTATTCTATTTTGTATAAATGTTTTTTGTGTACTACCTTCTCTTTAGGGCAATACAGAATTTCAAAGTAAAAGGTTACATTTCGATTTTAACTAGATTATTTCAGCGTCCCCTTTTACAAGACTTAGGCTACGCCACTGGTGTTACAATTCATCAAACCTCAAAAATGCACTATTTCCAAAAGGTTTTCACAGTTTCGGCCGCTACTGTATATATATATATATATACATACAGGGTGTCCGAGAATTATTGGACACATTACAAAATTATGTACAAAAAAAACTATGAGCATTGCCTGTTTTTCTATGTCGTGTATTACTAACACGGTTTCTATATTTTGGTTTTGCAGAATTGTTATTCCTAGAATCCGATAGATGACGCTAGGTGTGGCCTGATGAGGAATGTATGAGAAATGTGCAATCAGTAGTCGCGTCAGCCGTACAGCAGAAGGCGATGTATGTGTTATGGCTTGCGGAATTAAAGTCTGTCATTAAAGTTAAAAGACGGTACCGTTTAGAGTATAGTTGTAATCCTCCATCTACGAATTCAATGAAACGGTGGATGAAACGGTTTAAAGAAACTGGTAATGTGGAACATCGTGGAGGAGCCGGTAGGCCTAGCGTCAGCGGTGAGACGGTTAACCAAGTTAATGAAAGTTTCCGACGAAGCCCCAGGAAATCCGTTCGTAAAGCAAGCAGAAAACTGTGCATTCCGAAATCGATAGTTCACGATATCTTGCACAAGAAATTAAAGTTTCATGCTTATAAAATTCAAATAGTGCAAAAGGTGCATGTAAATGATCACACTCTGCGTATACGATTTCGCTGTGGATATGCTGAATCGAGTGAAAAACGACGAAAACTTTCTCAGTACTGTAATTTTTAGTGATGAATCCACATTTAATGTATCAGGTATTGTGAATCGTCAAAACTGTAGGATATGGAGCAGTGAACCGCCTCATGCTGCTATTGAACTGGAACGTGACTCTTCAAAAGTTAATGTGTGGTGCGCCCTATCAAAAAGAGAAGTGATTGGCCCTTTCTTCTGCGAAAAAACCTTAAATGGTGACATATTTACTTGGTTATGCTAGAAAATTTCACTATACCCCACATCAAAAGATATGACGTCGCTTTTCAACTAGACAGCGCGCCTTCGCATTGGGCAACGTGTGTACGTAAGTGCCTAAATGAGCATTTCCGCAACAGATGGATTGGGCGTGGTGGTCCCATTCCGTGGCCTCCTCGCTCTCCAGATCTAACTCCATTGGATTATTTCATGTGGGGTATGTGAAGGATCGTGTCTATCAGGTGCCTTGTACCGATTTGCAGGAACTGAAGCAGTGTATCACAGCTGCTATTAATTGCATAACTCCTCAGATGCTTGCCAATACATGGCATGAAATCGAGTATCGCTTGGACGTACTACGAGCAACCAAGGGATCTCACATCGAAATTTATTAACTTGTGTAGTTGCATTGTAAGTTAGTTCAGTCAGTTTCTTTCTATCAGTTTAATGTTTTGCTTTATATAATTTTGTAATGCTCCCAATAATTCTGGGACACCCTGTATTATCATCAGTATCCATTATCAGTCCACTGCTGGATGATGGTCTTCCCAAGTTTCTTCCACAACCGTCTGTCTTGAGCCTGTCTCCTCCATGTTACTCCAGCATGCTTTCGAATTTCATCCATTCATCTTCCATGTAATCTTCTGGGTATTTTTGTGTCCCTTGGAATCCAGTCAAAAATTTTGGTTGTCCATTGGTGGTCCATTCTTCTGGCAACATGCCCAACCCGTTACCATTTCAGAGATTTTACTCTGATCGTGATGTCTTCCATTGTCATTTTCCTTATCAACAAGCTCCTCTTCTTATCTTTCCTGGTTACACCAAGTATTCATCTCTCTGTGCCTCTTTTAGTTGTCTGCAGGCTTTGTGTGTCGTTTTTAGCATTTTACTCTGATCGTGATGTCCTCCATATGTAAGAACTGGAGTAGTTTTAGTTTTTTTTTTTTTTTTGTCTTCCATATGTAAGAACCGAAGGCGTTTTTAGTTTTCTACTCTGATCGAGTGTCTGATCAAAATGTAAGAACTGGAAGGATTCATTGATTTAACACTTTTCTTTTAAAACATAATCGCATATTGCTCTTGAAAATTGTTCCGAAAGCTCTAGCCAAGTTTTATGTGCCTATTAATTTCCTCATCAATATGACCCTTGTTGATTTCTGTTGTCCAAGGTAAATGTAGGTACCTGTTACCTCAAGCTGTTGCCACAAGCTTTTCCCCATCAATCGCAAAATATTAATTTCTTGAAAAAGCATTGTACATCAGTTTTGTCTTCTGAAATTTCATTTTTAATGTCACTTTTTTACTTTTATCAGCAAATTCTTGGATCATACTCTGCTGCTGTAAAGCGGTAGTTGCAAAAAATGTAGTCTTCTGGGTATTTTCCTGTCCCTTGGAATCCAGTCTAAAATTTCAACTGTCCATCAGTGGTCTATTTTTCTGGCAACATATTCAGATCATTGCCATTGCAGAGATTTTACTCTTATCATGATGTCTTCCACTCTTGTCATTTTCCTTATTCACAAGTTCCTCTTCTTATTTTTCCTGGTTACACCAAGCATGCATCTCTCCATGCTGTTTTCACTTGCCTGCAGCCTTTGTATTATTTTTTTTTTTAAAGTAAAGTCCATGTCTCTGCTCCATGTATAAGAACTGGAAGGATGCATTGATTAAACTGTTTTCTTTTAAGATATAATGCCATATTGCTCTTGAAAATTGTACTGCTTCTTCCAAAAGCTGTCCAACCAAGTTTTAAATGCCAATTAATTTCCTCATCAATGTGACCCTTGCTTGATATCTGCTGTCCAAGCAAATGTAGGTATCTGTTACCTCAAGCTTATCCCCATCAATCGCAAAATCGTCATTTCTTGAAAAAGCATTGTACATCAATTTTGTCTTCATTTTTAATCCCACTTCTTTACCCTTGTCAGCAAGTTCCTGGATCATACTCTGCAGCTCTGGAGTGGTAGTTGCAAAAATGATTCTGTCATCAACAAAATGACGGTGAGTTAAATAATTTCCATTAATCTTTATCCCCTTGTTTTCCCAGTTCAATGATTGAAAGACACTTTGCAATGCGGCATTGAAGAGTTTGGGAAATATGGTGTCACTTTGCTTCACTTCCTTTCCAATTTTTATTGATGATATATCCTCAATTAGCCGAACCTTTGCACTTGCATTTTCATAGATGTTATTAATAATGCTAATGTAAACACCTTCAATACTGCAGGATTTCAAAGCCATTGTAATTGCTGATAGTTTCGCAGAATCAAAGGCCTTTTTATAATCAATAAAAGCTATGCGTAATGGGAGTTCATATTCTCTTGTTCTTTCAGTTAGTTCTCTCAGTACATGGATATGATCTACAGTGCTGTAGCCACTCCTGAATCCAGCTTGTTATCTTTGTTGAGCCATGTCCAGTGTTACCTTCAAACGATGTGAAAGAACCTTAGTGAAGATTTTATAAACCACTGAAAGGAGGCTGATGGGCCTGGAGTTTCTGTTCCTCAAAATCACCTTTTTTATGTAGCAGGATCATTGTAGCATTGTTCCAGTCCTCAGGAATCTTTCCTTCATTGAAACATCTAATGTAAACTTGGGCAAGTGTAGATTCTATTTCTCTGCTTGCTTGTATAATGTCCATCGTAATTCAATCTTCTCCTAGAGCTTTTTCATGTTCTTAATGGCATGTGCAACTTCTGCCTGGAGGAACTTTTTGGTAATGATACATTTCTTAATGACTGGAATGGGTGTATAATCTCTTTCATTTAGTTTCGTGTAGAAATCTTCCACTCTCGTCAAAATTTACCTCTTTCATGTTACAGAACCATATTCTTTCTCAGTGCCAAAATCTGTTTTCTTCCCTTACTGAGATGTCCCTTTGCTTTCCTCAGGCTTTGATTATTTTCAATTGCTTTTCTCACTATTTCACAATTGAATTCCCTTATGTTTTCGGTGATATTTTTCTGAATTGTCTTGCATAACTCTATATATTGCACTTTGGAAGTTAAATTTCTTTTATTTGTCCTCATCGCCCTTCTCTTTTGCACCGGCATGTTTGTTTTTCCTCATATACAATCACGGACAACGAAATTTGCGCATCAAGAAGGAAGTATGGGATTGAACTGAAATTTTATGGACGTAAGGATACAGATGAATGATACACATGATGGCAAAAACAGAGCTGCAGGACAATTACAGAGAGATCTGTGGCACGCAGTCTGGTCATCTTCAATAGCTCGTCGCACCGCCTCTTGCGGCGATATGCTGCAGTACTGTCGGGCATGAATGCAAACAGACGCCTGATGTCCTGCGGCAGACGCTCACGCGTGTTGGACGGTGTGCTCCAAATCCCGGATAGTGCGACTGCTGGCATTTAAACTGCCCCACACGCTCGATCGATTCAATAACTCCGGCAACACTTCCTCCACAAAGGTCCGATACTTCTGGGAGTCAAGTCGGGGGTGGTAACAGGATGAGCCGACTAAACATTCACCGACGATACCTGCCCACACATTAACGGTGAAGCATTTTTGTGCAGCATGTGATCGCATAGCTTGTGGGCTCTCATGGGCCCACACACAAGCATTTTGTTGATTGAAGACCCATTCACGAGTAAATGCTGCTTCATCCGTGAACAGAACACAAGTTGGAAATTCCAGGTCTAAGGTACTTTTCTGCAGAAACCACTGCGCGAATTCCACACGTCAAGGATAACTGCGACCTGCATTAACTGGACCCGTTGCACATGAAATCGACGTAAGGGCTCAGCGTGAAAAACGCGCCATACAGTGGATCGCGATGCTCCTATAGCAGCGGTAACGGCACGTGTGCTTGTCTTGGGATTTTCGTCCATCGTATGCAACATCTCTTCCATGGCGGGAGTTTGCGTCGATTATGGTCGCCCACTATCATGTCTGCTATCCCTGAATGATCTATAGCCACGCAAGTTCTGATGCAAATGCGCAAACATTTGGTGATGCGGTACACGTCTGTTTGGGTACCTATCGCGATACATTCGTACAGCGACTCGTCCATTACCGTCAGCTAACCCATACACGAGGTGTATGTCAGCGTTCGTAAAATGATGCATATTCTTCGACGTCGAACGCCTGAGGCAGCCCCAATCGCCCCACTGGCGCGTAGCGCCATCTATCATCTTGAGCCTTTGCATTAACATCAGTTTTGACGTCATGGTTACTTCCGGGTGGTGAACAGAAAGTTTGGCTGCTAAGGTTCCCATAGGATTAACATGGGGAAGCGATTTCTGCACCCTCTGTCACTCGATTGTTTGAAGTTTTACAAATGGTTAAAAGTTATGTGGCGTATGGATGTTTCTTAAAGTAGTGGAATTTCCTTTTATCGCTTTCCAACGGCAGAAAAACGCCTGATTATATGGAAAATAGCGGTAAATCGGAAGGCATGATCACCCAGACCGACAGGATCTGCAGTAAACACTTCATTTCAGGTATCATCAATCAGCCTATTTTACTACGTTAATAGTCGAATTTTTATCGGTACATTATCTTGCTCCCTCTTATGTATTTTTTTTTCAAGTTTTTACGTAAATCCTTGTTATTCAGTTTAAAATGCTCTGGATGCATGACGGATTAACTTTGCTGTCGAATCGGAAATTGCTAAGCTTCATGAACTTTCAAGATTTTGTACTGTTACTGATTTCTAAATACTGAAATACATGCCATTTTTTCCGAACCGAAATTTTAAGGATATTCGTCCACATAGAATTAGAGGGTGCCGTCATACATTATTGTGTCGTCCGTTTTCCCGGATCTGTTTTCTGTTTCTTTTCTTTTTTGTTGGGAGGTGGGGATAGTCCGTTTCTCGGGATATGATAAGTCGGTATTTTCTTATTTTTAATTGCAATGCGCACTGGAACCACCCATACACACTGGAACCAGTCAGAAATGTAACTTACTTTACACCGGGTAAGAAATCTTTCGTTTTCAGAGTTAATACATTTCTAACCCACCCATTGGTAAAATATTTATATGCATCAAGGCTTTGTAAGATTTTACAGCTTTTCCGGTATAACACGAAAAAACTGCCTATTAGTTTTAAATATCGTAATACACTGCCGGACAATTGCTAAGGACGGATGACAATAGCAACGATAGCAACCATAAAATGGAAGGCAGGAAAATGTGGAAATTAGCATAAGTGCGGGATACAGTAAGACGTGTTGTGCGTATGCAAATTTTGGATTGCCGAACTTGTTCGTGACGTCATAGCGCTGATAAGAGATATAAAGGATTTGACGCGTATTGACCGTTGTTGTTCAAACGCAAAGTTGAAAGTGAAAGAATCAATTGACGAACTTGCAATTTTCAGTATGTCTTCCCCACATCACCTAGATGATTTTACGCGTGTCTGTATTATTGGCAAGATTGAAGAAGGGCGAAAAATAACAGATGTTGCCAGGGAGTTCGACGTCAGCCACAGTGTTGTTTCAAGGCATTGGAAATCATTTCAAACAAGTGGAGAGTGTACCAAACGTCACGGGGGAGGTCGTGTTCGCAGTACGACACCTGCAGAAGATCGGTACATAGTGCTATCAACAAAAAGACACCGGCGCAGCACAGCTAGTGAGGTAGCAAATGAGTTTATGGCTGCTACTGGCAAGCGGATCTCCCGAAAAACTGTCGCCAGACGTTTGCATGAAGGAGGACTATACGCCCGCCACCCTGTTGTGTGCATCCCATTGTCCAGACGTCACCGTACCGCCCGTTTGCAATGGTGCCATCAACATCGCAATTGAACTGATAACGACTGGTCTGCTGACCTCTTCTCAGATGAGAGTAGATACAGTCTATCGTCTGATTGTCGACGACAACTGATCTGGCGTGATAGTGGTACTGCATATTGTCCAGCAAACGTAGAGGAAAGGGACCGATATCCGACATGTAGTGTCATGGTATGGGCTGGCATCATGATCAATGGCCGTACGTCCCTCTATGTGCTTCCAACTAGGACTATGACTGGCCAACGATACATTAATGATGTTCTGCTACCTCATGTTCGCATGTTCCGTGGTGCTGTCGGTGATAGATTCATTTTCATGGACGACAACGCAACATGTCATCGAACAGTCGCTGTCCAGGAGTGTCTTGAGAGCGAGGATATTCAACGCCTCGTATGGCCAGCACGTTCTCCAGATCTGAATCCCATTGAAAATGTGTGGGATGCTTTGGGGAGGAGTCTTGTTGGTCGCCAATGCCCTCCAATAAACAAGGACACCCTCATCCGTGCACTGACAGAGGAATGGGATAAATTACCCCAACAGCTGCTTGATAATGTTGTGCAAAGCATGACACGACGTGTGGAATCTTTCATCGCCCTCCATGGTGGCCATATCCCGTATTGGCATCTTACGCCGGTACGCCTGCGGACGGTAATTTCAATTTTTTCACGTTTACGTATTCTGCACAAAATGGCCTGTTTGTCCCTTGAACACGTTCCAAAGTGTTCTGGATTTCAGAGCAGAATAAATTGTCTTTCTTGTAATGTCCTGGCATTCTGACATTATTTTATTTCACTTGGCATCCAACCACACTTACTTTTTTATGCGCTATATAGCCGTTTATGACCCGTCCTTAGCAATTGTCCAGCAGTGTAGTTCAGATCAGAGAGCTACGTAGCTGCACAAACTTCCAGACGATAAAAAATATCTTTCATATGGATCTTTTATGCCATTATTTCTAAACTGTTCTTCGTAACGTTGCTTTTCCACCACATTAAGATGACAAACTTTGTCCAAATAAAAAGTTTTTTTAACTCTATTTATAGCAGCAGCAGCCATTGAAACAGCATAGAAAGAGACCAGCTCGCCGCCCCGGTGGCGCAGTGGTCTAAGCGATGGCCTCTGATCATTCGTCCGAACGGGGTCCGGGTTCGGATCCCGGTGAGGCATAGATTTTGGGTTTGTCTTGCAGCGTTGGCTCTCTCCCTTCCCTGGAACCAGTGACCCTAAATTAGGGACGGGCGACTGCTTATAGCCCATTGAGTTGCTCACGGTGGTCGTTAAACCTCCAATCAAAAAAAAAAAAAAAAAGAGACCAGCTCGGGTGCCTTCTAACCACCCGAAAGTCTAGCAGACAGTTTTGTGACGTCAAGGGCAAAGGCTCTTGGGCCGAGAGTCAGCACGTCAGCGTCAAAGACCTTTAAGATACATAAACTGGAAGTTCTTGTGCAAATGAGTGCCAGCAGCTGGCGACATTTTGATCACAGCGCTTGTACGGATTAAACGGCGTGTGTCCTATGTAAGCAACGTTAATTATTCTCTTTCAACTGCGCGAAAAAAGAAATTTTAAGTTGTTTTAATATAGCGTATTAATTTTTTTCAATGGGGTATAAATTAAACATTGTGCTCTTTAACTTACGATTAAAGAAAACATCATTATCGTAATGTTGGGAGATATGAAATAACTGAAGGGAAACATCGCTTGTCCTACGTGTAAAATATACTGCGTGATCTAGTTGCATGAAATTCGTATTTCACACTCTAAGTCAGGGGTGCACAACCTTTTTATAAGTGGGGGCCAAGTTTATTTTTACATAATAAGTGGCGGGCCGCAAGTTACCTTTTCACATAGGCACTTGCCAAACCCTACCGCTAAAGCTAATTTTACTATAATCCGAATAACCTATTTTACCAGCAGACAAAAAATGTGTTTCAATACCATTTTTGTATCCTCTAAATGGTTTAAATCCATTTTTGAAGTTTTTGGCAAATTGCGTTATTAAGTTATCAAATTACTGATTTACAATCAACTTACTCCTAACTGGAAAAGGTTTAGGGGTATATAAAATAAAATAATACTATCACAAGGTTGTAAAATTTTTATTTTTACAAAAAACAGAATTCTTAACATCAAAGTATATAAAAAATTAAAATCAATATATCGTCAAACTGACCATCAAATCAAGTAGTAGCCAAATGCTCCTAATGAGATGCTTGGCATTGTTTATTTTTCAATAGTCTGTCAATATCGGGTTCAATGTTAGAGATGGTAATGCGCAAGTTTCCCTCCAATAGTGTATCACTTAAACGGGAACGACACTTTGACTTTATTTGTTTCATCAAAGAAAACGATTGCTCGCATAAGTAGGTACTTCCAAACAACGTTACCGTTTTTAAAGCATGATCTTTGAGCAATTTCATTTCTTTCGGTAAGTAATTTTTGTAAAATTCTAGGAGAGAAACTTCAGAGTATTTTGTTTTTAACTCATTGTTACACTGAAGATCAATTAATTCCATCTGGAAATCTAGTGGCACTGGCGCAACGTCAGTAGTGAATGGTAGAGAAAACATATCAAACAAAACCTCAAATTTTCTTATATCTTCAAATCGTCTTTTAAACTCATTGTGAAGGTCCACTACAAGAGATGCATATTTAGCCACATTTACATGGAATTCAGAACTTTCAACAAAACTTTTCATTGTTGGAAAATTTGCTAGTAGTCCATTGCTTAGTTGTGACTGCCATAAACTGAGTTTAACCTCAAATGATTTTAATATGCAACACATGTTGTTGATCATGTTGTTTTTACCTTGAAGCTTAATGTTTAATTCATTGAGATGTTGGGTCATATCAACTAAAAAACATAAATCACTCACCCATTCGCTGTTCTCAAAATGTGCTGCTAGTTGAGACTCATTACGACTGTGTAAAAACATTATGATTTCTTGATGCAAGTCATACACTCGTTTCAGCATTTTCCCAGCACTAAGCCAACGAACTTGTGTAAAATAAATAACATCATCATATTGGGATTCCATGTCTGATAAGAATTCTCTGAACTGGCGTTGATTAAGAGCTCCGGCACGAAGGAAATTGACCACTTTAATCACAACCTTCATCACATGCTCCATACGTATGCTTTTAGCACACAGATTCTCTTGGTGTAAAATACAGTGAATAGTAACTAGATCACTGCACTCTTTAGCAAAATAGCTGACAGCCCCTTGTTTACTTCCAACCATGGCAGGTGCACCATCAGTTGATATGCCATGTAGTTTTTCCATATTTAAATTAAACTTCTCTAAAATATTTTTCACTTCACGATAAATATAACATCCTTTAGTTGTGTCTTTCATACGAACCAATGCCAGTAATTCTTCTGAAATATGAAAATTCTCTTCAACACCACGCACAAAAATACAAAGCTGGGCAGTATCAGTCACACCTGTGCTTTCATCGATTGCCAGTGAGAAGTACTTGAAATCCAATATTTTTTCTTGTAGTGTTTGCTCAATGTCCACTGCCATTTCTTCTGCCCTCCTGGAAACTGTCATTCGATTAAGAATAATTTTTGATATAATACTTTTTTTTCTCTGGGAATGCCACATTTGCCACTTCTTCCAAGCATTCCTTAACTAGCTCGCCATCTTGAAACGGCTTCATTCTTTTTACTAAAATCTTTGACGCAATAAAACTTGCTTTTACCGCAATTTGCGATTCATCGTTAACCTTACGAAAAAGATTTTGTTGAAATTTTAATTTTCTTTGCAGTTCTTTTACTTTCTCTTTTCGCATATTACCAGAACATTCGTTGTATTTTGAAGCATGTTTTGTCTCATAATGCCTTCTTACATTGTACTCTTTCATAACACCAACTGTTTCTTTGCAAATTAAACACGTTGCTTTGCTGTTGTATTCAATAAAAAAATATCTCTCACTCCAGGTCTCTTGAAACACTCGACACTCGTCCGTCACTTTACGCTTTTTTACAGACATGATACTGATATTATAATAATAATGTAGAAACTCTGTAAACTGCACACAAGCTGTAACAACACACAAACAACTCTCAAACGTGAACTCTGCCACGACAACAATGATACTCCCAGTGCACGACGTGGCGTCCAGTCAGAAATAACAAACCTATAAATAGCCTCGCGCTACACCACTTCAAGGTCACACAGCGCCCTCATCCTCCCCTGCCGCACAACGATGAGTCGGTGTGTCAGTCACGTGCTCACATCCACTTGTATTGCAAGAGTGACTCCACAGTCAGTCTGAACCTTACAGCAGTCTGCTTATGCAAAACTTAAAATCTGTCCAATAATTGTTTACTTTTTAATTTATTTTTAACAAACATTTTTATAATTTTCTTATTTCAACTAGGGCCTACAATAATGGGAAAAAATCTCATCATTCACAATATATATATTCACGTTTTCAATAGTATAAAATATTTATCCGCGGGCCACATAAACTGACTTTGAGGGCCGCAAGCGGCCCGCGGGCCGCGGGTTGTGCACCCCTGCTCTAAGTAATGCCAAAAAGCATTTTAATGTGGCCATTTGTTTATTCTTAAGAGAAGTTGCCGAGAACAAAAATTTTAATTTTGAAAGTTTTTTCCGCAGTATTGTGAGTTTGTAATAGCTACTAAACGGGAGGAAAAATAAGTAAAATTAAATATGATAGAAAGAAATTCCCTCTTCATATAAGTAGACATTTATTAATCTCGAGGATCAAAAGTCTCAGAAAAGAAACACGAGTTAGCAATCATCTGCAGGTTTAACCCAAGGAGGTTATATTACTGGAGATACCACTGGCTCTGCCGCCATAGGTCGCAGCTAATCTGTGGTGTGACGTCAGAAACAGGCAAAAACGAACTAAATTATACCATTGATATAACAATAAGCTTGTGTATCATTGATAAAGATTATTGAATTACTCATTTTATCTGTTTATACGTTTAGAAGCTTTTGTTCCATTGGTTTCAAAGCAGCTTCTTTTCTGCGGCTGCGTCATGCCTGCTCATGACGTCATTTTCATCACGGACTATGTCGGCCAATGCTGCGTGGATAGGAGTGGTTCTCCAGTAATATAACCTCCTTGGTTTAACCAGAAAAACTTCGCTTTAAAGCCATACATACTCTGGTGAATTACACGAGGACCTAGTAAAAACTAAGTCCCTCAATTTAATATTTAGATATCAAATAAGTGAACAAGGTTACTAGCTAACTATTCTGCACTTAAAATACTAAAACAACTCTATTATTTCAAGGGAAACATTAGAAAAGATGGTGAGAAGCCTAGACGAGATGTGACAGATTCTTGACGTACAACACTGAACTTCAAATGTCACCCGGTTAACTTACGGTTTTCCAGTCCAGTCTATGTATTTAAAGGTCTTTGGTCAGCGTCCTCTCCTCTTTTAGCTCAGTAGTAGTGCTGATGTGTTTTATATGGAGAACCCATGAGGAAGCTAACCATACGTACCGTTTTGAACGGAACAGTACCGTTTTTTTTTTCATATTTCCCGGCCGCTCCGTCATTTTAATAAAAATGTCAATTTTGTCCCGTTTTTAATAAAAACAAAATATACTTGTACATATATTGGTCAAGCAATTTTTTTCTGAAACGAGCAAAAACGCCTAAAAAACACTCCTGTATCTGATAGATGGGTACAATTTTTTTCTGAAAGCGAAAAACGCCTAGACTTTCAGGACTTTTGTAATATTGTAGAGTTTATTCTTTGTCTCCCATGAAGTACAGTACCTGTTGAGAGAATATCTTCTGTTATGAACAGTATGTGATCAAAGAAGAAATCTAGGTTAGGTGTTGAGACAATGAGAGCTATGTTAGTTATAAGGCAATCTTGTGTCATGGAGTGTGAGAAGTTTTATGATAAAGTGTTGAAAGACCGAAGTTGGCTGCCTAAGATTACTTCATCGGAGAAATATTCATGGTACGATCGTGGTAAAATACAGTCCTCCGCTAAGTGTACCTAAATTTTTGTATGGGTTCTGTCACTGTTAACTGAAGAATAATGGTAAGCTCAATATGTTTAAGTAATAAAACTTTTTTATCGTCTTACTTTTTTTGTCCCGTTTTTGTCAACCCAATGTCCCGTTTTTTCTCAAGGAAATATGGTCACTGTATCCATGAGTTGTTTAACGTTTTTTATTTTATTTTTCGGGGAGAAGAGGGGTTGAAATGTGGAATTGAAGGCATTTTTGATGAAGTTTGGAGGGACAAAAATAAGAGGAATTTCTTAAATATTAGAAATATATATATTAGACAGATCACACTATTTTATCAGACAATATGTGGCAAATAACATTATGGAGTATTTATTCCAACAGAACTGTCTTATTTCAACAGAACACTGTTTTGAGGTCTTACTTCGTGTCATTAAGTAGTTCTTTGCTAATACAAAATCACTCTCTTTGATTTTTTTTTCTAGCTAGACCTCTTCACATTCATGAAAGAAAAAACTTTATCGTCAGAATAAATATTTCGGTGTGGAGACATACTTTTTATTGTTAAAGATCATTTTAAGTGTAATAGAAAGGGCCCGGGGGGCCGACTTCACCAAATTGTTTTTTTTTTTTTTTTTTATTGGAGGTTTAACGACCACCGTGAGCAACTCAATGGGCTATAAGCAGTCGCCTGTCCCTAATTTAGGGTCACTGGTTCTAGGGAAGGGAGAGAGCCAGTGCCGTAAGACAAACACAACATCCATGCCCGACCGGGATTCGAACCCGGACCCCTTACGGACGAATGATCTGAGACCAGCGCCTCAGACCACTGCGCCACCGGGGCGGCGCCAAATTGTTGAGGGGGAAGGCGTGAAGGGATCTGACGTAGGAGGAGCACGTCTCTTATGCCTGTCTCTTTATTTTCCGGAAACATATTTCCCGTTCATCCGACTTCCCACGATTAACAGTTTCTTCACGTCATTCCAGCAGCCTTTCGAATTTCATCCACCCATCTACCCCGTGGTCTTCCGGGTTTTTTCATGCTTTTGCTGTTGAATGCTTCAGTATCCATCAGTGGTCCATTCTTCTAGCCTGCCTAAGCCATTTAGGAATTTTACTTCGATCATGATGTTTTCCACTTTGGTTATTTTCCTGATCCAAGAGTTCCTCTTCTTATCCTTCCTAGTTATGCTAGTATTAGTAACTTGACTTAATAAGTAAATGTTGCGGATATGACATGGGTGGAATAAAAACTGGTAAGAAGGCCTAGGGCCTCTGAATTAATATTTCTGCCTAAGTAAAAGCTCAATATTATTAACTTTATTTGATGTGTGAACGTTGTCAATATGACATCGGTGGAGTAAAAACAAATCAAAAGGCCTGGGCCTATGATTTTAATATTCAGTGCCTATGTAAAAGCGCAATGCTATTGACTTGATTTGATACGTATTAAACATTATGAATATGAAGTCGGCGGATTAAAAGCTATTAAAAAGGCGAAGGTGTAAGGCCTGTGAATTAATTAAGTAAAAGAAAAAATATTACAAACTTGACATTTTATGTAAATATTTAGTGCTTAAGTAAAAGTGTAGTGTTATTAAAAAATCCCACCTTAGGGTCCTTTCTGGTCATAGCATGAATTATGCTGTAATTCTCGTTTGGCTTACATAGAACGTTTTTTCGAAATATGTTTGGAGTTCCCAATTTAATTCTCAATGTAGGCCAAGAAACAGTAATATTTATACCACTCCGCCCCCCACACACAACCTTGAACTTTTGTGGCCAGTTGCCCTAAATTCGTATGACCGACACGAAAATACAGACAAACAAAAGAGCTCCTTCCCGTCGTTAGACACCTTGGAAAACTGCCACACATAATTCCGAAACTTGGGAAACTGCCACACATAATTCGGAAACTTGGGAAACTGCCACACATTCAGAGTGTTCCTTGGAAGAACAACAATTTCTAGCCGGCCCCTTGATCAAAAGCATGTGGCAGGTTTCCTGTGTGGCAATCTCCCGGTGTGGCAGTTTTACTTGGTGGCAATCTTACGGTGTGGCAGTTTTCCTGTGTGGCGGTTTACAGTGAACTCAAAATACTAACTCGAAAATTTTCCCCACCTCATCCAGCTACTTGCAGTACTTTAAACTGCGATAAAGGTTTGAAATGCAGACCCAGGACATTTGCCCCACATATTTGTGTTATTTGCACAGCTGAATGTTGTTTTAAAGTGGATGAAAATAGAAATGATGACACCGGAAATTTCCCCACCCCATCCTGAAAGTCGAAATGCCGATCCCGGAATTTCCCCCACCCTGTCAGCCTGCTCATTGCAAGACCATTTCCCATTAAAAACCGCGGTAAGAATGGAAATACTAATCCGGGAATTTCTCCCATTTCATCCAGTTACTTGCAAGACAGTTTTTTACTATAAACAGCGAAAAATGTTTGAAATACTGAGCCCGGACTTCTCCCCCACATATTTATGCACGTTGTTCGGCTGCATTTTATTTTAAACAGGGTGGAAATGGAAATGATTATCCCGGAAATTTCCTCCACTTTCGATATTTTGTGTCAAAAGCAATTTTTGCATGGTCCTTGAATGAAAAAGGTGGGGGACTCCCGATGAGGGGGACTTTTCCGATTACCGTAATACACATCATGTAATTATAACAAGCGGGGAAAAAAACATCTATTTTGAATTAGGGAAAGGAAATTCCCTCACTAGGCAACTGCTAGAATCCCAACTATAAAAGGTGGGTCATGTGTGTTTGCGAACTTCTGGGTTCACTTAGTAGCTGAGGAACGAGAATGTATGTACCGTATGTTGCGGGAGGGCCGGGATGTGTACAAGATGTTCTATATATTCCCCAGAGAAGAGCGGGGTAGTTTATTTTACTCCCGTTGGTTGTAGGAGGCATTAGTGCCGTGTTCATAAGTGCTGAGTTCGGGCTCAATTTTAAGAGCCCGAGCCCGAAGTATGTCAGCCCTATACCTAACGAGCCAGAAAACTATGATTAACCTGTTTAGGCATTAAAAAAAGTTTCCTCTTCCAAACTTCCACTCCTTCCTCCCGTGCAATTAACCGACGTCTTTCTCAACTGCGGAGTGGGAAAGGGATGTCTATCTATTTCTGTAGTTTCTTTGACCATTCATTTCTTTCTGAAATGTTTCGAGGGGCCCGGAAATCAGGAAAAATCGGGAGGCACAACAATCTACGTATGTTAACAGCATCGGGGTGGGAGCTGAATAGGGCTAAAAAAATTCACTACTTTAGTTAAAGTAGTGAAAATACTCACCCATGTTTGATAAAGTTTCAGAACAATGCAAGTTAATGGTCATTATGGGATGTACTATCCATTATATGACAACACAGAATTCAGAGTGTAAGCTAATAATATCAAGAACTTATTTTGAAATAACTGTAAGATTATTTGTGGGGATGTTCATATACGATCCCTTTCCCCCGGAATGTTCTACCAACGCAGCCTACGGTCCTTGTGATTGATAACTGACAAATACTGCAGATGAAGGCATTTACGGAGATATCACTTCAACATGAAGTTGCAAAATGTTTTGCTTACGTTATTTAGTAAGGTGTATTTACAATACCGCAAATAGCGGTATAACTATACCATCGGGATTAGAGGAAATGCTATCCCACACTCACCAACCCGCTTGGCCAGCGTGGTGAGTTATGGCCAAACCCCTCCAAAATGACTCCACAACTTAAATCTTGGCCCTCAGTCTCTGGCAGCTGGAATGTACCTGGCCAGGGCAGCGGACAGTGCGACTTGAAGGCAGAGGGTGCTAAGAATCCCAGGAGGACCGGACTAGGCTGCCATCTGATGCTGACCTTGGCTACATATAATGGACGCTTCCTATCTTCTGATTCAAGGCTTCTTGAATTGGAAAAGCAACTACAAAGGATCAAGTGGGACATCGTCGGGCTAAGTGAGGTAAGGAGAAAAGGAGATCTCATTGAACTGAAAAGTGGACATCTCTTCTACTATCGTGGGACAGATACTGGCAGAACTAGTGGTGTTGGATTTATAATAAACAAGAAACTGAAGGATAAAGTTGTAGAAGTTGAAAGTTCCTCTGACAGAGCTGCACGACTCGTTATACAACTCTCGAAAAGATACCAGGCTCAGATTATTCAAACTTATGCACCCACCACAAGTCATCCTGAAGAAGAAATTGAAGAATTTTATGAGGAAATTCGTGATCTAAATAAGAAAGGTAAGCAGCACTTGAAGATAATTATGGGAGATTTCAATGCAAAAATAGGCAACGGCAACAAAATGAAACTTCAGTAGGTAAATTCGGTCACGGCAACAGAAACCAGAGTGGAAATACTCTCGTTGAGTTTGCAGAGGCAGAAGGGTTCTTCATCTTGAACTCCTTTTTCAAGAAAAAGCCACACAGGAAATGGACATGGAGACATCCAAATGGGACGACAAGTGAAATTGATTTTATTATGTGTAACAAAAAATTCGTCATGGAAGACTGCAGTGTGCTAAACAAGTTCAACACAGGTAGTGACCATAGATTGGTGAGATGTAAGATGCACCGCAACACTAAACTCGAACGTGGCAAGCTCATAAGACAAACAAAATCTATTGACATAACCAACCTTAAAAAACACCATAATGCCTTCAAGTCGGAACTGAAGAACAGATTCTCTGCTTTAGAAGGCCTAACATCGGAAGAAGTGGATATTTCTGAAGTTAACAGAAAAGTAACCAAAGCTCTTATGGAAACAGCAACAAAATTAGCTGGGTCTAAGAACAAGTTGCATGTGAACAAATTATCAGGAAAAACCAAAATGTTGATGCAAAAAAGAAGAGAGATGAGGACAACTAAAGAAGATGTGACTTCCAAAGTGGAATATATAGAGCTATGCAAGACAACACGAAAAAGTATCACTGAAGACATAAGGAAATTCAACTGTGAACTAGTGAGGAAAGCAATTGAAAACAACCAAAGCCTAAAGATAGCAAAGGGACATCTCAGTAAGGGAAGAAAACAGATTATGGCACTGAGAAAAGAAGTTGTTTCTGTAACAAGAAATAGAGGCGAAATTTTGACAAGAGTGAAAGATTTCTACTCCAAATTATATAAAAGGGATGATACATGTATTCCAGACATCATGAAAGGTACCAGTACCACAGTTCCTCCAGTCCTCCCAGCAGAAGTTGCACATGCAATCAAGAACATGAAGCGGGGGAAAGCTCCAGGAGAAGATGGGATTACTGTAGACATCATACAAGAAGCAAATGGAGAAATCGAAACAGTACTCGCCCAAATTTTCACTCGATGCCTTAATGAGGGGAAGATTCCTGAGGATTGGAACACCGCTACAATGATCCTGCTACATAAGAAAGGTGACTTTGAGGATCTCGGGAACTACAGACCTATCAGCCTCCTATCAGTGGTTTATAAAATCTTCACTAAAGTTCTTTCACACCGCTTGAAGGTAACACTGGACATGGCTCAACCGAGATAACAAGCTGGATTCTGGAGTGGCTACAGCACAATAGATCATATATACGTACTGAGAGAACTAATTGAAAGAGCGAGGGAATATGAACTTCCTTTGTGCATGGCTTTTATCGATTATGAAAAAGCCTTTGATTTGGTGAAACCATCAGCACTTACAATGGCTCTGAAATCCTGCGCTATTGAAGATGCATACATTAATATTATTAATAACATCTATGAAAATGCAAGTGCAAAGATTTGGCTGTTTGAAAATACAACACACATAAAAATTGGAAAGGGAGGGAGACAAGGTGACACCATATCTCCAAAGCTCTTTAATGCCACATTGGAGGGTGTCTTTCAGTCGCTGAGCTGGAAAAACAAGGGGATAAAGATTAATGGAAATTATCTAAGCCACCTTCGTTTTGCTGATGAAGTAGTCATTTTTGCAACTAGCCCATCAGAGCTGCAGAGTATGATCCAGGAACTTGCTGACAAGAGTAAAGAAGTGGGATTAAAAATGAACTTTCAGAAGACAAAAGTGATGTTCAATGCTTTTACAAGAAATGAAGATTTATCGATTGATGGAGAAAAGCTGGAGATAACAGACACGTACGTTTATCTTGGACAGCAAATATCAAGTGAGGGTCACATTGATGAAGAAATTAATCGGCGTACAAAACTTGCCTGGAGAGCTTTTGGAAGAAACAGCATAATTTTCAAGAGCAATATGCCATTATGTCTTAAAAGAAAAGTGTTTGATCAATGCATCCTTCCAGTGCTTACGTATGGTGCAGAGACGTGGACCTTAGCTAAAAGTGACATACAGAGGCTGCAGATAACCCAAAGTAGCATGGAGAGGTGCATGCTTGGTGTAACCAGAAAAGATAAGAAGATGAACTCGTGGATCCGAAAAATGACAAGAGTGGAAGACATGATGATCAGAGTAAAATCCCTGAAATGGCAATGGGCTGGACATACTGCCAGAAGGACAGACCATCGATGGACAGCCGAAATTTTAGATTGTATTCCAAGAGACAGGAAAAGACCCAGAAGAAGACCACATGGGAGATGGGTGGATGACATTCGAAAGTATGCAGGAGTGACATGGAGGAGACTGGCACAAGAGAGACCGTTGTGGAGGAAACTTGGGGAGACATTCGTTCAGCAGTGGATTGATAATGGTTGACAATGATGATGATGATGATGATTTACAATACATAAACGCAGCATAAAAGCACGTTTTGTAATTAAAACACATACGAATATATGATCACTAAATGAAGAATCTCTTTGCCACGATATTTAAAAATCTTTAAATTTCTAACTGTGATTGTCCACAATAGAAAAATTACAAAAATTGCAGTACAAATTAGAAAATTTTACAAAGTTCTGTATTTTTTTCGTTTATTTAAATTTAAAAATTATGTCTTATGCGAAAGGATTTTTGGTACAACTCCAACATAATTTTGGTAGTAGCAGTTCTTTCTCTCTCTGTCTCAAATATTTGCTGGAATTTCAGCCCACTTCGTTGAAAATTTAAGAACTGGAAGCTCAAAGGTATGAATATCAAGATTATTTTACGATCTGTCAGAATGAAAAGCTATAGCAATTTTTTTTTTAATTTTAATGTTCTTACTTCAGAGTTCTTAAGAGAAAATTTTAAACAAATATAAATATTGAGGGAGTCCAAAATTAGAAGCTTCTCCAGCGCAATTACATAACTAACTATACTAGTGATTTAAACCTGGTTATTCGCTTTTTTCACGACGATTAAGTGAGTTTGTCGTGACATTTAAATATCTTGAATACAATTTTTCTGTAGTAAAAATCTTGGCATGAACCGATGAAAATGTTTCCGCAACACCCCTTCAATTTTAGGTTTATGGTGACGCGTGTACTTTTTACCCCTTCACCACCACCAGTACTATACTTGCCACTGTTTCCCGAGCAACTTTACTTTTTGTTCGGCTTCTTAAAAAAAAAGAAGTGATTTTCAGTTGTGACACAATAGTACCGCAGAACTACAACTGAACAGGCCCATTTGCAAAAAATTTTCCGCGCTCTTTGGCGACCGCCAATCCGCCCCTGAGTAGTGGCGTATCTTGGGTCCGAGACCTGGCCTATCTCACCCGCACTCCCGTCCACAGTACTGTTTTTTAAAAATTGTGAAGTTTATTTTTTAATTGTTAAGTAATAGAAGTAACATTTTCCCCTAAATTTTAGGTACATGCTATTGCTAACATGATACCAAATAATTATTATTATAACTTCAGTGTTACGTTTTCACAAAAATGTTTCTTCCGAGTACTTTTTCATATTTAAAAATAATGTTTTTCTCTATTAACAAACCAGACAAGTTGCTCGAATGTGCATGTCCTTGTGTGGCTCTAAGATATATCTTGATTCTTTTTAATACGGAGAAACTCATTTCGGCAGTTGCAGTTGTTGATGAACAGTTTAGTATTTGATCTGCTAATTTGAACACCTCAATAAGCACGATGTCCAATTATTCAACTTTATGTAACAAGTAATGTCTCTTACTGATTTGTTTTGTATTCATCAAGGGAATTGAACACCTTCAGTTCATTTTTTAATCGAGCTGTATCAAAATTTGAAGCATAGCGTTCTCTGATAGTAGATGTCCAGGAAAGCTTTCACAAAAGGTATCAAAACGGTTCGAATCCAACAAAGCCCCGAATTTAAGATATAATATCACTGATTTTAATTCACTGACACTTTACACAAACTGAAACAACTCTCGAGAAACACGCGCTGGAAGCATGGATGGACTGAGGTAGTCCGAAGTCTTCTTTTTTCGGGGCGAACTCTTGGCCAAAGCAATGGCCACTCACGAGCTCCGTAGCTCATTCATGTTGTCATGGAAACGCTAGCAGGCGATAGTATTGAAGCTCTTCGCTACAGAACAGCGAAGTCTCTCGAAGACCTATTTGCGTTATGCCGTTGATCATCGTTCGCGAGAGCGACTCTCATAATCGAAAGAAGCGAATCCGCTCGTGTTTTTTCTCACCGAAAGCATCGACATACCTTAATACCATTGATAATTGACTTTTATTTGTGTATATTTAATTAACTTTTATTTGTGCATTCTCTGGGCTTCGAAGCTAGCCTAGCTCCCCTCGAATATACACCACTAGTAGGTACGTTTGACATCGTGAGACATGCACATGATTCAAGCATCACACTCGGCCGCGCATGTGACGCAAGCAAGGAGTCGTAGCGCTGTACCTGACCGGCTATATAAGGTCGTCCTGTTGCGCGTGCTTGCCATTATGATTTGTGCTATTGTGTTGTTTGCATCCTTTGCAAGTGAAATATACCTCGAAAAAAATTCGGAAGCAATTCGAGCAGTTGGAGGAGTTCAAGAGGTGCCGCATCGTCCGGCTTTGGGAAGCGGGATGGTTTTATCGCCGTATTGAGCGCAATATCGGTCGGGCGGATATCACTATAGCACGCTGTTGGCGGCAGTGGATAGAACAAGGCATCCAGCAACGACAGAAAAGGTCTAGGAGACCTAGACGAACCACTGAGAGAGAGGACCGACGGGTTGTCCGACATGCGTGGAGTGACCCAACAGCCATGATCAGTGACGCTCATATGAGTACTTCTAAAGGGAAGGGGGCTAAGAAAAATTCTTACCTCCTTCAAGGTTGTCAAACATTTTAGTAAATGTACAAGATACTAAAATACAACAAAAATAATTGATACAATCAATCATTAATATCTTATTATTTTTAAAAATGTTTTAAAAGAAAGTTTTGTTCATTTTAGTGTTTTAAATTTATCAAATCAAAAAATTTGGCTATACCAACTGCTGGGGGGGGGGGGCTATGCAGGAGTGTGCAAAACGTATAGTCACCCCCTAGTCCATCCTCAAATTTTTTGAAAACATTACACATTTTTTTTTTACACATCTGCAATTGGGGGAAATTTTCGTACATTAAGAATTCGTTTGAATCATGATATTTGGATCATACTATTTCGCCCACTACTTCGATATAATTTCAACAAGCTGAACCCTGGTGCTGGGAGGGATTAAAGCAGAACTGAACTGGTATCCATTTTTCTACCATGTATCTTTACATTTTCTTGCTAACACCGATTCCCCCTTGAATTATGGAAAACATTTTCAATTCCTCAATGAGATTTTACAATTTAATATTTTCAGCTGCTGATACAGCAGAATTAGTCTCCAGCATTGGAACTTCCTCTGCAATTGCGCTTCTCGACATTCCTTGCTCCCGGTGAGATGGGGCCTTTCGTGGGCTTTTGATTGATTTTGACAAATACGCTGGACAACCTGGAAAAATGGGTGGAACTGCCTTGGGTGACAATCTAATTCTTACTGGCACATCATACAAAATTTTCCCATTTGAAGTCTCCGTCTTACGAGTAATAATGTCTGAAGGCAAGAAGTGTTTTTGGCAAACACAATAACTGCTTTGCAGTTCTCGATTCTTACGTGGGATAGCTTACCGCCATTTTTCCAACAGCTTTTCATCTGTTGGGGCTTTAAAGGTTGATACACGTTCTTTACATGTAGCATAACCTGTCCGACAGTTCGGCACAAAACACTTTCTCCCCATATCAAAAACCTAAATATCGAACAGATTCTAGTCTGACATTCAGTTGCACTATAAATTTATCTCCCGCTTAAGTAAAGAAAAAAAAAGTTTGACGTACTCTACCTCCTGTGCAGAAACTTCGTTTCTGGAACTTCATACAATATAATTGCACAAAGTAATAAATTAAAAATACCTAAGATAAACACCAATTTAGCACTGATGAAATGTTAACTACCATGTAGTCCTACGACGGTTAGCATGAACTAGGGCCCACAACTCCTCGTCGCCCCCTGGTGACCTGTGACATTAACAGTCCGTTTTCAAACTGTTAGTAGTACGGAGGTATCACCTGACTTATCATACACCATGGGCTGGCCCTTATCCATCTATTCTAACCTCCTTTGTATGGACAAATCAGCGCCAATGCCGACAGCAATAAATACATTGAAAAAAAAACAATAAAAAATAAAGAAAGAAAGAAAATGAGAAAAAAAAATATATACAAAGTTCAAATGTAACCCTACGAAAAATATGCTACGGAAGGAAGAAGATTTTAAATATTTTGCTTTAACTTTCTGGTTTCAGTTACATAGCTAACACAGGCTTGATGGCATTGCTTTAAATCTGTCTGACAGCCGATTTCGCTGCTACTTTTTTCTTCAATATTTATGTGTGTGTGTGTCTCTCTCTCTCTCTTTCTTTCTTTTTTTTAATTATAAACACGTGCGCTAGACATGAGATGCATTCACTGAATTAATTTCATGTGTCACGTGTTATGCCAGCTGAGCAACAAATGTGGTGTGTTGTTGCGAGTTCGTCTTATGTGGTCATCAGCTATAGGTCTATCCAGGCCTATCAGTTGATAACCTCAGTGACGTAAGTCGAACTGACAGCGTGAACTATTCATGTTATTAACTGCTGATGCAACAGGAGGATAATGTAATACAGTATATCGCAACGTAGACACGACACGGATTTTACGATTCAGCTTCTATTACGGAACATGGCATCACTAAATCTACCGGGCTTAGGGATGGGCACATCGGTGAGAACCATCGATGTTAAACATCGGTGGTTACTCATATTCAAAACATCGATGGATCGATAATATCGGTCGAAATTTTCGATGTATCGGTGAAAAAACATCGAATTTTCGATGTTTTGGCGTTGTTTAAAAAGTAACATCGAATTCGCGATGTGTTGGCGTTGTTTAAGAAGTAACATCGAATTCTCGATGTTTTGGCGTTGTTTAAGAAGTAACATCGAATTCTCGATGTTTTGCTAAACTTGTGTAACTCGATGGTGTATTCAGTAGGCATGAGATTCTCCGCATATTTATCGAATGCCACCTATTCTTATTTGTTTCTGAAGAGAAAACATTAGTGGGGTGGTGAGGGAAGAAGTTTTTGTCGGGGGTCAGAATTCTGTCTCAAAACTTTTGAAAAGGGAAATTTAATGAAGATTTTTCTTATAATCGTGTGTTATTATTATTATTTTTTTTTTCAGCGGTGTCCCTTTTGTTCAGTATTGCGAAATGTCATTTTATTACGTAAATATTTGTATTTCAGCTTGAAAATGGCGAAAAATTGCTGAAAACGGTGGGAAAATTTCTTTCCTAATCGTTATTTATTATTTTTTTTTTTTGTAGTACTCTCGTTGGTACTTTAATTTTCTGTTCTACACGTTATTTACATGGGGGAGTATGTATTATACTTATGCATGATGCTCAAAAGAACTATGATGTTCAACTTGCATTATCTCAAGTGCAAGTTTGCGATTTCACTGCTGTAAAATGTTCACGAATAATTTCCATACAGCACTTCCCGTCTTCAAATGGAATCTGGGGGGGGGGAATCCAAGGAAAAGAGATCCACGGAAAAAAAAACCCCAGGGAAATAAAATCCAACTCCAACGAAACAGTTATCCATTTACATGATTGACACAGGGCCGGATTAAGGGGGGGGAAGGGTCTATAGCCTAGGTGTCCCACCATGACCTACGGGTTCAGAATGCAAGAATGCATGTCTGGACAAGTAATAAAAAGAGAAAGAGGTTTATAAAGTAGTTTTGCTTTTGTCTCGTATGATTTCAACTTGGTGAGAAACAGAGGCGGGAACACGAACAGATTTCAAGGCAGTGACTCACCAAGGGTAAAAGTTTCATGGCTTCACATGGCATAATTAAACATGTGCTAAGAAAAGCATACAATGCAAAATCATTAGGAAATCAAGGACAAAATCCAGTAATTCTCTTATGAGAACGACGAAAAATACAGCGACTTATAGTAATTCTCTGCAGATAATTTATTAGTTTGAAGAATAAATTACGTAGTAATTATTACAGCACATTGCTACGGATTCGTGTTTTAACGAACTTTATAAGGTTCCCCGTGATAAGTTCTGTGTAAGCCCACCCAAATATCTTAGCCTAGGGGCCCACTAACGCCTTAATCTGGCCCTGGATTGACATATTTCATTCCTGTTCTTAGAATATTATTTACTAAAAATATTCTTTGCTGCATTTCCTCGTACACGTCGCGTTTATTTTAATGTTTTTTTTTCATTACTAAGGTACACTTCAATATGGTTTTATCGGTGCCTACTTCTCAGAGCCTATGCTTACATCTGAGAATTCGTAATTTGCAAGGCTTACTTAATTTTTAGTGCAAAATAAAAGCTAAAAAAAAAAATCCAGGGAAAAGAACAACACAGAGCCAGGGATAAAATTAAATGAAATTTTTATACGACCCTCTAAGCTTCCTACTGGAAGTGACGCAACGAAATCAGAAAATAAATGTTTATATGACCCCTTAAACTTCCTACATGGAAGTGACACAAAAGAAATCAGACATGCAATTTTTGTACGACCCCTAAATTTCCTACAAGGTCACCCAACATGGAAGTGGACACAAGAAAATAAAATATGCAATTTTGTACAGCCTTCCTACAAGGTCAACCCAACGTGGAAGTGGACACAAGAAAAACAAAAATGCATGCAATTTTCATACGGCCCCCTAGTTGCCCGAACTTCCATGGAATCAAATTATGATGCCCTCATAATTTTTGAGAAATGAGAATTTTTTTTTTTTTTTTGTAGGTCATACCACTTTCCCACTCTCGTTATTTGTAATATAAGGGTAGTCAAAGTATGGTTATAAAAAATTATGAACTTCATGTAAAGTTATACTATAAAAATGTAATTAGATATACGAATTAATATGAACTGGAAAAGAGCCAGTAATTTTTTATATGACTCCATAAGTTCCCTACTGATTAGCCAACATGAAAGTAGCCGTTGGATTTTATTTCCTTGGCTTTTCTTTCCTTTGGCTTTTTTCCCCTGGATTATTTTTCCATGGATATTTTTTTCCTTGGATATTTTTTCCGGTAACCCTTCAAATGAAACACCCTATTTAAACTACACCAGTTTTTTTGTCAGATTAAAAACTATAATTAGCTACTTCTGTTTAATGCCCACGCACAAGAACACACCACGGATACTTAAAAAAAGCTTTTGTTTTTCTGTATCTTAATTTTAAATCCCCTGGATTACCTATAGAAGAGATAGAAATGGATGGGAGATTATTACTCCTCGTTATAGCGTCTTCTAGACGCTATACCCTCGTTGCACAACTCGATGCATCGGGGATGACACACTGACAAAAGACAATCCACCGATATTTTCAACGTACCTCTGTACTCTGAAGCTGCACAAGGTGAAGGACTGACCGAAGTTATTCACGGTTCACCGATGTATCGCTTTCGGTAACATCGAGGTTTTGCTGACGTGTGGGTGTACCCACGCACTCCACCGGCACCGATGTTTTTCAAGACATCGAGGTTCAAACATCGAGGTTTCTCCGATGTATCAATCAGCGAACATCGAGGGAAAAACCTCGATTATCGGTGGCTTAACATCGATGTTACTAAACATCGATCGTTTTTGCCCATCCCTAACCGGGCTGTGTGTTGTGGTGGTGGTACGTGAGCGCATGATCATCCTGATTGTGGGTGGTTGTTGTATTAGTGTGATTTAATCACACTAATTATGATTCATGGAATCGTGTTTCATTTGATTCACATTTTAATTGACTTTTTCATAATTGTGAAATACATATACCGCTATTTGTGGACCATCGTTCGTCGTATTATAAGTCCCTTAGACTTTTGTGTTGTTGAATCACAATATTCATCGTGTAAATTTAGGAAAGTGCCTTTTCATTTAGGTGTAATTGTTGGCGAAGATCTTATATCATCCGACGATCTTATATTATCCGACGTATCAAACTTAATTTTGTGGTGTTTGTGCTTTGGTATTCGTCATATTAGCATTTATGACATAAGTGGTAGGTTTACATTTTGTTTGCTAGATGTTTCATAACTTCTTAAAGTAATTTCCAGTAGATTTTTCCGTGAAAGTAACAGTAAGTGGTTTAAAAGCGCATGAAACGGAGCGATTCTGAAAATAATATCGATGGTGAAACAGAAGATCCTGACCTCATAAGTACTTTCAATTCCCCTCCCCTTGCAGAAAAAGATATCTGCATAAATATTTGCTTAGTCTCATAGGCTCACATCAGACCATACATGCTTAATAAATTTTTTATCTCATTGCAACTATGTGTCACCACATAACTCCAAATTTGGTATCCTAATTTTGGACACTAATCAAGATAGCAATAATACTGTCTGTTACAGTAATAATACATAATATCACACCCTTCTAAAAAAGGTATGGCAGATTTATTCAATCTTTGCTGTTGTGTGGAATCTGTGTTCAGCTTTAGAATGTTTAGCAGACATTTTCTTCATTTGTAGTCTGAGGAGGACATCTCCCACAGAACATCATAAACTAATGTTCTGTGGGAGATGTGGAAGAAATGTTTAGGGTACACTGAGACTTCTGTAGGTGAAAAGTAGATTTTATAGGTAGTAAAATTTTTTCCCTGATTATAACTTGAAAATTGGTGCTGAAGTTGCAACATTGAGTTTTTGCTTTAAGAGAAATTTTCTGCCACCCTTTAGTTGTGGTTTATAGGTCATACATAGCCGCCTCGGTAGCTTCTTGGTCTGAACGTTGGCTTCTGATCATTTGTCTGAGATGGGTCCGGGTTTGAATCCCGATGAGACATGGATGTTTTTCTTACAGCATTGGCTCTTTCCCTTCCCTGGAACCAGTGCCCCTAAATTGGACTAATTATTTGCCAACTGCTTATTGCCCACTGAGTTGCTCGGGGTGGTCGTTGAACCCCAGTCTAAAATTAAAAAAAGGCATGCATATAAATTTAGGGGTAAACCTTCCAAATGTGGCCCGGAAATAGTTATCTGAAGCGACGATAGATGGCCACACGTTATCGCTACATCATGAAGCGCTGCGTTACGTTGTGAAAGTGACAAAGGAAGTTAATAATATTTATTGAAGGTGGCCCTTAAAAGGACCTTTATGAATGTACATTGTGGCATATGTGTGAAATATTTATTATGACAGAATAATAAGTTTTCCTCATCAATATGAAACTGTCTACCTAACAGAATAAAAGCAAGAAAAGTTTTATCTGCCAAGGAAGATCTGCCTGATCGCATGAATCAGGACTTCAAAGCAATGTTCTGAGGAAAGACAGCAATTCCGTCGGAATAAATATTCCATAATATGGTCTGCCAAGTACCTTTTGTGGTTGCCCTGTGTTAATTTATGTTCAAGGGGATGCCAATTGCTCTTGACTCCTTGCTTGTGTATGCGCCCCTGTGATGGGATCAATGAAGTTGAGGGAGTGGTTGACAGTTAACTGAGCGTAGCCACAGCTTCGCATATTCCAATATGCAGCCCCCTTGTCTGTCATAATGGTTATTCCTGGCTCCATGTGTTTTAGGATGAGGGGCAGCAATGTATCTGCAGATCTGTTGTTATCAGGACAGATCTCCACCCTGAACCGCTTGGTATCTCTTTCAAAGATATCAAAAATCCAGGTGCCCTTGATCTTTTAGAGGTGGATAAGAAACCCTGTTCTTTACACCATGAAATAGAGGTTTCCTCATCCTTCCCAACTTCATTAAAGAACCTTTTCCAGTTCCACATATCACAGGAGCAGAGATAAAAAAAAAAAAAAAACTTATGTAACACAGGAGCAGAGACAGAAAACTAAGTTACATAAGTTGCAGAAGAGAAGTGAAGTGCTACTGTGGCGCCATCTATTATTGCTTTCGGTATTAGTGGGCCACATGTGGAAGGTTAGCCAAGTTAGGTAGGTCTGTGTTGGGCATTATAGTTATCTGTATTTTTTTTTTTTTGGCAGAAGGTTGACATGAAGCATAAGTTTGGCTCTTTTTGTGAAATATGTCAAACACTTGTTTTCAGCTCTTAATTGGACCTCAAGTTGCTTTAAGGTATGCAAGACAGCTGCAATGGTTTTGACTTAAATCATTATTTTTTCTCTTTTTCCAAATTTAGTTCTGTACAGTAGTACATATAAAATCCTAATCACAATATACACTTATGGTTAAATGGTAGTCACACAGAGAGCCTGTTTCTTTGAGTCCATTATAAAGCAGTTATATTTATTCTGTGCTTATGGATTTCATACTTCCTAGGCATTAACTAACCCTGTATCCTTGGTGAATGATTTCCTGTCCTGAGGTGCTCATATACACACAAAGAACACTGCATATGTTTTACATCTGATTATGTAATACAAAAGAACAGAGATTTGCAGATGTGAAGTGTTGGTCATGTGTGACATGATTTTTCTTGAGAACTATATAAAATGTATCTAATAAGTGTCCAGTGGTAATTATTTCTTGTACTGCATGAAGTAGATATTTGAGATGCAGTGCCAATCATCACAAACAATATGATTTCCTTTGTCTGAACATTATCCCACTTTGGTGGCATAGTGGAAAGTGTGCTTGCCTGTTTTAATTGTTGAATCCCTGCCTCAACCAATATACTTTTCTTTTTATTGTTATATTCATGAAACATGCTTTCACATTTGGACATCAGGTTCATTCCGTGTCAAATCAACACAATTTTAATATGAATTTTAACTCACCATATCAGATTTTGATGAAACTTGGCACAGAGGTAGCCTACATATAGATGAAGAACAATACCCAATTTTATTAAAGTACGTCGACCCATTTTGAAAATACGGCGATGTAAAGTTGTCAAAAATCACCAAAAAACACCCCACTGCCATAATTTCAAATTGCTGTAGCAACTCTCCTAATTAAGCTAAAATGATGGGAGAGGTGTCATTTTGCAGCATTTTCCAAGACTTTCGCTTTCCTTTGATATACAACACAATATGGGTTTGAGATAAAAATTGTATTTCAAATTTAAATTTAAATTTTTAATTTATCAAAAAGTGCATCTTTAAATTATTAAAAAAATTATATACAACACTTCACATTATTGTTAACTAATTCCCTAAGTATGAAAGTGGGACTGTCATGGGTTCACACTTTTATAAAATTTCAAAAATACATATTTCACTAAACAAAATGACATTTTTGTAAAATTTATAGATTTAAGCGGAAATATACATAACTTACCCGTAAATAAATCTTCACTTTTCAATAAATTTATTTGTACTATATTTAAAATGTAACTAGTGACTATGACAGAGTGATTATTCTATTAGAACTGCTAAAAATAAAAGTTTTTTATGAATAGAATTGTAATCTGATAGCCATAATTATTAAAAGTTTTGAGTATATATAAAAAGTATAAATTGGGATAAAAAAATCTAATTGTTTATTTCAACTATCATAAATAGCAAATTGCAATTTTATTGGATCTGTCTATGCCAGTTCAGGGTCAAGCCACATGTCTGGAACTGCCTGAATCTGGAGCTGTTATGACTCAACTGGTTTAAACCACTTTAAACCACAGGCAGACTGCTCACTGATCAGTCTTCATACTGATTTAGTGTTGTTGGTAATTAATGTGGTGGTATAAGTTTCTTTTTTAAATGTTAATATTTTGTGAGGTGTTGGTATTAGTGAAAAAAAATATTTTCAAAGTTGTTACTCGTTATTTCAGTATATTTTCTTAGTGTTCTCTTCAGAAACATTTCTAAATTTTAACTGAGATCTGTGTGATATTATACAATGGAGAAAGAAAGATATCGGACACTACAATGTTGCAATCCTTTAAAAAAAGTCATTCTGTGAAAAACATAAAGAGACTAAGAAATGTGCCTGAATGGATGTCTGATATGTTTCCTGATATGATACCAAAGTTATCAAAAATTTGTGATAATTGTAGGAAGCAGATTGGTTCATTGAAAAATATGCAAGAAAATAATTATTGCAGTTCAGATGATGATGATGATGAAACAAGCTATGATCCTCCACCTTCAGCTGTTCTGGAGACACTAAATACATCTCTTCAGGAATTAGGAAAGTCCCCTGTACGTAGTACAAATTTTCAGATAAAGCAGTATTCAACCAAAAATTTAAAAAACATTGGGTTAGCACTTAAAAAACAACTATTTGCTAATGCAGAGGATTCCTCAGAAAATTTATGCAAGTCACTGGAACAATCTGTCATAGGTAATCTGAAAACTAGCTTTTTTAAGTAGTAGGAAAAAGAAAGTAATGCTCATAAATGAGTGGTAGGCAATGCACGTAACTAACAAACAAATTAAGAAGTAGGTAGTGTAAAACACGCTAAGTTACGTAGTCACTAGTTAGTGTAGAACACGCTAAGTTACGTAGTCACTAGTTAGTGTAGAACACGCTAAGTTACGTTTTTATACGTAACTTAGCATGCTCTACACTACCTACTTCTTAATTTGAAAGTAATGCTACTTACTAACTTGTTTGCCTGAATCTTGGAGTATAAGAAAGATAATGTGTGAATTCAATGCTCCTAACTACATGGTATGCCAGGCAAAATGGCTTTTGAAGAAAAGAGGTATATTAGAAAGTCCTGACCAAAAACCGGGAAAGAATCTGTCACAAGAAGTTGTGCAAACAGTACATTCTTTTTATGAAAATGATGAAATAAGTAGAGTAATGCCAGGGAAGAGAGACTGTGTAACTGTGAAGGGAGAGAATGGAGATAAAACAGTAATATCTAAAAGACTTATTTTGTGCAATTTAAAAGAAGCATATAAAATTTTCAAAGATAAATTTCAAGAAATGAAGATAGGGTTTTCTAAATTTGCAGAACTGTGCCCAAAACACTGCATTTTAGCAGGACATAGTGGAACACACTCAGTATGTGTTTGCACTACACATCAAAATGTCAAACTTATGATAGAAAATGTTAAGCTCGGTGTGTTAACCAATGGAGAATTGGCCTCTTATAAACACTGGCAAAAATGCTGTGCAACCCAGCATCAATTCACTGCATTATGGGGAACTGTAGTTCTTGCCCAGGAAGTGACCGAATAAAAAGTACACTACAAAATGCATTTGATGATAATATGGTTGAAAATATCACTTTTCGACTGTGGGTTTCAGTAGACAGATGTAACTTAGAAACAATGCAGAAGACCTCATTAGAGTTTATTGAATTATTTTCTGAAAAATTGACCACATTGATACTCCATGATTTTCTAGCTAAGCAGCAAAGCTCTTTTATAAATGAAGTCAAGGAAAACTTAAATGAGGGTGAATATGTTGTTACATGTGCATAGATGCCAACCTCTAAAAGTAGTTTTCAGTAACCAGCATGTTCATTTTTCAGTAATTTTCAGTAACCATTTTTTTTTCAGTAATTTTCAGTAACCATTTTTTTTTTCAGTAATTTTCAGTAATCCAGTCTACAGTGGCAAATTCGGGTATTTAACACTGCAACAAATTTTAATCTGTCAGAACTATTAACAAAATAATAATAATAATAATAATACACAATAAAAAATAATTTGCTAGTGGGAAAATTTAAAATACTGTCTACCAGAAAAATATAATAAATTACCTACAGACATGAAGAAAAATTATTCCTTGAAATGTTGGCCAAATTATTATGATAAACTGGCTGTAGTTGCCATTTTGGCATTCCTTAGTTCAATTTGCGAAAACTTCTTCTGATAGCATAGTTCACTGTGTGCAATGCTGTTTATTTTTTCTACTAATAAAGAAGACAGCACATGAGTGCTTAAATTAGGTCTGAATTCATTCATGTTTTTTTTTTTTTCACAATACTGAAAATTCTTTCTGTACTTGCATTGCTATGAGGGACTATTAAAATCATTTTCATAATTTTGCTTAATGATTCATACTTCAACTGGCCACTTTCATTTTTCATTAAAGAAATTCTGTGCCACACTTCATCCATTCTCTCAGAAGTAACTGCACAGTTAAAATTTTCAAACTGGTAGTGAGCAAATTCAGATTCCACCTTGTCAGATTCTTCTGGTTTCAAAACTGGAAACAGGGAACACATGTATTGGACTGATGCAAAAGAAACACTTTGCCTTAATGCTACATCTGCAATTTCAGCATGACTCAGAAATTCATCATTAAGTGGAAATTTTCTTAAAATGTAATTGCAGCCTTCCTTGTAAAATTCCCTTACCTCAGAATAAAAAGTTGCCACTGTGTCTTCACTCAGATCTACAGTTGTGCCTATATAAGATCTCGCTTTTGACCCAATTACGAGATCACAGTTTTCTTTTTGATTTCTCCTTCTTTCAAAATTTCCATCTGCAAAAGATGTTGCTGTCACATCAAATGCCGATGGCTTGATAAATCATACAAGCAATTCAGATAACAGACTATGAAGTTTTCTTTTTAATACATGCACAAGCGGAGCTTCCTGCTGCAAGAACACGTTAACAGATGTAAACAAAGGAAGAGTAGCAGATAAAAAAAGACGAAGTTTAGACGAAGGATTTCCAATCATACTTGCAAGGTTCTTATACCGTGAATTAGCTTCTTCATTGTCACTGAAATAATGTTCTAGAGCCTCCCACTGTTCTAAAATTCTGTCAATGGATTCCAAAAGTGATAACCAGCGAGTATTGACATGCTTTAGAATTTTGTGTGGTGTAGTACCACAAACAGCTTGACTCAGTTTTAGATTGTGTTTCCTCTTTGAACTTTTCTCCAAAAAAAGTACAACTGTATCAGAAACTGCTCAACATTAAATCCTTTCAGTTGAGTAGCAGATTTCTGTGCAGCTAAATTTACTAAATGGCATGAACATCGCTGCACTGTGATTGCAGGCTGAGCCTTCTTTATGTGAGAAACAACACCTTTTACTTGACTTATCATAGTGTTAGCATTGCCACAGGAAAATGACACACAGTTGCTCCATGAGATATTTTTTTTAACAAACTCATTGTTCAAAACGTTGAATATTCCTTCACCTGTATTATTACTTGATTCAACCAATGATAACAAAACAGTTGAATTTTTCCCTATTTTTTTGTCAAAATATGTTATTGTAATGGGATACAGTTTATTTGCTTGAGCATCATTACTTCCGTCCGTAGATAGAGAAAAAGGATTTTTTTTTTTACTTCAGATACGATGTTACTTGTAGAAACACTGGCCATGTGCTGAATTAGTGCAGTAGCCTTGGTTCTTCCACACGAATATTTTTTTGCGATCGCTGAATTGGTAAACATGGCTTGAAATAATGGTTTTTCAAGCCTTCAGTTTTCGAAAATTTATCCAACATTTTCAAGCTGAAATACAAATATTTATGGAATAAAATGATATCCAACAACACTGGGTAGAGGAAACATCGCGAGAAAAAAAAAAAAATTACGATTACCAGAGAAATCTTACCTCCGTCTACTTTCCGTTTTCGAAGGATGAAATTCCGTCCTCCGACGGAGAAAACGACCCCCCCACCCCCACCCGCCGCCACCAATCCTCCCAAAATTTAAGTTCAGTTATGCATCGATTTCGTACATGGTCCAAATGATAACAAAAAAATGCGAAATTCATCATATCAGCGTGAGAATCTAGTCGCCGAATATTACGGGGAAATTTTCGGGCGGCTTATCTTCCGTTTTCGGAAATCGTTGCCTACAATTTCAAGCTGAAATTGTGCAATGAAATTATATTTAACAATACTCAACAGAAGCAACATCGCGCGAGAGAAAAAAATACGATTACGGGAAAAATATTACGGGGAAATTTTCAGGCGGCTTAACTTCCGTTTTCAGAAATCGTTGCCTACAATTTCAAGCTGAAATTGTGCAATGAAATTATATTTAACAATACTGAACAGAAGCAACATCGCGAGAGAGAAAAAAATACGATTACGGGAAAAATCTGCACTTCGTTTAACTTCCGTTTCCGAACGTTTAAAAAGACAAAACAACGTCCCCAGACGGAATACGATCCTCTCCCCCCAACTAATATTCCGAAAATTTCTTCACTTTTGCATCGATCTCGAAAATGACAAAAAAAAAAAAAACCGGAGGGGAATCCGCGGAAGAATCTCACGTACGAATTAACCGCTGAATCGATTTCAAATGTTGTAAGATAACGCTAAAATATCGATGACCGGTAAATTTTATCTTTTGGCGCAAAATTGGCGCAGATTTCGTCGAAATGGCGATTTTTTAGCAGAATGGCGCAAGAACAACATTTTGGCGCAGGTCTGGCAGCCCTGATTATGTAGCATTTAACTTTTTTCCCCCAGAAAAACTTGAAGAACAAACACATTTTTAAGTTGATGAAAATTTGCCTTCTGTCTCAGAAAATTAAATGAAATGGCGATTTTCCGTAATTTCAGCGGTGTTTCTGTACTTCCGTAACGGCAACCAAAAATCCGTACTAGTTGGCATCTATGCATGTGACTTCTCTGAGAATTACACTTTTGTGATCCAAGATGAGGCCCAGAGTTATTATTGGTCAAGTGATCATGCAACAGTGCACCCCTTTGTAGTGTATTACAAAGGAGAGAAGAAAACAGAGCATGTGAGCTATGTCATAATTTCTAACTGTCTAGAGCATAACACACCATAGCACTATTAAGAACTATTCAAAAGTGCATTGCAGGGGCTTTTATAGCACAATAAAGCTTTATAAACCAAATATTCCAATCAGGCTAATTGTTAAAACCAATAAAACTCTCTTGTGTGACCAGACATGAGATTTTTCTGCCTTTTGGTGGAATTCCGCTCTTTTTGACATTGTTTTGGCTGTTTTTGATATTGTTACAAAACTGAAGTTTTTCTGGGGGGGGGGGGGCTGTAAACATAGGTGAACTGTGCGTGCAAGTCCGGATGAACTATTTTTTGTTCCATATTGCATGTCGCTGTCATGGGTGTGAAGCGTGTGAAGCATGCTTTCCCCATCTTCTACGTGGCAAAGTGATGTCTTGGCTGTGGGTCACGTGAGGGACGCCACAGCGAGCGAGCATCGTTTCAGCCAACCACGATGTGCAAGATTGCTTACGCTTCTCATGCCCGACTGAACCCTCCCAGTTTGTGTTGTAAACTTGTGGGTTTCCCCGCCACAATTCAGATCCTCCATCCCCCATTCGTCGTTGACTGCACGCTTTGCTCCTGTTCTGATTTAAATGGTCTTCATATTTCGTTAAAGGGGAAATAACGGAGCAGTATCCCAAGCACCATATTGAAAGAATCAATCTGGATTCCTTATCAGATGTGCTTTCTTCTCCCGAGGCCTTCTCTTTGTATTGTTGACAACATTTGTGCGATGTAGGCACGATGAAACCACATGGCCTTTTTTTTTATTTTTCCGACCCCTCCGTGGGGAACATATTGAGAAAGGAGGTAAGTGTTCCTGTTTTTATTGCTTTTAAGGTATGTTTAGTGTTTACTGCTGTTGTATTCAGTCTTGAATATTTCACATTCACAACACATCTCTGAGAAATGGCTGCTATTTTGAGAGCGAATGAAGAAAGTAAGGCATGTTTGATTGATGCAAGTGAAAAAAATAAATTTCGTTTTGAATGGCTTACCAAATTCGTGGTCGTCAAAGATTTTAATTCAGAAATGAAAATAAATGCTGGTGATGTCATTCAAAAAGTTGATGTGAGTGGTAAGGCATTGTGCAGTTTGTGCTTTGACCTAATATGTTATGGAAGTAAAGGGTTTTCTGCAATATCCAACCATTTGAAAAGTAAGAAACATGTGGAGAAAGAAAAAATTTAAGAAAAAAACATTGTATCAGGCTATAAGCAGTTTACTGAGTATTTTTTTAATTTAGAGAAACCAACAGCTACAGGAATGTCTTCTAAAGCAGTGCAGTTACCATTAAAAGGGCCACTGTGTGACAGAATTTCAAATTCTTAGGCTCTTGTTTTAGGAGTCTTGGCTGAACATAACCTACCATTCACCACCACTGTGATGACTGATGTTGGCAAGGCTTTGGCTGCAGACAGTTAGGCATTATCACATCTTTCTATGGATCGCACAAGTGCATCTTACAAAATGAGGTTTGGTGTGGCAAAAACATTTTTTGATCAGACAGCAAATTTTCTAAAAACTGTGCCCTTCTCCCTAAATATTGATGAAGCCACTAGTAACAATTACAAGCGTGTTGTGAGCATATTGGTTAGTTATTTTTCTTCTGCTCTAAACAGAGTTGTAGTTGAACATCCTACATCTCTGAATGTCATAAAAGTAGATGCTAAAACATTGTATCAGGCTATAAGCAATTTTTATGAAGAAAATAATTTACCTTGGGAAAATCTTATTTCAGTTCTAATGGACACTTTCAATGTCATGAGAGATTCTAAAACTGGATTGGAAATTCGAATTCATAAGGGAAAGGCACCTCACTTGTTTGACATTGATGGAGATTTATGCCACCATATCCACAATGCATGCAAAAAACTTTGCAAACTATTTTAAGGCTACATTGAACAATACTTAGCTGATATTTTTAATGATTTTAAATGGTCTGCTGATCAGCGTGAAGCACTTGTTGAAATTTGTGAGATACTTGGAATCAAATTTACTGAAGTAAACAGTGTGGTGCAGCACAGGTGGCTGCCGTGTGTGATGCAGCATTAAGCAATTTCCGTATCCATGATGCATGTACTGTTTTATATTATGGATTTGTGTCACCTGATAAAAAGAAACTACCCCAATGTCATAACAAAAATTTGTTAAGGAAGACATGTCAGTGAAGAAGGGAAACTAAAGTTTAAGGGGATCTGGCAGAATTAAAAAAAAAAAAAAATCTGACAGAAGATGGAAAAAGAGAAAATGTAGGGTTGCTACCAAGTTGAAAAAAACAAACAAACATTACTTATCATTAATTTTTATATTGCAGTGCTTCCTCTTTTGAAGAAATATATATGTTTATTTCAGACAAAAGAACCACTCATACATAAACTGTTTGATGAGCAGAAGCAATTGTTTTTGGATTTTTTGAAACAGGAGTTGTTAAAAGGCAAATCAGTCAAAGTTTTGCTTAGTATCGATGTTAGTTTGGAGTCTAATAGGTTACAAAACAAGTATATGTTTCTTGGATCTGGAACTAATCTGATCATTTCAAAAAGCTGTGAAAGTGACATTGTGGTCAAATTTTTTTGGACAAAGCTGCTGAAGCCTATGTTCGGTTTGCAAAACATTTGCAAAAAATGTTGCCATTGGCAAGTGAGTTGTTAATGTGCATTTCAGCTATTGACCCAACTACTAGGGGACATAATTTAACTTTGAAAAGATTAAAGAGACTTCCAGAGTTGGTCACAAATGTTTTGCCTGTACTTGAACGAGAAAGTTATGTTCTGGAAATTCATCAGTACCAGGTAAATGAACAGCTTCCATCTCCTCTTGATGATGCTGGAAACTTTCATAGAATTGATGAATGGTGGGCAAAATTATTCATCTTACCCAAGTACACCACTTTGTCAAAAATGGTGAAAGCCTTATATTGTCTTGTTTCCATGCCCCCCAAGATGAAAGTTCATTCAGTATGATGGATAAAATGTCTGGAAGAATGAACATTCATACCTATTCGGCAATTCAAACTGTTAAGTATAAACTTAAAGCACATGATAAGTCTGCTATTCAGTATTTTAGCAAAAAAGATCATTTGGGAGAAGCAGTTGATGCTAGAGAACAGCAAGAAAAACTTGAGAACAGCAAGAAAAAGTTATAATGAAGGAAATAAGAAACAAATCTTGAACAAAAAGAGGAAGCTAGCCATTGAGGTTGTTCATTTGCAAAGTCAGCATAAATCCAGTGGAATTGTGCAACTTGCAGAGAAAAAGGCAAAACTAGCTCCCAAAAGGAAACTGAAAGTAATGTGCGAGCAAATGCAAAACAAAAAAGCTAAGTTTTTGTGTGCTGTCTTCTTCCATACTTTAATCCCCTCTATATATTAATGTATTTACCACACTTTACAAATTGTAATCGGAATCATTTTATAATTCAGTAATTTGGACTACTTGTCACTCTACCGTAGTTCGCTGACAATATAAACAAACTGTTTATATTCTAACAAGCTTCTCATAGCAGTGCTGCTTTGCCAGTTAAAAATCTTGTGATTTTGATAACGAGGAACAGTACACCAATTATATAGGAAATAGTAATACTATACTAGTAATCCGATTTATTGGCATAGGAAAAAGGCACATAAGCGTTTCCAAGCTTTCACACATCAACCAGATGGCTTTTTCAAGGAAGCTATTCAGTTTGTAGTTTCTGTCTAACTTCCTTGAAAAAGCCATCTGGTTGACGTGCGAAAGCTTGGAAATGCTTATGTGCCTTTTTCCTATGCCAATATATCGGACCACTAGTATATTGTATTACTATTTCCTCGTGATTTTGATTTTCTGCTCCATTCCTATGCCAACACATCACAGCTGAACTAATAGTTGATATACTTCCAACAAGCATTTACATTGCACTTTGCCAAATGCAAATTTGGTGTTGCACTGATTATTTAATTCCACTCTAAAAGTTATGACAGTCTGCTATAGAACACAAGATGTCACTCTGGCAGAAAAAGGAAAATTTTGTTGTTTTTGTATGCATAATTATTTTATATTTGCCTGTACATGATAATTATAACTGCATATTCTACGTCATATGCCTAATGATCCCCCCCCCCCACACACACTTTGCTAAAAATTTCTGCCGTTTTTTCCCTTGGCCAGTCTCATGTCTGTGTGTCTCATCTAAATTACCAAAATTGAAAAAATGTACAGGTCCACCTGCAGTAATAAAAAAAATAATAAAAGATTTGAAAATAAAGTTAGGTCTTACTAAACTGGAACATCCATTAATAAGCAAATCTAGACATAATATCTATGTACACCAGGGGTAGATCCAGAGAGAGAGCGCTGGGGCGCTCATTCTCCCCTCAGGACCGAGGAAAAGCTTCAATTTGTTAAATTTTAACAACAAATTGAGTAATTTTTTGTGAAAGAAAGTGTTTCTTAAAAGTATATTACTTTCCTTAATTAATTGGAAGAATTTATGGACATACTAAGAACACTTTTTCATTTTGAGAAAAAAAACAAACCAGAAAGGTCCCCGGTTATTCCCAACACTTACGCCGCCCCCGCTCACGAAAATCCTGGATCCGTCTTTAGAGTGTGGAACACATGGGAAAACCTTTACAAATTCAATGAAATTGGAAAGATCTTCCAATTCTTTTTTCTGCTCAGAACTGACATGGGTTCTTGGAAATATTAATTATTCAAAATTCAATAAAATACCTGCTCTTCTTATAATTATGTGAATTTCCTCCTTTTCAAAATATGCACTGTATTGTTCTGATAGATCAGCTATGTAGCCTGTTATCTTCTTAATATCACAACATAAGGGAGCTATGTCAGAGTTTTTCTGAGTGGAGCATAGATTTTTCGAACTCTTCGCTCAGTCTGATTTCCAATTTCAGAAATTTTTTCTCCATTTTAAAGCTGAAACCCAATCATTTATTGAACAAAATCATATTCTACTTTAATGCTCAATAGAAGAAATCACGAGAGAAAAAAATTACAGTTATGGGAGAAATTGTCACTCCGTCTAGCTTCCATTTTTGAATGTTTTGAAGGACATAATTCCATTTCCAGCCGGAAAACGCCTCCCTCCCCCCTTCCTCCAATTCTCTTTGCTCTCGAGAATGATGCAAATGATGACAAAGGCAAAATTCCCTGAATCTGCGGGAGAAACTCCTTCCTAAAGATTACAAGGAAATTTTTGCTCCGTCGAATTTACATTTTCGAAAGTTGTTGCCTACAGTTTCAAGCTGAAATACAAACATTTATGCAGTAGACAGCTATTTAGCAGCAATACTGGGCAGAGGCAACTTCGAAAGAAGAAGAAATAACGATTATGGGGAAATTCTTAAGTTTTGAAAAACGGAATGCTGTTCCCAGATGGAAAACGACCCCCCACACACACACACACATTAATCCCCTCCCCCAAATTCTCTTCAGTTTTGTATCGTTCCCAAATAATGATAAATGCAGAATTCCACGAAAGAATCTTGTGCCTGATTTGTATCTGCGATTTGCAAAATGAATTGTCCAGGCTGCTACATATGGAAGCCAATTCACGTGTCCATAAAATTGATTATATTTCCGATATGAACGATGTATTCGACCGCAGTTTTTGGAACTCAGTAAAGGATTCGTTTTTAATGCATGTAATTTTATGAAGGATATGTTTTAAAGCTCAAATTTTGTGAGTGGTTAAAAGATGGACCCAGGTTTTTTATATATATATTTTTTCCTTAAAAATTTCTAAGATGGGAGACTCCTTTCTAACAACTTCACTTAGGTGGGCAGGAATACTGCCATCCCACATGCTGCGCTGTTGACTTGAGGTGATTTTTCCAAGATGGACACCTAACATTCTCCCCAGAAATGTGTGGTTTAGCACAGCTTAGCACCTCTCACTCTCACAACATACTAGCGGGTAGGGGGAAAGGGTCTTTCAAAAAGCGCATGGAGGAACAATCTCCTACCTTCCCAAATAGTAGGGGCTGATGGATGTGTAGGAGAGGGGGAATGTAGACAAGAGGAGCTACTGGTGATCAGGCGAGCAAGTTTGAGATAAAAAAAAAAATTCTGCAAGGGATTAAAATTCAAGATTTAACAAAATATGTTCTATAAAAAAAAATTCTACAAGAAAATTGAAATCTAAGATAAAAAAAATATATTCCTTAAGGCATTGAAGTCTTAAGATTAAAAAGAAAATGTTCTGCAGGGGGTTGACTTCATTCTGTGACACATGTTGCAGTTTTAAACACTTTCTGCTCCTGGGGTTTGGGTGGTCTTTAAAATGCAATTGAATTGACAAGCTTCTTTGGGTTCAGGCGACAGTTGTGTTACTCTTTCATGAAGTGAATAGAATTAGCCAATAGCTTTAGCATTAGCATTCTTTGTTTGTCTGGATCGTCTCTTCTACACTGTTTAATGAATTGATGAATATAAATAAGTCAACTGAATGGAAGAAATAAAGTAATCACTATTTCAAATATTTGTAATGTTCGGTCATTTGTGTTTGATTTAAGTTTGATGGAAATGTATTTCTTTACTTTTTAAAATAAGTGTTTTGCTTACTCCAATGCTCTCAAGTTTTATTCTCAACTGTGTCGCACCCCAGCATGGGGAAGGTGACAGCTGAGGATATAAGTCATTTCAAAATAAACAACGCCTGGTCTAGATAGTTATGTGTCAGTTCGTCACAGACAAATTTGTTGCATTCCCCAATTTTAGTTATTTACAAATACCATGCTGAAAAGCACACGATTTAGGTGTTGTCTTTCCTTCCGTCTCTCTCGTGCAAGAACGGTACTGAAGCTTTGAAGTGTTGATCTGCTGATTTTTTTTCCTTTCTCATGGGCAGAAAGTACTGTATAATATTTCATACATCACTCCTTCCGTTCAGAGTAGCAGATTGTGCAGATAGTTTTTGCTTGTAGATTAAAAAAAACTGAAAATGTTATTTACAGCAATTAAAACACTCACTCAAGGCTTTACTCAGATTAATATACTTAATTCTATTTTAACTTGAACTTTCACTTATTTTTCCCATCTTCTGAGTTCTTTTGTTTTTACAGTCATTTCTGGCCTCTAGATTTTATCAAGGCCCGTTGTCAATATATAGGAATTGTATTAAAATTTTCGTTTACGCAGAAAGAATTCAAGTTTTATTGCCAGGTTCATCTTGCAGTTGTCAGTTATTAAATTAAAATATTTTCCTTATGTACTTTGTAAGTCTATTATTTTTTAATTAAGTTGTTGAAAATGCCATTTATAATTTTTTAAGGTTCATTAATGGAACTGCTTTTCTAGGTATTAAAACTTTCTTTAATTTGTTTCTTGTTTTTATGAGGCTCATAATCCAATATTTTAATATTTTTCCAGAAATGTCCATTTCACACTCATTGCTGCACATCCAATTGTAATGCATCTATTTTGACCTCATTGGAATTTGTAATGTTTTAATAATTATTTATTGTTTAACTAATTCTTCTTTAAAATATCTTATTCTATTGTTATCATGACTCGCACTTTGCGGGTTTGCAGCAAGTTTTCTGTTTCAGTTGTTGTGTATGCGGATACATTTTAGTTTTATACAACTCTGCTTCTATCTTTTCCCTCATCAGCTTTTCTCTTTGTCTTTTCACAGAAATTATATTTCTGCTTCTAACTGTCAGTGAAGAAATTCGTTCTGTGACTGAGAAACGTAGGCATGCATACAAGATTATTGGTGCCTATCCTTACGTCCATCCATTCGCAGAAACCATGTCTCTTCTTCTTATGATTAGATTGAAGAAATGCTTTTCACAATTAATTGGTAGAGGTAGGCATGCGGTTGATAAAGGCAGGCAAGATTATCGATGTCAGTTCTTCCACAATCCGCGTGTCAGTCCATTCACTAAAATGATTCCACTTCAAAATGTTGATTAAAATAATTAATTTTTTGCCCTAAAAGAAAGTATAAGCATACGATTTCAAAAATCTTGTTTCATCCATTTATTTCTTAATTTTTTTGTCAGTCCACCTGAATATCTGCAGAAATTCTTTCTCTGCTTCTGACCGCCAGATTGAAAAAAATTGTTTTGAGACTTACAGGTACAGGAATTTTTACACTCAGGTTTTCCTGTATTGTGCAGAGAAACAATTTCTTCAATCCAATTATTAGAAACAGAAATGTAATTTCTATGGACAGACATACAAACCTAGCAAAGGAGGGAGAGAGATTGATAATATCATACTTATGCTTGTCTCTAAGTCGCAATGAATTTTTTCCACTCGGCAGTCAGAAGCAAAGAGAAAATTCCTGTGGTTGGACAGACAGAGAAAGTGACTTATAGATGGATGGAGAAATTACTGAAATCTTATGCTCATGTTTTCCCCTATTATGTAGTGAAATAATTTTATCAATCCTGCATTTTTGAAGCAGATGTACAGGTTTTCAGAGGAACAGACAGAGAAAGTGACTGATGGATGGATGGAGAGATTACTGAAATCTTATGTTCTCGTTTTCCCCTATTATTCAGTGAAAGAATTTTATCAACCCTACATTTTTGAAGCAGATATACAGTTTTTTTCAGAGGGATAGACAGACAAACTGAGGAATAGATTGATGGAAAGTGAGATTTCTGAAATCTTATGCTCATTTTTCACTTTTAGGACAAAGAATGAATTCTTTTAACTAGTATTTGTAGCAAAAATATCTTTTGTGGTGACAGACAAACAGGTGGATGAGTGGAAGAACAGACATTGACATTCTTGCCCATCTCTATCAATCAACCATAAGAAGAATTTCTTCAATCTTATAAGAAAGGGAGATATGGTTTCTGAGGACAGACGTAATGGTAGACACCAGTAATCTTGTATATATGCCTGCATCTCTGTCATAGAATGAATTTCTTCAGTGGTTATTAGGAGCAAAAATATAATTTCTGCAGATAGACAAACAGAGAAGCTGATGTGGGAAAGAATGGAAAGGAATGATGTCTGAAGTTTTAGAGTTCTTTCTGTTCATGAGAAAGAAAAATCAGCAGATCAAGATATCAAAGCTTCAGTACCATTCTTACAGGACAGAGAGATGGAAGGAAAGACCACCAAAATTATACACTTTTCTGCGTGTGATTTGTAAGTAACTAAAATTGTGGAGTATGATGAATTGATGCGACACCAATCTAAATTACAAATGTACCCACCAGCAACTAGTGCGGGAGAATTATTGGGGTAGTATTGATATCACGTAATGCAACCTGCAATACACATTACACAGTCTCAAATGTTAAACAAACACAGTGCAAATGCCATTGAGGAATACCCACATAACTTGAGTTGGAAGTCCTCACTTGTCCTTTACTATGTTGTTGCTTGAGGAATGAGCCACCTTTTCATAAGATATTTGTTTCTTTCATTGGCATAATATCTATATGCTATATTATGTAGATCTGTTTTCCAATAAAACTTAAGCACCTAAGTACAGGAAAGCCCATGAATCAGGCCCCCATGATGCTGGAGGGGCCCCGAAAATAGTGATTTTTATTTTCAAAAAACACAGCGTGAAGGATAAATTTGCTGTTCTGGGTTTTGGGAGCATGATTCCACTTGAACTCCAAGTACTAAGTTACTAGCTTAAATGAAGGCTGATTAAAAATCATTTGAGAGTAATGTTACTTAAAACTACACAACTGAGCACAGAGATGGGTGTTATTTCTGGTCAATTTGCTTAGAATGTAACAATTGCCTTGACCTTTAATTTGGTATTTAATATGGCCACTCATCTTTCCCTTAAAATTTCTTTTTCCTCATTTAATCTAGTTTAAGAGGCAATTATAAGACTTGCTGTATGAGTAAAATGACATTGGTAAAGTTCATTTAATGAGACACGCTAATTGATTTCATCCATATTCGGACTGTCAGTGGAGTGGAATCTGATGAAATATGACAGCTGATCCCACACTGCCAGATAAATGTTAATTAAGGTAGTGCCATAAACTATCTGTATATAACACATTGAATACTAGCAAAGGTGGATGGTCTATCCGGAAACCTGGACATTTCCCGGTGGACCATTAGAGGGATGGCCCACTTTCTTGTATTCTTTTTGTCTGTATATTTTTTTGGGGCAAATGAATAATTATTTTGGTACCTATGAATAATAATCTTTTAACTTTGTTTGAGCTTGGTATCTGTCTAAAGAGTCATTTCCTTAAAATAAAATGTTTTTCATTCTATCTATATATTTAGCATTTGCTCTGAGTTGATGTAGCAAAATTCTGTGTGCTTATGTGAAAAAAGTTCTGCAGGACCAAGCACACTATTATAAGCAAAGACAGCTAACCACGGTTAAATGTAGGCCATTGGATTTGGAGCTCAGGGTCATGTCCTACCCCCATTTTGTAATCTTGAAGGATACACTAGCACCCATTGTGGTGGCCCATCATCACCACCTTGTTATCTGCAGACTTATAGAGGATAAAGGGATTATACAGCAGAAATATTCCAGAGTCCATGTCCCACCCACAGTAATCTTACAAGAAACAATGATTTACCAGAACTGGTTCATGTGCGTCAAAATAATGCGCAGGCATTAACGGAGATACCAATATCATTGCACAACAGGTGATCAAGGCCAACTAAATACAAAAATTAATTGTGTAGGGAAAATGTTATGTGGCATGTGCACGTTTTAAGAATGATTTTCATGGTAATTTAGTTGGAAATGGGGTTTTCAAGACACTCATAATTTTGTCAAAACCAAATTCTTCAACAGAAATAATTATCTGATACAACACCCCGTTTTGAACATGGTTTGATGCTGCATTGAATCCTGAGTGGATTTTTAAAATTCTTTCATCATTAAATTGTTAACATTTGTTCATGACTGAATTCGATTTACAATGCATTTTTCAACAGTTCTCTTCCATCCAGGATCTAGCAGATGTTTTTTTCATGACATAATTAAATGAGGTATTCCTTTGCAGATGTGTGTTTTTACAGTGGACTGTAAGACTAAAATTCCCAGCCGGGTTTGGTCATCCCAATCCACCCTTGAATGCTAGTACTGTGTTTTAGTTACCACCACTAAAAGTTCCAACTTTTCTTCCTTAATAAAGGCTTTCGAACACTTGTAACTTCCACTATTTCTTCCCATCAGGGAATGACAAGACACCTAAATGTTAAATTGTTTTTATTCGACTTTGCAGCTAATCTAGCTAGCCTGAAATAGTTTTGGAGTTATAGTGGCAACTAACCACACCACATACACACCACAGTGAAAATATTCAAATCATGTTTGGGGGAACCCAAAATATGTGTTTCTGCTGGATTCTAAAAGTTGGATTATTATTATTATTATTATAATTTTTTTTTTTTTTTTGTTACGATACTTTCTCATACATTGCTATGACTTTCAGAATGATTTTCATACGTTGGTATGAGAAAGCAAAAATTAGGGGTGGGGGTATGCTGCAACAAAACCTTTTATAATCTAAAGCAACTTATGGGAATTTACTAGGAAATTTTTTTCATTTATAGCAAATTTTCGGAGAAAACTCTTCTCCTTCTTCAGGCTCTCTTGTTGTTGTCACTTTTTGCTTGTCACTATCATGGTTACGGTTTACCTTGACGGTTACGGTTAACCTTGACGGTTTAGGTTATTTTTCAACAAATCTTGCCAGATGTTAGGCAGGGAAAATCCTTTGCAGTCATTGATGATGGAATTTTGATTTTTCTCAATCTCTATTCCTTCTTTCAGTTTTCTTTTTTGGAAATTGCTTTGGAAACTGATTACTTTAAGGGAATTCCAATCCATGCTGTGCCCAGTTTCTCTAACATGCCTATCTAATCCAGTCTTGTTGGAGCAATTTTTTATAGCTGCTTTATGCTCAGCTATACGAGTTTCTAGTCTGCGACCTGTTTCACCTATGTAAGATAGTCCACAACTACAATTTACTTCATAAACTACTCCTTGCATTTTTAAAATATCTTCTTCTCTTTGAACTATTTTAGGGAAAAAATTTTTAACTTTGTTCTCTAAACTTGGAGCTAGCCTAATATTGTATTTTTTACTAATTCTCTTTAAAGCCTCAAATAAACCTTTGTGATACAAAATTTTTCTAGTGAATTTTACTTCTTGCTTTTGTGGGTTCTTCGTACCATTAAAATTCAGAAGCTTCTCAATTTCTTCTTTAGGATAGTTATTTTCTGCAAGTATGACTTTAAGCTCTTCTTTATGGGCTTCTTTTTTATCTGCAGTAGAAACTATTTTATTAATTTTTCTAAACACTGACTTGCTACATTTTTCTTAATAGAAACTGGATGATACGAATTGAAATCCAGTAGTCTTCTAGTATTCATTGGTTTTTTATACCAACTAGTGAGGAATTTTTCATCTTCATAATAGATAGTAATATCTAAGAAGTTTATTCTTCTTTCTTTTTGAAGTTCAATAGTGAACTTAAGGGAATCATCTAATTCATTGAATGAGTCTAGAATTCTTTCTGGAACAATTTCTGAGCTATCTATTATAAATAAGATGTCATCCATGTATCTGCTATATAAGCAGAAGTATGTGGGTTGTACTAGTATCTTTTCTTCTAGTTTTCCCACATAATAGTTAGCTAAGAGTGGGAACAAAGTTAAAAATTTTTTCCCTAAAATAGTTTAAAGAGAAGAAGATATTTTAAAAATGCAAGGAGTAGTTTATGAAGTAAATTGTAGTTGTGGACTATCTTACATAGGTGAAACAGGTCGCAGACTAGAAACTCGTATAGCTGAGCATAAAGCAGCTATAAAAAATTGCTCCAACAAGACTGGATTAGATAGGCATGTTAGAGAAACTGGGCACAGCATGGATTGGAATTCCCTTAAAGTAATCAGTTTCCAAAGCAATTTCCAAAAAGGAAACTGAAAGAAGGAATAGAGATTGAGAAAAATCAAAATTCCATCATCAATGACTGCAAAGGATTTCCCTGCCTAACATCTGGCAAGATTTGTTGAAAAATAACCTAAACCGTCAAGGTTAACCGTAACCGTAAACATGATAGTGACAAGCAAAAAGTGACAACAACAAGAGAGCCTGAAGAAGGAGAAGAGTTTTCTCCGAAAATTTGCTATAAATGAAAAAATTTCCTAGTAAATTCCCATAAGTTGCTTTAGATTATTAATTCAATTAAACTAGGAAGCCATTTCTCAATATGAGCTTTATTCAAAGAAAAACCTTTTAGTTTTCAAGGATGGTGAACAAAGTTGGTAGGACCCCAAAACCAATCCTGTGCTCACGTCCCTGGTAACTAAATCTGCCACTGCGTAACTAGCAGATAAACTTCAGCTTTTGGGAATGATCAAGTCACAATGGTTCGGTTCATGTTTACATTGCAACAGTGATTGAAAGTAGTGCAGCAGCTGTAACATGCTACTTTTATAGTTGTGTGGCATATACCATGCTGCAAAATAAATTAACTTGTGGTGGAAAATTTTGCTACAAATTGTGCTACATAAAAAAATAAATAATAATAATCTTCAAATCACGTGACATTTCCAGATTTCCTGAAGCATAATTGGCTGGTATAGGATATTTAAGTGTGCCCTGTGTAGAATCTTGTACCTGAATTGAGAAAGCTAGCTAATTGGGAAGTCTTATTCAGCCTGTGCCGCCCCGGTGGCGCAGTGGTCTAAGCGATGGCCTCTGATCATTCGTCCGAACGGGGTCCGGGTTCGAATCCCGGTGAGGCATAGATGTTGTGTTTGTCTTACGGCACTGGCTCTCTCCCTTCCCTGGAACCAGTGACCCTAAATTAAGGACGGGCGACTGCTTATAGCCCATTGAGTTGCTCACGGTGGTCGTTAAACCTCCAATCAAAAAAAAAAAAAAAAAAAGAAAAAATATTCCGCCTGTGAAGAAAGTGTGTGTGTGAGATGATCATGCTAGTTCGTTCATTTAGGTCTGTTTGATTGTGATGTGAGATTTTCTTAGTCAAAGAGAATGAATTCATAGGCATTTCTTGACATGGTTTTTATTTGAATTCATTGGGCTTTGCAGCTAATCTAGTCTAGCCTGGAATGTACACCCCAGAATGTGTTAAAATGGGTGCATATGATAATCAGGGATCGCATTCCTCCTAAAATTCCTAATATTTTGTGACCCTCCTTAAATTCCTAAAATTAGACCTAAAATTTGCTATTCATCCTAAAATTTTCGTAAGCTTATTTTTATTAAAAACACAACCGTTATTAACGCCAATAAATTTACCATTACGGTAAGGTAAAAAGACCTGTTATTGTAGAAACACAGCCTATATGCTGTGCTGCTGAAGGAGGGAAAAATGACGCCATCGAGATGCACTTGCTTCGGGGCGGGCGTTCCATTTTTTTGCCTTCGAACAGTTTTCGAGAGTAACAAGAGATTTAAGGGAAAAGGGGACGGGTCATTTTCACCCCTGGTTTGCGCTTTGCAGACGAACTCCGTGGCACGCAGAAGATCGTACTTTATTTTTGTACATGCCTTGTGGAACCTCCTCTTTCTGCTGATGTTTTGTTATTGTAAACCGCAGGTGGGTGGAAGCAAAGAGGAAACATGTGATCTCCTTCCATAACCTCCGGTAATGACGATGGGATGGTAGCTGGAGTGTTATCGTGACAGGCAGTAGAGCACGTGATCATTGAACTTCGATCACGCGTCGGCGACAGCGACCTTCGATGCGCAATATATCTCGGCTCCGACTCGCTTTGACTGAACTTGCGTGAGATGCGTATGATAGTTTCTGGTTTTACGTCTTTTATGGTGTTCTCTGTGCTGTGTGCAGGTTCAGTTCTCTAGTGGTGACCTGCTTTTTTTTTTTTTTTTTTTTTTTTTTATCTTCTGACATCCTCGCAGCCAAATTTCGGGAAGTTGTCTGGTTTTGCAATATTGGAACGTGTTTTTGTACTTCCCTTTCATTTTCTGGTTAGTAATACAAGTGTTTAAGATGCCTAAATCCAAAACGGAATTTCAAGATGCGTGGCTCGCCAAAGAATTGGACGGAGTGAAGTTGAAAGAATGGTGTTCTGCAACTGAAACAATATTTTCTGCTAAGTGTATATTGTGTTCAGAAATTTTCAACATTTCTAATAGTGGCTTTTCACAAGTAAAAGCGCATCATAGAGGAAAAAAACATTTGCAGAAATTTCAAAGTAAATTTCAAAATAAGTCCATCCTGAAAGCCTTTGGAGGACGGGATCTTGAGCCCAAAACAAATATTAGTGAAGTACTGAGTCATGATTTACAGTTGGCTAAAGCCGAAGCATTATGGGCCATGAAAGTTGCTAAGGACAATATGTCTTTTGTTTCATGCACTGAAACAGTTTAACTTTTCAAAGAAATGTTTCCTGATTCTGCTATTGCAGCCAAAATGCAACTTAAAGAAAAAAGTTGCTTATGTGATATCACATTGATTGTCAAAATATTTTGAAGAGGATTTGAAAAAAGACATTGCATCTAGTAGCCCAGGAAAGGTTACTATAGCATTTGATGAAACTACAAATACACAAGTGAAACGGCAGTTGGATGTGTATCTCAGGTGCTGGTCTTCAGAAATAAATTCAGTTTCTTGCCGATACCTAACAAGCGTTTTTCTGGGTCATGCAACAGCAGATATTTTGCTAAAAGAAATTCTTGATGTGTTATCATCCTTCAATATTTCGTTGAACAGAATTATTTGTGTATCCATGGACAGCCCAAATGTAAATAAGTGCTTTTACGCAAATTCAATGAAGTTGTAAAACAAGAAACAGGCCAGAAATCTTTGGAACTAGGTTTTTGCAACCTGCATGTTGTTAGTAATGCATTTAAAAATTTTTTGACAAGCTTAAATATAGATTTTGACGAATTTGCTACTGATATGCATTACTTTTTAAAGAGTAGTGCTGCAAGACGAGAGGATTATAAATCTGTCGAGGATATAACATTGGTCACTGCCAAATTTCTTTTGCGTCATGTCAGCAACAGATGGTTAACCATTGGTTCTGTAGCTCAGAGGCTCTTGGATCAATGGCTAAATATTACAGAATATTTTTTAAACTTCTTGCCATCTCAAAAAATATTTGAAAAACAACTGCGCAATTCGGCAAGGTATAAAAGAATTCACTGTTTCCTGAAAAATAAGCTTACTCCTTGCTATTTAGCATTAATTTCATTTTCACACCAAAATTTTGAAAAATTTTCATTATGTTATCAGAGTGAAGAACCAAAAATACACCAGTTATATTCTGATTTAAATACTTTAATGAGGAATGTTATGGCTCAGTTTATCCAAGATGATGTTATAGCAGGGAAATTTGGAGAAGACCTAAAGAATGTAGATTTTGAAAACAAAAATTCATGGAAAAAACTAGGGGAGTTAGAAGTTGGTATGAAGACAAAAAAATCTCCTCAGGAATGTTCAGGAGACCAGGCAGAAATTATTTCTCTTAGATGTAAGATCATCACTAATTGCAACCACAAAATATTTAAAGTCAAATTTGCCATTCTGCAATCAAAAGCTAAGAGACATAGAAGTTTTAAAGGTAAAAGAACCAAAGAAAGAGTCAACTCAACTTTCAGTCACTGAAGGACTTTCGGAAATAACCAGAATTTCAAGTGTTTTGCATCTTTCTGAGGAACAAATTGATAGAGTAAGAGAAGAGTGGAAACTTTTAAATTGTGATAAGCCAACTCTAGATGAACTAGTGAAATTTTCAGAGGAAGGGCATATTCCAGTGCGGATTGATCATTACTGGCGTAATATATTTAGTATTAAAGACTCTAGCGGAAGAGAAAAAAATACTCAAATCTTGCTAAACTCATAAAGTCAATTTTAGTTTTACCTCATGGTAATGCTGATGCAGAAAGGGGATTTTCGGTTAACACTGCTCTGTTAAGGAAGGACAAGGCTAACTTAAAAGACTCAACTATAACATCATTAAGAATAGTTAAAGGGGCCATTAAACACTATGGATGTGTAAGTAAAGTTCCCATAACAAGAAATTTGTTAAATAGTGTTTGTGATTCACATAAATTTTATAAAGAGTATGTTGATAAGCTGAAGGAAGAAGAATCAAAAAAGGTAAAAGAAAGGAAGCAGAAAGAGAGGGAAAATAAGGAAAAGCAGCTAGAGAAAAAAAGAAAAGCTGAGTTTGATGACAAAATAAAAGGAAATGATGCAGAAATAAATAGACTTAAAAACGATAAAGAAGCCTCCCTAGCAATAATTCAAGAGGGAACAGAAAGAATGAGAAAAGCTGTAGAAAAACAAAATACTGTTGAAATAGCAGTTGCCTCTAACTTGATCATACAAGGTTCAGCTGAAATAAAGAAAACTGAAAGTAAATTAGTTGTGGTAGAAGCAGAAAAAGATAGGCTAATCAGAAAAGGTTAAAACAATAATATGAAAAAAGTAATTCAGTGAACAATTGTACATAATTCTTGGTTTTCAATTACCTTTTTAGGATATTATAATTTAATGTGAAACCTGAAAACTTTACTGTGAAAATCGTGAATTGCTTCTGGTTCAACAGCATATTAATGTTCAAAGTGAAACTTGAATGTGGTAAATATACTTGAATATGATAATAACACGTGAAAAGATAAGAACTGAACATTAGAAGTAAATCATACTTAAACTTTAGACATTAGACGTTATGCAAAAAATGTGGGTGTTAACTTCGACCATATATACTAATGGACTGCACATTGGCAATAGCTGCATCAAAGCCGCCATGGCTCAAACATTGGGCACGTCATCATCAGACTCCAAATTTCGTGTAAAAATGCTGTTATGATTACTAATTTACGCTGCAGAACTTCAGTGTTTTCGGTGTATTATGTGAATGCGCCTCATATATAATGAAAACTCTTCAGGTAAGTTTACTTATGAGCTATATACATGCATGATGGGGTTGTTTACATTTTGTGATTTATAATGTGATGAACATTTGCGAAGAATTTGGAACATGCATTCCATTTTTTTTTCTTAAGTTACTATATTTTTATATCAATAGCTGCAAGTTTCTGGTTAAGTAATTGAACTTTATTGACTTAGGTATTTAATTCGTTTCTTACCCATGAAAAATCATAGAACTTTCTTTACTATATCGCTCAGAGCAACCATAAGCACAGCAGGTGTAACCCATCTTTTTGACTGTTGTCATGTGATTTTATGTTGGAGCCAGAAATTTTGATGTCATGCGCAGTCTATCAGTATATATGGTTGAAGGGTGTGAAGCAAACTCTTTACAATGTATACAAAGTTGTTTTACTAGATGTATACAAATATACATCTAGTTTTTATTGAAATACACTCCTAAAATTTTCCTAAAATTTTTCTAAAAATTCCTAAAATTCCTAAAATTCCTACCTAAAATTTTCCAGAAGTATGCTATGATCCCTGGATAATCAAAGTGGAGGTAATTATACAAAGATAAAATATTTGTGTAATTTACCTTTTTATTTAACTCTGAATTCTATTGGGTATATAAATAAGTTTTGAGGGATTTCCGTTCGGTATCATGTATCATACTTATTACTGCTCGCATGTATGTTTAGGTGGCAACACTGCGATATCGAAGTACGAGATGCCAGCTGTCAGAGTCAGTATACGACGTTCGATTGAGGTGCGAAGACATATTTGTTTTACTCGATGGAAAATGGCAACTTTCGTCCCAACAAAACAGCATTTGCGGGAAGTGTTAGTGCATTACTTTATTGTCAAGAAAAGTGCTGCCGACAACTATCGCTCAATGTCAGAAATCTATGGTGAACATTCCCCATTCATAAAAACATGTAAGTATTGGTTTAGGTGATTCAAAAGGAACAATTTCGATGTCAGTGATAAAGAACGTTCTAGACCACCCAAAAAAATTGCTAATGCCGAATTGGGAGCTTTACTCGACAAGGATCCGTACCAGACCCAAAAAGAACTAGCAGCAGCATTAAATGTTAGTCAACCATGCATTTCACAACATTTAGCTGCCATGGGAATGATGCAAAAAGAAGGGAATTGGGTTCCACATGCTTTGCGGGAAAGAGACTTTGAACGTTGAAAAACCATTTGCGAATTGCTGCTTCAAAGGCAAAAAATAAAGTTTTTTTGCATCGTATTATTACTGCCGATGAGAAATGGATATGGTACGATAACCCTTAATAGCGGAAAGCATGGGTGAAGCCAGGTGAACCAGGTCCTTTAACGCCAAAACGCAATATCCATGGTTCAAAGGTAATGCTGTGTATCTGGTGGGACCAAAAGGGTGTGATCCACTATGAACTGCTGAAACAGTCAGAAACTATTACTGGTGATTGGTATCAAACCCAATTAACACGTTTAAAACGAGCTCTCACGCAAAAATGGCCGAAATGGGAGAATAGACACAACAAAGTCATCTTACAGCATGACAACGCAAAACCACGTGTTTCTCGACCTATGAAAAAGTACTTAGAAGGATCCGACTGGGAAGTTCTACCCCACCCGCCATATTTGCCAGATATTGCGCCATCGGATTACCATTCGTTCCGGTCGATGCAGTCGGCACTTTCTGGAGAACGGTTTAGTTCTTATGAAGACATCAAATATTGGCTGAACAACTGGATCTCTTCCAAGGAACCGGAATTCTTCCTTCGGGGCATGCGTTCACTGCCCGAAAGATGGAGTAAAGTTATAGTTTCAGAGGGAGCATACTTCGATTAATATTAAAATATTGTTTCTATTCTCCAACAACATGTTCACCTCAAATCTTATTTATATACCCAATACGTAAGTAGGATTCAGAGTTAAATACAAAAGAACATATGTATAAAGATCATCCTCTGAATTTGTGCTTTTAATTTAACCTTTGAGCGGGTGCATACCATTTTCTACCACGAGTGGGTGCGCATAGTATTTTTTTACGACAAACGATTGCTGACCTACTATGTGAAACGCGATCAGTATATATCGAACAATTACTGAATGTTATTGTATAACAATTAAAACTTCATGAGAACTATTGAAATAAGTATTTACTTGTCGAAATAACCAAAGAAACCCATAAACGAAAACCCTGGAAAACAAACAGCAGTAAAATAAAATATTCGTAACGTAACAGAAGTATTTTTTACTCTGATTGCGAATTGTTATGTGCGTGACATTGTAGCACATAAAATGTTTGTTTGAGAGTGGCGTTTAGAAGTAAATGAATCACCATTGTGACATTTCATAGACGCTGATGCTCTTTTCTTGTCTGTGACACACAAACGACATACTCCGCGTCGTAGCTGTGTTTGCTCTTCATTTAGTTGGTTTACCAGTTTTCCATAATTTATTTTGAGAAATGCACTGACATCGGACGGTAGGTTTGGAAGCTTTGCTCTAACAGTAAGGTGCTCCTTCATAAGACTGAGAGATAATTTTTTGAGAAATATTCTGCAATATTTCGGACAACTTGTCACTTTGGCAACGGAATATAATACCTGGGCATTTATTTCAGCAATTCTCATAAGGCTATAAAAATAATACACGGCCATCGTCGAGTTATTTGAGAAACCGAATAAGTAGTGCACATTTTGTCCACTGTATCAACACCACCCTTGGTTGCGTTGTAGTCCATGATTATTTGTAGTTAATTCTTAGTAGGATCAATTTTATCTGTGCGGTGTAGTGTTGAAAGGAGTACGGCTGCCTTATTTTTTGCGTGGAACATAGGATGTAAGCATTTTGTTCCTTAGAAATGCAAGTGATGTTGACTGTACCACTTTATTCTTGTGTGGTAGGAATTCTGGTGGAATTTCCTTCTTATTTTTTTCATGGTCCCAATGAATGTCATTTTTTTTTTTTTTTTGCAAGTAGATAATCAGCAAGAGGAATGCTCGTATAATAGTTGTCTGTAGTGACATTCCGTCCAGAATTTTCAATTGGAGCAACTAGTCATTTCACAATGTCCATTGGCGAATTTGACGAGGCGTAGGGGCCATCTGGTTGTTTGCCACAGTAGACTTCGAGATTGTAGGTATAAAAAGATTTAGCGTCACACAAAGCATACATTTTGACGCCATACTTTTCTGGTTTACTTGGTATATATTGAATCCAATTGCAATGGCCTCTAAAAGGATGAAGCATTTCGTCAATAGTTGTATATGCACTCAGTGTGAAGCACGCCTTGCTGTTGAATACAAAGGAATTTAAAAATGTGCGAACAGCTGCTAATTTATCGACCTTACAGGTTTCTGGCCTGGTTGTTCTATCATCAAATCTGAGGCTACGAGTTAGAAATAAAAATCGTTTGTAGCTCATCACTGCTCTTGTAATTTCAATTCCAGTTTCATCTGATGCCCAAAGTTCTTTTACATTTTGTGTGGTGTGCTTTTTTTTATTTCTATCAAAAATAATAATCCCAAATAGGCCATCAATTCACATCTACTTGTATTATTGCAGCCTCACTCCCTCGCATATTCATGGCGTGCTCCGAGTTGATCAATGTACATATTCGTACAAGTTATAATTTTGTCTTATCATAGCAAGGTCAATAATTTTCAAAAATGCCTCTAATTCATTATTTATGTCTTTGGCACACCGGTTCAGACCAGAAGATTCCTTTACAATGTTGATTTCCTTGGTTTTAGAGCGTTGAACATAACCAAACTTACGCCATATGGTTGTTCTATCTTTTCCGATATAAAAGTTGTCTTCATTAGAATTTTCATCCTCTAGCTCTACATCCAATATACCTTGTTCAGACGTACTATAATGCTCATTGATTTCAATATGTTCATTCGTAAGATCACTGTCACTGCACACGTTATTTTCCTCTTCACTCTCCGGTTCCTCAAACATACGGTGTGCGATACTTTCAAGTTCTGCTGGAGTAAGAGGCTTCTGTGATGAGGACATTTTTGGAGAATCTAGAAAAATGAATAAGAACTTAGAAAAATAAGGACACGTAAATTAGGTGTCAACTGTAATAATTATATAACATGATGAATGAAAATATGCAATATTTATGTGGATGAGCACTTGTCGTAAACTTTACATCAAACGCTCTTATAACACGTAAGTCGTCTCACAGACTAAATAAAAGGTACTGGCACTAACTTGTCTCCCACAGTGTCTTCCATAAATGTTGTTCTAGGAATTCTTTCAGCCTATGGAAAAGCTGTGATTTGCAGAAAAGTCTTATTTGGAAACAACTACATTTGTCGTAAATTTTATGACAGCGCGCCCGCTGAAGGGTTAAACCTAAATGTTAAAAAGTAGTGAGCTGTAGTAAGCTACTTTTTCAAAGAATGTAGTTGTACCACTTTAAAAAGTAGCTTTTCAATCATTGCATTTCAATGATGCAAAGAATCAAGGTCTGAAAACTTCTGGTTTGAAAACTTCTGGTTTGAAAATGGGCCAGTTGCTAAGTTCTTCCAATTAGATAGATGCTGGATAAAAAAGCTTTTACTGTTATATGAAATTTCAATTAATATATTTTATCTAGTTCTTTAATAACAAGATGTTTTTTAATAAATAATTGGTGTGATAAATTTTATCTATATTGTTAGACTTTTATAAAATGCATATTATGTTTAAAAAAAGACATTTTATTTCTTTCTCCTCTTTTAGGTTTTTTTAAAGAAAATGTGGCAAGGCTATATGAAAGTACAGCACAAAAGAAAGAGCAATTTTTTAAAAATAGTACTTGTACTTACAAGATAACCTTTAATTCTAATAAAAAACAACTTATTCTTGGAACTCAAGGTTTGTGAGTGTGTAGTTTTAAAGTAAAAAAAACTTATATTGTTTTATCAAAAACAAACTGATATTGCTTATTTCATATTTGTGATAATAGAAAAAATATGTACTTTGGTTACTTTTCAGTGAACTACATCATTTTTTTAGGTAATTTTAAAAGTAAAATTGACCCCTTCCTTACATCAGGATGTTTTTTTTTTCATTTTATTAATTAAAAAGATGTTCTGTGACACAGGAAAAACTGTGGGAAAAATAAGATGCAATTCATTTCAGGTAGCTATGGAATTATTTGTGTAACATTTCCTTTAAAGAATTTATGCTTTCTAATAACTTTTTGCAGTAAAAGTTTGCAAAACTCATGAATAAGGGAAATAACACGTGTGCCTGATTTTTGTTGCTTCAGAAAGTTCCAGTGATGAATTTGTACAAACAATAAAAATCTATTTAATTCCCATATTTTATGGCATATATAAACTGAGATGCAGTTTATTAGGTACTCCATCTAGTCACATACTATGCTACTCTTGGCTTTCAGAAGGCCTTGATTTGTTGTGGCGTATAATACACGAATGCTGGAAGCAGCAAGAGTGTTATACCAGGCAGAAATGATAGTCACACGGTTGCTGCAAATTAAGTGGGAGCACACAGTCTTGCAGCAAATAGCCCATTCCACCTTGTCCTTATGATACTCAATGAGGTTTTAATCCAGTGACTGTGCAGACCACACTGAAGAAAGAAAACTTGTTGGTATGTACCGGGAACCATTAGGTGACTACACATACCTTGTGAGCTGGTGCTATCTTACTGGATTCATCTGCTTGATGATAACTTGTAGTCATAAAGGGATGAATTTTGTATGCAACAATGTTCAGATACACTGTAGCATTCAGATGCCTTTCTCTGGTAGTGACAGGAAAACAGTCCCGAGACCACACTGACAGAACAGTTCCATGGCCTCATTTTGCTTACAACAAATTTGGATACTGTCATCTGCATAATGAAGAAGAAACCTCGATTCTTTCAGGTGACCTTTTCCCAGTCCTCAGTGGTCCAGTGTTAATGCTTTTATGCCCACTTCATGTTCTGCACAGCCAACATCTGCATTTGATATGGTCTTCGGCTGTTGTAGTCCATTCATGACATGGTATGTTAAGAGTGGATCTGGATCCTGTGCACAACAAAGTTGAATTCTGATGTGATTTGCTGGGTTGTGGCCTGTCTGTTTGCTTGTACAATTCTTGCCACTCTCCTTTGACCCCACTGTTCCACCAGCTGTTTTCATTCACCGGAGTGCAGATTGCTGGAAGTTTTTTCATGTAACACCTTTCATGGTAAAGCCCTGTTACAGTTGTGCATGAAAGCCCAAAAGGATGGGCATTTTTGAGATATTTGAACCTTTATGCCCCTCAGTTAAAAGTTGCTGGGCAAATGGGCATTAGGAAAGAACATATAAATGATTGTTGTGGTGGTTTAAGTATTTCTCCTTGAACAGATGGTGAGTTGAACGTCGAAACCATTGCCTCCTTCATATCTAAAAGAATTTTTATTCCGTAGTGCCTGACCACAATAATATTCCACTCTGCTTTTTCTGAGATCCCCTAGAATTCTGTGCATTCTTTACAGTAGTTAGGATTCATATATGAAAAATTGGATAGTTAATTTTTTTTATATGTATTCATGTTTTTTTGGGGGGCATTAAACTCTTGAAGAATGCATTTTTCTTCCAATTGATCTGTTTTCTGCTTTGCATGATGCACAGTGACATATCTTTTTAGTCTAGCTGAGTTTGTTTCTTCTCACAATTCCAGATGTTATGCATTCTTTATTATTTTGTGAACTGGTTTCCTAGAATTTCCTAGAATACAGAACAAGACCGGTTTCCTAGAACAGAACAAAACTCATGCAGCACTTTTAAGGGCATAACTTAGTCTTGATTTCAACTGAATTTGTTAATGAAATCAGTTCATTTTAATGCTTTAGATAATACTGCATTGGTGAGTTTTACAAAGTAATTTTGCATTCATTTAAGTTTTATTATTATTATCATCATCCATTTCTGGTACTGAATGATGAAATGAGCATCTGTTAAAATTGCTGCTAGAGCTTGATCTTTATCTAAAACAAAGTAAACCTATGTGAAGGTGCTTTCTGTGAACAGAAGATGATTTAAGTGCTGCTAAAAAGTAGAGGAAAGAGCAAGTAAGTACCACCATACAGGGGTGCTTATTTTCCGGAAATTTATGCCGTTGTTTTGTCTTTTAAAAATTCTCTACATTTTTCATATGTGAGATTCTTCTGCAGATTAGCGGAATTTTGTCATCATTTGGGTCATTGTCAAGATCAGTGCAAAACTGAAAAGTAATTTTGGGAGGATTAGTGGGGGGGGGGCATTATCTGTGTGGGATAGTATTTCGTATTTTGGAAACTTTCGAAAACGGAAGTTAAACGGAGTGTAGGTTTTTTCCCCCTGTAATTATTATTTTTTTCTCGCTATGTCACTTCTGCCCAGTATTGTTGTTGAATGTAATTTTGTTGCATAAAAGTTTGTATTTCATCTTTGAAACTGTTAGCAACAATTTCCAAAAACAGAAGTTAGATGATGCAAAAATTTCTGTGTTATCTTCATACATGAGATTCTTTTTTTTTTTGCGGATTCAAGGAATTCCGCCTTCTCCGTTATCATTTGGGCCATTCATGTGATCGATGCACAACTGAACCGAATTTTTTTGGAGATTAGTGGTAGGGGGGGGGTCTGCCGGAGAAAGAAATTCCATCCTTCCAAACTCTTTTGAAAACAAAAGATAGATGGAGGGAAGATTTCTCCCATAGCAGTAGCTTTTTTCTGCCCAGAATTGTTGTTAGTTATCATTTTATTTCATAAATATTTGTATTTCAGCTAGAAAGTGTAGGATAAATTTCTGAAAACAGAATTCAGATGGAGCAGAGATTTCTCCCATAATTGTAATTTTTTCCCCCATGATGTCGTCACTCTCATGTGTTGTTGTTAAATGTTACTTTTCTTTTCAATGAATATGTACAGTTGTTTCAGACCAAATAACCTATGTTGCATAGATTGCATGTTGAACTTTTCATGTTGATAAAGAAAGTATAATTTTTCATCAAACATGAAGTAATCTCAAAGTGCAAAACTCACAAGGATCTTTTGAAAATAGATTTGAAATGTGGTGATGATCACATGCCAGACAAATTTATTTATGTTGTAGGAAAAGCCAAAAAACATATTTCTGTAAGTAGTAAGTGCATCAAATGATCATATCACACCTTCATGAGAAAAGTGACACTTGCTCACGAAGGTGCAATACGGTATCTTCATTTAAGAATGAGCTAAAGGAAAGTTATCTGGCATGCTCCTTTTACATGATACAAAAATTACCCGTAGAAAATTCTACTCTAATTAGTTTTTGAGGGTTAGATCCCTCCCTTAGGGGCCAAACTTCTACCTATATAGCCCTTTCAAAATTGGCTGATGCATGTAGCTCAGTGCTATCTGCTAATGAAATGCACGTTATTGATGAAGAAATCATATCATATCAAATCGATACATCAATTAGTGATTATACCCCCTTTAATTACATAGCAAATGATAAATGCAAAAAAAAAAAAAAAAATCCCCAAGACATTGGTAAATACTGGGCAGCAGTTTCAAAAATGTGCTCACATGTTGGAACACAAAAGTACTCCACATTGGATAAACTTGTAAAAGCCCTCATCTCAAGCTTTCCTGGGCCAACTGTGAAGAGCTCATTTAATTTCATTGTAATGTCACCACGTAGCACAGAACTAGTTTAGATGCAAAAGGCTTGGAGAATTATCATACCATCAAATATAGTCTGTTAGCAAAGAAATGTTTGGTGCTGAACCGATCATCACAGCATTCAACAAAACTTTGTTACAGAACATGTTGCAAAGCTGGAAAATTCACCAGAAATCAACTAAGGAAAAGTGTGATAGAAGGCATGAAGTAATTGGAGATCATTTTTCTGGAATAGGTAAATCATCAGCAGCTAGCTCTGTAAGTACAAAGATTGCGGCATGCTCTAAAATTCCAACACAAAATCTGTCAACATCAAAGCAGAAATCTGTATGCAGTAAATGTAAATCAGAGAATTTAAAATAACCAAATGCTTTTCTAAAGCATTATAAACTAGGAAGTTTTGCTTTCATCAGCAGCATTAATGATGTGAATGCGGCTCTGCATTCATTGAAACATTTTATGAACTGCAACTACCAATTTATTTCATATACTTTTACTTACACCAAAAACTTCACAGTGAATTTATAGAGTCTATGACTTATTATGTGAATATACAAATAATTCAAAGTACAAACAGAACAAACTTGGTCACATACATTTCATAGTCTTGTCTGCACAAGAAAATGCATCATTGACACAGGCAGACAGGCATCAATTATGTAAGTTGCTTTTTTATTTTTAATTTTTTTAATTTTTTCAGTATTTTACTTCTCATAAATATTGTAGCTTTGGAGGGTCAAACACTAAAAATTTTCAGTTAATAAACTTTTATAAAGACCACTGTTCTTTAAAGAATATCAGAACTTGGGAAATAAATTATGAATGTGAAACATACGTATTTTGACCTTTTTTTTTCATAAAAGTATCTATGTTAATTTCAGGAAATTTGATTTCACAGAATAAGCACCCCCTGACTGTGTAGCCATATGTAGCCGTACAATGGTGGCTCAGATATGTTGTGTAAGGGTCTCAAAATTATCAGGTTAGCATTTGGAATGGAATAAAATTCCTTGTGGGTGAATATTGTAGAGCTTCCTGTTGCTTTTCATTTTTTATCAAAATTAGGTAAATTGCCCATAATTCCTTGTTTTTAGTTGGAAAGTAGCTTCATATGAGTATATGTTATACATTTTAAAACAAATTCATGTTGATAATTATAGATACAGGGTGTCCATAGTCTTTCCCACATTACAAAAATTAATATAAAAAATTGTATTACAAGTACAAGAAAAGGATTGCATGACAATGATGGTGCCCAAGTAAAGTTGGTTTTTTTCCCCCAGTTTCAGTACATCTCCACATGGGCGCCATTTGTAGCCCAGAGGACATTTAAGCAATATTTGATTTTTATGCCATGTTTTGTTTAACATTTCAGCAGAAATAGAACCAATGATGCTGTTATTCTGCTCTTCAACATCTCGACATCCGGAACACTGCTAGAGTAAACTTGGTCTTTCACATAACCTCACAGGAAAAAGTCTAGAGGAGTTATGTCAGGCGATCAAGGTGGCCATGTCATGGGACCGTCGCGGCCAATCCATCTGTCTACAAATGTGGCATTCAGGAACTCACGAACCATTATTGACAAATGCGGTGGGGCACCGTGTTGTTTGAAAATAACCATAGGTTGGAGTGCATGTAGCTGAGGTGCTATAAAAAGTTCCAGAACGCCCAGGTACATGTTACCATAGGCTATGTAAAAATGAAGGGTCCGATGATTCTGTCTTGCATCAGGCTGCACCATAGTTTCACTTTCGGGCTAACCCTCTGTTGTTCAATGACATAATGGGGATTTTCTGATCTCCAGATTCGCACATTGTGCCTGTTTACTGTACCAGAGATGTGGAATGCGGCTTCATCTGAGAAACAGACACAGTGCAGATAATCACTACCATGAGCTATGCGCTGCAACATCTCATTTGCAAATGCAGCACGACGAGGCCGGTCATCAGGCTAAAGAGCTTGAACCTTATAAGCATACGGTTGAAAATGTTTGTGTAAAATTTTGTGAACCGTGGCACGGAGAATCCCAGTTTCCAGTGAAGCACGACGAATGGATTTCCTGGGGCTTCGCAGAAATGTCTCCTGAACAGCTGCAGCTGTCTCTTGTGTAACTGGTGGTCTGCCCACTCAGAGGAGATTGCCAACACTACCCATCACTTTAAACTTTTCATACCAAGCTTTTATGCTTTTTTGGTGCGGTGGTGATCGTCTGTACTCTTTTCTGAAATGACGCTGGACAGTAACTGCCGATTTGGTCTCATGGAGCCACAACATGCACGCCACTTTTTCTTGCATGGAAGCCATTATCGAAGAAATGCTCTTCTTATTCAGCAGTAACGCTCACCTAAAGAACAGAAAAAAACCCTTTGAGTTCTTCTATATTATGTTGCCAACCATTTTATTTTAAAATGGTTATTTTGCCAACCATTTTATTTTAAAATGGTTGGCAACATAATATAGAAGCACTCAAAGGTTTTTTGTAATTTTTAATATAGACTGTTTTATATAAATTTTTTTCTTGTATTTTAAAACATAACTACCTTCCAAATTTAAAGCAAAAAGAAAAAAAAACATCCTTTTACTGGAAGGTGTGATCTGCAACATAAAATGTGAGTGTGGTCTAAGCTATGTGGGAGAGACAAGCAGACAGCTTAAAACCAGATTGGCAGAGAGAGAGAGAGAGAGAGAGAGAGGGAGAGGGAGGGAGGGAGGGAGACATAGAAAGCTGCAGTTAAAAATATGGTAAACAAAACAGGTCCGGATAGACGTGCAAAATACAGGACATATCCTGTATTTTGCACGTCTATCCAAACCTGTTTTGTTAACCATATTTTTAACTGCAGCTTTAAGTGCTTTGGGACTCTAGAAATTCTGATACATCAAGAACATTCTTTGAAAAGAAAAGTAGCAGAAGGACTGGAAATAGAGAGAAGAGGTATAACATTAAATGATTTGAAAGATTGGAATTTACCTCATGAGTGGCAACACCTACTATAGCTGTAGTTCTGAGGAAGGGTAAGGGCACTATCCAATTTTTTGACACGTAAATATCCTTTTGTTCCTTAGCAAAAATCCATAATTTCTCCAGCATTTCCCTTTCCCCTATTCTTCTTTTCTGCTATGATAGTCCATTCAAAACTTGAAGGTCCTAAAGTAACTAGACAAGTCCCCCCCCATTTTCAGCTGAATGATCAGCTTTTATTAGTGTAGTTACTATGAATGTTTAAAGTTGGTAGGGTTCACTATTCTTAAATAAATTAGCATTTCTGGTTGTATTGAATGGAAAGAACCAAAATGGTAGAGCAGATGCCATACCTATGTAAACCTAAACCAGACCCTACCAGGTGTGAGATGTTGATCTTACCAACCACTGAGCCACCAGTCACAAGTTTTCAGTGAATAAACTATAGATGTTTATTAATTTCTAGTGCAATTTTCACAGCTTATTGAATTTAAACAGACTATGTACTCTGGCTTTGTGTCTGAAGAAATGTCTGTGGTATTTGTTCAGAATGAGAAGTAAAAAGGAACTATTACTTTCCTTAACTTGGAGTTATTTTTATTAGGCATCAGGAATTTATGCTTTTCTTCTGAAGTATCATCAAGAGTTGTAACTGTATTCTGTTTTGGGAGTTGAATTTTTTTTTGACACATTTCTTTTTTTTTTTTTTTTTTGTATTCACTCCTTTGAAATTAATGAAGTATGTCTTAGTCCAAAGCTGTCTAAAGCTTGTCATTACATGTTTAAAACAAAGCATATGAAGTTTGATCTGCAAATTCTGTGCATTTTTTTAAAGATTGGGAAAGGTTTTGCATTTTCACAAGGATTGCAGCTTTGGAATGTCATAAAAAATCATGCAATTTATTGCAAATTTATGTGGGTCATACTTGTTCATACTGCACTGTTGCAGGATGAATGCACAAATTCAGAGAAGGACTGTGCAGAGCTTCAAAGACCTCCCTCGTACTTAACACAGGAGGAAGCAGTGAAGGAAAGAACCACTGTTGCTGTTTTGAACGTAAGGAAAACCCACATATTACTATTCAAGTAATAAATGTAGATGTCAGTGTATGAATTGGAAAACAAAAAGAAAAGTATGGAAACAATTATTCATCCACATTTTAAGTTTTGCAAGATCTGTTTTAAACATTTAAAGTTCTGCAAGATCTGTTTTTTAAGTGGCCCCCAGACAGTTAACAAATATTATAACAAGTAATGAGATATGGTTTTATTACCATACAACCTCCAGAAAGAGTGATAACTATGTTTGGGTTGCAAAAGGTGACCCACATCCCCAAATCCTCCTACAAGACTTGCTCAAGGAATATAATGTTCACAATTTTTTTCAATTACCAAGGAGTGATAGCTGTGGATGTGCATTACCTGACAAAAAGGTGGTAAATGGCTAATACAACACCAACATTGTTTTCCCCAAAATGGTTAAGGAGATGAAAAAGCTGTGACTCCATCTCTTCACAAAAAAATTGCACCAGAACCTTTTAAACGCATATAAGACTGATTCAGTGTATAAATATGAGAAATGTGGAAAATTCAATGATAGAGGTAAAAGTTTGCTCATAGAAATAGTATGATAAATGGCCATAAAGTTAATAATACTTCAGTGTATCAGCATTGACCCTTTAAACTGTAATCATCTTGGTTAGTGTTTAATCTTTCTTAGTTTGATGGCTTTTAAAAAAGGGGGGGGAGGCGAAATGCTAATTAAACAGTAATTAGTTGAAAATCATTAAAAGAAAAAAGAAAATAATTCTGTAGTCTCTCTCTCTCTCTCTCTCTCTCTCTCTCAGGACAACATACTGGTAATGCAGGCAAACATTGCACTTGTATTTCTCAAATGCACAGATTTTCCAATTTAGATTGTTAGTTTAAATTTTTAAATAACAAAAGCATTATGTACAATATATATATATTTTTGTATTGTATGATTAAACTATTACTTGTTTTGCAGTAACTAATGGCCACAAAGTAGAAAGCATCATTGTTGATCTCTTATCCAGAGAAGATGGGAAAAACAAAATTGTCCAAGCTGCAAGAACTGTATTAGCATGCTTATGTGACTCACATATATCATTATGTGATTTCCACTCTTCAGATTTTGATGTTCATGTTAAAAGTATGTTATTTGCTCTCTTTGTCTTCCTTTTTTTTTTTTTTTTTTATTGACTGATGGTACATGGTCATAATTTACTTGATCTGGTGAGCAAGTTATGCATCCTTCACCATTAGTATGTAAATTTGATATGCTGTGTAGTGCGCAGCTAAAAAGAATAGGAATAATAAGCGTAATAAGAACTGTAATGGGTTTTTCTTATTCTCTCCAAGTTTGAGTATGTTGTGGTCAGACACATTTGCACAAGTTACATACATGTTTATTTGAGTGCTATCACTTGTTCTAGTCTCTGAAATATCAGGTATTTCATAAAAATTGTAATTGAGATTTATTATCTTAGTGTTTGGTCATTGACACACACTGATAAGCCATTATATTATGACTTCCTGCCTAATAAGCTGTCGGATCACCTTTAGCCCTCAAAACAGCGGCCACTCGGCGAGGTATCGATTCGATGAGGTGGCGCTAGGTATCCTGGGGTATCTGGTACCATTATGTCAACAGCAGTTCCTCCAGTTCCTGCACATTTCGGGGTGGTGGTGATTTAGCACAAATCCGCTTTCCCAAGTCAAACCACAAATGTTTGATTGGATTCATGTCAGAGGAATTTGGAAGCCAGGGCATTAACAGAAAGTTACCAACACGTTCCTCGAACCACTGCTTGACGATTCTAGCAGTGTGGCATGGCACATTATTCTGTTGGTAATGGCCATCACCAGCAGGAAACACAGTTGCCATGAATGGGTGAACTTTGTCTGCAACGATGTTCAGATACCTGACAGCTGTCATGGATTGTTCTATTCGGATAATGGGGTTTAAAGTGTCTCAAGAAAACATCACCCACAGCACAACACCGCTGCCACCTGCCTGTTTCCGCCCAACAGTGTATCCAGGTGTCATAGCCTCCATTGGTAATCAACACATCTGCGCTCGGCTGTCTGCATGATGCACCAGGAATCTTGATTCGTCAGACCAGGCCACTTTCTTCCAATCATCCACGGTCCAGTCTCAATGATGTTGGGCCCATTTCATGTGTTGTTGGTGATGACGTGCAGTGAACTTGGGGACCCGGCTGGGTCTTCAGCTGCGCAGGCCCATGCGCAGAAGGCTGAGATGAACTGTGTGATGTGACATATTGCCCTGATCACCATTGTTGTATGTGCGGGTGATTTGTTGCATTGTGGTCCTGTGCTCGGTGTGAGCAATGCGCGACAATCTCTGCTCCCCTCTGGCATTGATGAGTTGCGGACGACACACTTCTGGACGACGGTTCATCGTTTGGTCATCTGTGCACCACTTTTGATACATACTCACTACAGCAACACATGAACAACCCACAAGCCTCGCCGTTTCCGAGATTGTAGTTCCGAGGCTGCATGCCATCACAATTTGTCTTTTATCAAACTCCAATAAATCGGCAGCTTTTCCCACTCTGACTCCGAACACTCTACTAACTGAAAGCTGGTCCTTGGGTTGTGTATATACTGCTCTGTGAACTTCACCTGCGCCACCGTTCACTCTCCAGGCACACTCATTTCTCTAGGCTGGGGAATGTAATGGCTCCTCGGTGTATACTCCCAGCTGGAAAAAGTATCAGAATGAAGTGTAGAATTTTGTTATAGCGCTTTCACTATCATGGGTGGTACTTGCATAAAAATAGGAATTGTTAAGTTTTATATGCTCCCTGCAGCAAACAGTATCGACTTAGGTGAAAATCATCTAAATACGTGGCATCAGTTGAGTAAATAAATCCATCGTTCTTTCCACGCTAAGCAACGCACAGCAACCGAAAAAATTGTTATCCAACCGCCGTCGGGGGAATCGAACCCCGAATCTCTCGATATCTAGCCAAGCGCGTTAGCCTTACACCACAGTGGCCAACAATTCACAGTGCTATGTGTGTTTTTCTTTTTCAGCGTGGAAAGAGTGATGGATTTATTTACTCAACTGATGCCACATATTTAGATGATTTTCACCTTGGATCTCACCCTTTGGATTATTGCTGTAATTATATATAGCCAGTGCCGTTAATGCCCACCAGATAGAGACGTCTCAGTAGCTGAGCCCATCTTACGAATTTATGATGTCAGATGCTGACTGAAAAAGAAAAACGCACATAGCACCGTGAATTGTTGGCCGCTGTGGTGTAAGGCTAACGTGCTCTGCTAGATACCAAGAGATTCAGGGTTCGATTCCCCGACGGCGGCTGGATAACAATTTTTCGGTTGCTGTATGTTGCTTAGCGTGGAAAGAGCGATGGATTTATTTACTCATTTACTGAGTATCCACTTAGAAAAACATCTTACACACCCTAGCCACTGAATTAGAAACCTTTATGCAGATGGGTGTAAACATCACTTATGCAGCACATATGTAAAATACATGGTTATGTGTACCACCAAGTGATCTAGGCAACTATTTAAGACTGCTGCTCATCAATAATCATCAGTAGTGTTGATCACAATGGGAAAAACAAAGGATCTTTCAGAGTTCGACAAAGGACTTATTGTGGGTGCCTATCTTGCAAGAGCTATGATTTTGAAAACATTAGAATTGACTGGTTTTTCAAAAGGTGCAATATCTTGGGACTTTAATTAGTGGAAAAATAACCCACGCTGCTTGTCTGAACAGGCGCAGCAACAGTCTGTCAGGAAAAAGATCACCATCATTTGAGAATGCTTGTATGGAGAAACAGGACTTCCTCTATGCAGCAATTGACTGAAGCATTTAATGAAGGCTGTTCCTGTCACATCTTTGCAAACTATACACAGGGAATTGAAGAAAATCTGTATTGGCAGTTGCATACCTATATGGAGACCACTTATTTCTGCGAAGAAACGGAACGTTGTTTACAGTGGTGTCAGGAACTCCTTGACTGGACATTGTGGAAGACTAGAAAAAAGACATGTGGTCCAATGAGTTGTGGTACGCCTTGTTCAGTACCGACAGGAAGCAGAGAGTTTGGCGGGAGCCCCATGAAGCAATGGACCCAGCTTTCCTTGGGTTCGTAGCTTCATGATTGTAGGTTCTGGAGGTGGTGGCATGGTGTGGGGCATGTTTTGTTGGTACAGAATGGGTCGCCTGATATTGCTGGAAGGTCGGGTGTGCTCTAAGGATTATCTGAACATTCTTGTTGAACAAGTCCATCGCGAAATGTTAACGTTTTATCCAGCAGGTGACGTCTGTTTCATGGATGACAATGCTACTGTCCATTATGAATTATGTGTTCAACCGTGGTTCAGCAAGCATGACAGCGACTTCCACCATCTTCCCTGGCCACCACAAAGCCCAGATCTGAACTCCATTGTGAATGTGTGGGACATGTTAGAAAAATAGATCTGGGAGCGAAGTCCTATTCTGTCAAATCTGAGGCAGTTAAAGAACTGTCTGGTGCATGCCTAGTTTACTGTAGATGCACTCCAATACCATGTGGTATCTATTCCAAACTGCATGTATATGCTGTAATTTGGGCTAAAGGAGGTCCAACCCTGTATTGAATAAAATTTTCTAATTCAGTGGCCAATATGAGTAGATACAAACGGAAAATAAATCTCCAGAAGAAGTAATTTTTTCACAAATACATGGAAGGCATATTTATTTATTTAGAATTTTTTTTTTTTTTTTTTTTTTTTGTGGTGTGCTAATTAGTCTAAAGAAAGCAACCTTCCCTTTTTAGCTACAAAGGTAAGCGAGATATTTGTGATATGAATTACAAACATGTATGAAGCATTGGCTTTTGTTGAGTTATAGCACATTTATCCACTATGTATATGACATTTGATAGTTGCTGCAGCTTTGTGATTGCCCTTACAACAAAATAATTTCAATGGGCATTGGAGCCAGCCTGTGTTAAGTAAGCGCTCTTTAACGTCAATGCTAGCTTTGATTAGCCATTCACATTGTTTCATGCAAATCTGTAAAGCGTAGTACAACTTTACTGATACGTAAACCCACTTCCTTTCTATGCCAGAATATCAGCTGCAGGAAATAATGGCCAGTTACAGTAACGGAGAGTACTTTGAGATGGTGGTTGTAACCTCAGTGCTGCACATGACATGTTCTTAATTTATATTGCTAATATCTCTATGACTCTTGCAGCTAGAAAGGTATGTTTTTTTGTTTTTTTTAGACTAATTAGCATGCCACACAATTTTTTCTAAATGGATATTGTTCACTGTGGGGACCGTACAGAAATCTAGATTTCTTATTTTTATGCGAATACCACCCATGGTAGTGAAAATGACACAACAACATTCTGCATTTCTTTCTGATACTTTTTCAGATTGGTTGCATGTCTAGGATCAACTGCTAAGGAAATAATCCCCATTTACAGTGCTTATGAAAGACCTGACAGAGAAGAAACTTTTCTAGTAACTATCTGATTTTGCTATGAAGATAACCATGTGGAATTTTAGAAGGCTCACTGCCAAAAAAAATGGAAATTGCATGACTTCTTGTGAATATGGTTAATGAATGGTATAAAATCATTGATACAACATTAAAAAGATAGATCTTATGATGTTGTTTTGGATGACGACAGCATAGTATTATGAAACATGAAATAAATACGGGATTACACCATAAAATACAAATTTTGAAGATGACAATCTGTTGTTTGGTGTAAATGTGACAAGGATGGTAAGTCAGATAATACCCAGGCACTAATCCACATATTATGGTAAGTCAGATAATACGCTAACACGAACCCGCTTCTCCCAGATAGCATATACCCGGGCGCTATCTGGGAGATACGGGTTCGTGTCCCGCTCCAGGTCAATGAAATTTTCAAGTTTTCGGATATTATCTGACTTACCATCCTTGTCACACTTACACCAAAAAACAGATTGTCATCTTCAAAATTTGTAGCATAGTATTATGTTTATTTTTTCAGAAATAAGCAAACAATTAATACTCTTTTTTTTTTAAAGGCATGGTTCCAAGTATTCCTATTTTAGCATTTCTTCAAATTTTGAAGATGGCAATCTGTTTCTTCAAGCAGCAACTAAGAATTGAAATGTGGCATGAAAATTTGTGTGAAATTTATCTGAAGATATTGGTGGGTGCATATCAAATCGGAAAAAATCCATTGAGTAGTTTTTATCTGTAATATTAGTGATTTATATCTGTGTGTGTGTGTGCATATTTGCAGTAATGGACAAAAGTCAAAGTATCTTTTACTTTTACTCATTTATGAGAAGCACAAACTTCATCTGCCACAAAAAAAAAAAAAAAAAAAAAAAAAAAAAATTGCAAAAATATATGTCACTTTTTGAAAAATGTAGGAAAACATATCTGAAGCAAAATTTTATACAGTGTGTTCCTGTGGCAACCAAATTATCAAACTTAATATTATTGAAGGACAGTCACTGAGAAATCTCAATGATGTACACTGTAGTTACATGCATTTTAAATTAATTTTTTTAAATCTATTAAATTTAGTTTACAATTGTAATCTTTTTCTAATTCCACATATTTTCAATGAAATGTGTAAATTTTACCAGTTCCTTAATATTTAAGTTTTTCGTAGAGTTTAGTATATACTTTCAGTCAGAAATAATATATATGCTGCTAATTTTTGCTCATTAATTTGTTTAGCACTAAAAGTTCATGAGGTATTTCAAGAAGGGATTTTGTAAACTCAAAAATTTAAGTGTTGTTGGGTAGCCAGTTTTGAACAAAAGCATTGAGGTAAGACCTGTAGCTGTACTCTTATAGATAATCACTTTTATTTTTTAGTTATGGTACTCAGGGTAAGTGTTGACTCTTCTCTCTGATGTACTTCCTCTCTTCTAACCTAATCACACATCAGTGTTGACTCTCCTCTCCTCAAGCCTAATCATGTGACAATTTAAAACATAGCAGCACACATATTATTCTGCAACAGTCCTCTCTGCCATACAAGATTTCTCAATTTTTGAACAGCTAACGTTTATGTATTTTTCTTTTAACATTTAAAATGTGTTAGCTTTAAAATTCTCATTTAGCTGAATTAAATCCCTGTATATACTGAACCACATGACCCAAATACATATACAATTGTACCAAAAGTTGAAACTTTTTAAAGCATAATATTTACAAATTATTAAAAAAAAAAGCATCAACTGATTAAAATAATGCAAGAATTAGACACAATACAACTTGGAATCTTGTCTATCACCATCTTGCTAAACACTTTCTTCTTCACTCGGGACATTCTCAGAGCACCTTCAACTCTGCACATAGTTGTTCGTTCCCACAATATTGTGTTGGTTTGAAATGTTGGAGATTAACCTATTTTGCCATGGGTTTGGTGGAACCCTATTGCACATATCCTGTTGCACGTCTCAATGAGTTGTGAGCTGTAGTACTGCAAAAAATTCAAATGTTCTTTTTTTTTTTTTTTTTTTTTTTTAGTTATGCATGACCTTGCTCGTTTGAATCAACAGTTTTTCCATGGCGTTGATAAGGAAGAGGGGGTTTTAATTATTACATGCTTTTTGTTTATATTTTTTCTATGGCTACTGATTCTGATAATCTGAATCCTTTTTTATTTTTGTGGGGGATAATATTATTTTTCCAAATTTTGGGTGTTTTGATTTTTTATGCAATGAAGATAGTTTGATAAATGCACTAGTTGCATTAAGAAAAAGTGAAAAAATTACAGTCTCGCTCCAATTATTTACAGATGGTCAAAGACTGAAGTTGGGTCGAAAGTCTACTAGTAGTGTGTGTGTGTGTGTGTGTGTGTGTGGGCGCGAGCGCGTGTTTCTTAACACAACTAGCCTGTTGACTCAGCTACCTTCGTTTATTTGTTACATGTGCTTTGCATGCTTCCTATTTTTATGCAGTACTGAACACATGGTTCAGTACATAATAGAGAGGTTTGATTCAGTTAAATGAGAATTTTAAAGCTAGCACATTTTAAATGTTCAAAAGTTTTAAAACACATGTAAGTTGTATGTTAAAAAAATCGAGGAATCTTATATGACCTGCAGAACCATCAAAGTATAATACACATTGTATATGTTTTAAATCATCACATGATTATGCTAGAGTTCTCTTTTGCCTAACTTTTGACTTGTTATAAGTATTATTAGCACATTTCTTAAAGTTAGGTAGCTAGTGCGGGGTTCTAAGTGCTGGCTTCTGTTCATTCGTCTGATATAGGTCCATGATTGAATCCCTGTGAGGCATGGATTAGCCCATCAAGCTGCTCGTGGTCATCACGACCCCCCCCCCCCCTAGAAAAAAAAATAGAACAACCTTTACACCTTTTGAATGACATCAAACACATTTCTCACAGAGATATTTACATTCATTTAAAGATGTGGTAGCACTCACATTATACATTATGGCATGCTTTGAACACACAGTATGTCAATGTTGTACATTTATGTAAAGATGTAAAACTCATGGTCTTCCCAGTCTTAGCATAAATACTGTTACAAACGTTCGTCGACAGACGGGGCACAACCAGTGTACAATGTCACCTACCAGCCAGGAGGTATAAAGCAGCTAGTGAATCATTGTGTGTTCACGTTGCTGTAATAGCACTGCACAAAGTTGTAAAATCAGCTTCTGAGATTTTCAACATGCTGAAGAAGCTGAAAATCAGCTGAACTTTTGTCTACCAGACCATAAAATGGTTCCTTGAGACTGGGACAGTTGCTGACCGCCCCAGAAAGGGTTGGCCGCGTACCGTGAGGACTGTTCGCCTGGTGAAAGCAGTGGCAGCCAGTGTTTGATGAAATCCTGTCAGAAAACAATCAGTGATGGCTCGTGAACTGAACATTTCAAGAATGTTGATATCACGCATGCTGCGGAGTGACCTAAGGGTGAGAGCTTACCTGCAGCGTACAGGACACATCCTCACCCCACAACTGAAGCAGTAGAATGGTGCTAAAAGTAAAACGTTTACCTGCAGTGTTACGTAGACAGATCCTTTTCTGTGATGAAAAAATTTTCATTATGGAAGAAGCTTTCAACCACCAAAATGACAGGGTGTTATGAGTCAACCTCACGAAAAGCTCCGAGGATCATGAGAAGCCATCATCCTGCTTCTGTCATGGTTTGGTGGGGGAGTTTCCTACGAGAGTACTACGGAGCTCCATTTCTCTGAGAAAGGAGTGAAAACATCTGCCAAAGCCTACCAGGACAGGGTTTTGGAGCCAGTGGTTAAAAATATAAGTCACACCCTCTTCCAAAACCCACAGTGGAGCTTTCAGCAGGATTCTGCACCTGCCCACAAGGCCCAGTCAACTCAGGAGTGGCTTCAGGCGAATTTGCCAGACCTCATTTCTCCAGTTGATTGGCCTTGTCAAGCAGCCCAGAGCTCAACCCATTGGACTACAAGTTGTGGGCCATGCTGAAGGACATGGCCCACAGAAAGAGACACCCCAGTATTGGACCGTCTCAAACGCTCTTTGGTGCGGGCAGTAGCAGCTTTCCCGGTGGAGAACCTGTGTAAAACTGTTGATGATTGGCCACAGAGACCGAAGGACTGTGTGAAGGCAAAAGGATACCATTTTGAAAAGTGATTGGTGCCATGTATTCATAAGTGTACTACTTATGTCATATCACAGGTATATTAAAATATCTTTAAATTTCTTTTGTTATTTCATTGAATACTTTGTAACAGTATTTATGGTAAGACTAGGTATGTTCATGCCAGCTTACATCTATGTGCACAGTAATATTAATGTAAAATGTAGTAGTTTATCTTCTTCAAAGTCTGATGTACTTCGTGCACTTAATATGAAACACAGACATGACATATGTTTATGTGATGGTATGGAAGAATTTGTTTTTCTGTAATAAAGGTTTTTTTTTTTTTTTTTACAGGTTGTGTAAATTTACCTGATCCAGACCTCATACTTTGTTTTGGCCATATCAGTAATGTACTGGACTATTTTGGCCAGATCAGCAATGTACAAGGTTATCTTCCATGGCATATTCGTCTTTCAGAAATTTTGTAAGTATTTTTACCATATTTAAATTTTCTCAAAAAGGATAATCACTTTTTAGCCTTTGGTTTCCAAAATCCTTATGCAGAATCTTTAAGCAAACTGTGAAATTTTGTTCTTCCTCTGAGACCAAGAACTTGAAATTAAATTTTCCAATTTTAATCTCGGCAGATCTGAAGAGCACAGGTTTTGCATAAAATGTTAAAGTTAGTCAAATGAATGTGTAGCTGATCTTATTTACAGTTGCAGTCTCAGTTATGTTGAATAGAAAAAAATGATGCATGGTTGTGTGGTTTGTAGAACTAGCATCTTATTAATAATGTGTGTATGTGTTAATCAACAACTCTTGCATTTTTTTTTCAAGAGTAATGACATAATATCTCTCATATTATATAATTGATCCCATCTCAACAAAATATGGATAGACCTGTTCTGAATACAAGTAAATTAATGTTTTCTTGGTATACATACATTATATTTCCCTTTCTACTATGCTATGTTTGTGCTTTGTTCAATGTTCATACAGTGTTTCTAAATTGGTGATAGCAATTTTCATATTTACTCTTTTTGCTGCTTCATGAACACAAAAGATTAATGGAGGAACACAGTGCATCATTTTTAGAACATCCTGCTATTTTAAATAACAGTTTATCCAAAAAAATGCCTGCACGTTTATAAGCTTTCTTCTGTGTTACCTGTTGCATAGCTGCCAACTCTACTGTTTTCCCTGGGAGACTCCCAGTTTTTAATGTTATCTCCCTGTCTCCCAATTTTACTCTGTAATCTCCTGATTTTTCATGAATTTCCCCAATTGGTTTTATTTGTATTATATGTATTTACACTGAAGAGCAATTGAATTAGAGATACCCGTCTAGTAACGTGTAGCACCACCTTTTGCCCTGATGACGGCGGCAATTCGTCTCGGCATGGACTCGACAAGACACCGGAAGCGTTGGGAAGCCATACGGATCCACGACCCCTGAACCAGCTCCCACAGTTCACGAAGATTTGATGGAGAGAGGTCAGAGCTTCGAACATCTCGCTCGATGGCATCACAGATGTGCTCGGTGGGATTGAGATCAGGTGACCTCGGTTCCTTCATCCAACCACTTGGATACAATTCGGGAGCAATGGCATGGTGCATTGTCTTGTTGCAGGATGAGGTCCCCAGTGGGATGTTGAAGACGCACAAATGGGAGCAAATGGTCGTTCAGGTTATCACGGTAACATTGACCTATGAGGGACGATGTCACACGTACTCAGGGGGGCCATTTCAGTCCACGTAAACAGTCCCCAGATGAGAATGCCACCCCCACCAGCTTGAAGAGTACCCTGCTGGCAAGAAGGATCCATCGCTTCATGTGTTTTGCGCCGTACTCATATCCTGCCATCCGCATGTACCAACATGAATCTCGACTCATCAGTCCAGGCCATATTTTCCCACATGTCTAGGGTCCAGTGGCGATGTTCCCGCACCCATGCTAATCTTTGCACCCTGTGATGTGCGATCAGCAGCGGTACCCTCGTGGGACGATGGCTTCTGTACTCCATAGCGAGGAGATGGTTCTGGATGGTGTGGCTGCTTACACGTTTTTGTGCACCAGCATTAAATTGCCGAGTGATTTCTTGCATTGTGGCCTGTCTATCCGCTGTTACAATGCAAGCTAGCTGACAATGACCCCGCTCATTCACACGCTGTTGTCCACGGCAGTTGGCCCTTGCAGGGATGGTTTTACTGGATTCGATGTACTCACGGTGCACCCGTGACACAGTGGCTCGTGAAAATCCCAGTGCCTGCACGACTTCCGAGATGGAGTGACCCATTCGTCGGGCCCCGCCAATTTGCCCACGATCAAATGCGCTTAGATCCTTCGTCTTACCAATACTGCGTCCGACTCTTACTGATTCCCGTCACATCACTCCTTATATTGTCGGATCGCTGCATATGTCATGTTGTTTCCGTTTACAGGGCCGCCCACAGTGCCACATTTGCATAACGCCAGCTGTCTCTAATTCAATTGCACTTCAGTGCATATTCTGTAATGCTTCCAAAAAAAAAAATCATCCCTTAGTTGGAAAGTGTTGTAATTTTGTTGTATGGAATTGAGTGCGTCGTAGCCCAGGTTCCGATTCCACCGGAATCCGAAATGTATTGGCGTGTGCACTGTGCCTACATGCGGCATCATGTCATTGGTGCTTGACTATTACCCATGATTCCACTCTCAGCATGGCAGGGACCGGACGGCTGCATGAAGCGAACCAGAAGTGCGACGTTACCGAGCGGAGCGAGTAGTTTTGGCATTGGGTTTAGTGACTGCAAGTTTGCTGCGGCTGTTTACATTTGGAACAAAGCAACGTCAGGCTGCCCGTGTGTGTGATGGTGTGAGTTTTATTCATTGTTCGTAAATTTTTCACATTTCACTGAGGCTGTAAGTTAAAAAAAATGGCAGAGAAGGAAAAAGTACTTACAGACCTTCAAGGAGACTTACAGTACAGATTTGAGTGCATATCGAAATCCCGGAAAGGGGAACATTTTGCTTTTTGTACAGTATGTGCTGTTGATATAAGTATATCCCATGGTGGTAAAGGGGGTTTAGTTAACCATTTTGGTACTAAGAAACATAAAGAAAGAGCTTGTGCTCAGTCACAAAATAATAAAATCGGTCGGTTTTTTGACAGTGAAGATAACAGTGTAATTCGAGCTGAGTGTTATTTTACATCATTTGTAATTGAACATAATTTACCGATCAGTTGCACTGATCATGCTGGCGCTTTGTTTTGGAAAATGTTTCCGACATGGGATACTGCTAAGTATTATGGGTATGCACGCACTAAAACAACAGCAATTATTGGGAAATTTGCGGCAAAAGAAAAAAACTCATTGGTGGCCACAATAAAAACTCGGGCATTTTGCATCGCTGCTGATGGAAGCAATGATAGCGACAGAAAGTTATATCCAATTGTAGTTACATATTTTAACATTGATACAGGAAAAATTCTAAGTGATTTGTTGTCAGCTCTAGTGCTGAGTGATGATTCCACTGGTTGTAATATTGCTAACCTTTTGATCATTAATCTAAGGCAATGTAATGTTCTATTGTCAAACTGTGTTGCTTTGGCATCGGGCAAAGCACCGGTTATGACTGGACGGAAGTCTGGAGTTGCAGCTGTTCTAAAAGAAGAACAAGAAGATTTAATAGTAGTAGAATGTTCATGCCATCTCAATATAGCGATTGAGAAAGGCGCTTTAGTTCTTCCAGTAAAAGTTGACGAGGTCCTAATAGATATTTTTTGCTATTTGGAAAAAAAGTGCGAAAAGGAAAGAGAAATTCCTATTAGTAGTTCTAATTCAGACTATTAAATAGCTCTGATCATGCTACTATTCTCTTTTACGTGCAATATTTCAAAATCACTTGTACAATATTCTAGCGGATAATGCTTACCTTGGCATTCCTTGCTAGCGATGAAAAACATTTCACACACCTGTTTTCCGGTCTTTGTTGATGTTATTGTCCTAATGTCCATTGTATGAGATGTATAACTTCACACACTTTTCGCTGGGTATACTCAGTGGATCTTCGCTTTAGGATTAAAATATATTGATCAGAATACCGTGGATAGTTATCCCACCGTTGACCCCCAAATGATCTGATACCGGGCCGAGCTGGGTTAATCATCCCACCGCTCGCCACCAAATGATCTGAACGTGCCGAGCGGTATAATTTATACATGCTGTTATTTTAATTAGAGAAGTCTTGTAATTCTCTTTGTCTGAATGAGAACAAAGGAATTAGTGAATCATTTCTGGGGGTCTGTGAGCAGCGAGGGACCACACCAGACGGCAATTGAGAAGCACTCAGACTCCCATAAAGACGATTTCAAGTGGGACATTAATGCCAAAAATCGGTAGGGAACGAAGAAAATTATGATTATGAGGGGCAAGAGGCAACAACGCTTCGTGGGAGAGGCACGAGAGAAATCTCCAAGTGTCGAGTGACAAGAAACAGATGAAGCCCACGTGACAGGGAATGGCAAAAAGTAGGAAAAGAAAGACAGTAGTTATCTCTGTACTCTGCCGGAGGACGAACGGAGGGAAACTCGGAGGAATGGACTCGGGACGCCGTTGTAAGTCGGACCGAGAGATGGCTATGAGGAGAGTACGCTATATGGCTTTACGCAGTGGTCAGTCGTAATGAGCCTGCTAGGTGTGAAACTTAAATTGTTACTACACAAAATTCCACTAACACTACATGATTCTACCAAGGGATTATTTTCACTAATATTACTACAAGTACACAATACCAAAAATTCTTTCACTAAACCATTATTTACTATACACATTCCACAAATACTACACCCACACTGTACAAACACTTTACAAACACTTACCACTAGTACTACCCAAATACTAACCGAATAATGCACACATTCTACACAAGTACTGCATTAAACCTATAAAAATTAAACTACATTCCGTGAATTCCACATTCCATGATGACAACATCAACAATCTGGCCATGTATACTATAAGCAAAATTTGACCAATCAAATATCGTTATTCTTTTAATTCACGCCCTCACACTAGCAAAATATACCAATCATCGGCCTCCACCGAAACCTGAATTTCAAACTCATAGAAATTTATATCAATCAGACTTCCACAAGGTACACTTAATCAGAGCTCACCTCCCGTGGCTCACCAAATTTCATAGGCTCCTTCTATTCCAGGTCAGCTTCCTGAAATCCGTAATTTTTCCGCCTATAAACTTTCTTAAATTTCTCGCATTTTCCAAGCCTTCATTACCCTTGCCGGCCTGACAGCCTCATTAACATCCCGGTAACCACGTAGTCAGCCAAAAACAATTCAAACTTCAATTTCTCAAAATTCCAGAAATTTCATAATTTCCCACATTTTCATAAATTCCAAACTCATGCAATTTCACTCGAACCAAAAACACATCACTGAATTGCATTCCGAGACAACGCATTTCACTTAAATAGAAAAATTTTGAGATCATTAGGTGCGCCATCCATATTCCTTTTTTCGTAACCTTAATCTCATTGGTTACACAGTCACCAGGAAAAGATACACAAATACTTTTACTTTCACTCAGCCAATGTTCCAAAAACCACAGGGAATCAATCCGTCCCTGATACTCAGACATTTTATCATCTGAAATTTCATTTCAGGGCGACATTGCCCTCCGTGAATCCCTTACACGCGCATGCCAGAAAGAAAACTCTTTGCTGAGAAATGATTCAGACACCGAGTTCTGAGGTGAGAAGGAAAATTTAGTGGTACGATCGGACGTGCTGCCAACGTCCCTTTAATTTCACCCCGCGTCGAAATGCTGAAACCGAAACTCCGGAGATACATGCTCATCTCCACCTTAGCTCACCGTCGGATGTTCAGGGAGAAATAGCCCCTCGTTCGTCTGACCGCTGCGAATCGAGTGCCCTCGCTTCCATCTCCTTTCCATACCGACCGGACTTTCGTAGCTACAGGTATTGGCGTCCAGCCATTCCAACGAAAAGAAAAATCTCAAGCACATTTGCATTAGCAAGGCAACGAATCAGCCATCTTTGCGTACGGGACACGAATTTCCAATGCATGAAAATTTCTCTCGAACAGTGACTATGGCACGGGGCGCGTAGAAAATTATCTGTCCAGCATTGTTTTTGCCACCAGTCTCCTTTCGGTAAATTTTTATTACCCGAACGTCACAACACTGCCACCAATTGATCAGAATACCGTGGGTAGTTATCCCACCGTTGACCCCCAAATGATCTGATACCGGGCCGAGCTGGGTTAATCATCCCACCGCTCGCCACCAAATGATCTGAACGTGCCGAGCGGTATAATTTATACATGCTTCACTTATTGATAAAAATGAGACGTGAAGGTTCTTTTCAATTCGGGAGCTGGCATAAATGGGCGAGAACGTTATGCATGCTGAAACACAGGTAAGTAATACACCAGATCCTATAGAATGAACAGAGCATGATTAACCATTGAATTTCTTTATTTTATGAGGAGACTCTATCCCGGGGTCTGGGCCCACGGAGATAAAAAAATACTTGTATTGTTCTCTATTATGAACCAAAATAATTTCTACTCGGGATTCCGAGATCAGATTCTTAGCCTCCAAAAAAAAGGGCGTTTAACAGTTCTAAATTTAGAGTCCGGTATCTATTAAAGATTACAGTTCCTCCGCTCAGTGATAGGAAAACACAGACAAATAAAAGTACTCACGTATGGTTGACTGTTGTGATATAATAATCCAGGTGGTTTTTCGAAGCACTATTTTTTTAGTAGCACTCTCACCTACACACATGCGACTCTGTAACAGTAGTGGATGATGGTTTCTTTCTCACCATAGAGGAGAGTACGCTATATGGCTTTACGCAGTGGTCAGCCGTAATGAGCCTGCTAGGTGTGAAATCTGAAGTCCGACGGTTACCTAGAATAGCACGGTATTTTAAGCGCAGTGTAAGCCGCAAAAGTACGATGGAAAGGAGAGGGCTTAGTTAATACTTGGTGGCCGGAGGTAAGCCCGCCAGGTATAGTAAAATTCGTGAACTTAAGAGGAAGGTTCAACTACCGCAGAAAAGAGCTGCAATATTTGCGTATAAAAGGCCGTACTCTGATGACAGACCAACCAGGATGTCGCGAGAGACTCTCTTACCACGAAGAGCGAACACGCCGTTGCAATATCAACATTTACCGTTCTTTATACTCGAAGTTTTCGCCCAGTCTCTGGGCATCCTCAGGAGCGTGGCGACTTTTCCACCAATGTTTGTGGTTAACTTCGCGCTAATGGAGTCCGATACTCCTCGTTGCCATTCGTTGGATATACTTTCTTGGATACATTTCGTTATCAAGCCTGGCCAGCGCCATCTATGTTTCATCAATAAAACTTTTTTTTTTTACTTTTTTTTAAATTTTTTTTTCCTATCCCGGTTTTCTTGTCTTTTTTGTCGGGTTTTCTTTTGTTGTTCTTTTTCTTGTCTTATTAGTTCTTTCCACAGGTAGATAATGTGCTAGGGTCGTTCTGGTTACATACACTTGTTTTATTTTTATAGATTAAGATTGCTTCTTCCCTCCTCATTTGCCTTTCAGATTTTTTATTTCTTTTTAGCATTTTAATTTCATTGAATTTTGGAAAAGTCTGGTTTTCAATGCAGAATTGCACTAAAGCAGTTTTTGCTTCTTCTTTTTTTTTTTTTTTTTTTTTGCCAGTTAGATATGTGTTGTTTAAGCCTTGTTTTTTATAACCTGTTTTCGTACTTCCAATGTACGATATTGGGGGTATGTGTGCATTGGGAAGCCCTGAAAAATCTGACTGTTAACAAAAAAAACAGAGGAAAAAATACTAGAAGAATCAGGATCCTACAAAATTCCAATTGCACACATATCCCCAATATCGTACATTGGAAGTATAAAAAACAGGTTAAAAAAAGGCTTAAATAACACATATCTAACTGGCAAAAAAAAAAAAAGAAGCACAAACTGCTCTAGTGCAATTCTGCATTGAAAACCAGACTTTCCCAAAGTTCGATGAAATTAAAATGCTAAAAAGGAATAAAAAATCTGAAAGGCAAATGAGGAGGGAAGAAGCAATCATAATCTATAAAAATAAAACAAGGGTATGTAACCAGAACGACCCTAGCACATTATCTAGCCTGTGGAAAGAACTAATAAGACAAGAAAATCGGATAGGAAAAGAAATTAAAAAAAAAAGTTTTATTGATGAAACATAGATGGCGCTAGCCGTGCTTGATAACGAAATGTATCCAAGAAAGTATAACCGACGAATGGCAATGAGGGGTATCGGACTCCATTAGCGTGAAGTTAATCACGAACATCGGTGGAAAAGTTATACATCTCATACTACGGACATTGGGACAATAACATCAACAAAGACCGGAAAACATGTGTGTGAAATGTTTTTCATCACTAGCAAGGAATGCCAAGGTAAGCATTATCTGCTAGAATATTATGGAAAGAGAAATGAAAAGATTTTTCAGAACCTCCATGATATGGAAGTAAAAAAAAGTTTGAAACATGTGTGCACTCGCTGGCTTTCATTGGGGGCCTGGGAAGACTGGTTGAGCAATGGGCTCCATTAGTTAGTCTTTTTAAGGATGAAATCATGAAGAACAAAAAATATAGCAGCTTGGATTCCTACTGAATTCCAAAGCACGATAAAGCAATTTCAGAAGCCAAAAGGCAGTGCACCAGTAATAAGGTCTGTGGTCAAATGCCTGGTTCTGTAAAAAGATGTGCAATGGAAGCTTCTCTCCCTGAAAAGTGGGGAAAGGTTATGAAAGCTGTGAATAGTATACAGAAGATTGAAACGGAACCTTCAGCTATTACTTCACGTGAAGAGAGGTTATTTCTCTTTCTTACAGACGGTATAAATAGAACTTTTTGTTTATTTCTGTTGACTGTAATTCCAACCTTCGAAAGAGTAAACATAGTGCTACAGTCCCAAGCTTCTCCCATACATGTCTTAAGGTCAGTGCTGTGTGATTTGTTTGCAGACATTATTTCAAAATTTGTCAAGCCGGTAGTTGTTAAACAGGGTAGTTCTGCAGGGTTATTGAGCATAGACTATCACAGTAGATTACACCAAAAAAATGATGTTGACCTGGTGATTGGGCATTTTACCACCACCATAGTAGATTCTCTGAAATCTGAAGACAAGGTGTTTTTTTTTTTTTTTTTTTTCCCTCATGTCAGAAAATATTTTTCTTCTGTTTGTGATTGCATGATACACAAATTTCCATTTAAAGATGCAATTTTTATTAATGCCGAAATGTGCCAAATATCATCTATTGAAAATGCTTCATTTTCAAGCGTCACCTTTTTTATCAAAAAGTTTCCTGTTTTGCTAGGAGAGGAAAATCACAGTGAAGCAATGGATGAACTACAAACACGATTTTGTAGTTTATGAGTCAGTCAGCTTCTATCTGGTATCATGCAGGAACACAGAATTGATAGGCAGTGGTTCCAAGTAAGCCATATTAAAAATAATTTGGACACATACCATTTGCCAAAATGGCAAAGGTCATGCTCTCCATTTTATCTATACCACACAGCAATGCTGAATGTGAACGTATATTCAGTCAGGTAAAAAAAAGTAAGGAATGAGTTTCGATCTTCAATCTCAGATGAAAATCTGGAAAATTTGCTGATCACCAAATATTGCCAGAAAGGAGTGTTTTGACCAGGTGCATTTCTAAAGAAAGCAAAATTGCATCAACAAGTGCTGTGAATAAGATATAGGTATTTATAATTTTTCAATGTTGTATCATGTATTAATGTTCAATTTGGAATCTAGTGTTAACGTCTTGTAGTATTTGTTTAAAAGTACGTACAGTGGTTAGTTAAGTGTTTTCCAACAAGGGCACATGCAGACATATAAATAAAACATTGTGTGTGTGTGTGTGTGTGTGTGTGTGTGTGTGTGTGTGTGTGTGTGTGTGTGTGTGTGTACAACATGATAAGCATATATACAAATACAAATTTATAAATACATTTTATTTCAGTATTTCAATGGTATCTCACAAAAAATCTCCTGTTTTTTTTTTGTAATGTTGGCATAACTGCCAACATTACAAAATAAAAAATTATAATGTGAGCAAGCATAAAAGTAATGATCTGACTTTATTAATAAGATAGTGTTTGGTAGCCTCTAGAAGATGTCTGCATGAGTATAGCAGTGTGCATATGCCTGGTGTGCTGGAATGAGCTTTTTATTGTTCTTCTTTTGTTTTGTTTATTTCATTAATTAAAAGTGTGAGAAAGGGTAAAAGATGGTTATAGCATTTTTAAGTTATATTGAAGGAAAAACATTTCAACTCAGAGTAAACTAACATAATTGGTTGTACTTTGCCCCTCTGTAAGTATGATTTAAATTAGCAAGGAAAATCAAGTCAAATTTGATTTACACTTAAAAGGTGATTCTCTGTAGTTATGTATATTGTAAAAGGCATTTCACTGTATATTTCAACAGAAATGTTATTCTCTCTCCCTTGCGTCACCACCACCCATGCTCCTGTTCCTGTCCATTTGAAACACTGAACTCTAACCTCAAAATGAAATTCCATTTTCACTCTTTGATCATTAATGTTTGCTTTAGTATCCACTTAAAAATGTGTAGGGGTGATGAGGATTGCAAAGTGAAAACAGGGAAAGCCTGGAAGTCTCTGCAGATTTTAAAATGGTTACAAAAATCAGGGAAAACTCGAAGAAAATTGCCCTTTTTTGTAAAAAAATCTGATAAAACTCGGGAAAAATTGCCCCCTCTCTTTTTTTTGTAAAAATCAAGGGATACTTTATTTTGCCAAAAAACTTCTTTTTTCAAATTTTTAAACTTTAGTTAGCAATTACTGCCTGCCAAGAATTTGGTAGATCTTACTTTCAGTTGCATTGCATTTTCCCTTTATTCCATAAAAAAGATGCAAAATTGAATTTTAAAAACTGCCTGTTATTAATTTTTTGTTCAATTTCTTCAACCAACCAGTTGTAGCATGGAACAATTTGGCACAATGGCTTGACACTCCTGCTTGGAGAAACACATCTCAAGAGAACCAACCGAACAATGGATCAGAGTCTTTTGTCTGTTGGTTCTCTCGCAACATGTTTCTCTTAATGGGAGCCATTCCATCATTGAGCTTAGTTGCATTATGTTATAGAAAAATTGAAACTAATCAACTGACAGATTTTTCTTACATATATGGCCCATTTCTATGGGAATGTATTAACAAATTCTATGTGTGTAGTATTCACAAAAGTTCATGGAATTATGGTACAGAAAATACTGTGCACATTTAGTTGTTATTAATGAAAGGCAAGTGATTTTATAAATGCAAGTTACTTAAAGAATTTACAAATGTGTGCTTTAGTGAAAAAATGGGTGAATGGAATGAAATGTAGCAATTCATCACAACCTGATAGGGTTTGCTACCCTGGAAAACCTTTCAAACAAAACCACCTGGAAAACCTGAAAAAGTCATGGAAGTGTAATATGAACTAAGTGCATTTATCAATTACAGCTAAAATCAACAGGTTGGTTGGTTGGTTGTTTGATTTTTATGGCGCAAGGGCCATGGTTGGCCAAAGAGCGCCAGAAACAAGACAAACAAATATTATTAAAAATGTGGTAAAAAGCTTAAAATCTGACTGATCATGTAAAACTGAAAAATGAGAACGATGGAAGGGCTAAAAAAGATAATGGAACAAACAGTATTAAAAACATGATACAATGATTAAAATCTAGCTGATTCAGTAAAACTGAAAATCAACAGGTCATGGTATAAGTTGAAAATATGAAACTCGCCACACTTGGCTTTGGAATTTTCCAGCTTAGACCTTGTCTGAGTGTGCTGGGATTTCTAAATTAAGGTCTGTGGTGACCTTTGGTCTCTAGTACTGTGTTTTTTCTAATCAGTAATAAAGTTCAGAGTTTAAGGTACTGTTAATTATTTACAGACTGAGTTTTTAGGTTATGTGTTTAACCAGTCTTTGCATTGGTTCTGAGATTTCTGCATGATGCATAGGACAGTGTGCAAGAAATATTTAACATAGTCTTAAGAAATGTGTAATGAAACGTGACTTCATAGACGTAAAATGAGATGTGATAAAATGTGAATTCTTGAAAATCATTAGTAATCAGCCTTAGAACTGAGAAGAAAGGTGGACCCACATTTTTGTTGGTAGTAAGAGTTAATCCATGTAGCAGCAATGCCATCTAACAGTGCTTCTAGCTGTCTCTCGTGACAAGCTTGTAGTCCAAAAGTTAAGGCTATCAGTAAATGATCTTTAGTTATTTCCCCATTATAATTTTTATCCAAGTGTAATGTCATACATACTCCGCATTTGTAAAATTTTGATTTGTTTTCAATGGCAAAAACTTTATGCATTCAGATTTTCAAATTTAAAGGTTTTTTTTTTCTTTCAAATTTTTACTTTTTATTATACAGTTGCTGTGATGGATATTGAAATGAACACACACACACACACACACACACACACACACACACACACACACACACACACACAACCTACTTACTTACCTTTGCTTTTAAACCAGAACTTGCTCGTTTAAATATGATATCCTTACTTTATGTATCACAGCTCCAATTACACAATTGATACTTGTTAAAACCCATTTATATTTGATTTCCATAAATGAAAATAGTTAAAATTCTTTTTACATGTTTTTTTTTTTTTTATAAAATTATTTATCTTCATACAAATATGCTTTCCTTTAAATCAAACTCTTTTCAAATATAAATGATTTTGGCAGTTCACTGTAATTAATTATTGACCAGATACAATAAATCCTTATGTTATGTATCGCAGCTCCAGTTACAGGATTGATAGTTGTCTTTTTTTTTTTCCTTTTCTTTTTTTTCCATTAAATACTTAAATCAATTTTAATTAGAATTGTTTTAAAGCAGATTCCAGTTTAACATACATGAGATTCTGCCAAGGATTTGTGAAATTCTGTTTTTTCCCCCTTTTTTGTCATCATTTGAGTCATTCTCAAGATGAATGAAAAATGAAGAGAAATTCGGGAGGCGAATATTTCTTTCGTAGTCGTATTTCTTTTCTTTTTTGGAATGTTCCTTCTGTCCAGTATTGTTAAATATCAGCTTGGAAATTTAGCTAAAATGTTCTGAAAATGGAAGCTAGGCAGCACGAAAATTTATCTATAATCTTCAGGCATGAAATTCTTCCATTTGTGTGAATTTTTGGAAAATTGGTGATGGTGGGGCGATTCGTTTTCTGTCTGAGGACGGAATTCCGACTTTCGAAAACGGAAGTTAGACAGAGTAAAGATTTCTTCCGTAATCGTAATTTCTTTTTCTTGCGGTGTTTCTTCTGCCCAGTTTTTAAATATTATTTTATTCCATAAACATTTGTATTTCAGCTGGAAAATGAAGGAAAAATTCCTGAAAACAGAAGTTGGATGGAGTGAAGATTTCCCTTGCAATCCTAATTTTCCCCCTTGCAATGTTCCTTCTATCCTGTGTTGTTAAATGTCAGTAATTTTGTATTTTAAATACAGTGATGTGTTCCAGTTTAGTATTTGAATAACTAAATTTCAATGAACAATTCAGTCTTGCTTATGCTGTTCTGAATTCTTTGTTCCACCACACATTCTGATTTTTCACCTGGATAAAGAGCTTAGCTTTTTTTCTCTTTTCTTCGTCAGTCTCATGTATGATTTAAGTATTCACCACTAGAAACGTTTAAAAAAAAAAAAAAAAAAACATTTTTCTCTTGGTTGTAACATGAATTTTTGGTAGTTAACCAATATAGGAAGCATTCAATTTAAGGCAATAAAAGGGTTCAATTTCATTGATAAATCTGGACAGGGCCTTCCAATCAGATGTTTTCAAGATCAACCCCTGGTAGTTTAAGTATCTCTAAACCACTGAATATTTACTGTGTGTTGAATGGGCATGTAAAGCCTTTGGCCCCTGAGGTGTTGGTCTCCCTTCACAAATAAGGTCACTTGCTCCTCTCTCCCCCTTTTCTTTCTCTCTGGAAGTCTTTATTGTGGCGCAATAGTCTAGCACTCCTAACTATGTGGAACTTGCACTTTCTATCTGGCACTCCTAACTATGTGGACTTGCACTTTCTATCTGGCACTCCTAACTATGTGGACTTGCACTTTCTATCTGGCACTCCTAACTATGTGGACTTGCACTTTCTATCTGGCACTCCTACTTCTCTGACTTGTCTATGTTCTGCCATACCTGAGCCTGTGGGTGTAAACCTTACAAGAAATTGCAGGGTGCCTTAGTAGTCATGGTGCTAACATGGCATTCATTCCACTAAATTTGGAGAAAACAGTATCATCTGACTGACATAAACAAGATTACCATTTTATCAACTCAATAGAGGAATCACAAATCACTGCAGATTAAATAACACTTACCGGCCATATCATAAATATCATTATGCCCATTCATGTCTCTACAAGTGGATATAACCCATCGCACTGATGCAGCTGAATGGTCATAAATAAGTGGTAGGTAATGCACGTAACTAACAAACAAATTAAGAAGAAGGTAGTGTAGAACACGCTACGTTACATATAAAATATGTAACTTAGCGTGTTCTACACTACCTTCTTCTTAATCAGCTGAATGGTGCAGAATATATGTAGAAGGCACAGGCAGGGTGTTTCAGTTTGCCACTATGAAATCTGTGCAATGAAGAAATGGAAGGGTATGTCGGAGTTTGAATGGAGAATGATTTTCATCATGAAGAAGGTACGCAGTTCCAGCATCTCCACAGCTATAGGCATTGTTGGTTGTTTGAGGACTGCCACATTATGAAGGTGTTGCAGGAATGGTGTGAAGGATGCACATCCACCTAATGTGCCAGAAAGGGGTTGACAGTCAGAGTAAATGCATTTGACATGTGCTGTCTAAGACAACAGATGTCTCACTAACCCTTAATTATTATACAATTAGAGCGTGCACACACACACGCACGCACACACACACGCACACACACACACACACACACACACACACACACACACACACACACACACACACACACACACACACACACACACACACACACATATGTATATATATAAAGACATTTTTGATCACAAAATTCAGGGAATTCTTTCAAACTGGCCCTAGCTGCCCCAGTGGTCAAATGGTCTTGTGGCCTCTGTCTGCTCATCTAGGTTGGCCTGGGTTTGAGTACTAGGTGAAACATAGACGGTTTAGCATGTATTATGTCACTAGCTCTCTCCAGAGTAGCAAAATGTAGACATACATACTATGCCGTATGCAGATAGTTTCGCCGCCCCGGTGGCGCAGTGGTCTAAGCGATGGCCTCTGATCATTCGTCCGAACGGGGTCCGGGTTCGAATCCCGGTGAGGCATGGATGTTGTGTTTGTCTTACGGCACTGGTTCTCTCCCTTCCCTGGAACCAGTGACCCTAAATTAGGGACGGGCGACTGCTTATAGCCCATTGAGTTGCTCACGGTGGTCGTTAAACCTCCAATCAAACAAACAAAATGCAGATAGTTTCCAAATTATTAGCAGATTTTGCAGATAGTTTTTGCTTGTAGATTAAAATTTTTTTATTTATTTACAGCAATTGAAACACTTTCCCAATATATTGGTCTTTACTCAAATTAATATATTTAATTCTATTTTAACTTGAAGAACTTTCAATTTTTTTCACATTTTCTGAGTTCTTTATTTTTACAGACTTTTCTGGTCTCTAGATTTTATCAAAGCCTGTTTCTCAATGTATAGGAACTGTATCAAAAGTTTCATTTACACAGAGAGAATATAAGCTTTGCCATGTTCCTCTTGCATTTTCCAGTAATTAAATTAAAATATTTTCCTTGTGTATTTTGTAAGTATATTATTTTTGAATTAAGTTGTTGAAAATGCTATTTATAAATTTTGAAGGTTCATTAACGGAACTGTTTTTCTGGATATAAAAACTTTCTTTAATTAGTCTCTTTTTTTTATGAGGTTCGAAATCCAATATTTTACCATAAAACCATAATCCATTTTACACACATTGCTGCGTGTTCTGTTGTAATGTACTTATTATGTCCTCACTAGAATCTGTAATGCTCTAATAATTACTTATTTTATTAATTTTTCTTTATTCTATTGTTATCGTGTGATTTGCAGGTGTGCAGCAAGTTTTCTGTTTCAGTGGTTGTGTACACAAATACATTTTATTTTTATACAATAAAATAAAATAAAATAAAATGTATCTGTGTACACAATCTCTCTCTCTCTCTCTCTCTCTCTCTCTCTCTCTCTCTCTCTCTCTCTCTCTCTCTCTCTCTCTCTCACACACACACACACACACACACACGTGACCCGAAATTAGTACAAATGATAGTCCATTGAGTTCCTCACGGTAGCCATTAACCCCCTAAACAAACAAAAGAAGATGGGCCTGAGAGTTTGCAGCATGTTGAGCAATCATCCTTGACAGCTTCACCTGCAGTGGACATAGGAGCACCATGACTGGACAACTGGGAAAATGTTCAGTTTTTTTAAAAACAAGTGCTGTTCACCCTTGAAAAGACGCTGAATTAGAACAAACAAACCGAACAATTCAATAAAAGGAACCAGGTACTCCTGCAGGTAATATGCCAAGACTAGGTTCAATTTTATATCGTAGTCATCCTCGTTGGGTAGTCGTGTGTTGATCGCTCGTTGCTACAAAGCCGGATACACGTCGCTTACACATCTGGGCTATGCCACATCGACGCCATGTTACATCATATCTACTTTTCTTATCTGTGCAACTTTTATTGCGCCGCTGGTAGGGTGTTTTTGAATTCATCCAATCAGGTAGGTATTCAGAAATTCTTAGACATATGTGGGCGCCATCTGTTGTTGCAGGTATTCTAATTTGTCTTTTCAAGGTCGGACAGCACTTCTTTTAAAGTCCATCATTCAATGATTCATTACCACTTCGTATTTTCTTTCTTCGCGATGTTTTACATTGCTGGTCCATGGAATTTTTCTTTGCTTCGTGCTGTCCACGGCGACAACTAGTTATATGTTTTTATTACAATTCGACTTTTTACTTCAGTTCATGTTTTTACGTCAATTCGTGGTTTTACTTCAGTTCAAGATTTTACTGCAATTCAAGATTTTACCTCGATTCAAGATTTCACTCCAGTTCATGTTCCTAAATTACGTCATTCATCAGACTGACAACCCTTCCAAATGAAATGATGAATACCCGGACTCTACAACAATAACCCAAAAAGAATACACAGCTGAGCAGAAGCCAGGTGAGTGCATTCTAATAACATTAAATCCATGACTGACGTTGCAGTGTATCACTTTTTATATTTCATCTTCCCGCGGGTAAGAAATTTCTTAATGAATAACATGTGAAACAGTACTGCGTCCATCACGATTGTATTGATGACGGACACCATAGAATGGGAAAATGTTGCTTGGTTTGATGAATTCAGGTTCCATCTCCAACATACTGATGGATGGGCCCATATTTGATGTTGCATGAGTGAACAGCTACAACCAGACTGCATAGTTAAATGAAAAACAGGCTGGTGGTGCCAGTATCATGATACAGGGATTGTTCTCTTGGACATTGCTAGGTTGCCTCGCCCCAGTTGAGCGTATCTTCGTTGACAGATCCTGCTTAGGTACTGTTTTGGACCAAGTGTCTCCTTAAAAGGAGACCGCATATCTGGATCACGCCTCATTCTTTTAGCAAGACAAGGCCTGAACTATGTGGGAATGGTTGAGTAATGATGTCCAGGCTGTAGATTGTCCCAGCTTAAATCCTCTGGAACATTCGTGAGATGCAGTGAAATGTAGCATTTGCTAGTTTGTGCCTTTGCCTTGCTCCATTTTTAAACTCTGGGTTGCCACCCCGGTGGCACAGTGGTCTAAGCGATGGCTTCTGATCATTCATCCAAAAGGGGTCTGGGCTGAAATCTTGGTGAGGCATGGATAGTGTTTGTCTTATGGCACTGGCTCTCTCCCTTCTCTGGAACCAGTGACTTTAAATTAGGGACGGGCTACTGCTTATAGCTCATTGAGTTTTTCATGGTGGTCGATAAACCTCCAATAAAAAATAAACAAAAAACTCTGGGATGTCATTTTATCCGGCTGGTACAGAATACCTGAGGGCACTTCTTGCAGTCTATTGGAGTTGATGCCACACTTGGTGTTGATGGTTTTGGCAACAGCCCCCCAACACAACATTAAGTAGGTGGTCATAATGTTTTGGGCCATAACAACTATGACCATGTACAAGGCTCATGTATGTGTGTGTTGTTTTTTCACAGTGTTAGTTTTATTCTAGTAGCACAATTTCCAGATATTGACAGGACAAGTCTAAATGCACGGAACAGTGAGTTTGAAAGTAGAACCATGTCAGCAATGATCCACAGGGTTTGCACTGCCCTTGGAATCCAGGAAAAGTCCTGGAATTTGATTTCTGTTTTTATCAACCCTGGAAAGTTCTTGATTTTTCATATTTTTGTGAAAGGTCTTGGAATAGTCCTGTAATTTTTTCTTGCAATGAAGGAAAAGAATTGGTTGAAATTGTTTGGATTGATTGCGTCACTTTGTTCTAGCTCCCTGCAGAATCTGCTCATGATGACATCACTTCCTTCCATGGAGTGTGAAGACTTGATGTCATCTCTTTCATCACATGTGACACTGGAGTGCAAGATGTTTTAGTGCCATATTTCCAGCCACCCTGATTTGTGCTATAGCAGTTGTGCGTAGCTGGAGACGCCAGCGTGTGGAAACCTTCCTGCCAGCCGAAGATAGCCATTCCTTCTAGCATGCGCTTTCCTCACTGAAGGAGGTCAATACCTGGCCTCCATGTTGCCAGTGTGCATGGATGATGACTCTAGAATAGGTAATCTGCAGTACATACATACACAGGGGTGGGGAATTCCAGGGATTTTTGCCACTAGCCAAGAAGACGCGATATAGGCATGTTACGACAACAGTGTACAGGTATGGGATATGACACAAATTTTGAATTTCTGCCCCTATGTAATACAGATACATATATATGCTATACCAGATTTTAAAAAAATCCCCATGAAACCTTTGATTTATAACGGTGATGCATGACACCAATTTATTATTATTTTATAATTAAATATTTCATACCTGATTTAATAATGATAGTTCAGCTTTGTTTCTTTTCAATTTTCACATCAATTATTCAGCATCTCAAAATGTTCTTTTATGTCCTTGTACAGGCTTTGTTCCACCTCCAAAGTTCCACTTGTCTGCTGGATCAAAATTTTCCAATGATGTCCCATTAATGCATATATTTAGGACTGTTCATACTTCTGTTGACTAATGAGGTCTTCAAGTGATTTTTGATAAGATTCATCTGGCTGAAGCCACGTTCGCTTCGCAGGTTGATGTTGATGCTGGTATTACACAAAGAAGCGAAAACAACTGGCTTATGTAAAAAAACTTCTCCTTATGTTCAGTAATCTTTAAAAGTAGCTCATCAACTTTCAAGTTCTGGCTACTTATTATGAAGTCAAACCATTCATCTACCACACTTTTTTAGATATATTTCTCATTGTTTTTATGTTTGATTACTTCTTTAAAATGATGCAAGACAATTTTGATTTCATTGTCTCCAAAGTTACTCCAATCTTTTCCAGTGGGCCAAGTGAATGTGTCAAAAACATATATTGAAGTGATTACAGTGGAATTAATGTCACAAAATCTTTCCAATAAATATTTTTTTGCAAATTCTATCGTATTTCTGTCAGATTTGAAGAACTTCTTCCCATTTGCAACATTTGTCAGAACTACATCTTTGTAAGTTCCTCCATATAGGAGCTAAAAAATTGTTCTTCGTATTTTCCTCTTTCTTTCTGCAAATTTTCTAATTTCTTTTTTACTTTCAAAACTTCATTGTTGAGTTGACATAAAAGCAAATGCTGTTTTTGGAAAACGAGGGACAAGTCTTTAAAGATTTAAAGAAAATGTAGGAGAAAACTGAAGGTTGTCAGAAATTGGAAATCTTTTATTTTTGTTACTATGCCTTCTGCATTTTTGCTACCTTGTTTTTCATTAGCTTCATTTTCTAAATGTAACACAACTGGCTGGTAGCCATGAAAAATTGCTCTCAAAACTCCTACTTTAGATGCCACCCATCTAATTTAGTGCAATTTCTGAATTTTTACAAATTTTGTGCTAATAAGTTCGCTATTTTTTCCAGGTGTTTGATTTTTTACTGGAATGTTTATAAAATTTATAAATTAAAATAAGAATAGAGTCAAACGTTACTAAATACGATACATTCTTTAAAGTATGCTTAACTGCAATCAGTGAGCAACACAATGCACAGACAATATGTGGTAAAAATTCTTTAAATTTGGCACATAAACCAGATACTTCACCAACCATGTTGGCTGTCCCGTCGGTTGCTATACCAACAATCCATGAAGTTTTCTGCGAATCTAAACCAAGAGAAGCAAACTGTTTCTCAATAGCAGAAAAATAGGACTGAGGTGTGGTATTTTCTAATTCAAGAAGCCCCAAAAAACATTCTTCAATTTTACTACTTTTCGAATGTCTTGCATACATCATCAATTCCTCTATTGTGACCTTGTCTGTAGAGGTATCTAAAATAATGCTAATGAACTGGGACTGCTTTAGTTCCTTTAGTACTGACTCTGTTATAACCTCTGATATGCAAGAAATAAATTCCCTGCAAACATTTGTTTGCATACTGGTTTTGTACAACCACCTCTAACTTTCTGGATAACATGATAAGTGATTCAATGTAAGAAAATGGCTTATTGTTTTTTGTAATATAATAGCTCAGATTGAATAATACTTTGAGCTGCTTAAATATTCTTTCATCCATCTTTTTAATGCATTTGGCCAATGGGATGCTAACAAGAAGCTGTGATGAATTATCAACATTTTTTTTTTATGCTGCACAGATTTATCATGGAATTTAAAAGTTTCTTGTTTGAAAGGGCCACTAAATCCCTGTGAAAACTTACATGATGTGTTGAATTTCACCTCTGCTTTGCAGCAAAATCCACATTTTGCAAGACCATCTTCATAAACAATCCAGGGGAATTCTTCTATCCATTTCTCCTGAAATTTCCTGTTCTATGGCTTTTCACAACTTTTTGCATCATTTCTATCTTTAAGTAACACATTTTCAGAACCAGAATCGAGTTGTATCACATTGCTATCAACCAAAACACGTAGCATAGAGGATGAATCACATGGCACTGCTACCAGACGAATTACGTTGGGAAAATGTAAGTAAAGTTGATTGTTTGGAATTAAGCATATTGAGATCAGAGTTTGCCGAATTTATTATTTTTAAAGGAGTATTTTTACTTCTTTAAAAATTTTAGGGAGTAATTTTCAAAAGTCAGGAGTATTTTAGAAAATTAACAGATGAAATAAAATACTTACAAAAATGCTAGGCAATTATGAGAAATCAATCCAGAGTTTTTCATATAAAAATATGTCACTACTGCTCAATGTATTTAGAATTTGGATCTGTTTTGTTTCTTGTTTTAGAAATAAATATAATATTCATATTTTAAAACAATATTATTAAATTTATCATGTTTTGTAATGACCACATGGAACAGCAATGTGTTCAAGAAGTGAAAACATTGCACTTTTGAGATTCTTATAGGCATCTAAAAATATCTAATAAACTTCTCAGCAAGTTTCACAGCCACATTTGTTTTTCTGCAGCTGCACAGCATCCAGTGCTTAAATTTTCATTTTGCTGATATCTTTGTTTCTTTATTGTCGTTTTTTTCTTTTTAATGCCCTTGGAAGACAATTTTTCCCATCATGAATGCACGATGGCTTTCACTATTTTAGATAAAAGATGAATAGTGTAACTTTGAAAATATAAATACTTTTGAACACCATGACTCAATTTTCACAAATTTTTCAGCTTCGTCACTTTCGTTGGACCCCCCCCTTATCAAGCTGAAATGCAACATTTTTTTGGGGGAGGGGGTATTTAAGAATACAGGATACATGTTCTGATCATCGTTGGGGGAAAAATTACAGTTACGAGGGGGGGGGTTCTTTGCTACGTCCGATTTCCGTTTTCGGACATTTTCCCCCATTTTTAAGTTGAAATGCAAATATTTATGAAATAAAATGATATTTAACAACAATACTAGGCAGAGGAAACATCACGTGCAAAATAAAATTACGATTACGGGAGACATCTTCATTGCGTCTAACCTCCGTTTTCAAAAGTTTTGAAAGACGAAACTTCCGCTTTCGAAAGTTTCAGGCGGAAAACATCCTCCACCACTATTAATTGCCCCAAAATTTCTGTTCAGTTATGCATCAATCTTGAGGATAACCCAAATTATGACGGAAAAGGAGAAATTCCTCGACGCAGTCGCACTCTCATGCCTAAAGATTACAGCGAAATTTTTTCGCCGTCGAATTTCCGTTTTCGGAAATCTTTTCTCCATTTTCCAACTGAAATACAAATATTTATGGAATAAAATTATATATAACAATACTAGACAGAGGCAACATCACAAGAAAAAGAAGTTACGATTACGGGAAAAACTTTATTTCGTTTACTTCCGTTTCTGAAAGACGAAATACCGTCCCGATGTATATTTTTACGGATTGGTAAAATTCTTCTACGCATAGTTTTACGCGCTGAGAAAAATTCCTGATGCATATTTTTACAGGCATCGAAAAAATTCTCGATGTGTGTTTTTACGCGCCGAGAAAAATTCCCGACGTGTACTTTTATGTATCGAGAAAAATTCTCGTTGCATATTTTTATGCGTTGGTAAAATTTCAATGCGTACTAGACGCGTAATTACGCATTTTGGCGAACTCTGAATCACACACTGATTTTAAATGATACTGCAGTTTTTTATTTGCAGAAGCTCTTTGTCCACCAAAACCTTCGTGTTTATGTTTCCATCGTGCATTTAGCCAAAACGACAGAGCGCAGACAATTTAGTTGGCGATCCGAAAAGAGAGCCGTAGGTACCATGTGATCGAACAGGTGTAATGTCAGCTCCGCTCTTTCGCACGCTCTTTCGTATGATTGAACACACCTGCGTTGGTCTAACAAAATAGAATGCTTCTCAGCCTAGCAAGGTATGATTTCAGAGTTCAGGCGTTCGGGTTCCAGATTAGAATATACTTGCCCGTCTTATAAATGAAGAAGCTTAAGGTGCAAAAGAAAATATTGAAAGCCTACAATATTATTATTTTCTATATTTTATAAGCTGCAATTTTTAAGAGATCTAAAACCCAGGAAATCCACTCGCCACGTCAGAAAATCCACTCGCCAATGGTGAGTGGGTGAGCGTAATTCCCCACCCCTGTACATACATATCACTAAGCTGTTTTCTGAGATTCAGAGGTTAGCTCCACAAAGAAATACAAACAGCCAGATTTTTAACTGATTATTTACTTACTGTTGCCTTATCAAACTTCTCCATTTACAGCAATCGTGACCCACAACACAGGCTTCACTGGCATCCATCTCATGACGTACACAAGGCCTTCTATACTTCATACTCATAATCTTTTTCTCATGCAGACACTCCTGAATCTGATCCTCCCATGACTTCTTTGGCCTTCTTCTGCCTTTCTTTCCTGCCACTTGGGCTGAAATTTTTTCTTAGTAAGCATCTCATCACTCATTCTTTCAACATGGCCAAACAACCTAAGAATATTTGTCTCCACCTTGCTAACAACATTTTGTTTCACATTACACAACTGCAACACATCTTCATTCCTCACATGATCAGAACATGTCTTCCCACAAACCCCCTGTAAAATGCATCTCTCCAGCACACAAATTTTCAGTGCCATGGCAAAATTGTTTTGTATTATTATTATTATCCTAGTTCCAGCTTATTCATATAAGTTTTATATGGGGAAATGTTGTCTCTTTGAAGAACACTCAGTAACAGCAGAACCCATAAGACTTTATAAGAATTCTATTTATAAACGCATAGTAAATTTCAATGTAACTAGCAGAATATGAAGCAATGCGATATGATTCTAGCAAAAATTTAAGTTCCTGGAATTTGTTTTTGATGAACTCCTGGAAAAGTCCTGGAATTTATTTTCTATAAATGTGTACAAACCCTGGATCTAATTATTGGACAAAATACTTTGTAGTACATCTGTTAATTAAATATTGTTTTCTGGTTCTCTTCAAATTTTCAACATTTTATGCATCTTCTCTTTAATCTTTGTCTTCATATGCTTTGCCTTTGTATGACATTATTATCTCCCCCTTTTTAGGTCTCTTCCTACACACCACAGGGTCCAGTTTCTGCCTGACAACGAGTTACTAAAATTCGAGGAATTCTTTAATGCTCTGAAGACGTACGACAGATGTGAACAGAGGTTTGGAACATAAGGAAGCACAAATAATAATTACATCATGTCTTTCCCTACTTACTTAGTTTAAGCATCATGTTTTAACAAACCTGCAAAATTCATGGTTGTGAATAAGACAATATGTCCATATGAAATCTAGTTAAAATATATTTAATGATGATTATTTTGTACATGAAAATGATTCCAAGTAAACCCCGTTCTCATGATGGTGTTGAAGGCAATTAAATGTATATAAGGAGTGTTCCTATAAATAAAAAGAATTCCATTTGTAATAAAGTTGAGTTTCAGAACTTTGAATGTTTGAATTATTTCTACTGCATAAAGTGTGCTTGCTGTGTTTGGCATTCAATTATCTGTTAGGTGTGTTATCAACTATTTTCACGTGAATTAAAGTAAACTGCGTTGTCTAAGAGTTTTACTGTTTATGCTATCCAAAATTTTTAACGGGAGTTTGGTAGACTGACATAATAAAGCTGCACTTAAATGAAATCTGTAACTTTTGTTTGGTCTTTGCCATGGGGCAATTTCAGTCCAAGAGCATTCTACAAGCAAGATTATCTTCCATTCAGTAAAGTTAAAAGTGAGCAACAACACTTATTGCTTTGCAAAAGTTGATTGGGGCTTGAAACTTGAAATGGAATGTTTTTGTCAGATAGTAGCAGTATTGCATGGCTGTCGTATGCCCATGAATATACTGGTTATGCAGAAAAGTTGTGCTATATTGTAAGTCCAACTAAACAATGATCAGTATTTTATTTTTATGAAGATATTTGTAACGCTTTTTTTTTTTCAGTTTGAAATATTGCATTTTTATGAATGTTTTAGAATGTGAAAGTAGAAGACAAACACTTAATATTTTTTTCATAATTTTCCTAGAAAATGGTAACACTGCATCTGTGTCACTGCATCATTTGAATCATTCTTCAACATATAAACACATTTTTTGTTCTTGTTTTTATGCTGAAGAATAATGGAGGTCATGATAAATTTTTATGAGTTTGAAGTATTAGATAGCACTCCCATTTTTAATGGCTTTAGTTAGATCTTAAATTATAGTAAAGTGTTATTCAGTTGAAGAATTCACTGAATTTTCTTTTGAGTGTTTTATTTCCTTGAAGACATTTCTGGCCTTTTGTGGTGACTATCAGATCTGTTAAGTGTTAACAACAGACTTTGAAAATTTACCTAAATGCCAGAAACATCTGAACAACAACAAGAACAACAGCAGCAACAACAAAAAAGAGTAAGACTTCTTCAGGTGAATAACATTTCGATTTTGGAAAGTTCCTCATATATAATCTGTTTCTAAAGTGTTAAAGCTCCATTTTTCACTCATACACTATGCAGTTTCCATAACAGTGCTATTTTTCAAATAAAAATGCTCTTATTGTATATATCTTTCAGCTATACAGTTGAAAGATATATACAATAAGAGCATTTTTATTTAATATAATTATAAATAATAATTATCTGTTTTCTCTTGATACCTAAGATAGCACTACTTTCATTAAAATAAGTGTATGTGTGTTTTGTTTTATTTGTTAATCCTAAAATTATTGCATTTCATTTGCTGTGGTTCTCATTGATTTCTTGTTTCATTTCAAGGCAGCTTTCTCAGTTAAAATTTTCTAAATATGTCTTGATTTATTTATTAAAGGAGCATCACTTTTGTCTTTTACAGTGCCAAAAGGGACTTGATTAAGTTGCAATCTGCTTGTAAATAAATTTCCTGGGATGTTCCTAAACTTTATTGCTTGAACTCAGTTACATAATAACAAACTTCATCCTTCCCTTCATGTTGAGAACTTCAGGAACTTAGGTTCCCTCTGCCCCCCCTTTCCCCCAGGGGTAAGTATATTTGACAGGCATTTAGGGCCTTTTACATAGTTGTTAGAAGAACTTATGCTTAGTCTTTTGCAGTGATCATAGATTTTTTAAATTTCAGTAATCCATACATCAGGGGTAGCTCACAAAGAGATGAAGAATTTTTACATGGATATTTGTTGGGTGGATAAAGCTATTTAAACTATTTTAATAGTGAAAATGCCAATCATACTTAGAGATTTGAATAGTTCTGTCACAAATCAGAACAGTTGTAGAATTGAAGATGAAATGCATGGGTTTGTGAAAGCTTTAAGAAATTTAGGAGAGCAAGAGACTAATTTAATCTTTTAAAAACATTCAAATTGAAATTACTGGCTCTCATCTAAAGCACAAAGAAAGCAGTATAAGCTAAATAAACCCAAAAGAGACATAGAACAGAAGGCTATCCATATCAGTAGAAAATTACAGGTTTTTGTTGGTTTTGAAATAAACAATTATCACTTAACTATAATCATCTAAGTGTGAATCAGCATGCAGCTAAGAAAATTTCACATATACAGAAAACTAGCGGATAATGCTTACCTTGGCATTCCTTTCTAGCGACGGGAACATTTCACGCACGTGTTTTCCGGTCTTTGTTGAGGTTATTGTCCTAAAGTCCGTTGTATGCGATGACTGGCTTTACTTCTCACACTTTTCGCTGGGTATACTCATTGGATCTTTGCCTTAGGATTCAAACATCAATTTTTACCGTTCTTTATACTCGAAATTTTTGCCCATACTCTGGGCATCTTCAGGAGCGTGGCGACTTTACCACTGATGTTCGTGGTTAACTTCGCGCTAATGGAGTCCGATACTCCTTGTTGCCATTCGTCGGAAAAACTTTCCTGGATATATTTCGTTATCAAGCCCGGCTGGCGCCATCTATGTTTCGTTAAGAACACTTTTTTTTTTTAATTTTTTTAATTTTCTTCTCCTATTCTGGTTTTCTTGTCTTTTTTTGCCTGTTTTTCTTTTGTTGTTGTTTTTCTTGTCTTATTAGTTCTTTCCACAGGCCCGATAATGTGCTAGGGTCGTTCTGGTTACATACCCTTGCTTTATTTTTGTAGATTAATATTGCTTCTTCCCTCCTCATTTGCCTTTCCGATTTTTTATTCTTTTTTAGCATTTTAATTTCATCGAACTTTGGGAATGTCCGGTTTTCCAAGCAGAATTGCACTAAAGCAGTTTTGGCTTCTTTTTTTGCCAGTTAGATATGTGTTGTTTAAGTCTTTTTTAATCTGTTTTTCGTTCCAATGTACGATATTGGGGGTATGTGTGCAATTGGAATTTCGTAGGTTCCTGATTCTTCTAGCATTTTTTCCTCTGTTTTTTTGTTGACAGTCATACTTTTCACGGTGTGCACTGAGCTTCCTAGTTGTAAGTCATATTTAGCACAGTGCCTATTGATTTCTTTACTCACTCCTTCCAGGTATGGGAAAGCTCCAATGTATTTCAATTTTTTATTTCTCATCTTCCTTTGGTTGTGCACTTCTTGGCCTTCTTTACTCTGAGTCATATGCTTTTTACTCTTATGTATCCATTTATTAATTAGCTTGCTTGGGTACCCATACTCTTGTGATATTTTCGAGATAAACTCTAGCTCTTGATTTTTTAGCCTGTTGTTAGATGTGTGTGTGTACACTCGCCGTATCAAGTTTACTATGCTGTTTTTTTTTGTGTCACTGGATGGTGCGACGAGTATGGTACAACAGGCTAAAAAATCAAGAGCTAGAGTTTATCTTGAAAACAGCACAAGAGTATGGGTACCTGAGCAAGCTAATTAATAAATGGATACATGAGAGTAAAAAGCATATGACTCAGAGTAAAGAAGGCCAAGAAGTGCACAACCAAAGGAAGATGAGGAAGAAAAAATTGAAATACATTGGAGCTTTCCCATACCTGGAAGGAGTTAGTAAAGAAATCAATAGGCACTGTGCTAAATATGACTTACAACTAGGAAGCTCAGTGCACACCGTGAAAAGTATGACTGTCAACAAAAAAACAGAGGAAAAAATGCTAGAAGAATCAGGAACCTACGAAATTCCAATAGCACACATACCCCCAATATCGTACATTGGAAGTACGAAAAACAGATTAAAAAAAAAACTTAAACAACACATATCTAACTGGCAAAAAAAAGAAGCCAAAACTGCTTTAGTGCAATTCTGCTTGGAAAACCGGACATTCCCAAAGTTCGATGAAATTAAAATGCTAAAAAAGAATAAAAAATCGGAAAGGCAAATGAGGAGGGAAGAAGCAATATTAATCTACAAAAATAAAGCAAGGGTATGTAACCAGAACGACCCTAGCACATTATCGGGCCTGTGGAAAGAACTAATAAGACAAGAAAAACAACAACAAAAGAAAAACAGGCAAAAAAGACAAGAAAACCAGAATAGGAGAAGAAAATAAAAAAATAAAAAAAAAAGTGTTCTTAACGAAACATAGATGGCGCCAGCCTTGCTTGATAACGAAATATATCCAGGAAAGTTTTTCCGACGAATGGCAACAAGGAGTATCGGACTCCATTAGCGCGAAGTTAACCACGAACATCGGTGGTAAAGTCGCCACGCTCCTGAAGATGCCCAGAGTATGGGCGAAAATTTCGAGTATAAAGAACGGTAAAAATTGATGTTTGAATCCTAAAGCAAAGATCCAATGAGTATACCCAGCGAAAAGTGTGAGAAGTAAAGCCAGTCATCGCATACAACGGACTTTAGGACAATAACCTCAACAAAGACCGGAAAACACGTGCGTGAAATGTTCCCGTCGCTAGAAAGGAATGCCAAGGTAAGCATTATCCGCTAGTTTTCTGTACAAGTTACTTTGAAATATCGCACGTAAAAGACAATAGTACAATAATTAGAGCTATATAATAGTCAGAATTAGAACTACTAAGTGGAATTAATTTCACATATGTTAGAATTTCTGACTTGCTATCAAATGTGGTTTTCACGTGAAGTAAAGATTATGTAAGAAGTGAAATACCTCTTTTATTAGAGAGTAATGGTAGAGTGGAATAAGAATCAAAGTGTGGTATCTGGAGATGTAGAGAGAGAGCATGGTAATGTGTCAGGTCAGGACCTAAAATTTAGTGATATAAAAATTGTGAGGTGTTAAAGAAAAATAAATATGTACAATAAGTTTTAAAATCTTTGTTTTCTGGCTAATGTGGATACATAGAAGAAATAAAAAGCACTGTCCAAAGATAAATGAAAATAAAATGTTCAACTGGATGAAATAAAATTGTAGAATTTTTTAAGGGTAATGTTGAAGGAAATTTATATAATGGTTTTAAAATATTTTAGAAGTCAAATTAAGTACTTGAGATAGTGTAGAAAAAGTTAACTGAAAAATTACTAACAGTATTTTGGCATGAGCACATTCAGCAACTTTTGTGCCTTTCTAAAGTAATAGTATGTGACCCAGCATGCAAGCATAATTTTTTTCAAACCGGTCTATATCCAATTTTCTAAGACCCAGTGAAAAAGACAAAGTAAATAAATATTTATATGTAAAATAAAGTAGTCTAAGACTCTTGTATCAACAATTTGCACAACATGCTCAGTGTTCACGTGCTCCCACAATTCTACATATTTCTTCAATAAATTTACACTATTCTGAAACGGGTAAAATAATTAATAAAGAATGAATATTTAAGAAAATGAAATTCATTTTATTACTAATAATGAAAAATGCAAACAACAGGGTGCGTACGGTCCTTAAAAGTCCTTAGGAACTCCTTATTTTCGATGTATGCTCCTAAGGGCCCTTATAAAGTACTTAAAAACTCCCTATTTTTGTTTAAAACTCCTTATTTTTTTTAATGTTTGTAAGGGCCCTTAAAAAGTCCTTAAAACAGGCATGAAAATCTTTCTGAAATTCGGTTTTCTGCTGAGTTTTTTTTTTTTTTTTCATTTTCTAGTAGGAACAAATGCTACTTATCTTGCCCCCCCCCCACGTCGCTTTTGTGCGCGTTCCCGATCTTTCTGTCAGTGTTGACTGACGTCCTCCTCCCTTGGCGTCGTTGGTTGAACCAGTAGAACCCAGCAGCATGTGCAGCAGGTGGTAGAGTACGCGGGAGGTCGAGCCTGTTTCTCTTAACTTCCATTCCACTTAATTGCATTCATTCGCTCCTGAGGTTTTCAGATTGTCTGCTTTGTCATTAGGTGTTTTCAAGCTTTATTTGATGTGATGTCTTAAAAAATATTTTGTCGTACAGAATAATACGAACATGCCCGGTAAATGCATCTTCAACCCATTGTGGTTAGGCCAACCACGTTATCAGCAATGGCTGGCTATCTGTTCAGCAGACAAACATAAGGCCTGATGTACGTTGTGTAACAAAGTAATTGATCTTGGAAGAATGGGAGAGTCTGCTCTGAAAACTCACATGGCAGGTAAGTCAAAACTTAATTGCATTTTACTGTTGTAAATTCAATGCTGTAAAAAATAAACTTTTTATTTTTATTTTTTGCTTTAATTAATATACCGTAATTTCCGGGCTAAAGTAAGAGCCTTGATTCACCGTGTGCATGTGCGGAAATCAGGCTCTGCCATTTCATGCGATTTCTGTACATTCTGTACCGTATAACTTAAAGTGATTTATTTATTAAGTTATGTACTGTATTTGATTTGAGTTTAAATAAGCAATAAAATTCACAATGATTTCATAAAAAAAAATTCAGTTAACTTGTACTGTATTGTACGCAGAGCCTGATTTTTGCACGTGCATAGGGCTTCAGAATATGGGGGTATTAAAATAAAATAAATTATTTTCAACTGTGGAAATGAAAATTTTAACCGAGGGGGCCCCAGCTATGGATGTGCACAGGGCCTTGACTGTACAGAATTATTTTTAAACTTGTATGGAATTTGCACGCTGTTGAAAAATGTTACTCCAAATGTACCGAAATCGAACGAAATGGCACAAGTTGTACAGAAGGCTCATGCACGAAAGTCGGCCATCACCTTTTTCATTCTCCTATTGTGTTTGAACAGCAAAAAGAATAAAAAAAAAGTTTATAAAAAAGGCGAGAGCATCGGTTTTTGATCAGAAAGAATGTGCCATGGTTGTTCGAAAGTTTGCCGGGGGGGGATGAAATCTCTTCCCTTTGCCAATGAATCACTTCCTTGCAGGTGGTGGACAGCTGAACTGCTGTAAAAAAAAAAAAAAAAAAAAAAAAACGTCGTACTGGGAGAAATATTTACGATAAAAAAGTTCTCCAATTTCGTAAATAACCTCATGCAAATTTTAAAGTAGCCAAGACGTGTCAAAATAAACTCACATGTGAAATTTCATCAAAATCCGATGAAAACTTTAGAAGTTAGGCATTTTCTTTTTATTATTTTTAATGAACGTTCACTGAAAGTCTGCGTAGTCGTACTCACTCTCTCTCTGTGCCATATCCCATGTTGCATTTAGGAGCATCTACCACGTATGGGCATTTGAGCGTTGCAAAGTGGCGGCTAAAAAGAAAAACATTATTTTACGAATTAATCCTGACCGAGTTTCCCCATCCGCTTTAAATCAAAACAAACTGAGCGGCGGAGATGATGAAAGTGGTGATGGAAAACGTGGAGAAATGAAAATACCAATTGATAATCTTTTGCAAATACTCGATGATGCAATTAAAGGTCTTGAACAAAGAAACTTCACAACTGAACCGGAAAAAATGTCCGTCTACAGAATAAAAAAATTGCTTTCTCATAAACCAAAATTAATTAAACAACAATCGTAAGTCGAAATGTTTAAAAGAAATGATAAAAGGTAGTCTTTCGTATGTGTATATTTTTTCTTAAAATTTCTTCTTTTCCATTATTTTTGTACTAAATATTTTAAAAAATAACTTGACTTTTTGTCATTTTTTTACCAAAAAATAGTGTTCTATAGTGTATTTAGTTATTAATAAGTTTGAATTTTATCCAAACTCTAAAATCCGGAATCGGCAAAATCCGGATTTTCGAGGTTGTACTGTATAGTAATATAAATACCGTATTTTCGTGCGCGTAGTCCGCCCCGTAGATAATCCCCTAAGGAAAAAAGTACGTATTGAAAACGACAAAATTTCCCAGATAGTCCGCACTTCCAAACTTTAAACAGAATAAGTAACTTAAATTTGTGACTTACCCATTTTTCTTTTCCACTTCACCAACCTTTAATCCATAAATGCTGGTAAAAATGCTTCGTACTGGCAAAGAATTTGGCAAGACATACGATACCGTATCTGTCTTTAGAATTTAGCGAATAAAAACAGCATACAGTTGCAAATTTAATATGTACAATACATGAACAAAACGGTAGATAAATATTTTTTCAATTAATGAATTGCCTGACATAAAAAAAAAAAAAAAGAGAGAGATTCTTAATCGTCGATTTCCATATCGCTGTCACAGTGAAAACGATTGGAATTCTCAGCCAAGTGTTCCCCCGCCATCAATTTCACAATCAGACTGCTCTTCTGCTTGGGGTGAATTTTCATTGTCGCTTTGAACGGCGCTTTCAAAGGCCCGTAGGAATCCATTCTAGATGACAGATGTAGGGCATACCTGCCAACTTTTACGCATTACGCATAAAATTTATGCATTTTAACTGTTCTTTACGATTTTATGCATCGATCGCGTTTTTTTATGCATTTCCGTATATTTAAAAAAAAAAATACAGATCTTCATTGAGAAATATTTGTTAATGTTTCAGTTAAATCATACCTGCCAACTCTTCCGGATTTTGCGGAAGTTTCCTGTGTTTTTTTTTATATATATATATACACAGTCATCCAGTTTTCCTGCCAGAAGAACTTTTCTTCCAGATTTTTAAAATTTTCTGTATTTTTTGTTAAAAATATCCCTATAAATAAAATATATAACAGAGATGGGAATTTTGCGCCAGAACACCCGTGCCTCGTCGGGACTTTGGCTCAGTAAATTCTTCGTGCACACTGTTATGCTTGACGCTGAATAAAAGATCATGTGGTGGGAAGAAAGATTCTGTGGATTTACGTAGTTACTATGGAAATAGTCGGTCCTCTATACGAACGACGGAAAACATCGAGTATACTATGATAATCGTAGGTCTGCTACGGACGACGGAAAACATCGAGTATGCTATGGAAATTCTCGTTCCGCTACGGACGACGGAAAACATCGAGTATGGTATCAAAATGTGATATAATTTGTTTATATTATAGACATCTAAAAATTGTCAAATGCACATATATTTGCATTTATTTTACTTGTACTGTTATGTCATGCAGAGTCTGCAGTGCGGTGTGGATCTGGCACCATCTGTTAATCAAAATGTAAGAAGATTGAGAATTACAAAAAATGTACATGTTTTATTAATTACTTGTCTGTAAGTGATAAAAAAATTTAATACTGGGCTTTCTTTCCATAGGTCAACGACACAGATCCATAGTGGAAACAAAACCGAGGAGTACATTGATGAAGTTTTTTTCAAGGCCACAAAAAGTTACAGAGCAACCTAGTCCTGCTATTGCATCAACATCATCCCATTCAAATCTCATAACTGCAGAATCAGCTTCTGAAAATACAGTCTCTAATTTTGTATTGCGACATGATGTTCAAAATGCAGAAATCATGTGGACTTTAAAATGTGTAAACAATCATTATTCGTATAGGTCTTGTGAAGGCATTGACAAATTATTTTCGAAAATGTTCTCTGATAGTTCCATCGCAAAGCAGTTCTCCTGTGGACAGAAAAATTTTGGGGTTAGCTCCCCATTTTCAACAACTCTTGTTGAAATGCCTTCAAGATTTAAATTGCTATACATTGTCGTTTGATGAAACTTTAAACCTTGGCACTCAAACAAAACAAATGGATTTGTATGTCAGGTTTTGGCACCCAGTATTAAATGAAGTGTGCACACGATATCTCTCATCTGCATTTATGGGCCATGGAACTGCCACAGATATCTTGAAATCGTTCTATGACACTGTGAAAGAGCTGAATCTGTCTAAAACTATTCAAGTATCAATGGATGGTCGATCTGTCAATTGGGCTTTCTATGATTTGTTGCAGGCTGACCTGAAAGATAAGTATGATTGCCAGGTTTTAAACATTTGCTCTTGTGGACTGCATACATTACATAATGCATTTAAAAGTGGAGATACAGCAACAGAGTGGGATATCTCTTCAGTTTTAAGTTCTGTTTATTGGCTCTTTAAAGATACACCAGCTAGAAGAGATGACTTTTTAAAAGTATCTGAGTTAAAGAAATTTCCTTTGAAGTTTGTGAAACATAGATGGATAGAAAATGTTCCTGCTGCTGAGAGAGCCTTAGAAATCTGGAATGATCTCAAAGTTTTTGTTGCAAGTGTTGAAAAAAGGACAATTAAAATCAGCAAAATGACAAAATCTTTACGTACAGTTATAGATGCCACAAAAGATGAACTAATGCCAGTTAAGATTAACTTTTTTTTGTCTGTGTCAAAGTTACTGAAACCTTTTCTGACTTTTTATCAAAGTGATGCGCCTTTGTTGTCATTTTTTGCATCTGACATTTAAACTTTTCAAACAGTGTCTATCAAATTTTAACATATTGAAGAAAGACTATCTGAACTCAATAAGCTCTGTCATTAAAATGTGTAAAGTAGATTTTGATAACAAATCTGGCTTTTCTAGAATTAGTGATTATCAGTTGTGGATTTGCAGGTGACAAAATTGTAAATCATCTACAGAAAATGAAAAGGGTTACTGAAAATGATGTTCTTTCACTAAAACATGATTGCCAAAAATTTACTGTAACTATGTTATCAGATCTTGTTGAAAAATGCCCAGTGAATTATTCAATTGTACACAATATAGTTTGTTTAGACCCCAAAAGAATGGCAAACAATGATAGTGATTGTTTAGCCAAGTTGAAAAAAATTCTTTTCCATCTGAGTGAAGTTAAAAAATTAGAAGAGCAACAATGTGAAAATATTTTATTGCAATTTAGAGGCTTCTTAATAAATGAAGTAAAAAGAGGCTTTACTAATTTTTCTGACTTTATTGCCTCTGAAACCAAATTAGATGCTTTCTTAGCTAAATACTTATCAACAGGTTTTGATGATCTTTGGAATGTGATAAAAATGTTGTTAGTGTTGTCACATCGCCAAGCAACAGTCGAAAGGGTTTTTTCTGTTAATAGGCAGATACAAGTAGAAAACTTAAAAGAAAATTCTTACATAAGCCAAAGAATTGTTTATGATCACATTAATTTTTGTGGGGGAATTCACAATGTAGAGCTTACAAAGGAGTTGCGAGCTTCAGTATCTTCTGCTCGCCATAGATATATGCAACATTTGGAAGAGCAAAAGAATGAAAAGAAAGACGCAGTAATCTCAGGAAAGAGAAAAAAACAAAGTGATGACCTAAATATGTTAAAAACTAAAAGGATTAAGGTAGAAAAAGATTTAATCCAATTGGAAAAGTCTGCTGATAGCATGGCTGAACAAGCAGAAGCTTTAAAAGATGTCAATCTTTTTATAAAATGCAACAATTTTCGAAGATTACTGAAAGCGAAAAAATTAGAACTTGAAGCCACTGATTCAAAGATAGAACTCAAAACAGGACTTAAAAATTAATTTCTTTTTTATTAAAGGCTTGTTGACAAATAATTGTACCTTGTAAATTTTTAATTTAATTAAATACAGTAATTACATGCAAAAATTGTCTTTGTTTATGAATATGTGATAATTTATTATTATAAATGATTAAAAATCGTGTTACTTAAACGATCTTTGCTCTTTTAAAAGTGTGCATTTTAATATGAATGCCCTTTTAAAAGTGGTAAAAATTAAAACTTTTTATAAAATTAAGGTCCTTAAAAATTGCTTTTAAGGTCCTTAAAAGTCCTTAGAAACTCCTTATTTTCAATTTCTGAAAATGAGTACGAACCATGAACAAGTTATCTATTTCGAAGGGAATTCAGTTTTAAAGATCATTAGTCTGATATGAAAGTATAATAAAATAGCTATGTTGATTTGTCTTTGCATACATATCACTAAGCTGTACTCTGAGGTTCAGAGGTTAGGTCCACAAAGAAATACAAACTACCAGATAAAGTTTTAACTGATTACTTACTAACTGTTGCCACATCAAACTTCTCCATTTACATCGACCTTGATACACAACTCGAGCTTCACTGACATCCATCACATGACATACACAAGATCTTCTATACTTCATACTCATAATCTTTTTCTCATGCAGACACTCCTGAATCTGAGCTTTATTGACATCCATCACATGACATACACAAGATCTTCTATACTTCATACTCATAATCTATTTCTCATGCAGATGCTCCTGAATCTGATCCTCCCATGACTTCCTTGGCCTTCCTCTGCCTTTCCTTGCCACTTGGGCTAAAAAGAAATTTCTTAGTAAGCATCTCACCACTCATTCTTTCAACAATTGCCAAGCCACCGAAGCACATTAGTTTCCACCTTACAAACAACATTTTGCTTCACATTATTACACAACAGCACATCTTCATTCCTCACACAATCAGAACGTGTCTTGCCCCCCCCCTCCGCTCCCCCCGTAAGGAATGCATTTCTCCAGTACACAAACACAAACAACTCCTAGTTTCTTCTGTAGCACTCAGGTTTCACTGCCGTACATTAGAATAGGAACAATTGTACTTTCATACATAGCCATGCGGGACTCTCTTGAGAACCCATCATTCGTGTGGAAACCTCCCAAAGCAGCTGTGACTTTCAATGAAGAATTCACTTGCCTACTAATTTAACCATCCAATTTGTTCTCTCCATCAAACATGCTTCCTAAATACACAAACTCATTCACCTGGTCAATCACTGTGCCATTTAGACATATTACATTAAGTGCTAACAGTTACTTGCTCAAAAACCATAACTTTGTGTTTTCTCTTATTATTTATACTCAGTTTGAATTTCATGCAAACTTTGGCCATCCAGGGCAATGTATTCTGCAACTCACTTTTGCTCTCTGCCAACAGGACTGTGTCATCAGCATACAGCACTCTGCACACACGGATATTACTAAGACATAAACAAGTCTTGTCCATCTTGGCATCACCCATGCACGCATCCCTAAATATATTACACAGCCATGGTGACATTACACAACCTTGTCCGACTCCTGCACCAATAGAAAACCATTTTGATAAAACACCTTTCACTCGTACACAAGCTCTACTGCCAGCATACATGACTTTTACACTATTAAGTAGATTCCCAGCAACACCATGTTTATTCAATGTTTTCCACAAGAGTGTCTTATTTACTCGGTGGTAAGCTGTCTCTGAAAATGTGAAGGCAGCAAAAACTGTCTTACCAACAGCCAGATACTTTTCAATCATCATGCGTAATGCATAAATTTGGTTAGTGCAGCTTTTACCGAACATAAAACCACTCTGAACATCTCACACTTTCTCTGATATAAGACCTCTGCTTTTTCAGTAATGACCTTACCAAACACTTTCCCTGGCACGCTCAGTAGGCTAATGCCACGATAGTTCTTGCAGTCAGTCTGATCACCTTTTCTCTTGTACAAGGGAACGATGATAGCATTCTTCCAATCCTGAAGGACCATTCATAACTCCCAGCACAACTGGCAAATTTCAGTTAACCAGTCAATTACAGAGTCACCACCATATTTCAACATCTTAGCAGTTAGGCCATCAACTCCCAGAGCCTTACCATTTTGAAGAGATTTTAGAGCTTTACACACCTCTTCTCTTGAGATCCCTCCTGTGCTTCCACCTTTCACTGTGACATCATCTGCTTCTGCCTCAGAATCGCCTTTGCTTTCCTGTTCTAATAACTCACAGAAGTATTTGCTCCATTACTAAGATTTTTTTTTAGCCCAAGTGGTAGGAAAGAAAGGCAGAGGAAGGCCAAGGAAGGATCTGATTCAGGAGTGTCTGCAAGAGAAAAACATTATGATATAGAAGATCTAAGTGTATGTCGTGTGATGGATGTCAGTGAAGCCTAAGTTGTGTGTCAAGATTGCTGTAAATGGAGAATTTTGATACGGCATAAGTAAATAGTCAGTTAAAAATTTATCTGGTAGTTTGTGTTTCTTTGTTGAGCTAACCTCTGAATCTCAGAGAACAGCTTAGTGATATGATATGCTATGATGAGTATTCACCCGATCTTTCACTTTACTCACTGGGCTCCCATATCATCTCCCCGATCCTATTCTTTACACAACTCGCAACTTTGTTACTCCTATTTTTCCTGAGTCTTATGTATTTCCAGAAAGTTTTTCTATCTTTCCGAAAGGCCAATTCAAGCCTTTCCACCTTCTTCCGATCTTTTGCCTTACTCTGGCGTACCAGCTTAGCTGCTTTACACTTCTTACAGCGATATTCATCCACAGAAACTCTAGCTTGCAACATCCCCAAATAGGCTTCCTTCTTTCTTTTTACTGCCTCTTTAATCTCACTATTCCACCAAGCATCACCTCCATTGTTACTTACTATCGTGGTGCCTCAGACCTCTTCAGCAGCAGTGACAGCACAGTTCTTAAAACATTCCCACATCTTTTTTACATCCCTTTCACACGACTTCAGTTGGCTCTGAGTAAGTTAGAGTAACGCTGATGATCTTCAGAGAACCTTTCAACCTTTATTCTTTCCAACCTAGGCCTCTTCCTATTCCTTTTCCTCCAACCAACATTCAGTTTCACTCATTACACTACCAAGTAATGATCAGAGCCAACATCCACACCTCTCACCACACAAGTGTCAACAACTAAGTGGTTCAGATGCTGATTGTAAACAACAAAATCTATTACACTCTTTTGTCTCAGAGTACAATTTTTCCAAGTATTTGTGTGGATGTACTTGTGGTTGAAAAATGTATTAGATACGCACAAACCACTCTCAGTGCAAAGTTAAATTAATCTTTCACCATTATCATTCACACAAGGAGCAGTACACCTACCCAGAACATTATTAGAAATTGCATTTTGCACACCTACTCTAGCATTGAAATCCCCTGCTATTATGTAATTTTCTCTTTAGCACCAAACTGGCTTAAAACAGCTTTTAACTCATTCTAGAAATCTTCCTATCAGAAGCTTCCAAGTCACAAGGAGCATATACACTGAAGAGCAATTGAATTAGAGAAGCTGGTGTTATGCAAATGTGGTGCTGTGGGTGGCCCTGTAAACGGAAACGACATGATGTATGCAGCGACCCGACAATATAAGGAGTGATACGACGGGAATCAGTAAGAGTCGGACGCAGTATGGGCAAGACGAAGGATCTAAGTGCATTTGATCGTGGGCAAATTGCCGGGGCCCGACGAATGGGTCACTCCATCTCGGAAGTCGTATCACAAGCCACTGTGTCACGGGTGCACCGTGAGTACATAAAATCCGGTAAAACCATCCCTGCAAGGGCCAGCAGCGTGTGGATGAGCGGGGTCATCGTCGGCTAGCTCGCATTGTAACAGCAGATAGACGGGCCACAGTGCAAGAAATGACTGCAATTAAACGGTGCACAAAAACGTGTAAGCAGCTACACCATCCAGAACCATCTCACTATGGGGTACAGAAGCCATCGTCCCATGAGCGTACCGCTGCTGACCGCACATCACAGGGTGCAAAGATTAGCCAGGGTTCGTACGGTCCTTAAGAACTCCTTAATTTCCATTTGCCTTTTTAAGGGCCCTTAAAAATAACTTAATTTCCATTTACCTTTTTTAAGGGCCCTTAAGAACTCCTTAATTTCTGTTTTTAAGGGCTCTTAAAAAGTCCTTGAAAACACCGTAATTATATTATATTCGGTCGTTAAAAAGGTTGTAATTTCTTTTTTTTTTTTTTTTTTACCAAAGAAATGCGCGCGTTACGCATGCCAGCTGGTTTCATTAGCGTACTGATGATGGTTTTACGTCACTAGATCGCATGTCGCAAAAAGTTTACCCATGTTCTGTACTGCTTTTGGCAGTTTGCCAACCAGCTACCTTCAAATCCCTTTGGTTTAGATAATATTTATTGCTGGCTTCTTGTTTTCTTTGCGCGGGGTCAGTGCAGTTCAGATCGTTATCTTCTGTTATTTATTAGAGAATGTGGTACTAAGTAAAGAGCTTAGAGCTGTCTTTTCAGCTAGACAGAAATATGTTCAATATTTAGATGCCGAAAAAAAAATGTGCCAAGCAACATCTGGATGGAAACGTAAATTGATTGAGGAGGAATTGCAAATGCTTAGTACGAAAAAACAAAGTAGAAAAAAATATTGCCGAATTAGAGAAACGTGCAGATGACCTTGCCGCCCAAGGGGAATTGATGAGAGAGATGAACTGCTTCCTTCAATCAAATAGTTTTCGAAAATTAATAACGGAAAAAAATGAAGAATTGGCAGAAATTACCATGTCAGTAGTTGCAAAAAAGGAGCTGAAAAATTGATTTCATTGTAGGCCTACGTCCTTTGTTTGACCTCAAAAAAGTGAATATGTACATGTAATTTCCTTGCAGTCATTGTTAAATTGCATTACTGTTTTTTAAGTTTAAGAGTAAAAAAAAAGATGTATAATAGAAGTAAAAATTCTGAAGGAAATTTCATAGGTGTCTTCTTACTGCAGTTTGTTTTAGCTTTTACACCTGTACACTATTGCAGGGCTGCCAGACCTGCGCCAATTGCGTCAGCCCGCGCCAAAACGTTGTTCTTGCGACATTCTGCTAAAAAAATTGTCATTTCGATGAAATCTGCGCCAATTTTGCGCCAAAAGTTAAAATTTACCGGTCATCGATATTTTAGCGTTATCTTACGACATTCGAAATCGATTCAGCGGTTAATTCGTACGTGAGATTCATTCGCGGAGTCCCCCTCCGTTTTTTTTTTTTTTTTTGTCTTTTTCAATATCGATGCAAAAGGGAAGAAATTTTCGGGATATTAGTTGGGGGGGGGGGGGATTCATATTCCGTCTGGGGACGTTGTTTTGTCTTTTCAAACGTTCGGAAACGGAAGTTAAACGAAGTGCAGATTTTTCCCGTAATCATATTTTTTTCTCGCGCGATGTTGCTTCTGTTCAGTATTGTTAAATATAATTTCATTGCATAATTTCAGCTTGAAATTGTAGACAACGATTTCCGAAAACGGAAGTTGGGCCGCCCGAAAATTTCCCCGTAATCTTCGGCGACGAGATTCTCACGCTGATTCGAGAAATTTCGTCTTTTTTTGTTATCATTTGGACCATGTACGAAATCGATGCATAACTGAACTGAAATTTTGGGAGGATTGGTGGTGGGGGGAGGGGGTCGTTTTCTCCGTCGGAGGACGGAATTTCATCCTTCGAAAACGGAAAGTAGACGGAGGTAAGATTTATCTGGTAATCGTAATTTTTTTTTTTCGCGCGATGTTTCCTCTACCCAGTATTGTTAGATATTTTATTCCATAAATATTTGTATTTCAGCTTGAACATGTTGGATAAATTTCCGAAAACTGAAGTCAGACAGAGCGAAGATTTCTTCCGTAATTGTACCCCCCTTCCCCGCGATGTTTTCACTCCTATGTAGTTGTTAAATGTCATCACCCTCATAAATGTGTATGCATTTTAGTTTGATACGGGTGGTGAGAAATTTCCAAAAACAGAAGTGACGAAGTTTGGAAATTTGTAAGAATTGATGCATGGTGTTAAAAAAAAGTATTCATTCTCTGAAAATTACACCATTTATCTAAAATAGTTAAAGCTCTGATATCAGAATTCATGGTTCTCAGGCTGAAAGTTCTTTAAGCATGATGGATAAAATTGTCATCTGAGGGAATAAAAAAAAATGAAAAAAGAAAGAAAAGTACATACATGAGATTCTTCCGCGAATTCGCGGAATTCCGCTTTTTTCGGCATCATTTTGGCCATCCTCTAGGTCATTGCAAAAATGAAGAGAAAATTTTCAGAATTTTTTAGGGGGGGGGGTCGTTCTATAGAAAAATCCTTGAAAAAGCGGAATTCCGCGATTCCGCTTTTTTGTGGTGTAAAAGAACTAAGCGCTTTCTAGCTGAAAGCGTTGTTTTTGGAGCAGGCGCTGGGGGCAAGAAGAAATGTTGGAGGGTGGAGTCAGGAGCTCAATTCGTTTACTGCTGTCAACAATGGATGGGGTCAGTCACTTGAGCATCGCAGCGCGAAGGGTGGAAGCTCCGCCTACTTCGTGCTTTAGGGAAACTGCCGCAGCCCACGAGCCATTCCGTGTCTTGCGGGAAATCGCCACTCTGCATTCTATCCGTGACGTCATCGCCAGGAACTCTTGTAATTTGCGATGTATCCGAATGCGTTCCCGCTTTTCTGAGATCGTTAGAGAATCGAAGTTCTCGTGAAACCTCTTTCTACAAAGGACGCACATAAATTACGGAATCTCCGTAATTATTACGGATTTCCCCCGGGATTACGGGTGACTAACAAAAAATTATAGATATTCAGATTTTCGCTGTTATTAAGAAAGTTTTAATAGTTTTGTAAATAATCGATGTAAAAGCCTCTGAACAAAGTTCATAACACAGCCCTTTGTATCCTTTTTTTTTTTTTTTTTTCTTCTTCTTCTGAGGTGGCGGAATTTGTTTTGCTTTTTCGAAAGTGTAAAAAAAAAAAAAAAAAAAGCACGGCACTAGGATTGCATAAACCCGGCGTGCTTCTTTCGCTGTGGCCCGAGATTACGTCGGCCTGAAGCATCTGAATAAAGTTCGTGACGCAGCTTTCTTTTCTTAAATTCTCCCCCCCCCATCCCGAAGAGAAGGAATTTATTTTGCTTGTTTGAAAGCCAAGTGGAAAGGAAGCATGGCGCCGCGCCTGGATTACGTATAGGCCTGGCGTGCTTCTTTTGCCGTGATCCGGAATTACGTTGGCTCGGACGTGCTTCTTTCGCTGTGGCCCGGACTTGCGTCAGCCCGATGCCTCTGAAACAAGTTCGTGACGCACCTCTTTGTTTTCTTTTTTTCTAATGAGGAGGAAGCTGTGTTTTGAACTTGCTTGAAAACTTAGTGGAAAGAAAGCACGGCGCCCGGCCAGTATTACGTCGGCCTGAAGCTTCTAAACAAAGTTCGTGACACAGCTTTCCGTTGTTGTTTTTTTTCTTTCTGAGGAGGAGGAATTGTTTTGCTTGTTTGAAAGCTAAGTGGAAAGGAAGCATGGCGCTACGCCGGAATTACGTAGGCCTGGCGTGCTTCTTTTGCCGTGATCCGGAATTACGTTGGCTCGGACGTGCTTCTTTCGCTGTGGCCCGGAATTGCGTCGGCCCGATGCCTCTGAACCAAGTTCGTGACGCACCTCTGTGTTTTTTCTTTTTTTCTGAGGAGGAGGAATGTGTTTTGCGTGTTTGAAAACTTAGTGAAAAGAAAGCACGGCGCCCGGCTAGGATAACGTCGGCCCGTAGCCTCTGAACAAAGTTCGTGACGCAACCCTGTTTCTCTCCTTTCTTTCGTTTTTTCCTAAGGAAAAATGTGTTTTGCATGTTTGAAAGCTAAGTGGGAAAAAAAGCACGGCTTCGGGCCAGTATTACGTCGGCCCGAACCCTCTAAACAAAGTTCGTGGCGCAGCTTTCCGTTTTTTTTTCTTCTTTCTTTCTGAGGAGGAATTTGTTTTGCTTGTTTGAAAGCTAAATGGAAAGAATGTGTCATGAGTGGCCCAAAAACATGGTTAAAAACAAGAATTCAGCAGAGAAAATCTCCCCACTTGCTTGACATTGATGGAGATTCATGTCACCATATTCACAATGCAAGTAAAAAATTTTGCAAGCCATTTTAAGCTAACATTGAGAAATACTTTATTGACTTCTTCAATTACTTTAAATGGTCAGCAGATCAACATGAAGCCCTTGCTGAAATTTGTGAAATTATAGGGCTAAAATTCACTGAAATTAAGAACATGGTGCAATGCAGGTGGTTGTCATTCTATCATGTGGCATTAAACAGTTTACATATCCATGATGCCCTTTTGCTCCTGTATTATGGATTTGTGCAGACTAATGAAAGACCAATATACATGGATGTGATAAATAAAATATGTAAAGATTAGAAAGAAAAAGTTAAAATTCCAGGAGCTTTGGAAGAAATTACGGGGGAAAAAAATCTAACAGAAGATGGAAGAAAATGGAAATCTAGTATTGTTGCAAAATTATTTGAAAGCTCAAAAAAAAAAACCTTGCTTATATTAAATTTTTATGTCGCAGCTCTACCTCTTTTGAAAAAATATGTATACTTATTTCAAACAAAGGAGCCATTAATTCATAAAGTTTTTGATGAGCAGAAGCAACTATTCTTGGATTTCTTAGCTTGTTTCTTAAAACAAGAGATACTGAAAGGCAAACCTATGAAATATTTGATAAGGCAAACCTGTGAAAGATTCTTGGATCAGGAACATTATTTTGAAAAGCAAATCAAATGACATTGTGGGGAATTTTTTTTAAGCCAGGCTGCTGAAGCTTATATTCAGCATGCAAAATACATGCAAAAGACACTACCATTATGTAGTGATCTTTTAATGTACATATCAGCTATTGATCCTTCTACAAGGGGACATAATCTAACTTTAAAAAGACTGAAAAACTTCCACAGTTTCTTTGAAATATATGAATTCAGAGGAAATGGAAAGCTATGCTCTAGAAATTCACCAGTATCAGTTTGAATCACGACTTCCATCTCCTGACTTTGTAAGAATGGATGCGTGGTGGGCAAAGGTGTTTGACCTCTACAAGTACACTATGTTATCTAAAGTAGTAAAAGTCTTGATATCATGCTTTCATGGTCCACAGGTTGAAAGTTCTTTCAGCATGATGGCTGAAACCATAGATATAAAATCAGGAAGAATGAACATTGAAACCTATTCAGCTATACAAACTGTGTAGTATAAACTTAAAGCACAGGGTAAGTCTGCAGTTAATTTCTTCAGTAAAGAAATTTTTTTCCAAGAAGCAGTTGATGCCAACCTCTGCCAAAATCTTAGGACATCAGAAACAAGTTATACCAAAGAAATGGAGAGGAAAAGAAAAGGAATTATCAGCAAAAAGAAAAAGTTAGCAATGGATGCTGTTCAGCTGCAGTCAACGTAAAATAAATATGGCCGTGCAGCTTGCTGAGAAGAAAGCCAGGCTTGCTCAGAAGAGGAAATTCGAATTGTTGTGCAAGCAAGTACAACAAAAAAGGGGCAAAATATCTTTGAAGCAATCTGTTTAAAAACCATAACTTCTAGTCATGTTTTTTTTTAATTTGTACATATTCAAATACATATTCCAATTATCATTTAGTAATCTGTGAACTTATTTCCACACACATTTCATTTTTGAAAAATTTGGTACATTAGAGTGCTACTAAGCCAACAAGACTGACTTATCTCTTGTACTATGATGTTTGACCAAAACTAATCTGCGGATATGCTTCTAATTGCTTGACTAAATGCACAAACTTTCCTAGACAAATACTTTTCACCTCAGGATTTAGCTAGTAAAGATTTACATGTATGTTTTAAATCTGATTTTTTAAAATATCTCATTTTATTTTGTTCTTGATTCCCTACTTTTCTATTGTGAATATAATAATGTGCTTCACTTTAATATTTACTTACATAATTTACAGAAAATAATTCCCATATGGCTTGTGCAATCTTAAATATTGTATATGCTGTATTTGAATTTGCTCACACCGCGCGTTCGCGTGTCCCAATTTTCAACCCAGTTAAAAAGTTCAGCTTTTTTTGTCATCGGCCGGTCTCATGTATGAAAGTAACAAAGAAAAATGGTAAAGGGAAAACTATAAGCAGAAAAAATAAAATAAACAGTGGATGCTCTGCAGTGGCAGAGTCAACAAAAGACAAATATGGCCGTGGAACTTGCTGAGAAGAAAGTAGGGTTTGCTCGCAAGAGGAAAACCAGAGCTAATGTTTTAAAAGCAAGTGCAAGAACAAAACCAGGAAAAAAAAACTGTTTGAAGCTCTCTTTCAAAACCACCCTATTTTTTTTGGAATTCACTAAATTTATAATTGTGAATACAGTGGTGTGATCTAGTTAAATATTTTCATAAATAAATTAAAGTAAACGATTCAGTTTTGTTCATGCTTTGTAATATTCACACTTTCTCACCGTGCAGTCTGATTTTTCACCAAATTGAAAAGTACAGCTTTGTTTTTTCTTCGTCGGTCTCATGTATGTTAATTAAAATCGCTCACGAGCGCTATGGATAAATGAAAGGATTGTTTATATCGCATAACTTGTAATCAATTATCAGGAATACTGATCTTTTGGTTCTTACTTAAAGTCTGAATTTTGCCCCGTACGTTCAGGGATCAGAATTTTTAGGAGGTTTTCTTTTTCTCATTTTGATCTACCTTGGGGAACATCTTCACCCTCACACTTTTCTTTTTCCAGATGGAAGGTGCATTGAACCACTTACTAACTCGCAATCGTCTACTTAATGTCCATGTCCATACATGCATGATCCCATGTATGCAAGAACAGTGGCTCTTTCATACAGCAACAACAAAAAAGTCGTACACTGATTCTACTACTGAAGAAGAGGGGGATCTCGTGCCAAAACGTCACTGTGCAAGCGTTAAGCGATAGAAGCACCTTTTATCTAACCAACTTTACTAAATCTCACTATCATCTTATAGTTTTGGTTCCAGTTGTAATTGTTCACAGCAATAACGAAAGTTTGACATTGATAATTACTTGATAAAAAACATTGTATGAAGAGTATCATGGTACAACTGCTTAAAGATGATGCATATAGTTTTCACTGTTATCTTATAGTTTTGGTTCCAATTTGATTATTAAATGTTACATTAGTTTTCCTTTTATATCGAAGGTATGCTTTCCTTCAGAAAACCTTAGGAGTTTGTGATGAACACGCAAACCACGTATGCGTGGCTTGCCAGTTGGTTGGTTTCAGAAATAATGTATTTTAATCTGAATGCCATGAATCTCGAAAAATATGCTGCTAAAACCAACCAAACAACAAACAGTAATTACATATTATTTATTCTTCCTAAGTGTATATTCGCAAGCGTTCAGTATCAATAGCAACAGTTCTTGGACGCGGCCGCATACTATTTGTGTTACAGCGAAACAAATGCATTCAGAAGAAAATCCTTGATATTAATGTGCTACGCTTAAAATATTGCAGGTCACGTAGTTTTCAATAAATCGTGGGTAGTATAATTGTTTTCCTATTTATCTCACTGTAGGAATGACAGAAATGCTAATTAACAGTCGTAAGAGAAGCAGTAAAATGTCAACAAACCTGAAATATAACATTTTTTCATCGTTCATAAAATAATGGTAATTCAGTATATAAACATAACTTAAAGCACAGCATGGACTTAAAACAATTAAAAATACTATCATTAGCTGCTCCAAAACCTAAGTTCTGCTCCAAAATGCAAATTTTCTCGCTCCAAAACCCAACTTTTCTGCTCCAAATTGCATATTTCCCTGCTCCAAGAATTGCTCCAAAACATGGTAGGGGCACTAACACCCCTACTATTGCCAAATGTTGAAAATCAACCTGCATTAAGTGTATGGAAGAAGTTACTACAAGTGCTACAGCTGTAGAATTTAAAAATAAAATAAAAATGCAACAGCTACACAAGCAAAAATGTGTTATTCATCCAATCTACGAAAACCAAAATTTTCTCCAGATTTGGGAATTCGGAAGCTGTGTAGTAAATAAAAAAATAAATAAATAAATACTTAAAAGAAAGTGATGCTTCACTGTTCAATTTTGATTCTTTGAATTCTGCCAATGTAGTTTTGAAATTTAAGCAAACGTTTTTATTGAACTTAAGGCTTTCAATTTCGATTATATGATTTAAGTTACGACGAACTTGTGTGTTCTGATTTGATTTAGATAGTGTGTTTACTTGCTTCATTAACCTAAAACAGGTCTAACAAGCTGTGCTGCATTTTTATAAAAGTGTTATTTTTCCAGCTGCAGCACTTATAGTGATGCCACCCACAGAATTAATGCATTTAGTTTCTTAGCCTGTGTCCGTACATATTTGTAAAAGTCATTCTAATGGAAGGAATTAAGTTATTGAATGGAAAGGTAAAGATACCAAAAATTTTTAAAGACTGACAATCACAGCCATATGAAATTCTAAGCTGTATTTGTAATACTGTTTTTGTTAAAATGAATTTGTAAATTAATAAAAAAATATAAATTCGGATAAACTTTGAAGGAAAAACAAATGCAAATTTAAAAAGTTTCTGAAACCACAAAGATGGGCCTATAATCACAATTAATGGGTGAAAATTTGTTGAAAATTGAAATTCGAAAGTAATTTTATGCTTCATACCACAATACGAAGAAGCAGAGTGTTAGTTCTGTAGATGCAAAGATATGCTTCAGGACAAATAATGGATCCAGTATTACCAGTAAATAATGTATATGAGGAACTTTTAAGTTAGTTGGTTTTTCTGTTGGAGTATTTGGTTTATTTTAGTAGAACTAATTTTAATTCATATATTTGTGCAATGGAATATTCATTAGTTTCAACAAAATTGATTTATTGTGTTAAAATTACTTATGTTGTAATAGTTAACTCACATTTTGTATATTGTGTATATTTGCATGCAGCGATTATGAAGTCCTTAAAAAATATTTAAAGGTCCTTAAAAATAGCCTGAAGGTCCTTAAAGAACTCCTTAATTTCCATTTTCAAAAAAGAGTATGAACCCTGTTAGCATGGGCGCGGGAACATCGCCACTTGACCCCAGACATGTGGGAAAATGTTGCCTGGACTGATGAGTTGAGATTCACGTTGGTACATGCGGATGGCAGGATACGAGTACGGCACAAATCACATGAAGCGATGGATCCTTCTTGCCAGCAGGGTAATCTTCAAGCTGGTGGGGGTGGCATTCTCGTCTGAGGACTGTTTACATGGATAGAAATGGGACCCCTGGTATGTGTGACATCATCCCTCACAGGTCAACATTACCGGGATATCCTGGATGACCATTTGCTCCCGTTTGTGCTTCTTCAACATCCCATTTGGGGACCTCATCCTGCAACAAGACAATGCACCGTGCCATCGCTCCCGAATTGTATCCGAATGGTTGGATGAACACGCCACCGATATGACCTCGCTTCCTTGGACAGCTAGGTCACTTGACCTCAATTCCACCGAGCACATCTGTGATGCCATCGAGAGAGATGCTCGAGGCTCTGACCCCCCTCCATCAAATCTTCGTGAACTGTGGGAGCTTGTTGAGGGGTCGTGGATCCGTATGGCTTTCCAACGCTTCCGGAGTCATGTCAAGTCCATGCCGAGACGAATTGCCGCCGTCATCAGGGCGAAAGATGGTGTTACACATTACTAGACAGTTATCTCTAATTCAATTGCTCTTCAATGTACTACAACAATTACTGTTCTCTGAAGCTTCACTTTCAAAGGAATCCAAAGAATTCTCTTCCTTATGCAGCTATAGTGAATCAAGTTGTTCTTCATCTTTTCACTTAAAATCACACCTACACCAGCCTGTCCTCTCACATTATCCAATACCCCAGACCACACACTTACCGTTCCATTCACTTCTTCTATCCCAATTTCCTTCTTTTTGGTTTCACTTACACACAGCGCATCCAATCTATACTTACTCATTTCTTCAATCACCTCATCCATCTTGCCATTTATACACTGCTGGACAATTGCTAAGGACGGATCATAAACGGCTATATAGCGCATAAAAAAGTAAGTGTGGTTGGATGCCAAGTGAAATAAAATAATGTCAGAATGCCAGGAGATTACAAGAAAGACAATTTATTGTGCTCTGAAATCCAGAAGGCTTTGGAACGTGTTCAAGGGACAAACAGGCCATTTTGTGCAGAATACGTAAACGTGAAAAAAATGCAATTACCGTCCGCAGGCGTTCCGGCGTAAGATGTCAATACGGGATATGGCCACCATGGAAGGCGATGCAAGATTCCACACGTCGTGTCATGCTTTGCACAACATTATCAAGCAGCTGTTGGGGTACTTTATCCCATTCCTCTATCAGTGCACGGATGAGGGTGTCCTTGTTTATTGGAGGGCATTGGCGACCACCAAGACTCCTCCCCAAAGCATCCCACACATTTTCAAATGGGATTCAGATCTGGAGAACGTGCTGGCCATACGAGGCGTTGAATATCCTCGCTCTCCAGACACTCCTGGACAGCGACTGTTCGATGACATGTTGCGTTGTTGTCCATGAAAATGAATCTATCACCGACAGCACCACGGAACATGCGAACATGAGGTAGCAGAACATCATTAATGTATCGTTGGCCAGTCATAGTCTCAGTTGGAAGCACATAGAGCGACGTACGGCCATTGATTATGATGCCAGCCTATACCATGACACTACATGTCGGACATCGGTCCCTTTCCCTGTATGTTTGCTGGACAATATGCAGTACCACTATCACGCCAGATCAGTTGTCGTCGACAATCAGACGATAGACTGTATCTACTTTCATCTGAGAAGAGGACAGCAGACCAGTCGTTATCAGTCCAATTGCGATGTTGATGGCACCATTGCAAACGGGCGGTACGGTGACGTCTGGACAATGGGATGCACACAACAGGATGGCGGGCGTATAGTCCTCCTTCATGCAAACGTCTGGCGACAGTTTTTCGAGAGATCCGCTTGCCAGTAGCAGCCATAAACTGATTTGCTACCTCACTAGCTGTGCTGCGCCGGTGTCGTTTTGTTGATAGCACTATGTGCCGATCTTCTGCAGGTGTCCTACTGCAAACACGTCCTCCCCCGTGACGTTTGCTACACTCTCCATTTGTTTGAAATCATTTCCAAAGCCTTGAAACAACACTGTGGCTGACGTCGAACTCCCTGGCAACATTTGTTATTTTTCGTCCTTCTTCAATCTTGCCAATAATACGGCCACGCGTAAAATCATCTAGGTGATGTCGGGAAGACATACTGAAAAATGCAAGTTCGTCGATAGATTCTTTCCCTTTCAACTTTGCGTTTGAACAACAACGGTCAATACGCGTCAAATCCTTTATATCTCTTATCAGCGCTATGACGTCACGAACAAGTTCGGCAATCCAAAATTTGCATACGCACAACACGTCTTACTGTATCTAGCACTTATGCTAATTTCCACATTTTCCTGCCTTCCATTTTATGGTTGCTGTCGTTGCTATTGTCATCCGTCCTTAGCAATTGTCCGGCAGTGTACCTTTAGTATTCCATACTTCAATCTTAAACTCACTCACTTGAGATCTGTTCTTTGCATGTCCTTTGGAAATTCCAGTTCAATTCTGTGGTGGACCGTCCTTCTCAAGTGTGGTAGGTCCACCATATCCCACACTAGAGTCCGGTGGAGCATTCTATCTTTGTGTTTCTTTAATCAGGTAAGCACACCAGTGTGGTGGATTAGCACGTGGCTGTCGGTTCCATTTGGTCATTCAACCTAAAGCTTCTGGAACAAAGCCCAGTGATTTGGAGCCTTTTGCCAATGTCACACAGAACTAGCTGGTACCAAGATTTGCAGAGGCCCTTATTGCTGTTCTGTATTCCATTGTTGCCCATGGAGCACCCCGAGGAGGCAAACCCATCTCTCACTAATACCACCCACAAATAGAATTAAAGAATAAAATGGTTGTCGTTTCTTTACAATGAAGTATTTCACTTACATTCACCAGGCCTGTTTGTCAGCCGGGTTTAGCCAAGAATTCTATTTTTGCAATATTCTAAACCCGGAAATCATGTCATTTCTGAAAATGCTATGAAGTGGTCATAATGAAAAGGGCCATTCCAGATTCAAAACTGGATTCAAATGCATTCTGAAAGGAAGGTTGTTTTTATCACTTAGACAGCCATTTCTATATCACATAAGATTCAATGAGCTCATCGCAGAATTGACAAAAATCAGTGTAGGATGTTATCGCAGAACTGATTCTCTAGTTTGCCTGAATGCTCTGAAGTGCAAAATTTTATTTAAAAAATTTGGTGCTAAAGAGAAATTATATAATTTTCTCTTTAGCACCAAACTGGCTTAAAACAGCTTTTAACTCATTCTAGAAATCTTCCTTCCTATCAGAAGGTTCCGAGTCACAAGGAGCATATACAGACCTCGGCGCAAGTCACTTTTCTCACTATTTGTCACCTTTTTTCAAATTTGTCACTTTTTGTTACCTTTTTTAAAATTTTGTCACTTTTCTCACCTTTTTTCTCAAGTGTGCCCGTATCTTTTTCAATTTAGCTATAGTTTTGCGTTGTTATTCTTTATATCTACGGGATTTTTTGTCAGATGAAAAAAGAAATGCTGAAGCAAAAATAAATTGTTTTTGTTAAACACCCATCCCTGTGAACACGCTGGTGGGGTCACGAGTTGTAAACGCAACTCACCACTGACCGCAGCAGCAAGAGCAAACTTCGTAACCAAGCAAGAGGCAGTGATCCCGCCCACAGCAGCCAGCGCTTTCTCTCAAGGATTTTTTCAAGTGGAATAAGTATCACAAAAGTTTATCTCCGTAGATTTTTCATGAAAATCTCTGAAATTTTGATCAACGCCATAAATCGTTAATAGGAATGAGCCCTCCAAATTTCGCGTAAATCAATTGAAAACTTTTTAAACGGGCCGTAATTTTTTTTTTATTTGCTCTTTTTCATATGGCTGGCATGCCCAGAATTCGTAATCGGCATTTTACGGCTAATTTAAAAAGGTTTTTGCCAATTCACTTGAAATTTTTAAAGTCATCATCTCCTAGCCAATTATAGTATATGTATAAATTTCAGCCAGTTACATGAAGAATTCGGAAAAATAGTTTTCTTAATTTTTTTAGCGCGTCTTTTGTAAAAGAAGATCGTGCTTATGATATCGGTTTGTCCGTCCATCTGTAGACACGATATCTCTGCAAGTATTAGTCCCATTTGGAAAATTCTTTTTGCATTGCGAAGCTTGAAATATACGAATGATGATCCATCATTTCGTTTTTTTCTTTTTTACGATGTAAAATTTCACCGCTAGAGGGTGTAAATGCAGATGATGTCGAATTCAAAAATACATTTTATTCCACATATTTGCTTCTAAACATCCAACCGAAAATATTCTTTTATCTTTCGATTCCATTTATGTCCAAGAGTATTTTAGGAATAGTTGCTTTTTCAAATTACGCATAGATTTTCCGGTAGGGGGCGTACAAGTAAATTACATTTTCCCCGATATCTCTTCTTCTACAACTCCGATTTGAAAAAACATTTTTTTCAGCGGATACAGCTCCTGATTAAAATCTTTTTCATATAATTTCGAATTTTTGGTAAAGAATACTTTATCCACCAGGGGGCGTAAGTGGTAATTTTTGCTTCTGATGTATTTGCCATAAAATCTGAGCTTCTAAAATCTCGGTTGAAAAAATTATTTCGTGGACCGATGCCACTTACGTAGATAAACCTTTTCGGAGTATTTTCTTCTTAAAATATTCCATGGTTTCTCCACCAGGGGCGTAGACGTATATCTTATTTTTGTCAATATCTCAGCTTCTAATGGTCCGATTTGAAAAATTCTTTCTTTATTAGATAGTTTCCGGTGTGTCATGTTTTTCATATAATTTCAAATTTTTCAAGTAATTCATAGACTTTTTGCTAGGGGGCGTAATGGTAAATTGCGTTTCCCCTATATCTCTGCTTCTAAATCTCTGATTTGAAAATTTCTTTCTGCAGCGGATACAGCTCCTGATGGGAAATCCTTTGCACATAATTTCTAATTTTTGTAAGAAATGGTTTGGCCACCAGGGGGCGTAAGTCTTAATTTCTGCTTCTGATGCATTTCCAGCAAAATATGAGCTTCTAAAATCTCGATTGAAAAAAAAAAAAGTCGTTTGTGGACTGATACTACTAATGTCGACAAACCTTTTAGGAACATTTTCTTCTTAAACTAATGCATGGTTTCTACGCCAGGGGTTGGGTGTAGATGTATGCCTTATTTTTGTCGATATCTCTACTTCTAGGAGTCTGATTTGAAAAAAATCTTCTTTGTTGGATAGTGTTTCTGATGCGAAATTTTTTTCATATAAATTCAAAATTTTCAAGTAAATCATAGACTTTCCACTAGGGTGCGCAAAGGTAAATTGCGTTTTTTGCGTTATTTCTGCTTCTAAAACTCCGATTTGAAAAACTCTTTCTATATCGCATACAACACCTGATGGAAAATATTTTTCATATAATTTTGTAATGTTTTTTAAAGAATGGTTTGGCCACCAGGCGGCATAATTGTTAAATTCTACTAAAAAAATTTTTTTTCTTGGACTGATACTGCTCATATGGAGTGAATTCTTTCTTCCTAAAATAATGCATGGTTTTCCCACCAAGGGGCATGAAGTCACATATTATTTTTATCGATATCTCTTTTTCTAAGAGTCCGATTTGAAAAAATATTTCTGTGTTGGAGAGTGTTTCCGGTGTGAAATGTTTCTCATATAAATTCATATTTTTCTTAACGCACAAGTCTGCAACCAGAAGACGTAAGCTCACGATTCCGTTTACAGCAATATCTGAGGGATTAAAAACCCGATTGAAAAACTTCTTTCTTCCGTCAAATACCATTGTTTTCCATTTCGGTTCCATTGATTTTGAATAGCTTTGATAAATTTAATTTGTGTCAGAATGGATTAAAAAGATGTGCTAATTACACCCGGAAATTCGGTGTCATCTTTCTTGTTTTATCTAGTCTTACCATGGGGAAAACTAAAGCGAGGAGACGCTGCTGCTGGGAGCCAAGGAAGGAAGAAAGCCGGCAGTCCTTTCATACTCTAGTTTTGAGTGGTAGCTAGGCATTTTGTGTGCGCCTTTTTTGTAAAAAAGATCGCCGTGCTTATGTTATCGGTTTGTCCGTCCATCTGTGGACACCATATATCTGCAACCAATCGCCCGATTTCAAGAATTCATTTTGCATTGGGAAGCTTGAAATGTACGAATAATGACACTTTATTTCGTTTTTTTGTTTTTGTTTTTTTTTTATTACCAATCACAATTTTGCCTCCAGAGAGCGTAAATGCAGATAATGCCAAATTCAAAATACATTTTATTTTATATATTTGCTTCTAAACGGCTAATTGAAAAAATTCTTTTACCTTTTGATTCTATTTATGTCGAAGACTATTTTAGGTATGGTTACTTCTTTAAGTTACACATAGATTCTCCGCTAGGGGGCGTAAAAGTAAATTTCATTTCTCCCGATATCTCTGCTTCTAAAACTCCGATTTGAAAAATTATTTCTGCAGCGGATGTAGCTCCTGATGGAAAATATTTTGCCTGTAATTTCTAATTTTTCCTCCAGACTTCACACACCTAACTTTCGTGACTCACTTATAAACGTGGAAAGAGCGAAGACCTTTGCTTGATGTTCCTGGTCCACGTCAAATGTATGTATTAATTATTCATTTGCCTTCTAATTATTTCTTCAGCTGCTGCTTACCATCTTTGGTGAATCCCCAGCATTGTTCAGTGCTCCAAGAAGCAACCTGCCAAATTGGCTTGGCAGTTAGCGTGTGTGAGTCTGGAGGAGTTTAAGGCCGCTGTGGTGTAGTGGAAGAATACCCGGCGCGTAACTGGAAGACCCTGGGTTCGATTCCCGGTGGTGACCAATGAGAATTTTTCCGTGACTCATTTATAAACGTGGAAAGAGCGAAGACCTTTGTTTGATGTTCCTGGTCCACGTCAAATGTATGTATTAATGAAGAATAATTTTAAACTTTTCCGTTATGCAAAATTTTTCCGCTAGAAGACATAGACTTTATATCATGTTTCCTTCTATATTTCTCATTTTAACTGTTTGATTTGAAAATATCTTCGTCTCTGGTACCTTCCTTGTGTTATGACAAACTTTTTGTTCACCATTTGTTAATTTTCATAACATATTTTTTAGCCACTGGTAGAACTAAGTAGATGTTTCTATTTCTGGATATTTTATCGATTGTTGGAACCGACTGATTGTTTTCCAAACCGGTTCCATCGATTTTGAATAGCTTTGATAAATTTAATTTGCATCAGAATACGTTCAAAAGCATCCGAAAATTCGGTGTCATCTTTTTTGTTATTCATTAAGAAGCATAAAAGTAATTTACCCTCTACGCATTTGATTTTCAAAGTAAATTGCTGAAATTTATTTGAAAAATAAATGATATTTGAAGAGTGAAATTATTTCAGATACCCCCTTTATTTTATATCGCCTTGTTTTGTTATTTTTCTTAGATTTCTGTTTAAAATAAATGATCTCTATATTACAATATCTATATATATACATATTTAAAGCTAATGGCATAGTGTAATAGTAAACTTTAACACTGTACTATGGTTCACTTCAGTATACAGTTGTACACATCAAAAAATAACCTTTTTATCTTTTTTTTTTTCAAATAAAAAAAAATTAATTTTCAAATTTTAAACATTACATTCATTTTTTATTATTAGTCTTTCATTATATAAACCTGTTGTAGTTTGTATATGTAATCATTTCTAGAGCATACTTATTTTGCTAGTGCAGTATATAAATCATCAAATGCCATCATGCTGATAAAATAACCTACTGTTTGTGAAAATTGTAACACCATGAAGGAATGATGGTAATCACATGAAACTTACACATACACGATATGCAGAGCAGGGTAGGACATGCAAATGATTAGAAATGCAGAGTCATTGCGCATGTCTTGGTCCAGCAGCGCCGCCTGAACAGTCGAGTGAGGGATATAAAGAGAGGGCTGTTTAGGATACACACCAGTAGTGCATCGCGGGCAGCGAGTTGTGAAAGTGTCTCTAGGATTCAATAATGCTTTGGCAACAATGAAGGGCACAATATCACTATACGACAGAGTTTGAACAGGGACGAATGATTGGTCTACATGAAGGTTCATTTTCGTACCGTGGCATTGCGGCTCGGACGAGACATAACGCCATGATAGTGAAGTGCGTGTGGCAGCAGTGGACTGAGAAGAACCAGGTAAATCGACAATCCGGCAGTGGGCCGAGAAATGTGACGACACCATAGATGGCCGACACCTCGTCCGCATGGCAGTGGCAAATCGTTCCGCATACTCGCAAGTGTTAGCACAACAGTGGAGCACTGAAATACGCGTCTGTTGCCCAGAGGACTGGTTGCACGTGGCAGATTCCTTTGACCCTGAACCATGGACGCCTCAGGTTGCAATGGGGTTTTCAATGCAGACAATGGCGTGCTAATTGACAACGTGTCATGTTTTCGGATGAGTCCCGAGTCAACTTGGACTACCATGATGGCCTCATTCCCATTAGACGGGATTGGGGTGAGAACCTTCTTCCAGCATGCATTGTTGAGCTTCATACAGGCTGAACGCCAAGTGTGATGGTGTGGGGTGCCATTGGGTAATATTCGCGATCTCGGCTGCTATGACTTGAGGGCAATATCGCCAGCGACCACTACATCAGGGAAGTTGTACAGGCAGAAGTCATACCCTTCCTTCGTAGCACTCCAGGCACTATATTCCAGCAGAACAATGCCTGACCTCATGTTGCCAGGAATGTTCAAGCCCTCTTCGCAGCACAGCAGATACCGCTTCTTCCCTGGCCTGCACGTTCACCTGACATGTCACCTATTGAACATGTCTGGGATATGGTCACTTGGCAACTGGCCCATCAAAGTCCTCCAGCTGTAGGTACCACTGATCTGTGGCCACGTATATATGCTGCCTGTCAAGCAATTGCCCAGGACACCATCCAACGCCTTTACGATTCAATGCCAACCCGTCTCGAAGCTCTTATTGCAGCTCGCAGAGGCTTCACAAGATACGGATTTTTGCAGGTAAAAATTGTTGTATTGTTCCGAAAATTAAATCACTTATGTACAGTCATATCAGTAATGTTTGGTATACATTTCATTCAAATCGCATGGTTCCTCCTTCTTCGTGTTGCAATTTTCACAAACAGTAGTGTATAAAAAAATATTGAAAGGAATCACCTGCCCATCCAATATATTGTTTTTTTTTACAACAGATAATCACATTGATTAACATATGTTCTATCACAAATTATAAAGTGAATTGTTCACTGTTGAGCAAAGAATAAAGTAAATCCGTTCAAAGTGCAAATTACATGTTCTATCCATATACTGTGTGTGTGTGTGTGTGTGCTCTATCGTTTTAAACGGTTTAGTCTGGTTTTCAATTATTTGAGCAGTCACTATTTAGTCACTAAAAAAAAAAATTAGTCACTTTTCTCACTTTTTTCTCTGAAAAAGTCACTTTTCTCACTACTTTTTACAATGAAGTCTGTGCTGAGGTCTGCATATACTACAACAATTACTGTTCTTCGAAGTTTCACTTTCAAAGGAATCCAAAGAATTCTCTTCCTTATGCAGCTATAGTGAATCAAGTTGTTCTTCATCTTTTCACTTAAAATCACACCTACACCAGCTTGTCCTCTCACATTATCCAATACCCCAGACCACACACTTACTGTTCCATTCACTTCTTCTATCCCAATTTCCTTCTTTTTGGTTTCACTTACACACAGCACATCCAATCTATACTTACTCATTTCTTCAATCACCTCATCCATCTTGCCATTTATACCTTTAGTATTCCATACTTCAATCTTAAACTCACTCAGCTGAGATCTGTTCCTTCCATGTCCTTTGGAAATTCCAGTTCGGTTCCGTGCTGGACCGTTCTTTGCAAGTGTGGTAGGTCCACCATATCCCACACTAGAGTCCAGCGGAGCATTGTACTTTTGTGTTTCTTTAATCAGGTAAGCACACCAGTGTGGGAGATCAGCACGTGGCTTACGGTTCCAGTTGGTCATTCAACCTAAAGCTTCTGGAACAAAGCCCAGTGAATTGGAGCCTTTTGTCAATGTCACACAGAACTAGCTGGTACCTCTCCAAGATTCGCAGAGGCCTTTATTGCTGTTCTGTGTGCCATTGTTGCCCATGGAGTGCCCCGAGAAGGCAAATCCATCTCTCACTAAGACCACCCACAAATAGAATTTAAGAATAAAATGGTTGTCTTTTACAATGAAGTATTTCAGTTACATTCACCAGGCCTGTTTGTCAGCTGGGTTTAGCCCAGAATTCTGTTTTTGCAATATTCTAAACCCGGAAATCATGTCATTTCTGAAAATGCTATGAAGTGGTCATAACGAAAAGTGCCATTCCAGATTCAAAACTGGATTCAAGTGCATGCTGAAAGGCAGGCTGTTTTTATCAATGAGGCAGCCATATCTATATCACATAATTTTGTTACATAATGAGCTCATCGCAGAATTGACAAAAATCACTGTAGGATGTTATCGCAGCAGGGCTTAAGCATCCAGAGCTGAACTGATTCTCTGTAGTTTGGCTGAATGTTCTGAAGTGCAAAGTTTTATTTCAAAAATGCAATTTTTGAAGTCTAATTTCACAATTTTTGATAGATCTCTAACGTCACATACGAAATTTTCAAAAGATTTTTCACATACTGGAAAAAAAAATTGGTACAAAAAAAGTGTAAAGTAAAATTTCATAGGTTCTAGTGGTTAATTGTTGTGTAGCTAGTTAGTATAATGTGTGTAATGTATAAACAATGTGTACCTGTATTACACATTACATGTATACAATATAATACAGTATATAAATAATATGTATTATTTATATATATATAGCACTGAGGTTAGGGTTCAGGGTTTTTTGTTTCATCTCACAGTCACTTCTGATTCATACTTACAAGGTGTGATAAAAGGTATCCGGACTGGATTTAAAAAAAAATAATAAAAAAAAATACCAGACTTGCAGATTTGAAACTTAGTTGCCATCAAAGTAGTTCCTTTTCAATGCCACATACTTAGCCCAGCGCTGTTTCCGTTGCTCGAAGCATTTTTTGAAGTCATCTTCCGAAATAGCAAACAGCTACTTCATTGCATTCTGTTGTATTTCCTCAATATCTTAAAAACTTTTTCCTTTCAAGTAGTATTTGATTTTTGAGATAAGAAAAAAATCGCAGTGAGCTAGATCTGGCAAATAGGGTTGTTGTCGGACCTACTACTTGCCATTCCCGTGCAGTGCAAAGTGACAAACTGCATTCCTCAAGTGCTGCAAAACTTGACAGTTGTACTCCTTGTTGATTGTGTGGCCTGATGGAGTGTATTTGTGATGCACAGTTCCCTTATGATTGAAAAAACAGTCAGCATCATCTTGACATTGCTACAGCTCTGTCAGGTTTTTTTTTTTTTTTGGTTCTGGTAGACTTTTGGGGTCAACCACTGTGAAGACTGGGCCTTACTTTTGGGATTATACCCATAAACACATGATTTATCACCAATAATGATAGTTTTTTAAATGTTTGCGTCATACTCAAACAAATTACTAGCAGCTGAAACATGGGTCTGCTTCTGTTCAGCTGAGAGCAGTTTTGGCAAAACTTTAACTGAGATGCCCGTCACACCCAAATCGTCCATAGGAATTGACTGAACTGAACCAAAATTAATGTTTGAAGTCTTCAGATAACTCGCGAATAGTGATTCAGCGATTTTCTCACCCAGCTGTGCACACAAGTTTGACACTGTTTTTACTTTCTTTGAATAAAGCTCATGTTGGGAATTGGCTTCCTGGTTTCTTAATTCAATTACTGATGAAAAAACTATTATTATAGGAATTTTTACTTGGAATTTTTATTTTATTTTACTTGCAAATTTTCGGAGAACACTCTTCTCCTTCTTCAGGCTGTCTTTTTGTTGTCACTTATTTCCGTCACTATTGCGGTTATGGTTATTTTTCATTAAATCCCATCATCAATGACTGCAGAGGAGGTAAAAATCCTCTGCAGTCATTGATGATGGGATTTTGATTTTTCTCAATTTCTATTCCTTCTTTTCACTTTCGTTTTTGAAAATTGCTTTAGAAACTGATGTCTTTAAGGGAATTCCAATCCATGCTATGACTAGTTTCTCTAACATGCCTATCTAAACCAGTCTTGTTGAAGCAAATTTTCTGTAGCAGCTTTATGCTCTGCTGTACGAGTTTCTAGTCTGTGACCTGTTTCACCTATGTAAGATAGTCCACAACTACATTTTACTTCGCAGACTACACCTTGCAATTTTTAAAATATCTTCTTCTCTTTGAACTATTTTAGAGAAAACTTTCTTAACCTTGTTCTCTAAACTTGGAGCTAGCCTAATATTGTACTTCTTACTGATTCTCTTTTAAGACTCAAATAAACCTTTGTGATAAGAAATTTTTTTAGTGAATTTTACTTGTTGCTTTTGCGTGAAGAAAAGATAAGAAAGAAGCCCATAAAGAACTTAAAGTCATACTTGCAGAAAACAACTATCCTAAAGGAGAAATTGAGAAGTTCTGAATTTTAATGGTACGAAGAACCCGCAAAAGCAACAAGTAAAATTCACTAAAAAAATTCTTATCACAAAGGTTTATTTAGTCTTTAAAAAGAATGAGTAAGGAGTATAATATTAGGCTAGCTCCAAGTTTAGAGAACAAGGTTAAGAAATTTTTCCCTAAAATACAGTGCTGGCCACCCAAAATGCAACACCAAAAAAGACACGAAATAGCAAAGCCAGATTTACTGGACACATAACAACAGATACAAAGATAAAACGATTGAGCTTACAGGCCCGTGCGACTTCCGGAGCTCGCAGACATCAGTAGCTCGTATGGCTCCCATGGCTGGCAATTATGGCCGCTACACGCCACAGCATCGAACGAAAGAGGCTTTGAATGTGGGCTTGGGGTATGTCGGTCCAGGCTGCTTCCACATGTTGCCACAGTTCATCAGGCCTAGCCGCGGGTGGTGCTTCCTGTGCCACTCGGTTGCTGATCAGCGACCAGACGTGTTCGATGGGCGACATATCGGGAGAACAGGCAGGCCACTGCAGCAGTGACACCTGGTGGGCCGTGAAAAATTGTTGCACGATGCGTGCCACGTGCGGGCGCGCATTGTCCTGTTAAAACCTGGCCGCTGGCAGGTCTTGCAGGTAAGGGAGGACTACAGGCTCCAAAACGTCGGAGATGTAGCGGTGGCTGTTGAGTGTACCGGCGATGCGTACCAGAGGGGTGCGGATGTCATATCCAAATGCACCCCAAACCATAATGCAGGCGTCATACAGTCTCTCGCTGCGGTGCCACCACACGCGGATCCGACCATCATGGTGTTGCAGGCAGAAGCGGGATTCGTCGGAGAAGACAATGTCGTGCCATTCCGTAGTCCAGGTGCACCATTCAACGGCCCACAGCCGCCGCACTCGCCGGTGGTGTAACGTCGATGGTAATCGGAGCAATGGGCGCCGTGCGACAAGTCCCCGCTCCTGCAGACGACGTCGAACGGTACGTGCAGGCGACGTCGAACGGTACGTGCTGACACAGGTTGTTGTGCCACACAACATGCCGGTCCTCTCGTTCGGTGGTGTGCCGTGGCTGTGGCAATCGCTTGCGTCAGTCCGTCCGTCCCTCCTGCACCCACCGAATCCATACTCACCTCACTGTGCCTGGATGTCATCCCACACAGGCGGCGATGTCTCGGTACGATAAGCCGCTGTCGCGATAAGCCACTATTCGTCCTCTGTCGAACTCCGAAACGTGCTGGAATTGCTGCCGTATTCTGCGACGAGGCATCAGGAAGCTTCCCACGCACAGGTTCGGCAGCACAACACACTTCCACTACTTACACCCCGCCTTCTGTGCACCCTTCTTATAGTGCTTCTCGGTGGCGTGCCGGGCGCACATGATTTGCATATGCCCTGCAATGCTAATCGTTTGCATGTCCTCTCGCGGGCGACGCATGCTGCGAATTTCAGGCCAATCGGATGCTTTCTTCTTGGTGTTGCATTTTGGGTGGCCAGCAGTGTAGTTGAAAGAGAAGAAGATATTTTAAAAATACAAGGTGTAGTCTATGAAGTAAAATGTAGTTGTGAACTATCTTACATATGTGAAACAGGTCGTAGACTAGAAACTCGTATAGCAGAGCATAAAGCTGCTACAAAAAATTTGCTCCAACAATGACTGGTTTAGATAGGCATGTTAGAGAAAATAGTCATAGCATGGATTGGAATTCCCTTAAAGTCATCAGTTTCCAAAGCAATTTTCAAAAAAGAAAGGTAAAAGAAGGAATAGAAATTGAGGAATATCAAAATTCCATCATCAATGACTGCAGAGGATTTTCCCTGCCTAACATCTGGTAGGATTTAATGAAAAATAACGTAACCGCAATAGTGACGGGAATAAGTGACAATAAAAAGACAGCCTAAAGAAGGAGAAGAGTTTTCTCTGAAAATCTGCAATTAAAATTTAAAAAAATTCCTAGTAAAAATTCCCATATTAGTAGTTTTTTTATTAGTAACTGTTTTTACTTTTGCTGGTTGCAGGCCTCCCAGACCGTTCATCACTCTCTACCCTTTGACGACCATCTTTAAAATGTTTATTCCACTTATAAACTTGTACTTGACTCATACAATCTTCCCCATAGACTTTCTGTAACTTGAAGCATGTGTCTTTCCAAGTTTCACCAAGTTTTTTGCAAAGTCTGTTGCAAATTCGTTGCAATTTTTTCTGGCATAACGAATGTGATGAACAGCTTCACACACATAAAGACAAAGCACTACTGTATGTATATATATAAAAAAAAAAACCCGGAGAAGTGACTCATGACACGTGTAGTAGGTCCCAAGGCTAACCTGTCTGCTTCCTGCTGTGTCACACATTCCGAAATTATGCAACCAGCACATCGTAATGTACAGGGTGTGTACATATGCTTGAAAACCTGGGAAGTCCTTGAAAATCATGATTACATTTTCTAGACCTGGAAAAACAGTGTTTTTTTACGCTGACTTGAAAAGCCTTGAAATTTCAAATTAGTGCTTAAAAATATATTTAAATTTCTTTTAGGAAATCAGTGCCCCCCCATTAATTTTTTTTCTCTCCACTGTTCTCAAAGAAACTGCCAGCCATAGTGTTTCAGATGTGCCCTAAATTCCAATTTGGCAAAAAAAAAAAAAAAAGCACTACTTCCAGTGCAATACCACAGGAAAAATTGGATGATCACTGGTAGGTCTGTTAAGAAGGAGAGCTTGAAGGTCAGACAGCTGAGAAGGGGAAGGGGAAGAAAAGGCATTTAGCATTTGCAAGGGGCAAGGAGGTCACCTATGTACCGAGTTTTAATCAATTCCACTACTGTATTTGGAGTGAGAGATTTATTTCAGCTGGTGTCTGCCAGCAAGGATTGTGCCTGTGTAGCACATTCATCTGCTCCTTGTTTTTCATCTGCATGTGGGAGACTTACCCCCTCCCCCTCCCCTGGCTTTGTTTTTGTATCAAGATACTTTGGCTACTTCCCTGCATTCAAAAAAAAAAAGTGATTGAATAAGTATACTGTATAAGTGCTTTGCTTTGCCTCTTGTTTCTTGTTTTCAGACATCACACTTTTCACTTATGGATTTGTAACTCTATGTTTTGTTTTACATTGGCCCAAACTTTTCAATGATCCTCATAGCAGTTTTTTATAATTGCTGTTTGTAATACACTAACAGGCAAGCACTCCATCTTGCTGTGTGTGGGAGGGAGGGGGCTCTGGCCCATTTACCCCCTTACGGGTCCACCATGCTTTTTATCACCCTGTGTTTTCTGGAGGATATAAATATCGGGGATACCAGTCCTCTGTTAGATGTGTGCCCTCCCCATTCTTAAATTCTGGATCTGCCATTTCTTTATTTTATAATAATTTCAATTTCTATCAATAATAGACTGATTACGTGGGAAGATAGTGCGGAATAGTGATGTAGCTAAAATGACTGATTGGATTAATCGTTTTCAGATTGAGGAAAAGTATTTTCTAATAGGCCTTGTGGTAATTCCATCACCATGATTCAATTAAGCATTATTGGGCAATTCTCCAATTAAAAACATTAAAAAGAAATGTAATTAGTAAAAAAGTGCACTCATGTATTTACATCTTTCATCATTTTTATTACTTGAAACCAAAATTACTTATAAAACATAATTTGACCATGATACTGTAAAGCATAATAATCATCCTGAAATTTTTTGGTTTATGTCCTGGAAAAGTCTTTGAATTCTTTTCCCCAAAAGTGTACAAACCCTGAATGTAAATGTTCAAAAAATAGTGATAAGAATTCAAATGAATGAAAAACATCACACTTTTTGTATAGAAAAGAAATCTTAGTGTGATTCTTGTCCTTGCTGAAACCAATGCAAATGCAACCTTCTTCAATCAAATGGACTTTTCAGATGGAGTTGTCCAGCAATGCAGGATAGCAGCTGGTCTATCTGATTAATTTCTCTCAAGAGTTTTCTGTAGTTCTTTAAATTTTGTTTTCCATAACTGATGCTTTAAATTTGATATATGGAATTTCAAATTCATTGGCACTCATCCATTCAAAAATAGAGTTAGTTTGAATGGAATGTTATATAAATCAGTTTCAGTCAGGCTTAATAAGGAAAGGAAACATGGCACAGTGGATTTTAAAACAGCGTATTTTTTTAGCAGTATCGCATCACTCAAAAATACATATATATATTTTTATATAATTCTACAATTGAAAGTTCTGAAACAAGTTCTAAAACTATGATTTTCAAAGATAGCTTGTGTATTAACTTGTGAAAACTTATTTCTTAGAAAGTGGTATACAAAAATGGTAAACTGCTATGTATGTAAACATTTGCATAGCAAATTGCTGTGCAAGTGGCAAAGTAAAAAAAATATGTTGTTTCAAAATCTTGACATTGTTCTGTAAGCTCTTCTACAAGTGCCTCAAAGTACTGCCATAATTCGTCTGTCTACAGGAAAGTGAGTTGCATGCCATTACTTTGGTGAAAGTACTTGTAGGTGTTTGTAGTAATTTCACAACAAATCATATTCAATTTGTCCAAAAAAAATAAAAAAACTATTTGTGCCAATTCAACCAAAACCACTCAAATGACTACCGTCTGTGCACGATTAAAATAAGAGTAAAAACCTATAAAACTTTTAATGGCTATAGATAAAACCTTACATAAGACCTTTCGGATCGTAAAATACGAACCATCATCAGATGTTACAAGTGCTGGCAATACACAAAATATATATATACGCAACGAGAACAGCCCTCAACATAATTGGCGTGATGCCCACCATTGTTCCAGGAGGTATTCCTGTACAAACAACTCTATGACTCCAACAGCTACAATATCCAATCGAATTTTGGATTTTGTTGACTCCTCCCAGCGATCATGCCAATTATGTTGAGGGCTGTTCCCGTTGTATTTATATATTTTGTGTATTGCCAGCACTTGTAACATCTGATGATGGTTCGTATTTTACGATCCGAAAGGTCTTATGTAAGGTTTTATCTGTAGCCATTAAAGGTTTTATAGGTTTTTACTCTTATTTTAATCGTGCACAGACGGTAGTCATTTGAGTGGTTTTGGTTGAATTGGCACGAATAGTTTTTTTGGACATATATATTACCGCAGTTTGTTTAATTCACATGATCTGCAATGAAATCGCCCTTCAAGTTATTTGGCAAGTATTGCAGGAGGTTGGCTATTGAACAGTCACATCTGTTTTTTTTAATTAACTGCCGGCAACTTAATATCATACCAAAGTACCTTACCATTGGCAGTCCATCGTGGTCGAGGAGGGACTATAACATAATGAGGAATGCTGAATTCAAACGACTATTAATGGAAATTCGTCTTAAAAGAGGACTCTTGGATTATCTGCACAGGAAATCTTACAGCTCTTGGCTTTGGACTGCTGCAGTGGTTAATCCTTTGCTTCTTGATAGATCTCTTGCTGTGCTCCTGTCATCAATAGATTATGAAGTTTCAAGGTACAATGCTAGACATACTCATAAACTTAGGAACTTAGTGGCTCAAGAACTTCTAAATAGGAAAGGTGTTCGACACCATAGCCCAGGTCATCCTGCCTGAAAATGGTAAGCCTCGTTTCATGAATCTTAGTTACATAACTTTGAATGAGATCTAGATAAGAGCCCTCAACAATTGTAGAAAATTTGCTTATCCGGCATCTAAGCTTAACAAGTTTAATCTCATACCGCAGGTAGAAAATGTTGTTAAAAACCTTCCCCTAGACGAACAGGAACAGTCTAGGTACGAAATGAGTAATATCATAAAAGCAACCCAATCTGCTAAAAAGCACCGGGTTAAAATGAACTTTGAGATTGAACAAGAACAACTACAATTATTGCGCAAGAACAAGAACATTGCCGTAATATCTGCAGATAAATATTCCAGCATAATTATTTTGAATCCAGAAGAGTATGTCAACAAAATGCTACTTGCGATTCAAAAGATACTACACCAGGTTATTTACAAGGATCCCATTGCAGCAACTATAACAGCAGTTAGCCATATTAAAAATCATTCAGCCCTTCCCACCAGTATAAAATCAAGCCTAACTTCGGTTTCTGGGCCAAGAGTCCCTGAACTATTTGGACAATTGAAGTTACATAAAGACGGCCACCCAATCCGCCCCTTGGTATCGGCCAGAACAAGTCCAACTAGGCCTCTAGAAAGTGCCATAGCTAAATACTTAAAACCATTAACAGCGGTCTCTAGATATTCAGTGTCCAGTACTCAACAGGTAATCGACAGAATCAAATCTGTTAATAAGATGAACCTACGTTACATATTAGTATCATTGGACGTCACTTCTCTCCTTCCCAGTGTTCTGGTGGAGTTGGTTCACGATATTATAAGAGACAAGCTAACCTCTATGGGGATAGCGTCTGATTCGGAGGTAAATGTTGTAATGGAGGCTCTTAAGCTAATATACAGGAGGACCTATTTCAAGTACAATCAGGTTCTTTACAGACAAATAGGAGGGTCCCCAATGGGATCACCCCTGTCCCCAATTCTAGCAGAAGTTATTATGCAGATTTTAGAAAAGGTCCTAAGAGAATCTGACTACAGACCATTACTATATACGAGGTACATAGATGATGTGCTAATGTTTTGGCCCCATTCAAGGAAGGACCTTGACGTATTCGTTTCTCAAACGCCCAGTCAATATGAGTCAATTGATTTTACAGTTGAAATTGAAGACAACACTTTAGCCTTTTTAGATTTATGGTTGGTCCGTAAACCTCGTTCTAACCAAGTGACTTATTCAGTATTCAGGAAATCGGATTCGTGTACGTCAATTATTCCATATTCATCGGCTCATCCCTGGTGTCAAAAAACATCGGCCATCGCCTATTTCTTGAGACACGCCTCTACCCACTTGGCAACCCAGCTCCTACGCCGTCAAGAAATCGGCAAGATAGTTGGTATTGCTGAGAAACATGGATATACTGCACAGATGGTGTATGGACTGCTTGGTAGACTACAGAAGAATAACTTATCTACATTACAACCAGTCAATAAGCGACCAAAGACATTTGTAGGATCAGTCATGCATGATCCTGGGATAATGTTTGCCCTAAAAAGGATCTGTAAAAGACATCTCATTAATTTTGGGTAAAGAACTATTAACTTGCTCTCTTCCATCAAGAGCGACCGCGATTCAGTGGACTTAACACATAAGTATGGTGTATACCTGATACCGTTGGAGCCTGTGCTGCCCACGGAAACAGAAAAAGTATACATAGGATCTACTTTTCCGACTCTCAAGACTAGGTTGGCTGAGTATAAGTTTGACATAAGAATGAAAGCAAATTCGACTGCGATGTCACGTTTAGTCAGCCAGGGCTCCCATGTTCCAGTTTGGGATCATGTTTCTGTACTGAACGTTCCGATGTCCAGATCACAGCTCAGGTTTACAGAAAGCATTTTCATTCATTCTTTCGGGGATAGAGTGTGCAACGATAACACACCAGAACTCATACTGCTTCCTTGGAAATCGGCACTTCCTGATTATACCCACCATTGTTCCCGGAGGAATTCCTGTACAAACAACTCAATGACTCCAACAACTACAATACCCAATCAAATTTTGGATTTTGTTGACTCCTCCCAGCAATCACGCCAATTATGTTGAGGGCTGTTCCCGTTGCATATATATACACTCACTTCCAAAAGTTAAGCACGGAGCAGTAAGATGTGAAAAAATGGAGAAGTGCTGCTTGGATTGACACGAAATGCGGCAGGAAAGTAGGAAATATGTTTATTAATGAATCAAAACAAAGAAATACAGACAGAGATGAAAATAATATTGAATTTTCAGAAATTATAAGATGACGTCAAATTGGAGTCATTTACAAAGTGAGTAATAAAGTCACATCAAACAACAAAACCCGACACTAATAGGGTATATGAGCACCCCTCATCTGCATACAAAGTTTACAACGTGTGACCATGCTTTTTATGAGGTGATCAACCACCGCAGAGTCCAGTAATCGCCATTCCTCCTGTAAAGCAGTTTCCAAAGCTGTGAGAGTGGTTGGGGGCGGGAGACATGAACACACAGCACGGCCGAGGGCATACCAAAGATTTTCAATGGGATTAAAGTCGGGCGAGTACGCCGCCACTCCATACGCGCAATTCTCTCACTCTCCAGGTAGTCGTCGACGATGGCAGCTGTATGGGGACGCGCATTATCGTCCATTAAAACGAAGGTAGGTCCAAGTGCTGCAGCGTACAATCGCACAGTGGGGTCTAGGACTTCATCCCGATAACGTACATCCGTCACAGAACCCCGTCTGTAGATGTGGAGGTCGGTGCGATATCCCAACGAAATTCCAGCCCAGATCATAATGCTTCCACCTCGGAATGCATGATGTTTGGAGATGTTCTGGGGTCGATTGTGTGTGCCTTCTACCCTCCACACCCGTACACGCTTGTCATCGGGTTGCAGGGCAAACTGGACTCATCCGTAAACATAACGTTGCCCCAATCAGACACAGTCTAATTGACATGTTGGCGACACCACTTTAATCGTGCCCCTCTAGATTGGACGGATAGAGGAACACAAACCCGTGGTACCCGGACGTACAGTCCCTTTATGTGTAGCCTTCGACTCACAGTAGCGGCAGATATCGTCTTACCAATGGCCGAGGTAACCATAGATGTCACACGTGTGGACGTCGCTCTTCGATTCCGATTGGCTACAACAGCAATAAATCGGTCTTCCGCGGGGGTCGTAACCCTTGGGCGACCGGTCACAGGTCTGCGGACAACTGTTTGGCTGGTTAGAAATTGTTTCCATAAACGTGAAATGACGGAATGATTCACGCCGAAGAAACCAGCAACATCTGTGATTGACTGTCCTGCTTCAATGCGTCTGACGGCACGCCAGCGCTCAGAATCTTCCAATCGTCTTCTGGAAGCCATAAAATTAAGTCTGTCTTCAAAGTAAATCCTCCGACAGTTCTTAACACCTTGTAGATGCACTTGCATGCAACTCCTGTACCCCTTCAGAGTGATGGCTTCTTATACGACTGCCTGTTTTGCATATTTCTCGGCAAGACACCGTGATTCGCTGTTACCTACCACATTTGCATACTTCCATTTACCGCTGCGGCGAATTGCAGCCTCTCCAATTCCGATTGGCTTTCGGAAATTAACTTCTCCCTCTGCGTGCTTAACTTTTGGAAGTGAGTTTATATTTTGTGTATTGCCAGCAATTGTAACATCTGGTGATGGTTCGTATTTTACGATCCGAAAGGTCTTATGTAAGGTTTTATCTATAGCCATTAAAGGTTTTATAGGTTTTTACTCTTATTTTAATCGTGCACAGACGGTAGTCATTTGAGTGGTTTTGATACTCAATTCTAACATATAAATCCTTTCCAGTATTCATAAAGATGCACTGTAGTATGGGCCAGAAACATCAGCTTGCAAAACCAGTCATTATTTCTCTGTTTTGGAAAGTTTTGACCTTTTTCACTGATGAATACCTTGGTCTCCTCGAAGCATGCTTTGAATCTGTTCAGCACCTTACCACAACTGAGCCGGTGAGCATTACTGTAAAGCAGGAGGTTTGAACATTATTTATTCATCTCCTCCAGCACAGACTTGAATTGCCTGTGGATTAACACTAAGCCGTTAGCTATAAAATTCACAATTTTCACAACCGTTGAATGTAAATATTCAAAAAATTTCACAACCCTGAATGGGATATAAAGTAGAAATTTCTACTTATATCCCATTACAAAAATGGGATATAAAGTAGAAATTTTTGTGCACAAACTATCTTGGTGAATTATGTGGTGGAAGTTCAATACTGGATGATAAATATGTTCCTAGGGAAGCTTTACAAATCCTCTGTTTTTTTTTCAATCATTGGATGGATCATCTGTAGTAATACAATATTTTATTCACATCTGTGTTTGGTTCTTCAAAATATTCTAGAAAAGCAAACACAATGTCCTCTCTCTCAGCTGGTTTATCAAGTGTTTTTAAGCAGCACAATTCTTCATAAATTCGAATGTTTTTGAATATGAAACTATTGCAAAGCAAGCCATATTATTCATATCATTACTTTCATCAAGTGTGACACTAAACACAATAGTTACTTTTAAAGTACATGCTAGTGATTTGCAAGTGAAGGTGACCTTGCCTCTCATTTCACATTTAGTCGTGAAAGTGTTAAACAAATCTGTTTTGCATGCACAATCTATATATTAATTCTATAAGGTTTTTTACTGTAAGACCAGTTGTGAGAGAACGGCTGAACATAAACATATGGTTGAGGTATCAAAATAAAGGTCTTACCATTTAGATGTGCCAATCAAAGAGAAAAATGAGATTGGGGCCACGGTTCGGGCAATGTGGGGTGGCAAAGTTCCCATGTAAAGTCAATGTGAGAAGCGTGCGGTTGACATCTGATCGCCTGTTGTTGATTCCTGCGCTGTTGAAGGTGGAAGTATTAAGGGACATAGGTAGTCCGAAGTCTCTCTTCTCAGCGAACTGTTGTGGAAAACAACGCTAGCAGGAATTTGTTTGAAAGTTCTTAGAACAGCGAACACTCGAAGACCTGATTGCGTGTGCCATTAAACTGTGTGATGTATATGTACAATTTAACATTCATTTGATCCAGTTTATTCATGTAGGTAAGACGTTTCCCGTTATATAAAGATGTAAATAAACGTTTCATATGAGTTTATTCTTTTAAAAAAACAAAACAAAAAAGACTAATCGTCGATTCCGACGGGTTTTGTCTACCAGGTTCGAATCCCGGTGAGGCATGGATGTTGTGTTTGTCTTATGGCACTGGCTCTTTCCCTTCCCTGAAACCAGTGACCTTAAATTTGGGACGGGCGACTGCTTATAGCCCAAGCGTTGGCTTATGATCAATCGTTCGTGAAGCGTCCGGATTCGAATCCCGGTGAGGCATGGATGTTCTGTTTGTCTTGCGCCACTGGCTCTCTCCCTTCCCTGGAACCAGTGACCCTAAATTAGGGACGAGCGATTGCTTATAGCCCATTGAGTTGCTCACGGTGGTCGTTAAATCTTCAGTCACACACACACACACACACACACACACACACACACACACACACAAAACCCGAACCTGAACTATTTATATTCAAAAGCGTAGGATGGACTGTGTGTTCGGACACATTGGGCGCTTCACCACAATTGAAATTAAAGTATTGTCTTCACTGAAGTGGTTGAATTAATTTTTCAATCAAATAAAGTTTACATTTGTTGTTTCATATGAGTTCATTATTTAAAAAAAAAATACAAAAAATTTACTGTCGATTCCGACGGGTTTCGTCTAGTAGGTTTGTTTAAAGATAAAAAATGATGCAAAATATGATTATTTACCATCATTTACTTTTTTTGTTGTTGTTTTTCTATGCTCTTTGACTGAAACTTGCCATGTGCCATAGGTTAGTGACCCCAGCTGTAGGGCTTGATGTGTAAATGCTGATCTATACTGGACCTTCTATTGAATGTGCATTTCTTAAACTGTCCATCATTCAATAAAGATTGTCAAGTAGATGATTGTAGTTGGTTTATAATTAAAATAGCCTGTTTTGGCTTTATTTACAAAATTGTTTTCAGGCCTTTATGAAATTCAGTTTAAACAATACATAGAAGGAAATAAAATTTTCTCAGAGCACAAAGAGAATAAATGGTGTTATTATTTAATTGCTATTTAGAAATGAGAAATCAGAGATATATTTTTATCTCTAGAAGATACTAATCTGTTTAGTGCCTTAGTCTAAATAATATGATGTAGCAGGTGATAGTTATATTTAGATTTATGAAGACCAGAGAGCTAGTTTCTCAAGACAATGAAATTCAGTTACTTTATTTCTGGAACTTAGCAAGAAAATAAAACAATATAAGACACCTAAAACTACAATGAATAGAAGCTCCAAAAATATTCATAACTTAGATGAGTAAAGCTTTGCTGAATAGTTTAGAGGTTAAAGAAAAGACCTGCAAATCTGAACTGCATTTTTTATGAAATCTACCCAGAAATATGTAAGCCTTGTGGAATAATAAGAATCCTTTAGTTACCATGATGTGCATGGTTCGTACGCTCCTTAAAAACCTTGAAAAGTCCTTAAATAAAAGTTCATTTTCAAGTCCTTGAAAGTACTTGAAAAAGTTTAAGGCTTTGTAAATAGTACTTGAAAAAAATGTTTTGTTTGTTAAGTAATGATATGAAAGAGCATGTGTAAAATAATTGTTTGTGCTAAAAAGTTGTATAGGAGATTTCTGTGTAGTTCCAATAAAAAAACCCAGCTGATCAAATAGCGCAGAACTTGTGTTCAACCCATGGGAGTGTGTGGACAGCTAGTACCTTGGCTATGATATCACTACAGAGTAAAGCATCAGCCATATTAGTAAAATAAGTGTAATGATGTATTCACAAATTGTGATGGGCTTCTGTTTACTGGGATTGGGAACACATTCTTGCCGGAGGGTGGAACTTGCTGGAATTGCTTGGGCTTCATGCGTGAACCCTTTCTTCTCCTCACTGCATCAAAAATATGCATCAATGCATCAAAGTCATGCATCAAAAATAAAAGGTTAAAACAAACAAATAAGTGTTATACCAGCAAATGAATACGAAAATAGTGTACCCTTTCAAAATATTTCGCAACAAAAAATGATTTTGAAAAATACCAAAACAGAGGGGCAATTCAAAGTTAATAAAATAAACGAACTGTGGGGAAGGGGTAATGGCAGGTCATTGAAGGTGTGCCAGCCCCAGCTAAGATTAATGGTCTGAACTTACTAAAATACCTACCTACTGACTGACGGACAGTACACACATATGATAATTCGGGTTTAAAAAGTCCTTGAAAAGTGTTTGAATTTATTTTGCTTGGAAGAGTACGAACCATGATGTGGTCATTTTTGTATGGACAATGAAATGACTCAGTTTTCTATGACTGATTGATGCCAGTAGTGGTAGTACAGAACTGTATTAGTATTGATAGGCTTTTTATACAATTTTGTGTCATGATTTTTCCCATTTGAAGCAATAAGGGTCAAATCCAGGAAGTTCAGGCTGTCATCTTGTTGCAATTCCAGTGTGAATTTCATAGAATAATAAAAGCTGTTAAACAGGTTGAGAATACTTTCTGGGAGAGTACCATAATTACTGTCATCCAATATGTCATCTGTGTGTCTCATGTACAGGCAGAAGAATAATGAAGTTTGGGGTAGAACTAATTTATCTTCAAGTTTTCCCTTATAATAGCCAGGAAAGGAGTCAAAGGAGAACCCATTGATAAATCTGAGGTCTGTAGAATTTATTTTCAAATTGGAAGATGTTATGTTTGAATATAAACATAAGCTATTCGTAAATTCCTTTGAGTTGAATGTGTCCTTGAAAAACTACAAAAACTACTTTGTCTGCAAATATTTTGCAAGAAGTTCTGTGCATAGCTCTATACTGATGTTGGTGTATGTAGAGATAACATCCAGATTTGTTTAAATAGAATGTTCCATAACAGTGAGAACTTCCAAATTATTAACAAGTTCTTTTGAATTTTTTATTAATGTCAGAAGAATGGGAACATTTCTTTTCAGATTGATTAAGGAAGTAGTAGTAGTAGAGGTTTGAAAGGGGAGAATGTTTTTTTATTTTTATTATTATTTTTTTTTATTGGGGGTTTAATGACCATCGTGAGCAACTCAGTGGGCTATAAGCAGTCACCCATCCTTAATTTAGGGCCACTGGTTGGTTCTAGGGAAGGGAGAGAGCCAGTGCTGTAAGAGAAACACAATATCCATGCCTCACTAGGATTCGAACCCAGAAGAAGCCATTGCTTAGACCACTGCGCCAGGGGGGGGGTGTTTAGTGTCAAGTATAAGACAAATGGGGGTACTTGTTTGCTCTTGGCTCTTGTCTGCTTTTGAAAAATATTTTTTTCGTTAGTTTAAAAATTCATGTAGAAACCTGAATTGGTTTCCAATAACTTTATTCTCTTTTTACTTTCACTTTTCTTTTTGAAAAAAATAAGAAAGAGAAACGAAAAAAATAAAAAGAAAGAAGGTAGAGTTATTGGTAACTAATTCACTCTCTTAAAAGAATTAAAAATTAATGAATAAATTATTGCTTTAAAAGAAGGCAAGAAGAAAGCTATAGTCTTATAGAAATATCTTAAGCAACCAAGCTTAAGAAATAAGAAACTGGGATTTCAAATAACAAAGGTATTCTTATGTGTAAAATAGACGTTCTTGTTTTCTTCATTTTTATTCAGTATATACATTTCTGCTTAAGAATATATTTTTTTTTCAATTTGCTAAATAAATAATTTTTCTTCTCTTTTAAAATTATATTTAAGATCCATTTGTTGTATGGTTTAGTATTTGATATCTAATTCATTTATTTGTCATTAGAGAAAGTTTGTTACAAAACGGTGTTATCAGTATTACTGTAGATTTAAATGTGCTATGTACATTATATGTAGAAGGTGAGGGCAATGAAAACATTTTGTAATGCTGTAATTACAATATGTGTGCTGTAAGGGAAATCAAAGCTTTTATGACGTGTTACTTTATAAATTGTTAAGATGGCCTTTTATTTTTAGAGATGACCCTTTTTTTCATTGATGGTGCCAAACCTAACTCTCAGTATCAGAGGTTTCAGCTGTTTTGAAATCACATAATGAAATGTTAGAAATTCAGGGAATTCATAATGAAACAACATTTTGTTAGAATGTACTATTTATATACGTGTTCTCGTAATATGAAAGATTTTCAATAGAGCTCTAGTGTGCAATAACAGATGAGTGTTGACAGTACTTCTCATTGTTGCATACATGCTGATCCTCCATCCTTTTAGTCATTTCTCCCTAATTATAAGTTATTTTCCCACTTTTTATAAGTCATTTTCTCCTAATTTTAAGTTATTCCTTCCACACTGCAGACAGCCTCTGTGAATCTTCAGCTTTTCAGTTATGTGGCATTCACATAGTAAAATTAGTTTGGGTAATTGTATATATGTATGCCAATGGGTGAAGATTTTCCATCATGATTATGGAATTCTGTCATTGAAAAATTACCAAAAACATGCTAGATGGAGCGAAAGTTTATCCTGTAATCTTAAATTCTTCTCTCGTGATGTTCCGTCTGCCCTTTGTTGCTGTTAAGTATTATTTTATTCCATAAATGTTCTTATTTCAGCACTGAAAAGGGAGTCAAAAATTTCTGGAAACAGAAGTGTGACAGAATGAAAATTTTCCCTTTGTTCATAGTTTCTTTTCCTATCAACATTTATGTCCTGGATTGTTGTTAAATGCCCCCGAATGTTTTTATTTCAGTTTAAAAAAGGAGGCAAAAATTTCCAGTTCTGAAAGATAGGCAGAGCAAAAATTTCTCCACAATTGTACTTTTTCTTTTCTAAAGATGTTTTCTATGACTTGTATTGTTAAATATCATTTTATTTAATTAATGCTTGTATTTTAGCTTGAAAAATAAGGTAAGTTGAAGGATTTTGTTTGTGTTGCATTTAGAGCTTTAGAAAGTGTGTCAATGAATGCACATGTGCTTGTTTGCTTAAGGTGGGGTTGTTGTTGCTGTGGTTGTTGTTATTCTACCTTCATTTTATTCTTATTTATTTTTTCATATTTTTCTGATCATATTCCTTGTTTTTAATACCTTTGGTGATAGTGAAAAAAGGGTCATATTTTAAAAGTTTTTTTTCTAAAGAACTGCATGTTTTCCTGTTTGATAGTATCTTCTTAAAACCAATCAATAGAGAACAAGAATTTTTGCTCTGGTCCCCTTTTTTTAAGTGAAATTAAATTTCAAAACCGTTACTTAATCTGTCTGTGGTGGAATCTGCGTCATTTCCGTGACTAGTAAAATTGTTTCACAGGAGGGTGAACAACGCAGTACTGATTTTCCACATTTAATTTCCCTTAAAATGTGTGCTTTTCCCATTTTTTAGTCACTTCTTGGTACATCCGAGGACAGAGCAAGCATTATTTTCTTTTGCTTAAAGTGAAATTAAAGTTGAAAAATGCTACTACTTGCTCAATCCACAGAGAACACGACTTAACACGGAATAAAAGTCGTCGCCGAAGAGTTTTTTGATTTTGAACTTGAATTTCTTTTGAACAAAAGGAAAAATGCTCTTTTAGTTTCTAAATATAGCAAAAGTAATAGAAAACCATGCAGCATAATTAAAGTTTAAAAAAGTAATAGAAAACCATTCAGTAATAGTTCTAAAGTAATAGAAATCATTCATTAAAGTTCAAAAGTAATAGAAAACCATTCAGCATAATTAAAGTTTAAAAAGGGATAATGCAGATTCTCACTCTGCCATGAAAACAACTGTACTAGTCATGGAAATAGTGCAATTTTTAGCAAGGACCAGATCAATAACGATTTTCTGCTTAAATTTTGCCTTATTATTTTAAAAAGCAAAAATAATTGTCTCGTGATTGATGAACAAAAAAAGTGCTGTAAGGAATAAGAAAAGGTACATTTCACTTGAAAAATTTTCAAACAAATATGAAGTCACTTTTGTGCATGCTACCATTTTTTACAAATAACGTTCCGTGTTTTGTTTTTTTTAATTATTTTTGTTGTTTTGTGGTTTGAAGACAACCATGAGCAACTTCAAATCTCTGTAGGCACTTACTATGTTTACTGTAAAGTTCCCTTTGAAACATAGGTTGATTTTTTGGGGAAAATTAGAAAAACAAATGTTGTTGTCACTTAGTGCTTCCCTCAAAAAGTCTTTAATTTATGGACAATTGTTTAAGTAAAACTTCGCTTTTGTTTTTATGAATTTACACTGTCATTTTACTGCACTGACAATTTGTTCGTTACTGAGTGTGTAATACAATTTTGTTCATTACTACTGAAAAATGCAAAAAACTACAGATTTTTTTTATGTTTACTACTGATATTTTCCAGTCAGGGTTAGAGTATTAATATGGTGTAATGCTACGATTTTTATTTGCATCTGAAAGTTGTTCTTTCTCTTTGTGCATTATTGTGGAATTATTAGCTGTACGCACAGACAATCTGTTTTGGCGAAATTTGTCCTTTTTGTGTGTGTATTTTGCTATATATGAATGTTTGTGGGAACTTTTTGTTTGAAATAGAATTTTTGTATATTATGTTGCAAAAACATCGTACTTTTATGTTTTAGTAGTTAACAGGTAAATGCATTTGCTAGAAAATTGAAGTGGCTACTGGATATCTAGCAGAGGCATTTTGTTAGAAAAAATAATGAGGTGGTCACTGGATAGTTGTAGTTTCTCAAGTTGATTTGTTACATCAGTCAATAGTAGTGGATAATATTGTAAATGTGAAGTAATTGGAAATGATTGAACTTTTGATAAAAAGGAATGGTGCTAGCCAATATTTATAAGAATATGATTTACATATTGCATGCCATTCTGTTTCATTTTGAAGCTATTTGTTACCCATGAAAGCACAAAATGCAGTTCAGTGGTGCTAAGAGCTCCAGGAAGCCACATGCTCTCGAGCTCCTATACACAAGCCACAACTGACATCTTCAAACTTTACCTCTGTGGCTTCTTTTATCAGTTTTTTTAGCTCTGTGGCTAAAAGAACTGACAAAAGAAAGCCACAGAGGTCAAGTTTGAAGATGTCAGTTGTGGCTTGTGTATAGGAGCTCGAGAGCATGTGCTCTATCCACTATTTTACAGGAAAGGTTATTAAATTAACAAAACGTTCAGGATTAAAAAAATGATGTGAGTGAGGAGATTATATTGAAAACATACTGAATTAATATGTTATGAGTTCTGAAAAGTACTATTACAGCAGTGAAAACCTCTTGCATTTTCTTGCAGTTAAACATTCAGGGTTTTCCATCCACACACAGCCCATGTGCAACATTGAATTGTGCCTCCCTCAAGCATAATTCTCTCTCACTTTGTATAAGAGCATCAGAGCACATTTACCCTTTTATTTATTGACTACACATTCTGCCATTGTTATTGCCATTTTGTTTGTAAAGCTGGTGGAAAAGATATCAACTTTCACTGCAAAGCAGAAAGAAGAAAAAGTGCTGTTTTGATATAGCTTCAAATTAACGGCACCCTAAAATAAAAAAAAAATAAAAAATTATGAGAGACGATAAAGCGTAAAGGCATATTTTGACTGTTTATTGTTTTTATTTCTCTCTCTCTCTCTCTCTCTCTCAATATATATATATATACACTATCTACTAACAAGTAATTGGACACCCCTGCAATCCACGATATCTGCGGTACTGATCACGTCACGGCCGCCGCCGTTAAATATCGTGTGGGAAAGAACAACGCAACCAGTTTCATGCAAGATGCCACGCAGTTCGGAGCTCTCTGATTTCGAGAAAGGTGTAATCGTCGGGTATCACAGAAGTGGCCGATCCATACGTGACATATCAAGCGAGTTGAAGTTCCCAAAATCGACATTGGCCTACGTGATTGGCAAGTGGAAGATGAGAGGTAACTGTCGGAATGTGCCCCGACCCGGCAGACCCACAAAACTGGGAGTTAAAGACCGACGGGTGCTGGCCAGAAAAATTCGGAAGAACCGCACTAAATCGATGGGCCACATCCCCAAAGAATTTCAACAGGCATCCCGGAGTGTTCTTTCGAGGAATACCATCCGTAAGGAAGCCCATGTGCTCGGTTATCATGGACGTGCTGCCGCCCACAAGCCTTTGATCACTAAGTGCAATAGCGCTGCTCGGCTAACGTGGTGCAAAGAACGTCGACAGTGGACCGTTGAACAGTGGAAACAGGTTCTCTGGAGCGACGAATCAAGGTTCACCCTCTACCGTTCGGATGGAAGGGTCTGGGTTTGGCGTCTGCGTGGAGAACGCCTCCTGCCGGAATGTATTGTGCTAACTGTGAAGTTCGGCGGCGGTAGAATATGCTATGGGTGTGTTTCTCCTGGTATGGCACGGGACCCTTGGTCGCAATTCCTGGTAGACTCAACGCCCAGACCTACTGCACCATTTTGGATGACCATGCGCTTCCTACGTTGTGGCAGTTTTACGGGGTGGGCCCATGTTACTTTCAGGATGAGAATGCCACCTGTCATGTTGCGAGGTCCATCATGGTGACAATGGGGTTAATCGAATGGACTGGAATGGACAGAGCCCGGACCTTAACCCTATCGATCACCTCTGGGACGAGTTGGAGCGTCGACTTAAGGGGTGCCCACACCGTCCGAAATCGGTGAAGGAACTGACCTGTCTTCTCCAAGCCGAATGGAAGAAAATACCGCTAGCCGTCGTACAACGCATGGTTGAGAGTATGGTCCGGAGGGTCGTAGCTGTAATCGCCGCTCGTGGAGGCTCCACCAACTTATGAAGGTGAATAAACTTCGTTTTCCTTTGCGATCACAGATGTCCAATTACTTGTTGGTAGATAGTGTATATATATATATATATTGTAATAACAAAACAACGTACAATTAAAATCCACTGTCCCTAAAAATGATGGCCCTAGGCAGCTGCCTTGCTGGGCTATTCTAAAGACCTGCCCATATAGTAACCTGCAAAACATGTCTGTAAAACATGTTGACGCTTAGATAAAGTGATTGTTAAACTCATGCACCACTATATTGAATCTTGTTGCTCTCTAAAACATTTACAGGAGATTCAAGAAAAAAAGCAGAGAGAAAGAGCACAAATAAGACATGCTGTAGGAATGAATGCCTCACAAAAAAATTATGGCTGTTTACTTCCAAATGCCAAAAATCGTTCTGGAAGAAGACACTCTTCGTGGATAATACATTTAAAAATTACATTAACCTTGATTTGACAGGAAAAGTTACTTTTTCTTGTACAATTTCTGGATGAAATTTTAGAGAAACCTTACAGTTTGATGTAATATTCTTGACTTAGATGCAATTTTGGAGCTGTAAAATTACATCTAAGTTCTGATCACAAGTAACGCAGATGATGAAAACTTGGTAATATTTTGTTATCCCTTATATCATTATATATATATATATACATATATGGGCTTTCAGAAGGCAAAAGTGATGTACAATGCTTTCACAAGAAACGAAGATTTATCGATTGATGGAGAAAAGCTTGAGACAACTGATACCATCTTGGGCAGCAGATATCAAATGAAGGTCACATTGATGAAGAAATTAACTGGAATATAAAACTTGGATGGAGAGCTTTTGAAAGAAACAGTACAATTTTTAAGAGCTGTATGCCATTATGTCTTAAAAGAAAAATGTTTAATCAACTGTATTATGTCTTAAAAGAAAAATGTTTAATCAATGTATCCCGCCAGTGCTTATGTATGGAGCAGAGACATGGATCTTAACTAAAAAAGATATACAAAGACTGCAGACAACTGAAAGAACATGGAGAGATGCATGCTTGGTGTAACCATGAAAGATAAGAAGAGGAACTTGTGAATAAGGAAAATGACAGTAGTGGACGACATCATGACCAGAGTGAAATCACTGAAATGGCAATGGGCTGGACATGTTGCCAGAAGAACGGACCACTGATGGACAACCGAAATTTTAGACTGGATTCCGAGGGACAGGTAAAGGCCCAGAAGAAGACCCCGTGTTAGATGGATGGATGAAATTCGAAAGTTTGCTGGAGTGACATGGAGGAGACAGGCTCAAGACAGACAATTGTGGAAGAAACTTGGGGAGACCTTCATCCAGCAGTGTATTGATATAATGGTTGATGATGATATATATAAAGGTGATATTGTGCTGCTGAATATCTGTTCTTGGAGTTTATCGAATTTAAAATGTTGCACAAGTGAGTAATGGCATAAAATATTGTAACTGTGAAGCACCTGAGCAATGATTTAATTTTTAATTATAAAGGAATCGTGCTGGCCGGTTTTATTATGGAAATTATAGTCTGTAATTGTAGTGTATTTATTAAATACATAACAAGAATAGAGAACTTACAAGGATATCAATTGTTAATATAACTAGTCCCTTTACTTTTCAATGCTCTTGGTCTAGAGTTATACAAGTGTCTTTATACCATCAGAAAAAGTATTATTTTTGCTAAGAAGAGCCATACATGAACCGCTTCGCTTACTTCTTTGTCCGTGACAAATCTACAGCCGCTGAGAGTTTTTTTGAGTGGATGGACCGTCTGAAGAAGCGACTTTGTGATGCTCCAAAACCTGAAGGCTCATGTACTGGAGGGTTTCCGTGTAGCAGCTGCATGAGGAAGGGCATTGTCATGCAATAGCAAAACACTGCTAAAAAGAACTATATTTCTGTTTTTCAGAACTGAACTTACATTCCTTATTGCTTTGGAGCCAAACTTTGAAACAAAGCGAGAATAATATTAGGTGTACAGATAAGTTTTAAAGCGTTTTTTGTGTGACGTATACCGCTAATTCACATATCTGACATTCCCCCGCCTTGTTGTCAAGTGACCGTAACTGGTCCAGAGTATAAAATGTGACACAGAAGTTTGCCCAACAATCAAACCCACTTGCACATCGGTAGGTGAAAGATGGCAAGCGGTACTGCATTTATTCGACACTGCATTCGTCACGAATTTCATCAAGGAAAAAGTGCTGCAAAAGCATGTGCATCGATCTGTTCTGTTCTGGGGAAAAATATTGTATCGAAAAGCACGTGTGAGTTTTGGTTCAGACGGTTTAAAGCAGGTGATTTTGATGTTAGCGATCGAGAACGTAGCGGCGCCCCGCAGAAGGTTGCACATGAGGAACTGCAAGCATTGCTGGATGAAGATTCGTCTCAAACGCAAAAGAAACTAGCTGAACAACTGGGGGTAACTCAACAAACCATTTCCAATCATTTACGAAGGCTGTGCTCTATTATGAACTATTGGAACAGGGTCAAACTGTTACTGCTGATTGTTACAAGCAACAATTGCTGCGATTGAACCAGGAAATCTGTCGGAAACGTCCGTTCACAGGCAAAGGATTGTGTCCCGTGAAATTACTTCATGACAACGGTAGGACCCATGGCGCGAAATTGGTCAAGGAAACGACGCTTGTCTGGAAAGTTTTGGAGCACCCTGGCGTATAGTCCCGAGATAGCCTCTTCAGAATATCATTTGCTACGATTGATGCTACATGGTTTGCCTGCTGTACGGTGACGAAGTGCAAAAAACCGTTGACGACTTCATCACGTCCCACGACGAAGTATTCTTCATGGCTGGAATCCGTCAGCGGCCCGACTGACGGCGGAAGGTGATAGATAATGACGGCGCATATTTTGATTCGTAAAGGTATTGTTGTTTTCTCTCAAATTACATGTTGTGTTGTCTTAAAATGCCTTTAAAACTTATTTGTACACCTAATAATAGTAATGGTACATGAAAAAGTGTTCTTAATGCTTTTCCAACAGTAATGAAACCCACCAGTTCGCTGGAGGGTTTCAATGCAGCAGCTGTATGAGGAAGGGCATTGTTCTGTAACAGCATAACGCCGTTAACTCCGTTGCTGTTTTATCAGAACTGAACGTACATTCCTTATTGCATAGGAATCAAATTTTGGAGCAAAAGCGAGAATGATCATGATAAATGAAAAAGCGTTAGCAAGGTTTTTCGAACAGTAACGAAAATCATTAAATGTTACACTGTGTGATGTATACCTCTAATTTAACTTTCCTGTTGTGCTTCTGTGCTCTTATGTAAATTTGGTTTCTCCTCATTTGACTTATGCCACATGATTTTTCCAGATGAGCTTTTCAAAGTCACCATCAACATCATTCGAAAAGTTGAAATGTGCTTATGTCACATTGCAATTTCGCTATGTAATCAATGTTTCTTTTTTTTTTTTTTTTAATTGGGGGTTTTAGTAAATTATGAGGAACTCAATGAGTTATTGCTGTCGCCCGTCTCTAATTTAATAATTTAAGGCCCCTGGTTCCAGGGAAGAGAGAGAGAGAGCTAGTGCCGTAGAACAAACACAACACCCATATGCTTCACGGGATTTGAATCCGGACCCAGCTCGGACGAACGGTCAGAAGCCAGCACTTAGACCTCTGTGTCTAAATGTAGTTAGCTTTAGCTTAATTAATTTATAACAAGCGTACTTAGTCCGGCGGCACTTTTCCCACATAAGTGCAGAGAATTTTACTATGTCATTTCATAGCAAAACGCCCAACATATAGATAGAAGGAAATGCCCCCCCCGCGCTGTTTTTGTTATGTTTGTGAGGAAATAATTTTTCAGACCGAAATAAACGTCAGATGAAATTAACAAGTACTATTCATAAGTACCAAAACAATTATTCGTTCTTTCCAAAGATTCCAGGAAATCAAAAGAGTTGAGAAAGTGGGTCACTGGTCCACCGGGAAATGTCTTTATGCCTCGGTGGGTCACTCTGCCCCTGATTGAGGACAACAAAAAAAGAAGGGGTGGGGGGTTACTTGTTTTTCAGTCCTGTTCCCAAAAAGCGACACTAGTCGAGAAAAGATCGAAAAGAAAATTTAGCCCAAGTGCGACTTTTTTCTTTCACATTCTGTCTCATGCTGTAGAAGCCTATTATCATAATTATTACCAACTCAGAGGTTCCCAATCTGTGCGTCGGGACTATAAGGAAACATTTATAGCGAAATGCAATCATGCGGATTTTGGAGCATCTATCTCAACTCAACGTTCAATTTGACAAATATTTTCCTACACAAACAGATGAACACAAATGTGTTATAGACCCGTTTATTGCCGCCCCGGTGGCGCAGTGGTCTAAGCTATGGCATCTGATCATTCATCCGAGAATTCCGGTGAGGCATGGATGTTGTGTTTGTCTTATAGCGCTGGCTCTCTCCCTTCCCTGGAACCAGTGGCCCTGAATTAAGGACAGACTACTGTTTATAGCCCATTGAGTTGCTTATGGTGGTCGTTAAACCTCCAATAAAAAATAAAACGTTTACAGCAGATCCATTATCATACTGCTGAGCAGGAACAGTTAATAGACATTTCTTCAGACTCCACGCTAAAAATGACATTCTCTTCAGGCACTCTGCCACAGTTTTGGAACCGTGTCGCAAAGGAGTGCCGAGAATTTCGTATAAAAGCCGTGAGAGTAATTCTCCCTTTTCCCACATCCTACCTTTGTGAGGCAGGATTTTCAGCTGTGGCAGTAATAAAATCCAGATATAGAAGCAAAGTTAGCGTTGAGCAGGAGATCCGCGTATTGCTGTATCGAACATTGTCCCCAGATTCGATGTTTTGTGTGACGAGAAACAAGCTCCCCATCTTTTTAGGAAGCAAATACCTCTGTTAAATATTTTCTACAATTACGGTAAAAATGTGAAAGCCAAGTGAAGAGTGTTACCATTGTGAAAATATGCCTATCTCATCAAGTTCTTCTTATTCAGTTCTGTAATTTTATTCTAATTTGGTATTTTTACGTTAAAAGGAATACAAGCTAGTAATGTAAATGACTGTTGTCTGTTTAAAAATACCACAAACTCGAATTTGGGCATTAGGGGGAGGGGATACAAGGGTGTCGCACAGAAAATGTGACTTGTGAGGGCGGCTCTGTCTCAAAAAGTTTGGGAACCCCTGACCTAACTTATATCATAAAATGAGGCCGTTAGACTTAATAACAGAATAATATCTTTGTTGTCACAGTAATATTTTAGCTGAGACTGAATTAGGAAAAAAATGTCTGCGAGGGAGGTGGGGGTCCGGATCCGTTGGACCAAATCCTGGCTGCTCCACTGACTACCAGGGCATGGGTCAATAGCACACACTTCAACTTTGATCCTTATCTGGTAAGTCAGTTGCACTAGAAAGGAGGACAACCAAACGATCGACTACACTCACCCATGCCTTGCTTACTAGAGGGAGAATGTGGAAAGCCGATAGGTGGGACAGGGAGTCTCCGGCATAAGATGCTCTCTGATAGTAATAGGATGGAAGTGGCATTGTGCAGTACGCAGATGCTTGGCAGAACTGTTAAGTGGACGGTAGAGCTTCAGTTTAAGTGGACGGTAGAGCTTCAGTTTAAGTGGACGGTAGAGCTTCAGTTTAAGTGGACGGTAGAGCTTCAGTTGTTTTATGTACAATCTGATTTGTGCCACAACCACGACCCGCCGAAACTGCTGTCCAGTCAAATCATATTAAATAGTGTTAAGCGGAAAACAGCATACGATATTTTTGAACGGCCATTGAAACTAGTATATATATACTGTATATACAATATACACAGTGTATTCAAAAAGTTCCAGGACTCCCGCTCGTAAAAACGTACAGATGACGCTATCTCTGTGAAACCGGCGGGATGACGCAGCAACGACCTTCAGCCACGCGTATCACGTGATTGCAGTTATTTCTGACTACTTCCGCCTTCGCAGCGTTCATTTGTGTAAAGCGTGTGTGTGAGGGAAAAAAATGAAGCAACGAACGAACATCAAATTTTGTTTTAAATTGGGAAAATCGGCCACAGAAACGTACGAAATGATTAAATCTGCATATGGTGACGATGCTATGAGTCGTTCGCGAGTATTTGAGTGGTTTTCGAGGTTTAAAGCTGGAAAGAGACTCGACTGAAGACGATGAGAGTTCAGGTCGTCCATGTTCGAGTCGAAATGATGAAAGCCCCCGGTGGCGCAGCGGTCTAAGTGATGGCCTCTGATCATTCGTCCGAACGGGGTTCGGGTTCGAATCCCGGTGAGGCATGGATGTTGTGTTTGTCTTACGGCACTGGTTCTCTCCCTTCCCTGGAACCAGTGACCCTAAATTAGGGACGGGCGACTGCTTATAGCCCATTGAGTTGCTCACGGTGGTCGTTAAACCTCCAATAAAAAAAAATGATGAAAATGTTGAGCGTGTGCAAGCGTTGGTGAGATCCGACCGCCGAATAACGATAGAAATTATTGCACAGTCGTTAAACATTAGTGTGGGATCTGTTTTCACGATCATGACGGAGGATTTGAATAAAAGGAAGCTCTGTGCGCGCTTTGTGCCGCACACTCTGACTCCTGAACAAAAAGAACACCGAATTTCCTCCTGCAAAGATTTGATTTTCGTGGCAGATCAGGATCCAACTTTTTTGCAAAACATTGTCGCCGGAGATGAGACTTGGTGTGTGGAGTACGATCCGGAGACAAAACGCCAAAGTGCTGAGTGGATAAGTCCGAAAAAGAGTCGGCCGATGAAAGTTCTCGCTTCCAAATCAAAAACGAAAACGATGCTGATCATCTGTTTTGACAGTCGGGGCATCATTCATCGAGAATTTCGTCGTCAAGGTTCCACTGTGACTGGGGCATTCTACAAAGATGTTTTGGATCGGCTTTTGAAACGAATGCGCCGTTGAGGCCCGATTTGTTGGACAGTGGAAATTGGTGCCTCTTGCACGACAATGCACCGTCTCACAAGTCCATCCTTGTGCTGGAATTTTTGGCGAGAAGGCAGGTTGTGTGCATCAACCACCCCCCGTACTCACCAGATGTGTCCCCTCCCCCGGACTAATTTTTATTTCCCAAGTTGAAATTGAAGATGAAGGGGCAGCGGTACGAGTTGATAGAGGAGATTGAAGCGACGGTGACATCGGAACTCAATAGTGTTGGAGTGGAGGCGTTCCAGAAGGCGTTTACTGACCTGTACACTCGTTCCAAGCGTTGTATTGAATTGGGAGGAGACTGTAGAAGCTTAATATCAAATGTAAGTATATCCTCTGTGTTATATGGTCTGTGTATGATCAGTCCTGGAACTGTTTGAATACACTGTGTATACGCAATAAGAAGATGCATTTTCAACGGGAGCCAAAAGCCTGGGGAAAAAACGAAAACACGCAATGCAAACAAGCAGTGAAGAACATGCAAGAATTTAGAATTTTTGAAAATGCTGAGCTTTGGCTTTTTCAAGGTCCAGCAAAACATAACATTAACTCATCTCTACAAAGACCTAGTTGAATATGGGTTTCTGCTATATGATCTTGAATTGGAAGAGGAACTACAAAGGATCAAGTGGGACATCATCGGGCCAAGTGAGGTAAGGAGAAAAGGAGATCTCATTGAACTGAAAAGTGGACATCTCTTCTACTATCGTGGGACAGATACTGGCAGAACTATTGGTGTTGGATTTAAAATAAACAAGAAACTCAAGGATAAAGTGGTAGAAGTTGAAAGTTCCTCTGACAGAGCTGCACGACTCGTTATCCAACTATCGAGAAGATACCAGGCTCAGATTATTCAAACTTATGCACCCACCACAAGTCATGCTGAAGAAGAAATTGAAGAATTTTATGAGGAAATTCGTGATCTAAATAATAAAGGTAAGCAGCACTTGAAGATAATTATGGGAGATTTCAATGCAAAAATAGGGCAACGGCAACAGAATGAAACTTCAGTAGGTAAATTCGGTCACGGCAACAGAAACCAGCGTGGAAATACTCTCGTAGAGTTTGCAGAGGCAGAAGGGTTTTTCATCTTGAACTCCTTTTTCAAGAAAAAGCCACACAGGAAATGGACATGGAGACATCCAAATAGGGACGACAAGTGAAATTGATTTTATTATGTGTAACAAAAAATTCGTCATAGAAGACTGCAGTGTGCTAAACAAGTTCAACACAGGCAGTGACCATAGATTGGTGAGATGTAAGATGCACCTCAACACTAAACTCGAACGTAGCAAGCTCATAAGACAAACAAAATGTATTGACATAACCAACCTTAAAAAACACCATAATACCTTCAAATTGGAACTGAAGAACAGATTCTCTGCTTTAGAAGGCCTAAGATCGGAAGAAGTGGATATTTCTGAAGTTAACAGAAAAGTAACCAAAGCTCTTATGGAAACAGCAACAAAATTAGCTGGGTCTAAGAACAAATTGCATGTGAACAAATTATCAGGAAAAACCAAAATGTTGATGCAAAAAGAAGAGTGATGAGGACAACTAAAGAAGATGTGACTTCCAAAGTGGAATATATAGAGCTATGCAAGACAGTAAGAAAAAGTATCACTGAAGACGTAAGGAAATTCAACTGTGAACTAGTAAGGAAAGCAATTGAAAACAACCAAAGCCTAAAGATAGCAAAGGGACATCTCAGTAAGGGGAAAAAACAGATTATGGCACTAAGAAAAGAAGATGGTTCTGTAACAAGAAATAGAGGCGAAATTTTGACAAGAGTGAAAGATTTCTACTCCAAATTATATGAAAGGGATGATACATTTACTCCAGACATCATGAAAGGTACCAGTACCAGAGTTCTTCCAGTCCTTCCAGCAGAAGTTGCACATGCAATCAAGAACATGAAGCGGGGAAAAGCTCCAGGAGAAGATGGAATTACTGTAGACATCATACAAGAAGCAAGTGGAGAAATCGAAACAGTACTCGCCCAAATTTTCACTCGATGCCTTAATGAAGGGAAAATTCCTGAGGATTGGAACAACGCTACAATGATCTTGCTACATAAAAAAGGTGACATTGAGGATCTCAGGAACTACAGACCTATCAGCCTCCTATCAGTGGTTTATAAAATCTTCACTAAAGTTCTTTCACACCGCTTGAAGGTAACACTGGACATGGCTCAACCGAGAGAACAAGCTGGATTCAGGAGTGGCTACAGCACAATAGATCATATCCACGTACTGAGAGAACTAATTGAAAGAGAGAGGGAGTATGAACTTCCATTGTGCATGACTTTTATCGATTATGAAAAAGCCTTTGATTCGGTGAAACAATCAGCAGTTGCAATGGCTCTAAAATCCTGCGGTATTGAAGATGCATACATTAATATTATTAATAACATCTATGAAAATGCAAATGCAAAGATTCGGCTGTTTGAAAATACAACACACATAAAAATTGGAAAAGGAATGAGACAAGGTGACACCATATCTCCGAAGCTCTTTAATGCCACATTGGAAAATGTCTTTCAATCACTGAACTGGGAAAACAAAGGAATAAAGATTAATGGAGATTATCTAACCCACCTTCGTTTTGCTGATGACATAGTCATTTTTGCAACTACCCCATCAGAGCTACAGAGTATGATCCAGGAACTTGCTGACAAGAGTAAAGAAGTGGGATTAAAAATGAACTTTCAGAAGACAAAAGTGATGTACAATGCTTTTACAAGAAATGAAGATTTATCGATTGATGGAGAAAAGCTGGAGATAACAGACACGTACGTTTATCTTGGACAGCAGATATCAAGTGAGGGTCACATTGGTGAAGAAATTAATCGGCGTACTAAACTTGCCTGGAGAGCTTTTGGAAGAAGCAGCATAATTTTCAAGAGCAATATGCAATTATGTCTTAAAAGAAAAGTGTTTGATCAATGCATCCTTCCAGTGGTTACGTATGGTGCAGAGACGTGGACCTTATCTAAAAGAGACATACAAAGGCTGCAGACAACTCAATGCAGCATGGAGAGGTGCATGCTTGGTGTAACCAGGAGAGATAAGAAGAGGAACACGTGGATCCAAAAATTGACAAGAGTGGAAGACATCATGATCAGAGTTAAATCCCTGAAATGGCAATGGGCTGGACATACTGCCAGAAGAACAGACCATCGATGGACAGCCGAAATTTTAGATTGGATTCCAAGGGACAGGAAAAGACCCAGAAGAAGACCACATGGAAGATGGGTGGATGAAATTCGAAAGTATGCGGGAGTGACATGGAGGAGACCGGCACAAGACAGACCGTTGTGGAGGAAACTTGGGGAGACCTTCGTCCAGCAGTGGATTGATAATGGTTGACAATGATGATGATGATGATGATGATATATATATATATATATATATATACTATATATATACAATAGGGATGTAAGGTCAGGTGATGCGTAACATCACAGCCTCTCCTTGACAAATGTCAACCCCGCCTTCTCGTGGTACATCATGTTCCCACTAAAGGGGCTTTGACGACCGCCAATAGCGGTATAACTATACCATCGGGATTAGAGGAAATGCTATCCCACACTCACCAACCCGCTTGGCCAGCGTGGTGAGTTATGGCCAAACCCCTCCAAAATGACTCCGCAACTTAAATCTTGGCGCTCAGTCTCCGGCAGCAGGAATGTACCTGGTCAAGGCAGCGGCCAGTGCGACATGAAGGCAGAGGGTGCTAAGAATCCCCGGAGAACCGGACTAGGCTGACATCTGATGCTGACCTTGGCTACGTATAATGGACGCTCCCTATCTTCTGATTCAAGGCTTCTTGAATTGGAAGAGGAACTACAAAGGATCAAGTGGGACATCGTCGGGCTAAGTGAGGTAAGGAGAAAAGGAGATGATCTCATTGAACTAAAAATGTGGACATCTCTTCTACTATCGTGGGACTGATACTGGCAGAACTAGTGGTGTTGGATTTATTATAAACAAGAAACTGAAGGATAAAGTTGTAGAAGTTGAAAGTTCCTCTGACAGAGCTGCACGACTCGTTATCCAACTCTCGAGAAGATACCAGGCTCAGATTATTCAAACTTATGCACCCACCACAAGTCCTGCTGAAGAAGAAATTGAAGAATTTTATGAGGAAATTCGTGATCTAAATAATAAAGGTAAGCAGCACTTAAAGATAATTATGAGAGATTTCAATGCAAAAATAGGGCAACGGCAACAGAATGAAACTTCAGTAGGTAAATTCGGTCACGGCAACAGAAACCAGCGTGGAAATACTCTCGTAGAGTTTGCAGAGGCAGAAGGGTTTTTCATCTTGAACTCCTTTTTCAAGAAAAAGCCACACAGGAAATGGACATGGAGACATCCTAATGGGACGACAAGTGAAATTGATTTTATTATGTGTAACAAAAAATTCGTGATAGAAGACTGCAGTGTGCTAAACAAGTTCAACACAGGTAGTGACCATAGATTGGTGAGATGTAAGATGCACTTCAACACTAAACTCGAACGTGGCAAGCTCATAAGACAAACAAAATGTATTGACATAACCAACCTTAAAAAACACCACAATACCTTCAAGTTGGAACTGAAGAACAGATTCTCTGCTTTAGAAGGCCTAACATCAGAAGAAGTGGGTATTTCTGAAGTTAACAGAAAAGTAACCAAAGCTCTTATGGAAACAGCAACAAAATTAGCTGGGTCTAAGAACAAGTTGCATGTGAACAAATTATCAGGAAAAACCAAAATGTTGATGCAAAAAAGAAGAGAGATGAGGACAACTAAAGAAGATGTGACTTTCAAAGTGGAATATATAGAGCTATGCAAGACAGTACGAAAAAGTATCACTGAAGACGTAAGGAAATTCAACTGTGAACTAGTAAGGAAAGCAATTGAAAACAACCAAAGCCTAAAGATAGCAAAGGGACATCTCAGTAAGGGGAAAAACAGATTATGGCACTGAGAAAAGAAGATGGTTCTGTAACAAGAAATAGAGGCGAAATTTTGACAAGAGTGAAAGATTTCTACTCCAAATTATATGAAAGGGATGATACATGTACTCCAGACATCATGAAAGGTACCAGTACCAGAGTTCTTCCAGTCCTCCCAGCAGAAGTTGCACATGCAATCAAGAACATGAAGCGGGGAAAAGCTCCAGGAGAAGATGGAATTACTGTAGACATCTTACAAGAAGCAAGTGGAGAAATCGAAACAGTACTCGCCCAAATTTTCACTCGATGCCTTAATGAAGGGAAGATTCCTGAGGATTGGAACAACGCTACAATGATCCTGCTACATAAAAAAGGTGACATTGAGGATCTCAGGATCTACAGACCTATCAGCCTCCTATCAGTGGATTATAAAATCTTCACTAAAGTTCTTTCGCACCGCTTGAAGGTAACACTGGACATGGCTCAACCGAGAGAACAAGCTGGATTCAGGAGTGGCTACAGCACAATAGATCATATCCACGTACTGAGGGAACTTATTGAAAGAGAGAGGGAGTATGAACTTCCATTGTGCATGACTTTTATCGATTATGAAAAAGCCTTCGATTCCGTGAAACCATCAGCAGTTACAATGGCTCTGAAATCCTGCGGTATTGAAGATGCGTACATTAATATTATTAATAACATCTATGAAAATGCAAGTGCAAATATTCGGCTGTTTGAAAATACCACACACATAAAAAATGGAAAAGGAGTGAGACAAGGTGACACCATATCTCCGAAGCTCTTTAATATAACATTGGAAAATGTATTTCAATCACTGAACTGCGAAAACAAAGGGATAAAGATTAATGGAGATTATCTAACCCACCTTCGTTTTGCTGATGACATAGTCATTTTTGCAACTACCCCATCAGAGCTGCAGAGTATGATCCAGGAACTTGCTGACAAGAGTAAAGAAGTGGGATTAAAAATGAACTTTCAGAAGACAAAAGTGATGTTCAATGCTTTTACAAGAAATGAAGATTTATTGATTGATGGAGAAAAGCTGGAGATAACAGACACGTACGTTTATCTTGGACAGCAGATATCAAGTGAGGGTCACATTGATGAAGAAATTAATCGGCGTACAAAACTTGCCTGGAGAGCTTTTGGAAGAAACAGCATAATTTTTAAGAGCAATATGCCATTATGTCTTAGAAGAAAAGTGTTTCATCGATGCATCCTTCCAGTGCTTACATATGGTGCAGAGACGTGGACCTTAACTAAAAGAGACATGCAAAGGCTGCAGATAACTCAAAGAAGCATAGAGAGGTGCATACTTGGTGTAACAAGGAAAGATAAGAAGAGGAACTCGTGGATAAGGAAAATGACAAGAGTGGAAGACATCATAATCAGAGTTAAATCCCTGAAATGGCAATGGGCTGGACATACTGCCAGAAGGACAGACCATCGATGGACAGCCGAAATTTTAGATTGGATTCCAAGGGACAGGAAAAGACCCAGAAGAAGACCACATGGAAGATGGGTCGATGAAATTCGAAAGTATGCGGGAGTGACATGGAGGAGACTGGCACAAGACAGACCCTTGTGGAGGAAACTTGGGAAGACCTTCGTCCAGCAGTGGATTGATAATGGTTGACAATGATGATGATGATATACAATAGTGACGTGCCGTTCAGAATGGAAATCAAACAGAGAAGTAGCAAAATTTACATACTGACAGAAACTCTTGACTGACACTCTTGCCATTTTTAGATACTAACCGGAACTCCACGCGATATAATTTTCCAGCTTGTGATGTACGAGTCAAATGGAGAATGAAGCAGGGAAAAGCCTGCTAGCGCAGTTCAACAGGGAGAATAGCCTCTACGGCCGGAATAGGAAGATGTGGGTCTAAGCCCAATGTCGGCAAAGCAAGGTTATAAGCTGCAATAGGCAGAAATGTATAGTATTTATACGTCACACTTCCCCATGGCTGAATGATACTCTTGCTTTAGGTACTAACCAGACATTCCACGTGATATAATGCTCCAACTGTAATAAGTAGAAATATATAGTGTTTCTGTAAGGAAGCTATAAGTATATGGGTATATTAAGAAGCAAAAACCTATAATAATAATATGTATGTGTGTGAGCCATAACATATCAGGAATTCGTGGGAGACACTTCAAAAGTTGACAGATTGTGTATCAATGTTGCCCGATTTTCATAGTAACCAGTTTCTTATCAGAATTCTAAAAATGGGCTTGTCAGAAGCAAAAATATTTAACATAATCTGTTATTTTTACACGGGGACATGGAAGTTATGAACAAGACAGCTGAGTACACCTTTGCGACTTTGAACATGCCTGTGTGATCTGCCATTGGAACTGACATGAAAATGTTTCTTTTACGTGTGCATTACGAGAAGTAGCACAGCTTCCCATTTGGCTTATTGTCACTCCACCTGCGGCAACAATGTTTGCGGGAGTCTAATGTACACCATTCTCGCGATACATGTATTTCTGTACTCCCGATTTTGAGTCGGATAATCATTTTATCAACGAGCGGCCTAGTTCGTCCAGCAGTAGGCCGTACCAGAGCGACAAGAAAACACACGTGCAAAATTGACTAAAGAGGTTTGTTTTGGTTTTTCGGGGTTTAACGACCACCATGTTTTCTAAGGACTATAAGCAGTCGCCCATCCCAAATTTTAGGCCGTTGGTTCCAGGATAGGGAGTGACTCAGTGCTGTAGGACAATCGCACCACGCATGCGTTATCCGGGACTCGGGCCGAACTAACTGTCAGAAATCAGCGCTTAGACCACAGCTCCGAAGAAGTGGACAGTCTTGATATTCCATTGAAAGCCGTATAATACGGAATTCACTTTTTTTTTAATAATTTGTGTTGCCTTCAGGCATCGTCAGACTTGGCCGCTGCGTAGTGACGGGTCTGGTTTACGGTATTTTTGCGACAGATGCGCGCCTTTGCGTAGTCGGGTTTACTGCAAGCTGAATTACAAGCGCAGGTGCTCTTTCTCCCTTACCGAAGGAATAAGAATGCGTAAGTTATATCCAGTATCGAAGGGACAACAGAAAATGAAACTGTCTTTCTTTTTTACCGTTTTTATAATTTTCTCTCATTTATTAATTCATTCGATTTTATCAACTCTAAATTTTGGCGGCCCCCAAATTTTGGAGCCCTAGGTGATAGCCTAGTATGTCTAGTGGTCGAACCGACCCTGAGTATAAGCTGGTACATATTTCTTGATTTTACTGCAAAACACCGGTCAAAAATCGGTATCAACGTAAGAGCCCAGCCCTCAAATTTCAGGACTTTTGGAAACGTGACGTTCTAAACATTTTTGGCTTTTACCCGAGTACACACAGTTACAGTGGCGGTGCCAACAGCTCAGAATTAGTAGGGCTAGATATCATACGGGGGACGGCAAAATTTTGAAGTGCTTGGAAGAAATTTGGTCCAAAAGATTACGTTCATATAGATTTTACTCGACGCTGATGATGTTATTCCCAGTAAAATAAAAAGTTTTAGGTGCATACTGTGCGTAGTATTTATTCAATGTATGTAATATTGGAAACACCATGGATAGGAACCTCCGTAGGCTTTGATAAGCTACTAGTCGCAATGCTTGCTTCCTTACGTCACTTTTTTTTTAGTCTGTTTTTTGATATTCGCTGTCATGAAAGAATATCCCCCCCTCTTATCTTTTTAAACTATAATTACGGAAATGGTGTCTTTCGGGGGGGGGCACGTGCCCCCATAAAAATTGAAAAAAAAACTAGTCGTTTGTCTTTTAAATGCAATAAAGTATGACATGCAGCCAAGGAAACAACGCTACGTAATAGCGAGCATTGTTATGACTGCTTTCCAGCAGTCATCTGTGCCTAATAGCATGCAGTCATCTGATGATGGTTTTCATCAACAGATGACTGCATGAAGGGCTCTGAAAGGCATGGTTTTTTGTCATCCTCATTAGAGTGAATCAACGCAAGCCTGGCACACCTCGCAGTTTTGGATGTATTAGGCATGTCAAAAAAGTAAGTTATGGCACTAATGGCAATTGAACAGGAGCATTTTCGGGGAAACTATATCCCTCCCGTAAAATATCAGTTTACACTTATTTATGTCCCTCCCCCTCCCCTCCCAATTTTTGGTCACGCTACGCCTCCAAGTTCTCTAAAATCTTATTAGATGGTTGCACTCACTATGTGTTCTAACTGCGTAAATATTTGGAGGGAAGGGGGAAGCCGATTAAGAGGGGAGCTGAAGCTCCCATCTTAAATGGGCTTTGAAAACTGAACTGGTATCCATTTTTCAACTTTGCATTTTTGCTCAGAACTGAACTGGTATCCATTTTTAAACCATACATTTTTACACTTTCTTGCTACCACTGATTCGTCCATGAATCATGGGATACATACTTCAATATGGCGGGGATATTTTTACGTCTTCCTCATCATATTATGGGAATGTTTTCTCCTGGTTATTTTTAATCAATCACCCACAGTGAAATCCTTGATGTGCCTTTAATACTGGGGCCCCAAAATGCTGTCCAGCCCCCGGACCCCGTGTCTCCTTAAATGTGCTCTATAGGCTAAAGGGTGGGACAGGGTGGGTTTCAGTCACACCGGTAGCGTCGCGTCTGGAGAAGGGATTCTGAAGTGTTATTGAGTAAACTACTTAAAACAGCGGAAGAAGGTAGTGTGAGAGAGCTCTCACGCGCGACCACGGGCAATGTTCAACGTGTAGCGACGAACGACCGGGTAACTAATATTCAAGACATGCATTAGTGATCAGCGCCGGGCTTTGAAACTTATTTCCGAATTTCAAAAAAAAAAAAAAAAAAAACAATGATGAACAAAGAAACAACTGGTGTTAAGGCCCGATTTTGAAATGAGATTAAAATGCTGATCCGATCTCAACCTGACTCGAAGAAGCAATTTTTTTACTTGGCCCAAGGTGCCCGAGATCAGCCCGACATCGAACCCGAACCTGGCCTAATATCGAGCTGGACTTGGGTTGATCCCAATCGGCTCGAACCATGCAGCTCTCTAAAACACATTACCCATGCTAAGACTCTACTCCGGGCTCCAGAGCCCGATTTACTAAATGTGAGGCTCAGGGAACGCACAGTTTTGAAGGGCCCTCACCGTAAGTCATATCATTGCTTTGAAAAAATGTCGACATCGAAATAACAGTGTCCTGTCAACGGAGGCAAGATATCAGGATATCCTTTCTTTGATCAGATGATAAAACGTATTGTAGCGGTATAAAACAGGACGCGATATGTCAAAGTATAAATTAATATAAAACTTGAATTTTATATCTATATATGATAAGGTTTTTTGATATAAAACATTTTACTCACTTTATAAACGATGTCAAACTGTATTGATTTGGACATCTCTACATTAGTATGAATTCCACAAGAACCTTAGCTCTTACGTTACACATCAAACAACACACTTGTAAAAATATCTAATTTCTTTCTCCCTTTGTCCCTTCCATTTTCTTTCTTTAAAAAAAGACTAATTTTATTATATATAAATGAAAAAGAAAATGTTCCAGCTGTTATAAAAACACAATACTTTTCAGTACATCGGTTTTTGTTAAGACTGGAACTCTGTGAGAGATGTTTTTCTTTATCCTGCTGGTAACTATAAGGCTTGTACTTCGTAAAGCGTTTTTTTTTTTTTTTTCCATACTGGACAATCCAAGATAGTTGAATCCGAACCTCAGGAAAGGCATTAAAAAAAAAATCTAGAGTTCTAGATGGTTAAAATAGAAAATATCTAGTTTTATCGGACAGAATTTGAAACGGTAGGTAATGAAAAAAATCTAAATATTTATCCGACTTCCGATTGCTAACATAATGAAAAAGGAAGAAAATTGAGGGGGCAAATGTAATGTTGCAACCTCTGCCCCCGCAGTTCCGACGCCATTGTGTGCATCCTTTCTCAAGTTTGCATAACAGCTAAAAAACCAAGAGGCTACCTTACTTATAAAAATACCTGACGTTGTCTATGGGGTTCAGAAACAGTCGGTAATGCGTTTCGAGGCTAACTGCGAAGCCCAGAGAATGCACAAATAAAACTGAATTAAATATACACAAATAAAAGTCAATTATCAACGGTATTGAAATACTGTATGTCGACGCTTTCGCTGCGAAGAAAAAAAAAAAAACAAAAAAACGCTTGTGGATTCTCTTCTTTGACTCAGTCGGGCGAGCGAAAACCAACGGCATAACGCAAGCAGCCCTTCCAGAGTCATCGCTGTTCTGAAGCATAAAACCTTCAGTAAAATCGCCTGCTAGCGTTTCGACGACAACATGAATCAGCTGGTAGAGGGGAATGGGGCCATTGCTTTAAGAAACGGTTCGCTATGAATAGAGAAGACTTAGACTATCTCAGGCACTCGCATACTCCCGCTCATGAGAGTGTTTCGCGAGAGTTGTTTCGGTTGTTGTGAAGTGTCAATGAATTAAAATCAGAGATTTTGTATCTTAAATTTGTGGCTTTGTTGAATTTGAATAGTTTTGATAAATTTTGTGAAAGCTTCCCTGAACATCTACTGTCAGAACTTAAAGAACTCTATGCTTCAAATTTTGATACAGCTCGACTAAAAAATGAACTGAAGGTGTTTTATTCCTTTGATGAATACAAAAACAAATCAGTAAGAGACATTACGTGTTACATAAAGTTGAATAAATTGGACATAGTGTTTAGTGAGGTGTACAAATTAGCAGACCTCATATTAAACTTTCCATCAAAACAGCAACTGCCGAAAGAAGTTTCTCTGCAGTAAAAAGAATCAAGATGTATCTTAGAGCCACACAAGGACATGCACATTCGAGCAACTTGGCTGGTTTGTTAATTGAGAAAAACATTCTTTTTAAATATGAAAAAGTACTCGGAATTTAAAAACAATTATAAATTAAACTTCGCAATTTAAAAAAAAACAGTACTGGGGCAGGGGTGAGATACCCCTGGTCTCGAACCCAAGATACGTCACTGTTTTTCATATTTATGAGTATAGAATGTAATTAGAATTTATGGAATAAGATGTTTGTATTACTTAATGGTTATTTAAAATAAAAATTAATATGTACAACACACGCTTTCGAAATCGTGTGAGTTCAGTATATTATTTTAGTATATATATATAAATTCTATAATAAGTTATATCTGTTGTGATTTTATAATGAATTGAATACAACAAACATTTTTCAAATCTACAGAGAAACAAAACAGTTATTAAGAAAAATGTGAAGGAAAACAAGGCCATTTTCTGCTCACAGTGTATTAAATTTACTCGCAAGCATGAGTATTGAATGAAAAATGGGCTCTGTTTCGAAAGTGTACAGAAGTTTACTATTTGATAACGATTAATACGTAATAGCACATTTTTATTTAACTTCCCTCTTATTTAAAAGAAAATTTGTGCACAATAGCCCTGGCGATTTTTTTATTATTTATTTATTTATTTTTGTTCAGCATGCCCGAATATTTACAAAACTCTAAGCCTATAATTTCTGTAATCTTGTCTTGGCTTATTGATAGATGTTAAATTCGAGTGCTAAGAAATGATCACATCTTGTTTAAGTTTTTGTTGTTAGATAATGAAACAAAATTGTCCGGTTCGATACGTGTTAGCTCAGAAATAAATTTTAAATTTTAGACCAAAATAACTGTCTTTTTGTAAATACACTATCTACCAACAAGTAATTGGACACCACTGCAACCGACGATATCTGTAATCCTGATACACGTCACGGCCGCCGCCGTTAAATATCGTGTGGGAAACAACAACGTGTAACGTATACTCTATATTCACTTTCCTTTTGATTTTACTATCTCTGGTTATTTTATTTTACTATGTAAATTATCTTCCTACTGAACGGAATATTATTTCACCCGCTGAATGAGATCTGGCAATGAGTGTAAGTCATGACGTGGTGGTAGCTCGTATATAGGCGCGTTCATCGAGAAGTGAGTGTTGTGTTGTTGCGTTGTTGTTGTGTTGTTGCGTTGGAGTTGAGGGTGGTTGGTGTTGCGTTGCAGTGTGTTGTTGTGTAGTAGTGATATATGAGTGCCTTAGTTGACCAGGAGTCATCATAATAAACAAGTTGTTCTGTAAGTTCAGTCTTTTTCAATTCTTAGTTTTGTCAGACCTCTGTCTGGCTGTTAGGTTTATGACTTTGATTACTTAATATAAATAACCAGCGTTGAGACTTTGTTTAAGTTCATAATTAATGAGTAACAACACCCTTTTGGGAATTCATCATTTTGAAGCTTAGAGCATTATTCATTCATAATAATTAGCTTAGCAAAAAGATAAGCAAAGCTAATTCATTATAAACGCAACCAGTCGCATGCAAGATGCCACGCAGTCGGAGCTCTCTGATTTCGAGAAAGGTGTAATCGTCGGGTGTCACAGAAATGGCCAATCCATACGTGACATATCCAGAGAGTTGAAGTACCCAAAATCGACAGTGGCCTACGTGATTGGCAAGTGGAAGATGAGAGGTGACTGTCGGAATGTGCTACGACCCGGCAGACCCACAAAACTGGGAGTTAGAGGCCGACGGGTGATGGCCAGAGAAATTCGAAAGAACCGCACCAAATCCATGGACCACATCCGTGAGGAGTTTCAACAGGCATCCAGGAGTGTTCTTTCGATGAATACCATCCGTAAGGAAGCCCATCTGCTCGGTTATCATGGACGTGCTGCCGCCCACAAGCCTTTGATCAACAAGTCCAATAGCGCTGCTCGGCTAACGTGGTGCAAAGAACGTCGCCAGTGGACCGTTGAACAGTGGAAACAGGTTCTCTGGAGCGACGAATCAAGGTTCACCCTCTACCGTTCGGATGGCAGGGTCTGGGTTTGGCGTCTGCCTGGAGAACGCCTCCTGCCGGACTGTATCGTGCCAACTGTGAAGTTCGGCAGCGGGGGAATTATGCTATGGGTGTGTTTCTCCTGGTATGGTACGGGACCCTTGGTCGCAATTCCTGGTAGACTCAACGCCGAGACCTACTGCACCATTTTGGATGACCATGCGCTTCCTACGTTGTGGCAGTTTTACGGGGTGGACCCATGTTACTTTCAGGATGACAATGCCACCTGTCATGTTACGAGGTCCACCATGGCTTGGCATGGTGACAATGGGGTTAATCGAATGGACTGGCCTGCGTAAAGCCCGGATCTTAACCCTATCGAGCACCTCTGGGACGAGTTGGAGCGTCGACTTAAGGGGTGCCCACACCGTCCGAAATCGGTGAAGGAACTGACCTGTCTTCTCCAAGCCGAATGGAAGAAAATACCGCTAGCCGTCGTACAAGACCTGGTTGAGAGTATGCCCCGGAGAGTCACAGCTGTAATCGCCGCTCGTGGAGGCTCCACCACTATTGAAGGTGAATAAAGTTCGTTTTCCTTTGTAACCACGGGTGTCCAATTACTTGTTGGTAGATAGTGTAGCTGTTAACAGAACACAAATGACCCCATCTAAATAAACTAATGGTCTTTATAAACATACTGTATTTCAGTTAGCCCCTTAAAAAAGGGACCTACAACTAATGTCCATATTTATGTTCTAAAAAACGAATATTTTTGTAATAGATAGTTTGGAAAAATAATACACCTTTGGAGCTTCTGTTCGAAACATTTGCCGGTGCTGTCGAATTTTTGTAAAAACATTTCTGGTGATAAAGTTTTTGCTTAATTGAAGCTTATGTTTGGTCTGATTGAAGTGCTTTACTTGCGTTTTATCGGGTTTCTGTCCTGAATTATGATATTCAAAGATCAATGTAATATTTACGGGACTAAAATTAAAGGAGAAAAAAAAGGAATCCACGCAGGAAAATAAATACTTTCAACCTTTTTAATGATAAACTGATCAAGTCCTTCTACTGGCTGCTCTATATTTCCTCCCATAAATCAGGGCCTATCGGGTTCCATCTCGGACGAGCCCGGCAGGCTCTGATTTATAGTCAGAAATCTGCGCCTCTGACTACTCGTCCACTGGGAACGGTGCTGTGTTTATTGTTCAAGTAAACAAGTATCATTTGTAATATTTTCTCAAACCAATTAAAATGATTCAAGTGACTAAGATAAGTGTCAGCGTATTTTATATTTAAACGAACACTTTTGAGAGCTTACTTTTGCTTTAGGTTTTCTCTACGAGGACTAGTAAGGCACTCCCATTTCAAAAAGTAGGGCGGTGACCAACTATGGGCCTTTCAAGAGTAGCACTTTTTCCTTTAATCGGACAGATACACATTCCGGGGAAACTTGTCATCTTATTTATGGGCATTTTCAAAGGCCGTCATCAGCATAACCCAGAGGCGTAGCCAGGGGGTTCTCGGGTCCGGACCCGTCTTTAGGGTGAGTTGGGTACGAATTTAAAGCGATATGTATGTATATATTAGGGTTTCACCAATGAACCAAATCCATGGAACCCCCCCTTCCTTAAGAAATTTCTGGCTACGCCACTGAACATCCTTTGTCATAATCAACTGAACATCCTTTGAGTTCTGTACAAAATAACTGCGAAAGTAAAAAGAGAACGCAGCAGAGATAGGACAGGTTCCATTTTGAGGAAAAGTAGCGGGCGACATCCTACCGTGCCTACTTCCGACTGCAGCCCAGATAAAAAATAGTCCAGACGATATCATTTTTAATGAATGAAATACGGGATTACATCATTGTACAATACAAATTCGGAAGATGTGAATCCATTTATTGGTGTAAATATGACATGGATGTTAAGTCAGATAATACCCTGAAACTTGAAAATTTCGTCGTCCTGGAGTGGGAATCGAACTCGCGGATAGCGCCTGAGTATGCTAACCACTACACCACCCAGAACGACCAAGTTTCAAGTTTCCGATTAATTTGAATATAACCATCACAGGATTCGCTAATCGAAGCAACCGGCATTCATACATAGCGAATCTGGAGGTTAAGAATTCATTCCCGTGATTGCCCGGAGGCGCAGAACATCAATGAATGAATCTGAGGTTTTGAATTCAAAACCTCCAGGTTCGCTAAACATGAATGCCGGTTGCTTCGACCAGCGAATCCTGTGATGGTTATATTCAAATTAAGCGGAAACTTGAAACTCGGTCGTTCTGGGTGGTGTAGTGGTTAGCATACTCGGGCGCTATCCGGGAGACGCGGGTTCAAATCCCGCTCCAGGATGACAAAATTTTCAAGTTTTGGGATATTATCTGATTTAACATCCATGTCATATTTACACCAATAAACGGATTCACATCTTCCAAATTTGTATTGATATCATTGTTGCTTAGCTGACTTTTTCTCTTGAAGCAGATTTATTTCATTAGTTGAAATTAATTGAAATTATTCCAGAGAGTGATGTACCGATTGCACATTTAATTGTTAAGGCATCTTTTGTTTAAATGGTATGGCTTTTGATAGCTTGCGTTCAGTTGTGCAAATTTTTAGATTTAAAAATAAAATGTCGGATTTTGTTTACGTAACAATCAGGATGTTAAAGTGTGGTCTGGGATCATCATTTCTCTACGGCACCGACGTGCTAACTATATAAATTGCACAAGACTTCCAGCTCTTTGATTCCATAACAGAAACAATATGAAAACTAGAGAATTGCATGGTATTTCAATGAGGGTATACTGGGAAAATTCAACTATTGAGAAAATCTTTTGCTGACATTTAAAGCATGTGACGTAGTACAGAGGTGAAGCACTTGTCAAGACGACTCATCTGCAGCTATACATTCCGTAGGTGTAGTGTAGTCGGTTAGAACAACACCTTCCGGAGCGAGGAGACACGGTTTCCACACATTTGTGTTTTCACATTGGCACCCGAGCGTAAAAATGGATCTACTGTCCGTTGGGTTCTTCGAAAAATGTGTGATGTTCGTTCCACACATCGCCTGGAATTAATGAACAATTTCCTTTTCACTTCTAAAAAAAAAAAAAAAGAGAGAGATGAAATGACGTAGTACATAGGTGAAGCACGTGCCAAGACGAAAGATCGGCAGTCATTCTGTCGGTGTAGTTTCGTCGGTTAGAACTCACTCCGAAGCGAGGAGACGCGAGTTCGATCACCGAAAAATTTGTCTTTTCACAAGCAAGAATACCAAATTGTTGTGTACTTACATAATAAACCACAATGGCGTTCACAGCAGGGCGACCAGACGTCCGGCTTTTGGAGAACATGTCTTTTTTTCCTACCATGTCCTCCCGTCCTTCAGGCATTAAGGGAAATAGCCCAAATGTCCAGTTTTTTCAGTAAGGAATAATTCAAGTACATTTTGGTCAGATTCTTCTTTTGTAATCATATATAACCTGTAAAGCCACTGCCAAAATGCATTCATTTCTGGATTCTCACTCGCGCACTCCCTCCTCTTCCGGTCAGTTTATTCATGCAATCCTGCAGCTGCCCACTGTGCTGCAGTGCGTCTGTGGTAAGTCTACAGCGCAGAGAAAATCCACCAGTGCGCGTTTGTCTGTCTGTCTTTCATCGCACATGGACGGTGCCGTGCGGTGTAGTCGTCTAAACAGCTCATATTGCTTTTTTGTGTGTTGTGAGTCGTTGCTGTGAGTTTTTTCTCTTTAGAATTCAAGTTTCTTAATCAATCAGTGAAGGGTTTACTGTTAGTTAAATACAATTTGAAAGGCATGTCATGCTCTGAATTTTACAAATCTTCGTTTAAGAAACCCGATCTGAAACAATATTAGATACTGAAGAAAATCTCCTGAAAAAAATATAAGTAAAAATTTCCAGCTGACTAAAAGCTTTCTCCAGTGACGTATATTCAAGGCTATCTAGGCTAGCTGCGAAGCCCAGAGAATGCACAAATAAAAGTCAAATAAATATACACAAATAAAAGTCAATTATCAACGGTATTAAGATATGTCGATGCTTTCGGTGCGAGAAAAAACTCGAGCGGATTCGCTTCTTTCGATTAAGAGAATCAGTCGGGCGAGTGATGACCAACGGCATAACTCAAGCAGGTCATCCAGAGTCTTCGCTGTTCTGATTCGAAGAACTTCGATACCATCGCCTGCTAGCGTTTCCATGAAAACATGAATGAGCGGGTTGAGGGGAAGGCCATTGCTTTGGTCAAGGATTCGCTCAGAAAAGAGAAGACTTCGACAACCTCAGTCGCTCGCATGCTCCCGCCTGTAACATCACGTGTTTCGCGAGAGTTGTTTCAGTTGTTGTGAAGTGTTAATGAATTAAAATCGGTGATATTATATCTCAAGTTCGTGGCTTTGTTGGATGTTTTGATAAATTTTGTGAAAGCTCCCCTGAACGTCTACTGTCAGAACTTAAAAAAACTCTATGCTTCAAATTTTGATGCAGCTCTACTAAAATATGAACTAAAGGTATTTTATTCCTTTGATGAATACCAAACAAATCAGTAAGAGACATTACTTGTTACATAAAGTTGAATAAATTGGACATAGTGTTTATTGAGGTGTTCAAATTAGCAAACCTAATATTAAACTTTCCATCAACAACTGCAACTGCCGAAAGAAGTTTTTCTGTATTAAAAAAAAAATCAAGATGTATCTTAGAGCCGCACAAGGACATGTACATTCGAGCAACTTGGCTGATTTGTCAATAGAGAAAAACGTTCTTTTTAAATATGAAAAAGAACTTGGAAGAAACATTTTTGTGAAAACGTAACACTCAAGTTCACACAAAAGGAAAGAAGAATGAAGCTCATGTACAAATAAAGTATTCAGAAGAATAATGGCGTTCATGTACAAATAAGTGTTCAAATCCTTATCCTCATAATTATTTGGTATCATGTTAGCAATAGCATGTACCTAAAATTTAGAAAAAAAGTTACTTCTATTACTTAACAGTTAAAAATTAAACTTCGCAACAAATAAATAAAAAGAAGTACTGGGGGGGGGGGTGAGATAGTCCAGGTCTCGTTCCCAAGATACGCCACCGACTTTCTCTCTTTTTTAAAGTTTTACACGTATAAACTCTCAAACTGAGAAATTTAATTACAGAGTATGTGCATTCATATTTTATTTTGTACAAATTTAATATGTCCTGCTTTTCCTCGAATGTCCTCCGTTTTTAATGAAAATGTCCTCCTATTCCCAAAAGTCGTCTGGTCATCCTGGTTCAGAGCCTACTGTAGGAAAGAGAGATTGTAAAACAAAAAAGTATAGAAAAGAAAACCGAGAATAGAATCATTTCAGAATGTTGGGAAACCTACTCAGTTGCCTTTCGGAGAATGTTCAATAATAAGGGTAGAAAATTTTAGAAGCGTAGCTGTCAGTTTTCTTCTGGGAGAGAATGGCATAATAAAGATTCAGTATTATCTACTGAATGAAACCCAGAGGAAAAGTGGCTTGTAAATTTATAAAGGAAATTACCGAAAAGAGCACCCTGCTGCGTTTTAAAGGAACAAAAATGTTTGGTACGGAGTCAGGTAGAATATTTCTTTGGCGATTAACATCACCGGAAGACGAAATGTTTTTTGCAGTTCTTCTGAGTACACTGAATAAAAAATTTTTCTGCGCATTTGGGTATGCGTGCAGTAAGCTATTCAATTAACAGTTGCTCTTTAAAACTACGTCGAGAACAACGGTGCCGCCCCGGTGGCGCAGTGGTCTAAGGCGCTGGCCTCTGATCATTCGTCCGTAAGGGGTCCGGGTTCAAATCCCGGTCAGGCATGGATGTTGTGTTTGTCTTACGGCACTGGCTCTCTCCCTTCCCTGGAACCAGTGACCCTAAATTAGGGACGGGCGACTGCTTATAGCCCATTGAGTTGCTCACGGTGGTCGTTAAACCTCCAATCAAAAAAAAAAAGAGAACAAAAGGCGGACATCAACTTATTGTATTGACAGTCCGGTCTCATTCAAGTGTACAAAGCAGTATTTAAGGGAAAAAATGACTTTTAGAACGTTCCGGAATTTTGCACATGAGCTGTTTACAACTAGCGGTGAAACCAAACTGCCGACCAGAAAGTTGATTTTCATTCTGTCTTCGACAGAGCTTCGAAGAATGACTGTAGTTAACTGATTATTGCATTATACCTTAACTACACGGATAACCAATTTTATTCTGTATTCTCAGGAATGCTGCAGAAGCATTTTTTTACGCTTTCCAACCGTAGGTTGAAGAAGCGTATATGCTCCAGCTTTGTCCGTCTGTCTGTCAGCACGATAACTCGCGTAAAAACGGTTCGATTTCGATGAAATTTTAGTATGTGGTAGGGGATAACCTGGGGACGAACCCTATTAAAAACGGGAAAAAATGGGGTCAAAGGTCTGGACATAGGAGCGAGATCCATTCCATCGTCCTTGTGCGCCATAACTTACGTAAAAATGCTTCGATTGCGACAAAACTTTATCACGTTGTTCCGGAGGTATACTGAACCGGTCCCGTTGAATATAATCGAAATGAGGTCAATGGTCAGGGCACAGGAGCAAGATTTATTCCACAGCCGTTATCCTCATAAGTTGAGTAATGATTTCTGGTATGCTGGAAAGCGTATCATAATCAATGCATTGCATAATTTTATTAATTTGTTGAGAAATTTCTGGAGCTGCAGTTGCTTCTATGAACTCAACTACACGGATAACCAATTTTATTCTGTATCCTCAGGCACGGGCGGCGGAATTATTATAATAATTTCAAAAGGGGTTCAACTTCTTCGAGAGCTAAAACAATAAAAAAAGAAAAACAAAGATGACTGAGAGAGAGAAAAAAATCCCTTTGCCCCCCACCCAGTGTTTCATTTTTTGTTAAAATGCGACTTACATTAGAAAAAAAAATGCTTTAATTTAATAAAAATGCATCAACTTGCATTAGAAAATAATGCTTTAATTTTTTCTCCTATTTTTCATTAACTTTTATTTTGTCCTAATGAATTTCAAAAACTTCCATTTTTTTGTCATTCCCGGAAAAAAATTCCTATATACGCCCTAAATTATCATGAATCTTTATGAATCCACTGTTGGATAGTCCCCTCAAGTGCCTTCAACAACTTTCCGTCTTGAGCGTGTCACTCTAGCATACCGATCTATCCATCTTCCACGTGGTCTTCTTCTGGTTATTTTCTTGCTCCTTGGTATCCAATCTAAAATTTTAGTTGTTCAGCAGCAGTCAGTTCTTCGAGCAATATATCATTTTAGGGTCTCGCAGCAAAAGCACTCGTACATTTGTCTATGCTCGTTTATCTTCTATGTCACAGAACTCCAGGAAAAGCCCATGTACAACAAACAGAAGTATACTTACCGCTTAATTTGAGTTCGAATTATTTTTTGTTCAGTTATTTATTTGGAAAGATCTATTGGGCTTCCTGATCTCGAAAAAAAAAAAAAAGAAAAAAAAAGAAAATAAGGTAACCGAAAGAGAAAAAAAAACTCGCCCTGGTTATTGCTTTCAAACAATTTAAAGAATTCCTGAATGATTTTTTTAAAGAGAAAAACACAACGAAGAATGACTGTAGTTAACTGATTATTGCATCATAAAATCATTTTTTTTATTGTGCTTGAAGCGTTTTCCAGAAAACTGCACAGCGTGGTTGCGGTCTCCAGGAAATCATCCTGAAGAAACTCATAATATGTGAACCAGAAATCGTTCATAGAAAGAGCCCCAGTGAAAGAGACCATGAAATTCCTAGGGGGTTCGGATCCCGTGTTCCCTACCTTCCGCCGCCCGTGTCCTCAGGAATGTTGCAGAAGCATTTTTGAGGAATTTCTGGCGGTGCAGTTTTTCCCGTATGAACTTGACGCATATAACTTATAAAGAGAAATTCTTGATTTTAAATGCTTCACCCTTTAACGGTTCCCCATATGCGCAAAAGATGTAAACTCAATATAATTTGCAAAATGACAGTAATGAACTTGAAAAAAAAAAAAAAAAAACAGTTTTTACTTACCAGTGGAAGCTCATTCTTCTCATCACAGGCAGATTTTGCTCCCCATTTTGAAATTAAGCCTTTATTTCATTTCATCAGACGCTGTCAACTTCAATGTGAAAAAAAAAACAAAAAAAAAACATCGTTACAGCAAATAAAACAAAAAAATAAAAATAAAATCTGATGCATCCTTTTTTCATTGTGAAAAACGATATTCAGACAAAATCTTCAAAAAAAGGAAGAAAAGCTAAAGAAAACAAACAAAACAGTTTGCAGAACAGAAGTGCAATATCTTTTGGATTTTGCTATTTATTCTGATATAGATGCCCAGCTTCTTAATTTCACAGAAGCGGAAAGAGATTCACCTTTTTTTTTTTTTTTTTTTTGTTTAAATATGATTTCTAAATTCTCTACAAATTCTAAAGGAGTGTGTCAACATATTGAAGCACTGAAGAAAGGAACTGGATTAAATAGTTCTCTTTAAAGCTGTAATTGTTCAACACAAATCAAATCATTCCAGGTCTTCGCTGTACTGACGTCTTCTGGCAAAATCTTCAAAAATGAGGTCAGCACTCATCTCCCTGGTCAGCTGTTTCTTAACTTTCTTCTGGGTTAGTTTGACTTCGTCCTGCTTTTCCGGTGTAGGACTGGCCAGTTTGAAAGGCAGATCCGCAACAAGCTCACCTCCGATGGCGCCCAAATAAAGTCGCACACGAACCATGTAAGAGATTATGATACCCAGTCCGTCTGCAGAGTTCAGTGTAGACGACGCCAGGTTAGTGTCGCCCTCTTTCAACATGCCATCTAAAGCAATTCCACGCTTATCCTTATTGTTAGAAGCCGAAGGCAGAAGATAGAATACCTTAGACAGGGTCGCTCCTGGAATTATGGGGCAGCCTTCTTTGGAGTCGATGTGAGCTACAGTTTTGTGGTAATGTCCGTTCACCACCGTGACTTCCGTGTTCTGTACGATACTCACTTTCAAGTTTCTTACCGTCTTCTTCGAGTAATTAGAGATTACAGCGTGGACTGAAATTTTATCGCCGTGATAGTAATACTCCCGATCCAAGGTGACTTCAAGCTGCAGTTTTCCAGGGCTGAGCACAAACCCTTTGCTGACAATAGCACTCGGCTGTCTGGCAGAGGGTCCGACCTTCAGGTATTGAAGTTTACGAATAGCCATAGAAACTGCATTTCTCTTGTGTGGTTTTTCTTCTTTATCATCTGCGACGAAGAGTTTCAGTTCGTATTCGATACCCAGGGGTTTCCCTTGATCCTCCGCACTGGGTTGAAGGGTAACTGAAGGCGGGGCATTCTCTGGAAGGTCAAAAACAAAAGGAACAGCGTTGTTACCTAGTTTACGGAGCAGTTTTTCTTGCAGATCGGATTTTGGCTCTGCCTCTTCTTTGGGAGGATATACTTGGTCGAGTGCCAGATAGAGCTGTCGACTGAAATGTAGACCCATGACCTCATCTTCTTCCCTGCCATATCTAAATGTCGTTACGACTTGGCCGAACACTTTTCGATCTTTGAGGTAATCGGAATCCACGAGAACTACCCCTTCGACAGGCTCCACATAGTCACCATAATCACCGAAATCTCTTTTGCCAAGATATACAGTAATTTTCCCGTTCGGGGCTGTTTTTTTAAAAACTTTTACCGCCACTACATAAGCGAGTAATATAAATGGAAACATGATGAGAAAGAGGTCAGAAAATATCAGCGGCTGCCTATTCAGCTCAAGCGCTTCATTGATCTCTTCCGCGAAATGCTACAACGTAAGCTCTCATTTGCGTTTATATAAATTTCCATGACGTCATTTTCAATACCGATAACACTTTGCAAAGACAAGAGCACCGATATGGTTTCAGTTATGTTCAGAAGCCGTACAAGAAGAAAATCTTCTTTTAGGGGTTACTGCGAAGACGTGTTCTCCAACGTGGCAATAAGAACTCTCTGCCTTCTCAACAACGCTTTTCGCATGCATGCAGTATTTTTGGAATTCTTCGAACGTAGTGGCGTAGTTACAAACTTTGCGTTTCAGAAGTAATAAATTTTCTTCTCGAGAGGAACTTCCTGCTCACAGAAATAAAAATTGACAGTTCACAACACCCATCTACCACATCATGTTTGCTTTTCTAAAACCCCGAATGTAAACTCTCCCCTTCAGTCGCTGTGGCAGTTATAATTGGCTCGTTGTCTGCCTTTATTGCGTAAAAATTACTTACTTTGTGTAAAGAAGTTTTTAAACCGATTTCGTGATGCATTGACACAAAAAACAACACTGTTTTTGTGTTTCTCTGAGAGGTTTATTCGATAAGTCAAGAATTGTGAATTATTAAATAAACTATCAAATGAAGGATAAAACGGTGGTGGTGGTGAGTGGGAGTTGAGCATGCAAAAGCGCGAAGAAAAAGTTTGAAAGCGAAATATTTAATTTGCTACTGGGCAGTATGAAGGAAAGAAATTTCTGCTCCTTGCTTTTTTTTTTTTTTTTTTTGATTGGAGGTTTAAAAAATAATTCTGAGCTTGATTGACAGATACTGTATATTGAACTTGGTTGATAGATATATACAGTACGGACATTCTGTGTTTCAACGACAGCAATGTACATAGGTGAACAAGGAACTCTGCAAATAAACTCCCGAAAGACAAACACAACATCCATGCCTTAATCGGGATTCGAACCCAGCCAGCCGCCCCGGTGGCGCAGTGGTCTAAGGCGCTGGCCTCTGATCATTCGTCCGTAAGGGGTCCGGGTTCGAATCCCGGTCGGGCATGGATGTTGTGTTTGTCTTACGGCACTGGCTCTCTCCCTTCCCTGGAACCAGTGACCCTAAATTAGGGACGGGCGACTGCTTATAGCCCATTGAGTTGCTCACGGTGGTCGTTAAACCTCCAATCAAAAAAAAAAAAAAAAAAAAAAAGAACCCAGCCCCTCCGTTGGGCGAATGATCAGAAGCCATCGCTTAAACCACTGCGCCACCGGGGCGGCCTACTTCTTCCATTAAATCTTAATTTTTAACGAAAGTTTCACTTTTATCTAATCCCTAGTTTTAAAGTCGAAGCTACGTTTTACGCGTATAAGCACCATTCGCAAACAGCTTGTCACCGCCCCGGTGGCGTATGGGGTCTAAGCGATGGCTTTTGATCATTCGTCCGAGATAGGTCCGGGTTTGAATCCCGATGAAGCATGGCTGTTGTGTTTGCCTTACGGCACTGGCTCTCTCCCTTCCCTGGAACCAGTGTCCGTAAATTAGAGACGGGCGACTGCTTATAGCCCGTCGAATCACTTACAGTGGTCGTTAAACTTTCAATCAAAAAAAAAAATTAAAAACATTACGAATGTTTGTACGTGCGTGTCTCCTTTGATTGGAGGTTTAACGACCACCATAAGCAATCGCCTGTCCCTAATTTAGGGCTGCTTACTTCAGCGAATGGATAGAGTCAGTGCCTTAAGACAAACACAATATCCATGCCTAACCGGGATTCGAACCTGTACCCTTCTCGGACGAATGGTCATAAGCCAGCGCTTAGACCACTGCACCACCTGGGCGGCGTGTGTATGTGTGCAGTGTATCCAATATTCATTCGGTTACAAATTATATCTCCCTCTGATGGACTATCTCAAAGGTTGTTCACAATATATTTGCTTGCACAGTGGTCAGAGGCGCTAGTTCCTGGCTAGTCGTCCGAGAGCGGCCCGGGTGAGGCATGGGTGGTGTGCCTCTCCCACGCGCTGGCTCTTCCTCTTCCGTGAAACCAGTGAACCCAAATTAGAGATGGGCGACTGCCTTTATCCCTAAGAGTTGTCTATGGTGGTCATTACTCCTCTCTCGCAATACATATATTTGCCGCCCCGATGGCGCTGTGGTCTAGCGATAGCTTATGATCATTCACCCCACGGAGGAGTCCGGGTTCGAGTCCCGGGTAAGGCATGGTTGCGAAACTTTGCAAACAGCTAGAGTGCGTGCTTGTATGCAAATGATCCACGTTTGGTGCGAGTGCGCATGACCACACACTCAGCGGTGGCGCTGAAAGGAAGAACCGGCAGCCTTATAAACCGGCGTGTAGTCGATGCCCCATGAAAGCGAAAAGAACCGGCCGACTTAAGCAAGAGTATAGAGTGACAAGAATGCCGGGTAGATACCAGAGACGTCAATTTACGCAACTTACGGACTTTGAGAGAGGTCTGATCATCAGGCTGAAAACCGCAGGGTGGTCGGCGCGCCGTGTAGGTCGCCACGTGGATTGTTCTGACTATACCGTCCGACGGTGTTGGGAGCAGTGGACACGTGACGGCACTGCCACACGGCAAAGCGGCTGCAGACGGACCAGGAAAACTACCGGCAGAGGGGATCAACGGATCGTGCGCCAGTCACGAACGGATCCCACGGGGAACAGGTCCACTATACAGGCAGATGTAGCGGCTCCTGTGTGCCCACGAACCATTTTCCGATGCCTCGCGGAAGCGAATCTGCGATCCCAGCGCCTCTTACGTGTGCTGTCATTAACACCGGAACATCGCCGGCTCCGTGTGCACTGGTGCCAGGCCAGAGCGACGTGTGGTGTTTAGCGAATAGTGCCGCTTCGTTTTGGGGACATATGATCATCGTGTCCGGGTGTGTAGGTCCCCGGGTCAACGGTGCAATCCCAACCTCGCTATCGAGCGCCCCCCCCTCACTGCAGGCACTATGATGTGGGGAACCATTGCCCGCGATAGCCGATCAGCTCAAATAGTGGTACGTGGATCATTGACGGGCCAGCGGTATGTGGATGAGATCCTACGGCCCCATGTGCTCCCATTCCTGGCCGGGATTCCAGGTGCTCTATACCAGCAGGATAATGCCCGGCTCGGGCACTGAGAAAAAAGGTTTGTTTGAAACAACAAAATAATTTTGTTGAGCTGTTTTGTCGATTTATTTTGTTGCTTTAGCAAAACTCCATCGGAATTGTTTTTTTGGCTACACAAAAATTATTTCGTTTTTTTTTTTTGTTTTTTTTGTTAATTCAACTATATGGAGGTGGCATCGACCTTACGACAAAGCGCATGTAGATTACTAGCTATTCCATACGGGCACTACCAGACTACCACTGACCAGAAGAATCTAGTTTTGCGCTTTAAGATTTCGCTTTGCATTATGGCTGACTACGAAGTGAGTGCATTGTTAGAAGACTGGGAACTGTAAACTCTGATAGAGACATTCAGAGATAAGAATTTCTAATATATCTTAATAATTCTGACGTATTTTTATGCTAGTGTTTATTATGTGTTATTTTGGTTGGATTCAGTGAATTTCAGTGATAATTTGGCCTCACTTTGTAGACTCATAATTACAATGAACACGATAGAATCCGCGTCTTATTAGATGCACAGCGGCACGTATTAAATTTAAACCCAGATTTCTGATAAAGCAATAATACATTTCTTATAACGGCTAGCGGTTCCTGATTGAAAATAAAAATTTGCACATGAGGTAATGATAGGAGTTTTAATTTATGTTTAGAGCTTGATTTCATGTATAAGCTATATATACAGGGTGTTTCAAAATTCGTGTGGCAACCAAAGATTGCATGGTGATAGTACCCTGGAACATATAGAACGTTAAAAAAATAAACGATTTTTTTTTTGTCTAACCAAAAATGTCAATAATTTGTTTCATCAAAAAACTAAAGAAAACATTTAAAAAGAAATCGGAGTTAGAAACATGCGCACCAAAATAGTGTCAATACATCGTTATGTGAAGTACAAAACGTCCGTGAAGATTCCAGAAGGTAATACACCCACCTTCAAATGCTGAATTCGCAGATAAGAAGTTCCTTGCAACGGCAGGTATAGCTGAGTGGATAGCACGACTAGTTCCTGAGCTAAAGGTCTCGATATATTATTAAAATAACCAATCACTTACCCGAAAGATCTTGGTCACTTTTTCTTTAAGCACGTCAACTATCATCATGTAATGTTGTTGGCCTTCAAAGGTTGAAAGACTCCTTGCCTATGAGATTCATTCTTCCGGGCATGAAACATCGTATTTTCCTTTTTTTTTTTTTTTTTTTTTTTTTTTATTATTATTTACTGGACAAAAAATGCAGGTTTCCCTCTGCCATATGAAACGTTACCATAGCTCGTCATCTCCATAAAAACCTCACAAATACACACACGATACCACTCATTCACACATTCAGTTAAAAAAACCACTATGTTCATAATTACACTATTTACATTCTCAGGCAGTTAAACCTTTGTCAACTGTGACTAAAAAAGTGCTCCATCCGTTTCAAACTCCGTACTAACCCTACTGCAAGTGCCAAATTCATTCAGCCCGTCATACACAATCCTCTAGCGCTTTCAACAGGCAACTGTCATCTTCAGGAGGCAGATGTGTCTCACCTGCCCACCACAGCTCAAGTGACCTCAATAGCTCTGCTCACTTGAGCTGTGGTGGGCAGGTGAGACACATCTATATAATATATCATTAATGAATGAGACACATCTCTATATATATATATATCATTAATGACACATCTATATATATATATCATTAATGACACATCTATATATATATATCATTAATGACACATCTATATATATATATCATTAATGACACATCTATATATATATCATTAACACATCTATATATATATAATATATCATTAATGGTGAGACACATCTATATATATATCATTAATGAATTGCACGTAAATATGTGCACTTTCCCGGTGTTTAAATACCTTAAAAGTGCAAATATTATGATAAAGGTCTCGAGTTCGAATACGCTCGGTGAGCGGATTTTCGCCTGCTCTGAAAAAATTTCCTAGGGACATAACACTGTCCAAATTAAATTAAACACCTCTAGAAAGTAAAGATGGCGGACACCCAGGGTCGAAGGGCACCACTTGAAATTGTTGCACCGGCAAAGTGTTGCCATCGGGAAACATTTTTAGGGACAAAGTGGCCCAGCTACGCAACTCTGAATTTTGTTGGAGCAAGAAATTACTGTGTCATGATAACAATATATTTGGTTGCAGCAACAAAACGTTTCATCACGATAACAATACATATTGTTGGATCAAAGAAATTCCCAAAAATCGACAAAATTGTTTTGTTAAATGAACAAAACGCTTTGTCATGATAATAATAAATTTTGTAGAATCAACAATAATTTTGAACAAAATAAATTTGTGAGTTCAACAAACATTTTTGTTGACTGTATATCGACAAATTTTTTTAATTGATTCAACAATTTTTTTGCTGAATTAACAAAGCGTTTTTCTCAGTGGATTGCCCAGGACTGCCCACGTCATGTCTGGATACTTCCATGACATGCCCACTCCCCGGACATGTCCCCTACCGATCATGTGTGGGACCAGTTGAAACGCCAGCTGCCGTCGTGCAGCACTATCCGGGATTTGGAGCACACCGTTCAACACGTGTGGGCCAGTCTGCCGCAGAACAACATCAGGCGTCTGTTCGCCTCCCTGCCGGACCGTATTGCAGCATGTATCGCAGTACGAGGCGGTGCGACGCGCTATTGAAGATGACCGGACTGCGTGCCACAGATCCCTCTGTAATTGTCCTGCAGCTCTGTTTTTTGCCATCATGTGTATCATTCATCTCTATCATTACGTGCATAAAATTTCAGTTCAATCCGATGCTTCTTTCTTGGTGCGCACATTTCATTGTCCGTGAGTGTATGTACATTTGCTGACGTCGAAACACAAACTGTCTATACTGTATACGTATATTTGTCTGTATATGTCTATATATACTGTATACGTATATTTGTCTGTATATGTCTATATATTTGTCAACCAAGTCCAATAAATAATTAAAAAAAAAAAAAAAACCTCCAATAAAAAAGAAACAGATTGTTACCCTCTTTCTCGCTTTAAATTTTCTTTAAAGAAGTTCCTGGTTTTCTTTATAGACTCGTATACTTTCACCTTGCCTGCTCAGTGGCCGAGTGGTCAAAGGCGCTAGTTCCTGGCTAGTCGTCCGCTAGTGACCCGGGTGAGGCATGGGTAGTGTGCCTCTCCCACGACCCTGGCTCTTCCTCTTCCGTGGAACCAGTGACCCCAAATTAAGGATGGGCGACTGCCTATATCCCTAAGAGTTGTTTATGGTGGTAATTACTCCCCTGTCGCAGTATACATATTTTCACACTTCGATAGTTAAAGCGGGGTCATTGAACTTGAACAAAACAGTCCCTTAACAATTTTGGAATATTATCATCATCAACGCTAAAGATCACCCCCCCCTCTCCCTTTTTCTTTTTGGAATAAGTTAGCAGTCCAGCCTCAACTTTTTTTTTTTTGTAAAGTCGAATCAGGCTTGAGCTGGGATGGAATATTGATTATTTAACTGATGGATTAATGAAAAAGATGTTGAGTGTCCAAATGAAATCACCTGTGACTCATTCAGTTGTTCTTTATATTACTTTTAATATACTTCCAAATTCAATTAGTAAATAAACAAAAAAAATATGAAAAGTGACTTCAAATTATCGCAGTGTAATGAGCACGTCATTTGAATCAAAAGAATGTGTGATAATATAAAATGCAAAAATCATCGAACAGATTTTTTGGCAAATGAAATTTTAAAACTAACGGTTTACGATAAGTAGAAGAATGCTCGTCATAGAGAATGCAGTCTGATGCCAAAAAAACATTTTAACTGTGCAATTTAGTATCGAAGGAACAGATACAAATAGATTCGCTTACCAGGAAGCTCAGTTGTGGTAATAGAAAATTCAAGTAACAGGATGTTCAACAACAACAACAAAAAAAAATCGGGAGCAGAAAAGGCAGCTGCATAGCAGAGTTGTCAGAAACGCTGATTTCTGGCTAGTCAATCGATCGAGCAGGGTCTCGGCCTCTATAGGCATCCCAGATGAGGCATGGGCTACAGCGTTACAGCTCTCACCCCTTCCCGGGACTAGTGGCAAGTTTCAGGCGTATTCGCAGCAGTATTTCACTGTGAATACCTCGGCAGCTACGGAATTTCTTATAATTCCTTGGTTTGTTTGTTTCGGTGTTTTAAGTATTTAAGTCAATATGAAGCCTTCTGTCCCACATTTAGGGCAACTGGCTCCAAGGAATGGTCAAATGTAGCATTGTGAAAAAAAAAAAAAAAAAAGAACACCGCCCATGCCTCATCCAGAATTCGAACTCAATTAGCCAGAAACCATGTCTCTGACCAGTCGCCCGGTAGCGACTGGTCAAATTGGGGACAGTTGCAGAGATATGGTGTCCACAGATGCATGGACGGATGGACAAACCGATAACATTAGTAAGATCTTTTGACGTAGGACTAACGTCTAACTCCGTGGATAGTATGGGACGACTTACGGCTCACTGCCTATGACAAAAATAGGTCCCAATTCATTTATAGCATTAAAAATACGTGCCGGACACTAATCGTGTTAGCATATTCGTAAACAGCATGAAGTCCAATTTGCGTACTGCGCAATACATCCTGCGCACAAGGCTCTCATCGCTCCCTGTGCGTGGGGGAGATGATGCAATATTTCTGGGGGTGCTGCCGCGTTTGACTCAGTCTATCTCGGCACCCGTGAGCGCAACATGATTGTGCCTGGTATCGTTTTAAAGCTCACGACGAGATCTATTCAAATATACGTAGAACATTTTGCAGTGGTTTGAATTGAACATTTAAAAAATTGTTTGCTTGTGAACCGGTGAACACTTTCGACAATATCGCGGTTTATCTGGACAACCGTGAGTGCAAAACGACTGCGCGTGTTATCGTTTTAAAGCTCTGGACGAGATCTATTTAAATATGTAAAGAACATGTCGCAGTGGTTTAAATTAAAATAAAAAAATTGTTTTCGTGTGAACGAGTTAACATTTTCGACAATGCCGCGGAATTCGCCGAACGAATGCAAGCAGAAGTGGAGAAAATCAAAATGAAAGGCAAGAGCAAGTGATGAGGAAGAATGTACGAAGTCCAAGAAGGCAGAGCACCACGTTGGGTAATTCGTGTACCGATCTGCTTTGTGTTCGCAATGTATACAGCATTATTTGCAAAAATTATGTGAACTATACTTTTCATATCATAGACCTGTGTTGACTATAACAAATTAAATAAACGCTTTGAAACCACACTCGAGTAGCTCATTTCTGCTTTCCTATCTGCAAGTCGTAATTCTACACTGACGGCTCAGTCAAAACTGAGCCTACCTGTATTTTTTTTTTTTTTTACGAAAGACGTGCTAAAAGGAGTTTAAAAAAAAACCCGACGTAAGTGAGCTAAAATAGCGAATAGTAATTTGTCGGAAATTCGGTGAAATACATAAGTATTAATTATTTCCAGTACTGCACATACAGTATGTACCTGAAAACTTTTTTTTTTTAACTGGAGATACAATTAACGTCTGGTAAAATCAACATGAACGGCATTTTTTGGCAAAAATTTTGTCAAGCACTTCAAAATTTGTGCTCCCCGTATGGTGATTAACCACCCTAATAGCTCTCCTTCCCCCCAGTTCTGAACTGTTGGCATCGATACTATAGAGCAGGGATCGGGAAGCATTTAAACTGAAAGCCGGATAAAAATATTAATAATAATATCAAAATGAACAAAATTCAGAATTTTGAAAGCACCAAATTATTATATAGAATTTTATGCCCAAGAGATTTTGGTATTTGAAAATGACAAAACAATTATTAATAAAAAAAAAACAATGCGGTTTCCAGTTACTTATACTGAAAGAGCCTTAAGATAAATAATCTTTATAGTATGTAATTTAATTTTATACCTCTAACTAAGCCAATTGATTTATGCTTTAATTCTGTATATTTTACGGGTAACTCAAAGAAATGTTAGACTTAGGAGGTATTTTTTAATGCACTTTTTTTTGCTTTTATTTGCACAATGCGACGTTTTGAGAGGAAAGATAGCTCCGGGCCTACTACCCAAAACAGCTTTAAACATAGGAGCTGACTATGAAGGGGGGGGGGTGCAAGGTGAATGTTGCCCCCTCAATAATTTTACTGAAGGGGCAGTGCCCACCCTTTATTTTTCGTCCTGTTTAATTAAATAAGTTTTGCTTTTGCGTGTGTATGTCGTTTTCGAAATGCGTGAGTTGAAATATTTTTATAGAGAAAAAATGTTTCCATGCTATTCAGGCTGCAGTGTACTGTGCTAATTGCAAAAATCCATCTCTTTCCTTTGCAGAAATATATTCTTTATAAGATGGACCAAGCTCCACCTTATGAGGTCAAAGCGATTTATTTCCAAAAATTAATAAATAACAAAATAAGTAAAAACTCTCTCTTTCTCTCCCCCCCCTCTCTCTCTTTCCCTCTCTCTCTCTCTCGCTCTCTCTCTCTCCTCCCCATTTTCAGCATTGCTCATTTGATAAGAAACTCGATTGCCAGATACGTATGGTGTTCGACATGTTATGTTCTCTTGATATGTGGTAAATGTTTAAAGCAATTATCAAAAATAAAATAAATAAATAAAAATACAGAAACGTATAACCTCTAACGCCTTTATTTATCTATTTATTTTTTGCGCTTCTCGTTCTTTTTTTCAGTAACCCCGCTAATTTCTCATGTTTTTTTATAAACTTTTGGAAATGAAATTTCTCTGGATATTTTTTATAAAATCACAGGCTGAATTTTATTTTTTTAAATATTAATATTCAACAAAAGAATGGTTTTCCCTTGTTCATTTACTGATAAGCATTTACAACTGCTTTCTAAAATATACGTCGAACCTCGTAGTTTATCGTTTTGCCCTTTTTTTCTTAATTTCTTCTTGAAAATGGAGATGTGCCCCTCCCACGTCTGATCTCCTCAAGCCTGCCCCCCCTCCCTCCATAATTTGGTGAAGTCAGCGCCTCTGCCTTTAAACTTTTTTATATGCTATCCTTATCGTAAGGAATATATTAAAATAAGATTTTTTTTTTCAATTTGAACACTTACGTTACAGCAAATTAAAAAAAATAAAAATCGTTTCTTGCACTAATTTTTCAAAGAGATCGTAGTTTAAGAGCACCGAATGAAGTTAGTTGTAAAATTCTCAACGTAGCAGTGTCTACGTAAAATAAAAGTACTAACAAAACCAAAGTTTTTAGTGTGACGACTTTAGCAGATTGAAAAAACGCATTTTGAAGTTCGGTGAAGTGAGCATTAATAACTGAGAGACACTATTTGATATTTTTTCACTTTAGTTGTTTTTGATTTGAAACATTCATAATTTGTTACAAAAAAAAAAAAAAAACCCTTATTAACAACATACACGATATTGACAAAAGTCACCGGACACCCCTTCAAAAGCAAATGAACGGACCCGCTGCGTTGTTAAGATGCGCGGTACAGCTGCAAACGGTATAAAAGCAAGCCTGCAGCTGACTGCGATCATATCGCTCTGTGAGATTGAGTGAAAATGTCTCTGCGGGAGAGAACTGACTTTGAGAAAGGAAAGATTGTTGGGTGTTATTGGGTAGTCCATATGAGAAACCGAGAGGCGTTTAAACATATCTAAGTTAACTGTTTTGGATGTACTGAATGAGTGGAAGACACATGGCGTGCCTGAAGCAGCAAAACGTACCGGCAGACCAAAGAAAATCGGTGATAGAGGACGTCGAAGCCTCAGGAGAGTAGTTACAGCTAATCGACGGAGTACCAGTACCGCACAAGACCTCAGTGTACCTACAGGTGAGTAAAAATGCTGGAACCTCGGTATGTACACGTACCATTCGCAAATGACTGCATTCCATGGGTTACCGTGACCATGCTGCTGCTCATAGGCCTTTCATCTCCACTCGGAATGCTACTCGTCGTTTAGCATGGTGTAAAGAACATTTATCGTAGACCGTGGATCAGTGGAAACGGGTCCTATGAACTAATGAATCCAGATACATGATCCATCAGTCTGATGGCCGTGTGAGGGTACGGCGGAAGCAGGGGGAACGCTATTTACCACAGTGTACTGTTCCTACGGTCAAGTTTGGAGCTGGCAGTGTACTCGTGTGGAGGTGTTTTTCGTGGTATGGTCCCGGCCCATTGGTTATCGTGGACAAACATGTTAACCAGCACGTATACCTCGATATTTTGGACAATTATGCCCTACCAACTCTGTGGCAATACTATGGAACCGAGCCTTGTTGGTACCATCAGGATAATGCACCGAGCCATAAAGCAAGGACTGTTACGGCGTGGTTTGACGATAATTCCGTATCGTGTGTGGACTGGGCAGCACAGAGCCCTGACCTTAATCCCATAGAGCACATATGGAGTCAATTAGACCGCCGCATAAGAAGTTTGGAACCAAGGCCTACTACTAAGCAACAGTTAGCGGCAGCATTATGTACTGAATGGAAGCGCATACCTATCGCTGTGTTCCAAAACCTTGTCGAAAGCATGTCTCGAAGGATCAGTGCATGCATTAAGGCCAAAGGTGGACCGACAACGTACTAATGTCAGTCAATAAACGCTATGTTGTATTTCTCTTCTAGGTGTTCGGTGGCTTTTGTCAATATAGTGTATATTTTCGTGAGGGTAAAAAAAGAAAAAAACTGAGAGCTGAAGTTGTACGTGCCAAGCGCGGTATGCGGCTCCGGAGTCGCCGGTTCCCGAAACCTGACCTAGGACATGTGCCATTCATGGACAGGTTGTTGTGACAGCCTCTTATCGGAAATTGAAGGGATTAATTCCGATCTATATACTAAAACAAGTTAGTAAAATCATGCAATGCATTGATTATGATACGCTTTCCAACATACCAGAAATTATTACTCAAGTTATGAGGATAATGGCTGTGGAATAAATCTCGCTCCTGTGTCCTGACCTTTGACCCCATTTCGATGATATTCAACAGAACCGGTTCAGTACACCTCAAGAATAACATACTAAAGTTTTGTCGCAATAGAAGCAGTTTTACGCAAGTTATGAGAATAATGGCTGTGGAATAAATCTTGCTTTTGTGCAATGACCTTTGACCCCATTTCGTTGATATTCAACAGAACCGTTTCACTATACCTCCGGAACAACATGATAACGTTTTGTCTCAATCGAAACATTTTTTGGTAAGTTATGATGCACAAGGGCAATGGAATGGATCCCACTCCAGTGTCCTGACCTTTGACCCCATTTCGCCCATTTTCAATAGGGTTCGTCCCCAGTGGCTCCCTACCACATACTAAAATATCATCGAAATCGAACCATTTTTACGCAAGTTATGACGCATAAGGGCAATGGAACAAATCCCGCTCTTATGACCTGCCTGACCTTTAACCCCATTTCGCCCATTTTCAATAGGGTTCGTCCTCAGGTGGTTCCTTACCAAATACTAAAATTTCATCGAAATCGAATCATTTTTACGCAAGTTATGAAGCATAAGGGCAATGGAATAAATACCGCTTTTATGCCCTGCCTGACCTTTGACCCCATTCGCCCATTTTCAATAGGGTTTGTGCCCAGTGGTTCCCAACCACATACTAAAATTTCATCGATATCGAACCATATTTACGCATGTTATGATGCATAAAGGCAATGAAATGGATCCCGCTTTTATGTCCTGACCTTTGACCCCATTCCACCCATTTTCAATAGGTTTCGTTCCCAGGTGGTTCCTTACCACTTACCAAAATTTCATCGAAATCGAACCATTTTTACGCAAGTTATGACGCATAAGGGCAATGGAATAAATCCCCCTCTTATGCTCTGCCAGACCTTTGACCCCAATTTACCAATTTTCAATAGGGTTCGTGCCCAGGTAGTTCCCTACCACATACTAAAATTTCATCGAAATCGAACCATATTTACGCATGTTATGACGCATAAAGGCAATGAAATGGATCCCGCTCTTATGGCGTGACCTTTGACCCCACTTCACCCATTTTCAATAGGGTTCGTCCCCTGGTGGTCCCCTACCACATACTAAAATTTCATCAAAATCGAACTATTTTTACGTGAGTTATCGTGCCGACAGACAGACGGACGGACGGACAGACGGACGGAAAAAGCTGGAGCATATACGCTTCTTCAACTTATGGTTGGAAAGCGTAAAAAATATCGCCTGTCTAAATAACGAGTAAAAGTAGGGACTGAGAAATGATAAAATGCCCAAGCCTTGCTAGTTTCCTATTGGTTCTGTAGTCCAGTGGCGCATCCAAGATTTTGACAAGGGGGGGGGGTCCAGAAAATATCTTCACGTAGAAAAAAAAATATATATATATACGTGTGGGTGGGTGTGTATATGGACCTCATATAGATAAATACTGACACTAGAAATATTATCATGGATTGGGCACTTACCTAATACTTCGTTGAACCCCCTTGTCGAAGGATCAGAGGTCACCGCAGACTTCAGCAAAGTCATATGCCCTTTTACCAAGCAGATGTATCAACAGTGTTACAAATTCCCTACCACCTACCCCTCGAACGATTAAAGCAACAGCATAACTAAAATACCGCGAAAGTCACTAGCCCACACCTCCCGTATACGTAGAACAAATACTCAGATCCTAGCTGAAGCTCATGTTTTCTCAGGAGGAACTCCTTTCAAGGACTGAAAGAATACACATGCTTTAACTATTTTTTCTTACTTTTAAAGAACATATCTTGCATGTGCATGTAATATAGTATACATGAATTAACTATGTATTATTTTTGTAAGAACACAATATCTTAGGATCATTGCTATTATTTTAAGGGTGGTCCGGACCCGTTCGACCCCCCCCTCCCGTCGGTGCGCCACTGCTGTAGTCTGTTCAAATTTGATTGGTTGTGAAAACATACGCAGTTTGAGGTTTGAGGCGTGAGAATGTTCGATGAAGCGTGTGGCGCGTATTGGGGATAATAAAGGAGAACGTGTTAGCTCTCAGGTTTCAAAACAGATTACACCTATACGCGCACGTAACTCGTTCGGAATTTTAAAGTTTTAAATAAATCCATTTATTTCGGGTAAGTAACTGCAAACTTTATATTTTTTCGATATGCCGATACTTCATATATTAATGGATTAACAAGCGGCAAATCTCAAATTAACTAGCATGAGAAAATTACTCGATGCAAAGATTCATGGAAGTTCCTCCGTAGTTACGGGTAGCCTTCAGCGGCAGTTAGCTGCAGGTTTGTCTACATTTTACGCCGCGGTTATCCATGGTCTAAAATACTTTAGAAGTCTAGTTAGATTTATTCCATATGAACTGAGAGAACATAATATATAATACAAAGTACATCATATTCCTAAAATCGCACCAGCGGAAATCAGACGGGTACTTTACCTTGTTGACTCACTTCTAAGAAAGAAAGTTTTTAATACAACATCGTCATAATGGTGCACTTTGTACCGTTCGTTTTTTTTTTTTTTTCGATAGATGACCAAATTTTCAAAATTGCATTCTATATCACCGTTTTTCATCTTAAAAATTGCATTAGGTGTACATCTAAAAAAACAAACAAATTAGAATAAAGCAAATAGTCAAATGCTGTAATTAAACCGAAGTCTGCCAGTCAACAACACATTTTCAATTTTGATGTCATCTTGCCAGATGCTGTGCTAAAATGGCGCTCTCAAAAAGTAGATAAGTAAAAAACGTCAAAATAGCTGCATCATAAATGCACACATTATAATAACTGAATCATAGTTTCATTAGTTTTAGAAACCTCAAATCACGATTTACTTAGTTTTTCATTAATTTCTTGAAATAAGTAATTTTCTTGAAGCACATCTACCTATATGCTGTCCATATGGCTGAGTAGTCATAGCTGCAGACTCGCCTAACCTCCTAATAGAGCCCCACCTCTAGCCATGGCCGAAGCCTGTATCCAAAGCCTTGAAATTAGGGATAGGAGGGATGTATCCTTTCATGCTCAAAGAGCTCTTATACCTCGAATTCAAAAAAAAAAAAAAAAAAGACAAGATCTAACTAATTACATCCTTTCGATACTTTCGTCTGTTAAATTGATAACTTTTCTCTCTTCAATTTATTTCAAATTGTTAATTTGCTTACATAAAACCCTTCCGTTCAAACTTTTTTGAAAATGGTGCGTTCAAGAACTTCATCTGAGAACCGTTTTGAAAAAAGTAAAGATGGCGGCCTGAATTCTAAAAGGAGAATGATGTTATTTTAACACATCCTTTACTGGAAAAATGGGCCACAGTGTCTACTTAAAAGAACTTTTGCGTAAATTTCTTTTCTTTTTTTTTTTCCTCTCTAAGAGGGTTTAATAACAATCATCAGCATCTGGGATTACAGCCAGTCGCTGTCACCTAAATTCCGCGACTGGTTTCATTAAGGAGACAGTAGCGTGGGACGAACGCGTAATCCATGTCTTCTCTGTGACTAGATCCCAGCCCCGCTCAGACGATTAGCCAGAATCCCGCGCCTCAGACCTTTGGTCAAGGAAGCGGTACGGCTGAATTTCCGTGTACAATCTCATCCTAATTCGAATGTTTCTGCTTGCACTTTTGGTTACGTCCGAATCACTCCGTGGCAGTGGCGGCTCGTGGTTGGAAAAATAGGTAAAGAGGTACAAGAGCAGTATGAAAAGATATCTACTGTCTACAATGAAAATCCCTTAATGAGGACTTACTTATTTTTTGTATATTAAATCAATTTTTCTTAGTTTTAAAGCTGCAAATTTGTCGATTATGTCGTCATAAGATGGTTAGATGGTTGTTTCTTCGTGAGCATCAATAAAATGTCTTCCTGAATAGAAATATTTGCCAGAGAAGCAAGTCTATCTTGGGAACTAATGTTTCTTGAACAAGTTTGTATTCTTTTAAGAAAACTTTTTTCCACTGGCACACTTGCAGATGGAATTGTTAAACTGAGGAAAACCAATTTATAATCTTCTGTAAAAATGTCTTTGTCTCCGTGAAACACTCGAAGGAGTTCTTGAGTCAATATATTCCTTAATTTTTCATGGGCATATACAAGACTCAGTTCATTTTCAAAGCGCTGGCGTTTAGTAAATATGTTTCCGTAAAAATGTAGATTTTCAAGAGCGCGAGTGGGAAAGCATGCATTAAATTATTCGAATTTGATTGTGTCAGCAAGTCAGACAAATTGAAGTTTCTTACAGTCTTGAAATCTTATATCCATTTCCATAAGAATGTGGTCCAACATTTCAAAATACAATTGTTTATAATTTTGAAAAAAATGTTTCCTGTGTAAGAACAGCATATTCCCGTGCTTATTTCTGTGATTTTGCTAGCTTTTCCAAACTGTGTTCAAATAACTCATCGTTCCTTTTATGGCTCAAAATTTCACGAGTCTTTTTGTTTTTTTTTATTAATTTGTGTTACACAGTAGTTTATGTTTAGTTATTTTTTCTTCAAAAGTTCGAATAATAGATTGGTGGAGCCAAACATGCAAATTCGAAAGTGTTCATATCATTTAAAAACCTCTTGGCAAGATGAATTGATTTTTTGTCTGATTATTCGCTATTCGTCAGAAATCTGAACACTTCCTTCAATTTATCCCAATCTTCAACAACTACACTTACTAATTTCGAAGTGGAGGACCATCGAGTTTCTGGTATGGTTGGTCTGCATCTTGCGGTTGTTGATATAAGTGTATAAGACCGCTTTGCAGAATGGTGAACAAACGAAGCAATTCCACTGAGGCTTGCAAAAAGTATTCGACACTTTGAAATTTTAGAAAAACTCTGGTGTAATGCAAGATTCAAACGATGAACTAAGCATTGAACAAAAACAGCTTGAGAAACTTTATCCTTGACTTTTTTTTCTGTAGCCCATTTAAGTGTCCAGACATTATACTTGCCCCATCGTAACATTGTCCTATTTATTTGTGTTGGTATTCAGACTGTTCCAAAATTTTGTCTAGCATTTTGTATAAAGCTCCTGACGTTCTATCTTCCTTCACATCATGGAAACCCAAAAATCCGAATCAACAATCAAAACTTATTTAATTTTTGACGTGATCGTTTATACAGTATATTCAGAAATACATTCAATTAATTCATTTTGAATAGTTTTTTATCCTTTCGTATTAATTTTCAATTTCTAAAGAACTTCTTCATATTAACAATGAAAGTAATTCAATGAAATTTCCACGATTTATCGAGCCCATGCTTTCGTCATGCCATAGAATGCCAGTTCTTGTTTGCTCAAATACAGTATATACTAATACTGCATCAATCACTGTCTGCAGGAAAAGTCTATTTAAAAGAACGTTTTCGTTAAAATGCGTTTTCAAAAGCCTAGCATTCTTCCTCAGGGCATCGGCAATGGTGTTTTGAATTTTTTCAAAATTCCTTAACATTAATCCGCATTTTAGGTGTTCGCTAGAATCACGATGTTTATGAAGTGACCGTGTTACGCTTAATAAATCTGAGAATCCGTCTTTATATAACGCCGAATGTTTATTACTAAAAAGTAAGCAGGGCCAAAAAAAAAACAAAAAAAAAAACACAGAAGCGTTGCAAATCCATTTATATTCAGTAAACCAACAATTTTTAAAATTCATATTGTTAGATTTACAGCTCTTCTTGATTTCGTTCTTGGCAACAATTGTCAGTGAATCCGTGGGTTGTCCTTGAAGGAAAATGTCTTTTATCTTCATCTTTCCACAGATTCAATGGAGTTTGCAATAAATTACAAACTATCACTATCAGTTAAATTGTACACAAACCTAAAATATCAGTTAAAGCTTTCAACAAATAATCACAAAGCACGAAAGAACAAATTCCTTTCGGAAAATAATGCACCACAAGGAAAAAGCCCTAGCAGATTGCATGGTACCCTGGCAGTCCGCCCACTCCACCGTAATATCTCACGACTTTTACGCTCAAAAACTGAAAGATGCAGAGGTAAGGCGCGTGAAGCTGAAACACTTCACTTGAGCTAGCAGATTGGGGAGGGTGACGTCACTGTTACCATGGCAACTCGACGGAAAACTGCAGACTTCCAAGCATTCTCATTTCGGCTCTTCACTTGCACAATTTTGTGTATAAGAATTTATTTTCCGTATTGAGCGCGCCATGTGAATTAATATCTATTCAAAATTTTGAATATTTTGGAACTGAATAAAGGCAAAAAAGAATATATATTATACAAAAATACTGAATAGAACTTTATTTTGAGTAAAATAGGTGAAGAGGCACTTCACCTACTTCATCTGAAAAGCCGCCACTGCTCCGTGGTATTACTTTTGTGTGTGTTTTTGCCGCAGAAATAGCCACTCTCATCATTCTATGTTTGTGAGAGCTGGCGCATTATTTATGCCCGAGAAATAATGAACTGAACATTATGCCTATAATATTAGTAAAACATAGATTAACGGACTAGTGAGAAGAAACATTATGTTTATTTAGTATCATGTCAATATGTGTTCAGACGCAGGGGCGCCGACTGTGGGTGCTCCGGGGCCTGCGCACCCATTGTTGGGTGCCTCGCACCATAGGCGTAGCCAAGGAGGTGGTTCTCGAGTCCGGACCTCCCTCCTTGAGGGGAGATTTAGTATAAATTTAAACCGATATATATGTATACATGGGGCTTTCATCAATGAACAAAACCCATGGACCCACAACAAGAGCGCGAGCTGTAATAGAATTGAAGGAATAGGAAACAGAAAGCTTCCCCGGTGGTGCAGTGTTCGAAAAGCGTTGGCTTCTGGTTATTCGTCAGAGATGGGTCCCAGTTCAAATCCCTATAAGGCATGAATGCTGTGCTTGTTTTACAGCGTTGGCTCTCTCCGTTCCTTGGAACCAGTGGCCCTTCATTACCGAAGGGGCGACTGCTTGTACCCCATCGGGTTACTCACAGTTGTCGTTCACCCCTCCCCTTCCCCTCCCAGAAAAACAAAACAGGCATAGTTTCTTCATAGAACAGGGAATAATAATAATAAAAAAAAAGCCGTCCCGGTGGTGCAGTGGTCTAAGCGATGGCTTCTGATCATTCGTCCGAAAGGGGATGTTGTGTGTTTGTCTTACGGCACTGGCTGTCTCCCTTCCCGGGAACCAGTTACCCTAAATTAGGGACGGACGACTGCTTATAGCCGATTGAGTTGCTCATGGTGGTTGTTAAACCATTGAAAAACCGCCATAAAAAAATCAAGTATAACCGCAGTTTCCCAAAGCTATAACTTTTTTTCTCCCCTTACGAAACTTCTGAATTACAGCACTGCGCTGGGGAAATTTTCTCAAGGGACAAGAAAAACGTCCGTTTAGAAACGAACCAGGGCTGTCGGCGTGGGAAGCGAGCTCTCAACTGACGCCCTCGCCCCCCCTTAAGAAATGTCTGGCTACGCCACTGCCTCGCACCCATTGAAAATTAAGTTTTCTCTCCTTTTTTTTTATTTATTTATTTTATATATTATTATAATTTTTTTTTCTTGTTAATGGAAAATATTGGGAGAGCTGACTGTGAACAAAGGAGTAGCAAAATGTCATGTTTGGGCTGCGAGTAGAGAAAAATTATTGTTTCACTTCTTTTATCCCGCTGATGGTCGGAAACTAGAAAGACCTGTTAAGCTATTAGGGGGTGATGGTTGCACCCGCCATAAGTTCCAACTGCTTAAATATATTGGAGGGGGGTCAAAGAATAGGTGGGTGGGCTAAAGCCCACTCCAGCCTCCCTGTAGCGTCGTGCCTGCTCACCACACATGTAGACAAGTAGATGGGGAAAGTGATTTAATTTGTGAAGGCCGCCCCGGTGGCGCAGTGGTCTAAGCGATGCCTTCTGGTCATTCGTCCGGAAGGGGTTCGGGTTCGAATCAGCGTAGGGCATGGACGTTGTGTTTGTCTAACGGCACTGGCTCTCTCCTTTCCCTGTAACCAGTGACCCTAAATTAGGGACGGGCTACTGCTTATAGCCCATTGAGTTGTTCACGGTGATCGTTCAGTTTTCCAATCAAAAAAAAAAAAAAAATTGTGAGGGATTACATGAATGTGGTGTGCGAGGAGAAAGTATAATGTGATTTCAGTTAGTAGGTCTTACGACCGCCATGCTGGGCTTTACATTCGGCAACACCACATGGCATCGAGTGGAAAAGTCCCCTGGATGGTGTCATGAGGTATCGCTGTCTATTACTCTGTATACATAATTCATCAGCACTGCGAGAGTATCGCGCAGAGGTGTTCCCAGACTTCTTTCCAATAGGGAACGTATGTGTGACGTCATATATACGTTCCCAGACTTCTTTCCAATAGGAAGAGTATATATGACATCACATATATGTTCCCTATTGGAAAGAAGTTTGTGGATCGCGCAGGCCAAGGCACACCGTGTACGCATAGTCTGTTGACGTTGATAGCGTGTGGGCGGACTCTATCTTGTTGAAACTGGGCATCAAGGATATCACGGAGATACGGCAACAAAACGTAGCATCTCATCGACGTGTCATTGTATCCACTATGCGTACCATCGGTGAACGATGGTATGCATAGTGGATACAATGCGTACCATCGTTCACCGATGGTACGCATAGCGCCCCAAACCAAGGCAGGGGCTGAGGAGTCGATCACTAATGGTAGCAAGGTCAGTTCGGTGACGTCACATATACGTTCCCTAAAAGCGAGACTCGTCGCTGAATACGACATGGCTCTATTCGTAGGTTGAGTTGCTCTGAACTAGAGGTGGGCTTCATAGTGACTTTCCTGTCACATTGACAACGATGACAGTTCTGCGGAAGTAACTGTGAGTTTAAACAGTGACAAAATCATCATTTATGACAGGCACGGCGGAACTGTAACGGGATGGCGAGTCACCGTCTTACTAGAATCAGTGACAAAATCACTGTTTACGACAGGGGTGACAGAACAGTAACGGAACGGCGAGTTCCGAACTTTTGTAAGAAAGGTTTTGCTTAAAAATATCACACGAAGCAAAAATTTTATCAACGACGGTGAAATATTGTAATTCCACATCTCACTGGTTTTTCTATGCTTTGCGTCAGACATTATATTATGTTGAATGCTGAATAGCACATTAACACTTTATTATCGTTCAAGTCCATTCCTAAAGACTTCTCCTGAAGAGACGAGCACAATAAACCGGTTTCTTCTGAAGAAAGCTGGCATCACTAGCGACCTCTGTGATGAATCAACACTAACGACATGGTAACCTTAGACCCCAAGCATTGCTTGGACACGGCTAACGGTGACATTCTTATCGGTGGCTTTGGAATTGTTACCTTTTGTCACTGGTTGTAACGGCGGCAGTGATTTTTCAGTAACAATGACAAAGTAAGTTACGTGATTTCCGACCCATCTCTACCAGTGGCGGCTCGTGGTTGAAAAAATAGGTGAAGAGCTACAAGAGCAATATGAAAAGATATCTACTGTCTTCAACGAAAATCACTATATGAGGACTGACCTATTTTTTGTATATTAGATCAATTCTTCTTTCTTTTAAAGCTGCAAATTTGTCGATTATGTCGTCATAGAATGATTGTTTCTTCGTGAGCATCAATAAAATATGTTTCTGAATAGAAATATTTGACAAAGAAGTAAGTCTGTCTTGATAAACAGTGTTTCTTCAGTAAGCTTGTATTCTTTTAAGGCAAGAAAAACTTCTTTCCACAGACGCACTTGTAGATGGAATGGTTAAAATGAGGGCAACCAATTTATAAGCTTCTGTAAAAATGTCTTTATCTTCATGAAGCACTCGAAGAAGTTCTTGAGTCGATATATTCCGTAATTTTTCGTTGGAATATACAAGACTCAGTTCATTTTAAGGCGCTGGAGTTTAGTAAATATTTTCCCATAAAAATGTTGTAGATTTTCAAAAGCGTGAGAGGGAAAGCTTGAATTAAATTGTTCGAATTTGGTTGTGTCAGCAAGACAAAAAAATTGAAGTTTTTCACAGTCTTGAAATCTTATATCCATTTCCATAAGAATGTGATCTAAAATTTCAAAATACAATTGTTTATAATTTTGAAAAATTGTTTCTTGTGTAAGAGCAGCATATTCCCGTTACGATCTGCTTATTTCTGTGATTTTGCTAGCTTTTTCAAACAGTGTTTCAAATACTTCATCGTTCCTTTTATGACTCAAAATTTCACGAGATCTTTTAATTTGAGTTACACAGTAATTTATGTCTAGTGATTTTTTCTGCAAAATTTTGAATAATAGATCGGTGGGGCCAAACATTTCCTTAAATATTATTGCCAAAAATGTAAATTCAAAAGTGTTCATATCGTTTAAAAACCCCTTGGCAAGTTGAATAGATTTTTTGTCTGATTGCTCACTATTTGTCAGAAATTCGAATACTTCAATTTATCCCAGTCTTCAACAATTACACTTACTAACTTCGAAATGGGGGACCATTGAGTTTCTGCTATGGTTGGCATGCGTCTTACGGTTGTAGATGTGAGTGTATAAGATCGATTCACTGAGTGGTGAAAAAACGAAGGAATTCTAGTGAGGCTTGCGTAAAATATACGACACTTTGAAATTTTAGAAAAACTCTGCTGTAATACAAGGTTCAAACGATGTGCTAAGCAATGAAAAAAAAACAGCTTGAGAAGCTTTATCCTTGATTTTTTTCTGGAGCCCATTCAAATGTCCAGACATTACACTTGCCCCATCGTAACATTGTCCTATTAATTTGTGTTGATAATCGAATTGTTCCAAATTTTTGTCTAGCATTTTGTATAAAGCTTCTGACGTTCGATCTCCACTCACGTCGTGGAAACCCAAAAACCGCTCAGCCAATACACCTTCCGAATCAACAAATCTTATTAATAAAGAGCTCTGAGAAGTCTGATTTATGTCTGTGGTGTCATTTACTTGAATAGAAAAGCATTGAACTTCATTCATTTCATTTTTAACGTGATCGTTTATATATTCAGAAATACATTCAATTAATTCATTTTGAATAGTTTTTGAGTCACCTGTGAAGACATTTTTTGTCTTTTCGTATTGATTTTGAATTTCTAAAGGACTTCTTGATATCAACAATGAAAGTAATTCCTTGAAATTTCCACGATTTATCGAGTCCATGCTTTCGTCATGGCCACGGAATGCTAGTTTTTGTTTGCTCAAATATAATACTCCATCAATCACTGTCTGCAGGAAAAGTCTATTTAAACGAACGTTTTCGTTGAAATGCATTTTCAAGAGCCTATAGCATTCTCCCCCAGGGCATCGGCAATGGTGTTCTAATTTTTTTTCAAAATTCCTTAGCATTAACTCGCATTTCAGGTGTTCGCTAGAATCACCATGTTTATGAAGTGAGCGTGTTATATTTAATAAATCTGAGAATCCGTCTTTATTCCACGCCAAATGTTTATTACTAAAAAGTAAGCAGGACCAACAAACTAATTTTTGTAACACAGAAGTACTGCAAAGCCATTTATATTCAGTAAACCAACAATTGGCAAGATAATGTGCTCAGAAGCATTTCTCTGTGCTCCCTGGTTGTAGCCCGCCCGTTAACTGAGGGATCGTGAGTCATCTTTTGTTTCGGAGACCACGTGTCAGCCGGCGTTCGCGTCGATGGTCAGTCAGTAATAGTCTTCCCTTTCTGGCATGTTGGGTGAATGTCTGTCACTCTTCAAACCGTTTCCGCCACAATTTCACTACGATGACCCTCGACCATCCAACAATGCCTGCAATTGCTGGGACGCTGGCTCCTGGCGCTGCGAATAATTCCCCATTCAAACTGAGACAAGTGATTCTCATTCTCCATTGCACAGGTTTTGTACTACGCCATGTCCGTGCTGTCTACATATATATTCTGAGAATGTGGGTAGGTTCATTGCTGCGTGCATGGACGTTTCTACTCGTGGAGACAGGAGTGGTCATAATGATGTGACCCATGGACATATAGGGTGCTCGCAAACAGACGGACCGACGAAAACGCATGTGATAGCATAAGAACGCACTTTTTCTTCCAAAAGACGTGCTAAAAATTTATTTACATTAGAAAAGTTATTGCCTAATTATAAAGATTTTAAGGGGCATTTCACTTAGATTTTTTAATAAAAGTACTAGAATCCTCCCCTTCGTCCCATCATCACCACCGAACTCTTTTAAACGTTGAAATGAATTTCGTTTTCTCTCTGTGATCTTCTTTGTTGCTGGCTTTGATCCTGTTTAAGAGGATGAAGGAGTGACGAAGATCTCAGAGTGAAACGGAAGGCGTACAAGTGCTTCACGAACAGGAAGCGTTCTATAATTAAAGATGACATCGACCAGAATGCCATTTCAAATCCTGCTGGTCGGTACTGGATTTCTCAATTAAGACTCTTTCAAATCTTTAATGAGCATTGCACGTGCCCTGATGTAGTCTGATATTGACCAAGACGATACTTTTTTTATTCGCCATAGATGGGCTTAAAATGTATTCGCCATTAAGTACTATTTTTTCTTTTTTTGATAAATTTGAAAATTACAGTTACCGATCAACATAATAAGCAAATTAAAAACAGCGCTGTAAGTTCAGGTGTGCCTAGAATCGGAAGAAAAACAATAAGAAATATAAAGATAATAAAAAGAGAGAAACGCGGATTTTGGTATGAATATATACAAAGTCAGAGGCTTAACAGGATATTTCTGCGCATTGTACAGACCCCAAATATCGCGCTCCCATCTGTCTTTCTACCTTATACATACACTATATTCACAAAAGTCACCGGACACCCCTTCAAAAGCAAATGGTGGCCGCCTCGGTGGCGCCGTGGCCTAAGCGATGGCTTCTGATCATTCGTCCGGAAGGGGTCCGGGTTCGAATCCCGTGAGGCATGGATATTGTGTTTGTCTTACGGCACTGGCTCTCTCCCTTTCCTGGAACTAGTTGCCCTAAATTAGGGACGGGCGACTGCTTATAGCCCATTGAGTTGCTCATGGTAGTCGTTAAACCTCCAATCAAAAAAAAAAAAAAAAAAAAAGGAAGTGAACGGATCCGCTGCGATGTTAAGATGCGCTGTACAGCTGCAAACGGTATAAAAACAAGCCTGCAGCTGACCGCGATCATATCGTACTGTGAGGTTGAGTGAAAATGTCGCGGCGGGAGAGAACTGACTTTGAGAAAGGAAAGATTGTTGGGTGTTATATTAGTGGCTTGTCCATAAGACAAACCGAGAGACGTTTAAACATACCCAAGTCAACTGTTTTGGGTGTTCTGAATAAGTAGAAGACACATGGCGTGCCTGAAGCAGCAAAACGTACCGGCAGACCAAAGAAAATCAGTGACAGAGGACGTCGAAGCCTCAGGAGAGTCGTTACAGCTATAATCGACGGAGTACCGCACAAGACCTCAGTGTACAGGTGAGTAAAAATGCTGGAACCTCGGTATGTACACGTACCATTCGCAGAGAACTTCATTCCATAGCTACCGTGGTCGTGTGGCTGCTCATAAGCCTTTCATCTCCACTCAGAATGCTACTCGTCGTTTAGCGTGGTGTAAAGAACATTTGTCGTGGACCGTAGATCAATGGAAACGGGTCCTATGGACTGATAAATCCAGATACACGATCCATCAGTCTGATGGCAATGTGTGGGTATGGCGGCAGCAGGGGAACGCTATTTACCACAGTGTACTGTTCCTACGGTCAAGTTTGGAGCTGGCAGTGTACTCGTGTGGAGGTGTTTTTCGTGGTATGGTCCCGGCCCATTGGTTATCGTGGACAAATCTGTTAGCCAGCACGTCTATCTCAGTATTCTGGACAATTATGCCCTACCAACTCTGTAGCAATACTATGGAACAGAGCTTTGTTGGTACCATCAGGATAATGCACCGAGCCATAACGCAAGGACTGTTACGGCGTGGTTTGATGATAATTCCGTATCGTGTGTGGAATGGCCAGCACAGAGCCCTGATCTTAATCCCATAGAGCACCTATGGGATCAATTAGAGCGCCGCATAAGAAATTTGGAACCAAGGCCTACATAAGCACACGGGACAAAAAAATTACGGAATGCTAATTTTATTGGTTAATATGGGGTTACATCACCATGAGCTGGAAGCACAGCCTTGATTTTCTTTGGCATGCTGTCAATATGGGAGCGGATGACATTAATGTCCAGTTTGCTCCACGCCGTGAACAACTGGTCCCGCAGACCAGTCAAATTGGGAGGGTGTTGTTGTCTCTTCTTAACGGCCCGTTCGAGCATGTCCCAAATTTTCTCTATAACATTTAGATCAGGCGAATTGACGGGCCAGGTAAGATGTTGGACGTTGACCTCATGTTCTGCAAACCAATCCTGCACAATGGCAGCTCGGTGGACAGTGCAGTTGTCGTCTTGATAACGTGAATCTGGAATGGCGACTTCTTGGAGGAACTGGACACATGGCAACACCTCGTTATCCAACAGTTTCACGTAGTCCAACGCTTTCATGCTATTAGACACGTGAACTAAGGGACCCACCCCAGCACTGGATATACATCCCCAAAACATGACACTTCCACCCCCTTCTGTACAGCACACTCTGCGTTGAAGGCTTCTCCGGCCTTCCGCATGATCCTGGATTGACCATCATTGGAATACAGGAAGAACCTGCATTCGTCCGACCAGATGATTCGTCGCCGCTGTTCTGGGGTCCAGTGTCGGTGTTCTCTCGCCCATTCCAGCCGCTTTTTCTTGTGTATGGCTGCGGAATGTATCGCTGCAGATTTGTCGTCTTGATACGTGTTTCACCTCTGTAGTACATCATAATACATACAATATACATAAAAAATAATACTCATATGAAATGAATTTTCCATCTTTTTCTGCTTCGTGATTTCCTTTCTCTAACATATACTGTACCCCAAATCAATTCATTTCCCAACTTCCGGTAATCTTGTTCCTTTTCCTAACACTGAATTTGACTCCTTCTTAGACAATCTTTCATTTCCCATTCCACACACATGTTCAAACTTTCTCAATATACTCTCATTAAATCTCTTCTGCAAATGAAGTGCCCATAGCTTAGTTCTAATATCTGTATCAGTAATTCTGTTTTGCTTCTGGATCATCTATTTCCTCTGATTTTTCATTCTCCCCATACCCGCATTTTGACATCCTGTATAAACAGTCCTTTATCATTTCACAAACTTTCCCTGCGATAATAAAGGATTGGACCAAACGGTGCATTTTGCAGTATACATGGTGTGTTAATTTGTCAATCTCTGATCAAAAACACATTTATGCAACTGATAAAAGACTTCCATGCCTTTACTGATTCGATTGCCTGGCTCCTTATAAATCATTCGTTAAACACCACGTCTCCGAGAGGTATAAGACTTATATCACTTAAGTTGCAAAAATGTCTCTCTTTCCAGCTCCATTGCCTGCAGAGTTTCCTTCCCTGTTCCTCAAGCAACTTATAATGAAGACCTTTTCATATCCTATAACGTCTGGGCGGAGGAGAGAACTGACTGACAAGTGCTTAGCTTTCTCTTCCTACCTTCCATGTGTCTTACCTGTCGAGCACGTCAGCACAAATCTCCAAGCTTTCTACTTCTAATGGATGTTTAAGACCTGGACTCTTCCTTCCTAAAATGCTATCCAACATCCTTCATTCGACCTCGGAGTGAAAACATTGTTACATTGCTGATAAAAGACTTTCGCGCCTTTAGTTTCATCAACATAATCATAACAAGATAATTAAAACCCGTTATCTGTTGTGTTGTAATGTGTTCCCTGTACTACAAAATTAGTGATCTTTGGTTTATACTTAACAACGACTGTTTCATATTTAATATATATACATATAACGTATGTATAACATTTAACATATGTTATACATACGTTATACACTGCCGGACAATTGCTAAGGACGGATGACAATAGCAACAATAGCAACCATAAAATGGAAGGCAGGAAAATGTGGAAATTAGCATAAGTGCGGGATACAGTAAGACGTGTTGTGCGTATGCAAATTTTGGATTGCCGAACTTGTTCGTGACGTCATAGCGCTGATAAGAGATATAAAGGATTTGACCCGTATTGACCGTTGTTGTTCAAACGCAAAGTTGAAAGGGAAAGAATCAATTGATGAACTTGCAATTTTTAGTATGTCTTCCCGACATCACCTAGATGATTTTACGCATGGCCGTATTATTGGCAAGATTGAAGAAGGGCGAAAAATAACAGATGTTGCCAGGGAGTTCGACGTCAGCCACAGTGTCGTTTCAAGGCTTTGGAAATCATTTCAAACAAATGAAGAGTGTAGCAAACGTCACGGGGGAGGTCGTGTCTGCAGTACGACACCTGCAGAAGATCGGTACATAGTGCTATCAACAAAAAGACACCGGCGCAGCACAACTAGTGAGGTAGCAAATCAGTTTATGGCTGCTGCTGGCAAGCGGATCTCCCGAAAAACTGTCGCCAGACGTTTGCATGAAGGAGGACTATACGCCCGCCGTTCTGTTGTGTGCATCCCATTGTTCAGACGTCACCGTACCGCCCGTTTGCAATGGTGCCATAGTAGAGGAAAAGGGGGCATTCTAGCGCAGGGGCAGCCCTCCCATAGACTTAACATTGGCTGCCCACGAGGCTGTCCCCGGCTGCCCACGAGGCTGTCCCAGGCTGCCCACGAGGCTGTCCCAGCTGTCCCCTTGTCAGAATTTTTGTCACGTGATCGTCCCCATGATGTGCTGCCCCTAGCGGTGCTTCTTGGAACTTTCGAGGGATCTTTGTTTTGGAGAGATGGCAACGGTCGAGTGGGAAAGGGGGTGGATATAGGGGGGATGTCAACTCGATGTGCTGCCCCCTAGCGTTGCTTCTTGAAACTTTCAATGGATCTTTGTTTTTGAGAGATGGCAACGACCGAGTGGGAAAAGGGATGTCAACTCGATGTGCTGCCCGCTGGCGGTGATTCTTGGAAATTTCGATGGATCTTTGAGGGATGGCTACAATCGAGTGGGGTCCGTTGAGATTTTTGTATTTATTCCTATGGTTTTCAAGCGGGATTTTTCCCCCTCTTCAATGTTATTTTTCCCCAGGGGAAATTTTTACGTAACGATGCTGGGGAATTATCTTTCCAAGGAATAAAAAATGCTCTGATGGTCTTAGCGAGGTTCTAACTCACGATGATTTGGTTTCAGAAAAAAGTCAGGTGGTCTCGTGTACTACGTATTCACTCTATTTTATTTATTTTTTTAATTACTTTACGTTACTTCTTCGTGTGTTTTTATATGTTTTTTGTATGTTTTGAGGGAGTTTTTTCGCGTAGATGTAATGAATTTTCTGGGGAACTTTTGCTTTTCCTCCATTTAATTTTATTTCAGTACATGAGACGAGGAAATGCTTCTTTAGGAACGATTTCGTTCCTGTTAGCAGTAATTATTGGACATAGACTTCATGCTAATTCTGAGTCTTTCGCCTTTGCAATATTATTTTCTCGTATTTTTTTCGTGTGTTCAAGAACTCTACATGTCTTTCACAGTTATAATTCTGATGAAACAATATTTTCTTACTTTATTTCGCATATCATTATAGCTTCCCAATTTCGCTATTTTACTTCATCTTTTTTTTTTTTTTTTTGAAATTTCGTAAAACTTTTCAGTATATCAGTAATTTTTTTCTTACTTGGTCAGACTTGTGACTCCTTTTATCTAGACTATTTTTTTTTTCATTTCATTTCAACAAAACGATTATTTTAGATGTAGCAAATCATCAGATTTTTCTTTCCTTATATAACATATTTTCAAACTTGCTTAAAAATATTCCTCAAAGCTTGCATTTGTCAAATATGCATTTTTTTATTCTTTCCTAGTTTGCTATACTTTTCGTGGACTGTCCCAACAAGAAAGCATTCATTGTCAAGACATACATTCTAAAACCTTTTTCATTACGATAAAATTTGTATTCTTTGGGCTGTATATTTTTCTGTCTCGTCCGAAAAAACATTCATTCTAGAGGCAAAGCTAGTGATTCCGTTCTTCCCATAAACATTATTTCTTTAACGTTTTACTAACTCACCAGAAAAGCAGTTATTCCCCACCCCCATAGCGAAAATAAAGAAATTCTTACTTCTTTTCCATACATATCAACTCAATCTATTTCTTTTCGAAATGCTAGTCATGACATTTCAACTAAAATTTCATACTTTCAACAAAAATCATATTCTTAAACGAGCTATTTTTTTTACTTTATTTCATGTATAACTAAATTTTTATTGTTTCCTCACCTCATCAAAGCTAATAAGAACTCCCCTAATCTCATTCCTTTCCCTCGTTTAGTTCGCTTTAAATTGAGATGTTTCAAAACTTCGCGTATAATTCTTTCACTAAATGTCCAGTTCTCCCGCATCTGTCCCATCATTTTTAACTTCTGTGCCTGCTGCAATTTTTCTTTAGACGTTTAGTTTCATTGACCTTTTCTTTCGTTTTAATTAGGTTTTCATTATCGTATTTTTTATTCATTTTCTCAGCAGAAAAGGCTTTCATTCTGGAGACATAGCGACTAAGTCCGTACTTCCTCTAAACATTTTTATTTCACGTTTTACTAATTCGTAAGAAAAGCAGGCGTTTCCAAACTCTCATAGTGAAAATATCGTATTCCCCTTATTTTACTTATTATATTTTTCCTTCTATTCAGTGTTGTATGATTCTTAAAACTTTGGTTTATTTCTATGAAACTTCTCGTTTTTTCTTAGTTTTTTTTTCTGATTCAACCTATCAATCTTTTCCTATCGATTTAATTGCTCTTATTTTTCCATTCGACTTTACTTTTGAACAGAAATGTATCTAAAATCTTTAGATGTATTTTAGTCTCTAAGAGGCCGATTCTTCCCTATTTCAAATAAAGTCATTGTAGGATTTTAGTGTAAATGCCCCTAAATCTTTAGAACTTCCTTTTCATAGTTAGATACTAATTCCTCGAGGTTTAAATTAAAACATGAAAGAAGAGTGTTTTTACGCTCTCTCCAGTGAAAGAAGAGTGTTTTTACGCTCTCTCCAGTGAAAGAAGAGTGTTTTTACGCTCTCTCCAGTAAAAGAAGAGTGTTTTTACGCTTTCCCAAAGAAATTAACTTTGGAATCTCCCTTCTTTCTACCGGAAAATGACTATCTTGTGCAACTGTTTTAACGCGTCTACTGCTTGCTGGAAGACCTCATATGACATGAAATCACTTTGCTTGGTAGATTAAACTAAATTCTGGTTTTGAACTTTGAACGCAAACTCAAGCTTGCAAAGGCATAGTTTTCTGAGCGAACTTAAACTGTCTAAGATGACAATAATCTAAAACTGGTGACTCAATGGGACAGAGCGTTTGAACTTTGCCGTTCATTCAAGATTTAAGAGATCCGTAGTGAACCACTACAAGGGAAATAAGCAGACCCTGATTTAGTCCACTGTTTCCAAGGAAGGTAGAAAGCTAGTGTCGTAATTCAAAAGCTCATAACTCAAGCCTCCCCAGGATTCAATTTCGGACGGACGATTAGTCAGATGTCAATGCTTAGACATTGAAAAATTACTTCAGACAAATATTTTCTTACTTAAAAGTGCTTCAAGTCAGAATTTGTATTACTTAAGATTTAACTTAGTCAATATTTTTTCTATCTTAAAAACTTCTAAAGGGTTGATTTTGAAAAACAAAACAAAAACGAGTTCTCCCAAAAACGTAAAATTTCCACAGAATTGTATGAGGAACCAAAAAAATTGATGAAGCTTGAATGTTAAGTCTTTCAACCCATTTCTTTCTCTTCATGTTTCATTCCATAAACTTTCTTGAAATTCCTATATATCCAAGAATTTTGTTAAATGTCCAAGTTCGACTCCCCCAGAAATTTTCTGATAATGATATTTTCTCTTTTAAAAAAATTCCAAAATAAGAATCCCTTCAATGAAACAAGAAATTCCTATTCAAAGCATTCCATCCCTCTTTTTACTTCAAATACTCACTTTGTAAATCTAAGGAGCTGTGTTTTTTTTTAATATTCATATATTTTTCCCTCTAACTTTAGAAGATATTTTCCCAAAATGTATGTACATATTACGATAGTAAAACATCATACAACTGCTTGATGTTCAATTCACTTCACGCTGTCGTAAGGAAATTCTTTCATTTTTTCATAACACATAGACATGTTTTTTTCTTCCCATTCACTTCAAAGACTTGAGATCAACTTAATGGAGTCCTTTAAGAAAAACTTTCATAGAAGAGCATAAATGTACTGAAAATGTCAGTTTTCTTAAAGAAATCATAAGAATAAGAATTTTTTTACTGAAACAAGTTTCCCCTGTTCAAAGCATTAAGTGGCTCTTTTCGCAGCAAATTCTGTATTTCCTCATGTAAACTTTATTCTTTTTCTACTTCATATCGTCATTCGTTTCTTGTTTTTCCCTATGTAACTTAAAACTTCTTTTCTTAATCTATTTTTCATAAAGTACCATTCTTTTGAGTTGATTTTTTCTCTCTATCTCTCTTTTTTTTAAATGCATTCCTAAGTTCATGTTGAGAAGGGTTTAAATTTTGATTGAAAGATGTTTGCAAAGATCGTTTTAGGAAAGTTGAAAACAGATAAGGTTCGTTTCGGAAAAGTTGAAAACAGATAATGTTCGTTTCGGAAAAGTACATTCTCTTATAGGGTTAAAAATGGAACACTTCATATTTTCTTAGGGGCGGTTTTGATGAAACACGTTTCAGTAAAAAAGTGAAATTCTCATTGAATAACATGGGGAACTATGAAATTTAAGAAGCACGTTTTCGTTCAAGGAAAATATTTTAAAAGGTCTATTTTCGATTCAGTTGAAAACGAATCAGGTAGAAAACAGAATGCAGTAGAAACACTCACAGCAAGTTCCTGAAAGTTGAAAATAGATGAGGTTGAAAATGGATGTACTAAAAATGTCTTAGGAAAGAAATTTTTATGAAACACAGACTGTTTAGTTTTCCCAGGCTAGGGGTCTTCAGTGAGAGCGCTTCATCTTTTCAACTCAAAGAATAAAGCGAGTCAGTTTAACACATTTCAAACTCCCCGAAAATAAGCCGTGTACTCTGGTTTCGACTCAATACAGTAAAGCATTGCTCTCAGACCAGTCGGAATTTCACCCCGATTGGTTGCCTAATAGAAAACCTCAGACCCATCTCCAATAACAATACCCAAATATTCTTAAGAAAAGTCTAGCAAAAAAGCACTAGTTCCCCATTAAATCAATTGCATTCATCCTGTTACTGTTTTACACATTTCAAAAAAGAAGTTTACATTCTCACTTTTACTTTAAAATTCTTGAAAAGCTGAATATTTTGACTCATTTCCATAAAAAAAAAATAATTTCGCTTAAAATTTAATTTAAAAAAATAATAATTACTCTTAAAATTTATGCCTTAAAACTAAAAAATATTTACGCTTAATATTTCAATAAATAATAAATATTCACAAACTGACCTTCTACCTTGCCAATAAAAAAAATAATAAACTACATTAATTTCTGAATTTATATAATCGAAATCATTATTTCTCCAAGTCGTTCTTTTCCCATGATTGTAGAGAGGAACTCTTCTGAAATCTTCCCTTTTCCACATGTGTTCGACACAGACTGTTTAGTTTTTCCAGGCTACGGGGTCTTCAGTGAGAGCGCTTCTTCTTTTCAACTCAAAGAATAAAGCGAGTCAGTTTGAAACATTTCAAACTCCCCGAAAATAAGCCGTGTACTCTGGTTTCGGCTCAATACTGTAAAGCATTGCTCTCAGACCAGTCAGAAATCCCGATTGGTCACCTATTGAAAACATCAGGCCCAATAACAATACCCAAATTTCCTTAAGAAAAGTCTAGCAAAAAAGCACTAGTTCCCCATTAAAACAATTGCATTCATCCTGCTACTGTTTTAAACATTTCGAAAAAGAAATTTCTTTTACTTTTTAAATTTCTTCTTAGCTTAAATTTTTGTTTCATTTCAATAAAAAAATAATTTCACTTAAAATTTAATTTAAAAAAAAATTACTCTTTAAATGTATGCCTCAAAACTAAAAAAATATTTACGCTTAATATTTCAATAAATAATAAATATTCCCAAACTCACCTTCTCACTTGCCAATTAAAAAAAAAACTGCTTTAACAATTCTCCAGTCCACTTGAATTCCCTAACATGAACCTTGATTACAGAAGAAAATACGGACACAGTCATAAAAGATTTCCTCCTAAATGAAAATAATGTTCAGGAATTGATTCCAGCCTGAATCCAATAGGACAGCTTTCAGCAGGTTGAACCTCCAGAACACAAGTGGAGACGAATGAAAACTCATCACAATTTTCAGATGGAATCAAAGCATTTGAACAGCTGGGGGAACCGACACACTGCTTCTTAGCGAAAGAAACAGAAACGTCTGGAAGATTCATACTGCTTCTTTCCCAATGAATAAATGTGGAAAAAATAAAATAACGTTAGCCAGCTGATGGAAACAGAATTTGAAAGACTTGATGACGTCTTACTTTATTCAAACTTAGAACAGAACTAAAATTCACTCGGCGTTTCCTTTGCATACTGTGACCAATGCATGACCCTTATCACAACACGTGTTGGTGTGTCACCATGCGTCAGCGCTTCACGGTGGCTATACCCTTATCTTGTCATTTCGTGACGAAACGCTTTCGACTCTAATCAGAAAAAGCGGACTACAGCTCAGAGCTTATTTTCAGGTAAATTCTTGGAGAAAAACGGAAGGATTTCATTATAATTAATTTTCATATCTTGAGAGAATAAAACTAAAATATATTCGGTAAGAAATCCTTCCGTTTTTCTCTAAAATGAGAGAGGAAATACGGAAAAGCGAAAATAATTTAATCGGACACCTTGAAATAATTCATCTCAGATTTAAAGCCGCTTTTGAAAAAAAAAAAAAACAGTAAACTATGAAATACTTTGTTCTTCACATAAAGAAAACACAGTGTACGATTTCAATATTCCCTTTTTTCTTAAAATTTCTCCAACGTAATGACTTAGGTCAACTGAGTCTAGAAATGCTTCGTCTACTTTAGTATTTCGATTCCGAGGAGTTCTTTCCGATACTGTTAAGCTACTTTCTCAAAATCCAGTTGTAAAATAATTTTGGTCATGTTTATTTGATTGTCGTCGTAGGAGAATTCCAATCCGTTCATGTCCACCATGTCATACAATGTGTCCCCGAGAGTTTCTTCAAGCTGAAAAGAGCCATCATTCCACAGAAATTCTTCTTTTGGTGTTTGTAATGTTTCCAAAGTCAAATAATTTTTTTCCAAGGCTTTTTTAATTAAAGCTGAAAACGAAATGGAACGAAGAAACGTCTGTTGTATGACTCTTAACATAGTAGATTTCTTATCAACCACTTTAGTCCAATGTTCTCCGCACAGAGAAATTTCAGATTTCAAAATTTTACCATCCTGACCCACTTTTTCCTGAGTGAAATCCAATACATGGTGAAAATCTCGACTTATGCATTCCTTTGAGTGGGAATCGCGCTCATGAAAGGGGGCAACGGTTAAAATCGACATTGATTAAAATTGGAGGGAGGAAAAATATAAGAATTAAATAAATAATGCATAGGCAGGATTCCCGAAAACATAAAAAATATGAGTTTTATATAAAAAAAAAAATTCCATGAAAAATATTGGAGGGGCGAAAGATTTCTCACATCGTCTTCCACTCCTCCCAAAATTTAACGAAGTCCATTAAATCTCTGTTGTCCAGTACACGTATTTGTTTAATTTTGGGTGGGATGGAAGACGATGTGGAAATCTTTCGCCCCTCCAATATTTTTCATGGAATTTTTTTTTATATAAAACTCATATTTTTTATGTTTTCGGGAATCCTGCCTGTGCATTATTTATTTAATTCTTATATTTTTCCTCTCTCCAATTTTAATCAATGTCGATTTTAACCGTTGCCCCTTTCATGAGCGCGATTCCCCACTCAAAGGAATGCACAAGTCGAGATTTTCACCATGTATTGGATTTCACTTAGGAAAAAGTGGGTCAGGATGGTAAAATTTTGAAATCTGAAATTTCTCTGTGCGGAGAACATTGGACTAAAGTGGTTGATAAGAAATCTACTATGTTAAGAGTCATACAACAGACGTTTCTTCGTTCCATTTCGTTTTCAGCTTTAATTAAAAAAGCCTTGGAAAAAAATTATTTGACTTTGGAAACATTACAAACACCAAAAGAAGAATTTCTGTGGAATGATGGATCTCCTTTTCTGCTTGAAGAAACTCTCGGGGACACATTGTATGACATGGTGGACATGAACGGATTGGAATTCTCCTAGGACGACAATCAAATAAACATGACCAAAATTATTTTACAACTGGAATTTGAGAAAGTAGCTTAACAGTATCGGAAAGAACTCCTCGGAATCGAAATACTAAAGTAGACGAAGCATTTCTGGACTCAGTTGACCTAAGTCATTACGTTGGAGAAATTTTAAGAAAAAAGGGAACATTTATTGAAATCGTACACTGTGTTTTCTTTATGTGAAGACCAAAGTATTTCATAGTTTACTGGGGTTTTTTTTTTCAAAAGCGGCTTTAAATCTGAGATGAATTCTTTCAAGGAGTCCGCTTAAATTATTTTCGCTTTTCCGTATTTCCTCTCTATTTTAGAGAAAAACGGAAGGATTTCTTACCGAATATATTTTAGTTTTATTCTCTCAAGATATGAAAATTAATTATAATGAAATCCTTCCGTTTTTCTCCAAGAATTTACCTGAAAATAAGCTCTGAGTTGTAGTCCGCTTTGTCTGATTAGAGTCGATAGCGTTTCGTCATGAAATGACAAGATAAGGGTATAGTCACCGTGAAGCGCTGACGCATGGTGACACACCAACACGTATTGTGATAAGGGTCATGCATTGGTCACAGTATGCAAAGGAAACGCCGAGTGAATTTTAGTTCTGTTCTAAGTTTGAATAAAGTAAGACGTCATCAAGTCTTTCAAATTCTGTTTCCATCAGCTGGCTAACGTTATTTTATTTTTTCCACATTTATTCATTGGGAAAGAAGCAGTATGAATCTTCCAGACGTTTCTGTTTCCTTCGCTAAGAAGCAGTGTGTCGGTTCCCCCAGCTGTTCAAATGCTTTGATTCCATCTGAAAATTGTGATGAGTTTTCATTCGTCTCCACTTGTGTTCTGGAGGTTCAACCTGATAAAAGCTGTCCTATTGGATTCAGTCTGGAATCAATTCCTGAACATTATTTTCATTTAGGAAGAAATCTTTTTATGACTGTTTCCGTATTTTCTTCTGTAATCAAAGTTCATGTTAGGGAATTCAAGTGGACTGGAGAATTGTTAAAGCAGTTTTTTTTTAATTGGCAAGTGAGAAGGTGAGTTTGGGAATATTTATTATTTATTGAAATATTAAGCGTAAATATTTTTTTAGTTTTGAGGCATACATTTAAAGAGTAATTTTTTTTTAAATTAAATTTTAAGTGAAATTTTTTTATTGAAATGAGACAAAAATTTAAGCTTTCAAGAATTTTAAAAAGTAAAAGAAATTTCTTTTTCGAAATGTTTAAAACAGTAGCAGGATGAATGCAATTGTTTTAATGGGGAACTAGTGCTTTTTTGCTAGACTTTTCTTAAGGAAACTTGGGTATTGTTATTGGGCCTGATGTTTGCAATAGGTGACCAATCGGGGATTTCTGACTGGTCTGAGAGCAATGCTTTACAGTATTGAGCCGAAACCAGAGTACACGGCTTATTTTCGGGGAGTTTGAAATGTTTCAAACTGACTCGCTTTATTCTTTGAGTTGAAAAGAAGAAGCGCTCTCACTGAAGACCCCGTAGCCTGGAAAAACTAAACAGTCTGTGTCGATCACATGTGGAAAAGGGAAGATTTCAGAAGAGTTCCTCTCTACAATCATGGGAAAAGAACTACTTGAAGAAATAATGATTTCGATTATATAAATTCAGAAATGAATGTAGTTTTTTTTTATTGGCAAGGTAGAAGATGAGTTTGTGAATATTTATTATTTATTGAAATATTAAGCGTAAATATTTTTTAGTTTTAAGGCATAAATTTTAAGAGTAATTATTATTTTTTTAAATTAAATTTTAAGGGAAATTATTTTTATGGAAATGAGTCAAAATATTCAGCTTTTCAAGAATTTTAAAGTAAAAGTGAGAATGTAAACTTCTTTTTGAAATGTGTAAAACAGTAACAGGATGAATGCAATTGATTTAATGGGGAACTAGTGCTTTTTGCTAGACTTTTCTTAAGAATATTTGGGTATTGTTATTGGAGATGGGTCTGAGGTTTTCCATTAGGCAACCAATCGGGGCGAAATTCCGACTGGTATGAGAGCAATGCTTACTGTATTGAGTCGAAACCAGAATACACGGCTTATTTTCGGGGAGTTTGAAATGTTTCAAACTGACTCGCTTTATTCTTTGAGTTGAAAAGATGAAGCGCTCTCACTGAAGACCCCCTAGCCTGGGAAAACTAAACAGTCTGTGTTTCATAAAAATTTCTTTCCTAAGACATTTTTAGTACATCCATTTTTAACCTCATCTATTTTCAACTTTCAGTAACTTGCTGTGAGTGTTTCTACTGCATTCTGTTTTCTACCTGATTCGTTTTCAACTGAATCGAAAATAGACCTTTTAAAATATTTTCCTTGAACGAAAACGTGCTTCTTAAATTTCATAGTTCCCCATGTTATTCAATGAGAATTTCACTTTTTTTACTGAAACGTGTTTCATCAAAACCGCCCCTAAGAAAATATGAAGTGTTCCATTTTTAACCCTATAAGAGAATATACTTTTCCGAAACGAACATTATCTGTTTTCAACTTTTCCGAAACGAACCTTATCTGTTTTCAACTTTTCCGAAACGAACCTTATCTGTTTTCAACTTTTCCTAAAACGATCTTTGCAAACATCTTTCAATCAAAATTTAAACCCTTCTCAATATGAACTTAGGAATGCATTTAAAAAAAAGAGAGAGAGAGAGAGAGAGAAAAAATCAACTCAAAAGAATGATACTTTATGAAAAATAGATTAAGAAAGAAGTTTTAAGTTACATAGGGAAAAACAAGAAACGAATGACGATATGAAGTAGAAAAAGAATAAAGTTTACATGAGGAAATACAGAATTTGCTGCGAAAAGAGCCACTTAATGCTTTGAACAGGGGAAACTTGTTTCAGTAAAAAAATTCTTATTCTTATGATTTCTTTAAGAAAACTGACATTTTCAGTACATTTATGCTTTTCTATGAAAGTTTTTCTTAAAGGACTCCATTAAATTGATCTTAAGTCTTTGAAGTGAATGGGAAGAAAAAAACATGTCTATGTGTTATGAAAAAATGAAAGAATTTCCTTACGACAGCGTGAAGTGAATTGAACATCAAGCAGTTGTATAATGTTTTACTATCGTAATGTGTACATACATTTTGGGAAAATATCTTCTAAAGTTAGAGGGAAAAATATATGAATATTAAAAAAACAAAACAGCTCCTTAGATTTACAGAGTGAGTATTTGAAGTAGAAAGAGGGATGGAATGCTTTGAATAGGAATTTCTTGTTTCATTGAAGGGATTCTTATTTTGGAATTTTTTTTAAAAGAGAAAATATCATTATCAGAAAATTTTTGGGGAGTCGAACTTGGACATTTAATAAAATTCTTGGATATATAGGAATTTCAAGAAAGTTTATGGAATGAAACATGAAGAGAAAGAAATGGGTTGAAAGACTTAACATTCAAGCTTCGTCAATTTTTTTGGTTCCTCATACAATTCTGTGGAAATTTTACGTTTTGGGGAGAACTAGTTTTTTTTTTTTTCAAAATCAACCCTTTAGAAGTTTTTAAGATGGAAAAAATATTGACTAAGGGAAATCTTAAGTAATACAAATTCTGACTTGAAGCACTTTTAAGTAAGAAAATATTTGTCTGAAGTAATTTTTCAATGTCTAAGCATTGACATCTGACTAATCGTCCGTCCGAAATTGAATCCTGGGGAGGCTTGAGTTATGAGCTTTTGAATTACGACACTAGCTTTCTACCTTCCTTGGAAACAGTGGACTAAATCAGGGTCTGCTTATTTCCCTTGTAGTGGTTCACTACGGATCTCTTAAATCTTGAATGAACGGCAAAGTTCAAACGCTCTGTCCCATTGAGTCACCAGTTTTAGATTATTGTCATCTTAGACAGTTTAAGTTCGCTCAGAAAACTATGCCTTTGCAAGCTTGAGTTTGCGTTCAAAGTTCAAAACCAGAATTTAGTTTAATCTACCAAGCAAAGTGATTTCATGTCATATGAGGTTTTCCAGCAAGCAGTAGACGCGTTAAAACAGTTGCACAAGATAGTCATTTTCCGGTAGAAAGAAGGGAGATTCCAAAGTTAATTTCTTTGGGAAAGCGTAAAAACACTCTTCTTTTACTGGAGAGAGCGTAAAAACACTCTTCTTTCACTGGAGAGAGCGTAAAACACTCTTCTTTCACTGGAGAGAGCGTAAAAACACTCTTCTTTCATGCTTTAATTTAAACCTCGAGGAATTAGTATCTAACTATGAAAAGGAAGTTCTAAAGATTTAGGGGCATTTACACTAAAATCCTACAATGACTTTATTTGAAATAGGGAAGAATCGGCCTCTTAGAGGCTAAAATACATCTGAAGATTTTAGATACATTTCTGTTCAAAAGTAAAGTCGAATGGAAAAATAAGAGCAATTAAATCGATAGGAAAAGATTGATAGGTTGAATCAGAAAAAAAAAACTAAGAAAAAAAAAGAAGTTTCATAAAAATAAACCAAAGTTTTAGGAATCATACAACACTGAATAGAAGGAGAAATATAATAAGTAAAATAAGGGGAATACGATATTTTCACTATGAGAGTTTGGAAACGCCTGCTTTTCTTACGAATTAGTAAAACGTGAAATAAAAATGTTTAGAGGAAGTACGGACTTAGTCGCTATGTCTCCAGAATGAAAGCTTTTTCTGCTGAGAAAATGAATAAAAAATACGATAATGAAAACCTAATTAAAACGAAAGAAAAGGTCAATGAAACTAAACGTCTAAAGAAAAATGCAGCAGGCACAGAAGTTAAAAATGATGGGACAGGTACGGGAGAATTGGACATTTAGTGAAAGAAATAAACGCGAAGTTTTGAAACATCTCAATTTAAAGCGAACTAAACGAGGGAAAGAATGAGATTAGAGGAGTTCTTATTAACTTTGATGAGGTGAGGAAACAATAAAAATTTAGTTATACGTGAAATAAAGTAAAACAAAAAATAGCTCGTTTAAGAATATGATTTTTGGTGAAAGTATGAAATTTTAGTTGAAATGTCATGACTAGCATTTCGAAAAGAAATAGATTGAGTCGATATGTATGGAAAAGAAGTAAGAATTTCTTTAGTTTCGCTATGGGGGTGGAGAATAACTGCTTTTCTGGTGAGTTAGTAAAACGTTAAAAAAATAATGTTTATGGGAAGAACGGAATCACTAGCTTTGCCTCTAGAATGAATGTTTTTTCGGACGAGACAGAAAAATATACAGCCCAAAGAATACAAATTTTATCGCAATAAAAAAGATTTTAGAATGTATGTCTTGACAATGAATGCTTTCTTGTTGGACAGTCCACGAAAAGTATAGCAAACTAGGAAAGAATAAAAAAAATGCATATTTGACTACATGCAAGCTTTGAGGAATATATTTAAGCAAGTTTGAAAATATGCTATATAAGGAAACAAAAATCTGATGTTTGCTACATCTAAAATAATCGTTTTGTTGAAATGAAATGAAAAAAAAATAGTCCAAATAAAAGGAGTCACAAGTTTGACCAAGTAAGAAAAAAAATTACTGACATACTGAAAAGTTTTACGAAATTTCAAAAAAAAAAAAGATGAAGTAAAATAGCGAAATTGGGAAGCTATAATGATATGCGAAATAAAGTGAGAAAATATTGTTTCATCAGAATTTTAACTGTGAAAGACCTGTAGAGTTCTTGAACACACGGAAAAAATACGAGAAAATAATATTGCAAAGGCGAAAGACTCAGAATTAACATGAAGTCTATGTCCAATAATTACTGCTAACAGGAACGAAATCGTTCCTAAAGAAGCATTTCCTCGTCTCATGGACTGAAATAAAATTAAATGGAGGAAAAGCAAAAGTTCCCCAGAAAATTCATTACATCTACGCGAAAAAACTCCCTCAAAACATACAAAAACACATAAAAACACACGAAGAAGTAACGTAAAGTAATTAAAAAAATAAATAAAATAGAGTGAATACGTAGTACACGAGACCACCTGACAATTTTCTGAAACCAAATCATCGTGAGTTAGAACCTCGCTAAGACCATCAGAGCAGTTTTATTCCTTGGAAAGAAAATTCCCCAGCATTGTTACGTAAAAATTTCCTCTGGGGAAAAATAACATCGAAGAGGGGGAAAAATCCCGCTTGAAAAACATAGGAATAAATACAAAAATCCCAACGGACCCCACTCGATTGTAGCCATTCCTCAAAGATCCATCGAAATTTCCAAGAATCACCGCCAGGGGCAGCACATCGAGTTGACATCCGTTTTCCCACTCGGTCGTTGCCATCTCTCAAAAACAAAGATCCATTGAAAGTATCAAGAAGCACCGCTAGGGGGCAGCACATCGAGTGGACATCGCTCCTCCCTTTCGGTCGTTGCCATCTCAAAAACAAAGATCCATTGAAAGTTCCAAGAAGCACCGCTAGGGGCAGCACATGGAGTTGACACCCATTCTTCCACTCGGTCGTTGCCATCCCTCAAAATCAAAGATCCATCGAAAGTTCCAAGAAGCACCGCTAGGGGCAGCACATCGAGTTGACATCCCCCTATATCCACCCCTTTCCCACTCGACCGTTGCCATCTCTCAAAAACAAAGATCCATCGAAAGTTCCAAGAAGCACCGCTAGGGGCAGCACATCATGGGGACGATCACGTGACAAAAATTTTGACAAGGGGACAGCTGGGACAGCCTCGTGGGCAGCCAGGGGCAGCCTCGTGAGCAGCCGGGGACAGCCTCGTGGGCAGCCAATGTTAAGTCTATGGGATGGCTGCCCCTGCGCTAGAATGCCCCCTTTTCCTCTACTTGCCATCAACATCGCAATCGGACTGATAACGACTGGTCTGCTGTCCTCTTCTCAGATGAGAGTAGATACAGTCTATCGTCTGATTGTCGACGACAACTGATCTGGCGTGATAGTGGTACTGCATATTGTCCAGCAAACATACAGGAAAGGGACCGATATCCGACATGTAGTGTCATGGTATGGTCTGGCATCATGATCAATGGCCGTACGTCCCTCTATGTGCTTCCAACTGGGACTATGACTGGCCAACGATGCATTAATGATGTTCTGCTATCTCATGTTCGCATGTTCTGTGGTGCTGTCGGTGATAGATTCATTTTCATGGACGACAGCGCAACATGTCATCGAACAGTCGCTGTCCAGGAGTGTCTTGAGAGCGAGAATATTCAACGCCTCGTATAGCCAGCACGTTCTCCAGATCTGAATCCCATTCAAAATGTGTGGGATGCTTTGGGGAGGAGTCTTGCTGGTCGCCAATGCCCTCCAATAAACAAGGACACCCTCATCCGTGCACTGACAGAGGAATGGGATAAATTACCCCAACAGCTGCTTGATAATGTTGTGCAAAGCATGACACGACGTGTGGAATCTTGCATCGCCCTCCATGGCGGCCATGTCCCGTATTGACATCTTACGCCGGAACGCCTGCGGACGGTAATTGCATTTTTTCACGTTTACGTATTCTGCACAAAATGGCCTGTTTGTCCCTTGAACACGTTCCAAAGCCTTCTGGATTTCAGAGCACAATAAATTGTCTTTCTTGTAATGTCCTGGCATTCTGACATTATTTTATTTCGCTTGGCATCCAACCACACTTACTTTTTCATGCGCTATATAGTTGTTTATGATCCGTCCTTAGCAATTGTCCAGCAGTGTATGTACACTGAAGAGCAATTGAATTAGAGATACCTGTCTAGTAACGTGTAGCATTGCATTTAGCCTTGATGACGGCGACGATTCGTCTCGTCATGGACTCGACAAGACACCGGAAGCGTTGGGAAGCCATACGGAACCACGACCCCTGAACAAGCTCCCACAGTTCACGAAGATTTGATGGAGGGGGTCAGAGCCTCGAACATCTCTCTCAATGCCATCCTAGATGTGCTCGATGGGATTGAGGTCAGGTGACCAAGCTGGCCAAGGAAGCGAGGTCACGTCGGTGGAGTGTTCATCCAACCATTCGGATGCAATTCGGGAGCGATGGCACGGTGCATTGTCTTGTTGCAGGATGAGGTCCCCAGTGGGATGTTGAAGACGCACAAACGGGAGCAAATGGTCGTCCAGGATATCCCGGTAACGTTGACCTGTGATTGACGATGTCACACGTACCCGGGGTCCCATTTCAGTCCACGTAAACAGTCCCCAGACGAGAATGCCACCATCACCAGTTTGAAGAGTACCCTGCTGGCAAGAAGGATCCATCGCTTCATGTGGTTTGCGCCGTACTCGTATCCTGCCATCCGCATGTACCAACGTGAATCTAGACTCATCAGTCCAGGCTACATTTTTCCACATGTCTAGGGTCCAGTGGCGATGTTCCCGCGCCTATGCTAATCTTTGCACCCTGTGATGTGCGGTTAGCAGCGGTACCCTCGTGGGACGATGGCTTCTGTACCCCATAGCGAGGAGATGGTTCTGGATGGTGTGGCTGCTTACACGTTTTTGTGCCCTAGCGTTAAATTGCCGAGTGATTTTTTGCACTGTGGCCCGTCTATCCGCTGTTACAATGCGAGCAAGCCGACGATGACCCCGCTCATCCACACGCTGTTGTCCACGGCAGTTGGCCCTTGCAGGGATGGTTTTACCGGATTTGACGTACTCACGGTACACCCGTGACACAGTGGCTCGTGAAAATCCCAGTGCCTGCACGACTTCCGAGATGGAGTGACCCATTCGTCGGGCCCCGCCAATTTGCCCACGATCAAATGCGCTTAGATCCTTCGTCTTACCCATACGGCGTCCGACTCTTACTGATCCCCGTCGCATCGCTCCTTATATTGTCGGATCGCTGCATACGTCATGTCGTACCCGTTTACAGGGCCGCACGCGCCACATTTGCATAACGCCAGCTGTCTCTAATTCAATTGCTCTTCAGTGTATATGTTATATGTATACAGTTCCATGAACTTTCTATTGTCTTGGTCAAAGAAGTATTTTATTCCTTTGTTTTCTGAATAATACACTTTTTAACATGCACTGATGTTAATTTCTTTATACTGCTTAAATAAATGCTCTTTATTTGCACAAATGATATAAACACTTCTTTAAACAAATGCTTTAGAAATTCCAACGAAACCGTTATGTCGTTTTATTTTCTTGGTCTTTTATCTACATGTAGTTTCACCGTGAAGAGTATTGACGTAACTACTGAGGTCATCGGCAGAAATCGCTTATTCATTTCTGCCATTCGAACCCCCCTTTTTTTTTTAATTGTTTAATGTTTTTCAATTTTACCCTTACTTTGATCGTTTTTTGTTTTTTCGTTGCATTTTAATTGGTTTTGCTTAAGACTTACTTACTCGAAAATACAAAAAAAGGAACAAAACAATTTACATTACCAATCTCGTAAAACTATTTTTCTTCCGTTCCTACTTTTTTTTTGTTTTTATATTATTTCTTATTTTGTCCGTTTTTACATTTTGTTTTTCAGTTGCAGCTACTTTTTAATCATTTCCTTTTTATTGCCTTTATTTACTTGGCAAGAAAAAAAAAAAGAATTCGCTTTATATAATCAGCTCCGAAAAACAACGCAGAAATCATTTATTTAAGTCACATTTTCAATAATTTCCCCAATTCAATTTAAAAGTCAGAACATTTAGGACTCCTGTAATTCCCAACGAAATTTATAAATAAAAGAAATGGCATTTGAGCAAATTACTCTTACGTTTTGCTAACAAAGAGATATTTCATAAAAGAAATATCTCTTTTCTTTCATGAAGGGTGGTGTAGTGGTTAGCATACCCGGGCGTTTTCTGGGAGACGCGGGTTCGAATCCCGCTCCAGGACGATGAAAATTTTCAAGTTTTCGGATGGTATCTGACTTACCATCCTTGTCACATTTACGCCAAAAATCGGATTGTCATCTTCAAAATTTGTAAAGAGATATTTACCTGGAATTTTTTGAAAGACATATTATTTAGACTTTTAAAAATTATTTTATTGAAACGATAAATTTATAATTATGGGATTTCTCTTGGAATTTTTTTTTTTTTGTCATTTTTTTAAGCAAGGTGGGAAAAAAACTGGATATTAGAATGCAAGAAGGAAATAGAAGGGCGAGAAGAGAGAGAGAGAGAGAGAGAGAGAGAGAGAGAGAATAGCTGTCGGAAAGAAAGAAAGAAAAGAACAGAGAAGATAAGATCTAGTACATGCAAGTAAAATGAATGGAAAATTTTAAATGAAGAAACAGATCTACACGGAAATCAGAAATACGATTGAAGAGAGAGGGATGGTGAATGTGAGAGAAATAGTAAGGAACAGAGGGAGAGACAAGAAATGGATTCAAAAACAGTGTACGACAGAGAAACAGAGAAAAGCCGCAAGTAATAACAGACCGAAAAGGAAAGGAAAGAGGAGGTGATATTTCGGCCTGACGCACGAGGCCAAAATGATGTGATAATGAGAAGCCACAGTTCACCTGTCCTTGTCAAAACTCCGGTGCCAAGCCTATCCAAGTCATGTTTCAATTCCCACTGATCGAGTACATTTAAGCAATGTACACAATTTTTCCACCAATATTCCACAGAATGTTTTCAGGTTACTATTCCTCGGAATAGTAGGACCACCAGTGATTATTTACTCCAAGAACTCGGATGTACTTAGTGCCAGCGTCACAATAAGAAACAGGTGTCATCAACAACTCAAATTACAATCACAGTGGTGATCACCGTCAAATATGAATCAATCTGATTTCCTAGAAAATTTTCCAAATAAGAACTTTAGATCTACAAGTTTTACAGAAAATATAAATTTTCAACCATTTAAAAATTACGAATGACAAAAATGTTGATGAATATCGCCACATTAAGATAAATAATTCTTGTAAATACTCGCTTGTTTTTTAAATTAATTACTTCAGACAATTTCGTGGGAAATATTTCTTTTTTTTTTTTTTTCGATTTTGTAGAATTTTGGCCATGCGTACTTGTTTTAAGACTTATTTTGCCCAAAGCCTAAATAAGACTAGATATTCAGAAGTCCTACTACATATAAGGGTATTACAGTGAAACCAAACACGCATAAAAGCTTAATTACGAGCACATTTTATAACAGTATATAACTATAACAAAAGCATTAATTCAACTACTTTTCAAACGTGATTTTTATCCGTTCAAGTTTCTTAGTTCACCAGATCTGATCGGCCTCCACTGATGTTCAAGTACCGACTTCAACTCTCAACCTACGCCAACCCCTGAGCCTGCTTCAACTCTTGCAAATTCTCCGCGATCCGCCTCAACCGAAGCTTCTGTACCCACTCCGAGATCCGCCTCAACCGAAGCTCCTGTATCTACTCCGCGATCCGCCTCAACGGAAGCTCCTGTACCATCACCCCCTTACAGCTTACAGGCCCGCACACCGGATTGTAACGTCAGTAGGGTAGTCCCAAGGCTTGGGTAGTCCGTAATCGGAGAGAGGGAGATGCTGGGAGCTATACGGCGATGTGTAATCGCCGTATATGAATTCGTAATAGCTACTCAATATATGAATTCGTAATAACTACTCAACGGGAGAAAAAATAAGTAAAATTAAATATGATAGAAAGAAATTTCCTCTTTATATAATTTAGAGTTTAGACAATTTGAAATCTCGAGGATGAAAAGTCTGGGAAAAAAAACACGAGTTAACAAGTCATGTGTAGGTTTAACCAGAAACCTTTCCTTCAGAGCCATACACAGTCTGGTGAATGACACAAGGGTCTAGTAAAAACTAAGTCCCTTAATTTAATATTTAGAGATCATATAAGTGAAAAAGGTTACTAGCTTACGATCTTGCACTTAAAATACTAAAACACCACTATTATTTCAAGGGAAAGATTACAAAAGAAAGTAAGAAGCCTAGATTGAAACTGCAAATCACGGTAAATGAGACAAGGTTCTAGTAAAAACTGAGTCCCTCAACTTAATATTTAGAGATAAAGTAAGTGCAAAAGGTTACTAACTAACAATCCTGCACTTAGTTAAAATACTAAAGCACCTCTATTATTTCAAGGGAAAGATTAGAAAAGAAGGTGAGAAGCCTAAATTGAAACTGCAAGTCACGGCAACATTGCTGTGACTAGCACTTAAATCCGGATGAAAATATGAATATGTTTCCTTTTTTTTTTTTTTTTTTTCTCACGCTTTTTTTTCTTGGGGACAACTTGGTCGTCGCACTTCTCTTTTCTATTTCCAGACAGGGGATACCGGTATAGTGAGACCGCAAATGTGTGTGATACCTCTTGCTAAATAGCAATGGTCAGATTTTGGCTTGGCGTAGCTTCGTTTCCAGTTAGCACGTCTTAGAGCATTTATCCATTTCCCCAAAGTATTACAATTATTATGAGGAAATCTACGAAATGAAAGTGTCTGCTGGCCAGTTGTTTGTTTATTGGTACATCCGTACGCTACACAAGATATAACCGTTTTAAAAATCTGTTTAGCTCATTAAATTTGGCTATATTATTTTCTGAAATACTTTAGAATATATACACACTATTTATAAAAACAAAAAATTAAATCTTACTGGCTATACATTAAAAAAAAAGGATGTAATTGATATAAACACACGAACCCCTATAGTAAAGAACGAGATGTGACAGATTCTTTCCGTACAAAGCTAAACTTCAAATGTCGCCCGGTTAACTTACAGTTTTCCAGTCTATGCATCTTAAAGGTCTTTGGTTCAACCACCCACCGCCGATGACCAGACTACTCTCCCCTACGTCACCCAGCTTCTGGTATTCGGCGCGCTGGCCTGTAAGCTGTAAGGGGGTGATGCCTGTACCCCTTCCGCGATCCACCTCAACCGAGGCTTTCTAACTTCTTCCGCTATCCGCCCCAACCTTTACCTTCGCCTGCGCTGCTCTAAAATCCTTATTGCCCACCCTTCTACCGCCGCCATTACTACCTCCAAAATATTACCAAAAATACCCATACCTACCTTCACTTCCTCTTGAGTTCTTGATCGTTTTGTCCAAGCTCCTTCCCTGCAGCTCCTAACAAACTGAATTTTTTTTATTTCGAGAAATCTAATCATATGGCTTTCCTGGCAATGACGTATATATTTCTAATTGTTGCGTTTCGTTGCTTGATGGCTAGCTGTTGCCACAAACAGATTTGTTTAAGCAATATTTTGCGCCCAACAAAATGATGATTTTGACGTCATTCGTGCATTACGTCTAAACAAAGGTTTAAACATAGTAGCAAAGATTTATAATCCAGATACAATTTCATACGATTCCATATTGTTTATTTATTTATTTATTTATTTATTGTCGCGTTAAATGACTTTTTAGTGAGCTTTAATTTTTTTTTTTTTTTTTTTTTTTTTTTTTTTGAAATTTGTCTTGACTTTTCTCCCATGATTAAAAAAAAAAGAAGCTATTAAGGTGATTTTGAGAATATTTTTTTTAATGTCGGAGTATTTATTTTGGACGATTCCGTATTCATTAACGATTTCTTTTTGGAAAAATTTATCAAGTTCCGAATGTCTCACATAAAATGTTGCAAAACCAGTTTTTCTTTCGGATGTAGTTAACGAACACCATGAGAAACATGAGCAGTCACCCGTCCCTAGTTTAAGGCCACTACTTCGAGTCGAAGGGAGAGGTCGAGATGACCAGTGCTATACAATACAACCACAATACAAGATCCGTGTCGCACCGGTACTCGAACTCGTACCCTTCTCAGACGAATGGTCAGAAATCGGCGCTTAGACCACTGCACCATAAGACCAGCATGGAAAAAAGCATTATAAAAGTGAAACCTATATTTTGTAAATGCTAAACATGGGGCGCTTTCACCAACCAGCCGGTTTAACATCAGGTTCGGGGTAAAGGGTTACTGTCTTTTCAGACTGTCTCCACACCTCAAAACTGCAAAAAGGAAAAGTTAAAATAACATAGAATGATGATAGTGGCTATTTCGGCGGCAAAAACACACACAAAAGTAATACCACGGAGTGATTCGGACGTAACCAAAAGTGCAAGCAGAAACATTCGCATTAGGATGAGATTGCACACGGAAATTCAACAGTACCGTTCCTTGACCAAATGGTCTGAGGCGCGGGATTCTGGCTAATCGTCTGAGCTGGGGCTAGGATCTAGCCACAGAGAAGACATGGATGGCGTGTTCGTCCTACGCTACTGTCTCCTTCCCGAAAACAGTCGCGGAGTTTAGGTGACAGCGACTGGCTGTAATCTCAGACGCTCATGATTGTTCTTAAACCATCTTAGAGAGAAAAAAAAAAAAGAAATGTACACAATAGTTCTTTTAAGCAGACACTGTGGCCCATTTTTCCAGTAAAGGATGTGTTAAAATAACAGATCATTCTCCTTTTAGAATTCAGGCCGCCATCTTTACTATTTTCAAAACGGTTCTCAGACGAAGTTCTTGAACGCTGCATTTTCGAAAATTTTTGAACGAAAGAGTTTTATGTAAGCAAATAAACAATTTGGAATAAATTAGAGAAAAGTTATCAATTTAACAAACGAATGTATCGAAAGGAAGTAACTACTAGTTCGTTCTTTTTTTCTTTTTTTCTTTTATAAATTCGAGGTATAACGAGCTGCTTGAGCATGAAAGGATACATCCCTTCTATCCTTAATTTCAGGGCTTTAGATACAGGCTTCGGCCATGGCTAGAGGTGGGGCTCTATTAGGAGGTTAGGCGAGTCTGCAGCTATGACTACTCAGCCATATGGACAGCATATAGGTAGATGTGCTTCAAGAAAATTACTTATTTCAAGAAATTAATGAAAAACTAAGTAAATCGTGATTTGAGGTTTCTAAAACTAATGAAACTATGATTCAGTTATTATAATGTGTGCATTTATGATGCAGCTATTTTGACGTTTTTTACTTATCTACTTTTTGAGAGCGCCATTTTAGCACAGCATCTGGCAAGATGACATCAAAATTGAAAATGTGTTGTTGACTGGCAGACTTCGGTTTAATAACAGCATTTGACTATTTGCTTTATTCTATTTTTCTTTTTTTTTAGATGTACACCTAATGCAATTTTTAAGATGGAAAACGGTGATACAGAATGCAATTTTGAAAATTTGGTCATCTATCGAAAAAAAAAAAAAAAATACGGACGGTACAAAGTGCACCATTATGACGATGTTGTATTAAAAACTTTCTTTCTTAGAAGTGGATCAACAAGGTAAAGTACCCGTCTGATTTCCGCTGGTGCGATTTCAGGAATATGATGTACTTTGTATTATATATTATGTTCTCTCAGTTCATATGGAATAAATCTAACTAGACTTCTAAAGTATTTTAGACCATGGATAACCGCGGCGTAAAATGTAGACAAACCTGCAGCTAACTGCCGCTGAAGGCTATACCCGTAACACTACGGAGGAACTTCCATGAATCTTTGCATCGAGTAATTTTCTCATGCTAGTTAATTTGAGATTTGCCGCTTGTTAATCCATTAATATATGAAGTATCTGCATATCGAAAAAATATAAATTTTGCAGTTACTTACCCTAAATTAATAAATGGATTTATTTAAAACTTTAAAATTCCGAACGAGTTACTTGCGCGTATAGGTGTAATCTGTTTTGAAACCTGAGAGCTAACACGTTCTCCTTTATTATCCCCAATACGCGCCACACGCTTCATCGAACATTCTCACGCCTCAAACCTCAAACTGCGTATGTTTTCACAACCAATCAAATTTGAACAGACTACAGCAGTGGCGCACCGACGGGAGGGAGGGGGTCCAACGGGTCCGGACCACCCTTAAAATAATAGCAATGATACTAAGATATTGTGCTCTTACAAAAATAATACATAGTTAATTCATGTATACTATATTACATGCACACGCAAGATATGTTCTTTAAAAGTAAGAAAAAGTAGTTAAAGCATGTGTATTCCTTCAGTCTTTGAAAGGAGTTCCTCCTGGGAAAACATGAGCTTCAGCTAGGATATGAGTATTTGTTCTACGTATACGGGGAGGTGGCATCGCGGGGCCCCACGATGGCTCTTCAGGTGACACCAGGCAAAAACTACTAATTAATTGACGGCGGTGCGGGGCCCTGGGCGGTTGCCCGGTCTGCCCATGCCCCTGGGTGTGGGTGTGGGCTAGTGACTTTCGCGGCATTTTATTTATGCTGTTGCTTTAATCGGTCGAGGGGTAGGCGATATGGAATTTGTAACACTGTTGATACATCTGCTCGATAAAAGAGCCTGTGACTTTGCTGAAGGCTGCGGTGACCTGTGATCCTTCGACCAAGGAGGTTCAACGAAGTATTAGGTAAGTGCCCAATCCATGATAATATTTTTAGTGTCAGTATTTATCTATACGAGGTCGATACACACCCACCCACACACACACACATATATATATATATATATATATATATATATATTCTACGGGAAGATATTTTCTGGACCCCACCCCCCTCTTGTCAAAATCCAAAAATCTTGGGTGCGCCACTGGACTACAGACCCAATAGGAAAATAGCAAGACTTGGGCATTTTATTATTTCTCAGTCCCCTCTTTTACTCGGATTTAGATAGGCGATGTTTTTTTAGTTTATAGATCGGAATTAATCCCTTGAGTTTACGATACGAGGCTGTGACAACAACCTGTCCATGAATGGCACATAAGTTACCCTGAAGTCTAGTTAATTTTGTGTCAGATTTCGGGAACCAGCGACTCCGGAGCCTCATACCGCGCTTGGCACGTACAATTTCAGCTCTCATTTTTTTTCCCTCACGAAAATATACACTATATTGACAAAAGTCACCGGACAACCAAAAGAGAAACACAACATAGCGTTTATTGACTGACATTAGTACGGTGTCGGTCCACCTTTGGCCTTAATGCATGCACTGATTCTTCGAGACATGCTTTCGACAAGGTTTTGGAACACAGCGATAGGTATGCGCTTCCATTCAGTACATAATGCTGCCGCTAACTGTTGCTTAGTAGTAGGCATTGGTTCCAAACTTCTTATGCGGCGGTCTAATTGATCCCATATGTGCTCTATGGGATTAAGATCAGGGTTCTGTGCTGGCCAGTCCACACATGATTGGGAATTATCGCCAAACCACGCCGTAACAGTCCTTGCTTTATGGCTCGGTGCATTATCCTGATGGTACCAACAAGGTTCGGTTCCATAGTATTGCCACAGAGTTGGTAGGGCATAATTGTCCAGAATATCGAGGTAGACGTGCTGGTTAACATGTTTGTCCACGATAACCAATGGGCTGGGACCATACCACGAAAAACACCCCCACACGAGTACACTGCTAGCTCCAAACGTGACCGTAGGAACAGTGCACTGTGGTAAGTAGCGTTCCCCCTGCTGCCGCCATACCTATACACGACCATCAGACTGATGGATCGTGTATCTGGATTCATCAGTTCATAGGACCCGTTTCCATTTATCTACGGTCCGCGATAAAATATCTTTACATCATGCTAAACGACGAGTAGCATTCCAAGTGGAGATGAAAGCCTTATGAGCAGCCGCATGACCACGGTAACCCATGGAATGAGGTTCTCTGAGGATGGTACGTGCACATACCGATGTTCCAGCATTTTTATTCACCTGTACACTGAGGTCTTGTGCAGTACTCCGTCGATTAGGTGTAACGACTCTCCTGAGTCTTCGACATTCTCTATCACTGATTTTCTTTGGTCTGCCGGTACGCTTTGATGCTTCAGGCACGCCATGTGTCTTCCATCTATTCAGTACATCCAAAACAGTTGACTTAGGTATGCTTAAACGCCTCTCGGTTTCTCTTATCGACAATCCAGTAACACCCAACAATCTTTCCTTTCTCAAAGTCAGTTATCTCCCGCAGCGACATTTTCACTCAGCCTCACAGTGCGGTATGATCGCGGTTAGCTGCAGGCTTGTTTTTATACCGTTTGCAGCTGTACCGAGCATCTTAACAACTCAGCGGGTCCGTTCATTTGCTTTTGAAGGGGTGTCCGGTGACTTTTGTCTACATCGTATACCTCGTTAATAATTTTTTTGTTTTTTTTTATAACAAAATATGAATGTTTCAAATAAAAAACAACTAAAGTGAAAAAATATCGAATAGTGTCTCTCAGTTATTAATACTTATTTCACCGAACTTGGAAATACGTTTTTTCAGTCTGCTAAAGTCGTCACACTAAAAACTTTGGTTTTGTCAGTACTTTCCTTTTACATAGACACTGCTACGTTGAGAGTTTTACAACTAACTTCCTTCAGTGCTCTTAAACTACGATCTCTTTGAAAAACTGGTACATAAAACGATTTTTTTTTTTTTTGCTGTAACGTAAGCATTCAAAGTTTTAAAAAATCTTATTATAATATATTCCTTACGATAAGGATAGTATATAAAAAAGTTTAAAGGCAGAGGCGCCGACTTCACCAAATTATGGAGGGAGGGGGGGTCATGAGGAGATCAGACGTGGGAAGGGCACATCTATTCCATTTTCAAGAAGAAAATAAGAAAAAAAAAGGGCTAAACGATAAACTACAAGGTTCGACGTATATTTTAGAAAGCAGTTGTAAATGCTTATCAGTAAATGAACAAGGGAAAAAAATATTTTGCTGAATATTGATATTTGAAAAATAAAATTCAGCCTGTGATTTTATAAAAATATCCAGAGAAATTTTATTTCCAAACGTTTATAAAAAAACCCATGAGAAATTAGCGCGATTACTCAAAAAAGAACGAGGAGCAAAAAATAAATAGATAAATAAAGGCGTTAGAGGTCATACGTTTCTGTATTTTTATTTATTTATTTTATTTTTGATAATTGCTTTAAACATTTACCACATATCAAGAGAACATAACATGTCGAACACCATACGTGGCTGGCAATCGAGTTTCTTAACAAATGAGCAATGCTGAAAATGGAGAGGAGAGAAAATGAGCGAGAGAGAGAGAGAGAGAGTTTTTACTTATTTTGTTAGTTATTAATTTTTAGAAATAAATCGCTTTGACCTCATAAGATGGAGCTTGGTCCATCTTATAAAGAATATATTTCTGCAAAGGAAAAAGATGAATTTTTGCAATTAGCACATTACACTGTAGCCTGAATAGCATGGGAAAACATTTTTTTCTCTATAAAAATATTTCAACTCACGCATTTAGAAAACGACATACACACGCAAAAACAAAAACTTATTTAATTAAACAGGACGAAAAATAATGGGTGGGCACTGCTCCTCCAGTAAAATTACTGAGGGGGCAATAGTCACCTTGCACCCTCCCCCTTCATAAAACCGCATTGTTTTTTTTTATTAATATTTGTTTTGTCATTTTCAAATACCAAATCTCTTTGGCATATTCTATATAATAATTTGATGCTTTCAAAATTCTGATTTTTTGTTAATTTTGATATTATTATTATTATCTAGCTTTCAGTTTAAAAAGCTTCGCGATCCCTGCTCTACAGTAGCGATGCCACAGCAGTGCAGAACTCTGTGGGTGTGCGTGTGGGGGGAGCTATTAGGGTGGTTAATCACCATAAGGGGGCACAAATTTTGAAGTGCTTGACAAAAATTTTGGCAAAAAATGCCGTTTATGTATAGGTTTCACCCGACGTTGATTCTATCTCCAGTAAAAAAAAAAGTATTCAGATACATACTGTATGTGCAGTACTGGAAATAATTAATACTTATGTATTTCACCGAATTTCCAACAAATTACTATTTGCAATTTTAGCTCACTTACGTAGGTTTTTTTTTATCTCTTTTTAGCACGTCTTTTGTAAAAAAAAAAAAAAAAAAAAAGACACAGGTAGGCTCAGTTCTGACTGAGCCGTCAGTTTGAAATATAGGATTACAACTTGCAGATAGGAGAGCAGAAATGAGCTAGTCGAGTGTGGTTTCGAAGCGTTTATTTAATTTGTTATAGCCAACACAGGTCTATGATATGAAAAGTATAGCTTACATAATTTTTGTAACTAATGCTGGATACATTGCGAACACAAAACAGATCGATACTCGAATTACCCAACGTGGTGCTTTGCCTTCTTGGGTTTCTTACATTACACATTATCTTGTTTTTTGCCTCTCGTTTTGATTTTCTCCAATTTTGCTTGCATTCATTCTGCGAATTCCGCGGCATTGTCGAAAATGTTAACCCGTTCACACGAAAACAATCTTTTAAAATTTTAATTTAAACCACTGCGATATGTTCTTTGTATATGTATTTGAATAAATCTCTTTGAGAGCTTTAAAACGATATCACGCACAGTCGTTTTGCAGATAAACCGCGATATTGCCGAAAGTATTCACCGGTTCATAAGCAAACAATTTTTTAAATGTTCAATTCAAACCACTGCGAAATGTTCTATGTATATTTGAATAGATCTCGTCGAGAGCTTTAAAACGATACCAGGCACAATCGTGTTGCGCTCATGGGTGCCGAGATAGACTGACAAGGGGACCTTACAGCTGATCACCCGCGGATTTCGGTGAATTTTTTTTAATGAAAGTAGAGGCAAAATGAGGATATATGTGTCCCGTCATTTGATCTAATGCCTCTTATTTTCGGAATAAAAAATCATAACGATCAGGAGGATATCATGACAAAATTCGTGATTTTCTGTAAATGATGCTTTACTGTATCACGAGGTCCTATACAGCAGTGCATTATATCATACCTTTACTGTTATGGTGGCTAATGTCGAAAAGCGGGGAATGAACAGTGAACTATCAGTAGCAGCAAAGAACGGAATGCCTGTATTTTCCCATCTTCCCTTAAAGTTCTCTCGTTCTCACTTTTCAGAATTCTGTAAGAAGTTACAACAACATTGTGTGATATAGGTAGATATTAAATGAAACATATGTATTTCTGTGCAATATTTGCATGAGCTAGTTATGTAGGCTTTGTAGTGATGTGGACCTTACACTTAACATTGTATTGTGTCATTGTCAATGGCGATTCGGTGTAGTTTCACTAACAAATAATAAAGAACTTGTAGAAGTAATCGTTGAGTAATGGAGTTTAATAATAAATAGCACATATGGGGGCAGAGGAATTGTTAGGAGAATCGAATTATCACATTTTAGCTTATAAAGTAAAATTACGTACTTTTATTTGAAGACCTAACATATATGCTGTTAGGTATCATTATCGGAGGTTTTGCTATCGTTTATTGGTACACAAAGTTGCGGATGATAATTATCATAAAAACAATGAAAACATAACACTTCTCTACAACGCGAGCATTTGATAAAATAACTGTTCGAGCACTTACATTTCGTTTGTCGAACGTCGTCCGGAAAACACATTTTGTTCACATTTCCAAGCAAACCAAGCGTACTGCAACATATTCTTGAAAATCGGTGCAGGAAGTTGATGACATATAAGTGAATGAATCTTCGCTACATTTTCTCGCTTGTTTAAATGTCTTTATTTCTTTAAAAGTTCGACAGAGTTTTGTAATTATTTAAGAAAATTTTTTACTTGACGGAAAAGGTACACACATCACAAGGTTGACAGTATGGGGTACAATGAGGGGGAATAATTACATCAGTAAAAGAACAAGTGCCGTTGTCCTTTGTGAAGACACTATTAAAGAGTGCTGGACCTGTTTGACCTCCCCATGAATCCAAGATGAATAGAAACTTCTCTTTTTCACAAAATGGTCAGATAATGTTTTTTACGAAACTGCTGAAATGCTCTTTCGTTAATTTCCCTGATTTCGACGATATCACAAATACATTTCCATATTCCGCAGTTAGTCCTTCCACAATCTTGGAAACGAGAGGTCCAAATTGTCCCTGAGGCTCTTGCACACATAGAAAAACTTTTGGAAGTAATGCTCTAGAAGCAGTCAATGCATACTGCGCAGTGTAACTATGTGTTACTTTGTTAAAATCTCCCAAGAATACCTTTGTTGTTTTTTCTCCACGCACAGAAAGTGCCCTGTTCACATCGATTCTGTACTCACATCTTCTTTGATCAGTGTTAAGGACGTAAGCCAATGGAAACTCTTTGATCATCATGAAAGACGTTTTTGGAATTTCTCTGCTTCCGCGATAATAGTTGACAAATACAATTCATTTTGTGACCTGATGTAGCGCATCACTTTTCGCTGGCCGGTGCCATTAACCAGTTTGAATTTTTCAACCACCCTTGAGATGCCACAAAACAAAAATCGTCCGATTGATGTTGCACCGCTGCAGAAGAAGCCCATTGTTATATCATTCGGGTGGTTACCGGCTGCTTTTTCTCTCGAGATTCACAAAATCGATCGCAGGTGCATTTGTTGATTATGTCATATTTTTCCTTGAATAGACCTTCCCGTCCAATTCCTTGCTCCCATTTTGTCAGGTGTGCCTTCCGTTGTAAAGCAGTACATCGTCGTCGGTGTAGAGCTTTTAAACTCCATTTTGGATGCTGTTTAGCAAGCTGTACGATTTTGATTTTCGTGAAAAACATTATCTGACCATTTTGTGATTTCTATTCATCGTGGATTCATGGGGAGGTCAAACAAATCCAGCACTCTTTAATAGTGTCTTCACAAAGGACGACGGCACTTGTTCTTCTACTGATGTAATCATTCCTCCTCATTGTACCCTATGCTGTCAACCTTGTGATGTGTACCTTTTCCATCAAGTAAAAAAGTTTCTTAAATAATTGCAAAACTCTGTCGAACTTTAAAAAAAAAAAAAATAGGCATTCAAACAAGCGAGAAAATGTAGTGAAGATCCATTCACTTATACGTCATCAACTTCCTGCGCCGATTTTCAAGAACATGTTGTAGTACGCTTAGTTTGCTGCAAAGTTAATAAATGAAAGAAATATTTTTGGAAATGTGAACGAAATGTTTTTTCCGGACGACGTTCGACAAACGAAATGTAAATGCTCGAACAGTTTTTTTATCAAATGCTCGCGTTGCAGAGAAGTGTTATGTTTTCATTGTTTTTATGATAATTATCATCGGCAACTTTGTGTACCAATAAACGATAGCGAAACCTCCGATAGTAATACCTAACAACATATATGTTAGGTCTTCAAATAAAAGTACGTAATTATACTTTATAAGCTAAAATGTGATAATTCGATTATCCTAACAATTTCTCTGCCCCCATATGTGCTATTCATTATTAAGCTCCATTACTCAACGATTACTTCTACAAGTTCTTTATTATTTATTAGTGAAACTACACCGAATTGCCATTGACAATGATACAACACAATGTTAAGTGTAAGGTCCACATCACTACAAAGCCTACAGCTCACGACATAGCTAGGCTCATGCAAATATTGCACAGAAATACATATGTTTCGTTTAACTACATGAAACAAACTATTTGCACGACGACCAGTACGGTGTGTCCCATTAACGCCTGCTCATTGGAGACGGCGGTTTCTGTGGTGCTAGGGACACATCAGAAATAGGGTCGAGTTCTCTTTACGGATGAGAGCCGATTTAGTCTGACGAGCGATTCTGGACGTATACACATCTGGAGAGAGCAGGGAACACGCAATCACACCTCCAACATCATCGAAAGGGACCGGTTTGGAGGTGGAGTTCTCGTTTGGCGCGGTATCATGCTTGGTAGCCGTGCTGAGCTCCACATCTTCCAAGGAGGTTCAGTCACTGGTGTCTGCTATTGTACCGAGGTTCTCCTGCCTCACGTGCGTCTGTTTAGAGGTGCTGTGGGTCCTGAGTTCCTCTTCATGGACGACAATGCTACACCTCATCGTACAGTGGCTGTCGCAGAGCTGTTGGAGAGTGAAGATATTCAACGCATGGATTGGCCCGCAATGTCCCCGGACCTAAATCCAATCGAACACGTGTGGGACCTTCTCGGGAGACGCTTGGCAGCACGTCACCAGCCGCCAGCAACAATTCCGCAGCTGCGATTGGCGCTACAAGAGGAATGGGCCGTTGGCAGCCGCCTGTCACGTCACATGGACGTTTCTGTCCAGTTGTGTTCAAAGCTACCTTTTCAATAAAGTGCCTTTGTATCCTTTGGATTCCTTGTTTGGACCGTTTTGCTCACTTGTCCCATATTCTTACATCTTGGGGATCTTATGGTATGATTTGAGTCGATGTGGAGCACTTCTGCAGGACGTTACATTCGAAAAACCGCCTCGTCCTTAATTTTTGCACGCCAGTGTATTACTAACATTTACTTTTTTTTAATTGTGCAAAGGAAAACGACGGTTGAGCTTAATAATAATAGCAGTTACAGTTACAAGTTTAAGAAAAATATCAGTTCCTTCTGTATCAAATACATGAGTGAAAAGCTTATCATCACCTTATCAGAAAATAAAAATATTCTTACGTGCGCAAAATACCATTAGCCAGGTTGATTTAGCAAAAATTATTAGTTCGCCAAAGTGCCTTGCATAAGCTTGCGGCGTCACTGCTCGTAGTACACCCTTGACATGGTTGCCCCCGGGAACCCTTAAGTTCTTACCACTTGGGAGATAGAATGACCCATCTGTCTTGCGCTGACAATGCGTCTACGATCAATGCTGCTCAGATCACCAAGTTTATATACTGTATACATGTTCGTCGATTGTGATACATTGTTGGGAAGACCTGTTGTCCGCCTATTTATCGCCTGCATTTGGTTTAGGTCTGTTCCGCTCTGCACGGGGGATGCCCACGTCAACTGCCAATCACCCATATCTCTAATGTTTTGCCAACTGAGTGTATATATCATCATCAGTGTCAACCATTATCCATCCACTGCTGGATAGTCTCTCGAAGTTTCTCCCACAATGGTCTGTCTTGAGCCAGTCCCCTCCATGTCACTTCGGAATGCTTTCAGATTTCATCCACCTATCTGCCACATAGCGTTCTTCTGGGCCTTTTCCTGTCCCTCAGTATCCAGTCAAAAAATTTGGTTGCCCATCGGTGGTCCATTCTTCTGGCATTATGTCCAGCCCATTGAAATTTCAGGGATTTTACTCAAAACATATCTTCCACTCTTGTCATTTTTCTGATACACGAGTTCCTCTTCTTATCTTTCCTAGTTACAAGCATGCATCTCTCTATGATTCTGTCAGCAGTCTGCAGTCTTTGTATGTTGTTTTTTTTTAGTTAAGGTCCATGTCTCTGCTCGGTACGTAAGAACTGGAAGGATGCATCGATTAAACACTTTTCTTTTAAGACAAAATGGCATATTGCTCTTGAAAATTGCACGGTTTCTTCCAAATGCTCTCCAATCAAGTTTTATACGTTGCGTCGATTAATTTCTTCATCAACATGGCCTTTGCTTGATATCTGCTGTCCAACGTAAATGTAGGTATCGGTTATCTCCAGCTTTCCCCCATCAATTGATAAATCATCATTTCTTGTAAAAGTATTGTACACAAGTTTTGTCTTCTGACAGTTCATTTTTAATCCTACTTCTTTACTCTTGTCAGCAAGTTCCTGGGTCATACTCTGCAGCTTTGAATGGGTACTTGCAAAAATGACAATGGCATCAGCAAAATGAAGCCGAGTTAAATAATCTCCATTAATCTTTATCCCCTTGTCTCCTCAGTTCAATGATTGAGAGACATACTGCAAATGTGACCTTGAAGAGTTGGAGAGGCATGGTGTCACCTTGTCGCACTAACTTGTATAGGTGCTAAGCCCTCAAATAACCGAACTTTTGCACATGAATTTTTACATTAATAATGCTAATGTATGCAACTTCAATCTCGCAGGATTTCAATGCCATCAAAACTGCCAATATGTATATACAGGGTGCATAGGAAAGTCCTTTTAGCCTGGAATAACTTGCGAACGGAGGAAGGCACAGTTATGCAAGTGAGATAACGGTTAAATAATATCTCCATTAAGTCCAGGTGCGGCGTTCAACGGCCCACCACCGCCGCACTTGCCGGTGGTGAAACATCAATGGTAATCGGAGCAATGGCTGCCGTGTGACAAGTCCCCACTCCTGCAGACGACGTCGAACGGTACATGCTGATACAGGTTGTTGCGCAACACACCCTAATTCCTACGCTAACGTTCGTGATGTGGCGGTGCGTGCCATCAATGCCCGCAGCACAACATGCCGGTCCGTCAATCCATCCTGCACCCACCGAATCCCTACTCGCCTCATTGTGGCTGGATGTCGTCCCAAACCGGCGCCGATGTCTCAGTACAATAAACCGCTGTTTTGATAAGCCACTATTCGTCCTCTGTCGAACTGCAAAATGTGCTGGAATGACTGCCGTATTCTGCGATGAGGCATCAGGAAGCTTCCCACGCACAGGTCCGGAAGCACCACACACTTCCACTACTCACACCCCACCTTCTGTGCACCCTTCTTATAGTGCTTCTCGGTGGCGTGCCGGGTGCACATGATTTGCATATGCCCTGCAATGCTAATCATTTGCATGTCCTCTCGCAGGCAACGCATGCTGCGAATTTCAGGTCAATCGGATGCTTCCTTCTTGGTGTTGCATTTTGGGTGGCCAGCAGTGTAGCTATTTCTATTTGTGGATCTTTTGCAGATTTTGTAGAAATCAGGTCGACATTTTCTTTTAATTGCTTTTAGTAATTTAGTTTGATACACTATGAAGAACAGTGCTTACATAGTACATTTTAATATATGTGCAGATTTTCACTAAAAGGCATAAATGCATTTTCTTCTTTGAAGAATATTTTCTTCAAGAAATATGCTTTGAAATATTTTTTTTTGTGTTGGAAAGGATTCAGAAAATGTGCTCATTAAATCAGAGAATTTGGTGTCATCTTTCTACTTTATTTGTGTGTGCAAGTGTGTGTGCGCACATGCTTTTTAAGCACTTGATTTTTTTTGTGTAAATTATAATTATTATAAATGATAAATTACTGTAGAAAATGTAAGTTTGGATATTAAACAAAACTTTTCAGGATTTAAAATTAAACAAAACTACAAAAGCAAAATGGCCATTACCCCAAAGGTAATTTCATATTAAAAATAAAATACCAGTTTTTACATGATCTCAGACACTGGTTCCTGGTTATCTCATCTTTGATGTTAGTGTTATAAATGGATATACATAGCTGCAAGTCTAAATTATCAGACAGTCAACTGACTAATGCATGCATGCCTAAGCCATGATATAACCAGAATGAGTTCCATCTCCTCCTCCTCGAAACTAATAGAAAAAAAAATAATAATAACCGAGAACAATTTGACCTATTTCCAGAGCTTTCAATATTATTATACAGTACGGGGTGAAGCAAACTTCAAACTTATTGCCAAGTTTGTTTTTTTTCATTCACTTTTCCAAACACTATTGTGAACTGTTGATTAGTAAAGAAAAAGTGCTACCATAAATAACAGGAATCGTTCCTCCTCTTTAAACATTTTATTTACATATAATTCGGCATGCAGTTTATTGGAATAAAGATTTACAACTCAATAAATACATCTTTTTCTTTTCAGAAACAAGAATTAGTTGATATAGACAGTGCAGAAGGAAAAAAAGTGCTTAGATAGCCAGGGCCATTCAGCGAGCAGCCCATTTTATGTCTCTGATGCCTTGAAAAGATTTCTTCAGCATTTTATTATCTCCCCATGCAGAATTCATATAATTGTCATCATCAGCTTCCTCAAGTTTCTGAATTAAAAGAATGAATGGTAGAAAGCATAAATAAGTAAATAAAGAATCAATCAACATATGAAAATATCTTCAATAAACTGATGTAACTTTATCTGATCTTTGCAATCTAACAACCAGTAGAAAAGAAAACAAATAAAACAGTACAATATCAACAGTCAGAGACATATGGTGTTGGTTTTCAGTTTTCTCTTTCAAATGAAAACTCTGAAGCAAGTTTACATTTATTATTAAAATAATTGCAGGTTAAAATATGAAAACACTGAATTTATTTGTTTGACCATACTAACTTTGAAGGTGTTTTTCAACATATGTAGATGAATAGTACATATATACTTTAAATATATGATGTTTGCTTTCATCTTCCTCTTTTCTTTTCTTTTTTTTTACTTTTGTGAAGCATCTGAAATTAGGTAAGTTATTCTGAGCTAGAATTATGAGGGCTGTTTCAACTAAAATCATGCCATGCAAAAAATCCACCAGAAAAAAATCCCTTCGATGGCTGTCGCAAAAGGTCCCACTTTCTTATGGTTCTGTTGACGCAGCTACATAAATTTTTGGTCTCCTTGAGCTGAAATCACTTGATAAAGATAAGAGGATGCATTACAGTCACTGGTTTTGGAATCTTCTACAAAAAAAGAGCATTTTTGACAGTAGAAAATAGTAAAACTATGCTAGTAATCTGACTTATTGGCATAGGAATATATAAACAATCGTTTCCAAGTTTTCACACATCAACCAGATGGCTTTTTCAAGGAAGACAGACAGAAACTTCAATTTGAATAATAGAACCCTTTAACAATTTGAACGTGGTGACCTGACAATAGATAGATACAACGTAATTTTCATTAAAAGACACAAGGCATCATGTTGGTTGTGCGCGCGGTATCTTGGTAGGAAGGTGTTACTTGAAGAACTGGCTTCAAATTCCTGGCAACTCAAGTGAAACACTATCATTGCAAGTATCACTATTGGTAACGATCTTCAAGGTTTCCCAAATAGCTATACATTTATGGGTAGAGTAGGTAGCTGATTTCTTTATATCATCCCACACGAGTGTAGCAGACTTGAATTTGACTTCTCTGGATAGAGCAGTGGCTAACTTTACCATATTTTGTGTCCCTTTTATGCTTGCTGACTCTGATTCTAAATGAACGCTTGGTCATTCCAATGTAGTACCGTTTAGAGCAGTCCAGATATTGTAGGGAGGTCATATAAACACCTGCTTTGCTGGAAAGAGAGGCGGCGGGAGGGGGGGGTATTTTTCTTTAGCATAGTATATAAAGATGCAGGAGACCTTAGTAAGACACATTTGGTATGTAGGAAATTGAGCCTAGGTAGTGAAGCTGTGGCACAGGAAGACTGGAACATTTGACCTTGGTTTTTGGATAAAGTTATGTATCTGATTCAATGAGTGTCCTGCATTTTTGGCCAATTCGATGTCGCTGTCAATTTTTTATTGTCTAGAATGGGTATCAGAGGAGACGGCGAAGGCTCTTCTAATTCAAGAACGAAAAATAGCGTTTTGTATTCTGCAGGACAGAACGAGCTGCGGAGAATCAGGTTGGAGACAGACGTGGCTTTATAGTAGACTTGTGTTGGTTATAGTAGATGGTTGGCAGGCGATTTGCTCAGTAAAACATCCAGATAAGGTATAGCATTGCTGCTATGCTAGTAACATGGTAGCATCCAGATAAGGTATAGCAAAACTATGCTAGTAACATGGTAGCATAGTTTACTAGCATAGTTTTACTATTTTCTACATAATTAGTGTATAGCTCCTTGTTATTAATTTATTTTTTGACATTTTTTTTTTTTTTTTTACAGAAGAAAAGATTAGCACCTGAAGTTCTTTATAACATTTAGTAGGGTCTTGAAAAGTCACCAAAAAAAAATTCCTTCGATGGCTGTCACAAAAGGTTGTTTTATTTGAGTGGATACTTGAACTCATAAAACCTGTGATACTGGTAGGCAGAAAATCCTCATATCTGGCATGAAGATCCATTGCATTCTAAAGGGGATTGGTGTGTTGTGTGTCATATCCTGACAGATAACAGATGGGCTACCATCACTGTCATCACATCACCTCTAATGTTTGCCATAACCTGCTTGTTTAGTCTGTGCCTCTCTTGGAAGAACAGGAACATTTCTTGGGGTCTAAGCAAGATAGAGCAACATGCCACGCCACTAACACATCAATGAAACTTTGCAACAACTGCATCATCTCAGAGGGACACGGGGTCTCCACGATCTCCGGATTTATCAACCTCCAGACTTTTTTCTGTGGAGTTACTTGAAAGAAAGACTACATGCAGATAATCCATCTGACTCATCTGAGTTACTTGAAAGAAAGACTTTGAAATTAAACATTAGTCACCGAGTAATGAAAATCTTTCCTTCAGTCCTAAAGTGTGTATTTTAGGACATGCTAATATGTGAACATATGCCTTGAGCAAGGTGGGGATCAATTTCCGCACCTTCTATGAGACAAAAATATATTCTGAGATGCTCACAGAAGGTGCACACTACCACTCAGGTAAGTGGACGCAAGTGCATACAGCAGAAAAAATTACTGAATCTAAATTTTTAACTTTTTGTTCACTCCACATGGCATTGGGGGGGGGTCTTCTCCGGTGCTTAAAAGTACATAAAAATCCTTGTTATGTCAACACAAACCAATTATGCAAGTAATTATAATACTTGAAAATTCAATTAAAGTAATGACTTATGTTCCTGGCAACAGACAAGTAAGTAACCCAAGAGATATAAAGTAATTGCTGGCAGAACTTATGCTTTAAAAGGCATTTCTGTAATGCAACAACAACAGCAGCAGCAAAAACACATTTCCTGATCTTTATTTACAATACAATGACCCCGTTGTTCAACATGTACAAGATCACAAATTAACAGCCACCATCATGATTTAGTTGAACTTTTATCCACATGATTGCATCACCAAAACAGGTGTCCAGTCCAATCAACACCAAAACTCATTCGTTCCCAACAACATCAAAGTTGTTGATTGAGTTACCAAAACATAAACAATACAAATAATTTTTCTGGAGCTGCGAGGCATTGCTATTAAATAATGAGACTATCACTATAGCTTTAGTTAAATAAGAAATTTACATTTTTTAAACTATTATTACATTCATTGTACTACCCTTCCATAACAACACACACCTGTATTTCGATATTCCACTAAGCAAAGCAGTGCTGTGGCTCATCTGGTGTGATCCTTTTGAGAAGCTCGATCATTCACTTCTTCACCACAACAACTGACTCAAAATAGATTCCTTTGAGTACCAACTTGACTTTAGGGAAAACAGAAAAAGTTGCATGGGGTCAAATTCAGTGAGTAGAAAGAATGTTCAGGCATTGTGATGCATTTCTCAGCTAAAAACTGCTTCACTGAGAGAACTGAATGAGCTGGCACATTGTCCTGATAAAAGGTGAAGCCATTTGCTCAAAACTCTGGGCTTCTTCTTCTGACTTGCCCTCTCAAATCATCAGAACCTGTTTGTAGTAATGCTGGTTTACTGTTGCTCCATCAGAAACACACTTTGCTGAAATGGCACCCTTAATGTAAAAGAAAACAATTAACATGGCTTTGAACTTACAGTCGCATTGGAAGATCCAGGTTTCATCAGTAGCAATAACTTTATGAAAAAGTTGGGGTTTGTCTGAATTTGCCCCAGCATGCTAGCACAAATTTCCTTGCGACATTCCTTTTGTAGAAGAAGTTTCAGAACAGTCTTTGTCATGATCACATTTTTATGTTAAATTTGTGTAACAGTCTCTCTATTGTTGCCTTTATTTCTGCTATCATTCTAACACTCAGTCATTGTTCATGTTCAATGACTACACAGATTTTGTCCACATTGTGTTCTGCTTTACATGTACTTCTGGATCCTGGATGTTCATCACCTTCAATATCTTTCTGGCCTTTTTTTTTATCTTCTCCACATGCTTCACTTAACATATGAAAATATTTGGTATGCATTTTCTTTAGAAATTTAGAAATTCCATGTTTATCTGTGGCTCAGTTCTTGAACTCAGCATTTTTTGAATGCAAGACAAACCACGTCTCCCTTCATTAACATGTGCCATTGAACTAATGCAGAGAGTGAGGTGAATTTCACATTTCTGGTTATGGATAGTTCAAAGATCGATGGCCTCCCACTCATTTTCGACTTGCACCACATGTTTCATTTGTCACAAGCACAGTTTCATTATTTCATAGCCGTATCTCAAATTTCTCTTATTGCAAGCTAAGATAATAAGATATTATATTAGCATCTATAAATATAAGATAATTAATATCGTATTATCTTAGCTTACCACTTTTGGCAATCACTAGACAAAAAATCTAATAAAACTTACTCAAATGCAGGGAAGAAGTGCTTGCTAATGTCAGTAGCTCTACGTACTTGTGTACTTTTCTCTGCATTTGGATCACATTTTTTCTTCTACGATGATTATGCACTTTCCAAGAGGATTCATTAATAACTTTCCCTGTCAAAATCCTAGGATTCTTTGATGCACATTATCATTGGCTGCAGGTGGTGTCATGTTTCCCTCTTGCATGTCAATCAAGTTGTTAGACACACACAGCTCTACTAGTGCACAGCAGAGAGACTTTAACCGAACTCCATGCTCTTCAAAGATTTATTATGCACTTTTTCAGTTTTCCTATCTTGTGACAGTTTGAAATATTTGTACATCAACTGATATAAAAAAACCCTCCAAATTTTGAGTATGAAAGGCAGTTTAGAGATGCAAATGCATAATGTATAAAAGTAAAAAATAAGCAAAGACCGCTTGTATTAACATGCCGGTGTTGTTGTTACTCAAAAGGCTGTATTATATGGACTGAGAAAAATTTCATAGGCTGTTTTTGTTGTTTTAGGGTTTAATGGCCACCTTGAGCAACTTTTATGGCTATAAGCAGTTGCTTACCTGCCAACAATAACAAGAGCCTTGTCAGTAGTAACTAGTATTATTGCATAGCATATATAGACACAGGAAAGTGGGAAAATCACGGGAGGGGCGATCACAGAAGAAATCTTTGCTTCGTACGACTTCTGGTTTGGGAATTTTCCCCCTATTTTCAAGCTGAGATACAAATACTTATGCAGTAAAATGTTATTTAACAATAATACTGGACACAGGTAACATCACAGAAAAATAAAGAAATCACGATTACAGAAAAAATCTGAACTCTGTTGACCTTCTATCTTCGAAAGTTTCGTAAAGATGAAATTCTGTCCTCCGACTCCCCCTCCCAAAATTGTGTTCACTTGGGCGTTGATCACATGAATGACCAAAATAGTAATGAAAAAGGCAGAATTCCTCGAATTCGCGGAAGAATCTTATGCCTGAAGATTAAGAGGAAATTTCCACGGCGTCTACCTTCCATTTTTGCAAATTGTTACCTACAGTTTCAAGCTGAAATGCCAAGATTTGTACAATAAAATTATATTTAACAAGAATACTGGACACACAGGTAACATCTGGAGAAAAAACATTACAATTACGGCGAAATTTTTTACTCCATTTAACTATCGTTTTCGAAAGTTTTGAAACACAAAATATCGTGCTCAGGCGGAAAACGACCCCCACATCAAATTCTCTTCAGTTTTGCATCGATCTTGAGAATGATCTAAATGATGACAAAAAAAAAAAAAAAAAAAAAAAAAAAAAAGCGGTGTTCCGCAGATCTGCTTAAGAATCTCCTGTATATAATAAACTAATAGCAAAAGAAAAGAAAAAAAAAACTTAAAAGATGAAAATTCGCACATTCCGCAGTTTAGATAGTGATTTCCGTAGTCAGACAACTAAATCAGTAGCCCATCCCTAATTTAGGGTCACTGGTTCCAGGGAAAAGACAGAACCATCACCATTACACAAACACACCACACATGCCTCACCTCAGAATCAAATCTCATCCCATCTCAGGAAAATGATCAGAAACCAGTGCTTTAAACCACTTGGCCACAGGGGCGCCGACTTCACCAAATTATTGAGGGGGCAGGTGTGAAGAGATCAGATGTGGGAGGAGCATGTCTGTTCCTTTGTCAGGACGAAAATAAAAAGTAAAAGGGGGAGGCAAAAGACGAACTACTATGAGATTTGGCGTATATTTTGAAATGGGATTGTAATTGCTCATCAGCAAATGAACAAGGAAACAGAAATATCCTTTTGCTGAATATTAATATTTTTAAAAAAGAAATTCAGCCTGTGATTTTATAAAAATATCCCACGAGATATTGTTTCTAAACGTTTATCAAAAATATGAAAAATTAGAGCTGTTCTCTGACAAAGAACAAGAAGCGCAAAAAATAAATAGATACATAAAGGCGCTAGAGATTATATGTTTCTGTATTCTCATTTATTTTATTTTTCATAATTGTTTTAAACATCACAAGAACATGTCGAACAAAATACAGGGCTGACAATCAAGTTTCTTATCAAATAAGCAATGTTTTATATGGGGAAAAGTTCACTTACTTTGTTATTTATAAGCTTTTCGGAAATAAATTGCTTTGGCCTCATAAGGTGGAGCTTGGTCCACTTTATGAGGCCGAAGTGATTATTTAATTAAACAGGATGAAAAATATTGGGTGGATGCTGCCCCCCCCTAGTAAAATTATTAGGGGGGGCAAGATTCACCTTGCCCCCTATAGTCAGCACCTATGCTTGGTCAGCACATATTTCATAGATAATGCTATATATGTATAATACAGCTGACTATAAGTGATAACAAATTTCCAAATACAAATGAATGAAAATGAACTACAATATTATCAGCTCAGAGACTTTAAAAGCACAGATGAAAATTCCCGATGAGAACTGCATGGTGGAAAAAGAAGAGGAAGCATAAAACTAATGTCACCAAAGGAATTAGCGCATGTAATTTCTTAAATACTCTACAGAAAAAAAGCCATATTTAATTTAAAACAAGCTTAAATTTATTGAATACAAACAAAACTGGATTGGGCATTTTAAAGTTTTTTATCTTTGTTGAGCATAAATATAAAGAACTGCCAGCTCTGGGTTTAAAGGAAATTTGAGAAACAGAGCTGTAAGACAGTCACATTATATATGTTATGTTTTATAGTAGGATTTAAACCCAATCAACATGATAGATGAAGCTAGAAATTGAACCACAAATCTACTGGAATGATGAAATCTACGAAATATAGACCATACTTGCAAGTGGGTTGAATGTAATTATTAACCAAGCAATCAGATATGCCTGAATTACCTGTTTTACTGTTCAGTATGTAATATCACTGAATTGGAAAACTTGAAAATTACATCGCCCTGGAGCAGGAAATCAACCCGCATCTCCCAATTTCTGTTTAAGCATCTTATCCGTTTTTTGTATTGCAATTTTCAAGTTTCCCGATGTGATGATGTTACATAATGAACAGTTAAATTGGCGATTTAGGCATATCTGTTTGCTAGGTTAATAATTCTGACCTTCCTCTACATAATTAGTGAAGAATATTTCTTCCACAGAGTCCATAAAAAGTTGAATGCAATTTCCCCTCCGCTCAGATAGATAGGATATAAGAAGGAATGACTCACCAACTTCCTTCAGCATGTTGTTCTAGCATATGCAACTATCTTATTATGCTGATCTGCACTAAAACAATTCTGAAGTTCACATTTTGAGCAATTTCCATAATAAAATTTTTTGACACACACCCTTCACATAACCAATTCATTTGTCAATTCATCAGCAAAATTAAATGAATACTTAAAATATTCCAAGTTCCTTGCCAAAGTTGGGATACAAAAGCAGTCTAATCATTGTTAGCCCAGACAATTTAGGACTTGGCCACAATTTCCTGACTACTGTTGAGAATCTCCAAGCATTTATGTTGGGTATTCTTCTCCAATTTAACAGAAATGACCTAGTATGAGGATCATTCAGAAAATAAAGAACATTTCGTTATAAAAGCTATATTCACACTATTAGTAACAAACATTAAACAAACTTCTGTTCTTCACGTTATTAAGGACTTTAATTGTTGAGAAGAGCTCAATTATACAGTCATACTAAAATATTATTTTACAAATTAAAACTGAATAATAGATATTTCAAGATTGCTGCATGTTCAAAGTTTTTACCTTGTTGGTATGTTGTTCCGGAAGGTTATACTGCTGTTATCCTTTCACCCAACAATATTATGGCTCAGCCTTGAGTGCGCACTAGGTCTTATCCACATATGAATATGTTGGCCAGCTCTGCTTGAATGTTAAATTCTTTCAAGAACAGCTTTTAGCAAAATGCCGACACAATCTTGAAGGTATACTTCATTAGACTTTGAGTTATAAGGATTGATCATTAAATAATAATAATAAAAAATATCAAACTCAAAGTTAGCTATGATGAGTATATTACAATGATGAGTCACCAAGTACGACACCTAAAGATCCACCGGGTGACACTTGAGCTCGCCCCACTTCCATTCCAGTCCGAGGTCTCAAACTCTGTATGTGTTTCACTCGGGGAAATAACCCGGCATCCTCAGAAGAAATACAACTATTTTAATATGACTGTATAATTGAGCTCCTCTCAACAACTAAAGTCCTTAATAATGTGAAGAACAGAAGTTTGTGTAACGTTTGCTACTAATAGCGTGAACATTGTACCTGGGTAAAACTTGCATTTCATCGAGAGATGAATTACTGACAAATCCATTTATAAAAGCTATATCCTTTAGTAAATTTCAAATATTTTATTTACAGTTTTTAACTCATACCTTAGCCTATTTTTCTACATAGTTGCTCTGCCCTGGACATTGAGGCATTTGTCATATCTTGGAATAAGTTTAAGTATCCCCTCCTCATAGAACTCTGACACCTGTCCTTTCAGCTAGTCCATAACAGAATCCTTTAGTGCATCATCAAAACATTACCCACCAAAGAACTGCTTTAAATAAGGGAACAAATGGTAATTGAATGGTGCTAATGTCGGGCTGTAAGGTGGATGCTCAAAAACTTCCCACTGAAACTCATCAAGCAGCTCCTTTATCTTCCTGGCAGTGTGCAGGCAGGTGCTTTCCTGCATGAAACAGATTCCTCATGAAAGCATGTCCCTGTGACAGTTTTGAATGGCCCATCATAGATGTTTCAGAGCTGCACAGTAGGCATCAACAATTATGATTGCACCTCTTTCCATGAAATTGGCAAGTAAGACACCTTTCTGGTGTCAGAAGACACTTGCTATGATTTTCTATGCAAACAAATTTCGTGACTTTTCACTGTTTTCCTAGTGATTGAGGGTGATGCCACTCAGGTGATTGTCTTTTGTTCTCGGGGTGTAGTGAAAAATCCACGTTTGATCCCCTGTAACAATTTGGTCAATAAACTCATTGTCATCTTGGAGGTAACATTCCAAGGACATCAATGTAGCTCCTAGTCGCTCTCTGTGTTCATCTGTGAACATCCATGGGACCTATTTATTTAAGCTCTGTGTTCATCTGCAAGCATCCATGGGACCTATTTTGCACAGATTTTGTTAAAGTTCAGATGTTCAGTCACACTTTGGTACACAAGCATATGAGAAACTTCAGGGCATTTTTCATGCACCTCGCTAATCGTAAAGCGTAGATTCTCTTTAATGATGTCATCAATCTTTTGTTTCAGTTTGTCCACGAAGAGAGAACGGCCCCCTGACCACTCCTCATCATGAACGTTTGTTCTACCATTTTTAAACATTATGCACCACTTTCTGACACTGGATTAATTCGTAACACCTTCTCCATACACTTGAACAAGTCTCTGATGAATGTCAATAAGCCTGGTGTTTTCAGCAATCAGAAAACGGATAACTGATTGAACTTCGCATTACGTGAGATTTTTAATGTGCGTGTTCATTTTGAAAGATTATAACTAACCACAAACAGATAATACATGCCCGACAATTGTGCTAGGAGATAGCCAACAGCACACAGGGGCTGGATGGCCTGGATGACCTTGATTGAGCGCTGGCCAGAAACTTGCGCAGATGCTATGTGCAAATATTCTTTACCTTCTGAATGACATACGTACATTAGAGAATCTTTCTAATTTGCAATAGAACATTCTGAATCCAGCAACATTAATGGCTATTTGTTTAGACACTGTAAGTGACAGCCATTGTTGCTACACATATGAATGCACAGAATTGTCTCATGTTTTAGATGTTTTCTGTATAATATAATTCTAAAGCTGGGGATTAGCATATTAATACCCATCTTTGTTGACATTTTTATATTTTTGATTCTTTCAAAATGTTTACCCTTTTTTTTTTTTTTTGTGATTCTTCTTTTAATTAGAAACTTAACTCTTACACTCTTCTTATTTACTAACTAATGGATCTTTTTTTAATTATTTCCAGAGTTTTTACTGTTGCTATTACAAATCTTTGGTCTACAATTTCTGTTTCTCAAACTACACTGTTTCTGCTTTGGTAATCTATTAAGCTACAATTTTAAAAGTGTTTTTGTTTTTTGTTTTTGTTTTTTTGTTTTTTAACTGTAATGACAACTTTTAAATTTGCTCCAGTTTTTCTAAGACTATGACAGTTCTTAGTAGCCTATCTTTTTACGACACAATGATTCTTACAGTTTCTATTCCCCATATCCTATTTATTCATTATTATGCTGTTTTTTGGAATAGGAGAAATTATATCATTACCTTAGAATATATTACTGACATTAACAAGCACAGTGCTGAAATTACTTAATCTGATTAGCTGTAAAGTTTCAGAGTGAAAAAAAATCTCATCTAAAGAGAATTTTACTTTTCAAAGGGAGATTAAAAAAGTAGAAAGTTAAGTGAAACATCAGTAGCAGTTGTGTGCAAAACAAATACACAAATAAGCTAAAAATAAGAGATGAAGTATGACAAAGATTAAGTGTACACTGCATTATTTTTCAAATATTAATTCTGAAGAGTTATAATAAAAAAACGTACCTTCAGTTCTTCCTGTCTTTTAAACTGCTGCAACAACAACTTTTTGTGCTCCTCCTCTGTCAAAATTGGTTCCCTAGCTGGAGCCCCTTGACCTGCCTAAAAAAAAAAACAAAAAAACCCCAGTGAAATGTGATGTAAGTTATAGATTACAACAAAGGGCATAATTATTATACATAACTGCTTGATTGATAAGCACATTTTGCACTTATACATAATAGTTTCCATACAAAAATGAGAAATATAAAACGAAAAATCAATTTAAGTAAATGAAAAAGACTTGATACAAACATGTAGAAAAACATGTGGACACATTGTTTTAGTCATATATTTGCTTATTAGTACATGCTTAATATCTGTAGCATAAGCAAGTACATATACACATATATTGAAGTATTTTTCTATGATTCCCCATCATGAGCATCTATTTTTTATGGGATTTGGTATGCTATTGTAACATAGTGGCCCACCACAAGTTAATTCTCAAGTAGTTTCAGCTTCTGCCATGGATTCAGTTACTGGATCCACAGGTTCTACAAGTAGGCATTAAGAGGGAGAAACACACAGTATAACAGGCGTAATCTCTCAGCTATAAAGAGTAAGAGTAAACTATAATTTCCAACAAACTATGTACAACATAACTTTTAAAGGAGTGCATAGTTCACTTTGGTCCTTTTAACTCCCAATATGAAATTCTTAGCACTAAATTGATGTGAGCAGCTCACTGATCTGATGAGGTGCTCTTTTAACAATCAATCACCATGATAGTTTTAATATACTTAACTCTGCAGTAAAGAGTAGTGATGTTCTGCTGTCCTAACAGTGAATCATCATCATCATCATCATCATTGTCAACCATTATCAATCCACTGCTGGACGAAGGTCTCCCCAAGTTTCCTCCACAACGGCCTGTCTTGTGCCACTCTCCTCCATGTCACCCCTGCATACTTTCGAATTTCATCCACCCATCTCCCATGTGGTCTTCTTCTGGGTCTTTTCCTGTCCCTTGGAATCCAATCTAAAATTTCGGCTGTCCATCGATGATCTGCCCTTCTGGCAGTATGTCCAGCCCATTGCCATTTCAGGGATTTAACTCTGATCATGATGTCTTCCACTCTTGTCATTTTTCGGATCCACGAGTTCCTCTTCTTATCTCTCCTGGTTACACCAAGTATGCACCTCTCCATGCTTCTTTGAGTTGTCTGCAGCCTTTGTATGTCTCTTTTAGTTAAGGTCCACGTCTCTGCACCATACGTAAGCACTGGAAGGATGCATTGATCAAACACTTTTCTTTTAAGACATAATGGCATATTGCTCTTGAAAATTATGCTGTTTCTTCCAAAAGCTCTCCAGGCAAGTTTTGTACGCCGATTAATTTCTTCATCAATGTGACCCTCACTTGATATCTGCTATCCAAGATAAACGTACGTGTCTGTTATCTCCAGCTTTTCTCCATCAATCGATAAATCTTCATTTCTTGTAAAAGCATTGAACATCACTTTTGTCTTCTGAAAGTTCATTTTTAATCCCACTTCTTTACTCTTGTCAGCAAGTTCCTGGATCATACTCTGCAGCTCTGATGGGGTAGTTGCAAAAATGACTACATCATCAGCAAAACGAAGGTGGGTTAGATAATCTCCATTAATCTTTATCCCCTTGTTTTCCCAGCTCAGCGACTGAAACAGTGAACAGTGAATACAAAGAAAAATATATATTATCTACTTCAAGTTCTCACAACTGAAGTTATAATCCTTCACAGGAAGGTCCAGCTAGGGACATCCAAAGAAACACATACACACATAAAAATGATCTGTTTGCACCATAGTGGTTCCCCTCCTATCTTTCATTCAGAGAGCAGAAACTGGCCATTGGGGGTGGGGGTGGGGGGTTGTCTCTTGGTGTCTTACAGAAATGGAAAACCTGTCCTCTTGGCTGCAGTGGGGGTCAGCAGCTCATTCACACAATAGAAAGTGGATGCAAGGTATAGCTCACACCTCACAGACATGTTGCTGTTACCTGTTTGCACAAATGTTTTGGCTTCACTTTGGGTGCAGCTTGCAGGATTTGCAGTCTTGCTCCAAGTTATTCTGTTTTCAGACATTTGGAGTACTTTCACTGTTCATCCCTATGAATCCTCTGGAATTTTCTAGCATCAACTAGGCAGGATAATGCTGATGCTAAGTATTTGCATCTTTACCTCAGCAATTTAATGCCAGACTGCCTCATTGTCCAAAAACTGAATTTACAAATGTGATTTATCTCATTTACATATGTGATGGCTTAATACTATGTTTGGCTGGATTTTAACTTATTTTTGAAGGTTTTAATTCTTATTGTTGTTTAATTACTCTATCGTCACCTGGGTTCTCGGTCACTAAGTTTCCGGGGCAATTCTTGGTCACATACTTTTTTTTAATCAAAATAACACTTCACCAAAGTAAAAAAAATCATAGAAACAATTCGAACATTCTACTTTGCAATGCTTAGCTCGTTTATTCTTCAAGTTAAAATTTATTATGGGAAAAAAAAATTAAAACCTACTAGTTAAGTTTCTGTAAAACAACATTGGCCTAAGTAAGTGCACACATTTGAAAAGACCTTTGTCATTAATAAAGTTTTAATTATTTTACATTTTTTTTTCTTTTTTGGTAAAGTTATAAACAATCAAAGCTTCTAAAAGAAAATTTAAGATTTTTTTATGCTATTTTGAATTAATTTACAGGAGTATACCAAACTTAGCCCCATATTTCAGGGGTAATTCCTGGTCAGTGTAGTTTTCCAGTATTTATGCTTGACATTTTATTTATTGTGATCATCCAACCTCTGTTGTAATATTTATCATGCAACATTTCAAACCTAACTGCAAAGCGAAATTCTTAACTGTGACTGCAATGTGATAATTTGTTGTGCCAAAAAAATGTGTATATTGCCTAAATGTTAGTCAGTTATTCAACTTGTTTTTTCCCCTGTATTCCATTTATCTGGAAATTTAGTCTATTATTTTAGTGTGCTTTTGGTGTTAACTATGGGCTATAATATTATATAGTTTCTGTGAAATTTATGCCTCATGATGAGGCAATATAAGTCAAAGAAAGATATCAAATTGAAGAAATTAAAGCTTGATGAGGCTATATATAAGATGGAAAATGAAAATTTCAGTGCACGTGCAGATGCTAGAGCTGTAGATATGCCTTTTTCAACTTTGCAGGCCTGTTTAGCAAGCTTAAAAAACAAAACAGAAATAAAGCCTGTAGGTGCTCCTTTAAATATTCCAAGTAAATCAGAGGATAACGGCAGTTGCTCTGAAGATATGGATGATTTAAATTTGATTAAACAGCTAGGTAAAGATACTTCATTGCAAAATACGAAAATAGTGTTGAGAAATATCCAGAATGCAGTAGAAGAGCAGTTATTATGCTGTGTATTATGATGAGGATCCTTTTTATATTGGGAAAGTCACAAACAAACAAGGAAGTAAAGTAGAAGTAAAATTTGTAGAAAAAGGAGCTGGAAACTTGTGTTGGACTAAGAGAGTCGGACTAGAAACTATAAACATTCAGTACATTTCCTGTGGACCAGTAGATTTACAAGGTGTTGATCCATTTACAGTGAATGATGAGCAAATAAATGTTGCATACAAATATTATAAGAAATACTTTGGATAATGTAGAATTTAAGTGCAAGACTTCGGCTTATCCAATAAAATTGTATTTAAGCGACTACAAATGTATGTTGTTCTCCTTTTTGGCTATATGGTTAATATAACTTCATATCATTTAGTTTAAATGTCTTAACAGATTATCATAAAAAAATTAAGTTATTACTCCATTTATATATCAAATAATGGTGCTGACCAATAATTACCCCAGAAGTGACCAGGAATTACCCCAACCCCAGGGTAATTATTGGTCACTTAATAATTATAATTAATCAAATTAAGAATTAATTTATGATGAAGTAAACATTTTATAAAGAGCATATGAAAAAGTACTTACTCCATGCCAGAATTGGAGATACTAGCTTTCATAGTTTTTATAATAATTGAATGTTATTGATTTTTGACCGGGAATTACCCCGGGTGAAGATATGTGTTTCTTTCAATCCTCAATTTTAATGATTCATTTTCACTGCAATATCATTTTGATAATCTAATTGGCATCCAGGATCCAGCACTCATTACTACAGATAATTTAAATAGCACACTTGGATATTTTATAGTCTTTATCATGCTAATGGCCAGAGATAATCTTCAAAATTGCTGCTTATACAGCTTAGTGATCTTCCATAAAGGAAGCTTTCACTGTAACATAATTAGGTTTATGATGCAACATCATTAGGCTTAAAATACAATAGCAAATATTGATACTGATTTAGGAAAATTAATTTATGATGAAGTAAACATTTTATAAAGAGCATATAAAAAAGTACTTACTCCATGCCAAAATTGGAGATACTAGCTTTCATAGTTTTTATAATAATTGAATGTTATTGATTTTTGACCGGGAATTACCCCAGGTGAAGATATGTGTTTCTTTCAATCCTCAATTTTAATGATTCATTTTCACTGCAATATCATTTTGATAATCTGATTGACATCCAGGATCCAGCACTCATTACTACAGATAATTTAAATAGCACACTTGGATATTTTATAGTCTTTATCATGCTAATGGCCAGAGATAATCTTCAAAATTGCTGCTTATACAGCTTAGTGATCTTCCATAAAGGAAGCTTTCACTGCAACATAATTAGGTTTATGATGCAACATCATTAGGCTTAAAATACAATAGCAAATATTGAAACTGATTTAGGAAAGAACATCACTGATGAAATAGGCATGTCAAAACACTTTCGCGCCTGCGTGCATGTGTGTGTTGTGACTGGTTAAATATTGAGGTTTACTAAATGCAGAGGTAGAGACTAATTACCCTACTCATGTGGTTATCTTTACGATCTGATCAAATGGCAGTAGCTTACTTAACTGCTGCATCTTGCATTCCCATAGAGGCCATACTACCTCAATAAAGGACATTTCCCATCACACATTTTGGATTCTAAAACCTCTATTTACCCAAAGCTTTTGTAGTCACTGTTTCTCACAGGGATTGTTTTTGTTGTGCAGGGGATTTTTTTTTTTCATTCATCAGTTGTTGTTTTTTTAATTTTAAAGCATACTGAAATAGCCAAAATCACTGAAAAGTTCAGTGGATGAGGAAAGAAAACAAAAGTTAGAAATCATATTTGGCTAAGAATTATAAGATGTACATACACTGACGGGAAAAAAATCCCAACACCACGAAAAAATAGTTGTTGAGGAATGAAATGGCGGCAATACATTTGTATAGGTAACATATGTAATCGATTAAGGTTTCAAAATCACAGCTTAATGTAAGCGCAAGAAGAGCCATTTTAAATGTAAAATGCTGGTACATTAATAACTGGTGTAACCGCCAGAATGTTGAATGCAAGCATGCAAATGTTCATGCATTGTGTCGTACAGGTGCTGGATGTCAGTTTGTGGGATGGAGTTCCATGCCTGTTGCACTTGGTCGGTCAATACAGGGACGGTTAATGCTGGTTAGGGGTGATGCTGGAGTTGTCGTCCAATGATGTCCCATACGTGCTCGATTGGAGAAAGATCTGGTGATCTAGCAGGCCACAGCAACATGTCGACACTCTGTAGAGCATGTTGGGTTACAACAGCGGTATGCGGGCGAGCGTTATCCTGTTGGAAAACACCCCCTGGAATGCTGTTCATGAATGGCAGCACAACAGGTTGAATCACCAGACCGACGTACAACTGTGCCGTCAGGGTGCGTGGGATAACCATGAGAGTGCTCCTGCTGTCATAGGAAATTTCTCCCTAGACCATAACTTCAGGTGTAGGTCCAGTGTGTCTCGGCCGCAGACAGGTTGGTTGCAGGCGCTCACCTGGCCTCCTTCTAACCAACACATGGCCATCACTGGCACCCAGGCAGAACCGGCTTTCATCAGAAAACACAACAGATCTCCACTCCGTCCTCCAATGAGTTCTAGCTTGACACCACTGATGTCGCAAACGGCAGTGGTTTGGAGTAAGTGGAATGTACGCTACAGGGCGTCTGGCTCGGAGCTGTCTTTCAAGTAACTGATTAGTAACATTTCATTGTATCACTGTGGTGGCAACTGCAGCAGACGCAGTACGATGCGCCACGGCGGTCTTCTCTCTCGGTAGTGCCACGTGGCCGGCCGGAACCCGGTCTTCTTGAGGCAGTACCTTCCCTTGACCACCGCTGCCAACAATCATGCACAGTGGCTACATTCCTTCCAAGTCTTCTGCAATATTGCGGAAAGAAAATCCACCTTCTCGTAGCTCTATTACACGACCTCGTTCAAACTCTGTGAGCTGTTGATAATGGCCTCTTCGTCTTCTTAAAGGCATTCTTGACTAACATCAACACACTACGTCGAATCTCAACGATAACTAACGCTCACGAACATTACAGCGCGTATTTACAGCAAACCTGCTTTGCATGTTCCGAGGCGCTACTAGCACCACACGTATGCGCTGAGCGCGAAATTTGCATGAACGTCATCTTACAGATGTACTCTCACCGCCTACCAACTGTTGTTTATCTAACACAACCCCTTCTTGGTGTTGGGATTTTTTTTTCTGTCAGTGCATAACATGGATGAATCTGGTTTGTTTTATAGGATCATCATCATTGTCAGCCATTATCAATCCATTGCTGGACGAAGGTCTCCCCAAGTTTCTTCCACAACGGTCTGTCTTGTGCCAGTCTCCTCCAGGTTACTTTCGCATACTTTCGAATTTCCTCCACCCATCTCCCATGTGGTCTTCTTCTGGGTCTTTTCCTGTCCCTTGGAATCCAGTCTAAAATTTTGGCCATCCATCAATGGTCTGTCCTTCTGGCAATATGTCCAGCCCATTGTTTTATAGGATAACACCCAATAAATTAATTTCAAATGAAAATGAGAAAGGTTGAAAAAAGATGAAAGATAGAATAACAACAGTTCACTGTGTAAACACCAATGCTATGGATAAATGAAATACTGATGGTTTAGGAAAATGTAAAAAAAACACATTGTTGTAAGAATTTTTGCCATGAACTTCTCTTAATCACCGTGTTTTCAGTCTCTATGTTATAAAAATCTGATACACATGAACGTACGTTTGTTTTATTTCTTCTTTGCACTGTCATTCAATTAATTTAACCTTTTTCTATATTAGCCGCTTTAATCCACCACCCTCACTTACTGCCAATCTAGCATGATGAACAAAATATGGCAGTTTAATGAGGTTCAACTGAATGTCTCAATAGATATTATAGGTTGGACACACAAAATAATTTATGATTAACTAAAGCAAAGAATAATTGCAAATCCACAGGTAAATTGTTTGCTTTAATAAAGCTTAAATTATTCACAAAACAGACAAAATATTCAGCATCAGTTTTTTAAATTTGGAAGGAACCACCCACACCACAGATCTGACCTCAAAGACACTGAAACAATTTGATTTTGGAGATATCTTTGGAATAACCCTGAAAAACACATAAAAATGCAAGACAAATAAAAGATGCTAAAAATTGACTAAAAACAAAACACATGAATGCCCTTGTAACAACAGACATGGGTCAGGAACAAAAAAAACATTATAAGAAAATGCATATTTATATAAACAACAAATTAAAGGAAAAACAACATGGAATTTTGCTAAAACAAAAATCTACTGCATTTGTATTTCAACTAAACTCTCTTCTACAAACAACTTCAGTTAATTAAAGAACTCTTTGTTCATGAAAAACAAAACAAAATAAAGCACCTATGCTACATAATGTGTGACCGGTAGCATAATTTTCAAAAACATTCACTGAAATTATGGCCAATTAAACTTATTGCCATTTGTCAAGGAACTCTTTTTGTTTAACAAAACAAAAAGAGCTAATTATAAAAATTCAAAAGGAACAAAAGACCAACTTCTGATATATGATTTTTGGAAATTAAAAAATAATCAAATTTCTTTATGGGTTGGGCTGATTATAAAAAAGGAACTGATCTTTTCTGTAGGTACCAGGATTTCCAACAGTTTAGAAATTCCTGAATTAGCAAAAATATTCAATAACTGTTGGGAGCACTAATAGTGCCATGGAAGACATTTAATTATATATGGAGGGAAAGATCCATACAGAATGAATGTTCCATGTCATCTTCTTTTATTTCAAGAATTTCTTTTAAATATTATTAAAAGAAAAAGCCATTTTGTGCTTAACATCCAAAAGCCAAAAAAAAAAAAAAAAAACAAAAAAAAAAAAAAAACGTTCATAGTCATTAGGCATGGATGATTTGAAATTATGTAGGAAATCATGAATTGAATTGGAATCATACTAAAATAGACACAACCTTCGGGAAACATATTCCAATGAAACCTGGTTTTGATAAATGAACCTTCTTGCCATGAAGAAAGGAAAACTCTGCCACTCAGAAAGAGTACAATTTGCAGATGTAAATACACTATCTACCAACAAGTAATTGGACACCTGTAATAGCAAAGGAAAACGAAGTTTATTCACCTTCAATAGTTGGTGGAGCTTCCACGAGTGGCGATTACAGCTGCGACCCTCCGGGGCATACTCTCAACCAGGCGTTGTACAACGGCTAGCAGTATTTTCTTCCACTCGGCTTGGAGAAGGCAGGTCAGTTCCTTCACCGATTTCAGACGGTGGGGCACCCCTTAAGTCGACGCTCCAACTCGTCCCAGAGGTGCTCGACAGGGTTAAGATCCGGGCTCTGTGTAAGCCAGTCCATTCGATTAACCCCATTGTCGCCATACCAAGCCATGGTGGACCTCGCAACATGACAGGTGGCATTGTCATCCTGAAAGTAACATGGGTCCACCCCGTAAAACTGCCACAACGTAGGAAGCGCATGGTCATCCAAAATGGTGCAGTAGGTCTCGGCGTTGAGTCTACCAGGAATTGTGACCAAGGGTCCCGTGCCATACCAGGAGAAACACACCCATAGCATAATTCCACCGCCACCAAACTTCACAGTTGGCACAATACATTCTGGCAGGAGGCGTTCTTTAGGCAGACGCCAAACCCAGACCCTGCCATCCGAACAGTAGAGGGTGAACCTCGATTCGTCACTTCGGAGAACCTGTTTCCACTGTTCAACGGTCCACTGTCGATGTTCTTTGCACCACGTTAGCCGAGCAGTGCTATTGGACTTGGTGATCAAAGGCTTGTGGGCGGCAGCACGTCCATGATAACTGAGCAGATGGGCCTCCTTACGGATGGTATTCATTGAAAGAATACTCCTGGATGCCTGTTGAAACTCCTCGTGGATGTGGCCCATCGATTTGGTGCGGTTCTTCCGAATTTCTCTGGAAAGCACCTGTCGGTCTCTAACTCCCAGTTTTGTGGGTCTTCTGGGTCGGGGCACATTCCAACAGTCACCTCTCATCTTCCACTTGCCAATCACATAGGCCACTGTCGATTTTGGGTACTTCAACTTGCTGGATATGTCACGTATGGATCGGCCATTTCTGTGATACCTGACGATTACACCTTTTTCGAAATCAGAGAGCTCCGAACTGCGTGGCATCTTGCATGCGACTGGTTGCGTTGTTGTTTCCCACACAATATTTAACGGCGGCGGCCATGATGTGTATCAGGACTGCAGATATCGTCGATTGCAGGGGTGTCCAATTACTTGTTGGTAGATAGTGTACAACTAAAAACTTATCATTAAATGGAAATTAATGATGGTTGGCTATCCTTGAACCCAACAACATTTTGCTCACACACAAGCTAGAAAAAAGAGGACTGTTTTGAATTAAATTCTTGGCAAAAAAAAAAAAAAAGAAAAAAAAGAACATATTGTTTACTGTTTTCCATGAAGTTATCTCCTCAGAATACTCAAAAACTGTATTGCCTTGGAGTAAGAATAGAACTAGTGTGTCCTGATTTCCATTTACATCTACTTAGCTTCAAATAGTGTGTCTATACTGACACACAACTGGCATTAAACATTCAACACAAGTTGCCTTGAAGATACTGGAATACAGTAAAAAAAAAAAAAAAAGTGATGATAGTGTACCATCCATTAAACCACTTACCTTACAAAAATGTAGGGGAAAAGATTTTAATGACTACAGCAAAAAGAAAACTATAGTATAAATAAAACTATAGCTCTAGAGGTCTTCAAGGAAAGCATAATGAAAACTATAAATGCAAAAGATAAATACAAAACTGAAAGTGCCAAATAAAAGATGCAGGGGAAATGGAAAACAAATCACAGCATGAACAACATCTGAAGGACACTGAAGGGAAAATGGGCAACTACAGGATTTGGCAATGACTTGAGATTGGTTCTATCAAGCATACCTGCCAACTTTCAGAAACCGAAAATCGTAAAAAAAATAATCGATATATTCGATGGAATTTTTAATCGATGTATCCAATGAAATTACTTGTCGCGCATATTGATTAAATGTACTGAACATATAGATTAAAAAACGATATGTTACCTAACCCAAGTATCAACTTTTAATTGATATGACTACAGATGTTTGAATTTATCGGCACATTTATTTCGATTATCCATACAGAATTTCTCATTAGTATGCTAAATCATTATGATCTACAAAGAGATAAAATTTTATTTTTATGAAAGCTTGCATCTGAAGGGAAGAATGTTCCACACCCTTTGACCCCCAAGTCCAATAGGATCGTATCCCACGCCGTCACAGAACAAACTAAAATGTTTTAAAAAACAAAGCATTTTCATGCTAGGATTATCTTACGGAGAGACGGACGATGAGACAGTCAAATAAAAAAAATATTAAATAAATGAGTGACACTAATATGTAAATTATGCTCAACTAAAGACAAAGTGAACAAACACTTTGCACGAATCACATCCAGTTCATTAAAACTTTTAACAAAGGAAGTTAATTTCGTATTTTTTTCCCCACACAGTCAACATTAGATTTGTGCTGGGCACTAGAAATATGATAAGTAATATCATTCTTTCCACCACGCGAAACGCTGAAATTACATGACATGCAGTGTAAAATGCATATTTTTAATTTTTTGAAGATTTTGCAATACACGGGAATTCCACAGAATACGCATCACGGAATGTTTGATAGTACTTTTCATATTGCTGCTCATAGCAAATCACTAATACTAAATTTATTGACACTTGAAAAAAAAATGCGAGTAAAACTGCTGTAGTAAAACAGTAACAGCTTAAAGAGATGCAATTTGCAGAGGGAAAAAATAGTAAGTACCCCAACATATTAATTTCGTTGAATCAAGCCAAGACATTTTTATGCACGTTATCAAGCGACAAACAAAAAAAAAAAAAAAAAAAGCGCGTTTGAAAAGCGTAGAAAACTTACTGACTAATGGACCAGCAAAATAAATCATTGCTGGAGAAACACAGGCTCGAATGAACATTGGACTTTTCTGGGGTTTTTTCAACTTCCTTTTACAGTAGCATTCTTTTGTTAGGTCAAATTTATTGCCACAGAAGAAGTTACGAAACCATGCCTAATGAATTTTTAATTTCACAAAACTGGCAGCTTTTGCTTAACTTCACCATGTTGGGTATCGATCTGGGCTTAAAAATTCCACAGATTTAAAATCCGTTTGAATTTTTTTCTACGATAACTATGTTCTGAAATAGCATTTCGAACTGGAAGTGCTGGAATGCAAGACACACCCACGCTGGCCTCTGAGAAGCTGCGACCCCGGGGACAAACAATGCGTTAGCTGAAAAGAAGAACGGAGCAGGGGAAACAGCGAGAGAGAGAGAACGTGATTGTAACTTTATGTTACGCAGTTGCACAGCCTGATGGGAATTGTCACCAGCGCTGTGCCACTTGCGCAGGGGAAGGTACTGTACTCGGATCCATCCAAAAATCCATGTGTAAGCAGAAAACCGTGCCGCTCGCACTTTCTCTTTACAGCAGAAATAAGGAGAATTTTTTTTTTAATCATCTTGTGTTAAAATTTTTTTGAAGTGGAATAAATATTTTTTTTTTTTTTGCTCTTTATATGGGGGAAAAAAATAGGGATATTTGGTATGAGAATGAAAACTCGGAAGAAATCACTCTCCGATCGGAATATCGGAAAGACGCCCCAAAATCGGAAGCTTTCCGGATAAAATGGGAAGGATTGGCAGCTATGTATCAAGGAAGAAATAAATTTTTATTGCTGCTGCACAACAGAATGCTTTACAGACAAATACTATGAAAACAATGATAGAAAAAAAAAATTCAAAATTTTGTTGCTGACTTGTAAAAAAAAAAAAAAAATTATGACTACCTAATAGTGGCGAACAGTCTGCTGTAAAACTGCCGAAACAGATTACAAACAACACAACGACAGAGAGTAGTTGGGGGGGGGGGGATACATATTGGTGCTTACACAAAAAATAAGGTCTCTCTCCATACTTAATAACACATGGGAACCTAAACTAAATAAAGCTTAGAAAATGAGGAAACTAAAACAGCATGGTACATTAAAATTCGAACAGATTATTTGAAATGAAATCCGTCACACATAACTTTGATAGAAAAAATATAGGTGTGACTATCTGATGTGTGTGGAACTACTGAGCGATCATAGAACTCAAAATAAATAATAGGAAAAGCTTATTTGATATACAGGAATTTACAAATTGATTGGAAAATTGTGGAACAAGAAAGCCACCATTGTTCTTGTTGTGACTGGAGTTTTGGAAGTAATTCCTAATAGATTTGGGAAACATCTGAAAGACTTAGGCACCAGTGATGGACCATTCATGAATGATTTGTTTACAATGAATGACTTTTCACCATGAATGATTTACTCTCAATGCTGTAAATGACAATTCAATCCATCATTAGTGTGACACACATTGAAGTCGCAGCACGTTTAACCTTCTTCCACCTCCATGGGTTCAGAAATGAATTCCCAATAAGAAAAGTAAAGTCGAGAATTAATAAGTGAATCAGTAATGAGTAGTAAGCTAAGAAATGAGGTGAAACTTAAGAATGTGAATGAAACATGAATGCTATTCATTTGAATGGTGTGTTTTGCGATTAGTGGATTTTCATCTTTTGAATGGCATATGGGTCAACTAAACTCCCATTCTTTTGAGCAGTTTGCCAATTTTTGTTCTGGTTGCACAGGCACTTTGAAGCAAAGAATGATTTGCATAGTGATACAACTGGGAGTGGAAAGTGAATGATCACTCGTGACCGACTCTTTTGCATGAATGAACTTCCAAGGAGGAATGATTTATGCCATCACTATTACATACTCTTGCTAGAATATGGTCAATTTTTAGGTCCTTGAGTACAATCTAAATCAGTCTTACAACTAAAAAAAAAAAAATTAGAAAAATGTGACACTTCATCGACTTGACTACGAAATATTTTCATTTAAAATTATGATGATGATGATGACAAATTAAGAACAAGTGAGTGCCTGATTTTTCTCTGTTACAGGCAAAATGAAATGTTATGCATAAAGTTAATTTACATAAATAACATTGTGCAAATTAATGTGCATACCTTTTGCAGCTTAACAACTATTTTGGTTTTCTCATTTTTTCCAACATAATCACTTAGTTTTTTATCTTGCTGAAGTTCCTTTCCTGCCCACCAAAGCTGGGTTGTTGATATCTCCAAGACTTCAAGAGAAGCCTGAAAAGAGGGGGAAATATCAGTGGAATCACAACTATATTTAGCAAATATTTTTGTATTTCCACTATTGATGCCATGAAGAACTTGGCATAATATTGAGTTTTAACAAAATACCAGTAACAGTAAAAAGAAATACAAAATAAGATAAAATTTTCCACGAGCTGACTAGGGTGCTTAATTTTAAGTTTTTGGAGATGTATCAATTTGTAAAATATACAACTTGTCAAGGTTATGGAGGTAAGAACCATCATACTTAGATACAGCAAACAACTTCGTCCTCTGATTTTTTTTTATTTTTTTCTACAGATTACAAAACATTTTGTTTGTCAAGCAGCTGAGATAACACTTTAAGATATAGAGATACCTAAAATATTTCACTAATTCAAAACCTCAGCTATTTTTCTTCAGAATATTAATATCATACTGCATTTACAACTCCAAAGTGAGTAAAAAGCAATAAGCAAAAAAGATATGGCATACAAACATGAATACATCTCCCCCACTTCATTTTTGAAAATATATGTTTCATTAACATGACTCTCTGTGCTAATACTACACATGAAGCTAACTCCATTGTGGGTAAACTAAGGTTAAAGGAAGGTAGACTGCAGATAAAATACCTGAGTGCCTGAGAGATCTTCTTCATTGTCCAGTTCTTGTTTTACTGGCTCATATGGTGGAAGCCCCATTGGATATGCAATCATTATAGCACCTCTTAGCATATCCAATGCATCTTTAATATCAATTTGTGCCAAGCAAATATCTGACTGCACAAGATTCTAGAAATTAAAATATCAATAAAAATAATATAATAATAATAATCAAACATTAATATGAGGTAAAAGCAGTATTATTAACACAACTGTAGCTGATTACAACTTTCAAAATAAAGTAAAGCGAACAGTTAAGAAATTTAAACAAAATTCTGATACTTAAATTTAATAGAGAAATGTAACCTACGTCAAGATGCACATTATTTTTTATAGTAAAATTTGTTAAGATAGAAAAGTGTTTTGGCATAAATGCACTCATTAGCAAGGGATTTCAATGCTAGAGTAGGTGTGCAGAATGCGATTTCTGACAATGTTCTGGGTAAGTTTAATGATCCTTGTGCGAATGATAATGGTGAAAGATTAATTGAACTCTGCATTGAGAATGTTTTGGGTGTATCTAACACGTTTTTCAAATACACATATACTTGGGAAAATTGTACTCATGGTCAAAAGAGTGTGATAGATTTTGTTGCCTATGATCAGCATCTGAAACACTTAATTGTTGACACTTGTGTGATGAGAGGTGCGGATGTTGGTTCTGATCATTACTTGATAGTCACGAGTGAAACTGAATGTTGGTTGGAGGAAAAGGAATAGCAAGAGGCACAGGATAGAAAGAATAAAGGTTGAAAGGCTCCCTGAATATCATAAGCGTTATTCTGATGTACTCAGAGAATGACTGAAGGAGCTGAAGGCTTGTGAGAGGGATGTAAAAAAGAAGTGGGAATGTTTTAAGAACTGTATTGTCACTGCTGCTGAAGAGGTCTGTGGCACTACAACAGTGGGTTACAATAGAGGTGATGCTTGGTGGAATAGTGAAATTGAAGAGGCAGTAAAGAGAAAGAAGGAAGCCTATTTGGGGATGTTACAAAATAGAGTTTCTGTGGATGAATATCGCTGTAAGAAGCGTGAAGCCACTAAGCTGGTCCGCCAAAGTAAGGCAAAAGATAGGAAGGTGAAGGTGAAAAAGTATGAATTGGCTTTTTGGAAAGAGAAAGAATTTCTGGAAGTACATGAGAATCAAGAAAAATAGGGGAAACAAAGTTGTAAGCTGTGTAAAGAATAGGACTGGGGAAATGATATGGGAGCCCAATGAGTTAAGTGAAAAATGGGGCGAATACTTCTGCGAGTTATTAGATCAGGAAAGCAAAGGTGATTCAGAGGCAGAAGCAGATGATGTCACAGTGAAGGATGGAAGCACAGGAGGGATCTCAAGAGAAGAAGTGTGTAAAGCTCTGAAATCTCTTCAGAATCATAAGGCTCCAGGAGTTGATGGCATAACTGCCGAGATGGTGAAATATGGTGGTGACCCAGTAATTGACTGGTTAACTGAAATTTGCCAGTTGTGCTGGGAGTTAGGAATGGTCAGTCAGGATTGGAAGGATGCTATCATTGTTCCCTTGTATAAGGGAAAAGGTGATCAGACTGACTGCAAGAACTATTGTGGTATTAGTCTACTGAGTGTGCCAGGGAAAGTGTTTAGTAAGGTCGCTATTGAAAAACTACGGGTCTTACATCAGAGAAAGTGTAGGATGTTCAGAGTGGTTGTATGCCTTGTAAAGGCTGCACTAACCAGATTTTTGCATTACGCATGATGATTGAAAAGTATCTGGCTGTTGGTAAGAAAGTTTTTGCTGCCTTCATAGATTTAGAGAAAGCTTATGACCGAGTGAATAGGACACTTTTGTGGAAGGTATCGAATGAATATGGTGTTACTGGGAATCTACTTAATAGTGTAAAAGCCATGTATGCTGGTAGTAGAGCTTGTGTACGAGTGAATGGTGTTTTATCAAAATGGTTTTCCATTGGTGCAGGAGTTAGACAAGGTTGTGTAATGTCACCCTAGTTGTTTAATATATTTATGGATGTGTGAATGTGTAATGCCAAAATAGATAATACTGGTTTATGTTTTGGTGATATCCGTGTGTGCAGATTACTGTATGCTGATGACACTGTCCTGTTGGCAGAGAGAAAAAGTGAGTTACAGAGTATGTTGTCTCGGATGTACGAAGTTTACATGAAATTCAAACTGAGTATAAATAAGGGAAAAACCAAACTTATGGTTTTTGAGAGAGGAGCTGGTAGTAATGAATGTAATATAAGTCTAAATGGCACGGTGATTGACCAGGTGAATGAGTTTGTGTATTTAGGAAGCATGCTTGAGGGAGAGAACAAATTGGATGGTGAAATTAGTAAGCGAGCGAATTCTTCATTGAAAGTCATGGCTGCTTTGGGAGGGTTTCACAGGAATGACATGTTTTCAAGACAGTCCCACATGGCTGTATGTGAAAGTGTAATTGTTCCTACTCTAATGTATAGCATTGAAACCTGGGTACTACAGAAGAAACATAGAAATCGTTTGTCTGCTTAAGAAATGTATTACTTACGGGGAGTTTGTGGCAAGACATGTTTTAATTCTGTGAGGAATGAAGATGTGTTGCAGTTGTGTGATGTGAAGCAAAATGTTGTTAGCAAGGTGGAAACTAATATACTTTGGTGGTTTGGCCATGTTGAAAGAATGAGTGGTGAGATGCTTACTAAAAAAATCTGTTTAGCCCCAGTGGCAAGAAGGAAAAATAGAAGAAGGCCAAGAAAGTCATCGGAGGTCAGATTCAGGAATGTCTGCATGAGAAAAAGATTATGAGTGTGAAGTATAAAATATCTTGTGTACGGCGTGTGATGGATGTCAGTGAAGCCCGAGTTGTATGTCAAGATTGCTGTAAATGGAGAAGTTTGATATGGCAACAGAAAGTAAAAATTATCTGGTAGTTTGTATTTCTTTGTAGAGCTAACCTCTGAATATCAGAGAACAGCTTAGTGATATGTATGTATGTACACTGAAGAGCAATTGAATTGGAGACAGCTGGCGTAATGCAAATGTGGCACTGTGGGCGGCCCTGTAAACGGAAATGACATGACGTATGCAGCAATCTGACAATATAAGGAGTGATGCAACGGGAATCAGTAAGGGTCGGATGCAGTATGGGTAAGACGAAAGATCTAAGCGCATTTGATCGTGGGTAAATTGTCGGTGCCCGGCCAATGGGTCACTCCATCTCGGAAGTCGTGCAGGCACTGGGATTTTCACGAGCCTCTGTGTCACGGGTGCACTGTGAGTACATCAAATCTGGTAAAACCATTCCTGTAAGGGCCAACTGCCGTGGACAATAGCATGTAGATGAGTGGGGTCATCGTCGGCTAGCTCATATTGTAACAGTGGATAGATGGGCCACCGTGCAAGAAATCACTCAGCAATTTAACGCTGGTGCACAAAAACGTGTAAGCAGCCACACCATCCAGAACCATCTCCTCACCGTGGGGTACAGAAGTCATCATCCCATGAGGGTACCACTGCTGACCGCACATCACAGGGTGCAAAGATTAGCATGGGCGCAGGAACATCGCCACTAGACCCTAGACATGTGGAAAAATGTTGCCTGGACTGATGAGTCGAGATTCACGTTGGTACATGCAGATTGCAAGATATGAGTACGGCGCAAACCACATGAAGCGACGGATCCTTCTTGCCAGCAGGGTACTCTTCAAGCTGGTGGGAGTGGCATTCTCGTCTGGGGACTGTTTACGTGGACTGAAATGGGACCCCTTGTACGTGTGACATCGTCCCTCACAGGTCAACGTTACTGGGATATTCTGGACGACCATTTGCTCCCGTCTGTGCGTCTTCAACATCCCACTGGGGACCTCATCCTGCAACAAAACAATGCACCATGCCATCGCTCCTGAATTGTATCCGAATGGTTGGATGAACACTTCCTTGCCCAGCTAGATCACCTGACTTCAATCCCATCGAGCACATCTGGGATGCCATCAAGAGAGATGTTCGAGGCTTTGACTCCCCCTCAATCAAATCTTCGTGAACTGTGGGAGCTTGTTCAGGGGTCGTGAATCCGTATGGCTTCCCAACGCATCCAGTGTCTTGTCGAGTCCATGCCGAGACGAATTGCCGCCGTCATCAGGGCGAAAGGTGGTGCTACACGTTACTAGACAGGTATCTCTAATTCAATTGCTCTTCAGTGTATGTATGTATGAATGCACTCATTAGGAGAAACACTCAACTGATCAGTTGCTTTGTTAAAATATGAAATGTATTCTACTAAAACACAGCTTTTAATATTATGACAAAGCCACCCTGGTTGAGTCATTTTCTTATTTGAACCAAGTCAGTTTACAGGCTAGCATACAAAACATATGAGACTGCTGTTTTTGAAAATATTGTTCTGACACAGACCCCCATTAGCAGTATATTGTTTTTTGGTATGTTTACACATGAAAACAAGAACAAAAGCACGGAATATTTGGTTGTAATGAGCATGTCTCTTGAATAAATCCTTTAACTAACACATACACACAAGTGCGTGCACACACACACAATTTAAAACAGGTTTTAAAGAAAAGCTTAAAAAATTAGCTAAATAAAGAACATGCTTATATCACCTAGGAAAAAAATCGTATAATTTAAAATATGGTTTAAAAAAAAAAAAGCATTTCTGCAATCAATAAAACATCCACAAATACAGATAGTGACGCTCTGCCAATAGCAACTGTGACGTACCTGCCAGCAGGACGCACACGATATAAAGGCACATAGCAATCAGAATGAACGTCTGCGTGAGGTGATTGAGGAGATGAATAAGTATAGACTGGATGTGCTGTGTGTAAGTGAAACCAAAAAGAAGGAAATTGGGGTAGAAGAAGTGAATGGCACAGTGAGTGTGTGGTCTGGAGTATTGGATAATATGAGAGGACAGGCTGGTGTAGGTGTGATTTTAAGTGAAAAGATGAAGAACAACTTGATTCATTATAGTTGCATAAGTGAGAGAATTCTCTGGATTCGTTTGAAAGTGAAACTTCAGAGAATCGTAATTGTTGTAGTGTATGCTCCTTGTGACTCGGAACCTTCTGATAAGAAAGAAGATTTCTGGAATGAGCTAAAAGCTGTTTTGAGCCAGTTTGGTGCTAAAGAAAAAGTTATAATAGCAGGGGATTTCAATGCTAGATTAGGTGTGCAGAATGCAATTGCTGACAATGTTCTGGGTAAGTTTAATGATCCTTGTGTGAATGATAATGGTGAAAGATGATTAGATGTGACGTACCTGCCAGCAGGACGCACACAATATAAAGGCACATAGCAATCAGAATGAATGTCTGTTAGCTCAGTTGGTAGAGCAACTTGTTCCGGAATAAGCGGACTCGGGTTCGAATCCCGGCGTAGACCAAAAATGACGGAGAAATTTACTTCGTTATACAACTGAAAATTGTGCTACAAAAATTAATACATCGTGCACAAAAAGTTTCTCATAGCAGATGATATCAGAGGCAAAAGGGATTTTCAAAATGAGCAATTAGAAGAAGAGATGTAGATTATAATGTGATATAACTTTACAGGCCATAGCATAAAAACTGTGCATTACTTAAAGAAGAAAATGGTTGCAAAATACTCTTCACAATGAAAAGTATCCTACGAAAATAGGATTTTTCTAAGGGATTTTTACAATCAGATGAAGTTCGTCACATGAAATAGAAGCTGAAATTCCCTGGCTGCAGAATTTTGAATAATGGAAAACTACAACATATGCAAAATGTATTCTTCATAACAAAAGCTATGCTAAGGAAAAATAATTTTTCAAATACATCTTCTCAGATCAGAGACAGCAAGAAAAAAAGTTTTAACATTTATGCCCCTAGTGGAAAAACTATGCATTTTTAAAGAGGATAATATTCCCTAATCACTGTAGCAAATAGCATGCATTAAAAATGAATTCTTCAGTAGCATTTTTAGAAGTGGAGATACGACTGCAAACATAAAGAAACATTAACACCACCTAGTGCCAGGACTGTGAACTACAAACAACCCACAAGTACAAGAAAAATGCTTTACAAAGTGAATGGTATCCAGAGTTGAAGAATTTTTAAAATTGGATGTGTAGAAGCAGAAATCACGGGGAAAACAAATTAAAAATTTGTGCTCCTGTGGGAAAATTGTGTATTATTTTTGACAGGAAATGCACATAAAATGTTTTCAGCATTAGTTGTATCTGACCGAAAATGTATTCTTTTCAATCAGGTTATTAGATACACAGCTATTGCGGCAAATATGGAATGTGACTAATCCCCTCTAATGGCAAACTTGTGCATTTAGAAAAAATTGGAATCATGTGCAAAACATGCTACATGAGACAAGCTGTCTGACAAAGAAAGAATGTTTCAAATCAGACTGTCACAAGCAGAGATATCGAGAAAAATAAGATATGCATCTGTGCTCCCTAATGAAAAACTTTGCATTATTTTATGCAAAAAATATGCGCCAAAAGGTTTTCAGTCATGAGCAGTATCTGACAGAGAAGGAACTTTTTCAATCAAACTTTCAGAAGTGCAGATACTGCTGCAAATACATTAGAAACATAAAATACACTTAAATCCCCTAGTGGCAAAATAATTCTTCCACAAAATCTGAAAGAAATTCTATCCAACACAAAAATGATTTTTCAGATGGGTCTATTATATGTACAGATATTGCAATTTACCTTTATGCTCCTAACAGAAAAATTGTGCACTGATTGAAAAAGAAATGTCGCCCAAAATAGTCTTCGTAATAAATGGTATAAAAGGATTGGAAGAATTTTTTCAGCCGGATATTTAGGAGCAAAGATATAGAATCAAATGTATTTTGAATTACATAGGATCTGCATTTATGCTATCTAGCATCAAAGCTATGCATCAGAAAAGGACAGGAAAACAAGGATCATTGTTCTCACATTTTGAGCTTCTCAATGCAAAAAATAATTTTTCAAGTCAGACTAATAGTTGCAGAGATATGGTGTCCACAAATGGATGGACAGGCAAGGTGATACTATGAGCATGTACCTTTTTTACAAAGTACATACTAATAACGGAAAAATGAAATCTACTACATCAGCATTACACTTTTACGACTTGAGATTTACACTACTCTTACAAAGGATTTGAAAATGATTTGGGCAGGTGCTGCTGCTTCAGCAACTAACAAACTGTATGATACTGCAAGTTGTCATCAGATAGAATAGTCTCAATACATCAGCCACCACCAGATGTCCCTAGCTGGGCATGCTGGTAAAAAAATTGCTGCTTCATTATGTAGCCAAGTGGTCAAAGTGCGTGGACAACAGTTGCAAAATGGAAGCCTCAGGCACACATTTTCTTTCTAAATTTTTATTAAGCTTTTGTAAAAGTCCCATAATTCTTTTATAAGAATAATCTTTCTGATTATTTCCCAAAAATGTTCTTACCTCACATTAAATGTGATAAGATCTGAACTGATTTTACAGGTATATTTTACATGAAAACTTATACAAATGCCCTGTACAGGGTCAGTAATTGACATACTACTGGAAAAGAAGATGAGTTCACATTGAATATCTATGATTCCATTCTTAAAGACTTCAGAAAAAACAACAACTGCAGAGCAACAAACATTTTAATGCTTCACTAACTGCATGCCTGTCATACATTACATGCAAAGGGTGAATCAAGAAAACTTTTCACATCATGCTTTTATTTGATACATTGCATTATTGAGCATATTTTACTATATGTGGAGATACAAACAAAAGTTGAATCTTTAATGTGATTTTAATCACTTTATCTGGCAACATTACATTTGTTGTTACAGCATTTTAAATATGGCACCTTTCCTGTTTGTTTCATGCTAAAGGACTGAATTCTGCAAGAAATATTCATATACAAATGCCACCAGCAAACTGCTCATCTGTCCTGAACAGTTACAGTAGAGATGCCATATTTGGAATGTTGAAAAATCCTGCCATTAGAAAAAAAGAAAGAAAGAAAAAGATTATAAATTATACTGAAGATTCATTTTTTTCCTTTGGATATTCTGAGATTTTTAGAACAGTGCAATGTGACAACCAAAAACATGTTGCCAAAAGCTTTTCGATTTAGCCTATAGTTATACAACCACATGAGCAACAAATCAACATTAGTGAACTTAAACTGTACATGTATTATACACTGTTTCATGTGGAAATGCTTCACTAAAACCAGACTGCTTTCATGCAACAGATGTTACTTTCATGCAACAGATGTTGCGTGAAAGTATGTTTACATTAAAAATGCGAAAAGAGTTCCTGCCTAAATCAACAAGACTGTGCAAAAACATTTTCATTTAAATTAAAAATTGTTGTGTAAAACAGTACATGATAGTTTTATGAGATGAGCTGTGTGGTGTGTGATGTCATAGTTGAATAATTACACAATATTCCATAATATACAATTGAACATAAAAGGATCAATGAAAGAGAAAGCATGACTATGTTGAAAAGTTGCACAATGGATTATAATGATGAAAAGTTAAAGCATATTTTATAACAAACAGAATAATTAAAGAATTACAGATTAAAACATTTTTGTATCATGGAACATCTACTTAACTTAGACTCATCTGAACACATCGTAGGCTGAATAAAATTTTGCATGTTTTACCCACGCTCTAACACAATGAATTTGTAATCAAAGAAATGTATATTGATCTATTCTATTAGTCTTTTTTAGCATATCTTAAAAAAAAAAAAAAAAGAAAGAAAGAAAGAAAGAAAAGACCCTCATGTTATCACTATGCCTGTCCATCCACCTGTGGACACTATATCTTGGCACTTATTAGTTCAATTCAAAAAATTATTTTAACATTGGATATCATTCACTTTGTGGACCATTTTGCACACACTCTCGGATTTTTTATAGTACAAAGTTCTGATGCTAGGTGGCATTAGTGTGCATTTTTCTGTTTGCAAAGTATATCTCTATATACAAAAATCCTATTAAAAAAATCCTTGTTGCACTGTATGGCATTCATTACAATAAAAACTGTCAATGTTATCCTCTCTAAATAATGCACAATTTTCCCACTGGGGATATGTAAAACCTTTTTCACTGTCTCCGCTTGAGGAAGTCATATTTGAAAAATTCTCCTTCCATCGCATAACTTTTCAATAAAGAATATTTTGTACATTTTTCTACCATTTCATAATTTGCAATTCTGTTTCCAGAGGGTTGAAGCATTTATTTCTATTTAAAAAAGTACCTCTGATTCAAAAAATCCTTTCTTGAGATGAGATACCCTTCAGTATTAAAACATATTTTGTCCCCATTTGCTTCTTGAAATAACACACAGTTTTTCCACTAGGGTGCTTAAAGCTATTACAATTTTTTGGTATAGTTTGTGATTTTTCCCAACAGATATTTCTATTGTAATTAATTTAAGTGGCTATTTATATCTGCAGGTGTTTTGCGGATTGTAGAAATCTAGTTTTTTTTTTTTTTACTGGTTCTATTCACTATGAAGAACACTGCTCACATTGTGAAAATTAAATAAAAAAAAATAGCGAAAAATACAGTGAAAATGCACTGTATTTTTCGCTATTTTTTTTTCTTTTTCTAAAAGTCTACTTTGAAAAAAACATTTCCTGTAAGATAGGATTCAAAAGATATCCTCAATACACCCACGAATTCAGTGTCATCTTCCTTGCTTGACATTCACTCTGATGTCTCTAGACAGAAATTAGTTTAAAAATTCTTTTAAATCACTTTAAAATTCTGAGATTTGAAACTATTAAAACACCAGAAATATATCTAAAACATCTTATCTGTGTTCCTTGATTCCTCATACTGTACATTGCTGAGATTTTTCATTGTATATTGGAATGATATTTCGATACCTGATCCAAGGAGATAAGATATTTTTGGATATTTTAACATTGTTTTAATGGCTTCAAATCTTGAAATTTTTACGTGATTCTGAAGAAGTTTTAACTAATTATTTTTCTCAACAGATATAAGAGTGAATGCCACAAACAGACTCTTCAGTAGAACTTTTTTACATACTTTAATAATAAAAAATAGTGTATCTGTTATGTTCTCAGCTACTTATGCCATTTATATTCAGTTTGAGAATTTCATTAAATCTCATTTTTCTCTGAGTTTTTAGCAGAAACTTCTGGATTTTCTATTTTTTATTTCTGGATTCAAAGCTTGGAAAATGGATCTTGACTGTCAACAAAAGACTAGAAATGTTTGCTAAAAAACAAAAACTCATAAGAAAAGGAGAATTGACATAATTCTTCAACTGAATATCATTTGTATATCTGGGTAAGGCAAAAGTGTTTTTCTGTGGTTATATTAAAGAGAGAGAAAAATGTGCAAAACATTATTAAACGTATGAAGTATTCAGAAGAGTCCTAATTAAATGCATATTCTTTGATACATAATTACTTTCATATTTTATGAAACATATTAAAAAAAAACAAATATGAAGCAATGCTTTCAGAATTTTATTCCCAAGAGTGACCTTTTAAATAAAAAAGAAAACAATTACATAATCCATCATATCCAAAAAATATGTTAAGAGGAGATATTAAGACAATAAAAAATGTGTCCAGGGGCACTTCTTTCATAGAGAAGCAATCACTGTTTTTACACTGTTGCCTTTGAAACCATCTACCCTCTACCAGCCATCAAAAAGTTTTAAATTAAAAAAAAATTCTCACTGCAGAATATACTGGTTTAACTTGCTTAGCCAAGAAAACAATTTTACACTTCAATCATATGCTTTACTATTACAGGTGTTTTCTTACACTTGCATACAGCATATCTCATTTTACTCCTTTCTACCCCAGTTGTTTATCTAGAAGGTAATTATGTATGACAAAGCAGGTGAAAGTTGAAATAATATGTCCTATTGTCAAGGAACTCATGATTTTCTTCTGAAGAACTATAAAGACTTTTTAAAAATTGCAAAAATAAAAGACAGCCAAATGTAAATTACATTACATGCAACATGAAGATGTTTAACCATAACTAAGGCAATTTTCCTGACACCAGAACAATAAATTTGTGGCACAAGAACAAGAAGTGACTGAGAGCTCATGCTCTATAGCATCATTTTAATTTATGAGATGATAATTTACTTAGTGACACAGTATCACAAAACAGTAGTAATACAACCCATAACAGAACAGAGGCAATATACCTTTGAGATTTTGCTCTTGCTCTCACTGATGGTTTTTGAAATAACATCAGCATACTTTGACAAAGGTGCTGTTAAAAAAGAAAAGTGTATTAAGATGAAAGGAACAGAGGAAGTATCACACCATAGTATCACTCCATTTACATTAGATAATGTGAAATATACCTCTACAATAAATGGAAATCAGACAAAATTAAAATAACTTGGTTTCCTTACAACTTTTACAACATAACACAATGCACACATGCATGCAATGAAACCTCAGTTCAATGTTTTTCATGCTGTCAGCAGTTTTGAACGTTCACTTCACTTAGGTACTTTATTTGAGTCATGACAATCACAAAAATACAACAGTGTGAGGGATCAGCCCACAGCTGACGGTTCCAATTGGTCATTCCACTTAAGGGTTCTAGAACATAACAGAGTGAGTTCAAGTCTTTTGTCCAATACTACACAAAACTACTGGTACATCAACAATATTTATACTGAAGTTTAATTTTGCATCAGATTCCCAGATCTGTAGAGGTCCATGGTGCTGTTGTGTGTGTGCCACTGTTTCCCAGCAGAGCACAGCTTAGAGGCAATCGCTCACTATAATTGTCAGAATTCTTTGGATTCGTTTGAAAGTGAAACTTCAGAGAATGGTAATTGTTACAGTGCATGCTTTCTTCAAACTCTTCTGATAGGAAGGACGATTTCTAGAAAGAGCTGATGTTTTGAGCCAGATTGGCACTTAAAGAGAAAGTTATTATAGCAGGGATTTCAAGGCTAGAGAACGCTTTCAGAATGAGATTTTTGACAATGCTCTGGGTAAGTTAAATGATTCCAGTGTGAAAAATAATGGTGGAAGATTAATTGAACTCTGCATTGAGAATGGATTGTGCATATCTAATACGATTTTCAACACAAGTATATCAACACCTATATGTGGGAGAATTATAGTCATGAGGTGCAGATGTTGGCTCTGATAATTACCTGTTAGTGTAAAGAGTCAAACTGAATGTTGGGTAGAAAAACAGGGAAAAAAGAAGATACTTGTGATAAAAAAGAATATAGGTTGAAAGGTTCCAGTACATCAGCATTACTCTGAAATACTTGGTGAACGACTGAATGAGTCAAAGTTACGTGAGAGGGATGTGGAAAAGAAGTGGGCACATTTTAAGAACTGTGCTGTCTCTGTTGCTGAAAAGATTTGTGGTACTGCAACAGTGGGTAGCATTAAATGTGATCCTTGGTGGAACAGTAAGACTAAAGAAGTAGCAAAGGGAAAGAAGGAAGCATATTTGCAGAGTTGTAAGGTGCGATTGAGGATGAATATTGCAGGGAAAAGCATGAAGCAGAAAAGCTGGTTCATCAGAGTATGGCAAAAGATAGAAAGGATAAGGTGGAAAGGGTATGAATTGGCTTTTTGAATAGACAGGGAAATATTCAGGAAGTACACTAAATGTAAGAAAAATAAATATTCAGGAAGTACACTAAATGTAAGAAAAATAGGGGAAGTAAAGTTCTAAGTTGTGTGAAGAACAGGATCAGAGAAATGATTCGAAAGCCTAATGAGTTAAGCGGAAGATTGGGTGAATTCTTCTGCAAGTAATTAGAAGATGAAAACAAAGATGATTTTGAGGCAGAAGCAGATGATGGCACACTGAGAAAAGGAAGCACAACAAGGATCTTCAGGGAATAGGTTTACAAAGCTCTAAAATCTCTTAAAAATGGTAGAGTTTCAGGATTAGATGGCATAACTGCTGAGATGTTAAAATATGATGGTGACTCTGTAATTGACTGGCTAACTGAAATTTGCCAGTTGTGCTGGAGTTAGGAACAGTCTCTCAGGATTGGAGGGATTTTATAATTGTTCTCTTGTATTAGGGAAAAGGTGATCAAACTGAATGTAAGAACTATCATGGTATCAGGCTAATAGTTGAACAACTATTCATATCACTGTTTCACACGTTACTAGAATAACTTCCAGATGTGTGCGCTATGCATATAATTAAATTCAGCTATTATTATGTACTTGTTGAAAGTTCAATTATAAACAAGTCAATAGTTAATAATTGTCATGATTATGTTACACTTACCCAAAGCTGTAGTATAACTTGGAAGGCTGTTATTGACTGCATAATTTTTCAGGTATACCTATCAGTCACTTGCTATATATACATATACTGGGTGATCCAAAAGTCTTGCACAATTTGAAAACGTAATAACTCACAGAGTTTTGAGAGCAGGGCAACGCGGTTTGCGTAGAAATGATCAGAATGACATCGGGGTTTTTTTTTTTATAAAATCACATAAATTTATTTATTTTACTTACATTTTTCATCGCCAGATGGCGCCATAGGCGAACAGGTCTGGGATAGTGGGTATAAAAGCAGCAGCTGGGAAGCAACCACAAGTCACAGTGGTCCGTGTCAGTATGCTGTCATTACCGGACAAAGCACTCTTGGTGAAATTGTTCTATTGCAACGCTGAATGTGTGAGTGCTGCTGCAGCGATGAGAGCTTACCGATCACTGAAAGGTGATCGCAGTGGGAAAGGACCGATGAAATGTGCTGCGCTGCGGCGAATGGTGAAAATTTTGAGGAAACGGGATCTTTGGCAGCACGCCCATGAAGCGGTAGACCACGAACACGTGCTGCTGCAGCAGAGACGATTACGCAGGAAATGGATGTGATTGCAATGTCATCCGCACATGGCGACTCCAGTGCTCGCGATGTTTCTCAGCAAACAGGCATTCTATACGGGACTGTATGGTGAACACTACGACGGATGCTGCATAGATACCCGTACAAACTGCAGCGGCATCACGAACTGCAAGCTGGTGATTACGTGCAGCGTCAGGACTTCGCAGCATGTTCTTTTTGACAAATGGATGTCGACGAGAACTGACTGATTAACATTTTATGGACTGATGAGGCACACTTTTCCCTAAATGGAGCGGTAAACATGCACAGCTGCCGCATCTGGGCTATGGAACATCCCCAAGCAGTCGTTGAAGCACCACTTCACCAGCCGAAAGTGACAGTGTGGTGTGGATTCACGGCTTCCTTCATTATTGGTCCCCCCCTTTAAGAGGTCCGCAGCACCTCCTACGAAACCGTTTTAGTGACAGGTGCACGTTATGCGAACATGTTACGAACTTACATTATCCCTAGCTTGCAAGAGCGGGATGCAGTGAATCTGTGCACATTTACGCAGGATGGAGCACCACCCCACATAGCATGTTCTATTAAGCAACTGCTGCAAGAGACGTTTGGTGCAAATCGTGTGTTGAGCCGACACTTTCTGAAGGCCTGGTCGCCTCGGTCACCAGATCTGACACCCTGCGATTTCTGGCTCTGGGGTTACCTAAAATCACATGTGTACAGATGTCACTCCATTGGCCATGCTGAAAGATGCCATTCGACACCATGTGGCAGCTATACCACCGGACATGCTTTTCAATACCGTCCATGGTGCTTTCTCTCGTCTGCAGGCAGTGCTGGAACATGATGGCCATCACATTGAACACCTGGTACAATGAGGTGTCTAACCTGGTACAATAAGGTATCCATTTTTCTCAACACTTTTAACCTGTGGTTTCTGCGCCATCTGGCGATGAAAAATGTAAGTAAAATGAGTAAAAATTTATGTGATTTCATAAAAAACCCGATGTCATTTTGATCATTTCTACGAAAACCACGTTGCTCTACTCTCAAAACTCTGCAAGTCATTATGTTTTCAAAATGTGCAAGACTTTTGGATCACCCGGTATATGTATATATCATCATCATCATCAACCATTATGAATCCACTGCTGGACGAAGGTCTCTCCAAGTCTTTTCCACAACGGTCTGTCTTGTGCCAGTCTCCTCATGTTACTCCCGCATACTTTCGAATTTCATCCACCCATCTCCCATGTGGTCTTCTTCAGGGGCTTTTCATGTCCCTTGAAATCCAATCTAAAATTTCGGTTGTCCATCGATGGTCTGTCCTTCTGGCAGTATGTCCAGCCAATTGCCATTTCAGGGATTTAACTCTGATCATAATGTCTTCCACTCTTGTCACGAATCCACGAGTTCCTCTTCTTATCTCTCCTGGATACACCAAGCATGCGCCTCTCCATGCTGCTTTGAGTTGTCTGCAGCCTTTGTATGTCTCTTTTAGTTAAGGTCCACATCTCTGCACCATACGTAAGCACTGGAAGGATGCATTGATCAAACACTTTTCTTTTAAGGCATAATGGCATATTGCTCTTGAAAATTATGCTGTTCCTTCCAAAGGCTCTCCAGGCAAGTTTTATATGCCAATTAATTTCTTCATCAATGTGACCTTCACTTGATATCCGCTGTCCAAGATAAACGTACATATCTGTTATCTCCAGTTTTTTTCCATCAATTGATAAATCTTCATTTCTTGTAAAAGCATTGAACATCACTTTTGTCTTCTGAAAGTTCATTTTTAATCCCACTTCTTTACTCTTGTCAGCAAGTTCTTGGATCATACTCTGCAGCTCTGATGAGGTAGTTGCAAAAACGATTATGTCATCAACAAAACGAAGGTGAGTTAGATGATCTGTGCAACTTGTTCTTAGACCCAGCTAATTTTGTTGCTGTTTCCATAAGAGCTTTGGTTACTTTTCTGTTAACTTCAGAAATATCCACTTCTTCCGATGTTAGGCCTTCTAAAGCAGAAAATCTGTTCTTCAGTTCCAATTTGAAGGTATTATGGTGTTTTTTAAGGTTGGTTATGTCAATACATTTTGTTTGTCTTATGAGCTTGCCACATTCAAGTTTAGTGTTGAGGTGCATCTTACATCTCACCAATCTATGGTCACTACCTGTGTTGGACTTGTTTAGCACACTGCAGTCTTCTACGACAAATTTTTTGTTACACATAATAAAATCAATTTCACTTGTCGTCCCATTTGGATGTCTCCATGTCCATTTCCTGTGTGGCTTTTTCTTGAAAAAGGAGTTCAAGATGGAAAACCCTTCTGCCTCTGCAAACTCTACGAGAGCATTTTCACGCTGGTTTCTGTTGCCGTGACCAAATTTACCTACTGAAGTTTTATTCTGTTGCCCTATTTTTGCATTGAAATCTCCCATCATGATCTTCAAGTGCTGCTTGCTTTTATTATTTAGATCACGAATTTCCTGATAAAATTCTTCAATTTCTTCTTTAGGATGACTTGTGGTGGGTGCATAAGTTTGAATAATCTGAGCCTGGTATCTTTTCGAGAGTTGGATAACAAGTCGGAACTTTCAACTTCTACAACTTTATCCTTCAGTTTCTTGTTTATTATAAATCCAACACCACTAGTTCTGCCAGTATCTGTCCCACGAAAGTAGAAGAGATGTCCACTTTTCAGTTCAATGAGATCTACAGCATGTACAAAATATTTAGCCTTTGAAGATGTCATCCCAAGTAGGAAGCATGAACAACAATGAGCAACCAAAGTCGAAAAAGAAATTGAAAGGTTTGAATAAAATTTACCATTAAGTGTAAGGTTAAAATTTTGCATAGCCCACAATACCTAAAAATAACCATACTAGTTTTGATCCATTTACTTCACAGTCTTCATCAGTGGTATGAAAATCGATAGATCAATGTCCTGCAAGTTGGGATGCATTAAGTGCCAACTTCCACGTATCATTCCAGAACAAGTTGTAATACGTTGACAAATCTCGTCAGTGTCATCATCCACTGTACCTACCTGACTGTGTTGTGTTGCGCCATTTATTGGATTGGTTGTAAAGTAGAGTCGTCATATTAAACTTTTAGTTATTTAGATTTACAGTTGCCTGTGAAATACTTTTTATTATTTCACAAAATATTTATTATTTGTGAAATAATAATAATATTTTGTGAAATAAATTTTATTATTTTGCAGACAACTGCAAATCTAAATAACTAAAAGATTAATATAAAACTATACTATACAACCAATCTAATAGATGGCGCAATGAAACAGTCACGTAGGTACATGTGGCTGAATAACACAAATGAGATTTGTCAACGTATTACAACTTGTTCTGGAATGATACGTGGAAGTCAGCACTTAATACATACCAACTTGCACAACATTGATCTATCAATTTTCATACCTCTGATGAAGACCGTGAAGTAAATAGATCAAAACTATTATGGTTATTTTTAGGTATTGTGGGCTATGTGGAATTTTAACCTTCCATTCAATGGTAAATTTTATTCAAACCTTTCAATTTCTTTTTCGATTGCAGTTGCTCATTGTTGTTTATGTTTCCAGCGTGTATAAAGGCGAAAGCTTTTATACACGCTGTACATAATCTTTTATCTCTCGAATACTTTTAAACTTCACCTTTATTTTTCCTACTCGCGACCCTGCTGTATATTCTCAAATATACTGGCAGAATATCTGTAATTTCATGAACTGAATCCTCAAGGACTTGTTAATCAGAACTTCACTGATATATATTCTAACTATATCATCATCATCATCATTGTCAACCATTATCCATCCACTGCTGGACGAAGGTCTCCCCAAGTTTCCTCCACAACGGTCTGTCTTGTGCCAGTCTCCTCCATGTCACTCCCGCATACTTTCGAATTTCATCCACCCATCTTCCATGTGGTCTTCTTCTGGGTCTTTTCCCGCCCCTTGGAATCCAATCTAAAATTTCGGCTGTCCATCAATGGTCTGTTCTTCTGGCAGTATGTCCAGCCCATTGCCATTTCAGGGATTTAACTCTGATCATGATGTCTTCCACTCTTGTCATTTTTCGGATCCACGTGTTCCTCTTCTTATCTCTCCTGGTTACACCAAGCATGCACCTCTCCATGCTTCTTTGAGTTGTCTGCAGCCTTTGTATGTCTCTTTTAGCTAAGGTCCACGTCTCTGCACCATACGTAAGCACTGGAAGGATGCATTGATCAAACACTTTTCTTTTAAGACATAATGGCATATTGCTCTTGAAAATTATGCTGTTTCTTCCAAAAGCTCTCCAGGCGCCGATTAATTTCTTCAACAATGTGACCCTCACTTGATATCTGCTGTCCAAGATAAACGTACGTGTCTGTTATCTCCAGCTTTTCTCCATCAATCGATAAATCTTCATTTCTTGTAAAAGCATTGAACATCACTTTAGTCTTCTGAAAGTTCATTTTTAATCCCACTTCCTTACTCCTGTCAGCAAGCTCCTGGATCATGCTCTGCAGCTCTGATGGGGTAGTTACAAAAATGACTATGTCATCAGAAAAACGAAGGTGGCTTAGATAATCTCCATTAATCTTTATGCCTTTGTTTTCCCAGTTCAGTGATTGAAAGACATTTTCCAATGTGGCATTAAAGAGCTTCGGAGATATGGTGTCACCTTGTCTCACTCCTTTTCCAATTTTTATGCGTGTTGTATTTTCAAATAACAGAATCTTTGCACTTGCATTTTCATAGATGTTATTAATAATATTAATGTATGCATCTTCAATACCGCATGATTTCAGAGCCATTGCAACTGCTGATGGTTTCACCGAATCAAACGCTTTTTCATAATCGATAAAAGCCATGTACAATGGAAGTTCATATTCCCTCGCTCTTTCAATTAGTTCTCTCAGTACGTGGATATGATCTATTGTGCTGTAGCCACTCCTGAATCCAGCTTGTTCTCTCGGTTGAGCCATGTCCAGTGTTACCTTCAAGCGGTGTGAAAGAACTTTAGTGAAGATTTTATAAACCACTGATAGGAGGCTGATAGGTCTGTAGTTCCTGAGATCCTCAATGTCACCTTTTTTATGTAGCAAGATCATTGTAGCGTTGTTCCAATCCTCAGGAATTTTCCCTTCATTAAGGCATCGAGTGAAAATTTGGGCGAGTACTGTTTCGATTTCTCCACTTGCTTCTTGTATAATGTCTACAGTAATTCCATCTTCTCCTGGAGCTTTTCCCTGCTTCATGTTCTTGATTGCATGTGCAACTTCTGCTGGAAGGACTGGAAGAACTCTGGTACCTTTCATGATGCCTGGAGTACATGTATCATCCCTTTCATATAATTTGGAGTAGAAATCTTTCACTCTTGTCAAAATTTTGCCTCTATTTCTTGTTACAGAACCATCTTCTTTTCTCAGTGCCATAATCTGTTTTTTTCCCTTACTGAGATGTCCCTTTGCTATCTTTTGGCTTTGGTTGTTTTCAATTGCTTTCCTTACTAGTTCACAGTTGAATTTCCTTACGTCTTCAGTGATACTTTTTCGTACTGTCTCGCATAGCTCTATATATTCCACTTTGGAAGTCACATCTTCTTTAGTTGTCCTCATCTCTCTTCTTTTTTGCATCAACATTTTGGTTTCTCCTGATAATTTGTTCACATGCAACTTGTTCTTAGACCCAGCTAATTTTGTTGCTGTTTCCATAAGAGCTTTGGTTACTTTTCTGTTAACTTCAGAAATATCCACTTCTTCCGATGTTAGGCCTTCTAAAGCAGAGAATCTGTTCTTCAGTTCCAATTTGAAGGTATTATGGTGCTTTTTAAGGTTGGTTATGTCACTACATTTTGTTTGTCTTATGAGCTTGCTACGTTCGAGTTTAGTGTTGAGGTGCATCTTACATCTCACCAATCTATGGTCACTGCCTGTGTTGAACTTGTTTAGCACACTGCAGTCTTCTATGACGAATTTTTTGTTACACATAATAAAATCAATTTCACTTGTCGTCCCATTTGGATGTCTCCATGTCCATTTCCTGTGTGGCTTTTTCTTGAAAAAGGAGTTCAAGATGAAAAACCCTTCTGCCTCTGCAAACTCTACGAGAGTATTTTCCACGCTGGTTTCTGTTGCTGTGATCGAATTTACCTACTGAAGTTTCATTCTGTTGCCGTTGCCCTATTTTTGCATTGAAATCTCCCATAATTATCTTCAAGTGCTGCTTACCTTTATTATTTAGATGACGAATTTCCTCATAAAATTCTTCAATTTCTTCTTCAGCATGACTTGTGGTGGGTGCATAAGTTTGAATAATCTGAGCCTGGTATCTTCTCGAGAGTTGGATAACGAGTCGTGCAGCTCTGTCAGAGGAACTTTCAACTTCTACAACTTTATCCTTCAGTTTCTTGTTTATTATAAATCCAACACCACTAGTTCTGCCAGTATCTGTCTTACGATAGTAGAAGAGATGTCCACTTTTCAGTTCAATGAGATCTTCTCCTTTTCTCCTTACCTCACTTAGCCCGACGATGTCCCACTTGATCTTTTGTAGTTCCTCTTCCAATTCAAGAAGCCTTGAATCAGAAGATAGGGAGCGTCCGTTATACGTAGCCAAGGTCAGCATCAGATGGCAGCCTAGTCCGGTCCTCCGGGGATTCTTAGCACCCTCTGCCTTCATGTCGCACTGGCCGCTGCCTTGGCCAGGTACATTCCAGCTGCCGGAGACTGAGGGCCAAGATTTAAGTTGTGGAGTCATTTTGGAGGGGTTTATATATACTGAAGTGCCAGAAAAACTGGTACAGACGAGCTTATGCAAAATACATAGCAACGTCACCTATGCCCGTACCCGGCTGCGTCCTCCAGTGCGTATATAAAGCAATAGACACCCTTGCCAGCTGTCAGAGCTGTTTTCGGCATGAGAATGACAAGTAATAATGATTTAAGCGATTTTCAACGCAGTGCCATAGTTGGAGCTCGTGAGATGGGCCATAGTATTTTGGAGGTAGAAATGAAATTCAGATTTTCATGGACAATCATTGCAAGGGTGTAATGTGACTACAAGAATTCCGGCAAAACCTCCAACCCATGATACCAGTGTGGCCGTAAAAAGACATTGGGTGAACGTAACCACCGTCGGCTGTCAAGAATTGTTTCACGCGATAGGCGTGCAACACTCTCACAGGTATCATTGGAATTCAATGCTGGAGCCTCAACAAGCACCAGCGTACCCTGCACGATATGGGCTTTGGGAGCTGACGACCAACTCGAGTCCCCTTGATGGGTGCACGACACAGAGCTATGCGCCTCACTTCGGCACGGCAACACAGCCACTGGACACTTGATGACTGGAAACAAGTAGCCTGGTCTGACGAGTCATGTTTCCAACTGTATCGAGCAGATGGAAGGATTCATGTGTGGCACAAACCACATGAAGTCTGTCAACAAGGAACTGTACTGGCTGGTGGTGGTGGTGGTGGGGGGGGGGGTCTGTAATGGTATGGGGTGTGTTTAGCTGGACTTCACTGTGACCCCTGGAACGTCTACAAACATCTGACTAGCCAACGCTGTGTGTGCATCTTTCCTGACGACATACACCCGTTCATGTCCTGCATTCATGCTGATGGGTTGGGCCTGTTCCAACATGACAATGCACCTCCACATAAGTGTAGGGATGCCACATTATGGTTACAGGAGCATTCATATGAGTTTGGGGTGTAGTCATTCCCACCCAAGTCCCCACATCTGAGCGTGATAGAACACATTTGGGATGCCATGCAACGCGCTATTGAACACAGGAATCCGAGACCTCGGAATACACCTGAATTGCGGAACGCTCTGCCAGAAGTATGGTGTGCATTGCCTACAGCATATTTCCAGAAGCTAGTGGAGTTTATGCCCCATCGTATTTCTGCAGTCCTGCACTCCCGTTGGGGACCTACCAAGTATTAGACTGGTGCACCAGTTTTTCTGGCACTTCAGTGTACATATAGCAAGTGATTCATAGATATACCTGAAGAATAATGCAGTCCATAACAGTCTACCAAGTTATACTACAGCTCTGGGTAAGTGCAACATGATCATGACAATTATTAACTATTGACTTGTTTATAATTCAACTTTCAACAAGTACATAATAATAGCTGAAGCTAATGATACGCATGGTGCACACGACTTGAAGATACTCTAATAACGGGTGAAACACTGATATGAATAGTTGTTCAACTATTGACTTGTAATTTAGCCACATAAGCTGATTTGGCTAAATTTCATTAACCAAATCATATTATCATGGTATCAGCTTGCTGAATGTGCCAGGGAAAGTTAATTTGGCATTACATATGATGAGTGAAAAGTATCTGTCTGTTGGTAAGAAAGTTTTTGCCGCCTTTGGTCTTGAATAATCATGATACAACTGAGAATATGCTTAAAAGTGTGAAAGCTATGTCTGCTAGCAGTAGAGCATGTAGTAAGTAAATGGTATTTTATCAAAATGTTTGTCCTGGATGCACGACGTTTGTATGAAATTCCAACTGAGTATAAATAAGGGAAAAACTGAAGTTATGGTTTTTGATCGAGTAACTTTTAGTATTTTAGGCAAGATCAGTCTAAATGGTTCAAAAATAGACCAAGTGAAGGAATTTGCACATTTAGGAAGCATCTTTGACAGAGAAAGCAGATGAAATGGCAAAATTAGTAGGGGAATGAATTCATCTTTGAAACTCATAGCTGCCTTAGGAGAGTATCACAGCGTTCTTGAAAAGGTCTCGAATGGTTGTGTATGAAAGTACAATTGTTCCTACTCTGATGTATGGCAGCGAAATCTAGGTACTGCAGAAGAGACATAGTTGTTTATATTCTGGAGAGATGTGCTGCTTTTGGGAAGGGGGTTGTGGCAAGACACATTCTGGTCATGTGAGGAATGAAGACGTGTTGCACATGTGTAATGTGAAGCAAAATGTTGTTAATAAGGTGGAGACAAATATTCTGAGGTGGTTTGGCCATGTTGAAAGAATGAGTGGTGAGATGCTTACTAAGAGAATTTATTCAGCCCAAGCGGAAATTAAAAAAAAATAATAAAATAAAATAAAAAGGTAGAGGAAGGCCTAGAAAATCATGGGAGGATCAAATTCATGTCTTAATGTGAAAAAGATAATGAGTATGAAGTAGGAAAGGGTCTTGTGTAAAACATGTGATGGATGTTCAGTGAAGCTCGAGTTGTGTGCCAAAATCACTGTAAATGGAGATGTTCTTTGAGATTCAGTAAGTAAAATCTAGAACCATCATTTTAAACTTTAATCTGGCAGATGAGCTTTCTTTGAGGAAGTAACCTCTGAATCTCAAAGAACAGTTTAGTGATACATATGTACTATGTAAGTACTTTGTCTAGGTGGCAAGATTTTAAACAAGGAAAGCTGTTTGACTTTTAAATATTTACTACATTTAAGTACAGGAAAGGATTATATCTATGAATTTATGTCTAATAATGTTCTCAAATTTTGAAAAAACAAATATTCTTTTACATAACATTCCCCTACTAATTTTGCCATTTCATCTGCTTTCTCTGTCAAAGATGCTTCCTAAATGTGCAAATTCCTTCACTTGGTCTATTTTTGAACCATGTCTTAATGTGAAAAAGATAATGGGTATGAAGTAGGAAAGGGTCTTGTGTAAAACATGTGATGGATGTTCAGTGAAGCTCGAGTTGTGTGCCAAAATCACTGTAAATGGAGACGTTCTTTGAGATTCAGTAAGTAAAATCTAGAACCATCATTTTAAACTTTAATCTGGTAGATGAGCTTCCTTTGAGGAAGTAACCTCTGAATCTCAAAGAACAGTTTAGTGATACATATGTACTATGTAAGTACTTCGTCTAGGTGGCAAGATTTTAAACAAGGAAAGCTGTTTGACTTTTAAATATTTACTACATTTAAGTACAGGAAAGGATTATATCTATGAATTTATGTCTAATAATGTTCTCAAATTTTGAAAAAACAAATATTCTTTTACACAACTTTTAAACCTGTGTTCATCAGGGTTGTAGAGAGGGTAAGACTGCCAGATATAAATATTGTGCACAAATTCTAGGTGAGATTCCAAAGCTTCTGAGCAAAGTAAAAAAATTACAATTATAATAGTGAACCATTATAGTTCCACTGTGTTTATCTTGTTTTATTTTTTAAGTTTGTTTTTTATTCTCTTGCTATAGGGGAATTGCACTGTGAAGAACATCTGACTATCAATGTAACTAAGGAAACTTTAAAAGATTAAACTACAGTTGCTTTAAAGTATCTGAAGTCCTTCACTTGCCTTGTGATGACCAAAATTTTTGACCAAGGCATTAGCCACCAGTGACAGCTGCAAAAATATCATTCAAGCAAGAAATGCTACCATTGGAGCTGAAATTGCAAGCATTCATTCATTCTACTATCCATAAATTCAAAAACTATGGGGGGAATGGCCAGATCTTTTGTGGGAAAAGGGGGGGGCAGAAATGTGGCTAACAATATGAAAATTGACCCTATGTTTCTAGCAGAAAGAGAGGTAAAGTGAAAGTTAAGCTTGTTTTTATAAAACAGTGAGGAAGGAAGGGCTTAGGAGGCAATATTTCAGACTTTGGTTACTGTTTTTATTTATTACATTATAGAAGACTTAGCAGATAGGTAAAAATCACTTGAACAAATATATCAATTTTTTTACTTTTTTTGAAAATGTCTAGATATAGAAGAAAACCATTTCATTGCTGTTGTACAGAATTTTTTGTATTATACAATGGTGGTTTTATAAGGCATTGAATTGACAGATACTACGTAAAAAGTTGAAACAATTCCATAGAGTACATCTGGAAATCAAAAAACTCAAACCACTTGACTTATTGAACTAAACTATGCTAAACAATCTCAGAAAAATATTTACAAAAGTTGCTATTTACTTCTCTGAGGACTTGCTGCATCATTTATGCGACTACTATGACAATGGAGAGAAAACGCAGCAAAATGAAGTTGATCAGAATTACTCATGTCCTAGGAGAGGCTGAGTAATATGCAACTTTGAAATAAAAAGAAATTATTTCAGAAATGTGGTCAACCATTTTTCAAAAAAAAAAAAAAAAAAATAGAACACTTAAAAATTATTCAAGACCTAATGTTATTACTTCAAGTGAATTTGCTGCTCTCAGTTATATAACTGTGTACTTCCCAACAATTTTACATGCTTTGAACAATTCAAAAATTTGATAAGTATTTCATGCAAATTATGAATGGCCCCTATTAAAAAACCTTCTTCATGCCCACTTAAATTCCTGTGCAGCCATACATCTGATTTTCACTTGTTTGCCATGAAATTACTAGCTTGAATACATTAAACTAAAAGAACAAATATAATTAGTTTAAGGCACTCTGAAAATCAATTTTCATACCCAATTACATAATGAAATCTGCATACTTTTCATAGCACATGACTCAAAATCCAGAAAGCTTGGGACCCAAAAGCTTTCTGGATTTGGGAAGCTCACACTTATAGAAAGAATATTATGTGCAATATAAACAATAAAAAGTGTTTTAAAATACAAAAACTTAGTTGTTTACTAGTGCATCTTCTTTGCATTTATTAAGTTAGGTTATTACTTATTATACATTTGTATAATTTGGATGAAGGTGATGAACAAGAGTCACCAAGAATTTCACTTGATTTCAAAGCACGATGATCCAAATGTTTTCTAAATATGTTTTAAAAATTTAACTATTTCAGATGTTTAGGCTTTTACAAAACCTCTCATACTTTATACAGAGAGATAATGTTATTCAGTTATATCACTTTTTAATCATGTCTGTGAATTCGTTCTTTAGAGTTTAAACCCATATCAATAGAAATTTTTTCTTCATTTAATGTTTTATCATCATTAATATCACCTTCTTTGTCATGACGCATAACCATACCAACAATGTCGTTGTCTGCAAGTTTGAGGACACCAGAAAAATAAATATAAACATTTGAACATTCTTCAACAGCTTCTTTGTCTATCAATTCTGCTCTGCTCTTCCACAAGCTAGTTCTTCAGCAGATCTCAGTGGATTGCTTACATTTTTCTTTAAACAAGATACAGAAAAAGCACTAAAATCTGGAGACAGAGTCACCACATCTTCCAAACTTCCAAAAATATGACAGAAGGTTATAATTTATGCCATCCATTACATTTCACAAAATTTCTTAGGGAAGACTAGCCCATGACCCTTTTCAGTTTTTGTTCTTCATGCCAGAAATGCCTTTATTTCCATTCCACCACTGCAACATGCATAAATTCAACCTTGGCTCTACACTTAATGGAATGCAGAATGCCACAGTCAATAAACTGTAATAGTACAGTCCAATTAGTAAGCAAATAATTCACAAAAATGCTGTCTTTTACAAGAAGTACTGCAGCTATGTATGCAGTACAATTATCCAACAGTAGCTACACTTGCAAATGTTGGGACACCCAGACACTAGGCAATTACTGTACACCTCCAGCACAAAAAGATTTTCAAACCAATCAGTGAATATTGCACATGCTATTCATGCTCTTTTATTAGCTTTATCATGCATGGGATAAACTATAATACCATAAAGAACTCTGACATTCTTACTGATTTCAATGACCAACAGTTTGTAGTTGTGATTACCAGGCAAATAAGCTTACATGAAAACTGCAAGGCATTCCTTGAAATCTTGATGCAGCCGTTTAGAAATAGATAACAAAAACCAACCTTAAACATTATAAAAATAATACTTAAACTCAGAAGTGGATTTCACACCATTTGTTCAGAGTAGCTTTTGAAATGAACATGAATGATAAACAGAAGAAAGCGATGCAATGGTATATTCACATAATGTGCCATAACATCGGCTTTTATAAATGTTTCAAAATATTTTTAATTGTCAGAAAAAAAATTCAGAATAAAAACAGAGAAAATCAATAATATATCTGAAAAAATGGCACAAGAACCAACATTTGTTTGGCCCATTGAATACCAAAACACAGAAGGAAAACATAAAAATATCTTTTAAATATTGAATATCCCTTTTTTAATACTAAATATTCCATTGCTATGAATATTTTATGGTCCCTCTGGTGTGGATACTAAATATTCCATTGCTATGAATATTTTATGGTCCCTCTGGTGTGGACATAGAGAGAAGCAATGTTATGCTTAGAGTACCATAAATAGCAAATCTAAAGCAATCACTTTCTGCATTTTTTTTTTTAAGTCTATAAAATTTCACACTTTATTTGTGTATTCTGAAATGTTCATAACCTGCAATATGGAGACGGGAAGGGGGGGGGCAGAAAACATTTTACGAAAAACATTTCAAATTATCGTCATACTAGTTTATCAGTGAGGACTCTAGTTGGAGAGATCAAGGAGCAGTTTATCAGTGTGGACTCTAGTTGGGGAGATCAAGGGACAAGATAAAAGATTATCTCACAGATAATCTTTTGACAATGCATTAATGAAACACAGAATGATCATATTCATTTCAAAAAAAAAAAAAAAAAAAAAAAACTCACAACACTCTGAAATATGTTTAAACTAGTAGTCATGCCCATTCTCTATGAATGGTGAATCTATAAAATCATTTTATGACCATACAATTAAAGAAAGGGAAAAGTAATTTAAGATCCGTAACTGTTTTATGATTTAGAACAGGGTTGTGATGTCAATGCATACAGTTAGATGTAAAACAGTAGCAGGATTTGACACCCCCTTAATTTTAAATCAAAATTTCATGGAATTTTTACAGCATTTCAACATTTCTAGGATAATTATCTTTTAGCCTATCAGCAATTTGAACAGTAAAGCTAAGCCAATGCTTTGAATTTTTTGGTTCTAGGTGTAGAAGTGGTACAAAAATTCAAGCAGACAATGTTTCAAAGCTGCCATTTTTTTTTATTTCTGGACTTTTCTAGGTATCCAGACCTTAAGATCTATCAGCATGCCAATTTTCAGATCTCTAGGTCATTTAAAAGTGGTCGAACAATTCGCAAAAAATTCAAGCAGACTATGTTCCAAAGCTGCTATTTTGATGTTTTTGGTTGTTTGGACTTTTCTAGGTATGAAGACATTAATGCCTATCAGCATACTAATTTTCAGATCTCTACATCATTTAGAAGTGGTTGAAGAATTCACGAAAATTTCAATCAAACAATGTTCCAAAGCCGCCATTTTGATTTTCAGACTTTTCTAGGTATATGGATGTAATACCTATCAGCATACAAATTTTCAGATTTTTAGGTCATTTAGAAGTGGTCAAACAATTTGCAGATGAAAACACAGGCATTTCCCCATTTTGCTTTATATATTAAAAGATTGCTAAAAAGATCGACTTCAAAAAATTCCTCCTGGATGCAAAACTCTAATCTGTAAGTTATTGAGTAATATTTTTAAATCAAGGTAAACATAACCTGAGGTTAAGCAGAAGGCAATAGGATTAGCAGCGGTTTTTTGTGATCGGAAGGAACAGAGACAATTTCAACTTGTAATCATTTAAGGTTAACTAGTACTCCTCTTTTCCTTTTTTTCTTTTTTTTTAAGGAAACAACTTTTGACTTTACTGAAAAGCATTTGATGCAGCAGTAAAATTGTCGTCATTCATTCAATCTCTGCATACAAGAAGTTTTAATACAATTTAGCAGTTCTTGGTTCTTCAGAAAATTCAACTTATTAAAACTCTCAAAAAGTTTAAACTCAAAATATCAAAAACTTATTGAAACTCTCAAAAGTTTTAAATCAGGTATGAATTTAAAATGGAGTTAACAAAATTTCACACAATGCTTAAAGAGTTTATGGATATTTCACAAGTGGCCTCAAGTCATTTCTGGGGAGAAGGGGGTTGATATTTTCAATTGTTCAGAATTGAAAATATGGCAATCCTGGTGATTATTGCTAGTATGTTTTAAATGTAAAACATAAGAATAAATTAACAGTGGTTTTACTTTTCACTTCATTAGATAGAACAAAATTTAGAAGTACAGAATAATCTTTATTTTTTAATTTTTTTTTTTTTTTTTTTTTGTGGCAAGATTGTTCATGAGAGCAAGTCTCCAATATGTAAGAAAGAAACAACAGCAATGATACACATGCGCGTGTGTGCGTGTGTGAGGGGGAAGGGTTAAACTTGTACAAATGTTTTGTAAACTACAGAATATTTATATCTGTTTAGCTCAAACACAAACATGCGAAATCACACAAAATTAGAAAATGAATTAAGAAAATTAACCTTTTCCATTTCTTCTGCCAACAGGATCTTTTTTGATAACGTAATTTTCAGAAGTAAGACAGGTGTCAGCCCACTGATCCTTCAGCTTTAACTCTTCTATCTGCTCATCGCTCAGCCCCTGCATCTGAGGTGGCAAGAATACTCCATGCTTTGCTAGGTCTTCTAGTTCTAAATACAAAAGCACAATAATATGAAATTACAATTATTTAGGTCAACATCATTTTTTCAAATGATTTAAAACTGTTTCTAAAGAGACAGATTTTCTTATATTAATAATTATTAAGTAAATACCTATATGCATTAAGCATTTTTCTCTGCAAACCTTGTACAGAGCTAAAAGTTTTTCAACTGTGCATCTTTTCTTGATGTTCTACTATTTATATACAGGGTGTTTTGTAATTCATGGAACAAACTTTCAGGGGTGGTAGAACTCACTGATACAAACATTTTTCGTCATACAATGTGTGGTCGAAACGGCAGCGTGGAGGCGCTAATGGGCACGACCTGGGGAGCATATAAATGTGCCGGTCATTGTACAGACCGTCATTCGCAATGTTGGTTTCACATGCAATGCATCGGTTTACGAACGCTGAGAAGGCAGACATGCATTGGATGTTCAGAGTTGAAGATATATTCTTCTCACTATATGTGGTAAATACGTCATGATAATTAACACAGCAATCAGACATCGCCAAATTGACTGTAATTACTGTTTCACACGTGAATTAAATCACATCAGAAAACTTGAAAATTTAATTGCTGTGGAGCGGGAATCGAACCCGCATCTCATCTCCCGATTACCGTTATGAGAAGAATATACGTATCTTCAACTCTGAATACCTAAACAACTGGAGATTTACTTAACAACGCTAGATGGCAGCATAATCTGCATTGAATAAGAACGCGGTCAGATAATATTCCGATGCTTTTAACACACATATACTTGCGAATTCGCTGTCGTGGGTGGTGCAACGGATAACATGCTCGAACGGTAATCGTAAGATGCGGGTTCAATTCCCGCTCCACGGCGATGAAATTTTCAAGTTTTTTGATGTGATTTAATTCACGTGTGAAACAGTAATTACAGTCAATTTGGCGATGTCCGATTGCTGTGTTAATTATCATGATGCATTGGATGTAGTGAGCTGCCAACGGCAATGGCAGAGCAAAGACTGTACCGGGAATGCTTTCCCAATAGGTGAGTGCCCGATCACTGCATCTTTGAGCGCTTGCAACCCCAGCTGTGTGAGACGGGAGCCTTGCTTGCCGGCAGGCATGATTCAGGTTGTGAAGGAATGTCCAAACGCCAGAGAGCGTTCTACGGATGGTGAACGACCGGCCAAACACAAGCATGAGGGCTGTAGGCCGTAGCGTAGGTATGCCTCATACCACGGTTTGGCGATTATTACGGAAGAAAGACCTCCACCCCTATCATTTGCTGAGAGTGCACGCTTTGATAGCTGTGGTTTATCCTGGTCGCCTCGAATTCGCCCGCTGATATTTGCAGCAGAGTGCCGCACAGCCGGATTTCCCAGCACATGTGCTCTTCACAGACGAAGCAACCTTCACACATGATGGCATATTTAATATCCACAATGCGCATGTGTATGCGACCGTGTGTTACAGTTGGTGGTCGCTCGTTTGAGCAATTCTTGTAGTTAGTCCTGTATAAAGCTTCTTTACCCGTCGTCTGTGTCATTCCTGAGTTTGCGCCTCCACACTTCCATTTCAACCACACGTTGTATGATGAAAAATGTTTGTTTCGGTGTGTTCTACCACCCCGGAAAGTTTGTTCTATGAATTACGAAACACCCTGTATTATGTTGTTTTTATAATCCATAATGTTAACAATGGGTGCAAACTAGAGATGAGCATGAGCTCCTTTTTTAAGGTGCAGGCCCATTATATCATTATTTATTACTGCCTTAGGCCTTCAAGAGTTTTCCACCTACACATTTCTCTCCCTTGAATTTTAAATTTTCATCTGGAGTCAACATAAAAAAAAAAAAAAAAAAAGTCCTGTCTCATCAGCATTAAAGATGTCACTATCACTATACCCTTTTCCATTGTTTCCAAATTTATGTCCTTGGTTTCTCTACTCAGTTTCCCAGAACAAATGTTGTATCGTGCTCTATTGTCTCCAAATTATGTCCTTTGTTTCCCTACTCAGTTTCCCAAAACAAATGTTGTATCATGCTTTAAATCTGTCAATCCAGCCACTGGAACATACAAATCGTTCATCACCAAAGAGGCTGGTAAATTCTTCAGCCTTAGTCTTTAAAAGAGGCCCGCTGACAGGAACATTTGCATTCCTTTGCTGCTTGAACAATTTTAGCAGAGCTTCAGCAATCTCAATTCGATCAGGATGACGGATGCGGTTTAGTTTCGGGCCATTTGCAAGTTCAAAAGCATTGAACATGTTTTCCTTGTTTTACCAGATGGTACAAACTGTGGATTTTACCAAATTAAATTCACGGCAAGCGTCTGGTGTTTCCTTAGCCGTACTGTGTGTGTGTGCGTGTGTGCGTGTGTGTGTGTGTGTGTGTGTGTGTGTGTGTGCGCGTGAGAGAGAGAGAGAGAGAGAGAGACCTTTTACCTAATGTAGTTTGGGCAATAAACGCATCATTTCCTTGAAATGTACGTAGTGTAGTCAGAAAGTCAATGCTAAATGCCACAGACAGAGTGGGTGTTAAAGCCTCCAGTGTGTTTCGCACAGAAAAAGATCAGGCAGACAGTAGCCGCCTAGCATCTACGGACAAGGTCACAGTCAAGAAAAGGGATAACTGACAGAGGAGTGAACAGCACAATAAGCATCAAACATGGAACTTAACCCATTCCATCCCCTTGCCCAACCACACTGCTGTTTTATCGCTATTTTTAAATAAACTGTAACAAATCAATTTACCATTTTTGTTTTTGGGAGATGGGTGGATGAAATTGATAACACTGAAAATTTTTTCGCATTGACAGTGAAAATGTAACAATGTTTATTTTACTGTTTGCGTTGTCTGCGTTTGCAGAGATGAACCTGAAAGTGCAAAAAGGAATTAAGGTTGCATGTGTAAAGCATGTGTTACACTAAGCACAGTAATATTGTACTCGTCCTTTCTTTCCACCACAATAAGAACCAGGAACGTTTCCACCCTCAGGCTAGGGTGAGGTGGATACAAGTTCTAAGGAAACAGGTAATAGACAACCCCTTACTCAATGAAATTTTTCTGCCACACAAGGAATTTAGGTTTTTGAAGAACCCACTGGGTTCACCTTTATTTTTTGATCATAAATGGGAAAGATAAGCACCTTTTCAAACTGGTATAAACAGTATACAAAAATTTCAATTAGACATCCTGATGGAAAATTATTCAAGTAGAGGGCTGCTTAGAATAATTGGTTTAGAGTCCAACAAAATAATTTACAGTTTTGTTTTGTTTTCAGCCCTTACGGGTAAATCACAACCCTGAATATTTTAAATTTCTACACTAAGCAGATAAGAACTTGCTAACTACTTAAATGCTATCACTGCATTCCACACACAATTTTTCAATGAATATTAACAAGGTTAGCTGATATGGATAAAACTGCATAAATATACACATGCCAAAATTATTTTTGAATTTTGCTGGACATTACTGAAATTTACTATTTTTCTGTGAGTGAACTCATTACATCACTTCTATAATTTATAACAAATTCAGCATGTAAGACTAAGCCAGTGTTAAATAAGAATTTGAATTCTCTATGTACTCATTTTTGCTGATGAATTCAGAAAGCCCTGGGATTCAAAACATAAGGTGAATTTCGCTGAGGTACACTTGTGCTAGCCTATCTATTCCCAAATCTTGATTAAAGTATGTACACTTCTACATTTTCAAATACATATATATATCACGATTCAAGATAAAGAAAAAAATCACTTGGTATTGCAACTGTATGTGTACCTGGCCCTTGCTAGTATATCACACTAATTCAACATAAGAAAATTTTATGTTTACATGTCATTTACTCCGCTTAATCAAAAAAAAAAAAAAAAAGAATATTAAAATAACTTTCTCCCTTTGGCTCTCCTTGATGATTATCCCACTGGAGACCTCTCTCTCTCTCTCTCTCTTGCTTACTTTACATTGGTTGAATTAAAATTTTATATTTTCTTAAAAAGAAACAAAGGATACTGCCTATTTGTCAAACCGACACAAATTCACATATTCAAGAATGACAAACTTAAAATTACAACAAATTTGTACTTTTTTTCTGGACTGCTGTATATGGCCGACTACTTTAGCTGAGGCCTGTAGAAAAATTTTGACGCCGAATAAGTTCTTCACTGGAGAAAAATTTTTTTGAAAAGAGATTACCTTGATTTCCTTCAAACGCGGGTTGGTTCGTCCCATCGGTGCAGAGAATGAAAAGTTCGAGATTCTAGATTTTTCGAGCCGAAAGTCTTTTAAGGGGTGATATTTCATCACATTAGGGATGTCTTCTACTGGTCATAGGTCCGGCCATCTTGTCCCGGAAGGTGGAGGAAAGATGATTTTTTCAGGAAAGAAACAGGCACAGTAGTTTGCAGCAGAAGTACGTGTTCCTAGAAGCTTGGCATCCTACTTTGGACCAAACCTCGTGGTCTCCGGGATATTTGGGCTGCGAAGCTGGTCCTAGCCGGGAAGAAAAAGAGTTCCGCTCTACGGCAGAAATAAGTCCGGGTCAGCTCCATGATGAATCTAGTGTACCGAGGGCATTTGGCCTAAATATCCAATTCACCGGTCACGTGGCCTGTTGTTAGGCCTCCACTTGTATGACAGAATTACAAAGGATCAAGAAATTTTTACTGGCGGGTTCCACTTCATATCACATCAAGCATCAGGAAGCCAAAACATCTTATCAGTGGGAAATTCACGAGAGAGAGTGACGAACTCAGCGGCGACACAGTAACCCTTGACCTCACTCCCCCTGGCAGAAAATCATGTGTCCGACTCGTGCAGTGGGGGTGTACAAGCTCTCATTGGCTGAAGGATTCTTACAGCAACAACCTGCTTCTAAGAAAAGATGATGCAACTCCGTTTCCCAAAACTCAGCGGCCTCAAGGTCAGAAAATTCCGTTGGTTTGACCTTTCCCTCTTCTTGTGACCCCCTCCCCCCGATGGATGCTGCGTTCCAAGAAAAACTACTTCCGACCAACTTTCTTTCTCACGAGATTTGACAGAGGGAAGAAAGTGAGAAAAAAAAATGGCGTGTTATTCACAATAAACACTTTTTCTTCCCTGATTTGCTTAGCAAAGCATGGCTTGTCTTACATGCAGGGCAAGATTTCATCTTTTTGCTCACTAGCAAATTTCGCTAGTGACCAAATAGTCTGCTAGCAAAACATTTGCATGATTAGCAAGTAAAACTAAATCCCATCGTAACTTATTTTCTAATAAAGTTACACAGAAATTTAAATATGTGTATAAATATTTTGACTTACCTTTTTGAATAATGAATAGAATCTTAGATAAGTTTAGTGACTATCTTTATTATTAATTTCTAACAAATTCTCATACCACATGAATATATTTCACTGACATTCTAATTCAGATTTCTTCCCATATGATTTACACTCAGGGTGTCTGACTTTGTCATCATACCACTTTTATAACTGCTGACCGTGGATTAAAAATCTCTTCTTGTGGCCATTCTATTTCAATTGTCATCAGAGCATTTAAAGTTTCAACAGACAAATTGTTCCTCCAATCCCCATGTATTCTTTTTAAAAAACTGAATCCCACCTCACAACATGCAGTACTAAGTGGAAGTATCGCACAAATTTCTGCTAAACTTCTACACACTTCATATCTGCCAACTACCACACAATGCCGTAGAATTCTACGGAATTAGTTGTCTGACTACGGAACTCACTATCAAAACTACGGATTCTACAAATTTTCATTTTGTTTCAAATTTTTCCTTTGCTATTATTTTTATGATATACACGAGATTCTTACAGGGATTCGCGGAATCCCGCTTTTTTTTTTTTTTTTTTTTGTCTTCAGTTAGATCATTTTGAAGATCGATATTTGGGAGAGGGGGGGGGGTAGTTTTCCATCTGGAGACGAAATTTCGTGCTTCAAAACTTTCGAACACAGTAGTGAAACGGAGTAAGAAAATTTTGCCGTAATCGCAAATTTTTCTCCCAATGTTGTCTTTGTGTCCGCTTTTCTTGTTAAATATCATTTTATTGCATAAATGTTTCCATTTTAGCTTGAAACTGTGGAGAACAATTTGCAAAAACGGAAGTTGGCTGCTGCAAAATTTTTCTGTAATTTTCAGGCATGAGATTCTTCCGCGAATTCAAGGAATTCCGTCTTTACGAAACTAGAAAACTAAAGGTCGACGGAATTCGGATTTTTTCCGTAATCATAATTATTTTTTTCTCACGATGTTGCCTCTGTCAAGTATTATTGCTCATCAACATTTTACTGGATAAATATTTGTATTTCAGCTTGAAAATACAAGGAAAATTTCCAAAACCAGAAGTCAGACGAAGCAAAAGTTTCTTCCGTAATTGTTTACCCCCTCCACGAACACGTTTCGTAAAAAAGCGTCTTATCTATGCCACGCAATAAGGCCAGTTACTATGGATAAGACTTTTGCCAGTGTTGGCAAGCTATTTTCCAGTAACATTTTGGTTTGCTTCTTTCGGTTTTGTCTACCATCCGAATAAGTGGAATTATTCTTGCTTATTCATCACTGATCATTAGAGCGCAGTATTTGATGTATGCACGACTATCAAGACTTGTAGGCGATCGCTTGGCTTAGGGTACGACAGGAGTTGAGGACAAAGTTCGTGGAGCAAAAGAAGGGAGGGGGGCAGAGCAGGTGGTCAAACAACTGATCCATCCCAGACCTCTGGGTTGCCACAGCAACCATTGCCGACGTCACGTTCAGTTTCTGTAATAGACCAATGAGGGCACGATGGAGAGGAGTTTCAATGCGCTTCTACGACAGTTTGGAAGGGATGAAAGATATGGGTAGGATGGGTATTAAGTGTCGAAAGGAAATTGGCGAAAGAGAATCGCTGATCGTCGCTGTTTTAACAAGTGATAATAGAAACTGTTATGTAAACTTCGTGGATTAATAATGAATTTTGGTTACTTTAAATAAAGAAATTACCTTACTAGCAATATTTGCTACTGCAATTTTTTTTCACTAGCAAATTTGATTTTTCACTAGCTATTTGCTAGTTGCTAATCGGTGAAATCGTGATCTGCTTACATGCTTTACAAAAATTCCAAAATACATACACAGGCAGGCAGATAAAAATGATTTTACAAAGCTATCATTCCAAGTAGAAATGAATCAGAGCAGAGGCAAAAAAAAAAGTATTTTAAAATTATTTGCTTTTTAATATGTTTCCTTTTCTTCTTTTCTTTAAGCTGCTTATTACTGAAAATCACCCGGGTCACACTTTAAACCTTAATTTACACCCTTAAATATATACAGATGAACATTTCCTCTCCTTGAATTCATGCTGAGCTCGTTTTGCATGGAGTATCAAAAGGAAGGGAATAATATATACATGCATACCACCACAAACACAGTTGACAACGTAAGGACAAAAATGATTATTATAAATTATTTCAGAACAGCAACTCTGAAACCATTTCGAGGCAGATTCTTCCCCGAATGAAACAAATGAATACACACCATTTCCACTAGAATTTATAACCTTTGAAACAATATGCTAGGAATTACAACTAAAGCTTTTTTTTGAATCTCAGCACACCAGAAAAACGTTCGATCCCATCAACACCAAACCAAAAGGGCATACACATACATGACATTTTCACTCTACTACTCAACATACACACTCATGCCAGAAATATTGAAACACTCAAAAAGGAAGTTGAGAAGGATAAGAAAAAAAAAGAAGGATTTGAAGAGTGAATGGAAATTAAAGAATTTCATAACTTTTTCTTGACTTCCCTGGGGAAAATGAATCGAAACTTCAGAAGATGTAGAAAATTGATTCGAGTTCCCAACTAAGATTTTCGGGGCCGATGGAAAAAAAAAGACAAAAAGAACTGTGCATCATTCTTTTCCCTTTTTCTTTTTATCTTGTCCCGAAGGGAATCAAGATACGTGATGGGAGCCTATTTTCCCTTCTGAAAATGAGATGGCCAGTCTCTTTTTCCACAAGTTGGAAAATGGCGACATATCATCACATCCCTCCTGAGAAAAGACGAGCAAGCGAGTCAGAACACACTCATACCACACACGGACACTCAAACACACAGAAGCAATCATGACCATACACGTGGAGAGAAAAAATGTAAACAAACTGGGAAAATCGACGTACCGAGATAAAAACTGAATAATGACAAACCTTTTAGCACCCTGATTTAGTGCTACGCTGATAAATTACTTGGGATGTAAACACAGTTCAAATGAAGTCACACACAATACAGCACTATAACTAGAAATTCCAAAACATGATCAAAACAAAACCTTAAAATGACACGAAATGCAAAGACTGAAGACGAGGAAAAAGAAACTGCCGCCACTGTGACGATAGTAGTAAAACGAAACCTATATACACTAAAGCTGATCATTCACAAATGGATGGGAGCATAGCATGCTGAACACTAAGATGAACCCAGGTTGTTGATTTTGTCAATGGCAATCTAACGAACGAGAGGCGGGGTTGCTCCGCTTAAGCGGTAGGTGCAGGGGGAGGGGAACAGCTTACCTCTGGAGGGTGTGAGCTTTAGCAACTAGTAAAGCTGAGAAGACTGCAAAAAATTTTCCGAGTTTAATTCAAAATACTTGCCAAAACAGTTAGCAAAATCTTACATTTTATTTCTCTCGCTCAAACACAAAGGGTACATACACTGTACAGTAGATCGTACATAATACATAGTGTACGTCTTTGTCACTTTAACAGAGGTTGATGTGATGCTAAAACCGAGCATGGATAGCATTATTCCAATGGGAGTTTTGACAGGACTGCCTGGTCCTTGACACTATAGCCAAGGTGTTGCATATTAATTACACAAATAGTCTCATAAGAATATGAGCATTACTCACCTTCTTGTAGATCTTTACCACATTAATGCACGTTACTTCCTCCAACTCCCCCAATGACATACAGACGAATGAGCAGTCAGAGGAAGTAATGTGCATTAATGTGGTAACGATCGATAAGAAGGTGAGTTATGATCATATTCTTATGAGACTATTTGTGTAATTAATTAAGAATCAGTTTGAGAATCTGGGAAGGTAGTTTGACTGCTGGCCCATTTCATCTCAATTCAGGCAGAGAATACCAACATGTGTCAGTTGGCCCCCTTACATTTGTTCCAAAAAATTACAGTAGCTACTCCTACTACAGATATAAGATATTCCAAATGGATTTGCTCCAAAAAAATTTATATCACTTGCTGCGCCATTTTGAAATTTGGTGAAAAACACGTTTTTTGAAAGGAATGTCAAAAATGGCATATTTTAAAAATGTTATTGCGTTTAAACTATTTGGGCGATTCAGTTCATTTTTGTTTTGTTTTGTAGCTAATGAACTGATTTTTAACTTGACATACTTTAAATATGCATGTTATAATTATTAGTAATTAAAAAAAATCCACTTTTTAGGTACAAAATTTTGGTTTTTCTGACATTTAACGATTTTTTTCTTACACTAAGAAAAGTTTTTTTAAATAAATAAAGATGGCAATGTGTAGTCCACCAATGGTAGTTTTACAGCAAATTTTATTTATTGCTAAACATATATACAGTCTATACAATTCAACTTCAAAATATGCAAAAGTACGAAAATGCACTATTTTCAAGTAGCAATAACTCAAAAACCCCATTTTTTTAAAATCTTAAAACTTGACCTTATGTTGTCCTATTAGTATATTATCAATTGGTGGGGGCAGAATTGTGTGTTTTTGCCTCGTAAATTTTGAACGTTTTTTTGAAAATGACACTTCTCCAGTATTTGCAGGTCGCAAATAGAAACCATACAAAAACGTATACAATTGTTCTTTACAAAGAAATTTTAAAGCCACCCTGATTTTTAAGCTCCACTGAACACTTTTATAAGTAAACTTAAGTTACTCATTTATAAAAAAATAATGAAAAAAGAACAAAAAGAAAAACATAGAAAATGTGGAAAACCGAGAACTCATTGAACTGTTCGTCTTTTTACAATTTTCTGATTTCTGTAACACTAAAACAAATAATCGTAAACAACTCCATGTTAGCTGAGATCTATAAACATTATACTAAAATAATTACAGAGTAAGTTTACATAAAGTTCAGACACTGCAGATCTGTTGGATCTGGTTCAGCTCCTTGGTATCGAAAATGTGGAGTCGAGCGGATTGTCCGCTGGGAGTGGGTTCCTTCAATTTTAGCACTACATTGTTTAATGGCACTGCAAATACATCCTCTCTCTTTCCACATTCCTCTGGCCATTGGAACCCTTTAGCTGGGCCATGGGGATGCATAAACGACACAGTAATGTCTTCAAGCTCTAGAGATATGCTCTTTATCTGTCCCATCCACCAATAATCATTATATACACACCCAACAAATTGACCTACTACAAAATCACTCAAAGAGTACCTGTTTTCTACTTGGCTTGTTATTTCTACTTTCTGCACATTATGTTTAATTGTTCTTGCCATATAAGCTTCATTATTTTGCACCAACCAATAATGCTGAGATTGTAATCCTACAACAGGTTTTACAGTGATCCATTCTTTTTCTTTACAAGACCTGGATTTTTGAACAACTTCACTTTTGAGGTGTAGTATTTTCGTATTACGTATAAAATTTGAAATTGTACAAACAAATGAAGCTGCGTCTTTTATGGCTTCCACAGATTCTTTTGTAGATTAAATCTTGTAGCATAGGGCTTGCATATGCCACTTATACCATCGCATGCACTCTTACCATGCCCAGTAGCTGAAAATATCCACTTTCTTTCTATAGTTGGATTACCCTTAGACAACTCATGAAGTTGATATAGATTTTTGAAATGTGCGGCAGCTCCATCTGAAACGTAAACTACTGAGGTCTTAGTTTCCAATGGATACGATTTTGAAATGTCATTTTTTATAAGACCTATGGCACAGAGAGCATGAGCTGTGTCATGGGTTATATCATCAGACACTACTGCAAAACTTTCTTTCACTTGACCAATTTGTGCAACACATGTAAACAATGAGATTTGTACATTTTGCAAGTGATAGCTTTGTATCTCATCAGGCAATATGACTGACCAGTTCTCTGCAAAATCAAAATGTAAAACACACACAGAACTCCCTTTCGCAGAGATTTTAGCTTTGGCTATTCCTTCTCTCTGGATTTTTCGGATATAATTATGAGGAATTGCTTTATTAATCCAATGTCTAGCATCTTCGAGGAACCTTTCAGTAGGTACAGTTTTCTTTATAAGGTCATTATGTTCCCAAATAGCATATGTAACTTCTTCTTCATTCAACAAGCCAAGAGTATCAGCTGTCAGTGCATCTGTACCGAGACAGTCACCACACATTTGGAGCCAACAATCTTCATTGTCTGTTTTGTTACACAAACACTTAAGTAAAAGAGCCTCTTCAGTATACTTTTCATTAGTTACATTTTGGAGAGCTATGCTTATTATTAGTGTAAGATTACTACAGTAAATGCAAGTACAAACTGCTTGTATAGGTTGAATTTTCACCCACTTTGGACATAGTGAATAAAATTTTGAAAGTCCAATTTTTATTCCTTCGTTTTCCTTTTTCAATATACTGCATGTCTCTTTGATTGATCTTGTCATAAATCTTTTTGCCTTTTTAACTTTCTCACCATTACTATCTTTAACACATATAACATCTTTTTTGTTTGGACTCTCTCTTGTGCAGTCTTTGCTGTCATCTAGGTAGTATGACAAAGCAATTGCCTTAGTATCTGCAGACAATGGATGTCCACTGTAGGGATCAGGTTTAGCATAAATTCCTTTTTCTTTTTTAACACTACGTGACTTATCTATGGTGTACTTTGATACTGAAGGTAACTTTGCCTCCAGTTGCGTTTTAGTAAAAGTATGTGGTAACAGTGTCAACAATTGCACTTTTTCATTGTATTTAGAATTTTGAAGAGCTGTGTTAATGTTAAAAAACCACTGATTGCAAGTATAACAGTCAGGTTTTTCAGCAGAAGGTTCACTTAAAATATCATCATTGATACTATACACTTCTTCTAATTTCTTTACAGATGCAGTTTACTAGTACTTTCTCTAATTTCAACTTTTTTCTTTTTACATAACTTTGCCTCCTCTCAGGCCTAACTTGTGAAGGGGATTTCAATGGCGACATATTTACATCAAGAATGTTAATACTTTTGTTGACAGCATTTACAATCTCCTCACTTGCAATAAAAGGTTCATCAGATGAAATTTCTTGTTCAGGTTCATTTGTAAGTTCCCCCAATTTTTTTTTATAAAAAACAACACAATTACTACACAAACTGTCATTACTTTTTACAATAACAGACCTACCTACAATCCTTTGAATTGAATCAGCTAAATCACCAACACCACATAACCTCACACTCTTACTTTTGTATACAGTTTTTTTGTGTCTTCTAATATAGTCAACACACTTAATTCGTTCAGAACTATGATAATCTGACATTATTAAATAGGCCTATTCAGCAAAAATGTAAAAAACATATCTGGGAAATCACAAACACATATCAAGTGTTACTCTTCCAAACGAAAGAACAGACTGCACAGTTGTTATAGCACAGGTGGGTGTGGCCATGGAGGGGGAGGGGCTAGTGAGACAGTTGATTAGCTGTGCAGTGAGCAAACACTGGTCATGCATGTGCATGTATGATCCTGTTGATTCAGCATTGCACAGGTGTAAAACAAGCTTATTTGTTGTTTAAGCATTAAGACTAGGTCAGTTCATTTAACAACTGTAACTTTATTACAGAATTTATTATATAATAATTAAAATTACTTTATATTTTTTATTTACTAGATTAATATTTTTACTTTAAGTATTATAATTAGTCTACTAGCCTATATTTTAACTTTCACAGCTAATTTAAAACAAAACTTTGTAGTGTTTTTCTGCGACCTGCAAATGCTGGAGAACTGTCATTTTCAAAAAACGTTCAAAATTTACGAGGCAAAAACACACAATTCTGCCCCCACCAATTGATAATATACTAATAGGACAACATAAGGTCAAGTTTTAAGATTTAAAAAAAATGGGGTTTTTGAGTTATTGCTACTTGAAAATAGTGCATTTTCGTACTTTTGCATATTTTGAAGTTGAATTGTATAGACTGTATATATGTTAGGCAATAAATAAAATTTGCTGTAAAACTACCATTGGTGGACTACACATTGCCATCTTTATTTATTTAAAAAAACTTTTCTTAGTGTAAGAAAAAAATTGTTAAATGTCAGAAAAACCAAAATTTTGTACCTAAAAAGTGGATTTTTTTAATTACTAATAATTATAACATGCATATTTAAAGTATGTCAAGTTAAAAATCAATTCATTAGCTACAAAACAAAACCAAAATTAACTGAATTGCCCAAATAGTTTAAACGCAATAACATTTTTAAAATATGCCGTTTTTGACATTCCTTTCAAAAAACGCGTTTTTCACCAAATTTCAAAATGGCGCAGCAAGTGATATAAATTTTTTTGGAGCAAATCCATTTGGAATATCTTATATCTGTAGTAGGAGTAGCTACTGTAATTTTTTGGAACAAATGTAAGGGGGTCAACTGACATGCTCTGCCTAAATTGAGATGGAATGGGCCTGCTAGCAAGTATCCAAAAGATTTAAAGATTCTGCATAGCTTATAAATGTAAAAAGGAACACAAGAAATGGCATCTACAAAAGGTTAAGTGTGATGGGTTTCGAAGACTAAGCTGGCAACCTTTTTTGGAGATTCAGAATTATGAATCTACCAATGGATTAAGGAAGGAAGAAAGTTATGTGCACAACAATTACTGATAAGGTTATTATATTCTTTAAAAGAAGCAGGATTGTTACACATAAGGTTAGCTTTATGGACATAGGATTTTACAGCACCAACTTTATATTTTGCAAAAGTATGCAAGCGAAAAGGGATAATATTGGGGTAAGCAGAAGGTTTTCCTTAAACCAATAAGTCAGGAGAAAGTTGTGAGTATATATTTATTTTTACACCTAGAAAAGTGATACTGTTATTTACTTGCTCAGTTGAAGTAAATTTAATATTAGGCAACCTGGGAGAAATTGATGATACAAAAGTCAATAATAATTTTGGGGATGTGGCCAGGCGATGAAAATAAACCAAAAGGTGATGAAAATTAACCAAATGGTAAGTTGAAAGGGAGAAGGAGCAATGAATATGCTTTTTAAATTCTGCACATATATCACAGCAAGTAAGGGAGATAGAAGAGAACCCATTAATACACCTTGATTTTATTATATTATATGTTATTATATTCTTCTGAAGAATGCCATTATATTCTTTTGAATAATGAATGTTATTATATTCTTTTGAAGAATGTTATTACATTTTTTCACAGAATGTTATTATATTCTTTTGAAGAATGTTATTATATTTTTCTTGTAGAGAAGCAGGATTGTAACAAGTAAGATTAGCTTTATGGACATAGGATTTTAAAGCACCAACTTTACATTTTGCAAAAGTATGCAAGCTGAAAGGGATAACATTGGTGAAATCAGAATACTTTTTTGTAGAAAAATATGCCAGGAGAAAGGTCACAGTATATGTTTATCTTCACATCCAGAAAAAGGATACTATTATTTACTAGCTCAGTTGAAGTAAATTTAATATTAGGGAATCTGGAAGAAAATGATGACACGAGAGTCAATAATAAATTTTTGGGATGTGGCCAGATGATGAAAATATCAATGTACCTTAATCAAATGGTAGGTTGAAAGGGAGAGAGAACAATAAATATGGCCTTCTAAATTCTGCACATAGATCACAGCAAGTATAGGAGAGAGAAGAGAACCTATTGGTACATCTTGATTTTGTAAGTAAAAACACCCATTGGAAACAAAACAGTAATTATTAGAATTTGAAAGCAATCACATAACTCCATGACCAGTTCACCTTCGAAATCTTGATGTTCCATAAGTTTCTTGATTAGGAGCGTATATACATCAAAAGTAAACATATTATCTTGACTACCAATGGAAGAGAGTTGTTTTTTGGACAAACTCAACACATGTTTACCACTTCATATTATCTTCATTCATTCTAAGGATGATACATATCACTAAGCTGTTCTCTGAGATTCAGAGGTTAGCTCCAAAAAGAAATACAAACTTCCAGATATTTTTATTTATTGTTGTCGTATCAAACTTCTCCATTTACAGCGATCTTGACATACAACTCGTGCTTCACTGATATCCATTACACATTGTACACAAGATATTTTATACTTCATACTCATAATCTTTTTCTCATGCAGACACTCCTGAATCTGATCCACCCATGCCTTCCTTGGCCTTCTTCTGCCTTTCCTTCCTGCCACTTGGGCTGAAAAGATTTTCTTAGTAAGAATTTCATCACTCATTCTTTCAACATGGCCAAACCACCAAAGCATATTGGTCTCCACCTTGCTAACAACATTTTGCTTCACATCACAACTGCAATACATCTTCATTCCTCACACAATCAGATCGTGTCTTGCCACAAACCCCACGTAAGTAACGCATTTCTCCAGCACACAAACCACTCCTATGTTTCTTCTGCAGTACCCAGGTTTCACTGCCATACATCAGAGTAGGAACAATTACACTTTCATACACAGCCATGCAGGACTCTCTAGAGAGCCCATCATTCCTGTGAAAACCTCCCAGAGCAGCTATGACTTTCAAAGAAGAATTCACTTGCGTACTGATTTCACCATTCAACTTCTTCTCTCTGTCAAACATGCTTCCTAAATACACAAACTCACTCACCTTGTCAATCACAGTGCCATTTATACTTACATTACATTCAGTGCTACCAGTTCCTCTCTCAAACACCATAACTTTGGTTTTACCCTTATTTATATTCAGTTTGAATTTCATGCAAATTTCATGCATCCGAGTCAACATATTCTGCAACTCACTTTTGCTCTCTGCCAACAGGACAGTGTCATCAGCATACAGCAATCTGCACACACGAATATCACCAAGACATAAACCACTATTATCTATTTTGGCATCACGCATGCATGCGTCCATAAATATATTAAACAGCCATGGTGAGTGTCATCAGCATACAGCAATCTGCACACACGGATATCACCAAGACATAAACCACTATTATCTATTTTGGCATTACACATTCACACATCCATAAATATATTAAACAACTAGGGTGACATTACACAACCTTGTCTAACTCCTGCACCAATGGAAAACGATTTTGATAAAACACCATTTACTCGTACACAAGCTCTACTACCAGAATACATGGCTTTTACACTATTAAGTAGATTCCCAGTAACACCATATTCATTCAATACCTTCCACAAAAGTGTCCTATTCACTCGGTCATAAGCTTTCTCTAAATCAATGAAGGCAGTAAAAACTTTCTTCCCAACAGCCAGATACTTTTCAATCATCGTGCGTAATGCAAAAATCTGGTTAGTGCAGCCTTTACCAGGCATAAAACCACTCTGAACATCCTACACTTTCAATGATGTAAGACCTCGAACTTTTTCAATAACAACCTTACCAAACACTTTCCCTGGCACACTCAGTAGGCTAATACCACGATAGTTCTTGCATTCAGTCTGATCACCTTTTCCCTTATACAAGGGAACAATAAGAGCATCCTTCCAATCCCGAGGGACCATTCCTAACTCCCAGCACAACTGGCAAATTTCAGTTAACCAGTCAATTATAGAGTCACCACCACATTTCAACATCTCTGCAGTTATGCCATCAACTCCTGGAGCCTTACCATTCTGAAGAGATTTTAGAGCTTTACACACTTCTTCTCTTGAGATCCCTCCTGTGCTTTCATCCCTCATTGTGACATCATCTGCATCCGTCTCAGAATCATTTTTGCTCTCCTGATCTAATAACTCACAGAAGTATTCGCCCCATCTGTCACTTAACTCATTGGGCTCAGATATCATTTCCCCAATCTCATTCTTCTTACAACTTTGTTTCCTGAGTCTCATGTACTTCCACAGAAGGACTTTCTATCTTTCCAAAAAGCCAGTTCATGCCTTTCGACTTTCTCCTTCCAATTTTTTGCCTTACTGTGGCGAACCAGCTTAGCACCTTCACGCTTCTTACAGCGATATTCATCCACAGAGATTCTACCTTGCAACATCCCCAAATAGGCTTCCTTCTTTCTCTTTACTGCCTCTTCAATCTCACTATTCCACCAAGCATCACCTCTATTGTTACCCACTATTGTGGTGCCACAGACCTCTTTAGCAGCAGTGACAACACAGTTCTTAAAACATTCCCACTTCTTTTCTACATCCCTCTCACTCACCAGACTTCAGATCCTTCAGTCGTTCTCTGAGTAAGTCAGAATACCGCTGATGATCTTCAAGGAGCCTATCAACCTTTATTCTTTCTATCCTGGGTCTTTTCCTATTCCTTTTCCTCCAACCAACATTAAGTTTCACTCGTGACACTACCAAGTAATGATCAGAACCAACATCCGCACCTCTCATCACACGGGTGTCAACGACTAAGTGTTTCAAACGCTGATCATAGACAACAAAATCTATCACACTCTTTTGACCAAGAGTACGATTTTCCTAAGTATATGTGTGGATATACTTGTGGTTGAAAAATGTATTAGATACACACAAACCATTCTCAATGCAGAGTTCAATTAATCTTTCACCATTATCATTCACACAAGGATCATTAAACTTACCCAGAACATTGTCAGAAATTGCATTCTGCACACCTACTCTAGCATTGAAATCCCCTGCTATTATAACTTTTTCTTTAGCACCAAACTGGCTCAAAACAGCTTTTAGCTCATTCCAGAAATCTTCTTTCTTATCAGAAGGTTCCGAGTCACAAGGAGCATACACTACAACAATTACGATTCTCTGAAGTTTCACTTTCAAACGAATCCAGAGAATTCTGGCACTTACACAACTATAGTGAATCAAGTTGTTCATCTTTTCACTTAAAATCACACCTACACCAGCTTGTCCTCTCATATTATCCAATACTCCAGACCACACACTCACCATGCCATTCACTTCTTCTACCCCAATTTCCTTCTTTTTGGTTTCACTTACACACAGCACATCCAGTCTATATTTATTCATCTCCTCAATCACCTCACTCATCTTGCCATTTATACCTCTAGTATTCCATACACCAATCTTACATTCACTCAGCCGAGATCTCTTTCTCATACGCCGTTTAGAAAGTCCAGGTTGATTCCGTGATGGACCTTCCTTCTCAAGTGTGGTATGTCCACCATATCCCACACTTGAGTCATTCTTAATATTTCTTTTTGTCTTTTTAATCAGGTAAGTACATCAGTGTGGGGGATTAGCCCACAGCTGAGGGTTCCAGTTGGTGTATTCAACCTAAGGATTCTGGAACAAAATTTACCACGTTTGTCAGATAACTTTCATACATAGAATTCTAATATGTCATTAAGAATTCCTTTCACATTTAATTTAATTCCTACTTCCAGAAGGTAGTTTTAAATTTTCAAAGAAAGGATCATGTGGGTAACAGTTGCGCTTAACACTGTTGAGTGCACTCATGCAATGGAAATAACAATGCATTAGTTATTACAACATAAAAAAAAAAAAAAAAAAAATAATTCCCACAGTACTTATCATATTGTTGATACATGCTGAATATATCAAAAATCATTTTGCACACTGTTTTACAGTCATTTTCTCAAATTATGTATCCTTAGTATCAATCCTTTTTAAAGTTTAACACTAGTAAATATGCATCACAACTCATTTATTTGAATGAGAATAACCTGAGAAAATGATACATAATCTTGAAAATCAATAAACAATATAAAATGTTCACTGAAACAAATGTAGGCATAAGCTATGATCAATCAAAATACCTTGATCAATCTATGTCAGATTTCAAAAATACTTTATATTGGGTTGTCGGAAAAGTCATTACGTATTTTAGCCATCTTTTGCAAAGGTAATTTATTGATAGAAAAAACAAACATTAATCAATGATATAATGCCCATTTTGTTCGATAACCTTTCGCCATCTTTCAGTGAGCTGCAGAATGCCTCGTTCATAGAAGGACCTGTCTTTCGTGGTGAAAAACTGCATAAGGTGCTGATTTACAGCCTCATCTGAATTGAACGTTATACCACGCAAGTACTGTTGAAGAGAGCGAAAGAAGTGGAAGTCTGATGGCACAAGGTAAGGCGAGTATGCTGGGTGTGGCAACACATCCCACCCAAGCTTCAATAATTTTTGGTGGGTGATCAAACTTGTGTGCGGTCTCGCGTTGTTGTGATGGAACACAACACCTTTACGATCAACGAGCTCTGGACGTTTCTGGATGATGGATTCATTCAAACTGTCCAATTGCTGACAGTAGACATTTGAATTGATTGTTTGGTTCCGTGGTAGGAGCTCGAAAAACACGATACCTTTAAAATCGCACCACACTGAGACCAGAACCTTCCGCTGATGAATGTCTGCTTTGGATGTCGTTTGAGGCGAAGCAGCACGTCAGGACCAAGACCGTTTGCGCAGCACATTGTTGCACACAATCCACTTTTTGTCACCAGTTATCAGTCGTTTAAAAAAAGGATCGTTTTCCTTATGTTTAATGAGCATACGCAGATGTTTTTACGCGCCGTCAATTGAGCTTCTTTGAGTTCATGAGGAACCCACACATTGAGCTTACTTACGTATCCCAGCTTCTTCAGGTGGTCATGAAAGCTTGAATGATGGATGTGCAATGTGTCTGCAATCTCTCGTGTCGTGTAATGTGGGTTTGACTCGATAAATGCCTTGATTTGGTCGTCATCAACCTTGGTTGGCCTCCCGGACCGAGGAGCATCGTTGAGGTCAAAATCACCAGCACGGAATTTTGCGAACTGATGTTCTTGTAGAGCATTATCACTGTACACTTTATGCAACTTTTCACAAGCTTGACACACGCTCTTCCCTTTACGGAAGTAAAATATGGCGAAAATGCACAGTTTGGTCTTCCATCTTCAACTTGATGTCAAATCTTCGCAAATCAACAAAATCGCTCACTGTTCCTTTTAGACTGCAACTAGAACTGGCACCTGTCAAATGCCATAGCGATAACAGAGCTGCCCATGCCTCTAATACTTCCAAAACCACCCAACCGCCATCAGGTGCCAAAATACGTCATGACTTTTCCGACAACGCAATAAAAGCAGTGAAGTGGTAGTGCAAGATAAATTCAGTTTGATGGAGAACTTACCGTTGCACACCCTTCGTATCTTTAGGATACCATTAAATATGGCAACTAAGTCACTAACAATGACCCTAATTTGAGTGTTTATAGTTGTTTCATATAAGAAGTAACTGTCATTACCACGCTTGATATGTAACTTCACCATTATGACATTTGGAACCTGTTAAAAAAGATCAGCACATTATTGATCACAAAAAGACAATTTAAAGTAATTAATGACTATGAACACATATGCATACTACAAACACAAGTACGTTTATTTTTTATTTGAAAAAACAACAACAAGATACTGTAACAAAAATGATATTTATGGTTGACATATCTGAATTTTCTGGTAATTGCATGTTTTGATGAATTTTGTGTTTCACCTTTCTGTTAACAATCAAGGGGTCAATTATCTGTTAAGATAGAAATGTCATTATTTCCAAAAAAAATGCTGCATTTGATGGTTTCCCATGCAGCCACCTGTTCGGAAAATTTAAGAGCTGCATCACCTTGGGGCAAAAATCAAACTCACATCACCTGATTTTCATTTGAGCATGCTACTGTTACATCACCCAGAACAAAGAAGTTACAAGCAACTGAAGCTTAGGAATCTGAATACCATTCAGATTCTTAAGCTAAATCTTCTTAGCTTCAGTCGCTTGGAAGTTCAATGTCTTTGGTTGTGTAGTGGTTAATATGCTCAAATATGAAAATTAGGACACACAGGTTTTGTTCCTACTCTAGTTCAATGCAAGTTTCTAAGCTTTCTGAAGAGATGGCTATGTGGGAAACTGAAAATATGACATCTTAATGGCATTTTTATTTGCATTTCATGTATTTCTGAAGAATTATTTCTTAAGGAAGCACTTGTTTCCCATTGATATCCTTTAACCTGTAGCAATCTACCAGACCTTAGCTTTAATACTGATCACAGTACAGTTTTCCTGTGATCAATACCAAGTCACGGAAATGGTATGAATTATTGTAGCTTACTTCTTTGATGACCACAGTCAGTCTAATGGGGAACAATAATTATATAAATGACAGTGTGGTCTCACTTTCCATTTTTTCTGTTTTGTATTAGGATTTAATGACTCCTATGAGCACCTAGGACAATATGAAATCACCTATCCGCAACTTTGATCAGCACTAGATCGTCTCACATATCATCATTGTCTTGCCCTAGATTTGCAATCAGACCTGGTAAACAAAAATACAGTTGATTCTTTATAACTTCAACTTCAGTAACTAAAAAAAAAAAAAAAAAGCAAAATTCCTTGCAAGTGTCTTTTATATTCATAATAAAATTCTGCTCATGATAAGTCAAAACTTTTCCGGTTGTAGTCTTGTTAATTAAAAAAAATAACATTTTAGTCTCAGAATGAGAAACAGCCCCAAAATAACCCCCAGAGTGCAAAAAGCATAAGGATTTGATGCCGCTTTTAAGCTGGGGACAGACTGAAACTCTTCACTGAGTATTTTGAATTTCCATCAGTAAGAGGCCTAAAGGTCATCTTTGCCTGACTGATAAGAATTTTGGACACACTTCTTATTTGACATAATAGTTCAGAAGCAATTTCGGTTAGCTCTTGTTCCTAACAAATTCAAGAATTGTTTCATTAACTTTTTTTCTAAACTTATGGATTCATAACACAAGTTGAACACACTGTTGATCAGTGATAATGTTAAAGTACTTAAAGCTCTTGAATGTGGCAGTAAGAAGAAAATTAAAATTGCTAAGGATTATGGAACACCAAGTAGTATAGTCTACTATTCTAAAAAATAAAGAGACAATTTGAAGGAAGTCAAGGCAAAAGGAAAAGAATGAAATGTGCAGAGTATCCATATGGCGAGATAATGCTTGATGAAAAACGTACAGAGTATGCGTATGTTAAGATAATGCTTGATGGGGTCCTCAAGCAGTTGGGAGGACCTCAGGCTGAAGTTCAAACGTGTGCTTTGCGAGTCCCATTCTCAGAATGTCGGCAGTGGGCTCCTGGCTCACGGAGAAGAGATTACTTCCGGATTACAGCATTCTATAACGTGCGGCTAGTATGTGAGAAAATTCACTGTTTCAATTGGTTATCATGTCACCCCGTCAACAACCTTCCTCCCTCACGCTATCAAAGCCTTCCTTTTTAAAATCAACTCGACTATGCAATCCAATAATCTATGTGTGTGTATGTTGCATACGTAGTTTGGGTTGTGTCTTCGCTTGGTGACGTTGATATTTTATAACCAAAATGATGAAAATTTTAATGAAGTTAGTCAAAATGTAAACAATTAGAAGAAACAACTAAGCAAATTCTATTGAGGCGTTTTTGCGACGATCTATGCATCCACATTAGGAAAAGAAAGAAGCGTAGTCAACAGCTACAGAGTTGGATTTATTACAAGTTCATGAAGAACTACTTGTGGAAGGCAGTGAAAAAAACAAATTGGATTACTAAAGAGAAAACGTAGAAACAATTTGTGCCTTGACTGCATCTGCAAATCCCAAGGGAAATGGAAATCGAAGTAAGTACTGATCTAAGCATCAGATCTGATACTGCAAGTATGGCACATACAAAAATGATATTGCATTGTGGCGAAATGATATAGGTTCGAATAACAAAATGATTGAGTTTTATTTGATTAATAAACCACAAAATGCTGGTAATGTTTAATGTTTGAAAGTTGTGTATGAATATTGTGATCAGAAATACTGAGGGAGCTTTAATGAATCACACTTTTATTGCATCAAAAGTAATGGAACCAAAAAGAAACGGGAGTGGTTAATTTTCTCAGATACAAGCAAATCAGTATAGTGCTTTGTTTGCAAACTTTTCACGAAAGCTATAATATGTTATAAAAGGAAAACGGGATGTAATGACTGGATAAATATTTCTAAAACGTTAACAGCATGAGACGCAGTCATGACCATGTCGAAGCTATGCATTCCTATAAAGGGAGATGTGCAATAATGGGATGCACCGACAGTGATTTGGCAATGCAAATATGTGCAGAACAAAACTATTTGAAGGAAGTTTTGAAGAAGGATCATTGCAACGGTGAAATTATCAAGTAAATTAGGATTGGCATTTAGAGGAAGCAGCGATAATATTGAGTCTGAAAGAAAGGGAAACTTCTTAACCTGTTTAAAATATCTGAGTGAATTTGATGATGTTTTTGAGGGGTAATTTACAAATGCACGAAAAGTGTGGGCAACGGAAAACTAATTATTTGTTGCATCATACCTGTGATGAGTTCATTCACTTAATAAGAGACAAACTAAGACATCAATGTGCTTAAGAAGTAAAAGATTTCACAAACTTTTTGATAGTAATAGATTTGACAACGGACATATCGCACATGGATCAGCTTGTTTTTATATTAAGGTATGTCATGGCAAATGGAGAAATCAAAGAAAGATTTCTTGGATTTGTTGCAATCGATGAGCATAAGGCTGCACACTTAGAAAAAATTGTACCAAAGGAATTAGACAATTTACCTCTTGACATTAAAACATACAGGGGACAAGTGTACAACAATGCAGCAAATATGTCAGGCAAATATACAGGGATACAAACCAGAATAAAAAGCCGTAGTTCCACTGCATTTTACATTCCTTGTGCAAGTACTCACTAAACTTAACTGGAAGTTCAGCAGCTAATTCCAGCCCAAATGGAGTGAGGTATTTCTTCTTTGTGGACACCTTGTACACCTTCTTTTCAAAATCAACACGACGCTGGAACATTCTAGATGCTTGCTTTTCAACTGACTCCTTATCACTGAAAAAGTTAAGTGTCACAAGGTGTTCAGCTAGAGTTAATGCTACAATGGCATTAAAGAACAGTTTTGTGAACATACAAGATGCGTTGACAGAAACTGAATCATGCGAAGATGAAAAACCAGAATGTTGATTAAAAGTGAAAGGGCTGCTGACAGAATTCCAGGAATATGAAACAGCAGCTCTTTTAACCATATTTTGTATTTTGAATATGGTGTTGCAAAGATTAAATGCAACGAACAAATATTTGCAGGATCCTAAAATGAATCTTTTGAAAGCTGTGAATTCGCTAAAATTAGTAAAGCATTGAGAAGCAATTTTCAGTCCACAGAAGTTGACGCGAAAGCTTTGATCGACAACCATAAATTTAAAGATGAAAAATGTCGACAGAAGAAAAGCAAAATGTTTTTAGACGAGACTACAGAAAACGAAGTTCCTCTGCAAAACAAAGAATATTTCATCAAAGAAACCGCTTACATTATATGTAACACATTAACCTCTGAAATTCACCGCAGAGTAGAAGTCTATGAATATTTATTAGGCATGTTTCCTGTTTTTTTCAACATTCAGATGACAAGTGACGAAGTGCGGGTATTTGCTTTAAAACTGATGAAGACATAGAAAGAGGACATTTACATAGACTAGTTTCAAAACTAAATTTTTCAGTTTTTAAAATTCATTAAGGAAGGTAGTGTCAGCAATCCCACAAATATGTACAAGTATCAATGCCTTAATGATCCAGGCTGTGATCAACATTTTCAAATGTTGAAACAATATTGAAAATCTTTTCGACAATGTCCATAACAAATGCCAACCGCGAAAGGTCTTTTCACTTACTTAAAAAATTCATTACGGCAAGAAAAGTTGCCTCATCTATCTATGATGTTTATAGAATCAGACTTAACAAATTCTTTCAATTATAACGACACAACCAGCACTTTTTCCAAAATAAAAGCGCAAAATAAAGTAGTTTAAAATTGCGACCATACTAGTAAGATGTTTATTTTATCACACTCTGACATGCATTCTAATCAATTTACTATCACTAATAAAAGGGGCCTCTGTTTTAAACTGCGCTTAGGGTCTCAGAATGTCTAAATCTGTCTCTGTTCAGTACAAATATAAAAATGTACAACTGAGAGGATCCACGATAAGAGAAAAAGTGAGAGTCCAATAGGACGCAATTAGGTCATAATGATTTCAATGCAAGGAGTGGTTGGTTGCAAAATTTCAAAAAACATCACATTAGATATTATAAGCTTTGTGAAAAAAAGTATGACAGTGGATATGAGTTCTGTCCCAAATGGCTGAAGAAATTACCTACTATTTAAAAATACTATATGACTCTAAGTACATTTTCAGTGCCAAACAAACAGGAGTTTTTACGCTTTCCAACCGTAGGTTGAAGAAGCGTATATGCTCCAGCTTTGTCCGTCTGTCCGCACCATAACTGGCGTAAAAATAGTTCGATTTCGATGAAATTTTAGTATGTGGTAGGGGACCACCTAGGGACGATCCCTATTGAAAATGGGACAAATGGGGTCAAAGGTCATGACGTAGGAGCGGAATCATTCCATTGCTCTATTGTGTCATAACTTGCGTAAATATGGTTCGATTTCAATGAAAGTTTACTATATGGTAGGAGACAGCCTGGGGACGAACCCTATTCAAAATGGGTGAAGTGGGGTCAAAGGTCAGGACATAAGATCGGGATGCATTCCATTGCCCTTATGCGTCATAACGTGCATAAAAATGGTTCGATTTCGATGAAATTTCAGTATGTAGTAGGGGACCACCTGGGGACGAACCCTATTGAAAATGGACGAAATGTGGTCAAAGGTCAGGACATAGGATTGCGATCCATTCTATTGCCCTTATCCCATATTATTAAGGTGGACGTCAAGTAATTTTGCTTCCTATACTTCCAATGGAAAAACTTTTGTTAACATTTCCTTCACAATTAATGTGTTCCCAAGGATGAAAATTTGAACATCGATTAAAATAACTTCATATTATAACTTGGAAAACTTAATATGTTCTAAAACATAACCATAATGTGAAACACAATAAAAATAAAAAGTGAACTCCGTTTATTAGGCGTAGAAAATAAGGGAAACAAAAGATGCTAGCTTTCACTACCTCCGGGTAGCTTCATCAGGCATTTAGTAGTTAAAGATCGCAGAAGCAACTGGAACAAATGTATTTCTGAGAATATAATTAAATTCAAAATAAGTAAAACACTTGCACGATGTCACGGGTTGTTTGATCCCAGGGCCGGGTGGTCACGTGTAACTTCTAGGAGCCGGTGCCATATGAAAGGAAGGCTCGTGGTTACATCTTTGTTACACACATTCCGTCGCGTGATGATCTCGATGGTTTCGCGAAGCGCAGTAGCTCTTGCGCTGACGTACGGTGCTAGTTTCTTAAAATCTCCCCATCTGGGAACTGCCCTTTCAGATGCAACATCACGGGCTAGTGCCGTCGTAAGCTTTCCGGCCTTAACGTCCCTTTGGTGTTCAGAAAAACGGATCTGGAAGGATCTTTTTGTCATCCCGATGTAGGACTTAACGGATGCGTCAGGATAATCCAAAGGAATAGCATAGACTCCGGCTTCAGTGAGCGTAGAAGGCGATGCGCGTTGGTCTGCTGAGAGAATATATAATTTTCTACGCCTAATAAACGGAGTTCACTTTTTATTTTTATTGTGTTTCACATTAATTGGGCGTACAGAAACCCGTTTTCTTCATCGATCGTATATATGTTTCTTATAACCATAATCATATTAAAAATCAATCACTTTTCCTTTGGTGGTGTTGAAACCAGAGAAAAGATGGCGCGACCTGTACTGATGACGTCAGTGGACAAAACAATGTTGGATTGCATAATTACGGTTATGGTTTAGAAAATATTAAGTATTTCAAGTTATGAAATGAAGCTATTTTAATCGATGTTCAAATTTTCATCCTTGTGAACGCATTAATTGTCCAGAAAAAAGATGGCGCGAACTGTATTTTCATGACGTCAGTAAACAAACAAATGTTGAATTGCATAAATATGGTTATGTTTTAGAAAATATTAAGTATTGCAAGTTATAAAATGAAGATATTTTAATCGATGTTCACATTTTCATCCTTGGGAACGCATTAATTGTGAAGAAAATGTGTACAGAAGTTTTTCCATTGGAAGTATAGGAAGCAAAATTACTTGACGTCCACCTTAAAGTAGCAATTCTTGTATGTATGTATGTACAATTTAATTTTGAAAACTGCTCTAAGAATTTTGATGAAAGTCGTTAACCTACCTTTTTCTGGTACTAGAAATCGATTTAGCTTGATCGCGACTTTAGGAGAATTCATTTAGTGGGTTAAATAACCACCCCGAATTATAACGTTTTTAGTGATGGCGTTGTTCCATTAATGTTACCAATGCTTAGAAATCTTATGACGTCATAATCTCGCCTTTGAGAATGTTGGCGCACTGTCACGCCATCTGTCTCATTACGTCATGCATTGTGTGTGGATCCTATTAAAGTTTTATGACGTCACACTCTTGCGGCAAGCAGATGGTCGCGATTCCCATCTGCCTCATTACGTCACGCGTTGTGTGCGTATGTCCGTCCGCAGGATAACTTGCATAACAATCGTTCAATTTCGATGAAATTTTAGTATCTGGTAGGGGATCACCTGGGAAGGAACCCTATTTAAAGTGAACGAAATGGGGTCAAAGGTCAGTGCATAGGAGCGGGATTAATTCCACTGCTGTTATGCGTCATAACTAACGTAAAAAGGTTCCATTTCGATGAACTTTTAGTATGTGGTAGGAGACCACCTGGCGACAAACCTTATTGAAAATGGGAGAAATGGGGTCAAAGGTCAGGACATGGAAGCAGAATCACTTCCATCGCCATTATGCGTCATACCTTACGTAAAAATGGTTCGATTTGGATGAAATGTTAGTATGTTGTAGGGTCTTGCCTGGGGACGAATTCTATTGAAAATGGGCGAAATGGGGTCAAAGGTTAGGGCACAGGAGCGGGATCTATTCCATAGCCCTTATGCATCATAACTTACTTAAAAATGCTTTGATTGCGACAAAATTTTATCATGTTATTTTGGAGGTATACCAAACCAGTTCTGTTGAATATCATCGAAATGGGATCAAAGGTCAGGGCACACGACCGAGATTTATTCCACAGCCATTATTCTCATAACTTGAGTAATAACTTGTGTAATTATTTCTGTTATGTTGGAAAGCGTATTATAATCAATGCATTGCATGATTTTACTAACTTGTTTTAAGTGTTTGTATTTGGTCTTTGAAAGATGAAACAGCTCATGATGGAAAACAAAACAAAGATAGTTTAACATTACTTTTAGCAGCTAACATGGGTGTATCTGGTGAACTTAAGTCATTAAATTCTTCTTCTTCTTGGTTACTCAGTCCAAGGACTGGTTGTTCAGTAGATGTACTCCAGGGAAAAAATAAGCGGTATTGCATCGCAGTTTGCGATGCAAACTCGTATTTGAATCGCAAAAGTGCGATTCAAAGTTTAAAAATGAAATGAAATTTCATTAAAATGTTCAATCCACAGAGCAACTCGTTGTTTATTAAAAAAACGATTTTGCTTACTCGAGGAAAAAAATAAAATAAAATTCATAACTTTACAAATACTTTATGTTGGCTTTAATTTTGCGAAAAGCTTCCTCCTGTAGCTCTAGCTGTGCAGTGATGAGATGGTCATTGTCTGACCTCAGAGAATCTATGATTGGTTCCACACTCACGCCTGTCTGCACCACGAGTCATTTAAGGACAGATGCTCTTATCGTTGTTTTTGTTTTTGTTTCGGTTTGGCTGCCACTTAATTTTAGGAGGGTGCGAGTTTTGTTGTTTTATTCTTTGTTGTTTGAAATCATGGCTACCAAAGTGAAATAACAACCATGAAAAGGTGGATGGAGGAATTAGATCCAAAAGGTAGTTGGTTACACTATGATGTTGATGCCGATAAAATCTCCATCTGGTCTGCCTATTGCAAACTTTGTTGGAAGAATGTTGACAGGATAAATTTTTTTGAAATTTCAAGTCTTCTTTTATTGATGGAGTTTCTCGATTCATTATGCAAAAGGACAATGTGGTAAAACACACCAGATCAGAAATTCACCATGCCAGTGTCTCCAAGGCAGAAGAAGAACATAAAGTAAAATCGCTTGCTGATTTTTATCAAAGAACATCTACTGGTAAGTTAATGACTTGCTTCCAATGCATCTAAAGCTCGAATTGGAAAATTAATTGATATAGCATATATGATTGCCAAAGAGAAAATTCCATTTTTGAAATTTCTTAAAATTAATGAGCAAGAGAAACGCCATGGTGTTGATATAGGAAAACTTACCATTCGTCCGTGACGTGTGCTCAGTTCACGGAGTGCATTGCTAATTATTTCAAAACTGATTTGCGCAATGACTTAAGAAAGCTGGACTATTTTACCTTATTTATTGTTAGCAGTACAGATCTTAGTGTATCTGAAAATGAAATCATTTGTATCATGTATGTCAATGAAGTAGGAGACGCAAATTCTCATTCCTGGCATTAAAAGAACTGGAAAATGCTAATGCTAACGGTATAAAAAATTCAATTGTAGAGTCCACTGAAGAATTTGGAATAGTCAATTTTAAAAATAAATTAATTAGATTTTAGCTGATGGAGCAAATGTTAACATGGGACAGAAAAAAGGTTTTGCAGCTCTTATGAAGAAAAACTGCTCTTGTTGTTTAGTGTCAGTTTACTGTTTAAGTCATCGCTTAGAGCTAGCTCTAAAAGATTTTATGCTGTCAACACATTTTCCAGAGGTACATAAGTTGATGAAAGACATTCATAATTTTTATGAAAAAAGTGCCAAAGACTTTCATGAGCTCTCAACAATACTCGATGAAGATGTATCAGATACACCAGCTTTGAAAGTCCATGACACTCAATGGGTTTCACATATGCACAGAGCCACTGACACACTGATTAAGAATTATTTTGTTATTGTACAACTAAAAAATATGGTTGCAGATACATCAAGCAAAGGAGAAAAAGTCAGGATTACAGGCATTTTGAGAAAAATTAAGTCCATCAAATTTGTAACTTGGCTACTGTTGCTTTGCAACATTTTATATTCTTTGTCAAAATTATCACTGTCTCTCCAGTTGGATGATGTGGATGTATCTTGTATTTTGAATGCATTAGAAAAATTCTAAGACTATCGAAATTATGAAGAAAATAAAGTTTTCGGCCAGCCTGTCTAAAATTTTACAATACTTAGCAAACATATTAGCTTATGATTTCAGTGAAAACTGTAGAATTTCATGGCAATGAACTGATCTGTAATTTGGCAGTCGATGTATTCTATGAAAATTGTGAATATATTTTAAATCATATTCATCAGTGTGTACATACCCGGCTTGATGATTTGCACGATAATCAGGTTTTTAACGCTGCCAAGCCATTAGAACATAAGCTTTAGCCAACAGGCAAATCTACTCTTGCAAATTTTGGTGATGATCAAATTACTGTATTAACTGAACATTTCAGTGAGTTGTTGACTGCCGACAACAGTGACAATGATAAAATTCAAGAGGACTGGGATTATTTCAAAACCTTTTGGTTAAGAAATCTGCACCACCTGTCAAAGCAACAGTTATGGAAATGCTTGACAGAAAGATATACAAATAAATTACCAAATCTAAACTTCATGATCAGGGTTCAAAAATTACGGGCGCCCAGTTGCCATGGGCGACTAGAAATAAGGAACAGGCATGTAAACATTTGGTGCACAGAAAACTCAATGCGGAGAAATTTTGCTGCAATTTTTTTTTTTGTTAATACTTTTTTCGTGCGTTTTCTAAATTGATTTTTGCCAAAAAGTTTTTGCTGCGATGTTCAAAAGCAACATTTTAGTGACCAACACTAACAGAACTTTTTGCTTCCTTCAAACCGGTACTCCGTGCTCCAAGGCTGTGTCGCCTTACGGCAAGCTAAGAGGAATCCCTGTGAGAACACATGACTTGGAACTCTGCCAATGGGAACGCAGCGTTACGAAAGGGTTGGGTAGAAGAGAGAGTTTAGCTTAATACACTCATGACCTGCGACTGTGAGGTTAAGTATTGTATAATAGACGCCGCAGGAGCCCGCGTTCTGCTAACTTATGCTTCCTGTGCAAGTGTTCGTTTATTGTTTTAATCACAACAGGCGAGGTCGAAGTCCATACAATTTACGACAAAACTACTTTAGAGAGAGAATGGACCATGGAGGCTTTCAGCTTACCTCTTTTTTCCACCCCGCATTCACGTGTATTGTGCTGTTGACTTCTTTGTTAGTTAGTACGCTGCCTTATATTGCATCTCAGGAGTAAGAGTTTCTAGTACTGTTTAATTTGCTTTTGTGTTTCCCAAAATGAGTAAACGAAATGGTAGTCAAAGAACGCTTATTGCACTTTTTAAGAAGCATTGTTCCGAAGAAAACCGGTTTCGCAATGAGAGTTCAATGGAAATAGTGCAGCAGCAACATTTCAGTGGAAATGAGCAAATTCCCTGCAGTGGTGGTGATAAAATACCTGCAAATTCCAATTGCAAGAATGCGAATTTTGAATCTCCCGCACAGGCAATAAATTCACGTAATGACCAAAAACGAAAATTTATGGAAAAATGGCTTGAGGAATTCAGTTGGCTTTCCTATGACAAAAATGTGGGTGTTGCAAAGTGTGTCCCATGCTCTCAATTCCCCACTGTATCTGATGGAAGTTCTAGAATTGTAAAAGGTTGTGTGGCACCTTTCAAGGTGGAAACTTTTAAAAAGCATGCTGCTTCACAAATGCATAAAAAATGTGTGGAATGCTTAGAAGCAAAATTAAAGCCTTATGAAACTGCATTGGCACAACGCTAAAAAAATGAATGAAAAAATGTTCCAGCACATGGAAACACTTTTTAATGCAGCATTTTATATTGCAAAAAAAAAAAAAAAAAAAACAAGCCTTTTTCAGATATATGTGACTTACTAACATTGCTTAAAAAAATTGATATTGATGTTTTGGAAGAATATGGTAATGATAAGCAGTGCAAAGAGTTCATTGTGCATATTGCTCAAGTCATAAGAGAAGATCTTTTAGCTGAAGTAAAGAATTGCCCCCATGTTAGTCTTCTGCTCGATTCTTCAACAGATGCATCATCAGTAGAACAGCTCATTCTCTGTATGAGATATGTAAAAGATGAAAAAGTTAAAGAAGTGTTCCTGACTATTGGTGAACTAAAAATTGCTACTGCAGAAGGTTACTTCAATGCAACTAAAGAAGCACTGGATCGATTAGGCCTACCGTGGCATGATGGTAAGTGGCTTCTAGGAATTGGTACCGATGGTGCAGCAGTGAAGGTTGGTCGTTCAAATGGTCTTGCAGCAAAAATGAAAGAACATGTTGCTGGAATAACTTCAGTCTACTGCATAGTTCACCGCATCAATCTTGCAGTTTTGGATGCTGTTAAAGGTATTAAAATTGTAGTTGATGTAGATGCTTTACTTCAGAAATTGTATCCATTTTACTCCCATTCTCCCAAACGTCTGCAAGAACTCAGGGATATATCAGGAAGTTTGGAGCAAAAATTTCTTAAACTTCAGTACCTGCACAAGGTAAGATGGGTAGCCAGTAAATTAGGTGTGTTGAATGTAGTTCTGAAGGACTGGAAATCAATAGTACTGCACCTTGAGCACATTTCACTAGGAAAAGATACTGAAGCAGCCACTTCACGAGGACTTGTGAAACAGCTCAAGATTTTTCGTGTCCTATTAACAATGAACTTTCTTGTTGACGTCTTAAGTGTTTTTAAACTTTGATCTTCCAGCGTGAGAATCTGCTTTTGAGTCAAGTTACTTTATGTGTCAAAAGCAATAAATTCAATAAAGGAATTAAAAAATCAACCAAGCAGCATGGAGCAAAAATTTATTAACAGTGTTGCGTTAAATGGAAAATACAATGACATACAACTTACACACATGAACAATGAGATGTTCAAAAATGATAAGGAAGCCACGATAGATAACGGAGTGAAATTTCTGGAGAAACATTTCATTGAGCATCCAGATTGCAATCTTCTTGCAAGTATATCAGTTTTTGACACTTTTTTCTGACCATCTGGTCAAAAATTAGAGAAATTTGGCAATGATGAGCTACTATTGTTACAGCAAAAGTTTTCTGAACACTTACCAGTCCTTGAAAAAGGTACAACCATACTCGATGAATGGTACAAATTAAAAGTTCTTGGTCAGCGTTTGGATTTTCAAGAACTTCTGCAAGCATCATTATAAAAAAAAAAAAAATAGATTCCTCATATTAAGTAAACTGCTGCATATAGTTTCCATATTGCCAGCATCAACAGTGTGATGTGAAAGGGGATTCAGTACAATGAATGTCATTAAGAATAAATTTTGCTCAAGATTGGACTGTAACACGTTGTGTGACCTGATGATAATAAACATGAATGGTCCTTCTGTATGTGACTTTCAGCCAGCAAAAGCAGTGGACCATTGGTATTTTTCTTCAAAAGGTACTCCGCGTGTTCAAGGACATCACAGAAACAGTGCACCTGTGTATGAAACTGATACTGTCCTTAAGAAACAGAAGAATTAAAGTAAGTTAACTTCAGCATTTATGTAAATAGTTTTGTATTAAAAGATGTAATTAATAAAAGTTTTGTCATGCAAATAGTTTTTCTGTTAAACATATTTTTGAGAAATGATTTGTTGGTAATATTAACAATTTCTCAGATTTTGTCTAATTTTCTTCAAATCAAATACAAATATTGAAGTCAATACTGTATCTTTTATTATAGCAGAACTGCTGATTATTAGCAAAAAATCAATCTTCTTTATTGTAGGAAATATCAGGAGAGAACAACAATCAAATATTATGTAAACTTTATTAATCATTTATCAGTAGAACAATCTACAAATATATAATTATTATATGATACCTTCCATCCTAGAAAAATGTTTGACAAAATATATCACAGTTTCATGTAGAAGTCAATTTCATTTTTATTCATAATTATATTAGCATATCACTGCCTTTTTTTTATTATTCCCTTAAATTTTAAACCTCCTGGCATTTGGGGATTCGAAAAGTGTGTATGTGTTTCCCCAAAAAACCAGATTTATAATTTTAGCGCTTTGGAAAAAGTGTAAATACTACTTATGTTCATCCTATTATATTTCTCAGGTTTGGCTCTATATTACATGCTCAATTATGGTTTAGATCCAAAAAAAAAAAAAAAAATATGTATAACAATTGACAGTGGCATTTCTTTATACCTGAAAGCTTGTTTTCGCATTTTTGGTCCTACGTCAATTTTCAGGAACGCATACTTTATTTCGGGGGAGGGGCTGGCTCCAGATTTTTTCAGCTGGCTCCTAAATTTCAAAATATTTTTCAACCCCTGCTCATGATAAATATCACGAGGTTATTGCCCGTATCCAATGCTATGGTCGAAAGAGCCTTTTCTACAATGAAAAGAATCAAGACAGGTTTCCATAATCAGATGAATTCTGATGCTTTCAACCATCTATTGCGGATAATGCTGGAAGGACCAGAACTATGGGAGTTTCACCCTGAACAAGCAGTGGAAGCATTTTTTTGAAAAAAGTCCCGACGCACAATTGTAAAGTCTTACGGAAAAAGAAAGAGAACAGATGCAGAGCCTGAAGCTACCACAAGTTCAGGAGTACTCTTACTGTCAAGTGACAGTAAGTAGCTGTTGCAATTTGTGGCCAGGTAACATTTCACCATATATCCAAAGAAAGAAAATTTGTACTTTTTATATATCTACTAAAATATTTAAAAAAAAAATTGTACTTTTCATTACTGATTAGAGTATTTTTGATAGATATTGAAAGGTGCTAGTAACAGTTTTATTTGTTAATAAATTATTAGTCAAAAAATCAAAATATAAACTATTAGTCACTTAAATCAAAAGAAAAATAAGTCTTAAAAGTGTTCCACTTAATTACTCAATTGCTCCGCAATGCTAAATTTGAGGAGCAAAATTGCTCCCCAAAAAATTCAGTTATTTTTTACCCTGATGTACTCTGTCTCTCCATTCCTCCCTATTCTCCGCCATTCTCTTGAAGTCATGGTATGTCCTAGTATTGGTGTCTTGGAGTAACTGTGCCACAAAACTTTTCATTAAAAAAATGTATAGCAAAACTATCAATCAAATAAAATGACCTGGATAGCCAACAAAAATTTTCAAAACTGGATGACAGTATTTAACACACACACACACAAGAAGAAAAAAAAAGGTGCTACAAAGGCATCAAGTGATTCACTTCATTGATGATTGTGCTGTGCATGGATACATTCCCAAAATGTGAAATCCATGAAGGTTTAGTTTTTACCAGCCAATACATCATCAAACTTGCAACCTTTAGACCAAGGAATCATCCAGAACTTTAAGATTCTTTATTGAAAGGTTGTGAAAAAATGCAGTGCTGAAAATAAGGAAGATTGTAAGACATCTGTCGACTTGTTACCAGCAATGAGAAAGGCCGACAGAGCACGAAGATAAGTGACAGAAAATCTTATTTGAAACTGTTTTAGGAAAGCTGGTGATGAAGAAAAAGAAAGCTCTTGTGAGAATCTAGTGGAACATGAACCTGATGAACAACAAAGCATAGTTTTGCAAAATTTCAAATTACATGAAAAAGAAACATTTCAAGCATATGTAAATACTGATGCTGAAGTACAGATCTGAGGAAATTTAAGAGATGAAGACATCATAGTCAAATTAAATCCTCAGTCAAGTGAGAAGATGAATCACAAAAGAATGCCCTAACCCTTATTGTTACAGAAAAGAGTACTGAGCAACAATAAACATTTTACAAAACTTCGTTGAGGATGTAGCTGGAACAAGTGGTGCAACTTTTAATGCAATTGTGTATCCAGAAACTGTTATTGAATGTGAAAGACAATTAAAACAATGATAAGACTCTGATTAACAGATTTCTTAAAATAGTAAACAGATAATTCAGAGCATTTACTTCATTTTTACTGAATTGTGATGAATCAAACACCATTTTGGATGCATTTAAAAATATTTGCACCTTTTAAAGCTATATTTAAAAACGTAAAAATAAATGTGCGCTTAAAGATGAGGTCAAATATGCAATTATACTAAATTTTGGCTTTCTTGACAAATTGAATTTTCAATATCAAGAATTTTTTTCACACTGCCTTCAGATTGAAATTATTGAAAATATATTGTAACAAATTAAAAATAACAAGTAGGACTTTTTTGTTTACTATTGTTTGCTTACTTATACACATTTTCATTTCTAAAGTATTTTAAATTTCATTTAATAGAGCATACTTACTTTATATTATAACAAACACATGTAAAATGTTTACTTTTTCTATTTTTAAGTACGAGTCAACACATTGCCACTTCTTAGGAAGAAAGGTACCACAAAAGATACATACTAAACTTTTATAGTCAAGTGGACATTAGTTGGAGCTTTTTATGAGGAACTAGTTCAAGGTTTGTACTCTTCCAAGCAAATTAAATTCAAGCACTTTTTAAAACCGAATTATTATATATGTGAGCTGTCAGTCAGTCAATAAGTAGGTATTTTAACAAATTCAAACCATTAAACTTAGTTGTAACAGGCACACCTTCAATGACCTGCATTTGTTACCCCCTGAACCCCTGTTGGTTTATTTTATTAACCTTGAATTGCTCCTCTGTATTGGTGTTTTTTGAAATCATTTTATTTTGTGGAACATTATTTTCGTATTCATCTGCTGGTATGATATTTATTTTCAATTACTTCCGATATTGGAGGTTAATTTTTTGACGTGCATTAATGCAATTGCATTTTTTGAACATACCTTTTGTGTTGGTGAAGTTCGATTAACAATTACCGCACGTGGTTTATGGCATTATTTCGTATTTCCGTTATGTAGATGCGACATGGGGATTTTCATTCAGTTTCAGGTCCTCTTCAGTTTTTTTCCCCGTTGGTTTTAATTGGTCTCGTTACTAAATGAGTTTTTTCCTTTGCTGCCTCTACATTCTTTTAATATGTTTTTTTACCCGAGTACTTTCGGTATCATTCCATTACCGTCATCCAGGGGACGTTTGCTCCTACCATCACGGACCGTGTCAGTAAGGCATTTCGGTGGTTCTCGCTAGCTGCAACTGTTATCGGCTATCGCTTCCTCTTGGACGTTATGGCGCCATCTTTTGTTGGCCACCGATCTCATTTTTGGAAAATTTCGGCTATCGCTTCCTCTTGGGCGTTGTGGTCTTTTGTTGGTCACCGATCTCATTTTTGGAAAATACGAAATAATGCCATAAACCATGTGCGGTAAGTGTTAATCAAACTTCATTAACACAAAAGGTATGTTCAAAAAATGCAATGATATTTATTGTTTGCTTAACTTTTTATTTTTGATGCAGCTAGGAGACGAAGGGTCCACGCATGAAGCACAAGCAATTCCTAGGAGTTCCACCCTACTGCAAGAACAGTCCTTAACCCCAGTCAACAGAGGCCCATCACAATTTGTGAATACATTGTTCCATGTATTTTAATTGGTAGTGATGTCATAGCCAAGGTATTTGCGTTCAACATGCTCTTCTGGGCTGAACAAAAGTTCAGAGTTAGTTGATCAGCTTGATGTTTTTATCAGAACTACACAGAAATATTCTATATAACCTTTTAGCACAAACAATTATTTTACATATACTCTTTCATGCCAATACTTAAAAACTAAAACAAATTTTTTTCAAGTACTATTTATGGAGTTTTAAACTTTTTCAAGTACTTTCAAGGTCTTGGAAATGAACTTTTATTTTTCAAAGACTTTTCAAGGTTTTCAAGGAGCGTATGAACCACGTAGTTAATGTTTTGGCAAGTCATTATTGCATAGATGAGTACACCTCACTTTTGTATTGACTAAAATTATTCCAATGGGACCTGACTATTGTATGAGCAACAGTATGGTTCACTTTTAACCTGAAAACCACTGGTTCACTGGGTAACAAATGCAGTTCACATTTCAGAATGATCCACTTTTCCTATAAACTTGTGTGCTGAACCACAGATGTGATAAACATCTATGTAGTCCATTTTTCTTGTGATCACCATCAGAACACATGACACAGATGTACCCATTATTCAGCAACAGTGACATGAATTCTAACTCATCTCTAATTGTTACTAACACCTTCTTAAGGGGGACCTAAACATGGTTGTAAGCTTCATCTGCTGCGATAGATGGCGCAAAAAATCACTCTGTAGGTGTTGCTTTTACACTTTGGGTAACTGTCAAAGACGCGATAGCCACACCTATTGAATTTGGATCAGCGAATCATCGGCGTCATCGCAGTGTTCGGAGAGGGGGCGGTCTTTCGATTCAAGGGAGAATTTTGATTTGGCCCTGTTTTTGTCAATCATGTAATGACCATGTATAATTTTTTTACATTTCACTGTTGCATGATTAGGTGTATTTTCTGAGTTTAGGAAAAGTGTCCGTAGAAAACTGGTGGTATCCACTTTTGGGGAAAATTGCGCTTTCATTTGAGGTACAAATTGTCGTGACTATCCAGCTGTCCCACCAGGCCACGTTTTTTTTTTTTTTTTTTTCCGAGGCCTTGTGGATTTTTGAAATTTATTTATTCAATTCGTCACTCACTGAAATTGACATTTTTTTAACACAAATAATCTCAATCGAGTTTTTTTCTCTTTCTTCTTTTCCGCTGTCTCTGCTTATTTATTTATTTATTTATTTATTTATTTATTTATTTATTTATTTATCTTTATTTCTCATTGTATCTATGCACAAATCTTGGCCATTTGGGCTGTACTAGAAAAAAATGCATCCCATTTTTTAATGTTCATAAGTGCATATAACTAACAAAGAGAAATTAAATCTAATCTAAGGCCTTAGGCTTAGCTCTTTTGGAAATTTTTATACCACTGTTTTCACATTCGTAAGGTTTACACACCCAGCAATGAAAATTGTCTCACGTTTTCAAAGGCACGAAAACATAATTGTAGGGTCCAAGGCAAGGGCCCTTTTAATTAATGATTTGAGCTTGGGTAAAAATGCAACGTTATAAAATTTACTACTTCCGTAAACTTTACAAAATAACAGTTGACAGCAAAAAAAAAAAAAAAAAAAAAGAACGCTGTAAAAGAACTGCTGATCCTTCCAAATGAGTCCAATATAGTTTAGGCTGTGATGCTGCTTCCAAGACCAACGGACGGAATAAAACAAGTAGTCCACAAAGGGATATTTTCTATTACTACATAGAGAACCTACACCAAAGTAATAGTAGTGATTTATTTAAGTGACCAACACTACCTTATTAACTCCCAAGTGCGCAAGTTTTATAAATTATTATTAAATTTCTTAATTGCACATTGTATTTTTATTAATTAATTATTAACTGCGCACCCCCCCCACCTCCGTTTAGGTTCATTATTATGTCGAATTGCAACTCAGTACAGAAAAATACATTCCGAGCAAAACAGTAAATGTACACGCGGTATTAAATCTGCACTTCATTAGTTATTATTTAATGCTAATTCCCGATTTTTCACGTGATTATCATCATCATCCATTATCAATCCACTGCTGGACGAAGGTCTCCCCAAGTTTCCTCCACAACGGTCTGTCTTGTGCCAGTCTCCTCCATGTCACTCCTGCATACTTTCCAATTTCATCCACCCATCTCCCATGTGGTCTTCTTCTGGGTCTTTTCCTGTCCCTTGGAATCCAATCTAAAATTTCGGCTGCCCATCGATGATCTGTCCTTCTGGCAGTATGTTCAGCCCATTGCCATTTCAGGGATTTAACTCTGATCATGATGTCTTCCACTCTTGTCATTTTTCGGATCCACGAGTTCCTCTTCTTATCTCTCCTGGTTACACCAAGCATGCACCTCTCCATGCTACTTTGAGTTGTCTGCAGCCTTTGTATGTCTCTTTTAGCTAAGGTCCAAGTCTGCACCATACGTAAGTACTGGAAGGATGCATTGATCAAACACTTTTCTTTTAAGACATAATGGAATATTGCTCTTGAAAATTATGCTGTTTCTTCCAAAAGCTCTCCAGGCAAGTTTTATACGCCGATTAATTTCTTCACCAATGTGACCCTCACTTGATATCTGCTGTCCAAGATAAACGTACGTGCCTGTTATCTCCAGCTTTTCTCCATCAATCGATAAATCTTCATTTCTTGTAAAAGCATTGAACATCACTTTTTGTTTTCTGAAAGTTCATTTTTAATCCCACTTCTTTACTCTTGTCAGCAAGTTCCTGGATCATACTCTGCAGCTCTGATGGGGTAGTTGCAAAAATGTTTATTCTCCCTGTTTATTCTGTTTATTCTCCCTGCTTTGGAGTGATCTACTCACTTTCTACTGGTAACATTACAGAACTGAGACATGAAATTCTCTGCTGGGTTATTTCTGGCATTCCATATCAGTGTGCTGCAGCATGATATTAATGTTCTTCCAATTTCTTCTTGTATGGCTGAAAGCATGGCAATGGATTTCATGATGTTATATGTCTGTACATCAGGAATAGTGGTATTTCTTTCGCAAAAACTTCCGCAGCAATCATGATTTCCAAAAACATGGTTTGGTCCATTTCTGAGCTCATTTGCTAACTCGTCAATGGCAGTCTGGGTAATTTGGCTGTTATTTTCTTTAGAGTGATTTTTATTGCAGTTCGAGCTCCCTTTACAAGACGAGGCCTAGTTTCCTTTAAATTTCTTCATGCCTTTCGCACCTGAGAACCTAGAACTGGCTTTCTGTAGACGTTCCAGATCTGTACCATATCTGCAAACAGCATGATTTGCACATTCAATTTTTATTACTTTTCCTCCGTATGCAAATTCTTTCCTGAATTTGGCTCATTGTGTTAGCATCACCGTCTCCAACCAAACGAATGCAACGTATCTTGTGAGACACTCTGCAGGTTTCCAGTTTCCATGGCAGTAGAAGTTCCATTCCAATTCCTCCAACGCAAATGATCTTTGGAAGGAATTGGCTCTACATATTGGGCAAACTTTGCTTCTAATTCCAATGAATATTACTTTTTGGGTCTCCATTCCTATAATTATGCAGCAACACCACTGGAGGCATTATAGCCATGGCGATAACTTCTTTTGCACCATCCTCCATGAACAACGATGGCCGTTACACAATTCTTCATCATCTTTATCATTTCTCTTTTCTGCCAGCCTTTTCTCTTCTGCATTCGAAGATCCAATGATTTCTTGCATGCATGCTTCAATTATTTTACCCGTTGTTCTTTCACATTTAGAGAAAGTGGGACGTGCCATGTATTTAATATCCATAGTGCTCATCTTTTCATACTCTTGGTCATAACCACTTCCGGCAGAAAGGGCACCTAACACAGCCAGTTGACTGACACATCCTTTTTCTCTCTCTGTCTGTCTTAATTATACTCACTGTGCCACAAATCTTACTGCACACATAATGTAAAGCCACCACAAGACCCATTTGTGTAACTTTATGTAAAACTAAGTTTCTTCCAAAGTTACAATTGTATTTGTGCATTTGCAGAAGTCGAGCCTGCTGAATAACAAAATGCTTGGTGGCAAAGAATTCCCTTTATAATTTTCTTCGAAAACTACACTTATTTCAGGAGTTGACATAGCAGCACTTTCTACTGATATTTCACTTTATTGATGCATTACAGCTTTTTGTGTGATTATTGGAGATGGCAGTACAGCTAATGATACAACAGTAAGCTGCAATTTCAGTAGAAAAGCAGGGGTAATCGGTGTATCACTATCTTCACCAGAGTTCAGCATGTCTGACCTGCAATAAATAAATAAGTAAATAAATGCTACATTTGTGGAATAATTCTTAACATGGTGCATACTGGCAACTGAAAACCACATCTAAATTTCAAAAACTCGGATATTGAATCTTTAGAAATATGGAATAAAATTCGTAATGTGCTGGATAGTCCAAACTTCATCGTAATATCAGACGTAAATGTAGTGACAATGATAATTTAAAAGCAAGAGGTTTTGTTTTTATTCCATTGCAAATATTTACAATATTTCAATTTGTAAATTTGAAAAATGAAAAGTTTAAACTTTCTTTGCATTCATATACAAGTATTCTTGAGAATTTCGCATAATCATGTCATGTATAACTGTTTTATTTATTTGTTACTAATTTCTGGAATAGTGCTGAAATTTATATCACACCACCAGGACTTTTTTTTCGAAATGTTACATTCTCCTCACTATTGGGAAGTACCGAGTTCAGAAAAATATTGAATTGAGGTTTCGAATTGTAGGGTAATGAACAGTAAATGGTGCAATCAATAGGATCCCCCCCCCCCAAAAAAAAATAACTGCCTAAGTTCCTTAGGAACACTCCAATATTGTTTCATTGAGTCCGTCGTATTAGCTTTTATAGTTCAAATCTTCCGGAATAGAGCGTGGCCTATTGCTTTGTAAACAGCTAAAGACTGTTTTCGTTTTGTGCTACTAGGAAAAATCCTACACTTTGGCATGATCTGCGAACGAAATGCAGTTGCTGTACATTCTCTTACGAAACTTGTTCTCTCCCTTCCCTGGAAGCAGTGGCCCCCATTTTACGATGTGCCTGCAACTTCTAAACAAAGGATTTGGACACAGAAAAACTGAGTGCCCAAGGGTCATCATCTTCACTGAGGTCGGTCTTGAAGGATTAACAGCGCTTACCCCCCCCCCCCTACTATTGTATTCATTGTCAAGGGAGATGGGATATCTTTGGTGAATGTCCTCCAAATGTTCCCCGCCCGAAGCGATGTTCCTTTCTTGGACTGTCAGAAAACTTTTATCGGGTAGCAATGAGCAATGTAAACAGCCCCAAGTTCGTCTTCCACCCTTTCGTATTCCTTTCAGTTCCCAAGTCGAAGAGGCAGGGATATACGGGTCGGAAATAAAATCTTGAATACATCAGTTTTCTTACTAAATGTTAGTTTCCGATTTTACTTTGAGTTTCCTTTTGTTTTTTGTGGGCTGTTAACAAATTATTAACTTTTACTACCACTAAAACCTGCCACCTCTAAATAGATTATACCAGTGGTGCAGTCCTGAAAAAAAGACCAGGCGTGGGAGGGGATGGACATATATTGGTACAATACAGTACTCAAAGAACAGTACCCTGGCAGTCTCCTACATCCCGTTTGGCACTGTAGCACTGCTAAATTACGGGAAAGAGTGGGTTACTTGGAACAGTGGGTCAGCCGCAATTTGAATTTTCAAAAACTTTTGCAATGCTCTTTATTTTTAGAAACACAGGAAGCGACTTCAAGGGTGTCCCGTTGAGGGAAGGCAATTACACTACACCCTTCCCCAAAATTCTCCGACTAAAATTTTGCAAAAGTATTCCTCGAAAGTCACGCAATATACTTACATAAAAATTATGGTCTGTATTTTACCGTACTCCATAGGGCCCGAAGAGAGAGAGACCGACAGCTGTAATTTCGGAGCTATTAGCATTATAAATGACAATAATTAAATTTGCTTGTCCGTCTGAGTTCACTGAAAACCGCCACACGTCTTTCAGCAACTTGGAAAACTGCCACACAGGAAAACTGCCACATGTTTTTCATCTGGGCACAAATTGCTGTTCCTTCCAGGAACACTTTGAATGTGTGGCAGTTTTCCAAGGTGTCTAACGAGGGGAAGGAGCTCTTTTGTTTGTCTGAATTTTCATGCCGGTTCAGACGAGTTTAGGGCAACTGGCCACAACAAAAGTTCAACGGGGGAGGGGGCGCTATAAAGATTGCCGTTTCTTGGCCTATAATGAAAATTAATAGGGAACTCCAAACAAATTTCGAGAAACGTTCTATGTAAGCCAAGCGAGAATTACAGCATGACTCATGCTGTGTTAAAAAAAGGACGATAAGGTGGGATTTTTAATAACGCTGCACTTTTACTTAGGCACTAAATATTTACATAACATGTCAAATTTGTAATATTTTTCTTTCACTTAATTAATTCATAGGCCCTACACCTCGGCCTTTTTAACAGCTTTTGATCCGCCGACTTTATATTCATAACGATTACGTATCAAATCAAGTCAATATTATAAGTCTTAGGCACTAAATTAGTCATAGGACACAGGCATATAGGCCTTTTTAACAGTTTTTATTCTACAAGTGTCATATTCACAACGTTTATACATCAGATCAAGTTAATAATACTGCGCTTTTATTTAGCACGAAATATTTATTTACAGGCCCTAGGCCTAGGCCCTTTTACCAGCTTTTATTCTACCAATGCCATATTCACAACGTTTACACAGAAAATCAAGCTAATAATATTGGACGTTTGCTTAGGCACGAAATATTAATAGGCCCTAGGCCTAGGCCTATTTTATAGTTTTTACTTTATCACTGCTATATTCACAACGTTTACACAACAAATAAATGTATTAATATTGCGGTTTTACTTAGGCAGGAAATATTAATTCACAGGGCCTAGGCCTAGGCCTTTTGACAGTTTTTATTCTACCAATGCCATATTCACAACGTTTACACATCAAATTAAATTAATAATATTGCGCTTTTATTTAGGCACAAAATATTTATTCAAAAAATAAATATTTGTGCATAAATAAATACGCCTTTACAGTTTTTATTCCACCAATGTCATATTCACAACTTTTACACAGCGAATCATGTTAAAAATATTGGCGCGTTTACTTAGGCACGAAATATAATTCATAGGCCCTAGGCCTTCTTAATAGTTTTGACTCTATCAATGCCATATTCACAACGTTTACACAGCAAATCAATTTAATAGTATTACGATTTTACTTGGGCACGAAATATTAATTCATAGGCTCAGACCTAGGGCCTATGAACGAATATTTCGTGCCTAAGTAAAAGAGCAGTATTATTAATTTTTTTTTTTTTTTTTGTGTTTGTGTAAACGTTGTGAATATGGCATTGATAGAGTAAAAACTATTAACAAGGCCTAGGCCTAGAGTCAATGAATTAATATTTCGTATAAAAGCGCAATATTATTAAATTTATTTGTTGTGTAAACATTGTCAATATGGCATTGATAAAGTAAAAACTACTAAAAAGGCCTAGGGCTCATGAATTAATATTTCGTGCCTAAGTAAACCCCAATATTATTAACTTGATTTGCTGTGTAAACTTTGTGAATATGGCATTGGTAGAATAAAAACTGTCAAAAAGACCTAGGCTTAGGGCCTATGAATTAATATTTCCTGCCTAAGTAAAAGCGCAATATTATTACATTTATTTGTTGTGTAAACGTTGTGAATGTGACAATGATAAAGTAAAAACTACTAAAAAGGCCTAGGGCCTATGAATTAATATTTCGTGCCTAAGAAAACGCCCAATATTATTAACTTGATATTCTGTATAAACGCTGTGAATATGGCATTCGTAGAATAAAAACTGGTAAAAGGGCCTAAGCCTGGCCTACGGCCTGTGAATAAATATTTCGAGCCTAAATAAAAGCGCAATATTATTAACATGATTTGATGTGTAAACGTTGTGAATATGACACTGGTAGAATAAAAACTGTTAAAAAGGCCTATGCCTGTGGCTTATGACTTTAATATTTAGTGCCTAAGTAAAACCGCAATGCTATTGGCTTGATTTGATACGTAAGCGTTATGATGAAGTCGGTGGATTAAATGCTGTTAAAAAATCTGAGGTGTAGGGCCCATGAATTAATTAATTAAAAGAAAATGTTACAAATTTGATATGTTATGTAAATATTTAGTGCCTAAGTAAAAGTGCAGCGTTATTAAAATCCCACCTTATTGTCCTTTCCTGAACACAGCAATTTTCGCTTGGCTTACATAGAACGTTTTCTCGAAATTTGTTTGGAATTCCCAATTCAATTTTCAATATGGGCAAGAAACGGCAATCTTTATACCCCCCCCTCGAACTTCTGTGGCCAGTTGCCCTAAGTATGAACGGACATGAAAATTCCGAAAAACAAACGAGCTCCTTCCCATCGTTAGGCACCTTGGGAAACTGCCACACATAATTCGGAAACTTGGAAAACTGCCACACCAGAAAACTGCCACACATTCAAAGTGTTCCTCGGTGTGGCAATCTTCCGGTGTGGCAGTTTTCTTGTGTGGCAGTTTTCCTGTGTGGCGGTTTACAGTGAACTGCTTTGACCCTATGACGAAAATACGCGAAACAGATTTTATTTAAAAAAAAAAAAAAAAAAAAAAGGGGTGTAACATCATGCCAAAGCCCAACATGAAACGTACCTGGAGTGATGCACAAAAGATAAAAAACCTCTTCAATTTTTTTTCTCAAATTTACGTGTAGGAATACCGGATAGAACAATGTGTTCCAAAGTAACAAATTTTCATAGGCACTTGCAATTTGGCCTAGGTAATTGCAGCTATCCTAAAACAGACAAAAAAAAAAAGGGGGGGCGGCAGATAAAATGTCATTCTCGCATTTCTGGCCCTTCGCAACCTTTTACAATAGTGTATCGTACAGTATTAGTAGTTCGCAGCCTCCCCGTCCCTTTTGGTAGGGAAAGGGAGAAGATTATCTTGCTCTTACGTACTCGGGCTGGTAATAATCCTACATGTTGCAGTTACATAGGTTACACAAAAAAGAACAACACATACTTCGAAAATACACATAAGGATATTGATATATAAAATACTTACTTTACAGCGTCTTGCTGATTGATGTCCAGGGCATTTTGTTGCTCTCTAGAACGTCGTAATCGCTGGGCTCTCGATGCCTTGCTGTGGGCAGGATGCCTTGCTCTTCTTCTGTTATTTTGTGACATGATGGGAAAGTATTAATAATTTGACAAGGGCGTTCTGATCAGAACTTTTCATTTAAAAAATAACTTACTTAAACCACAACTGGTCAAGGATTTTTGAAATTTTTTTCAGCGAACTGAATGAAGTCAGGAAACATTGAGAGAGCGAAAAGACAAAATACGCGCTGTAACGTTTTAACCAATGAGGGTATTTGGGGTGGGGCTTTGCAAGTAGGTGGAGCTTCCTAATTAGGTGGAATTTCTATAGCTCAAATTCAGGGGTTCTCTGCTAATGTACACATTTTCTCCTCAAAAAATGAATGTACAATAGAATTTAAGGTGATTTATGGAAGAAAAGATTCCAATCTCATTTGTGGATCTATTCATTGATTTCTATTTGTCTCAGATTTTTAGAAAAAATCAAACAGAAATGAGGGATGTCGTTTCTTTCAGACAGAAACACTGCTAAGCTAACTTATTGCGCCATCTAGCGCCAAATTCGAATACTTTCGAGTCCGATAAATTGAATTCAAAAAAAATTCTTACAAAAATTCTAACAATTTTTTTGGAATAATAACAAGTATCACATATTAGCTATGGGTCGTTTTTATTTTTGCTCAAAATTTCAAACACTACAAAGTAATAGTCTTCGAGAAAATGTGTACAAAAGAATTTACATTACAGATCTAAAATAGAATTTATCTTTAGGTCCCCCTTAACAGATAGCTGTCATTAAAATATTTTGGGCTGGGATCCAGAATGTCACCATTCAGTGGGCTTACAGAATTGGAAGAATCCTATACAAAGTGGTCAAGAATAGCTTTTGCACACTCTATCCTCTCCTGTTTCCATTTGTCAAGAATTTTGGTACCCATTTTCTACATATAGCTTTCTCATCTGTAACTCACCATGAATAATACATGCACACAGCCACAGGACAAGTTCATAACTTTTGTGATAATATGAGTGCAATGCACTGGTTTTCCATAATCAAGTTGTGCACATCGTCAATGTTTTGAAGTGACTGTGACACTGGTCTTCCACTATGGGTATGGGGTGAATCTTGTGTGGACACCCGACCCCTTTTAAATTCAGCCACCCAGTTTTTGATCATGCTGTAGGATGGAAGTCACCATGCACTGTTATCATCATACCCTCATGAATTTCCTTTGGGCTCAACCTGTTAAAAAAGTATGATATAGCACTCTTCTCTATTGAAATTCATGTTTTCACATACTTTTGCAAATGAAAAGAAACACAGCCATTAATGATACAAACTATACATTTGTTCCTTTAAGGTAGTTTCACCAAAATCTCTGCCTTATGTTTCCAATGGTAAAAGTTCTGTACATATTTTTCGCAATTAATGTATTCCCAAAGATGAAAATTTGCACATCGATAAAACTAACTTTAAATTATAGCATGGGATACTTAATACTTGCTAAAACGTAACCATAACTACGCAATCCAACTTTTGTTTGTCTATTAACATCATCAATGTATAGGTCATGCAATATATTAACAGGTCTGAACACTACTCAAAGAAAAATGATTGATTTTTAATATAATTATGGTTATGTTTTAGCAAGTATTAAGTATCCCAGGCTATAACTTAGAGTTATTTTTATTGATGTGCAAATTTTCATCCTTGGGAATACATTAATTGCGAAGAAAATATGTACAGAAGTTTTACCATAGGAAACATAAGGCAGAGATTTTTGGTGGAACCACCTTAAGTATTAGAATAAGATTTGACACAAGCAGGTTACAATCATTCGACAATGATGGCAGCTATACCAGGCCACAAACATATTGATACCTCCTGTATACAGAAAAGGTAGTGATTGCAACATCTGTTTAAGAAAATTGGGATGAAGAGGATGCATAGATATGTGGAAGAAAGTACAGTGGACTTTCATATATCAAACTTCAGGTGATTTGCACATGCACTCATCTACTTTTACCGGTGAAAGGGATGGGGAGGTTAATGACCTTCATGACCATCTAAGGCTAAAGGAATGGCTCATCCTTAATTCTGGGCTACTGTGTCTAGAGAAGTAACATAACCTGTGCCTTAGGACCAACACTGCCCATGGCTCATCTACATAGAAGTAGTACTCAGGCACAAACTCAGACAATTATCCAGAAGTCCATTCTGTGAATACTAACTGATAAAATTATTTTTAAATGTGAATCTGCAGTCCTGGATATTGCAGTAATAATGAATTAGTTTAAATGCACTGGGAAATTTCTAATTATAAAAGAGTCATTCCATACAGAATGACCCAATTTTGAAAAAGTATGTTGCTGCATAGTTCTGAAAAAATTTAAACTTTGCCCATTTATTTGTGCGGTTGAATAATGGCCAAAAATAATTAAATTTATTTTTCACTGCCCCCACATCTATAGGTTGCTTCAAAGATGGCGGCCGTCACAAGTTTTAGCATATTGAAGCCCTTCAGATATTTCTGATATCTCCAGAACCAATACAGATATTGAAATGATTCAAAAAAGGTTTTGTTAAGCATAAAAATGAGGATTCTGTAACACTAAGAAAATGTTCAGAAATCAGTCACATTCTTTACTTAAAAGCCCTTTAAACATTGATGATTGGATGCTGATTTTGTCTCACTTTGCGATTTTTTTATGAAACACAAGAAACATACACAAAGTTGCAATTTATACTGTAGAAACCTTGTCCCTTGAAACAAAAAAAAAAAAAAAAAATTCAATCCTGAAATTAAGTACCCCTTCATGCTTCCCCCATCCAAATTTGAGAAAAAACAAACTTTCCCAATTTTTGAGGTCTTATATCTCTGGTGGGGTGAGATACAAAAACATGAATTTTTGTGTACATAACCACTTATATGATGGCTATTAACTCACAAAAATTGGTTATTGTGTTCAGCCTAGTTTTTGATATACAGGGCTTGCTATATCAGGGAAATATTGTTATCGGTACATTCGTAATACTTGCTTAAATTATATCAATACCATGTTATATTTTTATTAAATGCTCACATTTTGAATGAAAAAGTTAACAGTTCTACTCCAAGAAAAATCTGTTATAATACCTTTATAACACTCAACAGTCAATGTGTCTGGATTTTAGAGTGAAGAGAAAAGATATCTTGTTTTTCAGTTTTTCATCAATTTTGTAGACTCTGGCGAGAACCTGAAGTATAGAACTCAAATGGTGTCAAGATCTTCAGGATTTTGCTGTTTGGTATCCATGTTGACGTCCTGTCATCATTGTTAGGCACAAACGATGTGGCAGGTCCAGGAGGACTATAAAAATTGATGTAGGATTCCAAATCCACTGTGTTGTGTACACGTCCAACCCACCAGTTAGAGCCATAGATGCATGCAACATCGTCTCTTTGTTTTCGAGTCACAACTGATTATAAGCAGCTGACTTGATGTTCATTGAAGTCCATGGATGTTGAGGTTGTTTTTGTTAGTATTTTGCTTTCTGTTGGGATAGGAATAACCATAAAGGAAGGATATATAGAGAAGACACTGGCTGTATTGAGCTGAAGCTGATGACGTCATGAAGTCGACTGCAGCGCACCCGCAACCTAAAACAGACTTACACTTGATTGACAGCTGGGCTTCCCAGGAATCACCGTGAACCACACGACTTTGTCCATTTGAGCTTTGACCTCCGAGCAGAGTGGAAGACGATGTATACGACATATACCTATCATTTTCCGGATTCTTTTTGGTTTGCATCTTCCAGTTTCCTGTTGCATTCTAATAAGTGCCATTATTCTTGCTTATTCCTCACTGATCGTTAACTTTTCCTTTGTAAATTCCATTACTTAGGTTTCTACATGTTTTTGTTGCACATTTCATTCACGCATACTTTGTCATTGTTTTCTTCACGATATAGCTTTACGACGTTCAATTCTCATTTGTATTCCATTGTCATCTGTTTCAATATCTACACGTTTGGCTTCAATATCTATGGATTTCCGTTATTGCCATCTTTCCGATGCCTCACTTGGCTTAAGATTGGGACAGCAGTTGAAGACAAAGGTCGGGGGGGGGAGAGGCAACGGAAGGGTGGTGCAGAGCCGCTACTCCTTACCACCGCCATAGCAACCATTGCCAACAAGATGGATTCATGTCAGTTTGGTTCTGTTTTAGGTCCGTGGGGGCTCCACTTTCTATGGGAGGAGTTTCTACGGGCTCCTATGTCTGTTTCCACTCTATAATCCTTCCTTCATGAGAATAACACAGTGCATCTCATGTATTTCTTTCAACTTTTTGAAGTTAGCATAATGCTTTTCAAGTGTATTCTCCAGAGCAAGGACCTCAGAGTGAGCAGGCCGTATTGATTTTTTCACTTTTTGAATTGCAGGCCTAAAATCATCATCGTAATTTGCATTGCTTTGTTGTTCAGTTACTTTTTTGTTCAGAGCAAGAACACATGAAGGACATAAAGCTTTCCCTGGTATTAAAAACAAAATTGTTGTAGTGTTCCCTCATTTCAGTTATTACTCTCAGAGAACCTGATAATCTGGTCTTCCTTTTTTATTTTTAGCTAAATTTTCGTTAATTTTTAGTGGGTCACAACTATTTTCATAAAGGTGCTCAAATTTAAGTAAAAAATTTTTCTTATGATACTCACAAAGAGGTGATCTCTAACCATGTCCTGAGCTTTAGAAGGTTTTGGTCCTCTTGACTAAGCTCTGAAAGTTGTAGCCCCTGCTTAGGTACTTGACCATAACTTAACTTATGACAAGGACCTTTGCACCACAATCCAACAGCACACTCCATATTAAATAAATGAATTCAGTTTAAGAACGAAACATTAAGAACACAGTCTAAAGGCCTGAACAGGAAGATCTGAGTCTAAAAGTAATCCAATAATATAAATAAAACAATAAGAAAGTTTACTTTCACACTTTAAAATAACATGAAAACTGTGAAGCTTACAGAGCATACCACTAGCATGTTCACTCCACAAAGACAAGCAGCAGACTGCAGCTGATTTGTGGCAAACTCTGAATGTACAGGTTAAAACACTTTCTAACAAGTCTGAGCATGCTGATTTCTGCTGGCTGTCAATGAAGCCAGGAACAGGTATGTTCAGACAGGTTTTGCCTGCCTGAACCTTGCTGTTTGCATTGTCTTAACATTAGTGTTCTCCTTAAAGTCTTTTTACTGGGCGGCCCGCCCAGCTAATTTTTTCTGCCACCCAACTGCGGATGCAATTATGGGAAGAGGGAAAAGTCCCCATACACGCGACTCTATCATTGCGACACTCAGCGGGTTTTTTTTTTTTTTGGTTTTTTTTCACCTCTTCATAGTGGCTGTTAGCGCTACTTTTCTTCCTCTGCTGTTCAAGATCCAAATGTAAGAAGACAAAGTGTTAAACAAAGTGTAGCTTACTTCCTTCCCAAATGCAGTAAAACAAAGCTGGAGGGAAAAGTGGGTGCTGTCAAAGCACGGGGAGGGGGTGATAAACCAGGTGCGGGAAGTCCCTCTCCCGCGTGAAAGACAGGAGATTGGTCCCATTTGTTCAAGCCTGCGGGACTCGTAAAGCAGATAGTGGGAATCGGGGTATACATATGGTTATGTGATCGGTCATCGCTGCTGTTCACATGCATTTTTGGAGACTGCTACTGAAATCAAAGATTTCTAGATCACAAGTGCTTTAAAAAAAGTTAGGAATTTTAATCTGGTATAATATTTTGAAGGAGTTATTATACATGTATCTGAGTGATTTGATAGTATTTAATTTTGATTCCGTTTGCTTTTTGATTTCTGTGACAAACGAAACTGCATCTTTTTCTAAAAAATGCATGTGGATGGAACGGACAGACCCGTGAAGTTCGAAAACCTTAAAAATGTCTGGATGCCATAAACTGAAAAATTTATGTACTGTAGTTACGAAAAGTTTGCATGATTCTTCAGAATAGCAAATAAACGCATCTTCAACCTGCGGTTTCAAACTGTTAAAAATTTTCATTTGTTTTAAACTGTTTGAAAGTATCAGAAAAAAAAATGTCCAAGTTTCTAAATAAAAAGATTATCAAAGCTAAAATATTCGTTTTGATTTTGCAAAAATCTATTCACTACTTTTGAAATTATTAAAACATTAAGTTGTAATAGCGGAACGGAATAAATGAAAAAAAAATGCGTAACTTTTAAAGTTTTCAACAGATTTTGACGAAATTTAAATCTGAATGTTATTTTAACATTTTAACTCCGTGAAAATTGCATGCCGGTATTTTAAAAATTAGAGAAATTTTACTTTAGAAAATTTTATCCCAGTCCTGTTGCTGGGGTAAGATCGAGCACTTGCCTGAACCACGGAAGTCGCGTGATTGATTGACAGACAGAACTGATCGCCCCGTTGGCTTTTGAACTTCCAGGCTATGACTGACCCCTTCTTTGTAACAAAAGATCTCCACTGTATAAGTAAAATATTTTTTTCTCTCCCCCAAAGAGATATCCAAGCTGTTTAAAACTTCGACGCAATTACCTGTCACTGAAAAATATGGACAAGTAGTAGAGTAAGATTTTCATTGTGCCGCTGAACTTTGAAACGCCAAAAATGCAACAATTGCACAAACCAGTGAAGCACTTTTATGAATATATATTGTTATAAAATGTACCTAAATTATGGCATAAAATAATCATTGCACGTTCTAAATAGACATTTTTCTGGTTCATTTCTCTGAACTGTGTGTTATTCAATTTGCGCTTTTTATGTGATGCTTTTTTAAAATTGCATATGGGGGAGAGGAGTTGGGAGTCAAAATGTTGCGCCTAGAGCAATCCCACAGAATTGATCGCCACTTCCTGAATTCTGCGCCTGTATTATAAATGCGCTTACCGTGAGCCATATTCGGAATTTTGCGGCAAAAATCACTGTTGTTTTTCCTGCATGTCTATAAAATTCCTTGAGAATTTTATTTCGGAATTATTGAGGAGCTCGGTGTAATTTCTCAAACTTGTTGCAGTGCCATTGGCCATGTTGAATTTAGGAAAATATTCTGAATCCTATAACCATGTGCGCAGTGGTTAAGTTATGGTCGCTATTTTCACGAAATACGACGAGTTAATCCAAAATGCAAGAGAAAAATTAGTGTCTGTAGGAAAATGGCACCAGCCATTTAAATATCAACGCATCAGCAGATTCTGCTACAGCTTTTCTATTTATGCGAAAACAAAAATTTCTGAAATTCTGGCAGCGATTCGCGCTCCGCTGTTATTTTTTTAATCCTTAATGTATGTTCCTACAGTATCTGTTTGCTTAATCACTCCCTTCCTCTCCTCCACACACTCTAGAGCACCCCCATAAAGGATGGGTGGGGTAAGATTATAGAGGCCACAGGGATTAGACTCCACCCTATTTCAAAGCTTAAACCAGAGTCAGCATTGACTTCTGTGGCATTTCCCCAAGGCCATCAACAATAGTTTTCCACTGAAGTCCAAAGCATTATTGGTGTGAATAATTCAGTTGGTGTTATGATATTTCGAGAGATAAAAGCGGCTAACTTTAGCATTTTGCTACAACTTCTTTCCCCATTTTAGCAGTTTTGCTACAGCATTTTTTGCTCCAGCTGCAAGAATGTTAATCCAGTGCATCCAGCTGCAAGAATGTTAATCTGTTCTTGCTCTCACAATGCTCAGGCACTCCTAGATTAAGAAAGAGATTAGTGTGGAAGAGGGGGGGGGGACCTATTCAAAAAAGTAAGCAGGAGGTAGGGACTTAATCTCTATTGATGAATCATGTTTGTCTGACTAAGGCTGAGATGTTGGTGACAAGTTCAGTCATTTTTTAACAGAGGAATGCAGAGAAGTCACCTGAGTGATCATTGTCATTGTGACTGTGGTGAACTACACAAGGCAGTAAACCGTAGTAGCAAATAAGGAAGTTATCAGTCCTGTGTTACATTTGTCCAGTGCATATTAAAATGGAAAAAACACTACTTTGCTACTTTTCTAAGTCCTCTAAAAGTTCCACTGAAAGAAAACATCCCTCAGCCAGTGAATAGTTGAATGATTCTTCTGTTTCAAGAAGTGCTGAAAAAACTGAACAACTTCCAACTCAAGGTCAGCCGGTGAGTACTGTTAATTCCAAGCACTGTTCTAGTGGCATTAACAAAGAATGGTTTCAGAAGTACAAATGGTTAACTGTGACTGAAGATGGAATGTTATGCATCATATGCCTGAAATATGCTACAAAAACTGCTAATCGAGAATTAACATGGGTGGATACTCCTTGTGCTCAACTGAGGAAAGAAAGCCTTTCAAATCATGAAAAAGTAAGATGCACTCTGATGCCTGCTCACATTCTTCATCTGCTGCTTTACTGGAAAATACTGGAGTTGGAGAGATCGAAAGATCTGTTTCAGCTTTAAATAATTTGCAACGTGATGCTTTTTTAGGTGCACTGAAAAGTGTATATTGGCTTGCCAAAAATGAATTGCCTCAACTTTATATGAAAAATTATTAGAGCACTGCAAATTGATGGGATACACTTACTTGAGTAATTTGAAAGTGGCAGAAAATGCTAATTACACTTCTGAGAGAATTGTTCAAGAGCTCTTAGAGGTGCTAGCTTCAGAAATTCGCTCTAATGTAGTAAGCAAGTTAGCCAAAAGTCAGTTTTTTAGTGTGCTGTGTGATGAGACAACTGATATTTCATTTGTAAAGCAGTTAATATTTTATACAAAATTTGTGTCCACAAAAACCAAAGAAGTTAAAGTTGCTTTCCTGACCACGAAATGCATAAATGATGGAAAAGCTACAACAACTGCAAAGAATTTAACTGAAACATTAGGTGAATTAAATTTACAGTTTGAAAAACTGGTAGGTTTGGGATCTGATGGTGCCGCAGTGATGATTTGCAAAATTGCTGAAGGATGCAACTCAAAATCTTTTAATTAATTGCCATTGTGTAAATCAGATGCGATTTTAAATATTTTGGGGCCCTAGGTGCTAAACGATTCTGGGGCCCCTCCTTACCCTTCTTATCGCCTCAAAAATGTTCATCTGTCAGATTAACAAAATAAAAAAAAGGAAAGTCAGGAAAAATGTTTTTCGCTTTTTTGAAATGCGATTCGATCATAAATTATTAGGACGTTTTGTCAGAAACACTGCTAATGTAATCAGTTTGACTGTTCACGAACATCAAACTTTTTGTTGTTTTACAGATATTTCAAAAGATATTTTTGCGGCTAATAGAAATCAAAGGGCACAAAGTTTGGCACTTTAAATATCCCATATTCTTTATGAATTTACGACTACCAATTCAAAGTCGAACATTCAAGAATTAAAGTTCTTGTACCTCTCAGATCAGTTCATTAATAACAGTTCTTTTTCAAATCAGTTCATTAATTTCCTGCTAGAGGTGCTGAAGGACAATAAATGTGGTTTTCACAGATTCTTCAAAAATTATTTTTGCGAATGATAGGACATAAAATTTCATTAAAATTTAGCCATTTAAATTTCACTACCAGTTCATAAATTTCCCTCTAGTTCTGAAATTGGAAATTTAATAAATTTAAGCTTTATGCTACGAGAGACCATTTCGGTTACGGCAAAAGTTCTTTTTGAGTTTGATACGTTTGGCAAAACTGGCTACATTAGTACATCTTCAGTTGCTACAGTTACTTGGCAAATTTAACGCTAAAGGTGCCGAAAATGGAGTTTCCCTAAATTTACCAATCATTTCGTATAAGTTGTCATGAAACTGGAATAAGTTTCAATTACAAAACATGCCCTCTACATTGCTGCAGCTTTAGAAAATCACATTGCTTTCACGTTATGAGCAAATTAGTAGGAAACGAGCATGGTATCCAGCAAAAATAAAATGCTTGAAGACACTGGCAACAGGAGAAGTCCTCCACTTTACAAAATACTGGTAAATTTCAATTTGTGCACAGTACTTCGCTTTTCGTGGAGGAGCTTTCTTGTGGCGAACGATTCTCTAAATCGAAGAAATTCAGCCGTCCATCATAGACAAATGTCATGGCCAAAAAAGTTGGACAGTAAGAATTTCTTCAGCCGCCCCCGGTGGCGCAGTGGTCTAAGGTCTCAACCATTCGTGGAAATGTTACGTCGTCCACAGGTACGGAAGTGGCCATTTGGACCATTGCCATACGAGTTGCGGCACAGGGATTACATTTGAGGAGGCCAATCCGCAGCTTACTACTGATCAGAGAGCATCGCAAGCACCAATTGCAGTGGTATCGGACCTGATCGACGAGGGATAATTTCCAGTGGTGTCATGTTGTATTCAGTGATTAGTCACGGTTTATACTTAGCGCCGATGACTAGTGCATGCGTGTCTAGAGACAAGCTGACCAGCGCACGGATCCTGCTTTTACCGTGAAACGGCACAGGGCTCAGACACCCGTTCTGACTGACGAGGAAGCTATTTCCTATGATAGCTGCACACCCTTCGAAGTCCTCCGTACTATCATCACGGCTCAATGGTAAGTCGACGCATTTTACGACCTGTTGCGTTGCCCTTCCTGCAGCACGTCACTGAGTAATTTTGCAACAGGATAATACCAGGCCACATACGGCACAGCTCTCCCGGGCCTTCTTCTGTAATGTTGACACCCTTCTAGGCCAGCCCCATCACCCAATTTCTCACCGATCAAACATAATGGAACTCCACCTACACTCATCCCGGGATGTCGGTGAATAGGCCCACAATTTGGACACCAGCGGGCATTCCATACCTCAGAACAGTATCTGTAAACTGTATGTGTCTCTGTCACGCTAAATTTCTGCTTGTATCCGAGCCAAAGGTGGTGCTACAATTTACTGAATTCTTCTACTCATGTAACTGTTTTATCCGGATAAATGACCCAAGTGCTGTGGAATTGCAATCATTTCCTCTCCTATACATGTACATTACACATGCCAATTAACATCTTGATTGGATGATTCCTTCTGGGTGCTTCGTTTTTTTTTTTTTTTTTTTTTTTTTTCTTTTTTAGCGAAGATTGTATTAGCTACTTTGGTTTAGGGTGGTGTAGGAAGATTAGGGCTGAGGAAGAACTTGATTATACTACCCCAGAGAGAAAAGGTAGTAAACAGCAAACACCCTGGATCATCAGGACAGGTTCTACAAGCACTCTTCATCATAGCTCAGGAAAGACAGGTAAAAAGTTCCAACACAGATGTTTTTCCTTGGCTGAAAGTCATATGAAAGAAATTTATATCACAGCCAGCTGAGTATTCGCCTTAAACAATGAGAAGTGTGGGAAGCGTCAATCCTTGTTTCACCTACTACTAAAAGGAAGGCTAGGTTATTTTAACAGTTTCTTTCAAAACAAGTACATCGATAACAATTCGAAAATTTAAAATGAGAAAGTAAAATATCAATTGACAATAAAGTGGTCACTTAAAGGATTGACTGATTTCGGTTCTTGAAAAGCAAAATAAAACTGGCAATCCAATTATACACTGGTGTGCAAAAATTGAGGACGAAGAGGAGAAATTAGCATAACGAGCGGGCAGAACGGACTGAAAAAAAAGAAAGAAAAAAAAAAAACTGAAAGACCACTCAGGAGATAGACAAGGGTCCAATAAGGCAGGGCATGCGCATATATGCGGCATGACGTGGGGTGTGTGTCGGAAGGGTATAAAGCACACGGGCGGTGTACGCTCAGCAATTCGGCGAAAGCTATTGCATGGTGTACAACAGTTTGAACGACGTCCAGTTGCTGCCACCGTGTGATATGGCCAACAGGCAATCCAGTAGACGACATCTGGATGACTTTACCCGAGGGCGCGTCATTGGGAAATTGGAAGAAGGTCGAAGTGTGACTAGTGTGGCCGAGGAGTTCGAGATTGCTCACAGCATCGTTTCACGAGCTTGGAGAGCATTTCAAATGACTGGAACAGCTGTCGAAGAGTTTAGCAGTGGTCTTCCATGAGCAACCACGGCGGCGGACGACCAGTATATTGTCCTACAGGCGAGAAGAGACAGACGGCAGACAGCGGGGGAAATCGCAAGGCACATGTAACTGACAACTGGACGTCCGTTATCGCATTTTACCGTGGCCAGGAGGCTGCACAAAGGTGGTCTATTTGCACGACGACCAGTACGGTGTGCCATTAATGCCTGCTTATCGGAGATGGCGGTTTCTGTGGTGCCAGGAACACAAAAACTGGGCATATCAGCAATGGGGTCGAGTTCTCTTTATGGATAAGAGCCGATTTAGTCTGACGAGCAATTCTGGACGTATACACATCTGGAGAGAGCAGGGAACACACAATCACACCTACAACATCATTGAAAGGGACCAGTTTGAAGGTGGTGGAGTTCTCGTTTGGGGCGGTATCATGTTTGGTAGCCGTGCTGACCTCCACATCTTCCAAGGAGGTTCAGTCACTGGTGTCCGCTATTGTACCGAGGTTCTCCTGCCTCACGTGCGTCTGTTTAGAGGTGCTGTGGGTCCTGAGTTCCTCTTAATGGACGACAACGCTACACTTCATCATACAGTGGCTGTCGCAGAGCTGTTGAAGAGTAAAGATATTCAACGCATGGATTGGCCCGCAAGGTTCCCGGACCTAAATCCAATCGAACACGTGTGGGACCTTCTCGGGAGACACTTTGCAGCACGTCACCAGCAGCCAGCAACGATTGGCGCTATAAGAGGAATGGGCCGCAATGCATCAACAGCTCCTTGACAACCTCGTCCTCAGCATGGGCAGACGTTGTAAATCCTGCAACACAGTCAGGGGTGATCATATCCCCTACTAAAGACTGGATTTTTCTTGGCAGCCGCCTGTCACATGGATGTTTCTGTCTTCTGTCCAGTTGTGCTCGAAGCTACCTTTTCAATAAAGTGCCTTTGTATCCTTTGGATTCCTTGTTTGGACGGTTTTGCTCACTTGTCTCATATTCTTACATCTTGGGGATCTTATGGTATGATTTGAGTCGATGTGGAGCACTTCTGCACGACGTTACATGCGAAAAACCGTCTCGTCCTGAATTTTTGCACACCAGTGTACGTTTTCGGGGCTCTTCAAGCTCTGGGGCCCTAGGCGCACGCCTAGTGCGAAATCCGCCCCTGGTGTAAATCACCATCTAGCTTTAGCTAGTGCCCAGGCTGCACAAAAAGTTAAGTATTTAGTAAAATTCAATGACATTCTGCAGCAGTTATTTTTTTTCTTTCAAAATTCTGGTGTTCGAATGGCTGGATTGCACCAAATACAAGACATTTTCAACATACCTCAGATGAAACTGAAAATGGCTAATGATACTAGATGGCTTTCTCATGAAGTTGCTGCTCAGTCACTTCATAAAACACTAATGAGTGTTGTGGCTGCACTGGAGAGAAAAGCCACTGAACGAAATGATGTCACTACAGAAGGTTTAAGTAAATTTATAAAAACATACTCATTTCTTGCTACATTAATGATGATGTGTGATATACTGCCAATTTTGAGCAAGCTATCTATATCATGGTTACTGCAAGATACAGACTTAACCACTGTTAAATCAATATTAGAGACAACCAAATCTAAAATAATTTTACTGAAATCTGACCCAGCAGAAAATTTCAGAAATCTACCCTTGCTATTGGAAAATCAGTAGATGACCTGGCTGTTAAAGTAGATGAGGAAAGTGTAGAGCTGTACAAGAAAAATGTTTATGATAAATATCTGGATGTGATACAAATTCATTTAGAAGACAGGTTCCCAGATATGCCAATAATGTCAGCATTTTCTATCATATTTAACCCTGTCACTGTAAAAGAAACATCACCAGAGAGGGTTAGTGAGCTATGCGAAGAGTAATTTATTCACTCCTCAAAAAATGAAAATCCCTTACCTCTTGATTATACTACCACAAAAGCAGAATGGAGTGTGGCCTTAGTGATGATCAGAAGTGACTCATATAAAGATATTTCAACAAGAAACTGTCTCAAAAAACTATCAACGAATCATGAACTTAGAGAATCATTCCCTAATTCATCCAAATTAGCAACAATTTGTCTCTCTTTACCAGTGTCAACTGCAGAATGTGAAAAGGGATTCTCTGCTTTGAAAAGAATGAAAACTTGCCAACGAAACAGAATGAGCCAGAAAACTCTTAACAATTTATTGATGATAGCATTAGAAGGTCCTGATCCTTCAACTTTCGATTATGATCGAGCTGCTGATAACTGGGCAGGGAAGAAAAAAGAAAAATACATATCTGAATACCCTGGTTATACTTGTACATCACACGTGAAATTAAGAATAATGTAAACTTTGGCTGGCACCTTAAATAACAGTTTCCATTTTTAACTCTGCAGGCAAGAAAAAAATAGTTTTATTGCTAATTCAGTAAAATTCAAAAATGGAATAAGTTGTGATTTCCTTTATGAGTACTTTCTTTATTGTGCTCCATATTAAGTGCACATAATTGTAAGAGTGGAAAACTTATTACCACATACACCATAAATACTGATGAAGACTGGCTGAAATCTGCATCAAAATTTCATTTATTAGTAAGTACCTATTTTTTTTTAATCATTTATGCACAATTTTCTAATATTTATCATGTTAGTTACCTTAATGCCTATCACACTGCTATAAAGATGTTTAATAAGCATAATAATACACTGCCGGACAATTGCTAAGGACGGATGACAATAGCAACGATAGCAACCATAAAATGGAAGGCAGGAAAATCTGAAAATTAGCATAAGTGCGGGATACAGTAAGACGTGTTGTGAGTATGCAAATTTTGGATTACCGAACTTTTTCGTGACGTCATAGCGCTGATAAGAGATATAAAGGATTTGACGCGTATTGACCGTTGTTGTTCAAACGCAAAGTTGAAAGGGAAAGAATCAATTGACGAACTTGCAATTTTCAGTATGTCTTCCCGACATCATCTAGATGATTTTACGCGTGGCCGTATTATTGGCAAGATTGAAGAAGGGCGAAAAATAACAGATGTTGCCAGGGAGTTCGACGTCAGCCACAGCGTTGTTTCAAGGCTTTGGAAATAATTTCAAACAAATGGAGAGTGTAGCAAACGTCACGGGGAGGTCGTGTCCGCAGTACGATACCTGTAGAAGATCGGTACATAGCGCTATCAACAAAAAGACACCGGCGCAGCACAGCTAGTGAGGTAGCAAATCAGTTTATGGCTGCTACTGGCAAGCGGATCTCCCGAAAAACTGTCGCCAGACGATTGCATGAAGGACTATACGCCCGCCGTCCTGTTGTGTGCATCCCATTGTCCAGACGTCACCGTACCGCCCGTTTGCAATGGTGCCATCAACATCGCAATTGGACTGATAACGACTGGTCTGCTGTCCTCTTCTCAGATGAGAGTAGATACAGTCTATTATCGTCTGATTGTCGACGACAACTGATCTGGCGTGATAGTGGTACTGCATATTGTCCAGAAAACATACAGGAAAGGGACCGATATCCGACATGTAGTGTCATGGTATGGGCTGGCATCATGATCAATGGCTGTAAGTCCCTCTATGTGCTTCCAACTGGGACTATGACTGGCAAACGATACATTAATGATGTTCTGCTACCTCATGTTCGCATGTTCTGTGGTGCTGTCGGTGATAGATTCATTTTCATGGATGACAACGCAACATGTCATCAAACAGTCGCTGTCCAGGAGTGTCTTGAGATCGAGGATATTCAACGCCTCGCATGGCCAGCACGTTCTCCAGATCTGAATCCCATTGAAAATGTGTGGGATGCTTTGGGGAGGAGTCTTGCTGGTCGCCAATGCCCTCCAATAAACAAGGGCACCCTCATCCGTGCACTGACAGAGGAATGGGATAAATTACCCCAACAGCTGCTTGATAATGTTGTGCAAAGCATGACACGACGTGCAGAATCTTGCATCGCCCTCCATGGTGGCCATATCCCGTATTAACATCTTACGCCGGAACGCCTGCGGACGTTAATTGCATTTTTTTCACGTTTACGTATTCTGCACAAAATGGCCTGTTTGTCCCTTGAACACGTTCCAAAGCCTTCTGGATTTCAGAGCACAATAAATTGTCTTTCTTGTAATGTCCTGGCATTCTGACATTATTTTACTTCACTTGGCATCCAACCACACTTACTTTTTATGCGCTATATAGCCGTTTATGATCCGTCCTTAGCAATTGTCCAGCAGTGTATTAAACAAAAAATATTTTTTTTATCTTTGTCTGTGGGATGTGTGTGTATGGGGGGGGGTCGTTAAAAGTACCATCCAGCTAAAATTTCTTGCCACCCAGCTGTAAAAAAAAAAAACTAGGGAGAACACTAAACATGTCCAGTGTTTATAATTAGTAGTATTAAAAGAAATCCGTCTTGTTGCACGATGATATTTATTCAGCTAAAAAATGAAATCTATATACAGTTTAAAAACACATGAGCACTTTCGGTGTCACATTGACACCTTCATCAGATGTAATTTCACCATGTGGCTACATGCTGGTCTTAAGTACGTGGAGTAGATGCACCATGGGAAAGGTAATGTCAATGTCACATGATATACCAGATAACAAGACAAAAAAAAAAAAAAGTATAGTTAGCCAATGATCACTTAACAGAAGCAATTGCTATTGTGCTGTCCTTCCCAAAAGATTGCTCCAAGGTTCAGGTAAAACATAAGGATAATAGTCATTACAGCAACGTGTATTATAAGCCGAAATATAGAGGCTTTCTGCAAATAACAAGGAATAAACAGAGTTAGGTGTGTTTATGATTTTAGCGTTGTCCCAGTCTGGGATGGAATTTCCAGCACTTATGGTTCTTGCAAAAGAGGTGCTTTGGTGATTCATTTTTAGATCATATCTGTGTTCATTTAATCTCAAATCCAAATTTCTTTTGGTAGAACCCACATAATGATTGTTTAGTTCACCAGAGATAGTGTCAAGCATAGGAATAACATACACACCCCATTTTTTCCCTTTGTCAATTTTGTCACGATCATTGCGGATAATGGTATATAGATTGCATGATCGTATTCCAAATTGTATTTTATGACGAGAACATATGTTGGTAAGGAGGTTTACAATATGTGGATTAAAATCAACAGATCCAACATACTTTTTAGGCACTTGCTCACTAATTAAAGCAGTTGACATAGAAAACCGTACTTTATTGTGCACTCCCTTAAAATGGGGTGTGTATGTTATTCCTATGCTCGACACTATCTCTGGTGAACTAAACAATCATTATGTGGGTTCTACCAAAAGAAATTTGGATTTGAGATTAAATGAACACAGATATGATCTAAAAATGAATCACCAAAGCACCTCTTTTGCAAGAACCATAAGTGCTGGAAATTCCATCCCAGACTGGGACAACGCTAAAATCATAAACACACCTAACTCTGTTTATTCCTTGTTATTTGCAGAAAGCCTCTATATTTCGACTTATAATACACGTTGCTGTAATGAATATTATCTTTATATTTTACCTGAACCTTGGAGCAATCCTTTTGGGAAGGACAGCACAATAGCAATTGCTTCTGTTAAGTGATCATTGGCTAACTATGCTTTTTTTTTTTTTTTTTGTCTTGTTATCTGGTATATCATGTGACATTGACATTACCTTTCCCATGGTGCATCTACTCCACGTACTTAAGACCAGCATGTAGCCACATGGTGAAATTACATCTGATGAAGGTGTCAACGTGACACCGAAAGTGCTCATGTGTTTTTAAACTGTATATAGATTTCATTTTTTAGCTGAATAAATATCATCGTGCAACAAGACGGATTTCTTTTAATACTAGTATTCATGCACGAATTATAGTGTCTACAGTGTTTATAATAATTTTGCTCCATCGCATGTAGCTTTAGATATTGGGTCACAAAAATGTTCACCCTTCTGCAAATAAAGAAATGCAACATTAAACACAAGTAATTTGATAAAATGTTAATAAATATAAGACAAACAAATTTAATATAATAATACAGTTTCCATTTTTTTCTTCTTTTGAGTTTTCCCCTTATTTGAGCTACTCTATCTCAATAACTAGGCTGAAAACAAGAATAAAATTTATTTAACAGATTTTTCTTGGAGCATTTAAAAAAATGTAACATGATATTGATATCATTTAAACAAGTATTATGAATGTACCAATAACAATATTTTCCTGGATATAGCAAGCCCTGTATATCAAAAACTAGGCTGAACACAATAACAATTTTTGTGAGTTAATAGCCATTATATAGGTGGTTGTGTACACAAAAATTCAGGTTTTTGTATCTCACCCCACTAAAGATATAAGACCTCAAAAATTGGGAAAGTTTGTTTTTCTCAAATTCGGGTGGGGAAAGCACGAAAGGGTGCATAATTTCAGGATTTTTTTTTTTTTCAAGGGACAAGGTTTCTACAGTATAAATTGCAACTTTGTGTATGTTTCTTGTGTTTCATAAAAAAATCACAAAGACAAAATCAACATCCGATCATCAATGTTTAAAAGGCTTTTAAGTAAAGAATGTGACTGATTTCTGAACATTTTCTTAGTGTTACAGAATCCTCATTTTATGCTTAACAAAACCTGTTTTGAATCATTTCAATATCTGTATTGGTTCTGGAGATATCAGAAATATCTGAAGGGCTTCAATATGCTAAAACTTGTGACGGCCACCATCTTTGAAGCAACCTATAGATGTGGGGGAGTTAAAAATAAGTTTAATTATTTTTGGCCATTATTTAACCGCTCAAACAAATGAGCAAAGTTTCAAATTTTTATAAAATCATGCAGCACAACACCTGGGTGAATGAATCTCTATGGAATGGCCCAAAGATATATGTTTCACACTAAAAAATCTACTTAAATGTATGCAATCTTTTGGTATGAGCATTTTCACTGAATCCTGAATGCATCTTCAGCTTTTGTGCCTGGTTAACTGTTGCAATAGCCATGGTTCATAACTAATCCCTTTAGATCAAATTACAAAACTACATTGAGTATGTAACATGTATGTGAAGTAGCAGGAAGTACTTTTTAAGGTCTTTGTTTTACATAACGTTTGTCTAAAAACATCTTAAATGTTGTAGATTTAAATTTACAAAAATGTTTCAGGAAACAACTCAAAGCAGAATCTTTGATTTTCACTTATTCAGGACATGCTACTCTTATAGGAAGACAACAATAATAATAATAATAATAAAAATAATATCACACATCATAGTAAAATACTAGAATAAAAAATGGCAAAAAATGCGGTCCACTATAGGAATCGCATATGAAAAGAAGAAAATGAAAACTATCAGCAAAAATCGAAGCAATAGTCTCTACACTATATTGTACATATTTTCTGCGGAAATCATCCAATAATTTATTCATTCTATGCGTATTACGCAGATGATGTTAAGTAATGAAAATAAACAGAAAATAATATTCCAGCGATATGTTAACAAAAACTAGAAGAAACTGAGAAAAACAACAACTTACAAATACGACCAGTCGCAATCAACCACGTTTTCGTATAAACATTTTAACATTGAATGTTACCAGGTGACGAATGCTGCGGTGACGGGTATTCTAAAGTAACTATAGTAACGAAATGGAATCAAATATTTAAAACTTACGTTGACGGCATCAAGATCAATTACTAACAAAAAATACTTAAAGCATCGAAATTCTATGAAATGTTAGCTTTCTTTAGCTTTTATTTACATATATCATGGAGCTTGTATTAGGTGGAGACACCACTGGCTCTGCCCGGGGCCGTCGAGATCACGTCACTCACTTCGTTCAGAGCGGGACCGTCGAGTGATGGACGGCCCCACCCTGCCGTCATAAGTCACAGCTAATCCAAAGAATATAAACGCTTCGCGTGAAGAAGCTCAACTCTCGTAGAGATAATGTAAAACAGGCGACAGCAGCGCCACCATGTAATGCGGCCCCAGATGCTCTGCGGGAAAGTTAACATTCAGGCGCAAAAAGCGTAGGAGACACGGGACGGGAAGCCTATTTCACGGAAAGGAAACTAAGCTTTGATCTGCGACTGTTTCCTTCGGTCTCATTGGGTCTACTAAAGCATTTTCTTTTTTGTTCTTTTCTGAGTATCCCTCCTGTCCCTTCTTTTGGTGAAACAAATATATACATTAGCAATTAATATTATTTTAAGGAAATTTTAGCAGTTTTATTCTCACTTTAAGCACCGTAGTAATACCAGGTTGCTTGGCATGAATTTCATATTTACAATATACCTTAAATGTCAAAAATGCTGAGGCTGGTTTTGAATTTCCATGGGATTCGTGGTACTTCGTATTAAAAATTGTTTGCATGGAATTTTCAGTAGCAAAACAAAGGAATGGGTTCCCACAAAACGTAAACATTAGGTACCCAGCAAAAACAGTCTTGCTGGGCCAGCACTGTCCGCCAATTTCCCAGTAGTAGCCATAATAATAAAAAAGAAAAAAAAAAAAGCAAAGACAACCGCAGTTTCCCAAAGCTACAATTTTTTTTCTACCCTTCCGAAGTTTGTAAATTTAACGCACTGCGCTGGGGAAATTTTCTCAACAGATCTGAAAAACATTCGTTCGTATCTGAGTAGGTTCGAACCTGAGCCGTTGGCGTGATAGCTGAGATTAGGGATGTGCGATAGACCAAATAAACCTATCGATAAACTATCGACTGGTTTGTAAAAACTCTCGACAAACAATCGACAGTTTTTGTAACACTATCGAAACTATCGATAGTTTTCACGAATAGTTTTCACGAATAATTTTCTCCTTCAGCTTTTCAAAGCGCTAGTTCAAATTTACCGTTTTTGTGTCACAGTTCTTCACGTTTACTTTACTTTTTCTGCTTTTTTCCTGTTCGATTTTTTAAATTGTCGATTAACGGAGATGGCGACGTTTTCTAAAAGAAGAAAAAGTAATGTGTGGGAATTTTTCGAGCAGGTTAGTTTAACACAGGTAAAATGTAAGCTTTGCGAAAAGCAAATTTCATATTCGCGAAATACCTCAAACTTGTGGGACCACATTAAACGTAAGCACAGAAGCATGTACACCAGTAGTATTGCACCCGATGTTCAGGTACTGAATGATCTTCAATTAAAAAGTGAAGTGCCATCAGTTTCTGGGCAATTTAACGAAACTCATTCCACAGCAAGGCAACCCACAATCTTTGAAACTTTGACCCAGCAGCAAGCAATGACACCTACTGGAGCAGGGTCTCAACGAATAACTGATACTTTGCTGTTTTTTATAGCAAAAGATGCCTTACCCCTGGATGTAGTATCTGGGGAAGGTTTTAAAACATTTGTTAAGGAACTGAATCCCAGGTACAAGGTGCCCTCTCGCAAAACCATCACAACATTATTGGATAAGAAATATGAGCTGATAAAAATTGGTTTATCTAAGAGACTGGAGGAATCCAAGTGGTTGTGTCTCACAACAGACATATGGACTGATATAAATAGCAAGAGTTATATTGGTGTTACTGCACATTTCATTACCAAATGTAATGCTCAAAGTATGGATTTGGCTGTAAAGCCTCTTAAAGCACCACATACCTCAGAGAACATTGAAAGTGCTCTTCGGGAGGTTATGAATGAATGGCACATCACTAATGAGAAAGTTGTTTGCTGTGTCACTGATGGTGGTGCAAACATTGTGAAAGCAGCTCAGCAGATGTTTTCACAACACAGGCATTTACACTGTGTGGCACATTTGCTAAATCTAGTTGCAGTAGACTCTCTGAATGCTATAGAAATTATAAAAAAACTTATTAGGAGAAGTAAAAAGGACAGTTACTTTTTTCAAGCATAGTGCAAGTGCAACAGAAAAGCTCCATGCTGAGCAAATGAAGGATGGTGTCGCTGAAGGGCAAACACTAAAACTTACTCAAGAAGTAGGCACCCGTTGGAATAGTACTTTCTATATGTTAGAGAGATTTATACAATTATATGGCTACATAGCAACTGTTTTAACTGTTGTGGATGGACCACCGATCTTGCACAAGAGCCAGATTGATGAATTAAAGAGCATCATGTTAGTTTTAAAGCCTGTGGAAGAAGTGACAAGGGAAATATCTTCACAAAATCATGTAATTGTGAGTGCTTTAATTCCCTTGTTGCGCTGTTGCAAAAGGCAATTCAAAATGTACCAGTTGCACATGGTGCAGAATTGTAAAGAAAACATTGCTCGAAAATTTCACTAGACATTTTGGGGCAGCTGAAAATGTAAAATGCATTGCCATAGCAACAATCTTGGATCCAAGATTTAAGCGATTGCATTTTGAGAATGTTTTGTTCTGCTCACGTGCAATTACTGGCCTTAATTCTTTGTTGCATGAACATGAGAAGGCTACTGAAACACCTGTGTCACCTGTACAAAGCACAGACAGCATATGGGCTTTTCATGACTATCTGGTCAGCACAAATTGTTCAAGCAGTGACACTATGGGTGGCATAAGTGTTTCCTTGAGGCAATATCTGCAACTTCCAGTTATAGATTGCAATGAAAACCCATTGTTGTTCTGGGAAATGAATAAATATGTATATCCTGGGCTCTATGATCTTGCACAAAAATATTTGTGCATTGTTGGAACTTCAGTTCCATCTGAAAGGCTCTTCTCAAAGTCTGGTAATGTGATGACAGCAAAACGTAACAGACTTCATCCCAAACGGCTAGAGAAGCTGGTTATCATGGCAAATTGTAGTCATCAGGAATGGCAAGAAAAGTAAACATAACAGATATTACGTATAAATTTGGGAAATAGTACATATGCAAAATACTTAAAATTTCAAAGTTGTTTTAAAAAAGATACAAACATGCCAAACCTCTTATGATATCAAATAAGCAGAATAGTTTGAAACAACAGGCATCATGCAACATTAACTATGTGAAAAGTAAGTAAAAATACACAAAGTTTTGTATAGTAATTAAATTCATATAAGCAGAAGCTCTTGACTGAGCTATAGTTTTGATCACCTGCGATCAACTGAATCAAAGCACTGGTTGCCAGAAGTACTACTTGAATTGGTGATGCAGAAACAATTATCAGATTTTAGTAGATAGATCTACATAAATGGAATTTGGTGAGCGATACATGAATTGCAGTTCGTAGTCACCAATATTTCAATACTTTCTTGAAAACATAGAGTTGCTTTCTTTATAAAGGTGTCGAGTTTTTTTTATTTTATTTTTTCTTTCCAAAGGGGGAGGGGGACTGCAGAAATGCCTTCAAGGTTTGGTGCTGATAACCCTATTTTTGAAAGACCATTTAACACATCCTGTTTGTTCTCACACAGGCTTGTGTTAATGTTTTGGTATATTCCCAGTGCATCCCATTCCACCACTACTCACAAATTTATTGTTTTAAAATACTAATTGTGCCAGGATTGTCTGCAACAGTGAATCATCCTTCAAACAAGAAGTTGCTACAATTAAGAAAATTTCTGAAGCCCATCAATACCCATCATCTATAATAAACAAAATTCTCTATGATTTCCACATGAAAAACTTCCAACTCTTACACTAACACTAAAATAGAACCCTATTTATTGGTTCAGTCCCTTAGCATTGTTCATTTTCTTATAAGATCTGTAAACTCTCCAGGGCCCATCTTCTTAACCTGTTATTATAAAGTGTCTGCTAAAAAAACAGAGATCCTGTTCTATCCCTAGACACCCCTAAAGTTTATGCCATACCTATTTCATCCCCCTCAGGACTCAGTATACCTTGGTGACTCGTACTGAAGCATCAACACAAGACTGTGTGAACATAAACAGTATGTGCCCAGATGATCTTCCAAAAACAGCATTATCATTACTAACTGAAGACATTTCTGCAGTCCCCTTGGGGAAAAAAATTACCTCCTTTATGAACAAAGTATTTCCACATTTTCAAGAAAGTATTGAATTGAAATATTGCTAACCAAAAACTGCAATTCAGATATCCCTCACCAAATCCCACTTATTTGGATGTCTCCTAAAATCTAGCTACCAGTCCTCTGATTCTGTTGAGGGTGATCAAGACCATACATAGCATGGTCAAAAACTGCTGTTTATATGAATTACTAGACATAAACTCAGTGTATTTTCTTAATTCTCAGGAAATATGCAAAATTTAATCATAGTTTAAACCACTGCAGTAAATAGAGTAATTGTTAAAAGGATTACATAAAAATTGAAAACTCATTGTTAATACAATCCCTGGAAATGTATGTAGTGAGAATAATTATTTTGATGAGATCATATCTTAATCACATGAAACGATAACTTTATGGAATTGGTTGTTCTAAATCAGAGTTATAAATTCAGAATTTTTGTCTGTCAGTACGAATCCTGGCACACACTTTCCACAGCTCCATTTTCATTAAATCCCTGACCAAGTCCTGGCTCCATGATGTTTTCTTGGGAAAGGGAAGCAAAATGTTTTCATTATATATGGCTAACTGATATTATTTCTATTTTGCCAGCTTTCTCCAAAGTTTGAATTCAAAAGGTTACCTGCTGGCAGTGTGCCTAAAAGAAAGCCTTTTTGAGTAAATTTCTATAATTTCACTCCCAGATGTACTATCTACTGTGGATTTCTTTACTTATGTGGGCAGTGTAAGTTTCTTAGACTGAATTTGCAAAATTCTTGATTATGCATTTTTAAGTTTTCTTAACTTGCTACCTACCATAGGGTTAATATTTGATAAAAGAAAAAAAGTGTTATAAAACCCAAAAATATTTCTCAGATAAATTGTTCACATCATAACCTTTTTTTATAATAATGGTCAATGTTTTCATTTCAGAGCACTCTCAAAATTCGCTTTATTCGTTACAAAAATACATGAAACACAGTCACGCCAGCAACACAGGCAGTGTGATGGAAGGCAGAAATAAAACATGAAATGGTAAATACAATGAAGTGTATGTACAAAGGTTGATGATAATAATTACAGTGAATGCTGTAGAACCAGCAGTAGCTTAAGGGAGTAGACCAGTGAAACACGACACTGCAGGAACAGTTCAAAACATGTAGGAAGAAGATGCGGTGAAAGTCTCTGAAACACAATGCGTATGAAAGTCCATGCTGGTACATAGAGAATACAAACTCAGGAAATATGTAACTTCGTTTTCTGTTCATGTGAACTCATTATAGGTAAAATAAACTTATACAGTTTCATTTCTTATGTATTAAAATGAACAAAGCATTTGATTTCTCCCACATTTTGCATTTTTATATTGCTACATTTTCTGCTGAGAATAAGTAATTAGTTGTTTATTTAAAGATATATTTTGTTTGGTACAATCATCCAAACCGTAAATAAATTGTTTGTAATTGAATATGATTTTCTTACTTTTCATGTAATTTACACTGTATGCCTTTAGTGTTGTAATTGAAAAAATCTTATAAATTGTCACAGTGTTGTGATGAACCACCAGCATAGTGCAGTTGCTTAAGTCACTATGCACTGCCTGGGAGGCACTTTCTGACGGGTGTTCAAATCCCGGTCCTGCCGGCTTTCTGGTCTTTGTTTTCCACAGACTCCCTGTGTTTGGGGACCTGAATGTGTGGATGGTTCCCTGTGAAGTTGTCCCTTGGTCCTCCAGGTGTGTGTGAGGGGGGGGATGTTGGACGTGGGGTTAATGTTACGAAATCTCACAAAAATGCTCATTGAAAAAGCCAGGGCCCACACAAGGCTGTCAATTCATTGAAGAAGTGTGTTGAAATCTGCAGTATTTAATCTCACTATTGAATTCTAAAATTTGATTTCCTGATATCAAAGTTTTAAACTTTTTAAATATAATGTCCTTATTTTTCATATCATTTGCAATGTATGCCTTTTGTACAGTAACTAAAATATAAAAAAAAAAGTCAATGTTGTGATGAAATGTGTGCTTTGAATCTCTTGTTATCATGTTCTAAAGTTTGATCCTTCATTCCTTATATATTATATCAAAATTTGTAACTACAGTTACAAATTGTATATGTTTTTAGTGCAATGTTATGATTTATGGGAGTGAAAAAAACATTTTATTACTGTTGCATCTGTTACTCACATTTAAAATAGTATTGCTCATAGTTTTAGAAGACATGATATTTGGTCACAGAATGTAATGTACAGTGACAACTAGAATTCATTCCTTTTTATTAAAGCAAACAGTATTTGAATTTCTCCAAAATGTGTATTCATATTGCTACCTTTCTGCTGAGGAGAACATTTAGATGTGGTCTTCTGTCTTTTGGTATTCAGTCTGATGTTTCAGTTATCTATTGGTGGTCACTTTCTGCTGAGGAGAACATTTAAAGTTTATTTTAAGTGTTAGTGTTGTTTGGTACAGATTGTAAACAAAATTTTAATATTTTTCAATTTACTTCCGATATTGGAGGTTATATTATTTAACGTGCATTAATGCATTTGAATTTTTGAACTTCACTTTTAGTTGGTAAAGTTCGATGAACACTTACCGCACGTGGGGCTTGGCTTTCAATTCATATTTCCGTTATGTGGATGCGGCACGGGGGTTTTTCATTTGGCCACGGGTCCGCTTTTTTTTTTTCCGTTGGAATTTATTTTGCCTCATCACCAAATGAGTTTTTTCCTTTGCTGCATCCTCATTTACTTCAATATTTATTCATACCCGAGTACTTTCGGTAATACTCCTTTACCGTCTTCGAGGGGACGTTTTGCTCCGACTAGCACGGACCGTGTCAGCTGGGCATTTCGGTGGTTCTCGCGGGCTGCATTTTGTGTTGTAATGGAAAAGAAAGCAAAAATTTATACTTCACAGTATAGGTAAAATTTGTAAATTCGGTATGTTATCCATTTTGATTATACTGCTCATCTGTTAAATAAAAATATGAACTGTCACATTTTAGCTTTTAATTATAAGTAAGGGTAGTAAACATGAAAACTTCCTAGTATTGACATTTTACTTGATTATAATGATGAGTACAGTTGCTGCAGGTGCGCATTGGCTTTGCTTTGTAATAAAATCATGTAAACAATGAGAAAATTTTCTTTGCACAAGTGTACTCACTATTTGACCTTGATCAGTAGTTGAACGTCACAGAAAGAGGGAAAGCAGGTTCTCAAAGAATGGTCGTATTAATATAAAGTAAGCTGATGACAAAAAAGCAAATAACTATATACAGAATATATATATAAGCATAATAAAGGTTACATGTAAATTTTCAAAACAGCTTTTGAAATTCCAAAGCACCTGAGGCTACATAAAAGAAAAATCAAAAACATACAAAATTGAAAGCAGTAGTAACTGATTTGGAGAAATCAAAAGAACAGATCTAACAACCAACTGGGAGAAAAGAAAGAGGAATGTAGAACTATGGCAAGATACTATCTATGGTTTCATCAAGAGCTAGGCACAGATAACACCTCATACCTCTGTAAAGACCAACAAGTGTGGATTTTGCATCATCCAGTCTGCTACAAAAACAGCAAATGATAAACAGAAAATGCAAATAAAAAATTAAAATAAAATTAACCTACTTCAAAACAACTAAAAAACCCCCACAGATAACCTTCCCCACCCCCCAAAAAAAAATTTAGGAGAAAATATAAAGCACCCAAAAAACGAAAACTATGTCTATGTGTGTATATATATGTTTCCCAACTGTTAAGGAAGTTTTTTCAAATTTCTGCTTTTTTTTTTTTTTTTTTTTTTTTTGGTTTCAACAAATATAGAAGACTTGGCTGTCATGCATCCAAATTTTTATAGTTCTGGTTGAAAAATTGTAGAAATGCAAATACCATGTTGCGCTAGCACTCATTTGCATTTCCTCAACAATAACAGCTACCTTCCTTGATATATCTGCCACTGGTTGATGGACTGTAGCCACAGTTGTTTCTCATCAAAAATATTTTTTTCCCAACATGCTTGATTCCATTAATGCCATAATCAATGAAAAATAGCTTGAAAAGTGGAAGTTGGTGAAATCAACATGACACTGTAAAAAACATTTATGCAGCAGATAAGATTTTTCAAGTGTTTTATTCATTTAAAAAACTGAAATGGCATCTTGAATACTTCATAATTGTTCACAGAAAGTAAAAAGATTGACTTCAGTTTGGCCGCCCCGGTGGCGCAGTGGTCTAAGCGATGGCCTCTGATCATTCCTCCGTAAGGGGTCCGGGTTCGAATCCCGGTCAGGTATGGATGTTGTGTTTGTCTTACGGCACTGGCTCTCTCCCTTCCCTGGAACCAGTGACCCTAAATTAGGGACGGGCGACTGCTTATAGCCCATTGAGTTGCTCACAGTGGTCGTTAAACCTCCAATCAAAAAAAAAAAAAATCAAAAAAAGACTTCAGTTTGCTCTATTTTTAATGTATGTCAGTAATGTTAATCTTATGTATTAAAGTGATTAAGTACAAAAAGCATTCATGCTATGGTACAATATTAAGAAGTTTTGTGTTTGGAATTATTATGCAGATTTGGTGTTAAAATGGGTTTTTGAAATATAATGACCATCTTAGTGGTATACTAGTCTGCTGGATCTGTGTTTTGAGTTCTGAATGAGGCATGAGTAGTATGTTTGTCTTTCTCTTTCTCCCTTCCATGGAACCAAGTGCCTTAAATTAGGAACAGACAACTGCTTATAACCAATGGATATGCTCGTGGTGATTGTCACACAACACACACACAAATGGTAAACTTACAAATCTGAGATATTTTTATTTCCACCTGAAAAGCATTTTTTATTTTACAGAGCAGCTTCTTGTACTTGTGATCCATATTGAAAACAATGTTGCCTGATACAAGTGGACTGATCCAGAGCGATGTACATTTTTGGGTTACTTAATAACCACTGCAGAAGATATCACTTTGCTATGATTGGTCAAAAAGAAAAAATTGGTATACAAATTACTGTGGCAAAACTTTTTTTTTTTTTTTTTAATTTTGTAAAGAAACTGTCAGTATGGAATTCAATGGCTGGGGCCAACAATTCCGTGCTGTAACAAAAAAGCAGCACAATAGAAACAACTTCACTGCTGTGATGGTGCAGTGGTCTAAGTGCTGGCTTGTGATCATTCATCGAAGATAGGTTTGGGTTTGAATCCCAGTGAGGCATGGATGTTGTGTTCATCTTACAGCACTGGCTTTCTCTCACTCTCTTACCTAAAACCTGTAGCCCTATATTAGGAATAGACAACTACTTATAGCCCATTAAGTTGCTTATGGTTGTCAAAACACCAACAAGTAAAAAAAATACAGTTTGTGACAAGTAAAAAATATGAGATCAATGAATTTATACCAAATTACTGAAAACATGACTGCCCTGTTGGTGACAGACTAAAAAAATCATAATTAGTATCTAAAGTGTACTATACAGATGATAAAACTATACACACTCTCCACCATTTTCTGAAAAACCATGAAAATGACAGCAAATTAAATGATTTAATTGAACCCATGCATTAAATATCAAACCTTTCATTCAAAGTAGCAAAAAGGATTTAATCACTACACTGGCATCTATTCAATGCCAGCAAACATTATCCTCTGAAGGCAAAAGAAATCTTATAAAGAATTATTATCTTCATGTATAAAAATTAAGCAATTGAAATTGTATAATCATATGTATATACTGTATATTTGTTCAGCATGTATATGATCAGCCACAAATGTTTTTTTTTTTTTTTTTTTTTTTTTGAGGTTTGACGACCACCGTGAGCAACTCAATGGGCTTTAAGCAGTCGCCCGTCCCTAATTTAGGGTCACTGGTTCCAGGGAAGGGAGAGAGCCAGTGCCGTAAGACAAGCACAACATCCATGCCTCACCGGGATTCGAACCCGGACCCCTTTCGGACGAATGATCAGAGGCCAACGCCTTAGACCACTGCGCCACCGGGACGGCAAAAAAATGTTATTTGCAAACAAGTTAATATGGCAATAGCATGTAAGCCTAAAATAAATCAACATATACGTCTTCCTTTTTTTAAGTTGCAAAGTAAAAGGATGCAAATGTAAGCCTGCCGCCCCGGTGGCGCAGTGGTCTAAGGCGCTGGCCTCTGATCATTCGTCCGTAAAGGGTCCGGGTTCGAATCCCGGCAGGCATGGATGTTGTGTTTGTCTTACGGCACTGGCTCTCTCCCTTCCCTGGAACCAGTGACTCTAAATTAGGGACGGGCGACTGCTTATAGCCCATTGAGTTCCTCACGGTGGTCGTTAAACCTCCAATAAAAAAAAATGTAAGCCTGAATTCCAGCAAATGAGACATCAATAACACACCATTGGTTTGTAAAGAAATGTAAGACCACAAAAGGCTCAGAAGAATATTTCTGAACTCATCCGAGTGAACAGGTTTAAAATGGTCATTCAGCACTAATTGAAGGTTTTGTTACAAGGAATCTCTGTGCATATGAAGAAGATGCTGTAACAAGAGACTGTATGAATGAATCTAAACTAGGTATTGATTATCTTGCATATAATTGAGAAACGAACCTCCCTGAAGATAGAATTCTTCACAAATGCATGGAAACCAATACAGGAACCGTGGGTTTGATTCTTGCTCCAGTGCAATGTAATCTTCAAGTTTTCTAAACTACATGGACACGGTGAAATTACGGCACTTTTGTGCCACCAATAATATTGGGCAAAGGGCATCGTGTTTTATTCCTAAATGACAAAAGAGGCACATTGTTTTTTTTTTTTTTTTTTTTGATTGGAGGTTTAACGACCACCGTGAGCAACTCAATGGGCTATAAGCAGTCGCCCGTCCCTAATTTAGGGTCACTGGTTTCAGGGAAGGGAGAGAGCCAGTGCCGTAAGACAAACACAACATCCATGCCTGACCGGGATTCGAACCCGGACCCCTTACCGACGAATGATCAGAGGCCAACGCCTTAGACCACTGCGCCACCGAGGCGGCGCACATTGTTCAAAGTCACACGTTCTCAGTTCTTCGAAGAAACGTAACTAACTATGTTTAAGGCAAAACGTGCTTCCAACATTCTCGCCGGGAATTAGGAACTGGCGTATTAAAAGGGAGGCGGCTTTAACGAAGCTCCCGAAGTGAATGAATCTTAAATACATGCGAAATCAAAACTCCCACCTCACAAACAGGATCAGCATCTATATCATCATCAACCATTATCAATCCACGGCTTGACGAAGGTCTTCGCAAGTTTCTTCCACAACGGTCTGTCTTGTGCCAGTCTCTTCCATGTTACTCCCGCATACTTTCGAATTTCATCCACCCATCTCCCATGAGGTCGGGTCTTTTCCTGTCCCTTGAAATCCAGTTTAAAATTTCGGTTGCCCATCGATGGTCTGTCCTTCTATCAATATATCCAGCCCATTGTCATTCCAGGGATTTTACTCTGATCATGATGTCTTCCACTCTTGTCATTTTTCTGATCCACAAGTTCCTCTTCTTATCTCTCCTGGTTACACCAAGCATGCACCTCTCCATGCCTCTTTGACTTGTCTGCAGCCTTTGTAGGTCCCTTTTAGTTGAGGTCCACGTCTCTGCACCATACGTTAGCACTGGAAGGATGCATTGATCAAACACTTTTCTTTTAAGACATAATGGCCTATTGCTCCTGAAAATTATACTGTTTCTCCCAAAAGCTCTGCAGGTAAGTTGTACACGCCGATTAATTTCTTCATATATATATAATCATCAAGCATTATCAATCCATTGCTGGATGAAGGTCTCAAGTTTCTTCCACAATTGTCTGTCTTGAGCCTATCTTCTCCATGTCACACACATATATATACATATTATTACTTCTTCAAGTATGAATACTAAAAAAAGTATGGCTATACTACTTGGATTTAGGTAGTATAGATACTAAAAAGTATTGCTATACTACTTGGAGTTAAGTAGTATAGGCTGTAGCCATACTTATGGACTTGTCTTAAGCCACTGACACCAGGGAAGGCAGAGAGCTAGTGCTGCAAGATTAAAAAAACACACTCGTGTCTTACCGGGATTCGAGGCCGGACGAATGGCCACAAGCCAGTGCTTAGACCACTGCATTACCAGGGGCCAGGGCGGCACCGGATGTTGTGCTTGTCTTACTGCATTGTCTCTACATTATCTGGAACCAATATGAGCCTAAATTCGGGACTGGCATCTGCTTACAGCACATAAAGTTACTCACAGTGATCATTCCCCCCACCCTCTTACATAAAAAACCATACACACACGTCTACAACTTGATATTTTGGGCATTTTTCCAGATACCAAGAAGTGTCATTTTCAGTGAGTATTTTTTTCTGCAGGCATTGTTTCAGGGATTTCTGCGGGTCATTTATGGCAAACTATATCGGTGTTTTCAAAATTCAGAACCATTCGATAGCTAATTTCACTGCATACTAAATGTCGTGTTTTAGAAATGGGAAATTCTTTTTTCGATAGTTGGGCTCATTGTGTGTGAAACTATCGTTTATTTATTTATCGTTATTATTTTCTAAATGCGCAACTATTCCACAATAGATCTCATCGTAAAACCATCAGTGTTCTTGAATTGCGTAGTCTTGGACACTCGACGATCGCTCTGTCACATTTAATAAATTACTTGAAAGGAAAAGATTTCATTGTCACTCAGGACAAATTATCAGCATTTCCAAAATTACGAACTATTCGACAGTTGATCTCACAGTGTGTAAAACTACCAGTGTTTTCGAAATGTAGAACCATTCGTTAGATAATTGTCGAACTATCCATACATTTTAAAATGTTCAACGTTTTAGGCAACGATTTTACAACGAATAACATGAACTGTCGATAATTAAATGGTCGATAGTTTCCAAAACCCATCGCGCAGCGTTTTAGGCAACGGTTTTGTAACGAATAACCAAGCGAATAACATGAACAGTCGATAGTTTGCAAAAACTATCGCGATACTATCAGAAGACTAAACTATTCGAAACTGGGCTGTCGATAGTGCTGCAACTATCGATAGTATCGATAGTGCGAATACTATCGCCCATCCCTAGCTGAGATCTCTACCAACCGGACTAATTCCTCACGTTCGAGTGCATCCTTAAAGCTGTCTCTTTGGTATGCAATGTGTAATCGAATGCTTCCCTCTTTCATTTTACAATATTACGAGGTATTTTTCATAAAAGTCAGTTTCATATAATTGATAAATTAATTTTTTCAACGTAACGATTGCTTTTTTCAGCAAACGTTGTTTTAATGGTTTTCCAGGATATTTGTTTCAAACGGTTTCAAATTTGTTCTTGTTATTCATCCACTCCATTCCATGAATTGTTATTCATCGGAATGGAGTGGGTGTATTTCCTGGCTGTAATATAAACTCAGATCTAGATGAGAACAAAAAAACCTTTGAACAAAACGCCAACACAAGCAAGCGTTTATATTCTTTGAACACAAACACGCATGCTCAGTCTAACTCAGTCTGCTCGGCATCCTGCGGCATCAGCCTGTAATGTTGGCTTCTGTGTAGTAATTCTTTGCCGCATAATATAGTGGCGCTAGTTACGTCTCGCTGAGCCTTACCTTCTTATAGTTAGATATTCTTTGGCTAATCTGTAGCTTGACGTCACAAGCAGGCAAAAATAAACTCTCCGGTTGAAAAGATACATGTGGTGGAGTCTAAGACCATGCTACGACATAACATCGCGGTTCAAAACATCGCACAACATATGATCGCCGACATAACATTGCAGGTCAAAACATCGTGGTACTAAAACATCGCAGGTCAAAACATCGCAGTAATCTCTAAATAAATTGCTTTAGATAGATTTTGATGAATTGCCAAAAAAAGTATATTTAAGGGGGGTGGGGGACTTCATAGAAATTGATGTCCTGATTAAATTTTGGTAGAAATCGGGGTTCCCCGTACCGCTTTTCCGACAGTATTTTTCTGCGAAGCTGATAAACTGTTGTAGCTATAAGGTGACCAGATATCGGGACACCGATTTGAGGACAAAAGGGCGTGGCGTCCCCAAATCGTAAGTTCATTTGGGCTGAAGTTTCTTTGAAAAATTTCCCAGATCACGTAAGAAAGCCATGGTCTGAATTACGCGATCTGGGAAATTTTCCAAAGAAACTTAATCTTCAACTGGCAACACGAAATTAAACAGTATTTGGAAAACAAACTTATTCTTCAACTGGCAACACGAAGTTAAACTGTATTTGGAAAACAAGCTAGTTGGAGATTGTTCATTCTTCAATATTGTTCGATTTCTGCAATTGCTAAGTCGTGTGTAAAAGATGGCTTTATTTCGCTGTGTATCTCGAAGTTTGAGTCCTATAGCTCGTGTACCTTTACGGATCACTCCTTCCGCTAGCTACCACGAAAAGGTAAGAATATGTTTTTAAAGTAATTTGTAGCTTGTATAATTGAAGTGAACTTTTGAAATTTATTGTGCGCAGTAAGATGTAATGGTCAATAGTATAAATCCATCATGGATATTGTCAGACTTTTTAACATTTTCAAAGTACACACACTCAACACAAATGTGTTCTTTTTAGCAGCATATTTAGATGTTTTAGTTTTGAATGCGCATTAAAGAGGTTTCTAAAACGCATTAAAAAAATTGCGCACTAAAACGCGCATATTTTTTAATGGGTTTTACACTGCTGGACAATTGCTAAGGACGGATCATAAACGGCTATATAGCGCATAAAAAAGTAAGTGTGGTTAGATGCCAAGTGAAATAAAATAATGTCAGAATGCCAGGGCCGGGTGGCGCAGTGGTCTAAGCGATGGCCTCTGATCATTCGTCCGAAAGGGGTCCGGGTTCGAATCCAGGTGAGGCATGGATGTTGTGTTTGTCTTACGGCGCTGGCTCCAGGGCAAGATTTCATCTTTTTTGCTCACTAGCAAATTTTGCTAGTGACCAAATAGTTTGCTAGCAAAACATTTGCATGACTAGCAAGTAAAACTAAATCACATCGTAACTTATTTTCTAATAAAGTTACACAGAAATTTAAATATGTGTATAAATATTTTGACTTACCTTTTTGAATAATGAATAGAATCTTAGATAAGTTTAGTGACTATCTTTATTATTAATTTCTAACAAATTCTCATACCACATGAATATATTTCACTGACATTCTAATTCAGATTTCTTCCCATATGGTTTACGCTCAGGGTGTCTGACTTTGTCATCATACCACTTTATAACTGCTGACCGTGGATTAAAAATCTCTTCTTGTGGCCCTTCTACAGTATTTCAATTGTCATCAGAGCATTTAAAGTTTCAACAGACAAATTGTTCCTCCAATCCCCTTGTATTCCTTTTAAAAAACTGGATCCCACCTCACAACATGCAGTACTAAGTGGAAGTATCGCACAAATTTCTGCTAAACTTCTACACACTTCATATCTCCCAACTACCACACAATGCCGTAGTTTCTACGGAATTAGTTGTCTGACTATGGAACTCACTATCAAAACTACGGATTCTACAAATTTTCGTTTTGTTTCAAATTTTTCTTTTGCTATTATTTTATAATATACACGAGATTCTTACAGGGATTCGCGGAATACCGCTTTATTTTATTTATTTTTTGTCATCAGTTAGACCATTCTAACTGATGACAAAAAAAAGGAGGGGGGGTCGTTTTCCATCTGGAGATGAAATTTCGTGCTTCAAAACTTTCGAATACAGTAGTGAAACGGAGTAAGAAAATTTTGCCGTAATCGCAAATTGTTCTCCCAATGTTGTCTTTGTGTCCGCTTTTCTTGTTAAATATCATTTTATTGCATAAATGTTTGCATTTTAGCTTGAAACTGTGGAGAACAATTTTCAAAAACGGAAGTTGGCTGCTGCAAAATTTTTCTGTAATCCTCAGGCATGAGATTCTTCCGCGAATTCAAGGAATTCCGTCTTTACGAAACTAGAAAACTAAAGGTCGACGGAATTCGGATTTTTTCCGTAATCATAATTATTTTTTTCTCACGATGTTGCCTCTGTCAAGTATTATTGCTCATCAACATTTTACTGGATAAATATTTGTATTTCAGCTTGAAAATACAAGGAAAATTTCCAAAACCAGAAGTCAGACGAAGCAAAAGTTTCTTCCGTAATCGTTTACCCCCTCCACGAACACGTTTCGTAAAAAGCGTCTATCTATGCCACGCAATAAAGGCGATCGCTTGGCTTAGGGTACAACAGGACAAAGTTTGTGGGGCAAAAGAAGGGAGGGTGGCAGAGCAGGTGGTCAAACAACCGATCCATCCGAGCTCTGGGTTGCCACAGCAACCATTGCCGACGTCACGTTCAGTTTCTGTAATAGACCAATGAGGGCACGATGGAGAGGAGTTTCAATGCGCTTCTACGACAGTTTGGAAGGGATGAAAGATATGGGGAGGATGGGTATTAAGTGTCGAAAGGAAATTGGCGAAAGAGAATCGCTCGCTGATCGTCGCTGTTTTAACAAGTGATAATAGAAACTTATGTAAACTTCGTGGATTAATAATGATTTTTGGTTACTTTAAATAAAAAAATTACCTTACTAGCAATATTTGCTACTGCAATTTTTTTTTCACTAGCAAATTTGATTTTTCACTAGCTAGTTGCTAATCGGTGAAATCGCGCCCTGGCTGGCTCTCTCCCTTCCCTCGAACCAGTGACCCTAAATCAGGGACGGGCGACTGCTTATAGCCCATTGAGTTGCTCACGGTGGTCATTAAACCTCCAATCAAAAAAAAAAAAAAAAGAATGCCAGGACATTACAAGAAAGACAATTTATTGTGCTCTAAAATCCAGAAGGCTTTGGAACGTGTTCAAGGGACAAACACGCCATTTTGTGCAGAATACGTAAACGTGAAAAAAATGCCATTATCGTCCGTAGGCGTTCCGGCGTAAGATGTCAATACGGGATATGGCCAGCATGGAGGGCGATGCAAGATTCCACACGTCGTGTCATGCTTTGCACAACATTATCAAGCATCTGTTGGGGTAATTTATACCATTCCTCTGTCAGTGCACGGATGAGGGTGTCCTTGTTTATTGGAGGGCATTGGCGACCAGCAAGACTTCCCCATAGCATCCCACACATTTTCAATGGGATTCAGATCTGGAGAATGTGCTGGCCACACGAGGCGTTGAATATCCTTGCTCTCTATACACTCCTGGACAGCGACTGTTCGATGACATGTTGCGTTATCGTCCATGAAAATGAATCTATCACCAACAGCACCACGGAACATGTGAACATGAGGTAGTAAAACATCATTAATATATCGTTGGTCAGTCATAGTCCCAGTTGGAAGCACATAGAGGGACGTACGGCCATTGATCATGATGCCAGCCCATACCATGACACTACATGTCGGATATCGGTCCCTTTCCTGTATGTTTGCTGGACAATATGCAGTACCACTATCACGCCAGATCAGTTGTCGTCGACAATCAGACGATAGACTGTATCTACTCTCATCTGAGAAGAGGACAGCAGACCAGTCGTTATCAGTCCAATTGCGATGTTGATGGCACCATTGCAAACGGGCGGTACGGTGACGTCTGGACAATGGGATGCATACAACAGGACGGCGGGCGTATAGTCCTCCTTCATGCAAACGTCTGGCGACAGTTTTTCGGGAGATCCGCTTGCCAGTAGCAACCATAAACTGATTTGCTACCTCACTAGCTGTGCTACGCTGGTGTCTTTTTGTTGATAGCACTATGTACCGATCTTCTGCAGGTGTACTGCGAACACAACCTCCTCCGTGACGTTTGAAATGATTTTCAAAGCCTTGAAACAACACTGTGGCAGACGTCGAACTCCCTGGCAACATCTGTTATTTTTCGCCCTTCTTCAATCTTGCCAATAATACGGCCACGCGTAAAATCATCTAGGTGATGTCAGGAAGACATACTGAAAATTGCAAGTTCGTCAATTGATTCTTTCCCTTTCAACTTTGCGTTTGAACAACAACAGTCAATACGCGTCAAATCCTTTATATCTCTTATCAGCGCTATGACATCACGAACAAGTTAGGCAATCCAAAATTTGCATACGTACAACTCGTCTTACTGTATCCCGCACTTATGCTAATTTCCTCATTTTCCTGCCTTCCATTTTATGGTTGCTATCATTGCTATTGTCATCCGTCCTTAGCTATTGTCCGGTAGTGTAGTTTTCAAGAGGCAGATGGACTACCGATTTTTGAAATACATGTCTGTATAAATCCATCGTGGAAATATTTTATTGACGTATACATGTGCATTTCACTGAAAAATGATATTTTCTTTTCATTGTTGCATGGAAATTAGCAATTTTCGTGGACGCATTGGCATTAGCCACCAAGAGCAGGCGAATGCATGTATAGATTTGTGTGTGTGTGTGTGTGTGTGTGTAGAACAGAATTTCTGGTCAGATTGGGAGGTTTTCAGCATTTACAAGCTATAACTTAACACATTATCTGGGGGCATGTGCCTACTCACAGCAAACCTGTCGAGGGGGCGGGGATACCAAAAGCGTAAAATGTAAAGAATTTCTGAGTCAGACCGGGAGATTTTGAGCTTTTACAAACTACATCTGAACAAACTCTTTGCGAATATGTGCTAATGCAGAAAACCTGCCCGTAGGGTAATTCCAAAACTAAAATAAAAGGAATTTCTCCTCTGATCGGGAGAATTTTAGCATTTACAACCAGAAATACTTTTTTTTAGGTGCCATCACAACCGGAGGCTTTCTGAGTCAGTACATGTCCTCAAAGAGTTTTTTCATATTTATACTTTTGGTTTAAAAAAAAAAGGGACAAAAAAGAAATCTTGACAATCTAACTGAATACTGAAGTGAAGCTATCTGGAAGCAAAAGGGAGAAAAAAAGTTGACATCAACTGACGAAAAGCCGATGATGATTGCCGCGGAAACAGAGATAACACTTTAAAACATAGTACGGCTCTCGTAAAAAAAAAAAGAAATCACCTTAATTTTACTTTCAGTTAGATCAAAATTTAGGCCTCCATGCCAAAAAAAAAAAAAAAAAAAAAAAAGAGAGAGAGAGAGAGAAGGAATTGCGACCATTAGCTTCCAAAATGTTTTTATGCCCTTTTAAACAACCTTCCCGAATGTGCCCAAATTTTTACCATCCACTTGAAAAATCTTACCCGCCAAAATATGAACTAATTAAGTTCTAAATAAACTAAGATTAATGAAAAGATATTTAATGCATACTCAAAATTTTTTTGATTGATGCAAGCCTATTTATGACATTTAAAAAACAAAGCTGCATATTAGATACAGGCCTGGGCTAATCTGCAAGATTAGTGAGGATTTCTCCATAACACTTTAAAAACATAGTACGGCTCTCGTAAAAAAAAAGAAATCACCTTAATTTTACTTTCAGTTAGATCAAAATTTAGGCCTCCATGCCAAAAAAAAAAAAAAAAAAAGAGAGAGAGAGAGAGAAGGAATTGCGACCATTAGCTTCCAAAATGTTTTTATGCCCTTTTAAACAACCTTCCCGAATGTGCCCAAATTTTTACCAGCCACTTGAAAAATCTTACCCGCCAAAATATAAACTAATTAAGTTCTAAATAAACTAAGATTAATGAAAAGATATTTAATGCATACTCAAAATTTTTTTGATTGATGCAAGCCTATTTATGACATTTAAAAAACAAAGCTGCATATTAGATACAGGCCTGGGCTAATCTGCAAGATTAGTGAGGATTTCTCCATAACACTTTAAAAACATAGTACGGCTCTCGTAAAAAAAAAAAGAAATCACCTTAATTTTACTTTCAGTTAGATCAAAATTTAGGCCTCCATGCCAAAAAAAAAAAAAAAAAAAAAAGAGAGAGAGAGAGAGAGAAAGGAATTGCGACCATTAGCTTCCAAAATGTTTTTATGCCCTTTTAAACAACCTTCCCGAATGTGCCCAAATTTTTACCAGCCACTTGAAAAATCTTACCCGCCAAAATATAAACTAATTAAGTTCTAAATAAACTAAGATTAATGAAAAGATATTTAATGCATACTCAAAATTTTTTGATTGATGCAAGCCTATTTATGACATTTAAAAAACAAAGCTGCATATTAGATACAGGCCTGGGCTAATCTGCAAGATTAGTGAGGATTTCTCCCGTAATCATAATTTTTTTATTATTTTTTTCTCGCGAAGGACGATGTAGGTCGCGGAATTATTTTGTACTCATTCCCGTAGCAGAATCGTGGCAACGTCAGATGTAAATTGCAGATTTATTTTGTACTCATCCCCGTAGCAGAATCAGCGCGACGACAGACGTAAATCACAGACTTATTTTGTACTCGTCGTAGAAGAATCGCGGCGACGTACATCACAGATTTATTTTTTACTCATCCCCATAGAAGAATCACGGTTATGGGTGATGTACATCGCAGGTTTATTTTGTACTCGTTCCCGTAGCGGAATCGCTGCGATTGCCGATGCACATTGCAGATTTATTTTGGCCCTGCAGACAGAAATGATGTCCCCAGAACCCTATTAAACCATCTTGCAGACTATCACAGATGCATGTTTTCCGCCTTTCAAAATTTCCGAAAACGGAAGTTCAAAAAGTAGGAACTGTACACCAAATTATACTCAAAATAGTAAAACTATACTAAAAACCCGAAAATTCTTGGCGTAGAATAGGAATAAAAGTTTCCAAGCTTTCGCACATCAACCAGATGGCTTTCTCAAGGAAGGTAGACAGCTAACTGCAAACTGGATAATAGAACAAAGATGAACTATGTCAACTGTGTTGCTCTAGGTTAAAATCGTGGTACAATCAGAAGCAATCGTTTAATAATTTCAAAATTCCAAGGACTATTTCCAACCTTAGAAATGACCACTCCATAATACTGACGCTAACGGACAAATCCGGCCAGATAGCGATAATGGATGCAGCGGATTATAATAAAAAACTAGAAGAACTTATATCCGATTCTGGATCTATAATTTTACGGAGGAATCCTCTAAATTCTTGGATTGCACAGGTAAAAAGAACTGCAAGGTCAACTGATATTCCAGATGATCTCAAGAAATCCGCCAAATTACCGCCTGGCCCTCAGATCCCAAAACTCTTTGGCAGACTTAAACACCACAAACTCAGCAATCCATTGAAACCGATCCTGTCCAGAAGATTCGCACCGACGTACCACTTAGAAAAAGCGTTAACCAAATTCTTAACTAATCATCTTCCTGAGTCGGACTTTATAATAGCCTCCACTCTAGATTTTATCACGAAAATCAAGCAGCTCACCGTTCAACAGTGCGACATTATCATCAGTTTCAATGTAGTTTCTCTTTATCCATCGATCCCCGTACTGGAAGCCATCAGAACATTGAAAGAGGCTATATCTAATTCATCGGCTTATTCTCAGGAGTCTTGCCTCAGCATCTTCAAAATAATGGACTTGGTCTCAAATTCCAGCTACTTCAGTTTCCGAGGGCAAATTTATAAGCAAGTAAATGGCGCTCCGGTGGGATCTTCGCTTTCAGCCGTCCTTGCGGAAGCAATAGTTCGCCCCATTCAGCAACATCACCCCAAGACGTACCACCTGTCTACGATATGCAGATGACGTATTTTTCATATGGCCACACGGAAAGGAGACTCCCGTTTTTCCTCGATAAAATAAATTATATACGCCCTACAATCAAGTTCACCATGGAGCTTGAACACAATGGTATCTTACCTTATCTCGATGTCTCAGTGAGGAAATCGCATGACGACCGCCTTCATATGGAAGTCTATTATAAACCCACCTCCGTTGCCAACGTGATGTTCCGCAGTTCATTCTGCCCTGATGTTTACAAGACCGCCTTATTCCATTCTCGAATTAGAAGAGCTTTCGCTGTGTCATCCGATGCTCGTTCTAAACAATCCGAACTAAGAAACATCGTCGAATTGGCCACTGAGGCAGGATATACTTAGAGTCAGATGCATAACTTTATCGAGAAAGCCAGAACCAGCAGTGCTAATAACATTTCTATGCCACAACTTCGCTACCTGGGCTCTATTCCCTACATACCAAATATTTCCTATCAACTCAAAAACGCGCTCCAGGAGGATGAACTTCGGTGTCGGTATAAGGTCTCCGGCATCGTTATACACGATGCTTAAGAGAAATATTGACAAGCCCCCTCTTCTCAATGAAGCAGGTGTTTATGCCATCTCACTAAAATACCCAGACGGCTCCAGGCAATACTACATCGGAATGACAAAACGTCCGTTTGGAATTAGAATCAGCGAACATAAAAGGGATTCAAGAGACGGGAAAATAACCACTGCCCTATCAAGAGAAGTCAAGTTCAAGTCCGCCGATCCTATATGGAGTGATGTAAAGAAATTAGCTTCATACTCCACACCCAAATCTACCGCCATTCGCGAAACCTTGGAAATCTTTACCTTGACCAGCTGCGAGGCTTGCAATGATAGCGTTTCTCTGGAGTTGCCACTTATTTGGAATCAGTTTTTCAAATAATGCCGAGTTCTCTACCATTGTACCGCGAGCCCAACCAACGTGACATCGTTTCTTCGAAATATCACGTTTGCTCCTAATCATTTATTGTCTAGTCAAGTCACCGCGTTCAAAGTGTTGAAACGTTCTATTATCCAGTTTGCAGTTAGCTGTCTACCTTCCTTGAGAAAGCCATCTGGTTGATGTGCGAAAGCTTGGAAACTTTTATTCCTATTCTACGCCAAGAATTTTCGGATTTTTAGTATAGTTATACTATTTTGAGAACGGAAGTTAGGCAGAGTGAGGATTTCTCCCGTAATCGTAATTTTTTTCTCCCGACGTTCCCTCGATGTGCTTGACGAGGGAATTGTCTGATATTGTTGTTAAATATCATTTTATTGCATAAATATTTGTAGTTAGGTTTGAAAATGGAGGAACCCAGTAATCTTGAATTATTTTTCTTGCGATATTCCCTCAGCCCATATGGGCATTAAATATCATTTTATTAGATAAATGTTTGTATTAAAGATTGAAAATGGAGAAAAAATTTCTGATAACCAAAGTTGTACGGAGAAAAACATTTCTCCCTCTAATAACCCTCCACCCGCTGTTCTTCTGCATTATTGTTTAATTATCATTTAATTACACAAATGTTTGCGCTTGAGATGGCAAATGGAGAAAAATGTTTTGAAAACGGAAGTAGAACAGAGCGAAGATTTCTCCTCTTATGACAATTTTTCTTAGTGATTCCTCGGCGCTTTATTGTTAAATATAATTTTATTCCCTAAATCTTTGTGTTTCAGCTTGAAAATATTGAGAAAATTCCAGATACGGAAGACCAGAATGTTCTTGATTCTAATTAACATTTCAATTGCTGTAGTACCTAGGTTAAACATTTTTTTAGGTAGAAAAATGTCTGCACAATTTTTATTGTTTTTCACATTTAGTAGTTATCCTGCACAGTGACCACCCGCAGATTATTTTGAGGCACAGTGATATCTGTCGCATACTGACCAGGAACTTTCAGCTATGGGGGTTAATGGCGTCTGTGTATGTTATGTTGTCTTTCAAGTCGACATGTCATCTGTCTCTTACATGTCGTGTGGTTTTAACTTAGAAACATCATATAGCTTTTAACTAAAGATCCAGACTTACAAATTTTGCTAGTAGACATTGGCCACCAAAACCAAAATTGTTAGTGGCCATAAAAAAAAAAAAAAAAAAAAACTCGGTGGCCAAACTTTGAAAAAAAAAATGAAATCAAATTGTATATTTCATACTAAATTATTTAAATAAAAATTGCTTAGTATAATATCAGTATGTTTTATTTTGCCTATTTCAGTTTTAGTATTCTTAAAAGTTGAAACTGAAGTAATAATACAATGCAGGAGAGTGGGAACATTCGCGCGCGGAGGGGAGTCGCTTACGGGAGAAATCTTTGCACTGTGCGACTTCCGGTTTTTGAAATTTTCCCGCTATTTTCAAGCTGAAATACAAATATTTATGCAGTTAAATATTACTTAACAATAATACTGGGCAGAGGCAACATCGCGAGAAAAAAGCAATTATGTTTGTGGAAAAAATTTGAACTCTGTCGACCTTCCGTTTTCGAAATTTTCATAAAGATCCGTCCTCCGACGAACATCCCCTGTCAACCCCCCCCCCTCCCGTTGTGTTCACTGATCTTGCGAATGACCAAAATAATAACGAAAAAGGCAGAGTTTTGCGGAAGAATCTGATGTCTGAGATTACGGGGAAATTTTTGCGGGGTCTAACCTCGGTTTTCACACATTGTTGCCTAGTTTCAAGCTGTAATACTTTTATGCAATAAAATCTAAGGCAACATCGAGAGAGAAAAATTACGATTACTGTAACTCCATTCAACTACCGTTTTCGAAAGTTTTGAGACACGAAATACCGTCTCCAAACGGAACTCCACCCACCCACCCGCAAATTGTCTTCAGTTTTATGCTGATCCTGAGAACTATCTAAATTATGACAAAAAAAAAAACCTTCTAAAGTTTTAACCAGATTTTGACGAAATTTCACATGGGAGTTTATTTTGACATGTCTTGTTTGCTGTTAAATTTGCATTCAGTTATTTAAAAAAATGGAGAATTTTTTTAAAATAAAAATTTCTCCCAGTTAGACTTTTCCGACGCAGACGTTGAGCTGTCCACCACCGGCTTTCATCCCCACCGCAACCTCGTTCCCCTACGATGAACCATCCGCCTTGGCACATTCTTTGTGATCAAAACCCGATGCCCTCGAAAAAGGTGATCGCCGACTTCCGTACAACTCAAATGTTGTGCCATTTCGTGCGATTTCCGTACATTTGGAGTAAAAATTTTCAAAAACATGCGAGTTCCATACAAGTTAAAAAAAAATTTCCATACAATACAAGTTAAATAAAATAAATGTTTTCCCCGTACAGGTCGCCAGGATTAACGATTTAATCAAACATTTTTAGTCACCACGACAATGAAGTTTATTGCCAGTGGCGACCTGGCGACCATGAGTCTGGATCTTTACTTTTAACCACCTTATTTTTTTACACCTGATTGTGGGAACAAGTTTAGTTTCCTGAAAGTACTTGGGTGTTTCAATGTTTTTAATGAATAAATGTGTCAACGTGCCTCGACGGTATTTATCCTCACCTTGTGGTCTCTTAGGCTCTTCTGATACCTTTGGATGCATCTTGCTAACAGATTCACAAAATAAATTGAGATGAGGCACAAATGCTCACAGACACAGTTCAATGCTGTGGCTGCTTGATGCTGAGTTTAGTTCCTGGGGAAGAAGATTGGCTGTGCTGTATGCGGTGCCCGCGTGGCGTTTGTAATGGCTCACCGTAAAACAAACGCTGAACGCTCTATTCGCTTTTCGCCCTATTTTTGTGAAAGCGAAAATCCTCTTTGGATTTCTTTTGGTTTGCAAAAACAGGTACTAATGTACAGCAGGTGCTCTGATTTTTTTTTTTTTTTTTTTAAGTTTTTGCCAAAGTGTTAGTACAAAAGGTAATCGCCAAAACAATTTTTTTTCCTTCGCAAGTTGCAAAAAGAATGTGATCAGCAGCAGGACCCCAGCTAATGTAGGTCTTTCATAAAAGCGAACTTTTGGAAAGTGGGGGATACCTCTAAATAGCTGAATTAGAGTAACAATGGCATTTGTTTAAAATAAAATCTACTTTCCTTGTAAATGGGTTCTATAAAAAGTGTTACAGCAGCAAATGGGGGGGGGAATCATCACATTCTGAGACTGGAAGAAATGTTATCTAATGAAAACTTTAATATAATGAAGTTATTGAGAATGTTAGTGTAACAAATTTTGTGCAGGCTATTTTACGAATAATTATAAGTTTCTTACTGAATATATTTCTGAAGAAATGTTTAGATGGCACTAGTTAGTACCCAAATGCCCCATCCATTTTTAGCCAGGAGCCATTTGCTGTATCAGAAATCATTGGGTTAGGTAGACATATGAAGTAAATAGAGATCTGTTGAATCTATGCTCGAATATGATTTGCCATGGAAATATAGAAATTAATTTTTAATTAAATGTGGAATTTTGTTGTAAATGTTATTATGCATGATAAGTAAAAATAACCTTTATCTTCTTTTCAGGTTATTGATCACTATGAAAATCCTAGAAATGTTGGATCATTAGACAAAAATGACAAGAGTGTTGGCACAGGCCTGGTGGGTGCTCCTGCTTGTGGTGATGTCATGAAGCTTCAGGTATAGCATTTGATGAAATTTTATTGTATTTGTTGTATATTGACCTCTCCCTCAAAAGATTTTTTTTAAAAACAAGTATCTATAGTTGTAACACATAGGAAATATGTATTTATAGGCTTAAACGCAAGCTATTTGCACACCTGGTGGTGGCTTATTTAGGCAGTCACTGATCCTGGACTAAAAGAAAAGAGAATTCTAACATTCAAATTAGTTAACATTTTTATGGGATTTATCTAGGTAAAGTTTCAATTTTCTGCAGTTTGAATGTAGTAATCTAGGAAGCCACAAAACAAAAGATGAGAATTCTAAGAATTCTGATCTAAACACTATATAAAAAATATAACAGGTACTCACTTGAAAGCCTTGCGCTCGCAGTGTCAATTCTAAACTTAAAATTTTTAAGAGCGCAAAACACTCAAAAGTAGATGCCAAACAGTAGGAAGGTTGGTGTAGTTGTAGTCGTTGCAAACGTTCTAGTTGGTGAGGATCTTATCCATTTCTCTGTATGCTGTGGCTCTTGTGTTTGTATACAGAGCAATCTTAATTTCTTTCTATTTAGGGATGAAATTAAAATGAATTAAGTTTAACATTATGGAATATTATGTGAAGCCATAACTTGGCCACTGACAAATACTGTAGTTTGGGTTTGTTTTTTTTTGTTTTTTTCCCCACTGTATATGGAAAAGTTCAATCCCAATTTTCAAGCTTCGTAGAACAGAAATGAGAGGGGATTGTATGCATTACAGATTTTATTTCTAATGGAGGTAAAGCATTTGTGGTGGAATAGGCATAAAGATGTGAGAATAATCTTGTTTACTAATGTGCAAAATTTTATGCTTTTTTAGGTTTGTATTTACAAGGTATTTCTTTGAAGTTATTTTCTGAATATTTATTTTCTTCCTCCTCAGATAAAAGTAAATGATGAAGGAAAGATTATTGATGCAAAATTTAAGACCTTTGGCTGTGGTTCAGCTATTGCTTCCAGTTCTCTTGCCACAGAATGGGTTAAAGGTAAATCAGTAAGTTCAGATTTATGTTTTACTTATTGATTCTAGTTGTCAGATTTACACTCTGTGTGATGTACTATATAGGAAAGGAACACCACGAAAAACTGATCTGATTTTGACTGTGGTTTGTGACAAATGTGAAAAGTGATTACAGAAGTATAAGATTAGGTTTTTGTTAAACTGACTGAAATAAGTTATATATGAAAAGTTTACATTCTGGAAAATTTGCCTGTTGTGACCCAGTATGCCTTTTAATGCAAGCTGACTCTTATTTTATGATATATCAGCTAAAAAGGTATCTGTTATCTTGCAGTGTATTATTTGTTGCCTGTTCCACTTGTGTTCTCATCAGAGTCATTGAAAGTACTAATATTGAGTTTAATTTGGAGGCTCCTAGTCATTCCCTGGACATGGTTTGATTGGGGTCAGAATTGAGATTTCGTTATCTTGGAGCCCTTGGTTGGGGCATTAGTGGGTACCAGGGTTCAAAATTAACAGGGGCCATGAGCAAAACGCGTCGGTTGGGACATTAGTGGGTACCAGGGTTCGAATTTGGCGACCAGCGATTTGACGTCGGGGCCAAATTGCGATTGCATGTATTTTCTACTGCATTTTATTTTTTAATCTGAAAGACTATTTTTGTTTTCTTGATTCTTAGATGTCTGCAACAATTGTTCCTTTTCACATGCCGCTTAGTTCCTCACTTCATCTTCAGGATGCACTTAGATGTAAAACTGTTTATCAATTGCATTCCCCTCTCGCCTACACTGTCATCACACAAGTAAGTTAGGCGACCTTGAACAATGAGCAGGATCCTCCCACAGAGATCTTTGGATCCACACTCCACCCCACCCCCTCTCAACCTGAAGCAGAGCAGAGCCACTGCTTGCCTAAACTTCATTAATCACAACTGAAGAATTATATCAATTATTTGTTCGTCACTTTACACATCGATTGTCCTTCCAATCTATTCATTGTAAATCTAGTGTCAATATAACTTCTTGGCTTATGGCGCACCATTTTTTAGTGTGTTGCACTAACAAATAGTTGGAAACATTTAATTTTACTTAGTTCTGAAAGTTATCTTACATTTATTTGTAGGAGTTACGTCAATCAATCGTTCACCATGAAGATAACGGTATGTGTAAAGGTTTTTGCTGATGAAACTAAAGAAAAGTACTTGCAATGGAAGTTGTGGGTGAAAGATTAAAATTTCTCAGAAGTCTGAGGTTTTGTGGGACAGACTTTTTATTGAGATGGAGTCTTCTGGTGAATTTAAGAACTTGTTAACTATCATTTAATTTTTATGTTGCATCCATTTAGCACTGCTATATGTGAGTGCAAATTCAGCACAATTAACCTTATAAAGACTGGTTTGAGAAGCAACATGAAAATTAGTAGGGCCTACTTTAAATGATTTAATGACTGTTAAAATGTCTAGAATACCTTTAAATGACTTTATTCCAGACCAAACTACCAAAATATGTGGGTGAATGTGAAAGCTGGTCGAAATTGCCGTCCAGAACTTTAGTTACTCTCTTAAATTGCATATGTAATTTTGGCTCCTAAATGTTTAGCTGCAAGGGCCATTTAATTTAGCACATGGCATATTTTTTTTTTTTTTTTTTTTTTTTCGTATCCTGGTAGGTACCCTAATTTTTTTCATATTATCTGCACCAGCGTATAATATGCAGACCGCAAAATTCACATAAAAAAAAATTTCTCCTTTAGGTAATCCGCAGACTATCACATTCATAAAAAAAAATGATAATAATAATTGCTGTATAATCCGCATGCCATAGATGTTGAACCGGATGTGACTTTCTAACAAAAAAGTCAGTCACATAATGACTCAGGAGTCTGAAGAAATAAGAAAAAATGATTTTACTAAATGAAGAAATTCATTTTTTAAAGCTTACTTTTATATTTTTATCTCCGGATATATAAAGCTCAATGGCATGCCACAGAGCATGCTAATGTAGCTCCAGAGTATTGCGTTACAACCTTGCCAATGACAGAACTCTGATACAGATTGAGTCATAGAAATACCATATATATATACTCGCATATAAGTCGAAAGTTTTTGGAGGAAATCCTGTTTTCAGAGTTGGGGGATTGGCTTATACGTGAGCCAATCAAAAATAGGGCTAGACTTCCATGAATTCTTCCACTGAATTTACCGACTGATTTTTTTACATTTTAGACTGCAGCACAGCAGCTTTTTCACATGTTACCACGCAGTTGTTTTCTGACCTTCTGAAAACTATAGCACAGTGACATGATCATATCCTCAACTGTGCCCATCACTTTAAGTTTAAATTCGGTAGTGTAACTGAAATGTTTCCTTTTCAAAGACATCATCATGCAGGAGATTCTTCCGTGGAATAGCTCTTTTTTGTCATTATTCTCAAGATCGATGCAAAACTGAAGAGAAATTTTGATGGGATTAATGGGTGGGGGGTCGTTTTCCATCTGGAAACAGTATTTCATCTTCTAAAAATTTTTGAAAACAGAAGTTAAATGGAGGAAAGATTTTTCCCGTAATTGTGATTTCTTTTTTCTCACAATGTTGCCTCCACCCATTATTATTGTTAAATATCATTTTATTGCATAAATGTTTGTATTTCAGCATGAAACTGTGGGCAATGATTTCTGAGCCGCCCCGGTGGCGCAGTGGTCTAAGCGATGGCCTGTGATCATTCGTCCGAACGGGGTCCGGGTTCGAATCCCGGTGAGGCATGGATGTTGTGTTTGTCTTACAGCACTGGCTCTCTCCCTTCCCTGGAACCAGTGACCATAAATTAGGGACGGGCGACTGCTTATAGTCCATTGAGTTGCTCACGGTGGTCGTAAAAATCCAATAAAAAAAAATGATTTCTGAAAACGGAAATCAGACAAAGCTTTCTTCTGTTAGTGTAATCTTCCTGCCCGCGGTGTTTTCACTGTCCTGTGTTGTTGTTAAATGTTACTTCCCCCCATAAATGTTGGCATTTAAGCTTGATAAGGGAGTGGAAATTTGTAGGAATTAGTGCATGGTGTTCAAAGTATTCATATTCTCAAAGCTATCTAAAATAGTAAAAGCTTTGATGTCATTCATTCATGGTCCTCAGTAAAGATCCAGACTCATGGTCGCCACTGGCGATAAACTTCATAGTCATGGCGACTAAAAATGTTTGATTAAATCGCCAATTATGGCGACCTGTAGGGGGGGGGATTTATGAAATTATTTAATTTTATTTAACTTGTGCTATACCAAAAAATTTTTTTTATTTTTTTTTTTTAACTTAGTGCGGAACTTGCACGTTTTTGAAAATTTTTACTCCAAATGTACGAAAATCGCACGAAATGGCATAAAATTTAAGTTGTACGGAAGCTATTCTGCTTGAACAGCAGAAAAGAAAAAGAAAAAAATAATAATAAAAGGTGAGGGCGTTGCGTCAATTTTTGGCCACAAAGAATGCGCTATGGGTGATAAATCATCGTGGGGGAACGAGGTTCGCAAGTTTGCGCGGGGGCGTATAAAAGAATCTCTCCAATTTTTTAAATAACCGAATGCAAATTTTTATGGTAACCGAGACACATCAGAATAAACCCCCATGTGAAATTTGCCATAATCCAATGAAAACTTTAGAAGTTTGGCATTTCTTTTTTAATGAATGTTCGCTGAAAGCCTGCAGAGTCCATACTTTCTCTCTCACTGCCGTGTCGCAGGGTGCACCTGTAGGCATTCGAGCATCGCTGAGGGCCGGCTAAAAAGAAACAATTTATTTTACGAATTAATCCTGACTGAGTTTCCCATCTGCTTTCGGTGTTCACTTAAAAAAAAAAAAAAAATTGGTTAACTTGACTTTTTGCAGGGGTCAGAGTTGTCCTGAAGTTCCTGATATTTTTTTATTATTATTATTATTTTTTTTTGTCCTGAAATGTCCATATTTTTATTCTATATCCTGAAATTTTAGGAATAAATGGTAAACTATGTATAGCGTTTACAAGTACCGCGTGAATAAAAAAATGGATTGAGAGAGTACTCTATCATTGCGACGTCATCGCCAAGAACTCTCACTCTTGTAATTTGTGATGTACACGAATGCGTTCCCTTGTTTGTGAGATCGTTCGAGAATCGAATCTGCCGTAAAGCCGCTTCTTACGGAGGACGCACAGAGATGCCAACTATTACAGAATTCTCTGTAGTTATTACGGATTTCCCCCGGGATTACAGATATTCAGATTTTCGCTGTTATTAAAAAAGTTTTACTGGTTTTGTAATTAATCAATGTAAAAGCCTCTGAACAAAGTTCGTAACACCGCTCTTTGTTCCTTTTTTTCCTTTCTTAGTAGAATGAATTTGTTTTACTTGTTTCAAAGAGTGAAAAAAAAAAAAAAAGAAGCACCGCGCCGGGATTACGTAGGCCCGGCGTGCTTCTTTCACTGTGGCCCGGGATTACGTAGGCCCGAAGCCTTTAAATAAAACTTGTGACGCAGCTCTTCTTTTCTTTTCTCCCTCCCCCTCCCCAGGAGAAATAATTTGTTTAGCTTCTTTGAAAGCTAAGTGGAAAGAAAGCACGGCGCTAGGCCAAGATTACGTAGGCCTGGCGTGCTTCTTTTGCCATGGCCCGGGATTGCGTTGGCCCAATGTCTATGAACCAAGTTTGTGACGCGCCTCTTTGTTCTTTTCTTTACTTTTTTTTCTTTTCTAAGGAGGAGGAGGAATGTGTTTTGCTTGTTTGAAAACTAAGTGGAAAGAAAGCACGGCGCCGGCCCAGGATAATGTCGGCCCAAAGCCAAAGCCTCTGAACAAAGTTCGGGACGCAGCTTTATACACAGCACCGGGCCGTGGGATAAAGTCAGCCATTATCATTTGAGGCTATCTCGTGATTTATGCACAAACTGAGCAGAATTCTTGGGAAGGGGGGTCCGTTTGAGGACGAAATTCTATCTTCCAGAAACGGAAGTTAGTTGGAGTAGATTTCTCCCGTAATCGTAATATTTTCTCGTGATGTTCCTTCTTCCCAATATTTTTTTTAAATATCCATTTATTCCATAAATATGTCATTCCATGTGAAATTGGCAAGGGTGGGTTGCTTGACCAATTTATATATTTTTTTATATTCCCATCGTAGTTAGTACCATTAGTGAGTAGACCAAAACAATTTTTAGTTTTTTATCTGCCGCCATTTTGGATCTACACCTATTTTTACCTGCCAAGAAGGGCAAAAATTAGGGTTTTCAAGGGTACTCGGAAATGGCTGTTACTCGATAACTACTTGAGATAACTAAATAAACCTTTTACCCCCTGAAAGTAGACATTTTGAGATTTCATAAAAGGTACTTACTTCAAATGTAGCTTTTAATCTAACCAGATGAAAATATATTCAGCACATGCAATTCGCAAAATCATTTTTAGGAAGCTGTAACTCAGGAAGGGCTTAAAACCACAAACTAAAACTTTTTCCTTACCAACTATGGATAGGTAGGTTTTAGCTTATTGAGAAATAAAATCATGTTTTAAACCCCTAGCAAAATTTTTTTAACCCTAAAGTTGCCAAATTTGCAAAAAATGCAGATTTCAAGGTCAAATATCTTAAAAGGGCAATCTGTAAAAAATCTGAAATTTTTTGTGTGATCTCACGTATTGGTACCCTATCAATGATATGAATTTCATTTTGTGGTTCAGCTGGGTTTCTGAATTATAAGGACTCAAAATGTAAAAAACCCTCTCTCACGAAAGCAATAACACATTTTGGTCGTTATTCTGAGTAAATATTATATACATATAAATTTATTATTATATTTTAAAACATGTTATTTTGAGCTGGAACTAGTCGTCAGTCAGGCTGCACCAAGAAGATATTGAACTGCAAAAAAGGAGGGGGGGGTTAATTAAAAATATTTTCTTTTTTCTGCTGCCTTCCTGTGTGATGATTCCCAGGACACGATCGAATTGCATCAGTATGACATTTCAATATGTTGTACACCCCCCCCCCCAAATTTATTTACCTTAAAATGTATGTTTTTTAATTTTATAATTTAACCTTACATTACTAGTCGTTTAATGTACTTCAGTCTCTAAGCACCTAAATGAAGCAAAACTGAAACGAAAATGAAGCACAAACCTAAACTAAAACAAAGCAGACCAAAACTAAAACCAAGCAAACTTAAACTGAAACCACAATTGGGAATCCTTATCATAAATGTGTATCCATTCATTTAGCCAGTAAGTGCTCTTTTGTCAGTGACTTAAAATTAGTTATACATGATGATTCTGGATATTAGTGTTTTAGTGAGTTATATTAATGGAGCCACTTTCCTAGGATTGCATATGCAGGTAAACTTTTAAGACTTCAAAAATGCAGTGTTCTCTGGGTATATTTTTGGATGAAAATTGTGAAAATCAATGTTATGGAATTTCAAAAATTCAACCAAATTAATGAATTCCAAGACTGTGATTTCAACCTTTTAAAAATAAGGGTTCATTGTGATGACATTTCCACTCTTTGTACATATCACTTTCAAAAGTATGTTTGCAAGTACAGACACTTATTTTGGAGAGTATGCTGTGATCTTTTGTCATATCACAAGAAAATTGTCAAGAAGCAATTGAGAGAAATAACTGTGGAACTTAGTGAAAAGTGGCCTTCATTGTCTCTTATTCCAGGGAAATCTGTATGCTGTACTTGTTATAAAAAACTTTCAAGTGAAACGATTGAAGATGAAATTCACATTGAAGATGCAGCGCCTTTCACCACACCAGAAGTTGTTTTAGAAGAAATGAATGAAGCTGGAACTGCTCTATGTTTATCACCAGTTAAAATTCGAAAATTGAGTGACAAAAAGAAACATTTAGAGGTTAAAAGAACATTGAAAAAATTTTCAACAGCTGTCCAGAAAAAAATGTCAGACTCGTTTCAGATGCAAGAAGGTCAGTCCATTGATGAAGTGGAAAAAATCAGTAAAGATAATGAAACTGCACTTGCAGACATTGAGTATTTAGTCCAAAGCATTAAACACAGGCTTAAAAAGTTGTAACAGAAATTCTGAAAAAATTAAAGTTATCAGTGTTGTTTCTCCTAACTGGTCCATAAAGAAAACTATACAAGAGTTAGGCGTTAGTACGTATTTAGTAAAAAAAAGCACGGGGCCTAATTGAAACACATGGTATCATTCCAGAGGTAAATATTCACAAGCGTGGTAAACAACTATTGAAAGAAACCGTGGACTTAGTTGTAAATTTTTATCAAAGTGATGAAATCAGCAGGATGTGCCCTGGAATGAAAGACACTAAATCAGTTTGTTTAGAAGATGGAACCAAGCAGGTAAAACAGAAACGGCTCATACTGTGTAATTTAAAAGAAGCATATGAGAAATTCAAATTTGAACATCCAACCGTTATGATAGGATTTTCTAAATTCTGCATGCTACGCCCAAAAGGGTGTGTTCTTGCTGGACCTAATGGCACACATTCAGTCTGCGTCTGCTCCACTCACCAAAATGTCAAGTTGATGGCGAGTGCTTTACAGTTACGTGATTTTAGAGATCTTATTTCTAAAGCAGTTTGTGATATTGCAAATGAAGACTGCATGTTTGGATTATGCACAAAGTGTCCAGGAGTTGAAGTTCTCAGGGAAGAGTTCAACCCTGAGTATGAAGATGAGCTGATAACATACAAGCAATGGGTCACAACTGACCACTGCAAACTTGTAACACTTGTTGAACCGTATGATGATTTTAAAGAAAATTTCCTTACCAAACTTCAAGATTTGAAAAGCCACCATTTTATTGCAAAAAGCCAGTCAAATTTTTTTAAAAATGAATAAGGGAAACTTTAAAAGGGATGAATGCATAGTCATTGGGGATTTTTCTGAAAATTATACTTTCATCATACAGGATGAAATTCAGAGTTTCCACTGGCTTAATTCCCAAGCAACAGTTCATCCTTTTTGCATCTACTACAGAGATGAAAATGGGGAACTGTTTTGTAGAAGTTTGTGCTTCCTAAGTGACTGTCTAATTCACAATACGGCTGCTGTTTATACTTTTCAAAAGAAGCTGATACCTCTTGTACAATCTCTAAATGGAAGCATGAAAAAGGTTATTTATTTTTCAGATGGGTCTGCAGCACAATACAAAAACAGAAAAAATAATGCTAACTTTTGCAAACACAAGGAAGACTCTGATTTAGATGCGGAGTGGCACTTCTTTGCCACAAGTGATGGTAAAGGCCCCTGTGATGGTATCAGTGGGACTGTAAAAAGACTTGTAGCAAAAGCGAGCCTTCAAAGAACAAAAGATCACATTTTAACAGACATGTATGACTTTTGTGAAAAGAAAATAACTGGAATTAATTTTTTTTTAATTGACCAAGAAGTGATTAGAAAAGAAGATGGAAAGCTCACAAAGCGGTTTTCTGAAGCTCGACCAGTGCCTAATACACGAGGAAACCATAGTTTTGTTCCAAAGGATGGCACTACTTTGGTTATCAGCAGAACCTCATCTTTCCCAGGCAAGCATAACTTCATGTTCAAGATACTTTATGAAGATGAAGTTGATATAAAAAACATCAAGGAAAGAGATAACATTGTATGTGCTTACAGAGGAAAATGGTTTGTAGCTTGGGTTGAACAACTGTCGAAAAAAATTCTAACATGTGGGCTAAGTTTTACAATCCAAGTGGACCTTCTACAACTTTCATATGAAAGAAAATGCGAAAAAAGTTTGGATTCTGATGCAAAATGTACTGGCCAAGTTATCACCTTGAATTTACATCAACCGGGTGGACACACAATATTACCCAAGAAAAGAACACTGAACTCTCTTTTAAGTTAATGTCTTACTCAAAAAAGTCATGTTGAAAAAAAAAAAAAACCCACTAAAAATCAAAATTGCAAAACTTTACCCTTTTGATGTGTCGTGTGGTAGCCAGTAACTTGGAGGGGAAACAAACTTCTATTTCCAAAAAAAAAAAAAAAAAAAAAAAAAAGGACTTGTAAATGTTTTTATACAATACAAGCATACCGAAGATTTTTCTAAATACAATTTACATATATCTTAAGTATAATTACATTTACTTTGTGCTTATGATTGTAACACGAAAGTTGAAAACTTGCTGGGTGCACCAGACTGCTCAAGGTAAGCTCAAAATTTTAGCAAAAATTTTTAAAAAGTAATAAATCTAATAATTGTGCTTAATTGTATTTTTAATGATATAACGTAAGCTCAAAATTTTAGCAAAAATTTTAAAATAATAAATCTAATAATTATGTTTAAGTGTATTTTTAATGATTTTTATATAATATTTGCTCAGAAACACGACATAAATGTATGTTATTGTTTTTGTGAGAGAGGTTTGTTTTACAACATTTTGAGTCCTCATAATTCAGAAACCCAGCTAAACCACAAAATGAAATTCATATCATTGATAGGGTACCAATAAGTGAGTTCACACAAAAAATTTCAGATTTTTTGCAGATTGCCCTTTTAAGATATTTGACCTTGAAATCTGCATTTTTTGCAAATTTGGCAACTTTAGGGTTAAAAAAATTTAGCTAGGGGTTTAAAACATAATTTTTTTCTTGATAAGCTAAAACCTACCTATCCATAGTTGGTAAGGAAAAAGTTTTAGTTTGTGGTTTTAAGCCCTTCCTGAGTTACAGATTCCTAAATATGGCGATTCTGTGAATCGCATGTGCTGAATATAAGTCCATTTTCATCTGGTTAGATTAAAAGCTACATTTGAAGTAAGTACCTTTTATGAAATCTCAAAATGTCTACTTTCAGGGGGTAAAAGGTTTATTTAGTTATCTCAAGTAGTTATCGAGTAACAGCCATTTCCGAGAACCCTTGAAACCCCTAATTTTTGCCCTTCTTGGCAGGTAAAAATAGGTGTAGATCCAAAATGGCGGCAGATAAAAAAACAGCTAAAAATTGTTTTGGTCTACTCACTAATGGTACTAACTACGATGGGAATATAAAAAAATATAAATTGGTCAAGCAACTATTTATTCTGAAATTTGCTGATTTCACGTGGAATGACCCAAATGCTTACATTTCAGCTTAAAAATGGAGGAAAGAGTTTCCCAAAACGAAAGACAGTAGAGGCGAAAATTTCTCCTTTAATCATAATGTTTTCCCCTCACGATGTTCTGACTAGCCGGTGTTATTGTTAAGTGTTAAACACATATGACTATATTTTGAAGAAATTCTGACTAAAAAGTGAATTTCTTCTGCACGCAGAAGTTGCTGATATAGGAATTAGGATGGAAGAAGCTTCCTTTTCTTCAGTATTTGGCAAATATTTTCCCCAGCTGCTGCTGTTAGTGACAGTGATCCGGACAAGTTGGAATTGGAGGTTGCCTTCTATCAAATTGATAAATTGGAAGAAGGTGTTTCGAACAGTCCTACAATTGATGCTAAAAAGTATGAAGTTTTACCACACCTGATACATGCTATTTTTGTTGTGCCACACAGTAATGCAACTGCGGAAAGAATTTTTAGCACTGTCCGTAAGAGTGAGTCAAACAGAATTTAGGCCAAACCTAGCCACTGAAACTTTAGGGGCGTTGTTAGCCTTAAAAGTGAAAAAAATTCCTGCTAACAACTGGGTAAATTTAGATAGCTTTTTAGTAAAAGAATAACATTTCTGCATTTGTACTATTATTTGATTTAATTTACCTGCCAGGTCCACCAAAATACATTTGTATGTCCTGCATAGATGCCAACTAGTACGGATTTTCCGTAATTTTATGGATTTTTGGTTGCTGTTACGGAAGTACGGAAACACCGCTGAAATTACGGAAAATCGCTATTTGATTTAATTTTCTGAGATAGAAAGCAAATTTTCACCAACTTAAAAATTTGTGTTGGTTCTTCAAGTTTTTTGGGGGAAAAAATTAAATGCTACATTCAAGGCTTCCAGACCTGTGCCGATTGAGCCAGCCCGCGCCAAAACTTTGTTCTTGCGCCATTCTGCTAAAAAATCGCCATTTCTATGAAATCCGCACCAATTTTACGCCAAAAGTTAAAATTTACCGCTCATCGATATTTTAGCGTTATCTTACGACATTCGAAATCGATTCAGCGGTTAATTCGTACGTGAGATTCTTCTGTGCATCCGCGGAGTCCCTTCCGTTTTTTTTTTTTTTTTGTGATTTTCGAGATCGATGCAAAAGTGAAGAATTTTTCCCACAATCGTAATTCTCTTTTTCCCCGCGATGTTGCCTCTGCCCAGTATTATTGTTAAATAACATTTTACTGCATAAATATTTGTATTTAAGCTTGAAAATAGCGGAAAAATTTCCAACCCCGGAAGTCGGGCAGCGCAAAGATTCCTCCCGTTATGGCGCGCGCACACACACACACACACACTCACTCACTCAAAGCTTGAAAATAGCGGGAAAATTTCCAAACCCGGAAGTCGGGCAGCGCAAAGATTCCTCCCGTAATGGCGCGCGCACACACTCACGGCGATGTTACCACTCTTCTGCATTGTTATATATCCCCCGCACAATAAGATTTTGCTTTTAAGCTTGATAAGGGAGGGGGAAATTTGTTCCAGTGCCTGTTGGTGTGTGCACATGGCAATATATATATATACACTGCTGGCCACCCAAAATGCAACACCAAGAAGGGAAGCATCTGATTGGCCTGAAATTCGCAGCATGTGTCGCCCGCAAGAGGACAGGCAAACGATTAGCATTGCAGGGCATATGCAAATCATGTGCACCCGGCACGCCACAAGGAAGTACTATAAGAAGGGTGCACAGAAGGCAGGATGTAAGTAGTGGAAGTGTGTTGTGCTGCTGGACCTGTGCGTGGGAAGCTTCCTGATGCCTCGTTGCAGAATACGGCAGTCATTCCAGCATGTTTCGTAGTTCGACAGAAGACGAATAATGGCTTATTGCGACAGCGGTTTATCGTACCGAAACATCGCCGCCAGTGTGGGACGACATCCAGCTGCAGTGAGGCGAGTATGGATTTGGTGGGTGCAAGAGGGACGGACGAACCGACGTGATCGATTGCTGCAGCCGCGGCACACCACCGAACGAGAGGACCGGCATGTTGTGCTGCGGGCATTGACAGCTCGCAGCACAACATGCCGGTTCATTAATATAAAGATTTTTTTCCCCTTTGTCTTGTTCTAGCCCTTAGTAATATGTTATCAAGGTATATTGCACAAGATATTCATATTTTTAAAAATCGAATTAAACTTTGCAAAGAAATTGAACATCTGAACTTCCTAACTACTGGTAAGAATAATGATATTACGCCTAAATTTCTTCAAATTAGGGTTAACCCTATCAACTACAAAGATCGTAATATCATTGAAACATGCGAGCTGAAGAGATTGAGAGCTATAATTCGCAGTAAACGCAAAGATATCGATAAACTAAGTGTGAAAAACTACGAACTGTACAATCAGTGTATACAGTATGAAGACAAGGACAACAAAATCAAGATTGAGTTTATAAAACTGTATGCAATTTTGGACAGACAGCAAGAAAAGTGTAAACTAAAACACTTTCGTAAAATTGAAAATCTAATAAATGACAAGCACCAGAAAAACCATAGAATAGAGATTAATAATCAAAATCTTTATATTAATGAATCTAGTTTAGAACTATCAAATCTGCAAATGAAAGCACTTGAAAGAGGTATAAGGTTTGCGTATCGACAAAAAGTGCCAAAAACGGAATACCTCATTCCGCAAATTGAGAACGTCATCCAAAGATTGCCTAATGCAAATAAAAATCCTACAAGATTTAAAATGGTCCGTGCCATCAACAACATGTACAACACCAATGAAAATACAAGAATCACATATGAGCGCGAAGCCCTAATGGAGTTGAGAAATAACCCTGCTATAAAGTGTATTATGGCGGACAAATCTAAGCAGATTGTCATCTTAAATACAGATGAATATAATAACAAGATGACAGAAGCAATCAATAAGTTGAATGCCATCATAGTCAATAAGGACCCTGTTGACAGTATAATTAGGAACTTGGCTAATATAAAAAATCACAGTGACTTACCTACAATTATTAAAAACAAATGTATTCCACCAGTAGGTGCTTGTACACCAAATATTTTTGGTAAAATAAAAACACATAAGACTGGCGAACCTATTAGGCCTATTGTTAATAAGAATTTATCTCCAACTATTAACTTAGAGAGAGCACTATTTAACTACATCAAACCATTCTACAATAGCCATGAAGCCAGTATTACTAATGCTACTGAAGTTACCAACAAGTTAAAAACAATTAAAACCTCCAATTTCACAATGGCCAGTTTAGATGTCATCTCTTTATATCCCAATACTCCAACAGATGTCGCTATTGACTTAATTCCAGATTGGATGAAGAAAATCTTACTGATAAAATCAGAAACAGTATTGTATCTGCATTATTTTTTGTTGCAAATAATAATTATTTCACATTTAATGGGATAATTTATAAACAGCAATATGGCGCCCCTATGGGGTCCCCAATTTCAGGACTACTGGCCGAAGTCGTTCTGCAAGATATTGAAAACTGTATATTAGATCATTCTAATATATACTTACCATATGTATATCTCCGATATGTAGATGATATTTTACTGTTTTGGCAGCACTCCAATCTTGAAATGGATAATTTCATTGCTAAATTTAACAATTGTTATCAATCTATACAGGTTAGTAAAGAAATTAAGGTTAATGGCCAGCTAAACTTCTTGGATATATCTATACAAAAGGATAACGGAATTATAGAATATTCTGTATACCGGAAGCCATCATATGTACAGGCAATTATCCCAAGAGATTCTACACACCCTTGGAAATATAAGACTGCAGCATTCCGCTTTTATATTAAAAGAGCCATGGCACACTCATCCAATAAAGAATTGGAGATCAAAGAGCTAAAATGGATTGAAAAATCTGCAGAAGAATTTGGATATAGTAAAGGATTAGTCAAATCTTTATATAACAACATTACGGCCAATATACATCGTTTCGATAATAACATTAAAAAAGAAATACAGCAATATTATGGAAAATTTCCATACTTACCTCCTATTAGTACTATTTTAAAAAAGAATGTTACAACAACAATATTAACATTGCAGAAACAGTTATTGACAATGGAAGCATACTTACTACTAATAATAGATAAATTCTAAATAAATCTGGGGTTTATGTCATTCCAACAGTTACGGATGATAACCAAAAAGACAAAGTATATATCGGAAGTACGCGTAGAAGATTTTTGACTAGATTAAATGAACATATTACGAACTGGACAAGAAAAGATAAAAAAACTTCATTAATACAACATTGTATCAAAAATCATGTAACTCCTGATTGGACTAACACAAAAATTCTAACATCACATAGATCACATGCCCAGATTCTAACCTCCGAGGCTGTAGTCATTGAGAAAACCAAAAGATACAACTGTAACGTTAATAGTCCAGTAGAGCTTCAGTTTGCATGGAGGTACCTTATTGAACAGGAGAGAAAACATTTCAAGAGGAAAAACATTAACAAAAAACATGTGATATCAAATAGTACTTAAAAATACAGTTGAATATTTCTACGTAAAAGCTACTAGTATATTTTTGTTTGACTACAGATGGCGACACCATTGATATGTGCAGTTGAACCCAAATCATGATGCGCAAATATCTACACGACAGGGCTGAACATACATTGGGGGTTGAGCTGCATACCTGAGCGAGTGAGTGCGGTGATCCTAATGTCCGTGCACCTACCACTGATGATGGCTATAAATGTTAGCAGAAACTAGTTTGGTGCTTCGCATTCGGGAGATTTGTATGTTTGTATTTTCTTTTTCAAGATTGTTTATTTTTGAGGTTTTGGCAAAAGTATAATTCATCTTTGGTTTTCATTATGTGTCAGGGTGCTTCGCGGTCAAGATTGTCTCCTCTTCAGGATAGTAGTTCATTTTTTAAAAAATTCAACAAGGTTTTAATTCAGTTTCTTATTTCATCGATGTTAAAGGATTTTTTTGCATTGTAAAAAATTCATCTTGTTTAATTTTATCTGGTGCAGATTTTACAATATCATGAATTTTAACTTCACAATTGAAAGAATTCACATTCTTAGATGACGCATATATGAAGCCCCGACAGCCACTATGAATATTGTAAGTATAGATACTTATTATTAATATACTTGACTTCAATTGCCAATACTACGTTAACGTCCTTTTGCAATCTCCCGATAGCTGAACTTGCATAACGTGTGAAACAGTATTTGCAGACATTTAATGTCAACCGAATTTAAAAAAATCAAATTACAGAATCGGCGTTCAACTTGAGCGTTAGCAAACAAACAGCTTTCCATTCCACTCCCACGAAGCTCTGCACAAGCGCCGTGCACTCGTTGGCTGCGAGCACCATGGATGTAAAGTCATAAGCCAGTACTTCAACTTTCCAAGTCTTTAGGCAGGGCCTTTGCGGGGCACATGACCTTGGCGCTCAAAGTGTCGTGTATTAACAAACGAACATTTTTTTATTTTATTTTTTTGTTTCCATTCGTTGCGTATTCCCACAGCCAGCGTTGACGCTGGAGAAAAATGATGGCTGATAAGATTAATGAGGGGGAGAAAGCCATACATGATAAATAAATAAAAGAAAAAAAGAAAATCCCAAAACCGGATTCTTTATAGAAAAATCGGATTTCCGGAAAATATTTTCAAAACCGGACAGAATCCGGGTAAACCGGGACACTTGGCAGCTATGAAACATAAATCTACAAAAGTGAATAACTTAGCAACACGAGGACTATAAACCTAACTAACTCAGCAACACGTGGGCTGCTATAAACGAGAATAACTACCTCAGCAGCTCGTGGGCTTTCGTCTCGTCGTACTCTACGCGTATTATCCCATAATCCGTCTATATACGATCGGAAGGGAAATACTGGGATTGTACCGTGACGTCATGAAATCGGCACACGTGACTGAACAATAGGATTGTACCGTGACTTCATGAAATCGGCACACGTGATCTGAAACGGCATCGCCTTCGTAGATTTTCCATGCCAATAGCTCACGATTGAAATCTTTCTGCGTGTGCCCATTTCGCGCATCACTTTATTTTTCTTGCGCGAATTCAAACTTCTTTGCGCGAAACGCATGTCTGCGCACGCTATCGGGAACCCTGCAGTAGGAAGAATTACATTTTCATACACAGCCATTCTGGGCTTCCTTGAGAACCCATCGTTCTTATGAAATCCTCCTAAGGCAGCTATGACTTTTAGTGAAGAATTCACTCTCCTACTAATTTTGTCACCTAATTTGTTCTCTCTGTCAAATGTATATACTTCATAAATATACAAACTCATTCACCTGATCAATCTCTATGCCATTAAGACTTAATCTTGCATTTAGTAGTAACAGTTCCTCGCTCAAAAACCATAACTTTGGTTTTTCCCTTATTTATACTCAGTTTGAATTTCATACATCTGGGACAACATACTCTGTAACTCGGTTTTGCTCTCTGTCAACACAAATGTGTCATCAACATGCAACAATCTGCACACAAGGAAATTACCGAGACATAAACCGGTATTGTCCATTTTGGCATCACGCATGCATGCATCCATAAATGTATGAAACAGGCAGGGCGACATTACGAACAACCTTGTCCGACTCCTGCACTAATAGAAAACCATTTTGATTAAACACCATTCACACAAGCTCTACTGCCATCGTACATGGCTTTCACACTATTAAGTAGATTCCCAGTAATACCATATTTATTCAATACCTTCCACAGAAGAGTCCTATTTACTTTGTCATAAGCTTTTTCTAAATCCATGAAGGCTGCAAACACTTTTTAACCAACAGACAGGTACTTTTCAATCATCATGCGTAATGCAAAAATTTGATTAGGGCAATTCTTACCAGGCATAAAACCACTGTACATCCCACACTTTATTTTCCCTGGCACACTCAGCAATCTGATACCATGATAGTTCTTGCATTCAGTCTGATCACCTTTTTTCTTGTACAAGGGAACAATGGTAGCATCCTCCCATTCCTAGCTTCCAACATAACTGGCAAATTTCAGTTAACCAGTCAATCACAGATTCACTGCCATATTTTAGCATCTCAATAGTTATGCTATCTACTCCTGAAGCCTTACCATTTTGAAGAGATTTTAGAGCTTTACACACCTCTTCTCTTGAGATCCCGCCAGTACTTCTGTCTCTCACTATGACATCTGTTTCTGCTTCAGAATCTCATTTACTTTCATGATCTAATAAATCACAGAAGTACTGACCATATCTTTCACTTAAGGCTGTCTTTGAATGAGTGTTAGGGTTCATCTTCTGCCCTATATCTGCAATGTAAATTCTTTTGTACACATTTCCTCGAAGACTATTACTTTGTAGTGTTTGAAATTTTGAGCACAAATAAAAACTACCCATGGCTAATATATGCCACAGTTATTATTCCAAAAAATTGGTTAGAATTTTTTTTAATTCAATTTATTTGACTCGAAAGGATTCTACTTTGACGCTAGATTTCGTGATAAGTTAGCTTAGCAGTATTTCTGTTGGGAAGGAACAAAATCTCTCATTTCTTTCTGACTTTTTTAATTACCTAAACCAAATAGAAATAATTGAATATGGCCAAAAGTGTGATTGGAATCTTGTCATTAGCAGAGACCCCTGAATTTAACCTATAGAAACTTTGCCTACTTACTAAGCTGCATCCCCAAAAACGTCATTGGTTAAAACATAACAGCGCATATTTTGTCTTTACATTGTGAAGCCAACAAGAGACAACTTCCATTCTGAATATGGTGAGGTCTGCAGTGATTTGCTGATGCCAACTTTTGGGACAGTCCCTCAAGACATAAAAGCCATGCCCAAGGAGTGATTTTTTGTGCCATCTATCGCAGAAGATGAATCCTAACACTCATTCAAAAACAGCCTTAACTCAATGGGCTCCCATGTAATTTCTCCAATCCTATTCTTTGCACAACTTAGAATTTTATTACCCATCTTTTTCCTATGACTTATGTATTTCCAGAATGTTTTTCTATCTTTCCAGAAAGCCAGATTATGTCTTTACTCCTTTTCCTTCCTATCTTTGCCTTACTCCGGCAAACCAGCTTTGCTGCCTCACACTTCTTGGAGCGATATTCATCCTTAGAAACTACCTTGCAACATCCCCAAATATGCTTTCTTCTTTAATCTTGCTGCTCCACCAAGCATCACCTTTAAAGTTACCCACTGTTCCAATACCACAGACATCTTCAGCAGCAGTGACAAAACAATTCTTAAAACATGTCCACTTCTTTTCTACATCCCTCTTGCACACCTTCAACTCATTCAGATGTTCACTAAGTAAATCAGAGTAATGCTGAAGTTTTTCAGAACCTTTCAACCTTTATTCTTTTAATCACGGGCATAGGTGGGTGGTTTTAGTGAGAGATAGCTTTACCTCCTCGGGGTGCACCACCGGGCAACAATGACACACAACGTAACAATGGCCTATGAATTTTGGAGAGGTACCAGCTAGTTCTGTGTGACATTGGTCAAAAGATCCCAACTTGCTGGGTTTTGTTCCAAAATCTTTAGGTGGAATGACCAACTGGAACTGTTAGCTGTGGGCTGATCACCCATACTGATGTACTTTTATGATTTCTATGACCCAAAGTGTATGACACACCCATAAAAAAAAGCTTTACAATACAAATATCAATTCGATGAGAAATTCTAAAATACGGTAAATTGCAAGAAAAAATAAAAATAAAAACATGTTTAAATAAAAATCAAATGTGTCACTATTGGAAATCTATCTTATATTTGTTAAGTAAAATACAGCTTTGTAGCCACTTCATCTCATAGTTATTGAAGGAATTCATACCTGCCCAGTTTCATTTGTAAAATTTACAGAAATACTTATTGTACAGTTACTTTACGAACCACATTTTACAGATTTCCAGTTTTTTTTTTTTTTTTTTTTTTTTTTTCCAGGTTAGTGCAATTTTAAGAGAAAATAAGGGTTCCCAAGGACCACAGAACTTGTATATTCTGATTTATTTGATTACATTTACTACCACTTCTATTGAATTCGCTATTAGTTTTAGCTATTTGCTTCCACTTCTATTGAACTTTGCTATTAAAGCAATGGATTTAGCTGCTATTAAAGCAATGGATTTAGCCTCTCTATTTTTTTCTGTGTGTTAACTTTCCAGTACAACACAGCAACACTTATGAGCATATTAATGCTCATCAGTGTTGCTGTGTTGTACTTATAAAAAAAATTTGAGAGCAAATGCATGATTTGATGTTACATTGCTCTAGAAATGTGCTCATTACCAAGTATGTAACACTACAATTTACAGTGCATTGTATTACTGCAGAACATTTTAAGTTGTAGCGCTACATACAGTATGAGTTCATCTGTACAGCATCATAAAAGTGGGAAATTGTATTCCAAGGTAGCACTGTTTAATTTTCTGGATTGAATTAAGCAGCATGATGAAAACGGTATAGGATACTCCTGCTAACCTCCTCAGAGGGAAGTGGTCATAATGGAGTTCTGTAGAAGTGCATCATTTTGTCAGATTGCATGCCTCTTAACAGCATTCATAGGGAAGACATGATGCATATAGTAAAAATTGAGTCAGTTGCTCAGTATTATTCCTTTAAATCCTTGAAAGTACTTCCAAAGTGTTATGGGTATCCTTCCGTGGTATTCGCCAATGTGTTTGTTTACATTTGAGACCGTGAACGATATAAACATTACTGTGATTATTCTTCTGACGCAGTTGCTGGAGGTAGGTTTGTTTATGGTTTAGACCAGGGGTTGTTGAGATGAGTTACAGCTGTGTTGCCGGGGGGAGCGGGAGCACAAAGATGAGGATATAACAAAAGAGCGTCAGTCTATAACATAAGTAAAAGACTTTTTAAAAGCGAGGAAATATATTTCAATTAAACATAAATCAAAATACAAATGAATGAGCATTACAAATATCTGATATAGCAGTTACTTTCTTATTTCTTCCATTCAGTTATTTTATATACATATATTTATCAGTTCATTGAACTATGTAGTTAAGACCATCAAGACCAATGAAAATTGCTATTCGCTAACGGTTTCACCTTACAAAAATGTGACACCACTGCCACCTAAATGCAAGCAAATTTAGAGTCGGTTCAACTGCATATTAAAGACTGTCCAAACAAATGAACAACACTGTTTGACTTTTTGAAAGTCTGTTATTATCCTACTTGAATGCACAAACGCATGCGCTAATTTGCATTTCGTTGTGAAACTATATCGCACAACAGAGTTGCTGTGGGAAACGTAAAGAAACCCGCTGACCTGTATCACTTCAGAAATACAGCCAAATCCTCTGAATTGTTCTTAAATATAAATCTAATTCCCCCTATCAGTTACAGTATGATAATGAGAATTTAAATTTGTTTAGAAAAGTACATCTTGCTAAATAACCAGGAAGTTCTGTTTGCCAATTTAAGTTTAGATTACTGAGCATTCATCATTTAAATTAAATCCTCCAAGGAACTGAATTGCTGTACATTTTGCATTTTTTGTCTTGTTTTTAGCTAGATAATCTCATCTCAGCCTTTAGTAAAATTCAGGAGCAACTATCTGCTGTCAAAGTATTACTCATTCAGTGTTTAGTAAATACAGGAGGAAATTAAGTGTTGCTGTTTTTCTAGGTTGGTGAAGCTCTGAAAATAAGGAACTCTGACATTGCTAAGGAACTTCGCCTGCCCCCAGTGAAGCTGCATTGCTCTTGTAAGTTAACAACAGTTTATTTATATAAGTGTTGTATGAAAGTAACATCATACATATTGATTTTGAAAAATCGTTCTTTGTAATTTTAATCTTATATAAACATTTTTACAAAATATTATAATGAGTATATTGGGTGCTAGTTGTAACCGTGATTAATGACTTTATATTTTTTTAGTAAACGATATACTGGGTGTTTCAGTGTGAAGTCCCACTTTTTAAATAGGTTAATCGCTCGACTTAATAACTAAACATTAATGTAACTATGTGTAAATGAGAGGTTAATAATGGGAGAATAATTTACCATCACACCAAGTTTTCTGCAGATGTCATCCGTGAGGCCTTTAGCCTCTGCTTCCACATTCACTCGTCAGTTCTTGCCATATTCAGTAAGATGTCTTACTCAGTGCAGCAGAGCATGTTTATCTTGAAGAATTACTGGCTTACCAATTCTGTTACTGACACACAAAGGGCTTACTGACAGGTATGGTGTTCATGATGATCTTGACAAGACTGTTCTAAGATTTCTGGAGAAGAAGCTGAAAGAAACAGGTTCATTACTGAGTGAGAAAGGGAAGCACAAGCACAACCTGCTGTCAAGAGTGCCGCAGTGTACAGAGATGTTCATAAGCGATTATTTCACTCCCCCTAGAAATCATTATACCGATTGCCACAGGAGACTATCTTACTCTTTGACTATGTGCCAAAGAGCAGCTGAACATGCAAAAATCTGACTGTACAGAGTGACAGCTGATGGGGCCCAACAAAATCAGGTGTGTACGTTATTGCAATTGCTTACCCAATTGGGTGGAAAGCAACCTTGAAATATTGACAACGGCTTGGTTTACCAATGAAGCTTGGTTTTATCTCTCACAATATGTAAATTCTCGAAACACGAGGATTTGGTCATCAGAAAATCCTCATGTGATCCACAAGACACCACTTCATCCACAAAAGGTGAGTCGTTAGACCAAATTTCTTTGAAGGAACTGTGAACACTGCTGTGTACAAAGACATTTTCATGGCCTTTGTGGAGCAACTAAATGACATCGAGCTTATACTGAGGTACTTCCAGCAGGATAGTGCCACACCTCCAATGAGTCTGTGAAGCTCATCAACAGCTTTTTGATGGGACCGTGTTATCTCCAAAGACCCGTGGTGCCCCAGGTCCCCAGACTTGACTTCAGCAGATTACTTCTTGTGTTGCTGTCTTAAGGAGAGAGTCTACAGAAACAGACCATGAACCATTCAGAATCTCTAATTATACAGGGTGTTCGAAAATTATTGGACACATTACAAAATTATATAAAACAAAACTTTAAAAAAAAACCGGACTGAACCAACTTACAATGTAACTACACAAGTTAATAAATTTCTATGTGAGATCCCTTGGTTGCTCGTAGTACGTCCAAGCGATACTAGATTTCATGCCATGTATTGGCAAGCATCTGAGGAGAGATGGAATTAATAGCAGCTGTGATACGCTGCTTCAGTTCCTGCAGATCAGGATAGGCACGATCCTTCACATAACCCCACAGGAAATAATCCAATGGGGTTAGATCTGAAGAGCGAGAAGGCCATGAACGGGACCACCACGCCCATTCCATCTGTTGGGAAAATGCTCATTTAGGCACTTACGTACACACGTTGACCAATGTGGAGGCACGCCGTCTTGTTGGAAAACGACGTTGTCATATCTTTTGATCTGGTATATAGCTAAATTTTGTAGCATATCCAAGTAAATGTTGCCATTTATGGTTTTTTTTTTTTGCAGAAGAAGAAAGGGCCAATCACTTCTCTTTTTGGTAGGGCGCACCACACATTAACTTTTGGAAAATCACGTTCCAGTTCAATAGCAGCATAAGGCGGTTCACTGCCCCATATCCTACAGTTGTGACGATTCACAATACCTGATACATAAAATGTAGATTCATCACTAAAAATTACAGTACTGAGAAAGTTTTCGTCATTTTCCACTCGATTCAGCATATACACAGCAAAATCGTATCGCAGAGTGTGATAATTTACATGCATCTTTTGCACTATTTGAATTTTATAAGCATGAAACATTAATTTCTTGTGCAAGATATCGTGAACTGTATATTTCGGAATGCACAGTTCTATGCTTGCTTTACGAATGGATTTCCTGGGGCTTCGTTGAAAACTTTCATTAACTTGGTCAACCGTCTCGTTACTGCTATGCCTATCGGCTCCTCCACGATGTTCCGCATTGTCAGTTTCTTTAAACTGTTTCATCCACCGCTTAATTTAATTCATTGACGGAGGATTACAACCATACACTAAATGGTATTGTCTTTTAACTTCAATGACAAATTTTAATTCCGCAAGCCATAACACACACATTGCCTTCTGCTGTACGGATGACATGACTACTGATTGCGCATTTCTCATACATTTCTCATCAGGCCACACCTAGCGCCATCTACTGGATTCTGGGAATAACAATTCTGCAAAACAAAAATATAGAAACCATGTTAGTAATATGTGGCATAGAAAAACAAACAATGCTCATAGTTTGTTTTTTTTGTACATAATTTTGTAACAACTGAAATAAGCAACATCGCCACGGATATATGTTGATACATGTATCAGAAAACATGGTGAAATGTAGGCAAATGTGTCTCAAAGAGGAGGGGGTGATGTGTCCCCCTTCTTTGAGTCACATTGCACGTGGTAAGTTATTACCCCATTATTAACCTCTCGTTTACATGTAGTTATGTTACTGTCTAGTTATTAAGTCAAACAATTGACCTACTTAAAAAGTGGGACTTGCCGCTGAAGCACCCTATTTTTTTTTTTTTTGGTTGGTGTAAGAATACATTCGTAGTTAACCATCTCTGCTTCCAAAAACTGTCTAGTTATTAAGTCAAACGATTGACCTACTTAAAAAGTGGTACTTGCCGCTGAAGCACCCTATATTTTTTCTGGTTGGTGAAAGAATACATTCGTAGTTAACCATCTCTGCTTCCAAAAGTGTGATTCGCTGGTTTTTTTACTTCACACTACTGTAACTATAAATGAAATTTTCCTGGTATTTTCACGTTTTCTGAAGCAAATATTTCTTGCCAGGTTGCAAAAAAAAAAAATTTCTTGGTTCATCAGTATTAACTACTTTTTTTATCGATTGAATTGAAAAATTCCTTTTGTTTTAGTGAAATAACACCAACAATGACGTAGAAGCGAATAGATCTGAGCACCAAATTTCCTCCCAGTGGGATAATTTGAAGCAGATTTTTATTGATTAGGAGTGGGCTTTGTTTCTGAAAATTTAACAAGTGGCTAAAAAAAGGGAAAAATATGAAAATATCGAGAATTGTTAAAAATAAACATGTATACAGACATGTGGTGTTTCAGTTAAATGTGTTTGAATGTATTTTCTAGTTTTTATGTTGTCAGTTGTGAACTGTATGACATTTACCTGATGTGTGACCATAATTTATTTAAAGACTTGAAAACTTCACATATTCTTCAAGAAATGGCAGAATATCATTTTAAAAAAATGTCCCCTGTGCTATTAAAAGTGGACCGTTTTCTGTCGCATGATGCTGATGATCAACTTTATCCAATTGTGGTATCATACTTTGATAATGATTGCAAGCAAGGTGTACACTGCTCATTTTGCCATGCCTGGAAACCAGTTCAACAGGTGAAAATATTGTCAAACTTGTGTCCGAAGAATTTCAGCATCATTATATTCTGTCGATGAACTGTCTTGCCTTATCCTGTGATAATGCTCCTCCTGTTATGGTGGGGAGAAAAAATCCCTCTCTCTCTCTCTCTCTCTCTCTCAAAACGAAACTCATTTACAAGGTTAGCCCCTTTTAGTGCTACATACATACTGTATGTGCATATGTGAGAAATGCTAAGCCATATTCTTAGAAATCACATGCTTCAAGAAAAAAATGCTGTACTTTCCACAAATTTTGATATTTTGGGCAAAAAAAAAAAAAAATTCTGAACTTTATAAGATATTTCTTAATATTTATATGTACATTAATTTACATTTCAGATAACTGAATTGTTTTTTAAAAATAACTTTACATGAAATAATTTTTTTTGAAATAGAATCTGAGGCAGAGTTTCATGGTTCTGCTAATATTATGGAAGGGCAGCACAGGACAACACTGAAACACACTTATGCAATGGAAAACATTCCCCATGAAGGCCCTTTTCACACTTTGCACATATTGTGCATGACCTCTTTCCTTTGTCATAATTAGACCGTTTGCTGACTACACAAGTCTTTTTCCTTTTTTCCAGGAAGTTTTCGGAGATATTTCCCGCTTTCTTGTTCTCTTGTTTCTATAGTGCCTGAAGTTCCTGCTTGGTTGGTTATCTTTTTCCTGGAGCTACTTATTTTCCAGAGATTCTATAATCTGAATAATAAAATCTAATCTAGACATGGGTTTCTGGCTAGATGGAATGTTTTCTTTGTATAAAATATAACTATTCAGGACCATACGAGGAAAAAACATTGAAGCACACCTTTTTCAAGTATTTCACTGCACGCCTCTCATCTGGATACGAATACACCATCATATCAGAGGTGTCAATTCCACCCATAAAAGAGTTAAACAATTGATGGCTTAGTTATACTTTTACTCATTCTTTGATGCATATGTGTGCATGTAGTGTTTCCAGCAGTACAATGTGTTGACAAAAGCAGAACAGGAAACCTCTGATTTTTTTTTTTTTCCCCTGCGTCAGCAAGAATACGACCCATACAGAAATACTTCACTTCACCAATAGCAAAGTTATTATGAAAGGGTACTGGTAGGAATTTTCTGTTTTTCTGAATACTTCCTGTTACAAATGTCCCTGAAAAGAACACTTGTGAAAAAGTTATTCATAAAAACATGGTACCTTTTAGACAAAGTTTTCCATTTTCAATAATCTCATTACAACAGAGTATGCCAGTCCATGTTCTTGAATCTCTGCTTTCGAAGTGGTGTCTTTAGCTCCTCGGTATATAAAAAATGACAGACAGTAGCTGGATACCGAATCACAGAGCATCCAAAATTTGATACCCCAACGATGGTGATGTTTGTTTGGTAAGTACTGCCTAAGTTTTGTATGATTTTTTGTTCCTACTAGGCTTTCATCCACACTTAGCTGCTGATGTGGAGTGTAATGAAGCCTAAAAAGCCTGTTTACATCAGTAGTAGCTGAATTTTTCAAAAGGGTCATGAATTGGTCAAGTAGTATCTGAATTTTTGCACAAGGATCATAGCCAGGTTCACCGGGAGCTGCTAAGTTGCTATTATCCATAAGATGAAAGAATTTCAAAATCATTTGAAAATGATCTCTTGAAAACATTCGTCAAAACCATGGCAAATTCTGTGAGGAACTTGAGTACCAATAGGAAGCAATAGTTGGTTGTCGTTTTAATCCCATATTTAAAAGGCACGCAAGGAAAACTTTTATTTTGGCATTTGTTACATTTTTCTATTTCCTAGCTCGAGATTCGGGAGAAAGATTTGGATGTTCCTAGAGAAACCTCTTTGCATACTTATTTGTTTCAGAAACAATAATTGCAAGGATGAAATTGGTAAAAAACAAGTAAAAATATGCAAATAGGTACTGCATCAGTTGCAGGAGCATGTGTGGGCCTCTGCATTTCATGATAATCAAAAGGATGCTGAGGTTGTTCATCACTTCCCTCTATTACATTCTCCCATTCACTTTCATGATCTAAAGATTCACTATCAAGATCTTAACTTTCTGAAGAAGATATTGTGTGCATGGCACGGTGGCTAGTTTTCTGGCTTGATGTTGCTTGGCCAATACCACTCTCAGATGATTCAAAATCATCATTATTACTTGGCAAACTTTCACTCTCACTACAACAAGCCATTTCAAATGACCTTACAAAAAAATTCATGCAGTAGAAAAAAGCAAGTCTGCTAGTCTGAGGAACAAACTGTCAATAAAGTCATCCTCTGCTAACATGAGTTTGGAAAAGGAAAGGGTTTCGTAATTCATGGAGTTTTGCGATTGTGTCTGTTTGTTTGGAAAAAAAGAAATGAATAATGTGAAGAGCTTCTAGTAATAAAACACCGCATTTCGTTCTCCTGTGCAGCGAAAGTCGGCAAGAAAGATAAATGCCGTCATCGCGGAACCACACATTGGGATGAGTTGTGCGTTATTGCACTTTGAACGGGGCTTGAAAAAGTGATTTCCGACAGTATGACGTTTTGAAATTCACCAACAATCCCAAGTGAACAGCCCTGCCTCAACTGCAGTAGGAAAAGTTTTGGCTAAAGTAGTCTTTCTCCGTCACGCGGAGGAAGTGCGTGGGAAGCCGATGTCATTCGAGATGCATCTCTTACGGCATATTATGATTCTTTTGATAATATCGCTGCTTTACAATATGATTCGTGGAAATTTCATTTCAAAACGATATGATTGATAAATTATATGATCGACACCGATATCCACTGTCTGATTTGAGAAATACTTGGATCAAAATCGAAGGCCGATCGTTTGGCCCACCGCACTTTTAGCACAAGCTGCGCCGGCCGTAGAATCAGCCGCGGCGCTCTAAAAGGGATAAAAAACCTATAATATATAATTTTATTATTTATAAGTTGTAAATACGTGTGCTGCTGAATGCACGTTGATATCCTGGTTTTTTATTTTGAAAAGTTGGCGGCTCTGGCTGCTAATTATGGTCAAGGTTATCCATGCTTTTTCCAGTTTTTCCTGATTCAGATATTTTGTTTGAATATATTGCATCTTCTACTACTTGGATTAGATCTTAACATTCTTTCAGATTTTGCAGCTTCCTCTTCTTTCTCCCATGTCTCATAGGGCTTCCACCTGCAGGTAGGACCTGATTACTGCTTGGGCTGGCAAGGTCTTGTCTTGGGTCCCTCTTTAATGGTGGCATCCTCTTTTTAAAAATCATTCCTAAAAACATCTTAATTGTTATTTAACTTCTTTTCATTATTATTTTATGTGGAGTTTAGTTGAACCTTTTTCTCAGGGTCAATTTGCAGTGCTTTCATGAAAGAAATAATTTCAGTTTTCACAAAATCCTTTGTTACTATTCTCTGAAATTGCTGCCTCACTTTGAAATCAATTTTGCTTTAGAATTCAGATTATTAAAATTACATCACTTTTGCTTTAGAATTTGATTATTAAATTAATTGACCATTAGATATTAAAATTATTACAAATTTGTAAATTATTAATCAATCAAATTGTATGATTTTCAACTATTACACAAATTTACTACTGCTGTATATAATATATCGTGTTTTGTGTATCACATGACATCTCCAGAGCTATATGTTGGTGAAAGATTTTGTTTTGACGGCCCTGGATGTCTGAGTCAGGCCCTGCCCGCGGAAAGGTTTAGATGCAACTAACTGTATCCCAAGGGGACTTTTGTGCTGCTTGTTAGAAATGAAGTTACATTAAATTGAACCTAGAGGCTCAGATAGAACAGAAAGTAGACAGGTCAGAGGAGTATACGTTCCAGGAGATTTGTGTGAATCACATAGTGGCATGGTTGGTGCCAGACTATTACAATCAAGAAATGCGCCTGGAGAGGGATGGGGACCGAAAAAACACATGACTTTATTTGTAGTGTGTGTGTGTGTGGGGGGGGGGGGAGTCCAGTACCCTGGGTCTGATGTTTTAACATGCCCATCCGATGCACTGCATGTATCATAAATGAAACTTCTGCAGAATTCTGCCTTTTTTTCTTTTTTTTTTTTTTCTTTTAGCATCGTTTGGGTCTTTCTTGAGATCAATGTAAACCTGAATAAAACTTTTTTGGAGATTAATGTGTGGGGGGAGGGGGTTCCATCAGAGAACGATATTTTGTCTTCCAAAACTTTCGAAAACAGAAGTTGAACAAAGTGAAAAAATTTCCCCGTAATTAAATATATTTTTTTCTCACGATGTCGCCTTTGCCCAGTATTGTTGTTGTATATCATTTTATTGCATAAATGTTTGTATTTCAGCATGGAACTGTGGGCCAACGATTTCCGAAAACAAAAGTTATGGCAATGCGAAAATTTCCCTGTAGTTTTCAGACACAAGATTCTTCCCTGAATCCCACCATTTCCGTTGTCAATTGGGTCATTCTCCAGATCAGTGCACAACTGAGCACAAATTCCGTGGTGATGGAGGGGGTTTTGTTTTCCATTTGAGGACAAAATTCCGTCTTCCGAAATTTTTAAAAACGTAAGTTAGGCAGAGTGATGATTTCTCCCGTAATCGTAACTTTTTCTCTCCTGATGTTTCTTCTGCACAGCGTTGTTGTTAAATATCCTTTTATTCCATAAATATTTGCATTTTCAGCCTAAAAATCTGAAAAAAGTTCCCTAAAACAGAAGTCAGGCGATGTTGAGATTTCTTCTCTAATCGTAATTGCCCCCCTCCTCCTCCTCAGTGTTCTCACTATCCTGTGTTGTTGCCAAATGTTACTCTCCCTGATAAATACTTGTATTTAAGCCTTAATAAGGGAGAGGAAATTTGCAAGAATTGATGCGTGGTGTTAAAAGTATTCATATTCTCTTCTCGAAGTTATCTAAAATTGTGAAGTTTTGATGTCATGCATTCGTGGCCCTAGTTGTTCTTTCAGCATGATTGATAAAATTATAGTCTGAGGAAATAATAAATATATATATATATATATATATATATATATATATATATATATATATATATATATGAACTTGTTTAGCACACGTTCAACACAGGCAGTGACCATAGATTGGTGAGATGTAAGATGCACCTCAACACTAAACTCGAACGTAGCAAGCTCATGAGACAAACAAAATGTATTTACATAACGAACCTTAAAAAACACCATAATACCTTCAAATTGGAACTGAAGAACAGATTCTCTGCTTTAGAAGGCCTAACATTGGAAGAAGTGGATTTTTCTGAAGTTAACAGAAAAGTAACCAAAGCTCTTATGGAAACAGCAACAAAATTAGCTAAGTCTAAGAACAAATTATCAGGAAAAACCAAAATGTTGATGCAAAAAAGAAGAGAGATGAGGACAACTAAAGAAGATGTGACTTCCAAAGTGAAATATATAGAGCTATGCAAGACAGTACGAAAAAGTATCACTGAAGACGTAAGGAAATTCAACTGTGAACTAGTAAGGAAAGCAATTGAAAACAACCAAAGCCTAAAGATAGCAAAGGGACATCTCAGTAAGGGAAAAAAACAGATTATGGCACTGAGAAAAGAAGATGGTTCTGTAACAAGAAATAGAGGCAAAATTTTGACAAGAGTGAAAGATTTCTACTCCAAATTATATGAAAGGGATGATACATGTACTCCAGACATCATGAAAGGTACCAGTACCAGAGTTCTTCCAGTCCTTCCAGCAGACGTTGCACATGCAATCAAGAACATGGAAGCGGGGAAAAGCTCCAGGAGAAGATGGAATTACTGTAGACATCATACAAGAAGCAAGTGGAGAAATCGAAACGGTACTCGCCCAAATTTTCGCTCGATGCCTTAATGAAGGGAAAATTCCTGAGGATTGGAACAACGCTACAATGATCTTGCTACATAAAAAAGGTGACATTGAGGATCTCAGGAACTACAGACCTATCAGCCTCCTATCAGTGGTTTATAAAATCTTCACTAAAGTTCTTTCACACCACTTGAAGGTGACACTGGACATGGCTCAACCGAGAGAACAAGCTGGATTCAGGAGTGGCTACAGCACAATAGATCATATCCACGTACTGAGAGAACTAATTAAAAGAGCGAGGGAATATGAACTTCCATTGTGCATGGCTTTTATCGATTATGAAAACGCCTTCGATTCGGTGAAACCATCAGCAGTTACAATGGCTCTGAAATCCTGCGGTATTAAAGATGCATACATTAATGTTATTAATAACATCTATGAAAATGCAAGTGCAAAGATTCGGCTGTTTGAAAATACAACACACATAAAAATTGGAAAGGGAGTGAGACAAGGTGACACCATATCTCCGAAGCTCTTTAACGCCACATTGGAAAATGTCTTTCAATCACTGAACTGGGAAAACAAAGAGATAAAGATTAATGGAGATTATCTAACCCACCTTCGTTTTGCTGATGACATAGTCATTTTTGCAACTACCCCATCAGAGCTGCAGAGTATGATCCAGGAACTTGCTGACAAGCGTAAAGAAGTGGGATTAAAAATGAACTTTCAGAAGACAAAAATTAAAATGTAGGGCCAAATGCAGTGTTCACATGGTAGTCTGGTTAATCAGTACTCTACTGAATCTAACACTGTCTATGTCTCTAAAATTTATATTATGGTAAACAACATAAATGTACACATGGAATGGGCATGACATCTTATTTCTAGTCATAGGGTTGGAAAAAAATAATTATTCAAATTAATTTTGAAGATTTTTCATGATATTTCTGCTACTGCGAATCAGAATGAGGGAGGAGGGTCCCTTTTTGCATCATAAATACCAGGAAGCATGACAAAACTTATCCACATGCATAGTAGGTAGTCTTCAATTTTCAAGATACTGCTGGTTAAAATTTATTTGGTAGTCTTCAATTTTCAGGATACTGCTGGTTAAAATTTATTTTTTTTAAACGAATTAAAGACACCTTTAGCAACCAAGTTTCACACCTTTGTCAAAAGTTTTTCCAGTTGTGCTGGAGAATATGGTGGTCTCTGTGTGCATGCTGCTTTACTGCTATATACACTGGAAGCACAATTTATTGTACACACTGCCCATCCACACACCTTCGCTACCCCACCACAATAATGGATCATGCCAAACCTCCCTATAGGATATCAGTAAGTCAGATATGTACCTGCCATATGGTGTACTCACAATTGTGATGATTAGGGCCCGGACTTTGATGACTTTTGCATTTTTAGGGCATTTTGCAGCCTTTTCTGGAATTCGTTTGGCATTCTGGGAGGATTTTTGCAATTTAGCACATTTTTTTTTTTGGCACTTTTCTGTATTTTCTTTCTTTTTTATGTACAGTCCAGAAACGGCCAACACGGCTCTTCAATCAAACGGCTGCAGCATTTCTTCACCCCTTGAGATTTTGGGAAGGTCATACATAGTTGATTGTGCTGATAAGACTCTGCTTGTTCTCCTCAAAAGAAAACAGATGTCTGACCGCCTCATAAAAGCCAATAGCTTTGGACACATCCCAAGTCACAAAGATGGGAGAGACAGATAACCGATCGGCGCTTGGATGTGAGTGATTTGGCCTGTGTACCTTAGGAGGTCTTTCATCCCTGAAGCAACGCCCGCACCCCCATCCCACCATACTCAACCTTCTCCCTCAGGAAGTAAAAAGATTTCCCCCAAGAAAGAGGTAGCTCAAATTATAGGAAGCATTACTTTGGATTAGATGTCACTCTCCACAGGGACATCTGAGAGTAATCCTCATTTTGTTGGGTCTTCAGAAGGGAAGGAAATGGAATAGAAATATTTGTGCCTAAGATTTTTGGACACTGTTCATGAAAGGGTTAGGTTGGATGTTTTTCCATTGCCCCCCAACCTTCTGGTAGCAGGCAGAACCTGTTCTGTGTGTTTGAGGGTATTGAAGCTGTTAGTACGTACTCCAGTCATTATTTCCGGTCTGAAAAGAAAAGTAGCAGTTTATTTCCAAAGATGCCTAAATGCAAACCTTCTCAATCTTGCTATTTACGCAAGTTTGTTTTGGAGTTTGGAGAAAATGTTTTTTCTACTGATGGAGTAATTCTATTTTGCAAACTATGTGAAACTAAAGTTGCAGCACAAAAGCGATTTACTGTCGTGCAGCATATTGGATGAGAAAAGCATATTCGAGCTGTTGAACTTGCAAAGAAAAAGTCGCAGGCATCTCAACGTTTACTTATGGAAAGCTGCTCATCAACATCATCCAAGAAGTCACCATTTTATAAAGAGTTGTGTGAAGTTTTTGTTTCTGCAAATATTCCACTGGAAAAGTTAAATCATCCTAAATTTCACCAGTTTTTGGAAAAAACACACTGGTCATGTCATACCTGACGAGTCTACACTACGAAAAAAACTACATACGTGAGTGTTACACAGAAACAATGGACAAAATTAGGGACAGTGTAAAAGGAAAAAAATGTTTGTGTCTATTGATGAAATGAACGATGCTCAGGGTCGTCCTGTTGCTAACGTCATAATAGGGACACTTGAGCCAGATTGCCTTGTCAAAATATTTTTGCTCAATACGGAGATCATAGAGAGAAAGTGAATCACTCAGCGTACTGTCAATTATTTGACAAATCCTTTTTTCTTTTATGGCCTGGTGGTATACAACATGACGATATCCTTCTGTTTTTGATTGATGCTGTCCTGTATATGGTTAAAGCAGGAAAATCAATTAAAGGATTTTATCCCAAGTTGGTGCATGTCACTTGCCTTGCCCATGCTTTACATCGCACTGCTGAAGAAGTCCATGCAAGTTATCCTAATATTAATCGACTCATATCCAATGTAAAGAAAATATTCCTAAAAGCTCCATATCGCATACAATGTTTCAAATCTCAAGCTTCCTAGCCTAGCCTTACCACCACAGCCAGTAATAACACATTGGGGGACATCGCTGAATACATGCATATATTACAGTGACCATTTCCAGTCTGTGAAGTCTATAGTAAATGGATTTCAAACTGGTGATGCTGCTTCAATTCAAATTGCCCAACACGTGTTCTCGGAAGATAAAACAGAAGGAAATCTAGCATACATTAAATCAAACTTCGGCATTTTGGCCTCAACGATTATGTGTTTAGAAAAACAGGGTATGGAATTCATTGATACAATCAGTTATGTTAAAAAAGCAAGCCAAGTTCTTAAAGGAGCCAAAGGCAAAGTTGGACAATCTATCTTTGCCAAATTAAACGATGTTCTGGAAAAAAATGTTGGATTCCAGACTTTGAAGAAAATCTCACATATATTAACTGGAGAAACACACAATTTTTGCTGTAGAAGAACTAGCTGTAAGTGAAGCTTTTTTTTTTTTTTTTCATGTATGCCCCTGTCACATCCGTTGATGTCGAGAGAAGCTTCTCAAGATATAAAAACCTACTTACAGATAATAGACGTTCATTTACCTTCGAAAACATTAAGATGCACCTTGTAATTCAGTGCAATTATACTGCACTTACATGAAGAAAGACTTTCAGTGTACAAGCAAATAAAATTCATATGGGATTAGTATGTACTGTTCCTTCTTTGCAGTTACTAGTTTTTTTTTTTTTTTTTACGATTATTTATTTTAAAGAAAAAAATATAATTTATCAATTATTTTAAGACAATACAACATTTTTTGGCAAAATTTACTGTAAGAACTATTCTAGATAGATTTTCTTTTTTAAATTTTAAGGGCATTTTTTTTTTTAATTTTATGGGCATTTTCAGCAGTTTTAAGGACATTTTCTGCTACTTTTAAATGCATTTATAAGGAATTTTTTGGTCATCAAAGTCCGGGCCCTAGTGATGATAAATAAACACTGCTGCCAGAGTGAGTTCAATTATGGGTATATGCACTGACGGGAAAAAAAAAATCCCAACACCAAGAAGGGGTTGTGTTAGATAAACAACAGTTGGTAGGCGGTGAGAGTACATCTGTAAGATGACGTCTATGCAAATTTCGCGCTCGGCGCATACGTGTGGCGCTAGTAGCGCCTCGGAACATGCAAAGCAGGTTTGCTGTAAATACGCGCTGTAACGTCGTGAGCGTTAGTTATCGTTGAGATTCGACGTAGTGTGTTGATGTTACAGCTCACGGAGTTTGAACGAGGTCGTGTAATAGGGCTACGAGAAGGTGGATTTTCGTTCTGCAATATTGCAGAACGACTTGGCAGGAATGTAGCCACTGTGCATGATTGTTGGCAGCGGTGGTCAAGTGAAGGTACTGCCTCAAGAAGACCGGGTTCCGGCCGGCCACGTGGCTCTACTGAGAGGGAAGACCGCCGTGGCGCATCGTACCGCGTCTGTGGCAGCAATTCGAGCTGCAGTTGCCACCACGGTGACACAACGAACTGTTACAAATCGGTTACTTGAAGGACAGCTCCAAGCCAGACGCCCTGTAGCGTGCATTCCACTTGCTCCAAACCACTGGTGTTTGCGACGTCAGTGGTGTCAAGCTAGAGCTCATTGGAGGATGGAGTGGAGATCTGTTGTGTTTTCTGATGAAAGCCGGTTCTGCCTGGGTACCAGTGATGGTCGTGTGTTGGTTAGAAGGAGGCCAGGTGAGCGCCTGCAACCAACCTGTCTGCGGCCGAGACACACTGGACCTACACCTGGAGTTATGGTCTGGGGAGCAATTTCCTATGACAGCAGGAGCACTCTCGTGGTTATCCCACGCACCCTGACGGCACAGTTGTACGTCGGTCTGGTGATTCAACCTGTTGTGCTGCCATTCATGAACAGCATTCCAGGGGTGTTTTCCAACAGGATAACGCTCGTCGCATACCGCTGTTGTAACCCAACATGCTCTACAGAGTGTTGACATGTTGCCGTGACGTGCTAGATCACCAGATCTTTCATCAATCGAGCACGTATGGGACATCATTGGATGACAACTCCAGCGTCACCCCCAACCAGCATTAACCGTCCATGTATTGACCGACCAAGTGCAACAGGCATGGAACTCCATCCCACAAACTGGCATCCAGCACCTGTACGACACAATGCATGAACGTTTGCGTGCTTGCATTCAACATTCTGGCGGTTATTAATGTACCAGCATTTCACATTTAAAATGGCTCTTCTCGCGCTTACATTAAGCTGTGATCTTGAAACCTTAATCGATTAAATATGTTACCTATACAAATGTATTGCCGCCATTTCATTCCTCTACAACTATTTTTTCGTTGTGTTGGAATTTTTTTTTCTGTCAGTGTAATTGGTGAGAGAGAGAGATGGGTTATTCCATTTCGATTATTTCATAACATCTAGGATTTCCACGTGCAGTGCAGTAATTTTGATGAAATGTCAGCCCGAATAGTAATAAAATACACGAACAGTGTTTTTGTGATTCCATGATGTCGCATATCAATATAATACCGTCTTGCATTCCTTGAAAAATTGAAATTCAGATAGTTATGGAATGTAATCATGTATTGAATGTTTTATTTAATAATATCAGAGTAAATGCTTTTATGCTGCTGTGCTCATTGCAGTTTTTTTAGATATTGTCCACATAAAGATTAAAATTAGCGATCGCCACGTGGCGACTGTATAAAATAAAATGTCCAGTAGAAAAAATAACTTCAGCCGCCACGCTCGAAATTTTGCATTTTTTCATTGCAAAAGAATTAATTTGCATTTTTAAAACGCTCCTGTTGTACGAAATGTATTTTCAAATCATATAAATCGTGCGCGGTGAAAAACAGCCCTTTCCTCTGCAAATAAATGGGTACGATCTATTTATAGATTCACTCTTCAAAAACAGGGGCGGCTGTTTGTTTTTCCGCTTAAGTTGGTGCACAAAGTAACCATATCGAGAATGGACACCTGTGGCTTTAGATGGAACTGTGGCATCACAACTCGCCTTCAGCAGCTCGTTTTTTAGAGTTTGGTTTCTCTGAAAATGCACGATTTTCCATTGCATGGGCACTTCTTGCTTATCATTAAATAAAATGGGCAAGCATTTTCTCTTTTGTTTACAAAAAGAAATCAAAGGTAGAAAATCGGGACTTCACTTTCCGCGCCGCGCTCCGTCTTTCATTCCACGCAGAGTCGTGTTTCCTTTGCACGTGTGGCTTTAAACAAAATAAAAAAACTCTTGTCTGCCCCTTAATACAGTAAAATGTTACTAAGGAATGGGTAAACACAAGTTTTTTACTGTATTGTTCACTCTATCGTGATAGTCATTTTTACGGGTCACGGAAAAGGCCGATTCCATCACGGGCGGAATAAGTAAAGTACCGATTTTGAAATTTAATTTAGCTTTATATAAGCGGAAAAGAAAAAAACACTTTCCGTATTGATTGGTTTTGAAGAATAGGCTGTTAGAAATAACAAAAACTGCGCTTCACTAGAAAAAACTTTTAAAATACAAAGTTGTTCTTTTTCACTATTACTGAAGCTATTAAAAACGAGAAACATAATCAGAAAATATATAACATAAGAATATAACCAGAAAGTGAAAAGAAAGTGCATCTTGGGGTAAGAAAAATTCGAAATTTAGAAAACTACGGAACATTTTCATCTATGCTTCTGCAGGTGTCGTACTGCGAACACGACCTCCCCCGTGACGTTTGCTACACTCTCCATTTGTTTGAAATGATTTCCAAAGCCTTCAAACAACACTGTGGCTGACGTCGAACTCCCTGGCAGCATCTGTTATTTTTCGCCCTTCTTCAATCTTGCCAATAATACGGCCACGCGTAAAATCATCTAGGTGATGTCGGGAAGACATACTGAAAATTGCAAGTTCGTCAATTGATTCTTTCCCTTTCAACTTTGCGTTTGAACAACAAAGGTCAATACGTGTCAAATCCTTTATATCTCTTATCAGCGCTATGACGTCACGAACAAGTTCGGCAATCCAAAATTTGCATACGCATAACACGTCTTACTGTATCCCGCACTTATGCTAATTTCCACATTTTCCTGCCTTCCATTTTATGGTTGCTATCGTTGCCATTGTCATCCGTCCTTAGCAATTGTCTGGCCGTGTATTTATTCATTTAATTGCACTGGAAAATAGACAGTGTGTCCTTGTAACTACTAAGCTTGAATTTGACTATGTCTAAATAAATGAAAGGTATACAGTTCAGTGATAAAATGTGTATACAACACGAAATAGCTGTAAGGAAAGTGGCCACTAGATTTTGTCCACCCACTGGCCACTCGAAAAAATCACCAATTTTAATCTTTATGTCCACACCCAGCAAATCTGTAATTATGCCTAATCTTAAGACTCAGTCACCTAAACATAAGCTGGAAGTTTTGCTGCCAGTCATCATAAAACAGTGTGTCACTTTTATTTATTATCATTACTCAGGAGAGGATAAAACAATTGCAAATTTGATCCATGTTTTCATTTGAAAAGTGTAAAATAACGAGATATATTTTTCAGACACCAGGGAGTCTTCATTATTTTACAAAACTTTTTCAGGAAGCCTTTTGTGCCATTTCAATTTATATGTTCCTTTTGAGTTTCAGCTAATATACTGTTCAGTGAATTTTTTATTTTACAGACATGTGCATTCATAAAATGTATGCATACTATTTTCAGAAGTAATTAGGGATGTGGCCATATGTGCAGGGTAAGGAATTTTTCTTTTTTCATGTACATCATCAGCCACATTTCATTCATAAAATTAAGAACAGCACATCACAAATCCTAGAGTACCTTTGTTTGCTACCCTGAAGTATTATACTTTGAGATGTGACATTTTTTTTTAGGATGGGGTTAAAATTTATGGATATAATTCATTTAAAAAAAACTAAAAAGATAACTTGTAATCAGTTACCCTGTATGTGAGTGAGCCTTGGTTATTTTTCGTACTTCAGAATGGGTTTTGTCAGAAAACTAGATGTGCTTAATGTCCAAAAGAGATGCTTTTTTCTAATTTTTGAATGATGTCAATTTTGATTTAAAAATTATGATAATTTGCTATTGTTGTCAGAAGAATAAGCTGAAAATTATTTTCCACAGCATAGATACAGTAAGATAAGTACTGTCTCTCCATTCTGACCACTATTTTTTAAATGCCAGGATGAGTCAGAAAATTGTCCCGTGTTTAACCACACCATTTAGCATGGAGACATAGTGTGTTTTCAGGTGAACAAAGGAGGTCGATAAACGTGCTGTTCGGGTATTCGTACCCCATTATTGGAAAATGGGGTTAAACATGAGAGCAGCAGCAATGAGATAAATTTGTGCTGTTCAAGGTGAGATAACAATAGACAGCAGCACTGCATGAAAACGGATGCTTCATTTCAGTACTAGGTACACCAGTCTTGAAGACAAGCTGAGGTCGGGACGTCCTATGAACACTAACACCTTGGTCAAAGCTGAGGCGAGGATCTTCCCAATCCACTATCTTTCGTCACCTGCACCAGCTTGGTTTCTTCTCCAGGTGTCAAATAGTCCCTCACAAATTGACACCCCAGCCAGCGGAACAACGTAATGCTATCAAATCCACAGAATGATAAGTTTTGGCATCATGCCATCACAGTTGATGAAAAGTGGATATTTTTATGTTATCCTACCACTTGGAACCAGTGACTGTGGCCACAACACAAAGCACAACTAGTGGTATAAAGGTGGCAGGCAGTTCAAGAGGGAAATAATGCTGTGCATTTGGTAGAGCCGTGAGGGTCCTGTGCAGTGTGCACTGGGAACTTGTGCCAGATGGTCAGGCTGTGGGCACAAACCTCTGTACTGAACAGCTGTAGTGGGTACAATACTACCCAAAGCTCATCAATAGGAAGGAGATATTGCTAGATGACTTTCATGCATCATTAAACTTTTTACCTGCAAATGGGATGAACTTTTGACTTACCCTTGTATGCATTGTTTTCATTCTTTTCAGTATTAGAATGTGCACCTTATCTCTTTTCTTCATGGTGGATTGTGGTCTATCTATGTAAGTGCTATTAGATGGAAGCTTTATTGCTATGATTTTCACTCTGTACATTTTTCATTTGGGGGGGGTCAGAGGGTATTCTTTAAAATTGTGTTTATACATGTTTGCTCTTACTTGCCCTTTTTTTTTTTTTTTTTTTTTTTTTTTGTAAGTGATTGTGTTTGTATTTACTTTTTTTGTTTTTCTGTAGTGCTTGCCGAAGATGCTATAAAAGCTGCCTTAAAAGACTACATAGTGAAGCAAGATGTTGGTCAGTCGGCTACTGGCTGAATAGTCATGCTCAGGATACCTGTTTTGTTCAGCATTGCAAATATGTAAATTAGTTGAAGAGAAATTCTTTTTCGTGTAAAATGTTTTTGCAGTAAAAGTGATTGCCTCATTCGACTTTATAGGTCTTTAATCTGTAGATACTTGTTGAGCTAATAAAACTTTATGGCAACTCTGAAAAAATTGTTGTTTCCACTGATTTTGTTTCATGGTACTGCAAATTATACTTTTGTTTTAAGATGCAAGTTAAGTTTCGGATGAAGTTTCATGATCAACCCACTGACAGATTGTCTCCCCCAGTTTCTTCTACAACTTTCTGTCTTGAGCCATTCTGCTCCATGTCACTGCAGCGTGATTTTAAATTTAATCCACACACTTCCCACATGGTCTTTTGAGTCCTTCTCTATCCCCTTGTATCCAATTTAGCACTTCAGTTGTCCAGCGGTTTTCAGTCCACTGTTTGTAGACCACAGAAGAATTTTCCCATGCAGCCATCTTGCAATTTTCACCTTACTTTGCTTTGCTTCTAGGCTTACACTTGCTCTCCACTTCAGTTCATCTGTATACAACAAATCTGCATTCTCAAAATTCTGTCTTTACCCTCCACCAGAACACATTTAAGGAAACGGGTGGCCCAAGGGCTGGACAGTATTTTGCGGCCCCAGTATTGTTGGCTCATCCAGGATTTCACTATGGGTTGATGAATAAAAATACCCAGGGGAAAACATTCCCAAAATATGATGGAGAAACTATAAAAATATCCTTGCCGTATTGAAGTGTGTATCTCATGATTCATGGACGAATCAGTGATAGGAAGAAAATGTAAAAATGCACAATTGAAAAATGGGTACCAGTTCAGTTCTGCTTTAAAGCCCCTCCCCCACCCACCAGGTTTGAGTTTACAGATGTCTACAAAACATCTGTAATGCTTTTGAAAGATTTTAGGGTCGACTTGGGGCAACTATATTTTTTTTGCAGCCTCCTAAAATAAGGGAGAGAAATATAAAAATGTTTTCACAAAGCAGTTTCTTATATATAGTCTTGCAGTGCTATCTGCAAAAAAAAAAAAAAAAAAAATTCAAGCGTCCTGCATAATTCTGGGCCCTTTGAGAAATGGGCCTGTGGCTGTAGCCCCCGTCCTAAATGGGTTCTGCTTTCCACAAACAATGCGGCACACACCTCTGCAATAGCCCCGTTATACAATGCAGCTCATTTGCATACGATGATACCCTGATTCTGCATTACATTTCATGCACCCAACTTTCATGTATAAAGGTCACCCAAATGAAAGTGAGACTCGTGTAATAGTGCCATTGTATAATTAATTACACAGCCGTGCATTTGCTTCGGTAGATGGCGTGTCATGTCAGGAAGCATGCCGTTATCAGCGCCACCTGTCAGTCTGCTGTTTGCACGTGCGGAGGTAATTGTAACAGGGGGAGGGTACAATGACTCAGCACCGCGACCTAAGGTCTATTGTGCATCCACAGCCCTAATCTCGAAAGAAGCCAGATGCACGAGCAAAAGCAAGAATGCTCTTGACTGGTACTAAAGAGAGATCACTTGGTCTCAAGTACCAAAGTGTTCAAACCTGAGTGCTGCAAAAAGTCAGTCACAAAGAAAATGCAAGGAAGTCTCCTCTTCTAGATGGCATCCTCTATAAAGTGGATCCTCTTTCACCCCAATAAAATTAAGGTGCCTATTAAGACGACAGTGTAAGGCGTTGGCCTCTGATCATTCGTCCGTACGGGGTCCGGGTTCGAATCCCGGTCAGGCATGGATGTTGTGTTTGTCTTACGGCACTGGCTCTCTCCCTTCCCTGGAACCAGTGACCCTAAATTAGGGACGGGCGACTGCTTATAGCCCATTGAGTTGCTCACGGTGGTCGTTAAACCTCCAATAAAAAAAAAAAAAAAAAAGATGACAGTGTCCTGTAAGTAGACCAACAATCAGTCCAATATCCTTTTTTGGCAGTTTAAGGAGTTCCTTAGCTCTATGAGGTAAGGGTCCTTGATTAAGTTCCTTTGCCTGCCTCTGCCCCTTAGTAGTATGCCAGAGGTCAAGCTGCTTAGTCCTCAGCAGCCTTTTAATTAGTCCTCTGGCCACACCAAAGGTGAGCCCTAATGTAGGCTCTCGACTATAAAGCCTGCTCTGCCCCCTCTTTAGCAAGGTGGTCAGCTTTCTCATTACCTACAAACCCCCCTATGTCCTGGCACCTAGAACAGTTGCACTTTGTTCCGGTTTGCCAGTTCAGTTATAGTCTGGAGGCAGTTCCAAACAATTTTGAATGAAATGCAGCACTGACAAAGTGCCAGTAAAGCCCGCCTGACTGTTTGAACAAATCTGGATACGCACATTGTGATACCCTTTGATCAGACATTCTGAGGCACATGCCAAAATAGCATACACCTCAGCTTGGAACACTGTAGCATGCCTTCCAAGGCTTTGGCATGAACCATAACCTCTGGATAGACAATACTCCCCTGCTCCAACTTCTACCTTTGTCCTGGAGCGGTTAGTAAACCAAACAGTTTCACCGCAGCACCCAGGGTCAAAGGATGTTTCCCATACACTGCGACTAGGAAAGTTCCCACTGAATGCTCTATCGAAATGATATTTTAGTAGCATGTTGTCAGTTCTCATTTGAACGATGGGCTCTTTACAAAAATACTCCTGAATAGGCTTGGTATGGCTGCCAACCCACAACGAGGGTCTCCACATGCCATTGCAGCATAATCTATAGCTCCCATAATGGCCTCACCCTCAATATGAAGGTGAAGTGGCAGAATATCAAGAAACAACTCCAATGCAGCTGTTGGAGTAGTTCTCATTGCTCCTGATATACTTATGCAGGCCAGCCTTTGTAACTTGTTAAGTTCAGCCCGCACCATGCAGAGGTTAACTCTGCGCCACCACACCGTTGAGCCATAAGTAACCATAGTACACTGAAGAGCAATTGAATTTGAGATACCTGTCTAGAAACATGTAGCACCACCTTTCGTCCTGATGACGGCGGCAATTCGTCTCGGCATGGACTCGACAAGACGCTGGAAGCGTTGGGAAGCCATGCGGATCCACGACCCCTGAACAAGCTCACACAGTTCACGAAGATTTGATGGAGGGGGTCAGAGCCTCGAACATCTCTCTCGATGGCATCCCAGATGTGCTCGATGGGATTTAGGTCAGGTGACCTAGCTGGCCAAGGAAGCGAGGTCACGTCGGTGGAGTGTTCATCTAACTATTCGGATACAATTCGGGGGCGATGACACGGTGCATTGTCTTGTTGCAGGATGAGGTCCCCAGTGGGATCTTGAAGACGCACAATAATCATGGTTGTATCACCTGTGGTAAACTCAGGAAATGGCATGTCTCTTGCTCACCAGTATACAGGTCCTTGGTCTCCTACTTGATGTATTATAGAAGACGGCAAAGCCTGCTCTTTTGTAAGCCCAGGATCTTTCTATTATGTGTCCATGGCTCTTGAATGAAAGCCAGATCAACATCCAAAGCAGCAGATGCAGACCTACTATGGTGGAGATTGATCTGGATATATTTTGTGCTGTTCTGCATTATGAGATAGGCATGGAGACTAAGTGGTAGAAGGAGCAGCCGGGTCAGGAAATCCCCTGTGGGTGCTGGAAGCCAGCTCCACACTTTCGTGGATACCACCCCGGTCAATCACATCCACCGACTCGCAGCTGGAGCTGAGTCCTTCCCTGCTTCCAGACAATGCAGTTGTTTCCAGTTCCACAACTGCAGAATGAGGTTCTTCCATTTCTGTATCCTCCTTTGAAGTGCTAGGGCCCTGATGTTCATGTAGTACTGTGAATTGACCATCAACCCCAGTGTAGGCAGTGAACTTGGCTTTAGCCGATTCCCTATCCACCTGACGGCCTTAGGATCTTGTACCCGATCCAACACCCTCTAGTGGTTTGTAAGCACACAACCTGCTGCAGAGGATGTTTAGATCCTTGGTCTTAAATATTCCTTGTCCTGAAGGCAGGGCTGCCACTTGGTTACTTTTTTTTTTTTTTTAAAGTTACTTTTTTAGGAATAAAAACAGCAAGAAACATCAACTACAACATAATGTACGGGTACCTAGAGCAATCACCTGTTTACCTGAGGTCGTCATTTTTATTCTAATTGAAATAAATTATAGGCCTTATTTAAATTTCACTGATTGAACTCTGATGATGAGAATAAACAAATAAGAGTTATATATAATTTTATTTTATCTGAAGAATTAAACAAAGACGTAAAAGTTAATTACATGCTGAATTCAACTATAAGTGTTTTTCTGTTCGTTTCTCTTGTGTAGAACTCTATATGGAGGCTTTTTTTTTTTAGATTGATTCTGAATACAAAAAATAACGTGGGAAAGTGCAAGTTTCAGACTTCATGGCTATCAAAAACAGATTGCCTCGGTGTTAAAATATCTGAGGGGTTAAAAAAGGGAAACTCTGAAGATCAAGAATATTGTGTTGTTTGTGAGTGCAACTTTACAGTGACTAAAGGGTTGCAGTCTGTGACTCAGCATGCACAGTCTGTGAAACAAAAATAATGTTTCAACAAAGATGTCTCCTCTTCAACTGCATTTGTCAGCAAGAATTGGACCACCCGCAGCTCCAATACGTGAGTATTGGAGCCCATCAATCTGGGTCATCCTTATCTGTATCAGAGCCAGTCAATACTACAGGTGCAGTGCTTTTATATAGTTCAAAAGACAGTGCAATTAGAGAAGAATTAATTTGGGTGCTGAAAACTGTTGCAATTATTCTGCTGCTTCATGCAATGGAATAAGTGATATATTTCAGTACATGTTTCCACAGTGTGTACCTGAAGGGTTTTTTTTCTCGAAAACTAAAGTGAGTTATCTTATTACGGAAGCATTAGGTCCTTATTTTCATAACCAAATGATCAAAGATGCTCAGGGTTCATATTACAGTATTCAGTTTGATGAGACAACAAATGCAGAAAATGAAAAAGAACTTCAAATATTAATAAGATATTGGTCAAAAAATACAGGTTATGCACCTTGAAATTTTCTTCTTAGGCCATGCGACTGCTGAAGAACTATCAAAGCATATATTGCTGGCCTTAGAAAAATCAGATTTGTCCCTTAAATCACATGTTAGGAAGCGATGGACCTAACGTCAATATAAAAGTGCACAGACTAGTTTATGAAGAAGTGTTGTCTGTTAGAGGTAGTGGCCTTATTAACATTGGCACATGCAACATACATGTGGTTCATAATGCTTTCCTGAAGGGTCTTAATGAATTAGGAGAGGACTGTTCAGACATTGCTATTACAGTTTTCCATTTCTTTGATGGTTTTCCAAGTAGATGGGAAGATTACACCGAAGTCCAATACTCACGTATAAGAAATGAATGTGCCAAGGAAGAAATTATTGCAGCATGTGCCACCAAGGTGGCTGACCTTGAGAGATTCTTGTGAAGTCCTGCTCTGGAGAAATATTTCTTGAATTTTATCCCTAAAAAATGTGCAGCCTTAATGTCAACTAGAAAGTTCAAAGTTATCAGCTCATTCCTGAAAATACCCAACATACAAAGCTGAACTGACTTTTGTCATGTCAAGTGCTGATTGTTTACAGGATTCACTAAGAGGTTTCAAAAGCAAGGACCACTCCTCCATATTTTGTATGATGAACTGAAAATACTCTGCTGCTCTCTTATTGGTTGGGTTTGCAAGACTGACGTATTAAAGAAACTGAATACATCAAGTTCATGGGATCAGGAACAAATCTTTCAGTCAGGAAACTTTCTTCCATTAAAAGCGGTTGTGGTTAACCGCACAGTGGAAGCTTACATGAAAGACTTGCCAAAAAAGAAGTCATTGTGTTTCTAAGGGGTTTACAGCAACCTTATGTTGCCAGTTGTAAACATCTACAGAAAACATCTCTATCTGTATCTACGTCTGCATCTTTTCTTAAACACATGCGTTTTCTGCAGCCTAAGGAGAAAAATTCAAATCGCAGCATTACGGATATTGTAAAAGTTGCTAAGGCTCTTCCCATAGATATTCCCACTGACATCCTTCAAGATGAGGGGAAATGCTACAGTTTGAAAAAGTTGAAGCAAATAAATAGACATTAATCTCAAACTCCCTAGTGGCATGCTGAAGTATCCAAATGTTACAGAAGTTATAAATGTATGTTTGACTCTGTCTCATGGGAGTGGAGATGTTGAGAGAGGTTTCTCTCAATCTGGTAGAATTTTGACTGATGACAAAGCATCCATGTCAGTGCGTATGTTAAATGCACGAATTAATATTCAATGTGCTTTAAAAAACTACGGAAACAAACCAGGATTAATCCCAATCACCAGGGAACTACTGGCTTTGGCAAGATCTGTCCACTCTTCCTACATGACACATCTAGAGAATAAAAAAATGGAGCAGCAGTTGAACTTAAGGAAGAAGAAGAGAAGTATGCCATGATCATAGAAGAAAGTGAATTAGAAATTAAAAAGAGAAAACAGTGTATTGTGAAGATCTGAAGAGAATTAAAAAAGATTGTAATGAGAAAAAAACAACCAATGACAAGCTTTTTGAAGAAGCGCATTCGAAGTTAAAGAAAGGTTTGGACAGAAATGATCTTGGGGAAGCAAAGATTGCCTAAGCAGTGCTTAAAGGAATGATAGTTGTAAAAGAACAGGAAAATCTCATTTGTAAAGAAGCAGAACTTATGCAGAATAATTTAGATAAGCCGAGGACACATCTTATTACAAACTTTTTCCAGAAAAAATAAATATTTTTAATACATTGTTACTAATTAAATAAAAACTACATTTGTCACTAATAATGTTCATTCCATTATTTTTTGCAATTATATTACTTTTTCTATTCATGTGTTATTATTAAGGAAAATCTAAAGTATAACAAAGCAGAACTTATTCAAAATAATTTACATAATTATTGCCAACTTTTTCCATAAGTAATAAATCATTTAAATATACGAGGTCATCGCTCTGTCCACATTATTTAATAAACAACGAATAGCAACTGAAAAATTGTGCATCCGACACTGCTGGGATCGAACCCCAGATCTCGATAACTAGCCGAGTGCGTTCGCTATACGCTACAGTGCCAACAATTCACAGTGCTATTCGTGGTTTATCAGTCAGCATCTGACTACCCAATCCATATTTGATGGGCTCAGCAACTGATGTGTCGCCATCTAGTGGCATTCAACAAAGCAAGCTGTTTTTAATTACAGCTGATAAATCCAAAGGGCGATAGAAATGGTGAATATATTTCAAATACGTGGACAGAGCGATGACATCGTATATTTACTTTATCTCCACTTATTTGAAATATATTCACCATTTCTATCGCCCTTTGGATTTATCAGCTGTAATTAAAAACAGCTTGCTTTGTTGAATGCCACTAGATGGCGACACATCAATTGCTCAGCCCATAAAATATGGATTTGTGTAGTCAGATGCTGACTGATAAACCACAAATAGTGCTGTGAATTGTTGGCACCGTAGCGTAAAGCGAACACACTCGGCTAGTTATCGAGAGATCTGGGGTTCGATCCCAGCGGTGTCGGATGCACAATTTCTCAGTTGCTATTCGTTGTTTATAAAATAACGTGAACAGAGCGATGACATTGTATATTTACTTTATCTCCACGTATTTGAAATATATTCACCAATAAATAATTTGTGTATTTTTTTAATAAACAAACTATGTTTGCCACCTCTGAGTGGATTATTCCCTGGACATCCAACCAAACACTCAACAAAACCTTTTGGTGATGCAGTCCTCCTTTTAAGGTCGATGGAGCAGGCTCCGCACCTCGGCACACAGTCCATCGACGTTTTGCATTACGGTACAGCACTCATTTCTCATCACCCGTTACAATTCGTCCCAAAAAACGGCTCATTTCTGTGACGAGAAAGTAAAGAAACACAGGTACGGATTCTCTCCTCTCGTTCCATATTTTTATAATTAAATTACTTTCCTATTCATGTATAAGTATGTAAAGTAGTTTAAAAAATAAAGTGGGTGGATCAGATGGCTATAAAGGGTGATAAGGAGGCCATTAATAACACAGGCCTGCAAAATTTGAGTCGTGAAAAAGTGTTTGCAATGTAATGACTGATTTTCATATTGTTTGGTGCGCTGATTTCAAATATGGCATCCATTTTTCTCAATCACATAAGGATTTTTCACAAAATGGGCTTGAATATATGGGGAAGAAAGCCTATTTTACATATTCTGGTGAAAAGTAGGTCTTTTCAAAATATTTTTAAGTGTTTTATTTACAAATTTATTATTTATCAAACTATTGGAAATTATTTGCTAAATTATATTAATAAGAGCAGTTACCATTGTTAATACACCCTGGTATTCATAGGTCCTTATGCTGTCTTTTTCTTTTCCCCTGAAAGCTCCTTTTGGCACTTTGTCTCTTGTAGGCAGTATGCGGGTCTTCTCTGTGCAGCATCCAACAGTAGTCCGCCATCATATTGACGTTCCACCTACCTTGGTATCTACGCTCCATCTCCTTGATATCTTGGTAAAATCTTTCTCCCTGTTCTTCACTAACAGCACCAAGATTTTTGGGAAAGTAATCCAAGTGCGATTTTAAAAAATGCACTTTCAAACTCATCAAACAACCAAAGTCTTTGAATTTCATTAACATGCTTTCCACGATACATTTAAAGTTGGGGTCCTTAAAGTTCCCGAGGAATTTTTGACGACTTCCTTAAAAGCTCCCCAGGCCTCTTTTTCACTCAAAACCATTTTACTTTCGAACACTTCATCTGTAAAAAGTTTCTGAATATCTGGACCTATGAAAACACTTCCTTTAGTTTTGCTTCCGACAGTCCTGGAAACTTGTTGCCAAGGTATTTAAAGCACTCATTTTTTTTTTTTGATAGAGCCTTAACAAATTGTTTCATCAAGCCAAGCTTGATGTGAAATGGAGGCAAGAGGACTTTACTGGGATCAACCAAACTTTCCTTTACTACATTTTTGTTTCCAGGTTTTAATGCTTTCCTATGCGGCCACTCCTTTTTGATCCAGTGATTGCCCTTATCCAGACTGTCGCATTCACACAAGAAGCAAGGATACTTGGTGAATCTTGCTTGTTGTCCAAGAAGCATGGAAAGCACTTTTAGATCACCACATATCGTCCATCCAATATCTTTATATTTCAATTTGGTGAGAATCAAGGCTAAATTCTCGTAACATTCTTTCAGGTACACAGAATGCCCTAATGGCACAAGCATACTTACTGCCATTATGCAGAAGCACTGCTTTGAGGCTTCTTTTTGATGAGTCAATAAAGAGCCTCCACTCGTTCACGTCATACTGTATATTAAACATCTCCATCAATCCAGGGACATTGCTACAGTAAACCAAGCCACTATCTTGAGAAAAGTATGGAATGAAATCTGTTTCTCTCTTTCTGAACCATGAGAAAGAGGTACCAGGAGCCAATAAATTCTTTTACTTTAGCCTAGAGCCTAACAGTTCTGCAGATTCTTTAGAAAGGCCCAAATCTCTGACTAAATCATTCAATTCCAGCTGGGAAAAAGGTTGGGGCTCGCTGCTATCTGAAACACCATGAAATTCCTCGTCATAAGCCTGACCTTCGTCTTCAGAGTCTTCAGGAATGTCTTCTAGTTTCTCAGTAGGTTTAGGTACAGGTATTTCTGAGCTATGCGGAACAGGGCGTATTGCCGACGGGAGGTTTGGATAAAATATTTCTCTCTTATTAATTAAATTGTACCCCTGCATGTTACATGAACAGAAGTAGTAGTCATCACTATGATTTTTAGGTTCCCTCCAGGTCATAGGGATTCCAAAACGGAAAGACTCTTTTGTGCCTTTTGACCACTTTCGCAATTCTCTACACAAGGGTAACACACTTTGTGTGGGGCCCATGACTTATTCTGGTCACAAAGTTTTACAACGAAATATGCATAATATGCTTTCTTCACAAAATCTGTTATGTTTCTTTGATGTTTCTTCACTACAAATTCCCCACAAATATAACAAGGAATCAGGTGAATTAAGACAAGCCCTTGCTGCCATTTAGTATATTTTATAGGTTAAAACCTTAAATATGAAAACTATAAAAATGAGTATACTCATCCGCTGCGGGAAAACATTTTTAACCTCTACAGATATAACACCTTGAGAAAAATTGCACTGCTCAGCACACAACCGTTTCACTCAAAGATCAAAGTACAACTGAGCAGAGAGCGGAAAGCGTGGAATAGGGGAGAGGAACGAAAGGGAATGAGTCATCAACTAACTCATTTCCAGTCACAATGTTCCTGGTGAATCATGGTGATTTTTAACGTAGGCTCTCGATGAATAAGAGCCATTTTGAAGTAAAATCTGTCTAAACAAAACTATTTTTTGGACATATTACTTGAATTTTTTTTTTTTTTCGCACCAGAGACTGCCCTAAAAATCTCCAGTTTTCGCCAGTAATGACGACTTATGACACTAAATGCTCATCCCCTTCCTTAGTAGATTATAACACAATAGATTGGTGGCTACGAAAATCAAAATTTTCAATTTGTGAAAAAATGGTATGTGATGGAATTTTTTGACTATTTTTCCTGAAATCAGCATCCAAAAATCTATCAGAATCAGCTATTGGTTTCTAAACACTCTTTTGGTTGCAGGCCTGTATAATATATATACACAAACACACTTTTTGCGAAATAGAATAGGTTACTTTTCAACTTTTTTTACTGCTTGAACTGAGTGGCAGCCCTGTGAAGACAACCTTGATTAGTTTTGGCAGTTCACTGGCCCTCATCACCTTGAGCCCAGTGCCCTTTAAAACCTTATCATTTTTGTCGAAGGCTGATGTTAGCCATTGCCCTGTTCCTTCGTTCTCACAAAGGTAAACAAGGGCTCCAGAGTTCAGGGAAAAGTTCTTGATGCGAGGTAGAGGCTCTCCTACTTGAGAACCATCCACACGCCTCAAAAGCTCCTCCTGAATAGTCCCAACCTCACTGTCATCAAGCCACTCGTTCAGGAAATTCTCCTTCACGATGGCCATCCTGACAGTGAAGACAGCCTCAGCATAAGTGCTGGGACGAGACTCGTCCCTACTCCTTTCGGTTGGCTTCCTCGTGGTTGGAGAAGGGGTAGAGAGATCAGATCTCTGCTTTTTGCCTTTCTTGTCCACACAAGTGGAGAAGTGTCTGCAGATATGGGTCCCACTGAATTCGACTCCTTGTCAGTTTGACCCTTCATCTGCCTTGCCAGTTTTCTCCTGATGTTATGCTTAGCCGTCTTACTAAGTCGCAACCCTTCCTTGCTGTTACCAGTTTCCTCCTGATGTTATACTTAGCCGTCTTACTAAGTTGCAACCTTTTCTTGCTGTTACCAGCCTCACTAGCAACCACAGACTTTTGGCAACACAGTATTTATTACCTGCTGCCACCAGATGTCTTGGTTGCTTGTGTGAAACAACTTTCCCCACCTTAGCCTGAGAGGTGTTCTCAGAGCAACTGGGCCTCACTTCAAGATCAACAGATCCTGGCCTTCGCTGGGAAGATGCTGCTTTTATAGGTTGGGTACTGACTGAGTGAGACCCTAACTCAGGGTTTGTTGTTTTCAAAGAAAAAGGTTCCATATTTGGTCTCATGAAACTGGAGGAAAATAAAAGGTCACCACCTGGTAATCCTCCTATCCCGGGCGGAAGGCTAATTATGACAGGGTTTCGCCTGGTGCCCTGAAGGGATCGTTAATAATACTGATATTTTACTACCTCAGTACCATTCAGCCCTCAGCACGATACCTTACACCTTGGCTTAGGAAGACCAGAGCCTCAGTTAGCCAGCATGTTTCAGACGCTCCAAAAGAGGAGCTACTGTGAACCACAGCATCTGTTTCCACCGCCCCATGACGAGGACGTTGAGGTTGGATTTCTGGGGGGCACGTGCGGAGGTAAGTTGACTACGTAGGTTCGTGACATGGGTTTGTCCAAACAAGCCCAGTGGGCAGTTATGCAATTTTTGACAGGTGTTAAAGGAGCCAAAATTTGTAGTCGTATGACGGATGTGTATGGGAATGAGTGGTCAGTCATGGTGTACAGTGTTCCGCTGGTGTAGTGAATTTCATAAAGGACACATGAGCACGGAGAACATGCCGAGACCTGGACAAGCACACATGGCCATCACCATGAAATTGATTGCTGCTGTGGACAACCTTGTGAAGAAGAATCACCACCCGCAAGCTTGCGGCAACATTGTCCGTGAGTAAGGGAACTGTTAACACCATTCTCCATCGCCGATTGGGATACAGCAAGGTTTGCGCACAATGGGTTCCCAAGCATCTCCAGGAAAAGCAGAAGACTCGGCGAGTTGGTGCTTGCCTGGAACATCTGCATCATTACCACGCAGAGGGGGCCAGTTACTTTCCAAGATTGTGGCTGCAGATGAAACTTGGTGGCATCTCAAAAAAAGTCCTCCTTAAGAGCTGGAAAAGTTATGCTCACGGTTTTCTTCGATGAGAATGGCCCATTGCTGTTGAATTGGCTGGACGCAAGGAGTATGGTCAAGGCAACCACATACAGCAATACGTTACGCAACCTCAAAATGGCTATGTGGCGACAGTGTGCCAAGATTTGCTGCGGAGCTTTCGCTGGGAGGTCCTCGACCATCACCCCTATAGCCTTAATCTGTTGCCCTGCAACTACCACATCTTTAGGTCACTGAAAAAAGCTCTTAAGGGCCACCGGTTCGCTAACAGCACTGAGGTCTAGGACGCCGTCGAAGACTGGTTCCATAGCAAACCACCATGTATCACTCTTACTTCCTGTGTATTCACATATTCCAACCTATAAACCAGTGGTGTCGCGTGCCCATTTAGGTTGGGTGTGCGCTGTTATGGGAAAAAACATGCAACATTTTTATTATGTATCCTGAGCTGCAAAATCTGCGCATTTATTTTAAACATGTCTAATAACTTACGGTAAAGATCTTTACATACACTCCATTGTAAGAAAAATCTGAATTTCCTGTACAAATACTAGAGTGATAAATGAATTTTCTGCATTTCTTTTTATATATATATATATATATATATAAGTTTTAAATATAGCACGAGGCTTACTTTCTTTAACCCACTTTACACAATCTGCAAAATCTCTGGCAGAAATGGGACACTTAAGTACATCGTCAACCTAAATGGATGTCAAAATTCAAATTGTATATTTAAACCTGTGCTCATAAACACACCGATTCACACAGCAACGAAAAGACAGAAAAACAGTAACTCGTAGCAGAACGTTGAAGTGTGTTTTTGACTCTACACTATTCCAAACGCAAACAAGTATGCCCAGTGGTGGTTTTTTAAGCGTGCACACCCTGGGAATTTAAACCTCTGAGTTGGATCTACGAGGAAATAACATGACCTGTAGCCCCACCTGGAGAGTCTTGAGTTACAGTTGCCCTAACGACTTAGGGCGTCAGCTGGTAAAATAGCACTCCTGCAGCTGCAAACATTTACTATGTTTTGTTTACAGCACGAAGCAACGAAAATATTGCACAAAGGAATTAAGTTTAGCAAACAAACTTCAGCGAGTCTTATTGGAAATACATAAACAGAAAAAAACAACAACAATATAGCAGCAACTGGTTTCACTGCTACGTGGGACTCAAGTGGTGCTCATTTTGGGTAGCACACCTTGAGAGTTCTGCTGTTATGTTTGAAACCACAGGGAAATAAGAACCTGACCTGCAGCACCATCTGGGGAGCGCTTGTACCACAACTGCTTTAAGGTCATCAGATGTGCGCATGCGAAACAGTACACCCCAGGATTCTAGCGCAAATGCAATATGCTTCCTGAACAAACCCTTCTTCATGAAAATATTATGTGGGGAAATTAATTTTAACCACCACTTGAAGCCTTAGGACAAACTCTGGCAAGTTTTATTAGAAACATCCGGAAAAATATCGACAATATAGGTTAAATTGCGACCCCGTGTGGGTGCCTAGCACACCCCAAATATTTGCCTCCTGCTATAAACCCTTACGGCAAAAAAACGACAGTCTCAGTTTCATTTGGGCGACCCTTATATTTCCACCTCTTCTTTCAAATAACGATCTTTCTTTTTTTCCCCTTAATTTATGGAAACTAGTGTAACTCAGATGAGAAAGGCCAGCTCAACAAAAAAATTTTTGATTATAATATAAGTATTTCCAGAAGAAAGTGAAAATAAAAAGACAACTAAAGAGTAATGGCAAGATATTTCAGTTTGTTTTAAATGATTTATTCCTTTGGGATAATTCAGCTGAAGGTAATTGTGAAGAGGAAAAAGTGAAGCTTTAAGCTAGAAAGTATAACCTATTGTGATCTGAATAGATTTATAAAACTATCATACATACATATTCCTAAGCTATTTTCTGTACTTCAGAGCTTATCTTCCCAAACCATCTGCCAAATCCAAGTTACTGATATGATTAGATTTTACTTATTCTTGATGTATCAAACATTTCCATTTACAGTGAATTTGAATAAAACTGAATTTTCATGGCATCAAAATTTTTAATTTTCATGGCACATTTTGACAGACCTTCACAACTCTAGTATCATATGCACCTGCAGGAAAATTTTCAAGGTGGGTCAAGTGTAATTAATTAAGGTTTGGCTAATATGTAGAAAACAGTTATTTGTGAAAATGAAAGATTAATACCATTACTACACTAGAACACTACTACTACTATTATTATTATTATTAATTGATGCTGCTCTTGAAGAAAGTGTATGTTAGTAATAGTCATGTATTATCATGTACATTGGTAACTGTTTTCAAAATAATGAACAGTGTCGAGAAAGGCCATGCCAGGCCTTTTAAGTTCAGCACACACCACCCTGAGTGGAACTTGTTTGGGCATAGTACCTTGCAGTTTGCTTTGGTTTTCCGCTTTCATGTTATCGTTTTCCAATTCCAAATTTCCAATAAAATTGGGATGTTAAATTAAACGCTCCAAACTCCATCTTTCCTTGTGGTCCAGTTCTGTGTGTATGTAAAAAAAAAAGTAATAAATAAAATAAAGGGGAAAATAATTCTGCAGGGGGAAGGGGGGGGTCAAGTGACCCCCCTTCCGGCACCCATGTCTAGTATAATAAAATCCTACCTTGAGTGCTTCTAGTCCATAAGAAATTGGTCATTTTTCTTTTCATAGTAGTTTCACAGAATAAGTATCGGAATTCAAGAATGAAAACTAGGAAAGGTGTATTCGCTCTTGCCAATGACCATACAATATCTACACAGGTCACAAAAACACTCTAAAATCAGTTGTCTACTTTCACAGTAACAACTTTAACATAAAACGGTCTTCAGAGCCCCATTGTATCGAAGGAATTTTACCACATCAGTCGTCAGTAAAAAAAAACCGCAGCAGTTATTTGATAAATCTCTTGTGCTACAGGCAAGTTTTGAATTATTCTTATTTTCCACTTAAATGAATACAAAATGTTATACCCATCCATAGCTTTCAAATTTCTCTTGCTCGTGAAAATATACAGGGTGTCCGAGAATTATTGGACACATTACAAAATTATGTACAAAAACAACTATGAGCATTGTCTGTTTTTCTATGTCACGTATTACTAACACGGTTTCTATATTTTTGTTTGGCAGAATTGTTATTCCCAGAATCTGATAGATGGCGCTAGGTGTGGCCTGATGAGGAATGTATGAGAAATGCGCAATCAGTAGTCATGTCATCCGTACAGCAGAAGGCAATGTGTGTGTTATGGCTTGCGGAATTAAAGTGTCGTTAAAGTTCAAATACGGTACCGTTAAGAGTATGGTTGTAATCCTCCATCAACGAATTCAATTAAGCTGTGGATGAAACAGTTTAAAGAAACTGGCCATGTGCAACATTGTGGAGGAGCCAGTAGGCCTAGCATCAGTGGTGAGATGGTTGACCAAGTTAATGAAAGTTTCCGACAAAGCCCCAGGAAATCTGTTCGTAAAGCAAGCATAGAACTGTGCATTCCAAAATAGACAGTTCACGATATCTTGCACAAGAAATTAAAGTTCCATGCTTATAAAATTCAAATAATGCAAAAGATGCTTGTAAATGATCACACTCTGCGATATGATTTCGCTGTGGATATGCTGAATCGAGAGGAAAATGATGGAAACTTTCTCAGTACTGTAATTTTTAGTGATTAATCCACATTTTATGTATCAGGTATTGTGAATCGTCACAACTGTAGGATATGGGGCAGTGAACCGCCTCATGCTGCTATTGAACTGGAACGTGATTCTCCAAAAGTTAATGTGTGGTGCGCCCTATCAAAAAGAGAAGTGATTGGCCCTTTCTTCTTCTGCGAAAAAACCATAAATGGGGACATTTACTTGGATATGCTAGAAAATTTTGCTATACCCCAGATCAAAAGATATAACGTCGTTTTCCAACAAGATGGCGCCTCCGCATCGGTCAATGTGTGTACGCAAGTGCTTAAATGAGCATTTCCCCAACAAATGGATTGGGCATTGTGGTCCCATTCTGTGGCCTCCTCGCTCTCCAGATCGAACTCCATTGGATTATTTCATGTGGGGTTATGTGAAGGATCGTGTCTATCAGATGCCTTGTACTGATTTGCAGGAACTGAAGCAGCGTATCACAGCTGCTATTAATTCCATAACTCCTCAGATGCTTGCCAATACATGGCATGAAATCGAGTATCGCTTGGACGTACTACGAGCAACCAACAGATCTCACGTCGAATTACATTGTAAGTTAGTACAGTCAGTTTCTTTCTGTTTAATGTTTTGTTTTATATAATTTTGTAATGTGTCCAATAATTCTCAGGCCCCGGTATTTTGGACACAAACTATTCTTGGTCACTTCAGCTGAACCATTACTGCACGATTGTTCAACCATCTTATTACTCCGTTGCTGCACAGGATCTGCTGAACTACCTTTTTTTTTTTTTTTTAATAAGGTACCTGCTATAGAAAAACATACACTAATAAATTATTACCAAGACAAAATATGTTTCTGAAATTTTTATTCTAACAGCACTGAATTTAACAGATACAGACTTCCATACACAAAAACAGTTTTATACATTATTTACATCCTTATGTGAAATATCACATTTGTTTTTCTTTGTAAATCACATCTTAATCTCCACTTTGATATAGATAGGGTTGTGTAATAGCTGGTGACAATAACTATATTAGGAAACCACAAATATATGTTACAAAAACCTACATCTCTAAAATGGTAACTTCATGCTTTACATTAAACATATGGGATGGTAACTCTTATTTAGGTTCACCAGTACCTAAATAAGAGTTATAGTGTTTACTTTATTCTTTTGCAGATAAACATAAACAACATTCACTGTATACTTCACTTTCATACTGTTACATGAAACTAGAAAAAGACACATCAGTGCAAACCAATCAATGATTATTGACAACCAAAAGCATGCACACGTACAAAGAAAAAAAAAAGCTTTCCAAATATTAGGAGGTGCATTTTTTAAATCATAAAATCACTATTTTTTTCAAAGCAAAGTAGCTTTAAAAAATAAAATAAAAAAATACCATGATCTTTTTAAATGATAATTTTGTACAAAACAGTGAAAGGTATATATTAAGATAATACAACATATTTTGTCACAAATATTTATTTTTTCAAGCTGACCATGGTTTCGCTTTCCAAATATTAGGAGGTGCATTTTTTTTTAATCATAAAATCACTATTTTTTTTCAAAGCAAAGTAGCTTTAAAAAATAAAATAAAAAAATACCATGATCTTTTTAAATGATAATTTTGTACAAAACAGTGAAAGGTATATATTAAGATAATACAACATATTTTGTCACAAATATTTATTTTTTCAAGCTGACCATGGTTTCGCTTTCCAAATATTAGGAGGTGCATTTTTTTAATCATAAAATCACTATTTTTTTTCAAAGCAAAGTAGCTTTAAAAAATAAAATAAAAAAATACCATGATCTTTTTAAATGATAATTTTGTACAAAACAGTGAAAGGTATATATTAAGATAATACAACATATTTTGTCACAAATATTTATTTTTTCAAGCTGACCATGGTTTCGCTGGGTACTGACCTAGCTTCATCAGGACGAATGGCACGTAAATATTCAAATTGTATATGACATCATAAATGGTGTTTACAGTCACGTGTTTTGGTTAGACGCTTCCACGTGCTTGATAGAAATGGCGTGGATGCCATGTCATTAACAAGTTGCGAAAACTTCTGATATATATGGAAAGCTTCCAAAATATCAAGTTTGGTGGTTGAATCTGGCTTGTCAGTTAGTTTTGCTTCTTCATGAAGCAAACTATAAAAAACATCAAAACTATTAGTTTTGCTTCTTCGTGAAGAAGCAAAACTAATTGACAAGCCAGATTCAACCACCAAACTTGATATTTTGGAAGCTTTCCATATATATCAGAAGTCTTCATAACTTGTTAATGACATGGCATCCACACCATTTCTATGAAGCGCGTGGAAGCATCTAACCAAAACACGTGACTGTAAACACCATTTATGATGTCATATACAATTTGAATATTTACGTGCCATTCGTCCTGATGAAACTAGGTCAATACCCAGCGAAACCATGGTTGGTTTGAAAAAATAAATATTTTTTGACAAAATACATTGTATTATCTTAATATACACTGCTGGCCACCCAAAATGCAACACCAAGAAGGAAGCATCCGATTGGCCTAAAATTCGAAGCATGTAGGGCATATGCAAATCATGTGCACCCGGTACGCCACCAAGAAGCACAGAAGGTGGGGTGTAAGTAGTGGAAGTGTGTTGTGCTGCCGGACTTGTGCGTGGGAAGCTTCCTGATGCCTCGTCGCAGAATAAAGCAGTCATTCCAGCACATTTCGGAGTTCGACAGAGGACAAATAGTGGCTTATCGCGACAGCGGTTCGAGACATCAGTGCCCGTGTAAGACGACATCCAGCCACAGTGAGGCGAGTATGGATTCGGTGGGTGCAGGAAGGACGGACCGACGTGATTGCCGCAGCCGCGGCACACGACCGAACGAGAGCACCGGCATGTTGTGCGGCAACATTGACACCTCGCATCGCCACATCAGGAACATTAGCGCAGGAATTAGGATGTGTTGCGCAACAACCTGTGTCAGCACGTACCGTTTGACGTCGTCTGCAGGAGCAGGGACTTGTCGCCCATTGTTCCGATTACCATTGACGTTACACCACCAGCGAGTGTGGCGGCAGCGGGCCGTTGAACGCCACACCTGGACTACGGAATGGCACGACATTGTCTTTCCCGATGAATCTCGCTTCTGCCTGCAACACCACGATGGTCGGATTCGCGTGTGGCGGTGAGGAACTGTATGATGCCTGCATTATGAATCGCCATACCGGTCCGTCGCCTGGTGCTATGGTTTGGAGCGCAATTGGATATGACACCCGCACCCCTCTGGTACGTATCGCCAGTACACCCAACAGCCACCACTACATCTCCGATGTTTTGGAGCCTGTAGTCCTACCTTACCTGCAGGACCTGCCAGCGGCCACGTTTCAACAGGACAATGCGCGCCCGCACGTGGAACGCATTGCGCAACAATTCTTTAGGGCTCACCAGGTGTCACTGCTGCCGTGGCCCGCCTGTTCTCCCGATATGTCGCCCATCGAACACGTCTGGTTGCTGATCAGCAACCGAGTAACCCGGCAGGCACCACCCGCAGCTACGCCTGATGAACTGTGGCAACGTGTGGAAGCAGCCTGGACCGACATACCCCAAGCCCACATCCAAAGCCTCTTTCGTTCGATGCTGCGGTGTGTAGTGGCCATTATTGCCAGCCATGGGGGCCACACGAACTATTGATGTCTACATGTTCCACAAGTCGCACGGGCCTATAAGCTCAATCATTTCATCTTTGTATCTGTTGTTATGTGTCCAGTAAATCTGGCTTTGCTATCTCGTGTCCTTCTTGGTGTTGCATTTTGGGTGGCCAGCAGTGTATATATATAATCGTCACAAGACGGTACAATAGTGAAAGGTAGTTTTACACACTCCCCAAACTTCACTTCTGATTACTTTTGCATGCCAATATGCATATTTTTCATCACTTCAAAGGGTCCCACCAAGGAAGGGTGAGTTTTACCTATGCACCTGAAAAAAATAAGACATCCAAGTGTCTTCTTTCATAGTGGATATTATACAGGAGGTAACATCTGAAATGAAAGCCTTCTACGCCAGCGTCTGGGTGTAGCATTCTGTAAGACTGTTTAGCTTCCTATTGCCTTCTATGCCAGTTTACCAAATGTGAGACTCATTGTCACTGCAGCGTGGGGAGGGGAGATGCTTTGATCGAAACATGCACATCTGGCAGAGCAGGGTATGGCTTGCTTTTCCAATGTTGTCCTGTACAATGCCCACTAAGGAAGAAGCACCAACTACTTCGGTATAAATTGAAAAGGTTTTTAATAAATACTCTGTCTGTTCTACAAATCCATTTATCCAAAATCTGAAACAAACATTATATCAGTCGACAAAAAAAAAATGGCAATTCCAAACTTCAAAAGTATTTGACAGACAACAAGAATGTAGCAAACCATGATTTCACTACATGAGGTTCAAATTATGTAGGACATAAAACATCAAAAAAGGATAACACATTTAAAAAAATTATATGTAATTTTTTTGCTATACATCATTTTGTGACAATTACACTTAGCGTAATAGAAGTTTCTAGATACAGAAAACAATTTCAACTAATGATGAAATTTTAAAAGCCCAAACTAAAATGCAGATGTGCTTGGGGCTAATTGAAGAGTGACACGAATAGGCACATTTGTCTAACCAGTAAAACATGTTGAATGTGCTGACAGGTGTGTCCTGGACCAATCATCTGATTTGCTCATACACTGTGTTGTTTTTTGTAATTGAAGGTTTAACAACCACTGTGAGCAACTCAATGGGCTATAAGCAGTCACCCGTCCCTAATTTAGAGTCACTGGTTCCAGGGAAGGGAGACAGCCAGTGCTGCAAGACAAACACATCTATACCTCAAGGGATTTTAATCTGGGTCCTTCTTGGACAAATGGCCATAAGCCAGCACTTTAGACCACTGTGCTACCAGGGCAGCCATGATGTCTGTGTTGTGTGCAGAACTGTAAATTCCATCAGGGAAACAAAGTCTGATGCAGTAAATTCCATCGGGGGAGAAAAACTGATGCAGCTAACATTATACCTATGGTACAAAGAATTCCAAAGTAGGTACCTGATATTTCTACATTTTTTAGTAGTCATTAAAAATTTTAATTATAGAATTTATCACAATGTAGCTCGTAGCTGATTTGAGAATTCAAAGTCCATGTACCCAAATTACCTGGATAATTCATTTTTCCATTTCAAAAATGTTTTTTTTATTTTTTCTTATTTCATTTAAATATAATTTCTATTATGGGCAATGCCTTGTGGGCCATTAGACCACTGGTTGAAAACCTCTGCTCTAGAGGAAGCCTAGCATTATTTCAGTAAGTGGTGGAGAACACTTGAAGAATGATTGAAATGAGCCACGTTGGGCCTGGGCCAAGCCGAGCTTTCCAAATTAAGGCCAATGCAGACCTCTACTACTGGCTGTTAGTGACATTATACGACACATAGTATACTGTGAGTACTACTCTGGCACAGGACACCAAGCAAAATGCATTCTACTGGCCAGCCTGTTGATACATACATTTTGATATAAGCTGTGATGCATCAGATCCTTTTTCTGATTTTTACCATCACCGTTTACTGGGCATTCCAACTTGCATGCAGGGAACATGTAACATGATCCTTACAAGTTTAATTATAACAAAGAAAATACTATACAGGGTATCCATATGCCCAAGTTCGATGTGCATCACTCAAAGTCCCTGTATGTGTACACTTTCGTCATCTGGAACACATCCCGGTGATAGTCTAATTTCTGTTGAACCCGATCTAGTATGTGCGGCGTGATGGCCACCGGAGGTGGTGGTTGTCCTCATCTACAGCACATCTGATCCAGCGCTGTGGGAGAACACGATTAAGGATGCATCCCCACATCATCATGAAAATAGGGGGCAATGCTGCCATGTCAGAAAATGTAGTTGTAAATCAATGCCCAATTGTGGAAACAACCAGATTTCCAACACGTCCTGGTAGGTGGAACCAGTCATTATTGCTTCGACAAAGAAAAAGGCCTGGATACTTTTCCATGCAAGACATCACAAAAGACGTTGACCTTTGGAGAGTCACTCTCTTATTACTCAATCGCTCCATGTGAAGGCTCTGTTCTGCAGATGCGGATATTAAGCCTATTGACCTTTCCAGACCTGCCAACTTTTCAAAATCAAAAACTGGGATATCAACACGCATTCAGTGATACTCGTATTTACAATTTATAAAAAATAAAATTATAGGTTTAAGCCCCTAACGTTTCTCTTCAATTTTGCATCGATCTCGGAAGTGACACAAATGATGACAGAAAAACCAGAATTCCGCGAATCCAAGGAAGATTCTCATGTACAAGTAAAAAGTGACTAAGAAATAAAAAAATACGAATTTTATGGAAAATTAAATGTGAAAAATTAATACTGCATTGCTCACTCTGCCGTGAAAAATTTTTACGAGGCATGGAAATGGAGTGGATTCCACCATGGACAGATTAAATACAAGATCTTGAAATTTGATTTCATTTAATAAAAGGGAAAGCGGTGAAAACAATAGCTCTCTACCCATTAATTTTGAAGAAGTATGTATTAGAAATAGAAAAATGTGCATTTCATTAGAAAAAAATTATTAAAAAAAAATATGAAGTTGCTCCTTTTCACTATTACCAAAGATATTAAAAACGAGGAACATGATCTCACACACACACACCTTTTATTATATGAAAAAATAAAAGTAGTATAATCAGGCAGAGAAAAAAAAAGGCTGAAAAATTTAATATGCGGAAACGGAAAACGGCGTGACATTCTCATCTCTGCTACAGCAGTCATTTTCTGTGGGATTATGAGCATTTGCGAGATTCGCCAACTTTTTTCCGATTTTTTCAATTGCTCCCTACCTATCCTCATTTTTCGACCTTTTTCTTTAAAATTTCCATTGCTGGAAATAAAGCAGTACTTCTCCATGACCTTTTACCAAAATGTAAAAAATCAAGGAATTCCCAAGGCTTGGAGAAAAAGAGAAATTAAGTTTCAGAATCTTGCCAGGATTCCAGAGGCCGTGCGAACTCTGTCGCATGACCATGCTTATAACATCCAAAAAACAGAATAAACAATTTAACAAAAAGGGGGGTGGGATACCACTGAAGAAATATTACAATATTGAAAACACACAAGAAACATTTGCGAAAATGTTTAACAAGTGTTAGAATCCTGAAAATACGAAATTAAACTTTACACAGATGTTTAATAACGTTATTTCACTGAGCTTTTCGATTTCCATAGCATACTCTATGTTTTCCGTAGCGGACTGACAATTTCCATAGTAACTACGTAAAATCTATAGTACTTGAAGTCTCTTTAATCTTTCTTCCCACCGCATGGTTCTTACCAGCGTCAAACGGAGCGGTGTGCACGGAGAACTTACGGTGCCTAAGGCACAGTGGTTCTGGCGCATAACGGCGCAAAATCTGCCTTTTGTAGCGAGATGGCGCAAGTTTTTTATTTTGGCGCAGAATTCCCATCCTTGCATGAGGCACTGCACAAGCGCTGTGCATGTGACATCATAAACTAGTACTTCAACTTTCCAAGCCACTGACTGTCTTGCTACCGTCGCACGGCTCACAACCTCGGAGCTTGAAGTGCCGTGGTCTCCATTCGTTACAGACTCCTACAGCCAGCGTTGATGCTGGAGGAAAATGATGGCTGATATCATTAATGAGGGAGGAAATCATGCATAATAAATAAATAAAAGGAAAAAATAAGAAAACCTGATTTTTTGTAGAAAAATCGGATTTCCAGAAAATATTTTTGAAATCGGACGGAATCCGGGTAAACTGGGACACATGGCAGCTCTGCCTTTCCATCCACTCAGATGGAAAATAGCTTCATCACTGAAAATTAAACATTCCAGGAACTGATCTTCCTCCATCTTCTCATGCATGTCCTTCCCAAGCGGGATTTTCAGAGTCTGCACCCGGAAGCTGGGCATAAAGAAAAACTTGGGACAGCTGAATGCCAAATTTATGCATGCAGTACATTTCATCACCAGAAACTAACGGAGTTACATGTCTGTGAAACCCCATCATTCTTTTATGAACATGCTGCACATATTTCCACATAAGTTAAAAAGTTTTAGAACTAAAAGGGGGCTGGGGTCAGCTTACACAATCTGTTTGGAAAGTAAATTGTAACAATGAAGAGATGTTATATGTTTTATGTTTTTTCTTCAATAAATTTTTCACAAGAAATTCATATTTTCCCATTCCTTTACAGTCTGTTTTTGCTGTATAAATTTCTACAGAGCAACAAGCATTCCCTGCTCACCCCATTTTTAAGTGAAATTAAAGTTTAAATTAGCGACCTCTAAAGTTGAAAACAATGGATCATCAGAATTGCCAATCCAAAGTTGGAATAATGACTTGTTCAGTGGGAGACTTTTTAGTCTATACCTAGATATGTTTTGTAATTTCATTTCTTGTATACAGTATGGTTATATCAATGAAGGAGGAAATATTCTTCATAACACATGGGAAATCAATACAATATGAAAAGCAAACATTATAAATTCTGAATTTTGCTTGTAACACTTACTTGGTCATCCATGTAACACCTCTTAGAAAACTTGAAAATTTCATAGTCTTGGAGTGGGAATCGAACCTGCATCTCCCGATTTCCATTCGAGTATGCTAACCGTTACACCACTTAATCTCAGTTGCTTGGAACTTCACTGTCCTGGGTGGTGTAACGGTTAGCATAGTCGAACGGAAATCGGGAGATGAGGGTTCGATTCCCTCTCCAGGATGATGAAATTTTCTGAGAGGTGTTACAAGGATGATCAGTAAGTGTTACAAACAAATTCAGAATTTATAATCTGTTTGCTTTGAATATTCTATTGATTTCCCATGTGTTATGAGGAATATTTCCTCCTCCATTGATTTATCTGTGGTACTGGTGGTTTCCGACCTACATCCGTTTCCGTATGGGAGTTGGGTCGAAATAATGCTATGAGGAAGCAATGATGCTTAGTCTCAGTTGCTTGGAACTTCACTGTCCTGAGTAGTGTAATGGTTATCATACTCGAACAGAAATCGGGAGATGAGGGTTCGATTCCCGCTCCAGGGCGATTCAAATTTTCTGAAAGGTGTTACATGGATGGCCAGTAAGTGTTACAAGCAAATTCAGAATTTATAAACTGTTTGCTTTGAGTATGGTTATAGTTGTATATGCTTCGTTCATTTAAAAAACCTTTTGTTCTTTTCCATGCATTAATTTTCCTGTTAAAAAGTAACACATTCATCAATTTTATTTATTTCTTCTCACATCATAACTACCACCATTGCAATGATAACAAGCCACCAAGCCTGCACTGGGAATTGTTTTGCATATTACTGTGTAGCATCATAGTCAGCCCATTTAGACTTTTTTTTCTATTTAGGAAATTTATTAATTCACTATGTAAAAAATTATTTCAGATTTTTGAATGTCAGAAAAGGAAATCTAGTGCTTGTGCTTATATCATAATGTGATTATGTTTTATACCACACCTAAATTATAAATGCTATGTTTCTAACACAGCACATTGATGTCTCCCTAACAAACAATTTTTTTTTTCCAACACATTTCTGCAGAATTTCACTTAGCAGTTCTAAAGCAGAAAATTTATTAATAATAATTGGGAAACTCTACATACCACTTCATCAAAAATAATGGTAAATAACATTGAAAAAGCAGATGCATGGTTCAAAATTTTACTCCATTTAGAGATCTCCCAAGTAAATCTTTATATTCATTTCACACAGGTTTTACAATGTATTTTTCCAACTACTTAATTTTTGTAATAATGATTAAATATTTACAGTAGGAACAACAACCAGAATCTCTGTTATATGATATATTCTATCTGTGTAGCACAAATAACAAACATTTCTAATAATTTCTACATTCAGGATACAGGTTTGAAAATTTAGCTCTGCTTAATTAAAACTCATAGGGAAATTACTATCAATCACAATAGACAAATGATACTTCTAATAATTTCAAAGTCCATATTCTAAAAGCATACTTCACAGTCAGTTTTCAGTAAGAGATTTTCACAGAAACTATGTGTGTGTTTCTCTATCTCATACACACACACACAGTAAAGCTAATATACTTTTGAAGAAAAAAATTAAATGTGAATATAAATTCACACAAATTAATGGGGAATAAATACAAATTAAGTAGTAGACAAACATGCCTGTGTTTTTTTCTTCATGGAATTCATTGTTATCCATGTGGCAAACTCAGAAAAATTAAGTTCTAACTCATTCTACATTTACAACAGACAGTTAAAAGTTTTAATTCTGTGTTATTAGAAGAAGCAGATTCAATTCCTGCTCCAAGTTTTGATACTAATTTAAGTTTGTTAATATGCCACCTAGCTGGAAAGGGAATTATGCCAATTCTATGAAGAAAAAAACCCCCACCAAATACAAATGTCTTATGCTTTTGTCGCTGTATTATGTGCTAAGCATTTTTAAATATGAATGGAAACATTTTATGGAATCAAATAACAATGCAGTCATGTTTTTTTAAAGAAATTTAAAATAAGCTGCAACAAGTTTGAAAATACTTTGTAGCTGGTTTTGAGGCATTTAGATGGTGTAAAAGTTAACTTAAATTAATGTACCCTGAAACAACCAGGAGTTACTGATGCAGAAACTTGAGGCAGTCAAAGTGTCCCACGCAAAAATATTAAAAATCAATTTATTTATGATCAAATTGCATTTGATACATAAACAAAAGATGCAAGGTAGTATAATATCAATTAAATTCAAACAAATGAAATTACAAAATATCTCTAAGTAGCTCCGCATTATGTCTTTTTTGTCAGCGGCATGCCATAAACTTTATATGTAGGTAAGCAAAACAAAAACTCATTTCTAGCACAATTCTATCTGGCAATTTTTTGTTTTCATTTAATTCTTTCATTACTGTTACAAAATGTCGGCTTCAACATCAAAAACTTCAGCAGAACATTTTCAGTAGTCATTAAAAAAATTTTTTGGTGATATGTCTTGCCCTTACATGCTGCATGAATAGCTTTTTATTATTACAGCTTAACGCATAATGTATTTATTCCTCTCAAGCATTTATCTAAACTAAGTTTGTACAAAGCTTTGAATAATTTGCAGTGTTTTACCACTTAATTCAGGGGAAGAGTAAAAAAAAAAAACAATTCACTTTTCAACCTAGTGGAATCAAAATGAGTTAGATGTTTCTTTTAAGTGAACTCCAGCTCTCTTTGGGTAACTGGACCCATAAACCTTCCACGTAGGATAGTTAGGGGGGGGGGGTTGATTACAATTTGGAAAGGAAACTACCAGGGGAAAGGAATTTACTCTCTTAGAGGTTACAGAATAGCAAAGGTCACACTTTAAAAAACATGCAGAAAAAATTTATATTACATGTATTGTGTATAACTGGGTTTTTTGTTTTTAGAAAAGAAGTAAACAGTTTCTTATAATTTTGTTACAAAATAATAAACATGGCCAACAAAACATCTTTTTGAGTTTTGAACTACTACAAATCCATTCTACTTGGTAATTAGATGAGTTGAAATGCTGTTTGTATGTTTTACCTGCTTACTTAATGAATAGGTCAGATGACTCAAGGTTTACGGCTGGTCTTTTGTTCCTACACAATTGGATTTGTCTGCAAAACTTAGAGAATTGAAGACTTATTTATTAGCAACATCATCATTCACTTCCACATTTTCCCTTTAAACTGGTAGCTAGCTTAAATTATCTTGAAGCTTTTTAGAGCTTGACAAATGCAAGGAATATACAAAAAGTAGCAGTTCAAGTTTCCAACCTAGTCAGAAAAATTGCTGTGAAGTTACACACTGGACCGTAAATCAGAGACATCACAGGTCAAAAGAAACTCTGCTGTTCATTGGTCGATACAAAGGTTATTTCGTATTTCTGCACATTTTACCATGGCAGTTAATAACCAAGATCTGTACACCAACTATAATCGAAATAGTATAACTATACTAGTAATTCAAATTGATTGGCACAGAATAGAAATAAAAGTTTCCAAGCTTTTGCACATTAACCAGATGGCTATCTCCCTATAGGGGGTGGCACAGCTATAGATAATAATGGACACCTAAGGATAGTAATGCGATTGTTTTTCTTATGGGAAACTGTCTGCAATTTGAGAAATTAGCAATGTGTGATTCTGCAGAGGATAAGCACTTTGGCCATACCAATGTTGTTGACATCTCAGAAAAATGCCAGTCACTCCATCAGCCAATGGTGTACACACACTAGGAAGAACACATGATGCAACACCATCATGCAGCCAATGGCCTTTGTTGTTGGTTCAGATCATCATCCTCCCCGTACATCTGAAGTGGGTGCTGTCTATCAGTATATAAACAATTCATTTGGGGTTAATCTAAACTTTTACCTGGGTCATTCCATGCCAAATCAACCTAACAGCATAGGATGTTTTTGACATGGATTTAATTTATTTTTGGCATTACCCTGAGATATACCAAAAGAATATTTTTTTATTTTTTTGACCTACCGTTTTTGAGTTTCGGAATTTTCAAAAATAATGAAAGTGCTCAAAACTCGCCAATTTTGTTAGCATCAAATGACATTTTCTAGAGACCTATGAAAGCTACAGACCTGGGAAAGGTGTCATTTTAAAGCTTGTAAAATGGGCTTCCATTGGGTGAGCAACTTGCTATGTTTTGGATAAAGAAATGGAAATATTTTTTGATTTTAATTTCTCAAAAACAATTTTTTGTTTAAATATTCAGAAAAAAACAACAACACTATATTGACACAGATTTATAGAATATGCAGTTCAAATTTCAATGTGGTATCACTTTAGCAACCTAGTAGATAAATACGATATTTTAATTTATTATATGATGACACATAATAAATTAAAAAATATATTATGTGCAATAGTAGTAATTCAAAATTGGATACCGAACCAAACTATTATATGCCAGTTGAGGTTTTTCTTTTTTACTTTAACTCAAGTTTATTGAGATTTTAAAACTATTAAGGGATGAATAATTCTGACATATATGCAAGTTTTTTTGTTTGTTTTTTTTTGTTTTAGCTGAAAAAACTTTGGCAATTAACAAGGCATTATTTTAGAAAAAAAAAAAAAATCCCCCTCTACGTGTAAGGGTCATTCCACGCCAAGTCACCTAGTGCCATGTCCTATGAGATAACCTCAAATTAATTTTTTTCAGATTTTTTGATCCAAAATTGAACTTGGGAGAAATTTTTAATTTTCACGAGATTTAGACATTTTCACTTTCTCTGTCACTTAAGAAAAATCCTCCTGTTTCACTTATTTTTCAACCGATTGGGCTTATTTTGGTGTCAAATTAAAGCTATTTATTTTCTCTAACAAAATAAGGTATAAAAGTGGCATTAATGCTAGGAAAAATGTCACTGAGCTTTCAAGTGGATTTTAATTACTTTGCACTTTAGTATGTTTGGTAAACTATAGCTTGCAAACCACAACTAACACAAGTATCATATTTTTTTTTTTACAGAATGAGATATCCATATAGTTTTTATGATTTAAAAATATAAAGGGTGTTTTTTGTTGCTATCAAATAAAAAATTAATTTGTTTTGTAAAAATTTTACTTGAAAATCAACATTTTTGAACAAGTTTAAGGTCCCTTATTGTCACTGGGTTAAAAAAATGAGGAATGCAACATACAATGGATGCATTCATTAAATTATGGCATTGAATCACATATGAAAATGTGTTCATCTTGCAGAGTTCAGTTAGGGTAAGAAAACCCATCAGAAATAGTATGCTCCTCAGAACTTAACTGTGCGTCCTAGCACTACAGAATTTGTTGACCATGAATTTGCTCTTAGTCACTTAAATACCCCTTTGAGACCTCTTGGAGAACACCAGTATGTAAAAAGAAAATGCAAAGATCCAAGAAGTACTGGAAAGAAAAAAAAATGGGCACAGTAGCAACTGACCGCAACCTACAACGTAGAACTATGTCAACTGTCACTATTTCATGGCACTATCTCACTAGTTCTATGTCCTTAAAGTACTCAGCAAAGGACAGTTGATGTAGCCCTACATTGTATGTTGCAGCACAGTTGCTACTGTGTCCCTTTGATTTTTTACAGAAATAGAAAAATATTTTTATTTCTGAAAGTTCAATTTTTAAGAAATAAAATTAAAGAAATGTTTTACTTTATTTACTTAAAAGCAACTTATACTCTATACAATTCACAGTAACTTTTGCTATTATAAATTAATGTTAGTAGAAGGTGTAGTATCATCATTTTCAGTAGTTATTGCTAAAATTGTTCCTGAAGAAATCATTCTTCAGAAACAATTTTTCAAACTCCTTAGTTGCCTTGTTATAAATTTGGCGATACGTCTCGGGCCTAATGTACTTTTCTTGCTCTTGCCTAGATTCAGAATGCTTCAGCAGTGTAAAGGTTTGAGAGGTAATACATTCATTATCCAGTGAAGTTGTGAAGACTGGCAATGTACATTGGTATTCCATGCTCAGTGTGAAAATTTGGATTGATGCCATCATCGCCATCTGTTTAGGCTCAATTTGTGCAGTTGAAGTGGAAGTTTGCGACTCTAGAGTCGAACTAAGTCCACATCCTGCCATGTGGACTTTTGACGCTCTTACATTCCCATGACTTTTTGGTTGATCAGTCAGTGGGCCTTTCAGATTCCTCTCGTTCTTCTTTGTTTCTTCAACTTTCGTCGGGTTTTATAGTAATTTTCACGGGATTTCTAAATTTCAGTCACCCATTTTTTTTATCTAATAAATAATTAAATTTTAAATCCACTTTATTTCGGTTTATCACATATGTCCGTTAGCTATGGAATGCGGTGTTGAGGTCATCACTATTGTTATCTATTCACTAGTTATCAATCTTAAATCAATGCGTAGCAAAACAAAATTTAGCTTTACTTCTTAATGCTACTATATCAAAGGGTTAAGGGGTACAGGGTTGAAACTTGTTTTGTTATAAATGAGACTATAAACTATCTAATGATTTATTATTCTATGATTATTAGTTTCAAAGATTATAAGCATTCAAAGTGTGACATGTTTTTGTTGCATCCATGCTCTTGGTGTTACCCCTACCTAGTGTGGAGAAAGACATAGTTCAAAAATCAAGAAAACTAAAATTACTAACAAAAAATCCTTTTTTAATAAAGGGAAAAGTGAAGTATAAAGCAGGGTGAAGGTGAGTGTGTTCAAACAGAATCAGAAATATTCCTCAGCGACTGAAAGAAAAATTTAAAAATTCTAACAATAGTGAAAAACTCCAAATATTGTTAAAATTACCTAAAAGCTTATGCATAAGAATTGAAGCTGAACTAAAAGAAAAACAAAGCACTTGTAAGGGCTAAAGGAATTTTGTCGACTCCACAACTCAATCCTGGTACAGGTTTATCTGAAGAAACAGTCCATTTAGTAAAATAATGTTAATACAGTGATGAAGTCATCATTCAAGCGTTGGGGAAGAAATATCATGTTTCAATGAAAACAGTTATGATATTCGAATTCAGGTCCATAAAAGACTGGTTCTAGGCAATTTGTGATAAATGTATGAACTTTTCAAATCCAAGTATCACTCACAACAGAAAACTTCTTAGGACCAGATCATGATACATGGGTAATTATTTGATTGGATCAAGGTAAATGTTCTTGTCATTACCTTTTTCTATGTTAGTAATGATGGGTATCTTGAAGAGAAACTTTTGGAATGAAGATTCAATGAAGTAATAGCTACTCCAGGAATGCAAAAGTTTTCTCCCAGTAGCAAAAAATAAAAAAAGTGAAAACAAAAGTGTTTTCAGTTTCTGAAAACACTCTTCTACAACTGGGTCATTCCATGTCAATTCAGAAACACAGAAAAATAGCACTTTCAACCTGACCCCTTGGATGTTTATGAAACTTTGTAGATTTGTTGACATATGCAAGAAATGAATGTGTGCCAATTTTTAGCACAATAGCTTTTAAATTTCCTGAGATAAGGGGATCATAAAATTTAAGAAATTTGCCAAATTTCAGTGTATTGTATGTCATAAAAGCACACTAAACTCTTGCTAATCTGGCCATTCCTTACATAGAAGTGCCAGATTAGCGAGAAAAAATTTATTACTTAATAGGCTAAATCATCTGGGTCAAGTTGTTCAAAATAAAGCAGAGTGGCAGTTAAACATTTTAAAACTAAAAACATTTTTCGGTTTTCATTTGCTCATATACTGTACTATTTACACAGTTCATATCACTTATGGTCATGCAGTCCAGTAGCAAAAAATATTTACAGAAAATAATTATTAACTAATAGAACTCCTTTTTTACAAGTTACAGATTTTCAAATTCTGTGTTCTTTCTTTTAAAGAAGTTGATGTGAATCTACTTTGCTTGCAACTTTTTCTTTAAAATAGCTGTTGAAGCTGACATTTCTTCCTGCGTAAGTGTGTGCATTCTTCCTGTTGCTGCGCAGGGATCTACTTTTCTCAAGATAGTATATCAGTCAAAACATCCAGAATATCAAGTTAAGATTTGGGATAGTAAAATGATGGAGCTGGTTTTTCAGGGTGAAGAAAGCTAACTTTGTAATCATTTGATTCATAATTTTTAGGAAGAATACAAACAAACCACCAAGAACCATCATAAATAACTGTGATGAATCCAGACTCAACTTCTTGAAACTCAGTTGGCTTTCTGAAGTTACAGGTACCTCTATAGATTCTTGAGTACTGAAAGAATATGGTTTTATCACAATTTGTAAGTCACACCGTGGGATGACTGCATGAATCTTCCATGCTCCGTATACTGTTTGTGACTCATCAAAACGTGAAGACAGTCTTTTCTCATTTTCATAGTACTCATCATTTGTGCAGTACACAAAATTTATGCCTGGTATGTTTTCTTTTGCAATATCATAAAGCTGTCAAGGAATCATTATGTGGTTCTCATATGGTCTTTGCAATAATATCAACATTTAACGGTAAGCAACATGACAAGTGTAAATAGGAAGCAGGTATGGGATTATTCTGCATGTAGTGTCTTGAATAATATCAGCATTACTTCATATTTATTAACTGTTCCTTTCTGTTGGATGTTGTTCTTGCAAGTTACTGCATGTCAGAACTTTCATTGCTCTTCATCATAACTACATACAACCTTTTTAAATTCAAAAATCTGTTTCTCAAAAACCCATCATTTCTCCATCTTCAAACTTTGCATACCTCTAGCCAACATGTGTAAGATTAACATGTTTTTTGTTTTTTAAATTCAAAAGGGGTGTTTTCGAGATTTTCAAAATAAAAAATAAATAAAAATTTGTTAAAAAGATTTTATGCTCCAAAGTGGGTTGTGTTGCATGTCAAATTAAAGCCCATAAAAAGAGCTACAGACGAGCCCTCTAGCATTGCTATCTGCACTTTTTTTTTTTTGTGAATGGCATTCTTGCAAAATTTGCCATTTTTGCAAATCAGAAATAAAAAACTGCTGAGCCAAAAATTCTAAAAATCAAATTTTTCATATACTCCATAGGTACAAACTATAAAACCAAAAATTGACATCTGAGACATCAAGATCCAAAAATATCTTTTTATTTGTTGATTTGACATGGAATGACCCAGCATTTTTTATGTTCACTGAAATAGCAAGCTGGTGAAGGTGATTCACAAATTGTATTCACTGTGCAGTCTCTATATGTTGGAATTTTTGTTCTGCATCACTCTTGGCAGATAACTTTCCCATTTTGTCTCAATTTGGAATTATTTTATATTTTGGTGAATAGTATATACATAGATGATGTGCCACTTGTGCCAGCAAGAGCACAATTTTTAGGCCTTAATTCACAAAGCTTCCTTCAAATTGGAGTGACACAAAAATGGAAGTTTTTGAAATCCACTATGAAAAAAAAGTTAATGGAAAATAGAAAAAAAAAAAATTAAGCATTTTTTCCACTGTAAATTGATGCATTCTTATTAAATTAAAGCACACTTTTTGAGGGGGGGGGGAGGCTCTAAATACGACCCTGAGAATCTTTAATTTTCTGGTTTTAAATCTGAAGTGAAACTTTATGCTAAGGACAAATCTGATAGGTTTTTGGAAGGCTAAAGCAGAGGTTTGTTTTTTTACTGTAAATAAAGCAATAATAATAAATCTTATGTAACCGTGATAAAGAAATTGTGCATTAAAAAGGTATCTCATACTGATAAACATCACCCCTGCCCACCCAAATGTTACATAATAAACTTTAATCCATGCATTGTTAAAACAAACAAAAACAATACAGTAGGAATAGATGTGATACATAAATTGAAAACAGAATTTCTTTGTAGCTTCAGAAATTGTTACATTGCCACTCCTAAAATGTTATCATTTGTCAAGGATATCAAGTTCAACATATAATTTTTTGAAAAAAATTAAATACATATAATTTTTTGAAAAAAATTAAATTACTTTTTGATGAATTTAAATTTAATTTTTTTTTAATTGGAAGGGAAATTTTACGAGATTATTATTATGTTAAAGTTTGTTTAATAAGCTTTCTATCAAAACCAGAATCAACTGAATATCATATTTTTATCTCAATATACTAAAAGTTGAATGGTTATGAATTTTCAAAAATGAACAAATATTCAAAATTTTGACCTTTTTTTATTTTCAAAACAATCCAAAGGAAAGTTAATATATATATATTTTTGCTTTACTACATATGGAGTACCACCTTCTCACAAATTTTCTTTAAAATTGGAGATATCAAGGTTGAGTGCTGTGTTGATTTGACATTGAATTGATTCAACTGGGTAAAAAACAGCAGTGAAAAATATGTTCTTCTTGACCAAATAACAAGATCTGTTGCATGTATGTATGATGATTTGAAGTGCATGGGATGTGTGCTTTCATAAAATGACTTGTAAAATAAAGATTTCATTTCTTCAAACTGCTGGACGTGCACCTTCAACCTCATACCTACATAAACCTGATATTTTTATACCACCAGTGAACTTCATTCTTTGTAAAGTAGATCCAATAACAGCTACAGGTCATACATAATCTGTTAACTGCACACAGTTCTTGGAATGGAAATTTTGAAGTGGCAGTATGCTCATATTTAGCTAAAAATCTTCCGGGAAAAAAATACCTTTGCTAGAAAATCTCCAAAACTGAAAAAGTAAAAACATACCTGGAAGAAAAACTCCTTTGTTTGAAAATGTAATTGACACTTCTGTGGAATACTACTGCACCATAAGTCAGAAACAATGGCGGTCAATTTGAGTTGATTGGTTTGTGGTTCCAGTGGGCACTACTTATGCTACACCGAGGACTGGGGGTTACACTTGTTCATAACAAGGAGTCTCTACCCTGGGTCCAACAGATTAACAAGACTTCCAAACCTCAGCTAATCATTAGTGATTCAGCTGGACTTGAACCCAGAACTTTTAAGGTCATATTATGCCAAGAAAGCAGTTCCTTTCCAATAGGGATTTTCGTGAAGTAGAAAGTCAGGCAATTAGGATCACCACAATCGGAGTGAATATTCAGTTTTAAATTAATAGCGATCTCACCACCCTCAAAAAAGGGGGGGGGAAGAAGTTCGAATTGAAAAAAGTTTATACTTATTGCTGCAAAACTAAAATTTGTGTTTAACCTATTACTCTGAATCCTGGATCCTTCATTCTATGAAGAAACTCTTCAAATTGAATATATTAAATTAATGAAATAATAAAAATTACAGACACCTTTAGTCAGATGATTACATGCTTGGGCAAGATGTGATCATGTGCTACGTGTAGCTTCATTTCCATCCTCTGAAGGACTTAACTTATAGGTCATGTCACTCCCCCACCCTTTACGGGTCCCACACAACTGTTTCTCAAGCGCACGAGGCACATGAAGTTTCTATGTTTATGAATGCTAACTCGTAAGTCAGGGACACACACACACACAAACTCATTTTTGCAGTTCCCACTACTTTAATTAGTGCCGGTATGTAAATCCCAGGTAAAAAGAGGGTCCATATGTAAATTCCAGATTAAAAAAGTGCTGGTATGAAATACTAGGAAAAAAGAAGTGCCAATGTGGCATACTGCCCCATTTTGAGTACTGACTGTGCAGGAAATGAAAAAAACATCCCAGACCTTAATTAAGAAAAACATATCTTCTTATGTAACTTACTATATTACAGGTATTAAGGGCACATTATAGCTCATAAGAAATTGATTTTACACAATGCATGGAAATGAAAATGCTCTAAATACATGGCATCAGTTGAATAAATAAATCCATCGCTCTTTCCAGGTTTTTAGCAGCACATAGCAACCGAAAAATTGTTATTCCTCGGCGGCTGCCGATAATTTTTCGGTTGCTGTGTGTTGGTAAAAATGTGGAAAGAGCGATGGATTTATTTATGCATGGAAATGCCACATTGAAATCTGGAATGTGTATTCTGCGCTAACAACTGCGATATTTTTCAAAAATAAAAAAAAAAATGATTTGAGAAATTAAAAAAACTTAAAAATAAAAAACTTGTACTGTGGAATTAACTTTTTTATGGGTCTTATAGAGGTTATTATTCAAAAAAGTTGGTGGTCAAATTTTTGAACTAAAGCCTAGTTCATCATCAGGACTACATCACTGGAGTAGTTGCTGCCACTGAGTCTGAAGTGTCCAACCGCAATTATCGTTAATTGTGGTGCTTCTTCTTGTTATTTCGATCATATCTTCTAGTTTCCTCTTTACTAAGTTTGACTGGTGGGCGATTATTCTTACTGAGTCCCAATTTATGGACCACTTGCTCCTTCTTGCAATTGGATGTCCACTTCTTTGTGCTTTAAAGCTGGCAGGAATTTCTTTAATTTGTTATTTAGATCTGGAGCAAGTCTGATATTATATTTTGCTCCAATCATCTTCAGTTTTTTTAAAAGTCCTTTGTGGTACGTAATTTTGCTGGTGAATTTGAAGTTGTTTATTTCTTGCTTCTTTTTTGGCACTTGCCTAAATAATTTCTCAATAGATCGGGGAGGGTTATTTCTGCCAATATTTCTTTTTATTCTTCTCTGTGAAGATCTTTTTGAGTATCTGAAGAGACAAGGACTTCAATTTTTTCCAAAAATTGTCTCACCGTATTCGACTTAATTTAGTCAGGTGGATTGAGCAGAAGTCTAACATCTTCCCTGTGTCAGTGGGGTTTCTAAAAAGCTGAGTGAAGATTCTCCCCTCTCTTGAGGTCAAGGTTAAATAAAAAAAATGTTTTTTTTTCATCCAAAACATGGTAAGTTATACATCTTATGAAAGCTCATTTCATAACCTTTAAAATGACACCTCACCTAGCTAGACCTGTAGCTTTCATAGGTCCCTAGAAAATGGTAATTAAAGCTAACAAGGTTGGCAATTTTTGAGCACTTTCATGATTTCTAAAAATTCCAAAACTCAAAAACGAGAGGTCAAAAAAAATTCGAAAAATATTCTTTTGGTATATCTCAGGGTAATGTACAACTATGCCAAAAATAAATAAAATTTATGACATCAAAGTTTAGGCATGGGTTGCTTTGATATAGAATGACCCACCTGGTTATGTTCTGAGGTCTATGCTTCATACCCTAGACGGAAGGTTGGACATAAAATAAGGTGGATTGAGCATATGAAATTAGCGATCAAAGAAGTGCATAAAAGTGGAAATAACAAGATTAATTACCACAAGTAACTCAAAAAGTATTCCACAAATGTATGTGCACAAGAAAAATGTTTGTATGAAAAAAAATGCAGCCAAACATAGGTGAAATGTGGATGCTTTGTTTATTCTACGGTTTTCATATTTTGCTAGACCAAGTAAACTTATCAGAAATAACAAGGTCTTCCTTTTAATTCTCATGGAGAATAAATAGTAAACCAAAAACCTTGGAACATAGTCCACGAGAGACTATAATCTTCTAGAAAATGGACAAACTCAATGTTAAAGAAATTTACCAGTGAATTTCACTTCTTTGTAATTATTTAGGATTTCTTGCATTGGTGACTCAGGGAAAATTAATTTTGCAATAATTGGTTCATCACTAAGCTGTTCTCTGAGATTCATAGGTTAGCTCCACAAAGAAATACAAATTACCACATAATTTTGACTTACTGTTGCTGTATCAAACTTCTCCCTTTACAGCGATCTTGACATATTACAACTCGGGCTTCACTGACATCTATCACACGCCATACACAAGATCTTCTATACTTCATACTAATAATTTGTTTCTCATGCAGACACTCCTGAATCTGATCCTCCCATAACTTTCTTGGCCTTCCGCTGCCTTTCCTTCCTGCCACTTGGGCTAAAAGATTTTCTTAGTAAGCATCTTACCACTCATTCTTTCAACATGGCCAAACCACCGAAGCATATTAGCCTCCATTTTGCTAACAACAATTTGCTTCACATTACACAACTGCAACACATCTTTATTCCTCACACAATCAGAATATGTCTTGCCCCCCCGTAAGTAACATTTCTCCAGCACACAAATGACTCCTATGTTTCTTGTGTAGTACCCAGGTTTTGCTGCCATACATCAGAGTAGGAACAATTACACTTTCATACAGAGCCATGCGGGACTCTCTTGAGAACCCATCATTCCTGTGAAAACCTCCTAAAGCATCCATGACTCTCAATAAAGAATTCACTGGCCTACTAATTTTACCGTCCAATTTGTTCTCTCTGTCAAACATGCTTTCTAAATAAACAAACTTATTCACCTGGTCAATGACTGTGCTATTTAAACTTATATTGCATTCAGTACTACCAGTTCCTCTCTCAAAAACCATAACTTTGGTTTTTACCATATTTATATAGTTTAAATTGCCTGCAAACTTCGTACATCAGGGACAACATACTCTGCAATTCACTTTTGCTCTCTGCCAACAGGACAGTGTCATCAGCATACAGCAATCTGCACACATACATATCGCCAAAACATAAACCAGTATTGTCTATAAAATATCTCAGTAGAACCACAAAAGTTTTGTTTCAGGTCCTTGTTGATAAGTCACACTGAAAGTTCATAGTAACATTAAATATGCACTAATAGATCAAATGCAATTATGTACCTATAATCCTTTTTTTTTTTTTTTTTGATTGGAGGTTTAACGACCACCGTGAGAAACTCAATGGGTTATAAGCAGTCACCCATCACTAATTTAGGGTCCGTGGTTCCAGGGAAGGGAGAGAGCCAGTGCCGTAAGACTAACATAACATCCATGCCTGACCGGGATTCGAACCCAGACCCCTTAGGGACGAATGATCAGAGGCCAGCGCCTTAGACCACTGCGCCATCGGGGCGGCCCTATAATCCTTAGTCTATATGATGCACATTATTGGTGTGTCATTTTTCTTTGTTTATGAAATTATTGACGCTTCTCAATACATGCCGCGATATTCCAAACGATAATTCCTTGGAAGATGAAACATTCGGTTTTAATCTTTTCTTTTATGTACACTATTGTACAAACATTATTACACTTTGGTTAAAACTCTTTAAATGTTAAAAATCACTATGTACATATTGATAAAATATCCTATTTCATCGATGTTTTCTGTACTTATTACACCAGTAGTTTAATTTGCAGTTTTAAAAATTCATCCGCAAAAATCACATTCCATCTATGTTCACTGTACCTGTTGCACTAGTAGTTAAATTTGAAGTTTAAAATATTTGACTATTAAAATCTAATAAAATGTTTAAAATCATGGCATGCTTAAGATCACCACCATTCCACCAAACACTTGTTAAAACTTTTCAACTTTTTTTAAAGTCATCCTCAGAACATCTGTCTAAACCACGATGTTGCATACCGACAATGAGCATTAGACGATTCCCTATGGGGTCTCTCTACGTGTGCAAAAGGGCTGAAGGATCACGTGCTCCTCCCTGCATTCTTGAGTTTCATGTTTTTTCTTGGCAGCACAGTATCAAGGAAAAAACATGAAACTCGAGAATGCAGGGAGGAACATGTGATCCTTCAGCCCCACATAGAGAGACCCCGTAGGGAATCATCTAGTGCACATTGTCGGCATGCAACATCATGGTTTAGACAGATGTTCTGAGGATGACTTTATAAAAGTCGACAAGTTTTAACAAGTGTTTGGTGGAATGGTGGTGATCTTGAGCTCTTTCCTGTGCTTCCATCCTTCATCTAGTGCACATTGTCGGTATGCAACATTGTGGTTAGGACAGATGTTCTGAGGATGACTTTAAAAAAGTCGACAAGCTTTAACAAGTGTTAGGTGGAATGGTGGTGATCTCAAGCATGCCATGATTTTAAACTTTTTATTGAATTTTAATAGTCAAATATTTTAAACTTTAAATTTAACTACTAGTGCAATACAGTGAACATAGATGACATGTGATTTTTACTGATGAATTTTTAAAACATCAAATTAAACTACTGGTGCAATTAGTACAGAGAACATCGATGAAATAGGGGATATTTTATCAACACGTATATAGTGATTTTAACATTTAAAGCACTGGAACAAAAGTGTAATAATGTTTGTACAATAGTGTACATAAAAGAAAAGATTTAAACCAAATGTTTCATCTCCCAAGGAATTATCGTTTGGAATATCGCGACATGTATTGAGAAGCGTCAATAATTCCATAAACAAAGAAAATGACACACCAATAATGTGCATCATATAGACTAAGGATTAGATGTACATAATTGTATTTAATCTATTAGCACATATTTAATGTTACCAGTATTGTCTAGTTTAGCATCACGCATGCATGCATCCATAAATATATTAAACAGCCATGGTGACATTACACAACCTTGTCTGACTCCTGCACCAATAGAAACCCATTTTCATAAAACACCATTCACTCGTACACAAGCTCTACTGCCAGCGTACATGGATTTTACACTATTAAGTAGATTCCCACTAACACCATATTCATTCAATATCTCCCACAAAAGTGTCCTATTTACTCGGTCATAAGCTTTCTCTAAATCTATAAAGGCAGCAAAAACTTTCTTACCAACAGCTAGATGCTTTTCAATCATCATGTGTAAAGCAAAAATTTGGTTAGAGCAGCCTTTCTTTACCAGGCATAAAACTACTCTGAACATCCCACACTTTCTCTAATGTAAGACCCCATACTTTTTCAATAACGATCTTACCAAACACTTTCCCTGGCACACTCAGTAGGCTAATACCATGATAGTTCTTGCAGTCAGTCTGATCACCTTTTCCCTTATACAAGGGAACAATGATAACGTCCTTCCAATCCCAAGGGACCATTCCTAACTCCCAGCAAAACTGGCAAATTTTAATTAACCAGTGAATTATAGAGTCCCCATCATATTTCAACATCTCGGCTGTTATGCCAACAACTCCCGGAGCCTTACCATTCTGAAGAGATTTTAGAGCTTTACACACCTCGTCTCTTGAGCTCTTTCCTGTGCTTCAATGTGACATCATCTGCTTCTGCCTCAGAATCACCTAAAAATAAACCTTAAGGGTTTTATTTCACTCAAACACTTGTTTGCAATGTATTAAGATGCTAGAACACTTAAATAATAGCATGCAACTCTTCTGCAGGGCAATGTAATGCTGTTGCCTAGTATAGATGATCAGAGATAAGGGTGTTCATCTCTCTTGTTGACCATTCCAGTCATTAACTTAAATGAAAAAATGTTCAGTATTGATAGGTTTCCCATACATCCCAGATTTAGAGTCTTGTCCGGATTAGGCAAATAATGTTTTTATTATTATTACTGGGGTTTAACTACCACTGTGAGCAACTCAATGGGATACAGCAGTTGCCCGTCTCTGATTTAGGGCCACTGACTCCAGGGAAGGGAAAGAGCAGGTGCCATAAGACAAACACACTATCCATGCCTCACTCAAGATTCAAACACAGGCCTATCTCGCACAAATGGTCAAAAGCCAACATTTAGATCACTGCATCACCGAGGCAGCCAAATAATGTTTGCAGCTGATTAAAGTGAGAAATAACGAGAAATATTGTGGATGTTGTGGTTTTCACATCATTTACAACATTATAAATATCTCCAAATTATGGGGGTTCTACAGAATAAAAAGGAAATAATACTTCGAATTTTCCGGTAGTACCCCCACCCTACCTCAGGACTACAGCTATAGTAGGTGTTCCAATCATGAGATGAATTCCAACCTTTCAAATCATTTAATGTTGTACCTCTTCTCTCTATTTCCAGTCCTTCTGACAATTTTCTTTTGAAAAAGTGTTGTCTATATGTCAGAACTTCTACAGTGCCCCAAAGAACTTTACGTCCTGTATTTTGAACATGTCTGTCCAAACCTGCTTTGTTCATCACATATTTAATTCACTTACAACTGTCTTCAAATCACAGCTGATGTCCTACCTATTAAAAGAGATGTTGTTGTAGTCAAAAATTATATAAAAAAGTTATATTTTTATAAAAGAGACCAGCTCATTACAAGAGAACGAGCTCACGTAGCCATGATTTTAGTGAAAATATGAAAAAATCTTTCATATAGTTGAGAGAATTGCTGATTACATTTGAAAATGAAGCTTTTGGGACTAATAGAATTGTAATAGTGCAAGAGTCTTATGATTTCTAAACTTCAGATAAGAAGGATAATTCATGGATGTGAGAAGAGTTGATTTGGACCAGCTTGCTGCTAAAGAGAAGGTATTAAGTTGGTGCGAATGAAATGTCCGACGCGAACGAACAGTGGAGACAGGCCCCCACCACAGCGGAATGAAACCAACCATAGGTATTGCGGGTATTATGTCACAGAGTTACTATAAATAGATAGCACGTGTGTGAAGAACAAAGTTCAGGCATGGTTTGTTTGGATGTATCGTGGCGTGCAAAGGAAACATGCAGATGCCGAATTTGAGAGTAATCTTCCTGTGCGAATTTAAACTGGGCCATTCTGCAGGAATTCCATTCAAAATGTTAACAAAGTGTTTGGGGAGAATACAGCCAACGAATGAACCATTCAGCGATGGTTTGTGAAGTTTCGAAGCGGACCTGCAAAATGAAGCACGTGGTCACCGGACTGATGTTCTGTTTCGTGTGGTTGAAGCGGACCCCCGAAAAATGTGTTGTGAGATAGCGGCAGAGGTAGGTGCCCACCAAACCACAGTTGTTCATTGTCTGACTGCACTGGGTAAGGTCAAAAAGCTGGACAAGTGGCTACCACAGGAGTTGACAACTGCCAACAAGACTAGGTGTTGGGAAGTCTGCACGTCGCTGCTTGCCAGGGATAAACAGGAACTTCTACTGCATCGAACTGTCACCTGTGATGAGGAGTGGGTCCTTTATGATAATCGGAAATGATCTGCACAATGGTTAAGCAAGGCACAGCCTGCTGGATGGCATCCTAAGCCACCCCTACACACCAAGAAGATGATGCTCCTTGTCTGCTGGTCCACAGCAGTGATAATTAATCGGGGTTTCTTGGCGAGAGGCCAAACCATCATTGCAGAATGTTATTGTGCTGAATTACACCAGATGCACCAGAAATTGCTGCAGAAACAACCGGCTTTAGTGAACAGACATGGAGTTCTGCTCCAGGACAACGCCCGATGCTGACAACTAAATGCCTTGGGGCTACGACGTGCTGCCTCAACCTGCCTATTCCCCGGACTTGTCTCCAACAGACTATCATCTGTTTCGTGAACTGAATCACTTCCTGTCTGAGAAACAGTTCATGACAGACGAGGTTCAATGTGCAGTTGATGACTTCTTTGGGTCCCAGCCTCAAGACTTTTCTCGCTCCGGGATAATGGCAACTATGTGTCGATGCAAAGGGGGATTATTTTTAGCCAAGGTAAGTTGCCACCCTCCTTTTCGTTCTCACCGTCCTCGTGTGATGGTCGTTTGCCGGACATTTCATTCACACCAACCCAATAATTCTAGCAGGGGATTTCAGTGCTAGAGTAGACATTCCTGAACACTAATTCTCATGAGATGTGGAATGAAGACATTGGGGAGAAGAAAGATCAACAGAAAAAGGTAAAGAAATCATGGAAGGAATGCTTGCACAAGCAAGTCTTGTGTGAGCATGTCATCAATGTCAGTGTATATGCAATATAGTTACAATATTGTTATTGGTTTTAAAACTTTTCTACCTCAGCAGGGGCTGCACATCTTGATTCAGCTGGATGAAAATATCGGCTATAGAGATGATAGAATTTACACTGATCTAAATATTTTATAATAGTATCAAACAAATTTCATAGCATCATTTAAAATTATGGTTCAGGAATTTGTCCTGGCAATGCTAGATTCTGTCCACAACTGTTCTGGTGTTGAACTCAAAAAATGTGGTAACCCTAAGTATAGGTCACCTTCCTGTATAAATTCTTAGAAGCACTGTTGAGAGGAGTGCAATAAAGCCTTTAGCAATGTGTGGATCTAAAGAAGCATTGCACCATCCCAAAATGAAAACCCTTTTCGAATTACTACAAATAAAATCACCAATAAAGGAATTATCCCAAATAACCATAAAAGAATTAAATTTTTCAGTAAAATTATTCAAAATTGTGTCTACCTAACAGCAATGTGTGGATCTAAAGAAGCAATGCAACATCTCAAATTGAAACACTTTTCCAATTACTATAAAATTTATTTCCCAAAGTCAAAATGAAGAAAATACCCCAAAGCAACAAAGAATTATCTAAATTCATCAGTTAAATTCTTCAAAATTGTGTCTACCCACCTTCTAGAAGATTATCAAAAACCACAGATTAGTGTAGGACTTTAATAAAATGGAGGGAAATGAAGAACACAACATAGTTTCAAGTTTCTATTGCTTGCAATCTATCCACTTGATACTGAATAGGTAAAACTTATAAAGCAAGTTATTACAAAAACAACTGGTTGTAAACGAATTTATGGCTCCTCTATTCATAGTCCACCATGTAAATAACTATTTTACGGGTCTTATAGAGGTAATTATTTAAAAGAATTGATGATAAAATTTTTGAACTGGATCCTAGTTCATCATCAGGACTACATCACTGGAGTAGTTGCTGCCACTCAGTCGGAAGTGCCCAACCGTAATTATCATTAATTGTGGTACTTCTTCTTCTCACTATTTCTATCCCTTCTTCTAGCTTCCTCTTTACTAAGTATGATTGGTGGGTGATGATTTTTACTGAGTCCCAATTTATGGAGTCAATTACCTCTCCCCATTCATTAAGAAGTTATTTAAAAAAATACCAAAAATGAAGCAGCAAGTGACCACCTTCAAATTCACCAGCAAAATTACATACCACAAAGGGCTTTTCGAAAAACTAAAAAGGATCAAAGCAAAATATAACGTCAGACTTGCCCCAGATCAAAATAACAAGTTAAACAAGTTTCTACCAGCTCTAAAGCAGAAAATAAAGGACATCCAATTGCAAGAAGGAGTGGTCTATTGCATCGACTGTAACTGTGAACTAAGCTATATAGGATATTGAGTCCCAATTATACGTCAATAGAATCATTAGCTATATAGGAGAAACAGGAAGGAGTATTAAGATCCAGTTGAAAGAACACCAGGCAGCTATTAGGAACATCAGTAACTAAACAGGGCTAGACAGACATATACAAGCAAGTGAACACTCCATAAATTGGGACTCAGTAAAAATCATCGCCCACCAATCACACTTAGTAAAGAAGAAGCTAGAAGAAGGGATATAAATAGTGAGAAGTGCCACACTTAATGATAATTGCGGTTGGACTCTTCCAACTGAGTGGCAGCAACTACTCCAGTGATGTAGTTCTGATGACGAACTAGGCTTTAGTTCGATAATTTGACAACCAACTTTCTCGAATAATAACCTCTATAAGACCCGTAAAAAAGTTATTCCACAATACACTATGAATAGAGGTGCCATACATTCATTTACAACTAAATTATTTTATTTATATCCAAAGTTTGACCACCAATTTTTTCAAATAATTACCTCTGACCCATAAAATGGTTATTTACACAAAAATATCTGTCTGACTTTGTGATGTCCCAACTTTTCATTAAGCTTGCCACTCATTCATATTCATTAAATGAAATCAGAAGTTATATTATAACTACACACCTTTGGAGGTGGGATAGAAAAGATATATTTAATTACTGTCCATTCAACCATTTTCTTAAAATAACATGGAAATTCTGTTGTCTTTCACCAGCAAACAAACGTATATGTGAACTTCTCACCAAGCACATTGCCATTACACAGCACACATACCTCCAAAGTCGTAACTAGAGCAAAGTAGGAGAGTGGTTACCCCAGGCGCAGCTCAGGAAAGAGCACAAAAGTCACTTCAAATCTGCTTAAGATTGGAATTGGAAATTTGGCACCAGCTTCTGATATGGTTTTTTCACTTTATACTTTATCATTTGTCCATTTACAGAATTTTCATATAATATGTTTCGCCAATTTCTTTTAAGGAAGAAACATGAATTTCTTCCTCAAAATGTTCAGAGGATCATTTCAGTTCATCATATTCAGAAATGAAGGCACAGTTGTAAAATCCTTCCAACTAAAGAAGAAACATGGCCTTTGTCGACAGCAATGGAGCCTACAGCTTTTCTTTAATTGAATGGACTATACGTACATTGCAAGATGAGGGTGTAATTCACATTCTTGAAGATTTTATAGGAGGTATTGGTCATTACTGTAGCTGTGAGGCACAACTGCCAGCTACATTCTGTTAGTCTGATGTGGGACCGAAAGTCTGAAGCAGTTTGAAACAGCTGTACAAATAGTCATTTTGGTTGTGCCTCCCACACAGAGACCACAGAAAATATCTGGGTGCAATGTTAATTTGGTTTTGTCCATTATGTGTGCATATATACATATCTTAGAAAGACATATAAGATGCAATATTTTGTGGTTTGCCCTGGGCGCAGAGTAAGAGAATGTAGACGTATGTGGATAGTTTCCAAATTATTAGCAGATTTTGCAGATAGTTTTTATTTGTAGATTAAAAAAAAATGTTATTTACAGCAATTCAAGCACATACTGAAGGCTTTACTTGGGTTAATATACTTAATTCTGTTTTAATTTCAAGACTTTTAATTATTTCTCACAAGACTTTTGAGTTCTTTTGTTTTTACAGATATTCAAGCCTCTAGATTTTATCAAGGCCTGTTCTCAATGTACAGAAACTGTATCAGAAATTTCATTTATGCAAAAAATTTGTTTTATTGCCAGGTTCCTCTTGCAGTTGCCAGTTAATAAATTAAAATCTTTTCCTTGTGTATTTTGTAAATCTACTATTTTTGAATTAAGTTGTTTAAAATACTATATATAATTTTTGAAGGTTTATTAATGGAACTCTTTTTCTAGATATAAAAATTTTCTTTAATTAGCCTCTTGTTTTTATGAGGTTCATAGTCCAATATTTTGCCATAAAAGTCCATTTCACACACATTCAATTGTAATGTACTTATTTTGTTCTTATTAGAATCTGTAATGTTCTAATAACTATTTATTGTTTTATTAATTTTTCTTTAAATTATCTTATTCTATTATTATCATGGTTCACGCTTTGCAGCAAGTTTTCTTCCTTAGTGGTTGTGTATGCAGATACATTTTATATTTACACAACCCTAGAAATGCATAGTTATGCCTGCAAGTGACTCACTCCTTGCTTTACACATAAACAATGGAAAATAATAAAAAATATCAAAGCAAGTGACTGGAGATGTGTTGCAGTCAGACAAATGAATCTTCATGATAAAAATCTTCTAGGTACAATAAAATCTCAATTATACGTTTTTTCATTTTCAAACGTAATTCTGCGCCAATCCTGATATATTTATTGTAATTTCTATCACTTTTTAAAGTAGTATTAAAATTTGAATTTCATATTCTCAAAAATACAGTTGCTTTCATTATTTTATACATAATCCAAATTTGATTTGAGGCCGACATACGATTACAACAACACGTGGTCATGGTAAAAGTCCATATGAATGATAAAAGAACTGAAGGGCAGTCGGGAAGATAGGATAAGACTTTTTTAATTAATGGGCAGGCAGGGTGCAGCACCCTTCTAAAATCAGCTAGGATGAACCCTACATAAAACATGCTGCAAAAACATATTCACAATGACACAGAAATTAAACAGCTAAAAATTAAATGGTCTAGATGCTCATGTCACTGCCACACAGCAGCATAGCAACCGAACAAATCAACAGTTAATGGACCACCACCAGCAAAAATCCTTGTCCCTGACGAATCATAACTGTGCGTAAACAAAGTGGGGCATGTCAGGTAACTGAGTGCTGAATTTTCATCATACAGCGAAAAATTCCGGGCAGTGCATGCCAGCCCTCCAACCCACTTTCCAACACGTATGTCACTAAACAAGATAAATCCTGTGGCAGTTCCAACTGACAGCATGTTTCCTCTCAATCTAAGAGAACGGATTCCAAAGTGACGATTTGGGACATCTATATGAGATACAGTTTTCATACTCTCACAATTTAAGAAAGTCACATTACCTTGAGTTCCAACAATGTACACATTCCTTTCTTTAAGATATTCCAGGCATATGCTATCAACACGAAAAGGAAGCTTTTGAGTGCCTTTCTGCTGAAATGTTTTCAAGTCAAAAAGAATGCAGATAGCCATTCAACGACACTGCAGCCAACTCATAATCTGGCCTAAATGCTAAAGCTCGCACTTTTTAGCAACATTACAAACTTTCACAACCTTTGGTTTTATGAAAGAGTAATATGAATTCTTCGCATTACTGCACGATCTACTTGATTCTGTAGGAACTTTCCACAGAGCTATGGTGTTATCTCTTGAGCCGCTGACTAAAAATTCATCATCTAACCACTTGATATCAAATATCCAATCTTCATGTGCTTCATCACCAGAGCATATGGGATCAAATGATGGCAAACTGTAAATTGCCATGATATTTGACTGCTCTCCTCCAGTTGCAAGCATAGTCTGGGAAGGGTTCACAGCCAGTCCATGGATGCCACACGAGTTTGGCAAGGGCGGGCAGTCACTACTTCCCTTAAGCGAAGGAATGTGCACCGATTCACAACTAAAAACATTATACACCAGTAGCTTGTTGCACTTTGTTCCAATCGCAACAGTTTTCTCTGACAACCAATTCGAGCAAAAAATCTTATTCGTTTTTATGGGAGCACAGTGCTCACGGAACTGCCGGCTACCCACCATACCCACGATTCCGTGATTCTGCAATTTGTGATTATAAACGTACGCCTTAGTTTGAGCTGCCTGTAATAAATAATAAATATTCTGTTCTTTTGCACGTGAAAATAACCCATTAGCACTGCGAAATCTGTCTTCCTCTGGAAATGGTTCTGTGAAATCACGGTCATCCTCCAAAACATAATTCTGGGTTATATAACCATCTGCCATTGCTTCCGATGGCAGAATATTTTGGTTTGACTAACTTGTAGCAGTATAACTACAAAATTACGCTTCTCAACCCAAACATTCTTCTAAAGCCATTACCGTGAGAACTAGAACGGTAACTGTGAAGTGACATATAACATAAACAAGTCACTCACAATCACTCAATCTTTTTAACTCGCGCGTGTATACACGCGAAACTGGTTGACAGACCAACCGTTTATTTACTCGCTACCTGTGTTGCCAAGTTAGTCAGTGTTGCCAAGCACTTTACTAAAAAGCTGGAACGTGTAAAAAAATGAGGAAACTACTTTCGAAAAGTAGTTAACTACAACTGCAGTTACAATTTAGAAAAAAGCAGTTCGCTGCAAGTAAAATTACTTTACCAGAAAAGTAGTTTCGCGACAACTTCTTTTTAAAATTTGTTCAAAAACTTTATCAGCAAAAAACCAAAAACCATGGAAGAGAATACGTCGTCGAAGTGCGACGTCACAAGATGGAGCTGGGCATAAACAATGTCTGTTCTGTTCCTCGATTATTCCCATAGCGTTTTAACGTGATTGGTGAAATGTGCTCATATTTTGAAATTTCTTCATTTTTTTCTGACAATTTGAGGCTAATTCAACGTGGTGAAAATTCTGTGAGGTCTTCTCACATCCAGTCAGCCGCCCCCGGTGGTACATTGGTCTAAGCGATGGCCTCTGACCATTCGTCCGAAAGAGGTCCGGGTTCGAATCCCTGTGAGGCATGGTAGTTGTGTTTGTCTTACGGAACTGGTTCTCTCCCTTCCCTGGAACCAGTGACCCTAAATTATGGACGGGCGACTGCTTATAGCCCATTGAGTTGCTCACGGTGGTCGTTAAACCTCCAATAAAAAAAAAAAAACCATCCAGTCATTATATTATGAACCGCACAGCCAGGAAATATGTAGTCAAATTCATGCTTTTTTTTTTTTTTTTTTTTGATTGGAGGTTTAACGACCACCGTGAGCAACTCATTGGGCTATAAGCAGTCGCCCGTCCCTAATTTAGGGTCACTGGTTCCAGGGAAGGGAGAGAGCGAGTGCCGTAAGACAAACACAACATCCATGCCTGACAGGGATTCGAACCCGGACCCCTTACGGACAAATGATCAGAGGCCAGCGCCTTAGACCACTGCGCCACCGGGGCGGCAAATTCATGCTTGCATGAAAGATAAGATATATAGCGGCGCGCACGGAGTACTGGCCACATTGCAATTTCAATGCCATAAAACTGTTCTGAATAAATAAATATCGTGTAGCTATATTTCCCACTGCTTGAGCAACTATTGTTCGCAAAACATTTTTTTAAATATTTCATTATCAATAAGAAATTTAGACATTTCCAAGACTTTCGTGCAAAAGACAAAAGCAGAGAACTGGCCACAAAAATGTTGAGGAGCCGTATAAAAATTGCGTTTTTGAACGTTTCGTGGCCACGTTCCCAGAGGTTTGTAATCTGAGTTACACAAAGTTTCTGTATTTTCATAACTGCGATATTTAATGTAATTTATTATATAAAATGCTTATAATCTACAACTCAACAAAAGAATTTCAGTGTATATAAACTACAACTCAAAAAAATTCTCTACGGTCTTTCGCTACCGCAGGAAACCTGTCTGTGGGTTGGGGTACAACCGGGGCCATAGAGATCTTGTTTCTTACCGGGCCCAAATACAGAATTCTGAGTTGTGACGTTACACAAAGGATCCTACTTTCAGCGTTTGTTGGTAAAGGCGTGTGCTTCTTTGTGTCTGTCGATTTCTGCTTGTAGTTTTATATTACGTAATTTTTGCTTCAGCACGGTAAGTAGTAATACGTAGGACACTAAAACCTTTGAAGAAGACTTTGATGCAAGGAAGTTTGAACCAATTAATTGCTCAGTTAGCTTTCAAAAAATTAAATTTTGTTGATGTACTTCCAAGGGGAAAATGTAGTTGTGGAGCTGACAATAGGCACTGTGCTAAATATGACTTACAACTAGGAAGCTCAGTGCACACCGTGAAAAGTATGACTGTCAACAAAAAAACAGGAAAAAATGCTAGAAGAATCAGGAACCTACGAAATTCCAATTGCACATATACCCCCAATTTCGTACATTGGAAGTACGAAAAACAGATTAAAAAAAAAGACTTAAGCAACACATATCTAACTGGCAAAAAAAAAAAAAAGAAGCCAAAGCTGCTTTAGTGCAATTGTGCATGGAAAACCGGACATTCCCAAAATTCGATGAAATTAAAATGCTAAAAAAGAATAAAAAATCGGAAAGGCAAATGAGGAGGGAAGAAGCAATATTAATCTATAAAAATAAAGCAAGGGTATGTAACCAGAACGACCCTAGCACATTATCGGGCCTGTGGAAAAAACTAATAAGACAAGAAAAACAACAACAAAAGAAAAACCGGCAAAAAAGACAAGAAAACCAGGATAGGAGAAGAAAATTAAAAAAAAAAAAAGAAAGTGTTTTAACGAAACATAGCCGGGCTTGATAACGAAATATATCCTGGAAAGTATATCCGACGAATGGCAACAAGGAGTATCGGACTCCATTAGCGCGAAGTTAACCACGAACATCGGTGGTAAAGTCCAGGAGGGTCCCGCTTGGTAAGGAACAGAACCACAGATTCTGTGTTCTGTTCCTTACCATCCTTCCTATGCTTATAAGTTACAGATTCTTTTTAGAAGTTTTGGTTACCATCTTGCCATTAAATCTACCCCAAACATCTTGAAACTTCTACAAAGGGATAGGGACAAAGTTGAAAGCCTGAACCTCCCAGGAGTTTACTGCATTCCTATCTCTTCTTCTACTGGGAATAACTTATACATTGGAAGCACATACAGGAGCATTAGCCATAGAATTTTAGAACATAGAAAAGATTTTTCGAAAGCCAATCCTAATACTGCTTTGTCTATTTTGACAATGGAAGACACATCTGCAGTTCCCCACTGGAACGAAGCAAAACGAATTGCTTCTTTTGATAATCGTTTTGCCCTCCGTTACCGTGAAAGCATAGAAATTATTTTCAACTCAATGACTTGCAACTCCGAATCTCCTCTCTACATTCCGTTGATCTTTGGCAACAAAAATAAGAAAAATTCAAATGTAGAATCTGGCAACAATCTTAGTCCTCCATTGTAGGGATGTGCGATAGACCAAATAAAACTATCGATAAACTATCGACTGGTTTGTAAAAACTCTCGACAAACAATCGACAGTTTTTGTAACACTATCGAAACTATCGATAGTTTTCACGAATAGTTTTCACGAATAATTTTCTCCTTCAGTTTTTCAAAGCGCTAGTTCAAATTTACCGTTTTTGTGTCACAGTTCTTCACGTTTACTTTACTTTTTCTGCTTTTTTCCTGTTCGATTTTTTAAATTGTCGATTAACGGAGATGGCGACGTTTTCTAAAAGAAGAAAAAGTAATGTGTGGGAATTTTTCGAGCAGGTTAGTTTAACACAGGTAAAATGTAAGCTTTGCGAAAAGCAAATTTCATATTCGCGAAATACCTCAAACTTGTGGGACCACATTAAACGTAAGCACAGAAGCATGTACACCAGTAGTATTGCACCCGATGTTCAGGTACTGAATGATCTTCAATTAAAAAGTGAAGTGCCATCAGTTTCTGGGCAATTTAACGAAACTCATTCCACAGCAAGGCAACCCACAATCTTTGAAACTTTGACCCAGCAGCAAGCAATGACACCTACTGGAGCAGGGTCTCAAGGAATAACTGATACTTTGCTGTTTTTTATAGCAAAAGATGCCTTACCCCTGGATGTAGTATCTGGGGAAGGTTTTAAAACATTTGTTAAGGAACTGAATCCCAGGTACAAGGTGCTCTCTCGCAAAACCATCACAACATTATTGGATAAGAAATATGAGCTGATAAAAATTGGTTTATCTAAGAGACTGGAGGAATCCAAGTGGTTGTGTCTCACAACAGACATATGGACTGATATAAATAGCAAGAGTTATATTGGTGTTACTGCACATTTCATTACCAAATGTAATGCTCAAAGTATGGATTTGGCTGTAAAGCCTCTTAAAGCACCACATACCTCAGAGAACATTGAAAGTGCTCTTCGGGAGGTTATGAATGAATGGCACATCACTAATGAGAAAGTTGTTTGCTGTGTCACTGATGGTGGTGCAAACATTGTGAAAGCAGCTCAGCAGATGTTTTCACAACACAGGCATTTACACTGTGTGGCACATTTGCTAAATCTAGTTGCAGTAGACTCTCTGAATGCTATAGAAATTATAAAAAAACTTATTAGGAGAAGTAAAAAGGACAGTTACTTTTTTCAAGCATAGTGCAAGTGCAACAGAAAAGCTCCATGCTGAGCAAATGAAGGATGGTGTCGCTGAAGGGCAAACACTAAAACTTACTCAAGAAGTAGGCACCCGTTGGAATAGTACTTTCTATATGTTAGAGAGATTTATACAATTATATGGCTACATAGCAACTGTTTTAACTGTTGTGGATGGACCACCGATCTTGCACAAGAGCCAGATTGATGAATTAAAGAGCATCATGTTAGTTTTAAAGCCTGTGGAAGAAGTGACAAGGGAAATATCTTCACAAAATCATGTAATTGTGAGTGCTTTAATTCCCTTGTTGCGCTGTTGCAAAAGGCAATTCAAAATGTACCAGTTGCACATGGTGCAGAATTGTAAAGAAAACATTGCTCGAAAATTTCACTAGACATTTTGGGGCAGTTGAAAATGTAAAATGCATTGCCATAGCAACAATCTTGGATCCAAGATTTAAGCGATTGCATTTTGAGAATGTTTTGTTCTGCTCACGTGCAATTACTGGCCTTAATTCTTTGTTGCATGAACATGAGAAGGCTACTGAAACACCTGTGTCACCTGTACAAAGCACAGACAGCATATGGGCTTTTCATGACAATCTGGTCAGCACAAATTGTTCAAGCAGTGACACTATGGGTGGCATAAGTGTTTCCTTGAGGCAATATCTGCAACTTCCAGTTATAGATTGCAATGAAAACCCATTGTTGTTCTGGGAAAGGAATAAATATGTATATCCTGGGCTCTATGATCTTGCACAAAAATATTTGTGCATTGTTGGAACTTCAGTTCCATCTGAAAGGCTCTTCTCAAAGTCTGGTAATGTGATGACAGCAAAACGTAACAGACTTCATCCCAAACGGCTAGAGAAGCTGGTTATCATGGCAAATTGTAGTCATCAGGAATGGCAAGAAAAGTAAACATAACAGATATTACGTATAAATTTGGGAAATAGTACATATGCAAAATACCTAAAATTTCAAAGTTGTTTTAAAAAGATACAAACATGCCAAACCTCTTATGATATCAAATAAGCAGAATAGTTTGAAACAACAGGCATCATGCAACATTAACTATGTGAAAAGTAAGTAAAAATACACAAAGTTTTGTATAGTAATTAAATTCATATAAGCAGAAGCTCTTGACTGAGCTATAGTTTTGATCACCTGCGATCAACTGAATCAAAGCACTGGTTGCCAGAAGTACTACTTGAATTGGTGATGCAGAAACAATTATCAGATTTTAGTAGATAGATCTACATAAATGGAATTTGGTGAGCGATACATGAATTGCAGTTCGTAGTCACCAATATTTCAATACTTTCTTGAAAACATAGAGTTGCTTTCTTTATAAAGGTGTCGAGTTTTTTTATTTTATTTTTTCTTTCCAAAGGGGAGGGGGACTGCAGAAATGCCTTCAAGGTTTGGTGCTGATAACCCTATTTTTGAAAGACCATTTAACACATCCTGTTTGTTCTCACACAGGCTTGTGTTGATGTTTTGGTATATTCCCAGTGCATCCCATTCCACCACTACTCACAAATTTATTGTTTTAAAATACTAATTGTGCCAGGATTGTCTGCAACAGTGAATCATCCTTCAAACAAGAAGTTGCTACAATTAAGAAAACTTCTGAAGCCCATCAATACCCACCATCTATAATAAACAAAATTCTCTATGATTTCCACATGAAAAACTTCCAACTCTTACACTAACACTAAAATAGAACCCTATTTATTGGTTCAGTCCCTTAGCATTGTTCATTTTCTTATAAGATCTGTAAACTCTCCAGGGCCCATCTTCTTAACCTGTTATTATAAAGTGTCTGCTAAAAAACAGAGATCCTGTTCTATCCCTAGACACCCCTAAAGTTTATGCCATACCTATTTCATCCCCCTCAGGACTCAGTATACCTTGGTGACTCGTACTGAAGCATCAACACAAGACTGTGTGAACATAAACAGTATGTGCCCAGATGATCTTCCAAAAACAGCATTATCATTACTAACTGAAGACATTTCTGCAGTCCCCTTGGGGAAAAAAATTACCTCCTTTATGAACAAAGTATTTCCACATTTTCAAGAAAGTATTGAATTGAAATATTGCTAACCAAAAACTGCAATTCAGATATCCCTCACCAAATCCCACTTATTTGGATGTCTCCTAAAATCTAGCTACCAGTCCTCTGATTCTGTTGAGGGTGATCAAGACCATACATAGCATGGTCAAAAACTGCTGTTTATATGAATTACTAGACATAAACTCAGTGTATTTTCTTAATTCTCAGGAAATATGCAAAAATTTAATCATAGTTTAAACCACTGCAGTAAATAGAGTAATTGTTAAAAGGATTACATAAAAATTGAAAACTCATTGTTAATACAATCCCTGGAAATGTATGTAGTGAGAATAATTATTTTGATGAGATCATATCTTAATCACATGAAACGATAACTTTATGGAATTGGTTGTTCTAAATCAGAGTTATAAATTCAGAATTTTTGTCTGTCAGTACGAATCCTGGCACACACTTTCCACAGCTCCATTTTCATTAAATCCCTGACCAAGTCCTGGCTCCATGATGTTTTCTTGGGAAAGGGAAGCAAAATGTTTTCATTATATATGGCTAACTGATATTATTTCTATTTTGCCAGCTTTCTCCAAAGTTTGAATTCAAAAGGTTACCTGCTGGCAGTGTGCCTAAAAGAAAGCCTTTTTTGAGTAAATTTCTATAATTTCACTCCCAGATGTACTATCTACTGTGGATTTCTTTACTTATGTGGGCAGTGTAAGTTTCTTAGACTGAATTTGCAAAATTCTTGATTATGCATTTTTAAGTTTTCTTAACTTGCTACCTACCATAGGGTTAATATTTGATAAAAGAAAAAAAGTGTTATAAAACCCAAAAATATTTCTCAGATAAATTGTTCACATCATAACCTTTTTTTATAATAGTGGTCAATGTTTTCATTTCAGAGCACTCTCAAAATTCGCTTTATTCGTTACAAAAATACATGAAACACAGTCACGCCAGCAACACAGGCAGTGTGATGGAAGGCAGAAAATAAAACATGAAATGGTAAATACAATGAAGTGTATGTACAAAGGTTGATGATAATAATTACAGTGAATGCTGTAGAACCAGCAGTAGCTTAAGGGAGTAGACCAGTGAAACACGACACTGCAGGAACAGTTCAAAACATGTAGGAAGAAGATGCGGTGAAAGTCTCTGAAACACAATGCGTATGAAAGTCCATGCTGGTACATAGAGAATACAAACTCAGGAAATATGTAACTTCGTTTTCTGTTCATGTGAACTCATTATAGGTAAAAGAAACTTATACAGTTTCATTTCTTATGTATTAAAATGAACAAAGCATTTGATTTCTCCCACATTTTGCATTTTTATATTGCTACATTTTCTGCTGAGAATAAGTAATTAGGTGTTTATTTAAAGATATATTTTGTTTGGTACAATCATCCAAACCGTAAATAAATTGTTTGTAATTGAATATGATTTTCTTACTTTTCATGTAATTTACACTGTATGCCTTTAGTGTTGTAATTGAAAAAATCTTATAAATTGTCACAGTGTTGTGATGAACCACCAGCATAGTGCAGTTGCTTAAGTCACTATGCACTGCCTGGGAGGCACTTTCTGACGGGTGTTCAAATCCCGGTCCTGCCGGCTTTCTGGTCTTTGTTTTCCACAGACTCCCTGTGTTTGGGGACCTGAATGTGTGGATGGTTCCCTGTGAAGTTGTCCCTTGGTCCTCCAGGTGTGTGTGAGGGGGGGGGGGATGTTGGACGTGGGGTTAATGTTACGAAATCTCACAAAAATGCTCATTGAAAAAGCCAGGGCCGACACAAGGCTGTCAATTCATTGAAGAAGTGTGTTGAAATCTGCAGTATTTAATCTCACTATTGAATTCTAAAATTTGATTTCCTGATATCAAAGTTTTAAACTTTTTAAATATAATGTCCTTATTTTTCATATCATTTGCAATGTATGCCTTTTGTACAGTAACTAAAATATAAAAAAAAAAAAAGTCAATGTTGTGATGAAATGTGTGCTTTGAATCTCTTGTTATCATGTTCTAAAGTTTGATCCTTCATTCCTTATATATTATATCAAAATTTGTAACTACAGTTACAAATTGTATATGTTTTTAGTGCAATGTTATGATTTATGGGAGTGAAAAAAACATTTTATTACTGTTGCATCTGTTACTCACATTTAAAATAGTATTGCTCATAGTTTTAGAAGACATGATATTTGGTCACAGAATGTAATGTACAGTGACAACTAGAATTCATTCCTTTTTATTAAAGCAAACAGTATTTGAATTTCTCCAAAATGTGTATTCATATTGCTACCTTTCTGCTGAGGAGAACATTTAGATGTGGTCTTCTGTCTTTTGGTATTCAGTCTGATGTTTCAGTTATCTATTGGTGGTCACTTTCTGCTGAGGAGAACATTTAAAGTTTATTTTAAGTGTTAGTGTTGTTTGGTACAGATTGTAAACAAAATTTTAATATTTTTCAATTTACTTCCGATATTGGAGGTTATATTATTTAACGTGCATTAATGCATTTGAATTTTTGAACTTCACTTTTAGTTGGTAAAGTTCGATGAACACTTACCGCACGTGGGGCTTGGCTTTCAATTCATATTTCCGTTATGTGGATGCGGCACGGGGGTTTTTCATTTGGCCACGGGTCCGCTTTTTTTTTTTTCCGTTGGAATTTATTTTGCCTCATCACCAAATGAGTTTTTTTCCTTTGCTGCATCCTCATTTACTTCAATATTTATTCATACCCGAGTACTTTCGGTAATACTCCTTTACCGTCTTCGAGGGGACGTTTTGCTCCGACTAGCACGGACCGTGTCAGCTGGGCATTTCGGTGGTTCTCGCGGGCTGCATTTTGTGTTGTAATGGAAAAGAAAGCAAAAATTTATACTTCACAGTATAGGTAAAATTTGTAAATTCGGTATGTTATCCATTTTGATTATACTGCTCATCTGTTAAATAAAAATATGAACTGTCACATTTTAGCTTTTAATTATAAGTAAGGGTAGTAAACATGAAAACTTCCTAGTATTGACATTTTACTTGATTATAATGATGAGTACAGTTGCTGCAGGTGCGCATTGGCTTTGCTTTGTAATAAAATCATGTAAACAATGAGAAAATTTTCTTTGCACAAGTGTACTCACTATTTGACCTTGATCAGTAGTTGAACGTCACAGAAAGAGGGAAAGCAGGTTCTCAAAGAATGGTCGTATTAATATAAAGTAAGCTGATGACAAAAAAGCAAATAACTATATACAGAATATATATATAAGCATAATAAAGGTTACATGTAAATTTTCAAAACAGCTTTTGAAATTCCAAAGCACCTGAGGCTACATAAAAGAAAAATCAAAAACATACAAAATTGAAAGCAGTAGTAACTGATTTGGAGAAATCAAAAGAACAGATCTAACAACCAACTGGGAGAAAAGAAAGAGGAATGTAGAACTATGGCAAGATACTATCTATGGTTTCATCAAGAGCTAGGCACAGATAACACCTCATACCTCTGTAAAGGCCAACAAGTGTGGATTTTGCATCATCCAGTCTGCTACAAAAACAGCAAATGATAAACAGAAAATGCAAATAAAAAATTAAAATAAAATTAACCTACTTCAAAACAACTAAAAAACCCCCACAGATAACCTTCCCCACCCCCCAAAAAAAAATTTAGGAGAAAATATAAAGCACCCAAAAAACGAAAACTATGTCTATGTGTGTATATATATGTTTCCCAACTGTTAAGGAAGTTTTTTCAAATTTCTGCTTTTTTTTTTTTTTTTTTTTTTTTTTTTTTTTTGGTTTCAACAAATATAGAAGACTTGGGTGTCATGCATCCAAATTTTTATAGTTCTGGTTGAAAAATTGTAGAAATGCAAATACCATGTTGCGCTAGCACTCATTTGCATTTCCTCAACAATAACAGCTACCTTCCTTGATATATCTGCCACTGGTTGATGGACTGTAGCCACAGTTGTTTCTCATCAAAAATATTTTTTTCCCAACATGCTTGATTCCATTAATGCCATAATCAATGAAAAATAGCTTGAAAAGTGGAAGTTGGTGAAATCAACATGACACTGTAAAAAACATTTCTGCAGCAGATAAGATTTTTCAAGTGTTTTATTCATTTAAAAAACTGAAATGGCATCTTGAATACTTCATAATTGTTCACAGAAAGTAAAAAGATTGACTTCAGTTTGGCCGCCCCGGTGGCGCAGTGGTCTAAGCGATGGCCTCTGATCATTCCTCCGTAAGGGGTCCGGGTTCGAATCCCGGTCAGGTATGGATGTTGTGTTTGTCTTACGGCACTGGCTCTCTCCCTTCCCTGGAACCAGTGACCCTAAATTAGGGACGGGCGACTGCTTATAGCCCATTGAGTTGCTCACAGTGGTCGTTAAACCTCCAATCAAAAAAAAAAAAAAAAAAAAAATCAAAAAAAGACTTCAGTTTGCTCTATTTTTAATGTATGTCAGTAATGTTAATCTTATGTATTAAAGTGATTAAGTACAAAAAGCATTCATGCTATGGTACAATATTAAGAAGTTTTGTGTTTGGAATTATTATGCAGATTTGGTGTTAAAATGGGTTTTTGAAATATAATGACCATCTTAGTGGTATACTAGTCTGCTGGATCTGTGTTTTGAGTTCTGAATGAGGCATGAGTAGTATGTTTGTCTTTCTCTTTCTCCCTTCCATGGAACCAAGTGCCTTAAATTAGGAACAGACAACTGCTTATAACCAATGGATATGCTCGTGGTGATTGTCACACAACACACACACAAATGGTAAACTTACAAATCTGAGATATTTTTATTTCCACCTGAAAAGCATTTTTTATTTTACAGAGCAGCTTCTTGTACTTGTGATCCATATTGAAAACAATGTTGCCTGATACAAGTGGACTGATCCAGAGCGATGTACATTTTTGGGTTACTTAATAACCACTGCAGAAGATATCACTTTGCTATGATTGGTCAAAAAGAAAAAATTGGTATACAAATTACTGTGGCAAAACTTTTTTTTTTTTTTAATTTTGTAAAGAAACTGTCAGTATGGAATTCAATGGCTGGGGCCAACAATTCCGTGCTGTAACAAAAAAGCAGCACAATAGAAACAACTTCACTGCTGTGATGGTGCAGTGGTCTAAGTGCTGGCTTGTGATCATTCATCGAAGATAGGTTTGGGTTTGAATCCCAGTGAGACATGGATGTTGTGTTCATCTTACAGCACTGGCTTTCTCTCACTCTCTTACCTAAAACCTGTAGCCCTATATTAGGAATAGACAACTACTTATAGCCCATTAAGTTGCTTATGGTTGTCAAAACACCAACAAGTAAAAAAAATACAGTTTGTGACAAGTAAAAAATATGAGATCAATGAATTTATACCAAATTACTGAAAACATGACTGCCCTGTTGGTGACAGACTAAAAAAATCATAATTAGTATCTAAAGTGTACTATACAGATGATAAAACTATACACACTCTCCACCATTTTCTGAAAAACCATGAAAATGACAGCAAATTAAATGATTTAATTGAACCCATGCATTAAATATCAAACCTTTCATTCAAAGTAGCAAAAAGGATTTAATCACTACACTGGTATCTATTCAATGCCAGCAAACATTATCCTCTGAAGGCAAAAGAAATCTTATAAAGAATTATTATCTTCATGTATAAAAATTAAGCAATTGAAATTGTATAATCATATGTATATACTGTATATTTGTTCAGCATGTATATGATCAGCCACAAATGTTTTTTTTTTTTTTTTTTTTTTTTTTTTTTTTTGAGGTTTAACGACCACCGTGAGCAACTCAATGGGCTTTAAGCAGTCGCCCGTCCCTAATTTAGGGTCACTGGTTCCAGGGAAGGGAGAGAGCCAGTGCCGTAAGACAAACACAACATCCATGCCTCACCGGGATTCGAACCCGGACCCCTTTCGGACGAATGATCAGAGGCCAACGCCTTAGACCACTGCGCCACCGGGACGGCAAAAAAATGTTATTTGCAAACAAGTTAATATGGCAATAGCATGTAAGCCTAAAATAAATCAACATATACGTCTTCCTTTTTTTAAGTTGCAAAGTAAAAGGATGCAAATGTAAGCCTGCCGCCCCGGTGGCGCAGTGGTCTAAGGCGCTGGCCTCTGATCATTCGTCCGTAAAGGGTCCGGGTTCGAATCCCGGCAGGCATGGATGTTGTGTTTGTCTTACGGCACTGGCTCTCTCCCTTCCCTGGAACCAGTGACTCTAAATTAGGGACGGGCGACTGCTTATGGCCCATTGAGTTCCTCACGGTGGTCGTTAAACCTCCAATAAAAAAAAATGTAAGCCTGAATTCCAGCAAATGAGACATCAATAACACACCATTGGTTTGTAAAGAAATGTAAGACCACAAAAGGCTCAGAAGAATATTTCTGAACTCATCCGAGTGAACAGGTTTAAAATGGTCATTCAGCACTAATTGAAGGTTTTGTTACAAGGAATCTCTGTGCATATGAAGAAGATGCTGTAACAAGAGACTGTATGAATGAATCTAAACTAGGTATTGATTATCTTGCATATAATTGAGAAACGAACCTCCCTGAAGATAGAATTCTTCACAAATGCATGGAAACCAATACAGGAACCGTGGGTTTGATTCTTGCTCCAGTGCAATGTAATCTTCAAGTTTTCTAAACTACATGGACACGGTGAAATTACGGCACTTTTGTGCCACCAATAATATTGGGCAAAGGGCATCGTGTTTTATTCCTAAATGACAAAAGAGGCACATTGTTTTTTTTTTTTTTTTTTTTTTTTTTTTTTTGATTGGAGGTTTAACGACCACCGTGAGCAACTCAATGGGCTATAAGCAGTCGCCCGTCCCTAATTTAGGGTCACTGGTTTCAGGGAAGGGAGAGAGCCAGTGCCGTAAGACAAACACAACATCCATGCCTGACCGGGATTCGAACCCGGACCCCTTACCGACGAATGATCAGAGGCCAACGCCTTAGACCACTGCGCCACCGAGGCGGCGCACATTGTTCAAAGTCACACGTTCTCAGTTCTTCGAAGAAACGTAACTAACTATGTTTAAGGCAAAACGTGCTTCCAACATTCTCGCCGGGAATTAGGAACTGGCGTATTAAAAGGGAGGCGGCTTTAACGAAGCTCCCGAAGTGAATGAATCTTAAATACATGCGAAATCAAAACTCCCACCTCACAAACAGGATCAGGATCTATATCATCATCAACCATTATCAATCCACGGCTTGACGAAGGTCTTCGCAAGTTTCTTCCACAACGGTCTGTCTTGTGCCAGTCTCTTCCATGTTACTCCCGCATACTTTCGAATTTCATCCACCCATCTCCCATGAGGTCGGGTCTTTTCCTGTCCCTTGAAATCCAGTTTAAAATTTCGGTTGCCCATCGATGGTCTGTCCTTCTATCAATATATCCAGCCCATTGTCATTCCAGGGATTTTACTCTGATCATGATGTCTTCCACTCTTGTCATTTTTCTGATCCACAAGTTCCTCTTCTTATCTCTCCTGGTTACACCAAGCATGCACCTCTCCATGCTGCTTTGAGTTGTCTGCAGCCTTTGTAGGTCCCTTTTAGTTGAGGTCCACGTCTCTGCACCATACGTTAGCACTGGAAGGATGCATTGATCAAACACTTTTCTTTTAAGACATAATGGCCTATTGCTCCTGAAAATTATACTGTTTCTCCCAAAAGCTCTGCAGGTAAGTTGTACACGCCGATTAATTTCTTCATATATATATAATCATCAAGCATTATCAATCCATTGCTGGATGAAGGTCTCAAGTTTCTTCCACAATTGTCTGTCTTGAGCCTATCTTCTCCATGTCACACACATATATATACATATTATTACTTCTTCAAGTATGAATACTAAAAAAAGTATGGCTATACTACTTGGATTTAGGTAGTATAGATACTAAAAAGTATTGCTATACTACTTGGAGTTAAGTAGTATAGGCTGTAGCCATACTTATGGACTTGTCTTAAGCCACTGACACCAGGGAAGGCAGAGAGCTAGTGCTGCAAGATTAAAAAAACACACTCGTGTCTTACCGGGATTCGAGGCTGGACGAATGGCCACAAGCCAGTGCTTAGACCACTGCATTACCAGGGGCCAGGCGGCACCGGATGTTGTGCTTGTCTTACTGCATTGTCTCTACATTATCTGGAACCAATATGAGCCTAAATTCGGGACTGGCATCTGCTTACAGCACATAAAGTTACTCACAGTGATCATTCCCCCCACCCTCTTACATAAAAAAAACCATACACACACGTCTACAACTTGATATTTTGGGCATTTTTCCAGATACCAAGAAGTGTCATTTTCAGTGAGTATTTTTTTTCTGCAGGCATTGTTTCAGGGATTTCTGCGGGTCATTTATGGCAAACTATATCGGTGTTTTCAAAATTCAGAACCATTCGATAGCTAATTTCACTGCATACTAAATGTCGTGTTTTAGAAATGGGAAATTCTTTTTTCGATAGTTGGGCTCATTGTGTGTGAAACTATCGTTTATTTATTTATCGTTATTATTTTCTAAATGCGCAACTATTCCACAATAGATCTCATCGTAAAACCATCAGTGTTCTTGAATTGCGTAGTCTTGGACACTCGACGATCGCTCTGTCACATTTAATAAATTACTTGAAAGGAAAAGATTTCATTGTCACTCAGGACAAATTATCAGCATTTCCAAAATTACGAACTATTCGACAGTTGATCTCACAGTGTGTAAAACTACCAGTGTTTTCGAAATGTAGAACCATTCGTTAGATAATTGTCGAACTATCCATACATTTTAAAATGTTCAACGTTTTAGGCAACGATTTTACAACGAATAACATGAACTGTCGATAATTAAATGGTCGATAGTTTCCAAAACCTATCGCGCAGCGTTTTAGGCAACGGTTTTGTAACGAATAACCAAGCGAATAACATGAACAGTCGATAGTTTGCCAAAACTATCGCGATACTATCAGAAGACTAAACTATTCGGAACTGGGCTGTCGATAGTGCTGCAACTATCGATAGTATCGATAGTGCGAATACTATCGCCCATCCCTACTCCATTGGCGTGATAAAGACCTAAGATAAGGTCGAAAGCTTCGAACTTACGAACTTTTTGTAAAAGTTTTCAGTTAACGTAACTAGCGTTATCAAGTTACCTTTATTTGTTAATTTATGTGCCATATGGTATAAATCTTGCAACATTAAAACTTTTTTTTTTTTCTTTAAGTGCAGTTCACCTGTAATGATTCAAATATTGCTTACACATGTGCATGTTCCAACGTATTATAATACCTGCACAGTTGTTATACCAGACGTATTATAAATGGCTTGCAGGCATTTCCATACAAAAGCCACATGCAGTTTTTAATCAAGCAATGTTTTAATCTAACATTACTTGTCAAATGTACCAAGCATTATTTTTGACAATATTGCCATATCTCAGCACATTAGTGTAGCTTTGTTCAATTAATATTGTGAGGCAAAAGTAATCATCCCACTTAAAATTATATTTTTTTAAATCATAAATAAAGTAGAAGCTCATTGAAGTCATTGCGGGCTGCTATATGTCCACAGGCAGGCGTGTGCACCAGTTGTTGAACATTTTTTATATCAAAAACCGTTCCTCAATTGTACAGGGACAAAAAAAATGAGATCTCTTCATTTATCAGCAACAGAACTTGGGGAGGGGTGTGTAGGCATCTTAGAAAATGCAATTGGAAGTGCAAGAATTTGTTAATACAACTGTTGGATGTTATTCATACATAAGTAAATTTCTATGAATAAACTAAATGCCATTTTTGTTTCTACTGTTTTTTGTTTATTACTTTTTGCACTGCCTTGTAAAATGAGGGGCATGCATTTCAGTAATAGAAACAAAATAAAAAAAGTCCTGATATTTGGTTGTGATGTTGATATTACTGTGCTGGTATCAAATTTATTTAAAGCCTCTTTGTAATTTCTTCGAAACTGGGGTTTTTGTCTAACCAGTAAGCCAAAGTGTTTCCTGTATTTACCTTCACTTAATTGCTCACAGTTGATGTTCTAATTAACTCATTTATTCAAGTCTTGTGTAACTAGAGAGATGATTGAATCCTGATTAGGACACAATAGCTCTTTGGATGCATTATTCTATAGCTTACAATGTGATTGATTAGCCTGTAGTGTGTGCTGTTTTGTACTTTAGCATAAATCCCTTGTGCCTAATACTTTGGGAATGATTTTTTTGCATGTCTGATCCCTCTGGTATTCTTGTTGTGTATCCACGTACCCTTCCCCCTCCTCTTTTTTTTTCTGTCATCTCATTAGAAGTTTGGAGGACAAACTTTCAAGAAGATAGACACATATACTTACTGTGGAGCACATTGCAGCCAATGAAAAATGTCACCTGGAGAGTGAACTATTGACTATTTGAATTAAATGTTTTGTAGTGGATTTCTATAAAAAAATATCCATTACAAATATTTGTTCTAATGGTCTGAATTGCACGGATAAGAAAATCTGAAGTTCAAGCAACAAATACTTTGTGGGTAAGCTTATTTTTCTTTTATTTTTTAATTACATTTTTAAAGAAATTCTTCACGTTTTAATTTGCTCATTTATTCACTTTTATCTTGTATAACTAGAGATGCAACTGAATCCCCATTAGAATGTAATAATTCAGATATATTTTTCCACAATTTGCGATATAATTAGGATGAAAGACAGCTTGCCTTTAGGCATGTTGGCGACAAAAATGGGGAAAAAAAGTTAATGCAGCTGAGGTGAAAATATAACAGCATAAAATTTATGAGTATACATGTTGTGCCAATTACTTTAGTGAAAACTTTATTACTTAACTAAGAAGATGAAATAGGCTATCATAAGCAACAGCCAGCACAAGTTAAAATTTGCACAATCAGATTTTGGTACTGAAGATGTTACATGTAGAACAATAAACCAAAGCAGATTTAGTACCATAATCTGATTGAAGAAAATATGAACTATTTTTCCCATGCACCTGAGACTAATTTCTGTGACCATAAAAAATAGGTTAAATGTGAATTAGCATATGGGCTGCTATTAGTAATGTTCTCCATCATTAGCTAAAATTAATCTCTCTGATATGTTGAATAACCATACCTTGTTTGATCAGATTTCCCAGTAATGAGATCTTTTGCAAATTACCTGTTCTTGAACACATGCTTCGTTAGCAGCTAACTCCATAATTTGTCCTTGATGATTTTTTGTCTAGTAATAAATAAATGTAATGTAAAATATAAATTTGTCTTAAATTGCATACATATATGTATTTTAGCTGCATCTAATAAAAGTGTATATTTTCTTCCTATATTTGTTTTTACAATGGTTAACTCTTGAGTTTCGCGAAAGCTGCAGCCAAGATCTGTTACCGATCGTTTTGCCTACAAAACGCAATGATCCTCGCGTAGTGTTGTCTTATCAAATTGAATGAGTGCTTACTGGCGAATATTGTAGAAGAAACAACATAAATAAAACGCAATATCGTTCGCAAAATTCAGATGATAGAGTTAAACATGAAAGCCCAGCATGAAACTTCTCTTCCGTAGAGAAGCAATAGCTGTGACAACGCTGGACTGAAAGGATCCTTTCCGTGACGTCACAAAACCTATGCTTGGGCCGGGGCCATCGAGATCTTGTTTCTTACCGGGGCCCAAGCACAGACAGAAATTCTGGGTTGTGACGTCACACAAAGGATCCTACTTATGCTACTTACCGTTTGCTACTTGCAGCGTTTGTTGTCCGAGGTGTGTGTTTGTTTATGTTTATGCCGGTTGGTTTGTGCTGTACTTTAGATTAAATTACGGAATTTTCACGTCTGCAAGGTAAGTAATATGTATGTCACTGTGCTGTTTATAGTTTTTGATAAAGTATTACTTGAAAAATTCGAATTAAAATTATAAAACAAATCTTATTTTCGTTACAAAATTGCCACTTATACCGTTCGCATTCGAAAACACATTGACACGAAATGTATGGAACTACTTGCAGCACTGATAAAATTCGAAAGGCTAGAATTCTTCTCATGAAAAAAAAACTTCTTTATTTGCATAAATTTCAGAAATATCTAATATCTCTATTTATAGATTTGACTCTTTGGACTCTCTTTTTCCAGTTGTTGCAAATGTTTGGTATTCTAAAATTTAATGTTTATTTACTCATATTTTACAAAGGAGTGGAAGTTTTATGATCTCAGTTATTTTGATATGCCATAATTAAGTTATCAGCCATATACTTTTCTCTTCTGGAATCAACTGTTTTTTTTTTTTATACCTGGTTTAGTTTGTTCCTTTTCTATAATGCATGTATATATTCTGAGACCAAACGTGTATCCATGCATTTTGACTAGCTCTCTTTTGAATCTGTTGGTTTTCTATATATTTATATTATTCATACATGCAAATTAAGCATTTGTTTCCTCTTATTTTTAGATGGGACGAAAGTGTTGTGTACCAGGGTGTAAATCGAACTATAATACTGATAAAGGTTACACACTAGTGTTTTTTTCCCGAAGGATGAACATAGACGTGCTTTGTGGATACGTAACATTTAACCGTGCTGATTTTAGTCCAAGTGACACTGCTGTGGTTTGTATAAATTACTTCAGTGAAACTGTTATTATAAGAGAAGATAGAGTAACTAAAAGTGATGGAACTTTACTTGTAGTTCCAAAGAAAAAGCTTAGACTTACTGCAGATGCGTATCCAACCATTTTTGTAAACCAGCCTTCTTACCTTACCAAAACAATGCCCAGCAAACGAAAATCTCCATCTAAGAGGCATCAAGAAATAGTTGCCCGGGATGAAAAGAGATTCATGCTGTGGTGTTCTGAAGATGTCATCACCTCTTTTGAGAAGTTTGCTAATTCTTGTGGTTCTAAAATTAGTGGTGATTGGGTGTTTCTTCATAGAGATTCTTTTATGTTGTTTTATAAAATTGAGGATTCAGGGTGTCCAGAAATTGTTGTATCTTTGAAAATAAATAGTAATTTGGGAGTCAATATTTGGCATTCTGGTACTGCTGTTGATATGCATTCATTTGAGTGGCTATTGGGACCAGAGAAAAAATGTGATAGGTGGACCAAATTTGATAGTTTAATTAGCCATTTAACTTCATATAAAGGAAACAACATGAGTTTTTCCCAAAAACTTTCTGCAGCTACAAATGTATTGATAGAATGTTGTGATGAGACAGAGGATAATGATGCTGAAGATGACAAAGGTATTAAATTAAAACTGAAATTTTTAACAGAACAAGTTAAATTAATTACCTCAACACAAGTGAGATACACTTCAGATCTTCTGGTGTGGGCTTCTACACTTTATTTTTGCTATCCTGCATCATACACAATGATAAGAAACAGTGCTGTACTTACACTACCGCATCCTATGTACTTGAAAAAACTAGGTACAGCCCTAAACCAAAAAGGTGCAAGTAACATTAACTGCCATAAAGCTTATTTTAAAAAGAAAGTAGATCTTCTTGAAAATCATGATAAGATAGTTAATCTCCTAATAGATGAAATTTACATTACACCATCTGTTAGTTTCCAACAAGGCCATCTTGCTGGTTTTTCTATAAATTCAAATAGAAGCAGCTACCACAATTCAGACTTTCATGATTGCTTCATTGTTATCAAAGAATAAAGATGTTGTTGCCTTGGTTCCGGTAAAAAATACTACAGCTGAAACCCTGCACACATACACCCTGCAAGTCCTAGACATTTTAGCAGACTGTGGTTATACAGTTTTATGCTTAATTTCAGACAACAACAGGATCAATTGCAACATGTTTGAAATTATGTGTGGTGGCCAATTGAAACCATGCATTCAACACCCTCACTGTGGTGAAAAAAAGTTTTTTTCTTTTTGGCACTGTTCATTTAATAAAAGCCATTAGAAATAACTGGTTGAACCAAACTTCCACAAATCAAACCTTATATTATCCATGCCGTACTGACCATAGAGAATTGTGTTCTGCAAGCTTGCAACATTTGAAACAGATTTATGAGAGTGAAAGGAATCATGTTGTAAAACAAGCCCCACGGCTTTCACAAAAAGTTTTGTTCCCAACGGCAACCGAACGACAGAATGTTGCTCATGCACTAAATCTCTTTCATGAAAGTAACAGTGCAGCTCTTGAGGTGCATAAAGAAGAGTTAAGTTGTGAAAGCACAGGTACAAAAGAATTTATTGATTTTATTCTAAGATGGTGGTGGATAATAAATGTTAAGCATCCACATCAAGGTATACATAGTCTGAATAAATTTTGCCAACCTATCAAAGATTTATCAGATGATTAAGTGGCATTTTTGCATCATTTCAGCTCCTGGCTCAGTGCATGGGGCCGTTTAAGTGAATTAAGTGCTTCACAGAAATCTGCTTTAAAGCTTCCCACCAAGGGAGGGATGTTGTCTAAAGAAACTCATTTTGCTCTTAAATTCACTACTGATACTCTCATTGGAATCACTGATTATGTTTTCCATACATTTGGTGTGACATGTGATATTAGGCAAATTTCAAACTGACAATTTAGAAACCCGTTTTGGGCAATATCGCCAGATGAGTGGTGGGAATTATAACATTTCCTTTAGACAAGTCTTGCAGTCAGAACGCAAGCTCAAAATTCTGAGCCTAATTCATATGTTCTCTGAAAAGGTAGGGGAATTCACAATCAAAAGCCTAGACTTCAATGATGCCCCTGATACTACAGAAAAGTTTGAAATACCTTCATTGTTCTATGAAACTTTCAATGAACATGGTGAAGTAACAGATGCAGCATTTTTTACTTTAATCTATATTGCTGGTTATGTAGTGCATAAGGTAACCCAAAATATAAAATGTTCTCAGTGCAAACTAATGTTAGCATGTGACAGAAATTTAGAACATGAAAGCTCAAATAAGGAGGTTTGTGAGTATTTGCATCTTATTGACAGAGGTGGACTGAAATGTCCCCAGGAGTTCACTGTAAACATTGTTACACATTCCTTCAGAATTTTTCAGCAACTTATTAGCAAAAAATTTGAAGCAGACTTTCTTAGGCAAGGAAGTCAGAAGCAATTAGTTGTTCAGTTAGCTTTTGAAAAATTAGATTTAATTGATGTAATTCCAAGTGAAAAGTGTAGTTGTGGAACTGACTTTGAAGTATTAGTAAAAAAAATGCTTATCTGTGGTTGCCAATATTTTTCTGAATAACTACAGTAAAGTATGGAATGACAGACAGAAGCCAACAAGTAGCAAAAGGAAACTATCAACCTTGAATTCTTTGTAGATCGCCCAAATGTGAGCTAATCCTATAGTTAATGCATTATGACAGGTAAATTTCAGTTGCCCGAAAATTTGTTCTTCAGAGCGATATCAAATTTACACCTGCCTGGATATGTAAATGTGAAAGTCCTTAAATGAACATTTCATATGCCGTATAGAAACTAATAAATGGCAATACAAATGTACAGTATATACTAATTCTTACAGTTTTCAAACACTTTGCTTTTATCTTCAGCAGCCATAACTTTTTTTAAGAGCTGCTAAAAATTAAAACCACATTGAAGATAACTACTTTAGTTTTCAGTCAGTGTACATGTCTTAAAATTTTCTTAGTGTAGTGAAAATATTATATGCAGGCAGTAATTTTTTCTAGAGATAGGAAAGGAGATACCAAAAATGTTTTGTGTTTTTACAAATGTATGTGCTAATATTTTGCAATTTATTACATGTCTGAATTTATATCAGCCATACTGTACTATAAGATTGTGGTACAGAATATGAAGTATGTACATACTGTATTATTCAAAAAGTATATATATATATATATAATAATGTATATAATTAATTAGCTATCATATTGCTAATTGAATTCATATTTACTGACATGGCATTCATGTCTTGCTGATATACCTGCTATATATTTGAGTGCCAGTCTGAATACATTCAATATTGTGAATTTTATTTTATTTTATGTTAGACATATTTTCTGCATTCATTCTTATTTTGTACAATTTTTAACTAGTAAATTACCTGGTGCACAGTAGTTGTTCAGTACTTTATGAGCTGCTATTGTCTCTTTGTCTTATGATTTATGTTAAAATAAGTATTTGGTTGTATGCTGTGAAAGTAATAGCTAATGACAAGACAAGGAATTTGAAGGCTTTATAATGTCGTTTGCACCCAACTTATGTATTATATAGCACATTTACTAATGCATATTATATTTCTGTGAGAAATTTTCAGATACTGAAAGAGATACTTAGGAAAGTTAAGTGTTTAGAATGTTATTATTTGCATCACTCAGTTTTATTTAGTGTATATCTATTAATATGGTGCCATATGGTATAAATAATTATTAAATATAGGATATTATGATAAAATAATGTTTTACCAATATGATTCAGTGTTAGAATGTTTTACCAATATGATGCAGTGTTAGAATTAGAAATAAATCTACTGGTCCAGCGGACCACTAGAATTTGCAAACCACTGGTCCACCTTAATGCCCACTGATCCGTAAAAAACTGATAAAAAACATTTGAAGACATTTACAATACATGTAGAAAATAATGTATGATTTTAATGTAACTATTTTCAGTATTTTGTTTTAAACCAATCATTAGTTTGCAGACTAAAAAACAAAACCATATAGCAAGGTAAAAGAAATAGAAATTCAGTTTTTAACTTGTGACAAATTAGAAAAAAAACCCAGAAAAAATTCAGTTGTCATAGGGGCCATTACAATCAATAATTCAGTGGCCCGACAAAAGTTTTATCACTGTTTTGGCCCGCCAAAAGGACCACTGGGTAATTCGAACGCAGTGATGCCATATGATACAATATTTTAACATTATGTATACATAGATATCTTAATTGTTTTTAATGTTCTTAACTTATCATATGAATGTTAGTTTCAAGTAGAGTTTAACATGTTGGTTGGTGATGGAAGAACTTGGTCTTAAAAAAACCCCATGTGTATTAAAAATGCCATTACCAAATCATATTGGGAGGTAGCATAAAAGCACATAAGTCTTTAACGTTTATACAGTATATTTCATATTTGAAAGATACTATGCATATTAATTAAAAACCTAGGCGAGCTAAAGTTTTTCAGGGTGTTTCAGCAATTTAAATATGGTACAAATCTTGCAATATTGAAAGTTTTTTTCTTTCTTAAGTACATGTGCACTTATAATGATTTAAAATTACTTATACACACACATTACTCATTCTAATGTATATATAGTCACTGTGCAAATATACCAACATTATTAATGGTATATACACATCATAAAGGTCATGAATTCCATAAACTTCATATTAAATGTACTTTAAGGACAATTTTTCAAGTTTGAGGTAACATAGCAGAATGTGTTCCCACCCCGACAAAGGCCTAAATATGCGTGGTTACTTATCTCTAAAATTTATAGACTTATACTGTAAATTAAAATAAACTGTTGTAAACTATTTATTACTTACCTAATTAATTCTAATGCAATACATTAAACAATCAAACATATGTAATAAATAGTTTATTTTAACTTGTAAGTATATAATTTTTAGAGATAAGTAACCCCGTGGGTTTAGGTCTCCGTCGGAGTGGGAGCATGTTCTGCAGAGCTTGAAACGTACAACATATGTTAAGGATTTGAAGGCAAAATTTGTTACCTCAAACATGAAAAATAATTATGAATGGCTTGTAGGTATTTCCTGTTTTAACATTACATTGTTATTAATGTACCAATCATTATTTTTTACAATATTGACATATCTTAGTACATTGGTTAAGCTTCGTTCAATTTATACAGTTAGGCAAAAGTAAGGATTCCATTTAAAACAAGTTTATTTTTGTTTGTTCTTCATAAATAAAGTAGGGGCTTGATTACTTCATTGCAGACAGAGGTGTGTGCTACAGCTGTTGAAATTTATATAAAAAAACATTCCTTGATTTCGGAGCGAGCGAGAAATGGTATCTCATTTATCAGCAATAAAACTGGGATGGGGGGCTAAAAAGTAACATTACACAAGGGGTAAACAATATACAACTTTTTTTATTATTATTTTAGTAGTCATGGAAAATGATATTGGAAAAGCAAAAATGTGTGACTGCAACCATCAGATGTTCACAAATGAGAACTAAATTTCCATGAATAAATTTAATAGCATGCTAGTTTCATTTTTATTACTGTTACACCACCTTATAAAATGTGGAGCATGCATTTGAGCAATGAAAACAAAGCAAAGAAATCCTGATATTTGATTGTGATATTCATATTAATCTAACATAAATTTATTTAAGGCCTCTTTGTTTGAAATAAATACTATGTGTCTGACCAGGGTGTAAAAAATCTTCATTCAATATTTGCTGTTACATTATTTTTGGGGTGGGGAATCCATGTAAAAAAATTGTGAATGTTTGTGTTATTTTTGGCATCACTTAATTTCATATTTTTCTTTATATTCTGCTGTGCAATAAACAGTTGAAAACCATAGTGTGTCAGTTTATTTGCATTAGATTTATTTTTAAGTCACAAAAATATGTGGTGATTGGAACACAGATATTTTTAATAGAAAAGAGATTTTACAGAATATAATATAACTTAGTCAACTTGTCGTGTATGTGTTTTGTGTCATTTTGCCTTGTTACCATTTCATTAGAACAGTTTGAAGGACAGCCTTTCAAGAGATTAAGCACATGTATTGAGGTATGGGTACAAGTATACATGTACTTCATAACCAGAAGTACAACAACATATGTACTTCTGGTTATATAGCCTTATAAGGTCACATGTACTTTTTCTGAATATATAACACATAAGGTAAGCTAAACCAAATGTTCTTAGTGCAAACTAATGTTAACATGCAATAGCAGTTTAGAACATGAAAGCTCAAATCAGGGAGTTAGTCAGTACATAAAGCTTACTGACTGTGGTAGACTAAAATAGCCCCAAGAATGCACAGTAAACATTGTAACACATTCCTTTAGAATTTTTCAGCAACTGATAAGCAATGAAGGAGTTAGCTGCTCAGTCAGCTTTTGAAAAAACAGATTTTGTTGATGTACTCCCAAGGGAAAAGTATAGTTGTAGAACTGACTGTGCAGTGTAAGTAAAAAAAAAATGCCTTTCTGTTGTAACTACTTAATGTTTTCTGAATAACTACAGTAATATATGGAATAACAGACAGAAGCCAACAAGAAGCAAAAGGAAACTATCAACCTTAAATTCTTTGTAGATTGCCTAAATATAAGCTAATCATGTAGCTTCTGCATTCTGATGTGTTCATTTCAGTCATCTGAAAATTAATTTTTCAGTGTGATATGAAATTTACACCTGCTTAGGTGTAAATGGGAAAGTCCTTAAATGAACATTCAATTTGCAGTGTAGAAATTTCAATAATTGTGGAAATTTTAATAGCAAAGTAAAAAAACAACTGATAGATGGCAACACAAATGTATGGAAGCATTTTCATGCTGTAGTATTTTTGGCATATTTATGGACCAAAACTACTGCAGCATGAAAGTGCTTCAGTAAAAAAACGTAAGATTTGCAAAGAAGCTGCTAAAAGTGGTATTGTGGGAATTTTTATTTAACAATATATTCTGTGTATATATATATATATTATAGTTTGTGTGCAGTTTGTTAACAGTATATGTTTACATCAAGTATAGTTTGGGGTAGTTTAAAAGCAACTGAATTTATAAGCCCAGTGATGTTTGCAAAAAATGAGTAGGCAAAACAAGAAAACTTATATTTGCCATATTCTGTCTCGTACATAAAACTTGAAGTTTCTAAACACTACGCTTTTATCTGCAGTGTGGTTGTAATGTTTTTAAGAGCTGCTGAAAACTTTTTACTGACAATCTGTGAAAAAGTTGGTGCTCAACTGAAGTATGATGAATTTATTTTTTGGCATGCACAAAAAATTTCTCTGGAAAACTTTAAACACCAAAAATAAAAAAAGAAGGGTAAAAGATAGCAATCTATTAGCTAATTGCAGAGCAAGAAAACTTAGACCATGATATTAAACGTAAACAAATAATTCGAAGGTATTAGAACTGCTTTGCACCCAACTTCTGCATTACAGCATACTTAGTAATGCATATTATATTTGTGTGGGAAATTTTCAGCAAATGAAGGTTATTGAGAAAGTTAGGTATTTAGAAGGTTATTATATGCATAACTTCTACAGGTTTGCTTACTGTGTATATCTGTTATATGCTGCCATAGAGGTCTGCACGTAACAGGCTTTTTCCCAGGCACTTAGGACAGGGCCGGGCCATGACAACCCATTCTTTTTATCGCAGTTGTAAAGAAAGAAAAAAAAAGTTGTGTTCCCCGATTTTCTGGTTAGTTGAATTGTTTTGCTGGCTTTACTTACTTCCATGACATAGCCCAAGAAATAATCACAAAAGCAAGGAGAGGCACTTAGTGTTTTTACCATCTGTAGGTATTAAGATGGGGAAATCACTTTGGGGCTTATTGACAACAAAAAGATCCGACTCCGAGCGAGTGTGTGTGTTGTGTGGACTGGGGGATGGGGTGTGTCTCTGTGTGTGCGTTGGTATGAGAGAGTGGGAAGGGGAAGACATTGATTGTTTCTCCTATCTAATCTGTATGGGGATTGATTTTTGTAGTGTTACCACTCGCTAGTTTAGAGAAAAAGAAATTTTGAACCCGCTTATCCCCCCCGTTTTTGTCTCTCTTTAAAGGTTATATTCTTTGATGATTGTTAAAGTTTAGTTAATATTTTAAGGCTTACATTTAACTAAATGTTTTCAATAATATCCCATTTCATTATTTAATTTTCACAATTTAATAAAATATAATAGAAAAAGAAAATAATACCAAATGGCACATCACAAGCTGCAATTGTGAAGGGTCCGGGCTGGATAGGACCAAGTGTCTAATATTTGAAATGAGCAGGGCATTAAACGCATGGACTTGGGCTGGGTGGGGCTCACCAAATAAGGCCCGTACAGACCTCTATGCTGCCATATGGTATAAATCTTGCAATATTAAAAGCTGATTTTTTTCTTAAATGCACGTGCACCTCTGATGATTTACATTTTACTTGCACACACATGTATATATATTGCCTGTACAATATATCAACATTATACTATATATGGCTTGCAGGCATTTCAATACAGAAGCTACATGCAGTTTATAATAAAACAATGTTTTAGTTTTGCATTGCTTATAAGTACCAAGCATAATTTTTTTACAACATTGCCACATCTCCGCGTATTGATGAAGCTTTGTTCAACTTATACATGAGGCAAAAGTAAGCATCCCATTTAAAATGAGTATTTTTCTTTTTCTTAAATAAAATAGTAGAAGCTTGATTAATTCATTGTGAGCTGCTATATGTCACAGGCTTGTGCAGCAGTTAAAATTTATATCAAAAACCTTTCCTCAATTGTACAGGACAGAGAAATTAGATCTCATCAGTTATCAGCAACAGAACTTGAGGCTTGAGTGGGGGCGGGGTTTAAAAAGTAAGATTCCATACATGAAAATAAACAATGCACAACCTGATTTTTAGGCATCTTAGAAAATGCAATTGGAAGAGTAAGAATTTGTGAATGCACCTGTTGGATGTTTTTCACACACAATTAAATTTCCATCAATAAATTTAATATCATTTTAGTTTCTTTTTTATTACTTTTACACCACCTTGAAAAATGTGCATCATGCATTTGAGTAAAAGAAGCAAAACAAAGAAAGTCTTGATATTTGGTTGTGATATTTATATTACCGTACTGATATAAAATTTACTTAAAGCCTCTTTATAATTTCTGCAAAGCTGAGATATTTGTGGAAGTCAAATCATTTGCTACTATATTTACTCGTTTAATTGCTAACAGTTCATATTCTAATTAGCTCATTTATTCTCATCTTGGGTAACTAGAGATATGACTAAATCTCAGTGAAGACGTGATGGCCGCCCCGGTGGCGCAGTGGTCTAAGCAATGGCCTCTGATCATTCGTCCGGAAGGAGTCCGGGTTCGAATCCCGGCGAGGCATGGATGTTGTGTTTATCTTACGGCACTGGCTCTTTTCCTTCCCTGGAACCAGTGACCCTAAATTAGGGACGGGCGACTGCTTATAGCCCATTGAGTTGCTCACGGTGGTCGTTAAACCTCCAATCAAAAAAACTAAAAAAATTTGTGATGGCTGTTTTGATGCATTTTTCTATATCTTACAATGTGATTCATTAGCATGTACTGTTTTGTAGTTTAGTGTAAAATCTTGTACCTAATACTTTGGTAGTTTTTTTGTTTTTTTTTACATGTCTGAATCCTGTGGTATTCTTGTTGTGTATCCATATATCACCTTCCCACTACTCCCCTTTCCAACTTTTTTTTGTCTTCTCATTTAAACAGTTTAGAGGACAGCCTTTCAAGAGGATAAACACATGTGCTTGCTGTAGAACACATTGCATATAATGGAAAACGTTTTGCTGCATCTAATGAAGAATATCACTTGGAGAGAAGAACTATTGACTATTTGAGATAAATGTTTTGTAGTGGACTTATATAAAAAATGTCTTCTACAAATATTTGTTTTCAATGGTTTGAATTGCAGCAATAAGCAGGTCTGAAGTTCATGCAACAAATGCCGTGTGAGTAAGCTTCTTTTCCTTTTCTTACAAATATTTTTAATGACTGCAGGAAGTTTTACATTTGCATGGGCATCAATTTCCCAAAATATTTCTTCACATTCTGATTTGCTCATTTAGTCTCTTTGGTCTTGTGTGACTAAAGATGCAACCGAATACCGAATACCCTTTAGGATGTGATAATTCAGATATATTTTTCCAAAATTTGCAATATAATTAGTATGAAAAAGAGCTTCCAGGCTTTTTGATGACAAAAAAAAAAAAAAAACTAATTCAGTTGAGTTGAAAATATAACATACATTTTATTTATGAGTGAATATATGATATTAATTACTATTACATAGAAACAGAATAAATTTATTTATGAATGAATATATTATGTTGATTACTATATGTAGAAACAATAAATTTATGAGTGAATTATTACATTAATTACCATATGTGGTAATCTATAGCTAAAGTAAACAAATAATTACTCTAGTGAAAACTTTGTTGATTAACTAATAAGATGAATAGATTATCATAAGCAGTTCAACCTAAAAATGGCAACATTACTTTTGGTAATCAGATATTGGTACTGGAGATGTTACTTGGAGAACAGTGAACCAGAGCTGATTCAGTACCATAACCTGAATGCAGAAAATATGAACTATTTTTCTCGTGCACTAAGACTAGCTCTCCATTAATTTCTGTGACCATAAAAAGTAGGTTAAATGTGAATTAGCATAAGGGCTGCTGTTAGCAATGTTCTCTGTCATTTGAGCTAAAATTGATCACTTTGATGTGTTGAATAACAACATGTGGTATGATCAGATTTCTCAGAAATGAGTACAACTTTTTGCAAATTCCAAATTGTTGAACATACGCTTTGTTAGCAATGACCGCCACAATTTGTCCTCAATGAATCCTCTGTCTAGTAATAAATAAATAAATCTTGCTTGTAAATTGGATGTATATATGTATATATGTCTATGGTCTGCAATATATATATTTTAGAAACCCAGAAATCATTGTCATTTATGCATGCCTATTTTATTTACTACTTAAAACCCATTAACTTATTACATGTGAAAATCCTCCAAATATGTGGCATCAGTAAATAAACAAAAACATCGCTATTTCCATGTTTTAGCCACACATATTATATATTAACTTATTACATTATGTACGTCTCTCCGTAATAGTGATGTGTATTAGAAGTATATACATTTTTTATTGCAGTTGGATTTATTTTTAAAAACATATTCAAGTAGGGGTATTTTTGCTCTTCTCGCAAATTTGATTTTACCAGGGCATTTCATCAACTCGCATTTTCTTATCACCAAGAACTTGTAAATCGTATTTTCACAACTAAATAAAGTGTATATTTCTTTCCTATATTTGTTTTTGCATCGGTTAACTCCGAGTTTCCCAAAAGTTGCAGCCAAGATCGCCTGTTACCGGTCATTTTGTCAACAAAACGCAATGTAAACAAACGCTATGATCCTCGTGTTGTGTTATCTTAGCAAATTAAAAATGCTATCCAATAAGTGTTTACTAGAGAATATTGGAGAAGAAACAACACAAATAAAATGCAACAACATTCGCGAAATTCAGATCACGTCATTAAACATGAAAACGCAGCCTGAATCTTCTGTTCCGTAGAGAAGCAATGGCTGCGACAACGCTGGACTGAAAGGATCCTTTTCGTGGCGTCACAAAACCTATACTTGGGCCCGGTGAGGAACGAAGTGACTGACGTGATCTCGACGGCCCCGGTACACCCCCATCCCCGACAGGTTTCCTGCGTTCGCACATGCCCGCAAAGAATTTGTTGAGCTTCAATTTATAAAGCGTGAAATTCTTTTGCTGAGTTGTAGATAACGATTTTTTTTATGAATAATTACATTAAATATCGTAATTAAGAAAATGTGAAATTACGGAAATTTTATGTGTTCCAGATAACCAACCTCTGGGTACGTGACCATGAAGCGGTCGAAAACGCAATTTTTATATGGCCCCTTAAAAATTTTGTGCTCAGTTCTCTGGTGGCCACTTCTCTTACACCCATATAGCATCGAGGTACTGTCTGCTTTTTATGCTTATGTTTCATAAATTATTTTATGTTCTTTCAGTTTTATATCATATTTCAACTGACCACCCAAAGAGTCAACAACTGAACCGTTTCATGTTTGTGTACAGATGGATAACATAGCTGGACCGTTTCATGTTTGTAGTAAAGACGGATAAAATGCCCGGCCAGGTTGTAATTTCGTAGGAGCATGTGCTGAATCAGACTGGCGAGGAATCTCACAGTGCCGCCTCGGTGGCGCAGTGGTTTAAGCGATGGCCTCTGATCATTCGTCCAAAAGGAGTACGGGTTTGAATCCCGGTGAGGCATGGATGTTGTGTTTGTCTTACGGCACTGGCTCTCTCCCTTCCTTGGAACCAGTGACCCTGAATTCCCTGGAACCTGTGACCCTCCAATAAAAAAAACAAAAAAACTTGCAGTATCTCGCTATGTTTCCGGTTGTTTCTCGGAATTCTATAAAATGAACACTGATTTTTAACAGTTTGGTGATTACAGTACGCTGCAAAACATAAAATCTTATCTAATATATTCAGTTGCACCTTAAAAAATCAATTTTACAGGACCATCGACAGCCGCCAACGATACAACTAACGTTAGCTAACATGTAAACAACGTGTGTTTATGCCCAGCATCCATTCTGCGACGCCATGACTTCGACAACGTATTAGGAAAAACAGCGGACTTCCAATTTTCTTTAATTTAAACTTAAATTGGATATATCGTTTAATGCCTTACCCATAACACTGAAACAACAGAAAAATAAGTACTGATTTCTCATCTCTAGTTATGTTTAACCTGCTGTAGATCAAGGATTTTCTCCTGAGATGCACACATCAACATACATATCTCTAAGCTATTTTCTGAGATTTAGAGGTTAGCTCCTCAAAGAGAGCTTGTCTGCTGGATTAAAGTTTAAAACTAATAGAAGTCAGAACACAACTTGAGCTTCACTGACATTCAGCATAAATCTCACACAAGATTTTTTGTACTTCACACTCAATCTTTTTCTCATGCTAACATTCCTGAATCTGGTCCTCCCATCGTTTTCTTGACCTTCTACATTTTCTTCCTGCCACTTGTGTAGAATAAATTCTCCTAGTAAGCATTTCACCACTGACCACTCATTCTTTGAACATGGCGGAAGCACCCAAGAATATTTGTTCCCTCCTTACAAACAACATTTTACTTCACAATACTCCTCTGCAACACATTTATCCAGCACACTAATGACTCCTGTGTCTTTTCTGTAGCACTCTGCTTTCACTGCTGTACATCAGAATAGGAAAAATTACTTTTTCATACACAAGCATTTGGGACTTTTTTGAGAACCCATTATTCACGCAAAACTCTCCTGAAGCAGCTGTGACTTTCAAAGATGAATTCACTCGCCCTAATTAATTTCACCACCTAATTTGTTTTCTCCATTAAACATGCATCCTAAATATTCAAATTCATTTACCTGGTCTATCTCTGTGCCATGTAGACTGATCTTTGAATTAATACTAACAATTCATTTCTCAAAAACATAACTTCGTTTGCTTTGGAAATTTTCGAAAATATCTGGCCAAATTGTAAAAGGTGGTAGAGAGGCCCAAAATAAAATTTTTTTGTCAAAGAATGTGTATCTGGAAATGCCGCGTTTAAGCGCTGCACCGAAAGCAAGATTTGAAATACAAAATTAAAGACAGATAAAATCAAATGCAACAAACCTTTTAATTAGTCCTGTTTTTACAGTAGATGCTCAAAAGAGGGACCACTCGCACAAGCTTCACATCGTCAACGAATGGATTGGCGTACACAAAGAGTAGTGGGTGTAAATTTGCAAAGATTTCAGGCATTTCCCGAACATTTCCATCAGCAACAGACAGTCTGGTAACGAGATCTTCCTCAGAGTCAATGGGGATATAGTACATGATACTCTTCATATGGCCCCAGAAGAAGAAATCCATACATGACAAATCTGGTGATCGTGGTGGCCAAGGAACAGGTCCACCCCTACCAATCCCGTGGTTTCCATAAGTTGCGTCCAGGTAATTCCTCACATCGGTGCTGAAATGTGCAGGTGCACCATCATGCTGGAACCAGATTCTCATTTGAACAGACGGAGGAACAGCGGTGAGACGTTCTGGCAAGGTCTCTTGCAGGAAGATGCAGTACGTGCGGCTGGTCAAGTGACTAGGTAAGATGAACGGTCCAATAAAAAAAATCGTGCACCATACCCGCCCAAACATTGATGGAGAATCTTTGCTGGTAGGCATGTGGATTTGATGCACTCAAACGCGAGCATTGTGGCTGTTAAACAATCCTCGTGTAAACGTAGCTTCATCCGTGAGTAACAGGTATGAAGGGAAGTCAGGCTGTACTGCAGGTACCATCGGTCGAAATCTACACGGACAAGATAATCCGCTGGTTTCAATGCCTGCACTCTCTGTAAATGGAATGGATGCATTTTTTCGTCATGTAAAATCCTCCACACGATTGAATGGCTCAAACCCAGGCAACGTCCAACATCCCTCGTGCTTGTGGCAGGATTTAACTCCACTGCACTTAAGAGTGTAAGACAGCTTCTTCCACTGTCGCAAAGCTGCCGGTGCACACGCTCGAACGTTTGGCGATTCGGCAGGGGTCTCGTCGGGAATCGTTCACTGTACAACCTTTGAGCTGCGCATCGTTTCCGTTCGCAGCCCCATACTTCAGATGCATATCTGCGAGCTCGGAATTCGTGTAGCGATGCATATCGTTGAAAATCCGAACGGGAAACGACGCCTTACGCCACAGAAACAATGTTATTGACTGACCCAAACAGCGCCCTCTACCTCCTAAATGTGGCATTTCCGGACACTTCTTTGACAATTTTTTTATTTTGGGCCCCTCTACCACCCTTTACAATTTGGCCAGATATTTTTTAAACACCCTGTATATATATATACGAAATTTGAAATTCATACAAATTTCATACAGATGGGACACACGCTGCAACTCACTTTTGCTCTCTGCCAACAGGACTGTGTCGTCAGCATGAGCCAGCACAATTGAGTAACTATTCTCCACAGACAGCACTTATGCAGTCTGATGGCAACTGAACCATATACACTGATGTTCAAAATTAAGACAATTTGCACATTTTGTCGAATTTCTGAAAAACTAATGGACACATTTTAATGAAATTTGGTATGGATACACAGTTATATAAGAGAAAAAATTACACCATACAATAGTCATGGTACGCACTCATGATCGTCAGTAAGGCTCATCAGCGCAGGAATGTGCAAAATCCGGGTTGCAAGATCGAACATAAAATGACTCTAATATGGGGTATGGTCCCCTCTCACAGCAAAGCCGTAACTAGGATGGGCAGGCGGGCGGCTGCCCCGGGCGCAGAAATCACCGTTTGGAATGCAATCACAATCGGAACTGAAACTTTTACAGAAGTTTTTGGCAGAATTAAAATTAGAATTTTCCTCGTCAAAATGTTCAGGAGTTGTTAGTTGCTCACATTCAGTAATGTAGGCGTGGTTGTATAGTTTGTCCAACTGAAGAAGAACCATGGCTCCTAATACTTCTTTAGTTAGATGGACTTATATGTGCGTTGCAAGATAAGGATGTTCACATTTTTGAAGATTCTCTGGAGGCTATTCAGTCTTTATTCTGGCTGCATGCCACGACTGTCAGCTACATTCGGTCCGCTTGATGCGGTGCTGAAGGTCCGAACTCCGAAGCAGTTGCAAAAAGCTTTAAAAACAGTCACTTTTGTTTGTGCCTTTTTTACGCCTAGTTTCGTTAGAACTTAGAAATACATTTTTACGCCTAGTTTTGTTTGAAAGTCTTTGTAGTACTGTTATATTTTTGAAATTGTATCTGCTTTTTGCTGTCTTTTTTGAAAATTCTTCTCTGTGCTTGTGCTTGCTTAGATTTTCAATACTGTCTTTTGTTCTTTTGGTGTGTGTGCGTGAGAGAGAGAGAGGGAAAGAGAGATAGAGTAAAAAAAGAGAGAGAGAGAGAGAAATAGAGTGAAAGAGAAAGATAGATAGACAGATAGAGGGGGGGATTGGGACGCAATATTTTGCGGTTTGCCCCGGGCGCAGAAATGTCTAGTTACGCCCCTGCTTACAGTCATACAGCGCGACGTCATACTGGAAACGAGACCTGATCATTCGACCGTAAGGGGCCCGGGTTCGAATCCCGGTGAGGTATGGATGTTGTGTTTGTCTTACGGCACTGTCGCTTTCCCTTCCCTGGAACCGGTGACCCTAAATTAGGGACAGGCGACTGCTTATAGCCCATTGAGTTGCTCACGGTGGTCGTTAAACCTCCAATAAAAAAACAAAAAAAAAACGAGACAGTTGACGAGTCCCTGTGGCAGTCGGCCCCAATCCTGCAGCAACGCAGTTTTCAGCTCCTGGTTGGTTCCAAGGAGGTTAAAATAATACTTCTGGAGATGCCACGAGTCTCTTAACGGTAAAGCCGATTGGTGTGAGAATTTGACGTTTACATAACACCTATGTAATTTCAACGGGTGTATTTTGGAATTCCGTGGGTTTTGGATGCAGAAACTGTGTTAATATCAAACCGGAATGAATTATGCTTCATAGACGAGTAAAGTTTTCAACTTTAATGTAATATTTTGTTTTGAATTTGCACTAATGTTTGTGTATTTCCATTTAAAATAAAAATAGGAAGGGGCTTCAAAATAATTAAGAATTTTATAAATTTAGCATTTTTTCACACATCAGAAGCAAGTTATGATGCGAAATTCGAAACATTTGCAACGAAAGAAGGCGATTCGGTCAACAAACAATGCATTGGAAACTATCAGCTTTCCCACACTTTGACAGCCTTCGCTCGCGATTATAGACTTCACGCAAAGTGGTACTGCTCCATTAACAAGGGCATCTCCAGATATCTTATTTTAACCTCCTTGGATGGTTCTCGGAGGGGAATGGAGAGCGTCCCAGGCATGTTCGATAGGGTTTAGATCTGGCGATCTGGCTGGCCAATCCATCCGGCGAATATCCTCACTTTCAAAATAATAGTCGACCAGGTGAGCCCTATGTGGATGAGCGTTGTCGTCCATAAAAAGCAACCGAGGGCCAACTGCGCCCCTGAAAAGTCGAACATAGGGCTGTAAGATCTCATCCCTATACATCTCAGCAGTCTGGGAGCCTCTGTTAAACACATGGAGAAGTGTGCGGCCATCCAACATGATGCCTGTCCAGAACATGACACCTCCGCTGCCATAGCGGTCCCTTTCTCGGATGTTGGAGGAAAGGTATTGGGTCCCAGGTTCTCTCCAGATGAAGGTACGTCAAGAATCAGTGTCCAGGCTGAATCGCGACTTATCTGTGAAGAGAACGTTACCCAACTGAAGTCTGGTCCAAGGCTGATGTTGTCTGCACCATGCTAAATGCGCTCTCTTGTGCGCTGCAGTGAACGGGACGCAAACAGTGGGTCTTCTGGCAAAAAGCCCTCTCTCATGAAGCTTTCGGGAAACAGTAACCCCTGAAACTCGGGTTCCAGTGGCGGCATGCAGCTCACGAGATAGCCGTGCAGCTGTAGCACCTCGCTGAAAGTGCCAAATACCGATCTTTTTTGGCCGTCGTAGCTCTTGGAAGACCTTGCCCAGGCCTTCTCGATATGGATCCGGTGTCCTTAAACTGTTTCCACAAATGGCATACGACACTGGGCTATAGCGTCTAGAAGGTAAAGTGTGCCGAGCGCCTAGCGTACATAATGATTGGCGTGGATACCGAAATTTGTCCCCTTCGTAGATGGCGCTGCGATCGCCTTCCCTTCCCTCTTTCTTACTGTGAGGGGAGCGGGAAACTAAATTCGTGTTGTTTACTGTAAAAAGAGCGGGAATTTAGACGAAGACGTGTTATGTTTTAGGTTTTAGAAGGAATGTGGATTACCTAAATATTGTATATAAGCTATACTTAGCTCATTATGCGGAAGAGAAATAACCATTGTTTTGTGCCAGGTTGCAATACTCAGTACAAAAACAGTAAGCTGTCGCTCTTTCAAATACCCAAAAATGATAAACTTTTACAGCAATGGCAAAGATTGATTCCCCGTGCAGATAAAAATTTAGACAAATTTAGTGCTGTATGTGAACTGCACTTTGATGAGAGATTTGTGGTTCGAAATTTTGTGCATAAAATAACCGGAGACAGTGTTAATACCCAGAGATCGGCCCATCTTGACACCAGATACAATTCCAACAATATTTCCAAACCTTCCCCATTATTTGTCAAAACCTCTGGCAAAAAAGAGGAAAGTTAGGGAAACCGATGATAAGCCTGACAGTAATTTAAATAGCTTGGAATTTACTTCCCAAAGAGTTACACTGAACTGCCTTCTGAATATCAACCTTGCTTCAGAATTTTGGAGTAAGCAAATTCCTGCTAATAATTCAAAGTGCATAATTTTCCATGTTCATTTATTCAAACATGAATTGTCAAATTCATGGACAACCAAAAAACTGGTTGTTGTAACCGAAAGCGAACCAGAGGTTACCTGTGAAGTGTATTTATGTGGATTAAAAATTAACACAGTTTCCAATATTACTTCTAAAGGTGAATTAGAATCCATTATTTGAGACACTGATAGGCTAACAGTATGTCATGGTGCAGGATCCATTTGTACAGCAAAAATTGTGTAAGGAAAGGAACAACAGAGACTTGCCTCAAATGTAAGTATCTGCGGCACTTACTTTTGCACAAAATAGCTTATCATAGAAGAAAGGCTACATTTAAAAATAAGTATCAGAATAAAGTTCGGAAAATCAACAGGCTGGAGAAATGGGTTATTTCGCTCTCTGATTACATAAAAAAAAAAAAAAAAAATCCAAAACAAAAATAAGAATTTTACAGAACTTTCCATTAATGAAAAAATAGCAGAATTACCCATTAAGAGGCAGCAAATGGTTCTTCATTGTTAAAAGGCAGCAAAAAGGAAATCTGCAAGAGGTATGTCATATACCCAGGAATGGTTACTTGAATGCTTACTAATGCACATAAAAAGTCCAAAATTGTGCGAGTACATACGGAAACACAAAATCATGATCCTACCTAATAGAACAACTATTAGAAAGTATATTTCAAATTACAACAGTGGTTTTGGATTCAATGCACAGACGTTTGAAACAATTTCAAAGCAAACAAGTGAGATGGAGCCTTTTGCAAGACATGGTGGTATATTAATAGATGAAGTAAAGCTTACAGAAAAACTGCAAGCAAAATCATCTGGTGAAATAATAGGGTTTGTTGATATTGGGCCATACACTTCAGAAACTGTTAAGCATACCCCATGTAATCACGGACTGGTAATGGTGTTCCAGCCATTAAATGGAGATTGGACCCAAATAATTGGTGTTTTTGCCACAAGTAACAATATAAGTTGGACTTTGCTTGCAAAATTGATTATTGAAGCTGTTATTCTCACTGAAAATGCAGGTCTGTTTGTTGATTTCATTACGTGTGATGAGGCTTCTAGGAACAGGAAAATGTGAGACATTTGGTATATCAGCAGATTGTTCTGGAACTAAATACAGCATTATGCATCCTACAGATTGTTTTAAAAGTTTACATTTCATATCAGATTTTTCTCACTTAATAAAATGTGTATGGAACGCATTTGTTACCAGAGGTTTTCTTCTGCCCGAAGGGGAAGCAAGACCAGAACATGTTGAAGCAGCATGGAGGAAGGACATAACTACACTAAAAGCCATGCCAAAAATTACACGCGTTCATATTCACCCGAATAACTTTGAGAAAATGAGGGCAAGCTATGCTTTGAAGATTTTTAGCAACTAAGTATTAAAAGGCCTTTTTCTCTATAAGCATCATATTGAAATACAGTTTGGAAGTACTAATGCAACTGCATTTTTCGTAAAGTTGATGATGGAGTTAATAACTGTAATGACCTCTAGGAGTCCATCAAGTAGTCTCCATGTAGATTCTGAGGGATGCAAAGTACTTAATGATTTTCTGTTATATTTAGATAAATGGGAAGCTTTTGCAGGAGATAAGAAGATTGGGTTTTTAAGTGCTAGCACAGCTGCAGGATTACGAGTCACTATAAGCAGTACCATCTCTCTACTAAAATATCTAGCAGAAACCTTGAACTACAAGTATGTAATGACATCGCACTTGAGTCAAGACTCAATAGAAAACATTTTTGGCATTATTTGGCAACTGTCAGGCTGCAATGATCAACCCACTGCAGTAGAATTTTTAGTGACCATTCAGTGTTTAAGTTTTTATGATCTGGCCAATCCTGTAAAGTGTGGTACTAGCTGCACAACAGAAGTAATCAATTCCCTCATTGAGCCAAGTGACACCATCAGTTGCAAACCTAATGTTTTGCTAAATTTAAATGAACTTTTAAGTGATGGAATGCTAGATAATGTGAAAGATACCTTGAATAGTGCTGCATATTCTGATTGTGCTTCCCTTTTCCCATATAATTCCCATAACCAGTTGCTAGTTTATGTTGCAGGTTATGTAGCTAGGAAATGTGTTGCAATAAACTAAATGCAAAGATTACACCAAAATGTGTTTAACATGCAGTATTGAAGGCCAGATTTTCTGGAACACTGATACGAGAATTTGATAAAGGTGGCTTATTATATCCATCAAAGGAACTCCTAGTTCTTGTCAGTCAACTGAAAAGTATTTTTACACATTATTTCAGCACCAAAAAAAAAAAAAACTACACGGAGATAGTATCGTTGATATTCTAGCTATCTTGATGATAAAGAAAATTAAATTTATTGGTTGTGCAGAACACAGTAAAGATGTGACATGTAAGATTGCAAAATTTTATTTACTGACTCGGTTGCATTTCTATATAAAGGGACTTAATAAGATTCACAATGATAATAGAGAAAAAATGAAGTACCTTAAGCTGAGATGCTGCAAATAAATATGAAGTCCCTGGATCTGGGTGTTGAGGTTCTTTATATGAGGATGCAAGTGAGAGACAGCTTTATAATTACTGTGGAGTGAGTAAATATATACAGACTCTACAGTAATGCTACAGCTCAAACCCTCACCGTGAGACCCTCAAAACTACCTTAACAGTTAATAAGAACTTTGTAACAGGTTCCATCATTCAAACCCAGGGGTTTGAACTTAGTCACATTAACAATATTCAACTCGTAGCAAGCAGAGCAGCCACTGCTGTGTTTACTGATCTACTATATATTACCATATGTAAGCATATGACCGTATTAAAAAGAATGGATAACTTTGGGAGTATGTAGCAGTGGCTAGTTAACTTTTCTTTCATTAAATATGATATGTATGCACACAGCAGACAGTAAGCCTAATGCATATGCAAATAAGTGATCCTAGAAATTTAACCCAAACTCATTAAGAATTTTTCCAGCCTATAATGAGGTCAAGAAATGTCCAGGTTGTTAACAAACTTAGAAAAGAAAGTTACAAAAACTGGTAAGTTATTTAGAGATTCAAAATTCATTTCTGTAAACGTATTTATTTTTAAAAAATAAATTTTTTGTCCCCCCCACCAAGTAACTGAATAGTTTAGCAGATAAGATATTAATATACAAAAAGATTTTAAGGAACATGTGTAGTGGTAATAAGATTGCAGTGTTACTATTTTTCTTTAAAAATGTTTAGAACTGTGGGATTCTTTAGCAAACCGCCCCACCCCTTCAACTTTTTTTTTTTAATGTTCAAATCCCAAACCACTGGTGGTAATCTGATATTAACACGCTTTTTTTTTCAATCAAAATTTAGCTTTGGCATTTCCAGCATTGCTAACTAGGGCTTCCATGATGGAATTATATACAACAAAATTCAGTATTTTGAAGAAAACTTGCAAAATGCCACGAGTGATTAAGTGTGACTAATTTACTCTTTACAAGGTGGTGTAAAAGTAATAAAAAAAAACCAAACTAAATAGGTATTAAATTTATTTCTGGAAATTTAATTATGTGTGAAAACATCTAATAGTTGCATTCACAAATTCTTGCTCTTTCAATTGCATTTTCTAAGATGCCTAAAAATCAAGTTGTGTGCTATTTATTTTTTGTGTAAAGTTACTTTTTAAAGCCCCCTCCCAAGTTCTGTTGCTGATAAATTTCTCCGTCGCTATACAATTGAGAAACGGTTTTTGATTAAAATTTCAACAACTGCTGCACTAGCCTTTGACATATAACAGCCTGCAATGAATTAATCAAGCTTCTACTTTATAAAAAATAAAAACATTTTTTTTAAAATGGGATGTTTACTTTTGCCTCACTGTATAAATTGAATAAAGCTTAACCAATGTGTTGAGATGTGGTAATGTTGTAATAAATAATGCTTGGTACATACAAGCAATGTAAGATTAAAACATTGCTTTATTAAAAACCGCACATGGCTTCTGTATGGAAATGCCTAAAGCCATTTATAATGAACTCTCATCAGCATTCCTTTGGTCCCCGTGCTGATGAGAGTTCAATACTCCAAACCGGTCCACGCCAGGGGTCAGTTTTTTCACATGTGCTTCAACATTTGTTCAGTTGGTATAAATTATATCTGTATTACCTATTCCCAACCACTAGGGGCATTAAACAACGTTGTTACATGTTTACATCGTACACAATGTGTCATTCCGTGCACCTTACTGGGACAATAAACCTTTCTGGATTTACTGAGGGGATATCAGTATGAGACTGAAATAATTCCAATTTCAGAAATTAAGAACAAATAAATGTCTTGGTAAATTATTTGCTCCCCCACAATATTTCTTCATTTAATAGTAAAATTTATCTAACGGTATAAAAAAAAATCCCTCCAAATCAGCCCCTTTCTTTTGCATTTTTTTCTGAACAATTGCTAGTAAAATGTTTTCTCATGCATGCATTATGACCAAAATTATGCTTCAGTCAGAGAGGAATGTCATTGTAAATGCGTGTGACACAGCTTAAATAAGGTGGTACACACCGTTTTTTAAACCAGTCAGTAACAGGCAAAAATTATTTTTGTTAAGCCTCTTAATAATACGAAAAGCTTACCCAATGTTTATATACACTATCTACCAACAAGTAATTGGACACCCCTGCAATCGACGATATCTGCGGTCCTGATATACGTCACGGCCGCCGCTGTTAAATATCATGTGGGAAACAACAACGCAACCAGTCGCATGCAAGATGCCATGCAGTTCGGAGCTCCCTGATTTCGAGAAAGGTGTAATCGTCGGGTATCACAAAAATGGCAGATCCATACGTGACATATCCAGCGAGTTGAAGTACTCAAAATCGACAGTGGCCTATGTGATTACATGGCAAGTGGAAGATGAGAGGTGACTGTCGGAATGTACCCCGACCTAGCAGACCACAAAACTGGGAGTTAGAGACCGACGGGTGCTGGCCAGAGAAATTCGGAAGAACTGCACCAAATCGATGGGCCACATCCGTGAGGAGTTTCAACAGGCATCCGGGAGTGTTCTTTCGATGAATACCATCCGTAAGGAAGCCCATCTGCTCGGTTATCATGGACGTGCTGCCGCCCACAAGCCTTTGATCACCAAGTCCAATAGCGCTGCTCGGCTAATGTGGTGCAAAGAGCGTCGACAGTGGACCGTTGAACAGTGGAAACAGGTTCTCTGGAGCGACAAATCAAGGTTCACCCTCTACCGTTCGAATGGCAGGGTCTGGGTTTGGAGTCTGCCTGGAGAACGCCTCCTGCCGAAATGTATTGTGCTGAATGTGAAGTTCGGCGGCCGTGGAATTATGCTATGGGTGTGTTTCTCCTGGTATGGCATGGGACCCTTGGTCGCAATTCCTGGTAGACTCAACGCCAAGACCTACTGCACCATTTTGGATGACCATGCGCTTCCTACGTTGTGGCAGTTTTACGGGGTGGACCCATGTTACTTTCAGGATGACAATATCACCTGTCATGTTGCGAGGTCCACCATGGCTTGGTATGGTGACAATGGGGTTAATCGAATGGACTGGCCTGCGCAGAGCCCGGACCTTAACCCTATTGAGCACCTCTGGGACGAGTTGGAGCGTCAACTTAAGGGGTGCACTTACCGTCCGAAATTGGTGAAGGAACTGACCTGTCTTCTCCAGGCCGAGTGGAAGAAAATACCGCTAGCCGTCGTACAACGCCTGGTTGAGAGTATGCCCCGGAGGGTCGCAGCTGTAATCGCCGCTTGTGGAAGCTCCACCAACTATTGAAGGTGAATAAACTTCGTTTTCCTTTGCTATCACAGGTGTCCAATTACTTGTTGGTAGATAGTGTATATCTGCTATATCCATGCTAATCACTACATACGCTGGGCGCTCGGCACAAGTCCCGTATTAGATGCTATATATCAGCTGTTTCTGTATAACCGTTTGAAGAGTAGATACATGGAAGCAAAATTTTATATTTACATGTCCCCACATATTATTTACTTCAAACAGTAAATTTTGCCCGCTGTCCCTAAATTGTTTTTAAGGAAAGCTCTGTCCCTGACTGGCAGCATTAAATTTGTTGAACCACGGCATTACTTATACCTGATCATAGGATAGGCCTAACCGGGGGGGGGGGGGGGAAGGGATCAGGACCCCCATATTTTCATAGTCTGGGATCCCCAATGAAAATGATCCCCCAAATGTTTTGGGAATATAATGATATGAACATTTTATGTGAACCAACTAAATTATTTAATAACATAAGATTGTAATTTTTTCGTAGAATGCGAAAACGTGTATAATGTGTACTTAATAAAACAGCGATGTCAATTAAGCATGGTTACCAACATTGTTGGTGTATATATATTATGTGACCAGACCCCCCCCCCCGCCCGATTTTGAAACACGGTTACGCCACTGTACCTGATGGGCACTGGCCACCATCGCTGATGCTCACACTTAAGCATTCAATTCAAATTAAGAACATTCAATATAATGTCCCATACAAAAAAGTCTGGCAATTTCTATATATATAGCAGGAGCGGCTCCTGCAATAGGGCTGTGGGGCTGCAGTCCCCCACCCCACCCCTACCCAAAGCAGTTTTTTTTTTTCGTACCACACCAAGAGAGAAGTTTTACCTGCACAATGCCACTGGGAGCGAAAAGAAAGCTGGTGCGCTGCTCTGACTGCTATTGAAACCAATTCAAGTGGGAAACTCTGCCTGTGAACTCATGTGGGAAACTCTGCCTATTCCCACATCAGTTCATTTCCTTTGTATAAAATGTCCCTGGGGGCTGCAGCTCTGGCTGGTACAGCATATATAAGTGGTCCTTGGAGTTGTTTGCGAGTGACGTAGCTACAATGCAGTCTCTTGTTGCCTGCGAAAGCATCGCCGGGCCTTCAATTTTTGGTTTGTTCCTACTTTTATTCAACATGATAATTCTAACAACTGGAGATTATTCGTGTTTGCTAACAACAAATACTCAGTTGCCGAGATTTTTGCAAAAAAAGTTTCACTTCTGGTCAAAATGGGCATGTGAACAAATTGCGATTAAGAATAAAGTTCAGTAATGGATAAATTGAAAAATAAAAAAAAAATGACTAATTTTTGCAGCGAAATACTTGCACAAAATTAATATTTTCACTTACCAGGCACAGCGAAATTTTCGCTTTTAAACTCATGTAAATTTTTATTCATCAAAAAACATTGAACTTGCTCCATTGGCCACATTTTACTTTTCTGCCCCCCCCCCCCAATAAGCTGCACATTTTAGTTGAGGTAGTGCTTTATACTTAATTACTTTGAACACAACATTTAATCAAATACAATTGTTTAGAAAATTTACGAAGTTGGTAAATTTTGAAAACAAATTGTTCTACACTAAATTGTAATCATGGCTTCAAACTTAAAACTGGGAATATGTTTGCAATTCGTATTTATTAAAGAGAATGCTTGTGAGTCAAAATTCCAAAGGGAGCGTATCAGAAGAAAAATATTAATTATATTTCTAGGGGTCACAATTGACACCTGAAAATGCGTATATGACGTTGAGTGCGTGTCCGCTGTCACTGGAACACGCATTATTTTTTACCTTTAAAACTGGTTCCCTTAACTGAGTGTATGTTGCTCTTACAGTATATACATTTATATATAATTTACAACCACTATCTCAATCCACTGCTGAATGAAAGTCTCCAGTTTCTTCCACAACAGTCTGTTTAGAGCCAGTTTTCTTCTTGCTTCCGAATTTCATCCACCCATCTTCTGAGCTTTTTTTTTTTTTTTTTTTGTCCCTTGCTATCTAGTTTAATATTTCTTGCTAGCTCTTTCTTCTAGCAATATGTCCATTCCATTGCAATTTCAGGGATTCTGTCTTCCATCCTTGTAATTTTCCCGATCCACGAGTTCCTCTTTGTATCTTTCCTGTTCCTGGTTACATCAAACATGCATCTCGCAATGCTTTTTTCTGTTGTCTGCAATCTCGGTATATCTGTTTTAGTTGAGGTCTATGTCTCTGCTCCATGCGTAACAACTGGAAGGATGCACTAATTAATGAGCGTCATGTTAGGATCGTTAGAATAAGAGTCCTACATGGAATGTATGTGGAACTAATTTCTTTGCTGTGCAATGGTGTATGCGTGGGTGATGATCAAATGATCATATGTAGAGGATTTTAGGAAGGGGGTGTCTGACCCCAGGTCTTAATAAACAACCCTTAGAAATAGGAAATTTGGGCTAAAGCGCCCGATAGGAAAGTGACACAGAAGTGAAGTAGAAAGAGGAGGAAGACGCTCTTAAAATGTCAAGGGGCCAGTACCCGGTGTATGGTGTATGCGTGGGTACCTCTCCACAAGGTAAACAATGAGGAAATATACACGAAAATACTGGATAGCACTACGATTCGGAAGTTCACATTAAAATGATTTGTGACTACAAAATATGCTAAACACTTTTCTTTTAAGAAATAATGCATCAAACCAAGTTTTATACGCCAATTATTTTCTTCATAAATGTGGCCACCCCTTGATATCGGTTACCTCTAGATTTTCCTTATCAGTTGCTAAATATAAAATCTAAACATTCATTTCTACGAGTATATATATAAATAATTATTAAATGGACAGCTTCAGCAGGCTCAGTAACTTAGCTTTCGAAGTGATATCTACAAAATTTGAATGCAGCCCCTCAATCTCAGCTTACCACTAGCCGCTACTGAGCGATATACATTTAAATTCTCCAAACAGCACGTCTTTACTTGGCACATCCACGCCATTTGTTAACGTTTAGGTAGGCATTCTTCGAGGAGGTAGCATATCAATTTAAATCACATAGAATTCTATTTTAAATTAAATTTTCTGACGCTGCACTCTGCGGCAGACTTAAGACATTTGAGCGACTATTGTTAACCGTAAAATGTGTTTCCATAATCGCACACTTACATCCTAATCCAACCCCTGTTGTTTGGTTCACATTGCACAACATTACACACATTTTTTGACACAGACGCCGTCTGCAGCGCTGCGATGCGGCGTAGGACATATTTCGAACGCAGTTTTTGAGTTCGCACGGCACACTTCCCCTTTTAGACGCTATAACTGGGCATTACATTGAGCTCTGTAGCAACCTGCACTTGTGATTGCCCTGCCTCCAATCTACCGACGATTCTCCACCTCATTCTGCCATCAATACATTCATGGCAACTCATTTTACCTGATTGCTTATGAAATTGAACCAACTCCTGCAAGAAACACAACGAACGTCGCCGAGGAGTATGAGCGAACTAATCGCGGAAAAAGCCACGTGTGCTTTTCACGCCCTCCGCTGTCACAGCTCCTCCGACACGCACGTGTATGCTTACGTATTCGACACTGCAAATTTGCATTCTTATTCGGCGGCATAATTTGTACCTTTGGTTCCGTACTTTTTGTGAAAATTGACAAAATGTGCAAATTCTCTTAATTTTGAACACCAGTGTATGTCTCTTTAGGTATAAAAATATTGTTTACTTTAAAAAATTCGTTTTGGTAATAAGAAACTACTGATTACAACACACGAGTGTGGCAGTGAATGTGGGGTATATCCTACCAGTTTTCTCAGATAATTTCTTACAAAACATCAGCTGAAAAATTATTTCAAGAGCTGCTTTCTCCTGCTAAAAGGGAACATTTTTGTCATTTATTATTTCATTTTACAGCTTAAAACTGCATTTATACAAGATTGCAGCTCTCAAGCTGTATTCTTGGTGGTATGAAAACACACAAGTAAAATAGTTTTTCACACTCTAAAATTAAAAAAAAAAATTATACCAAAAAGTTTTGATGCAAAAATAAATAAATAAACCATGCAACAGATGTGTTTGTAATAAGCAGAAATGCTGAATATAATTTTCAAAACCCAAAAGGGGATTTTCCTGTTTCATGTGTGTGTACTGCTAGAGAAGCATGGATATGGTTTCGGCCAAGAACTTTTAAAAATCATAGTAGCAAAGGGAGTTTCCCATCAATGTAAGATTGTGAGAAATGTGTATTTCAAACATTTCAAGGAAAGGTAAGTTGCAAGCTTCAGTATGGCATAAATGATAACAAAAGATAAAACAAAAGTACTTTTTAACTCCAGCAAACTGGTAACTTAACTAACAATTAACATGGGAATAACTAAATTATAGAAAGAACTCATTTTATTGATATCTAAATGTAAAAGTTAACATTTTATCAGCTTGCAAGTAAATTTTATGGAAAAAAATATTTAAAAAAACCCTGTTACTGTACTTTTCAGAGCATTTTGTATACATTTATATTTTTAAAAAGGTGTGAAAAATGGTTTGCTGTTTTTTTATTGTTTAAGAAAGAACACAATGTTCATGGAGTATATAGATACAATTGCTCCCATGGTATAGCAAAAATATTTCTCCATGGTACAAGCAAAAATATTTCAAGTGCTTACATTTACAAGTGATGCTTATATTAAAAACAGTAATGTGAATATGAATAATTTGTGATAGCCTTTTCATAGAATGCAATTATTTTTCCAGAAAGATGCAATGCAAATAAAAAGTTAATTTTATTCAACTCTAGAAAGATATTTCAAAGTTTGCTGAATTATACCATTTACTTTAATGGAAGCTGAGATGGCCATATTGTGTACAAAACATTTTTACAACTACTTTGAAAATCTGTACTGATAAATTTATAAGCTCTTAAGGGAATCCCTTGTTAGACTTATACATGTGGTTGTCAGTGGTGGCCCCAGGTACGAGCATACCGGGCAAACGCCCAGGGCCCCGTGCCCAGAGGGGCCCTGCACCGCTGCCAATTAATTATTAGTTTTTGCCACGATCATATATAAACAAATGACCAATTTTAACATTTGTTTACTGCTTTTAATTAGTGACGTCAAAAAAATTACTCCGTTAGAATTTTTTCAGGGGAAAAGTTGTGGAGAAATGTCTAAATTAAATTTTTTTTTCCCAGATATTTTTCATAGGAGTTGAAAATGCATACATTAATATTATTAATAACATCTATGAAAATGCAAGTGCAAAGATTCGGCTGTTTGAAAATACAACACACATAAAAATTGGAAAGGGAGTGAGACAAGGTGACACCATATCTCCAAAGCTCTTTAATGCCACATTGGAAAATGTCTTTCAATCACTGAACTGGGAAAACAAAGGGATAAAGATTAATGGAGATTATCTAACCCACCTTTGTTTTGCTGATGACGTAGTCATTTTTGCAACTACCCCATCAGAGCTGCAGAGTATGATCCAGGAACTTGTTGACAAGAGTAAAGAAGTGGGATTAAAAATGAACTTTCAGAAGACAAAAGTGATGTTCAATGCTTTTACAAGAAACGAAGATTTATCAATTGATGGAGATAACAGACACGTACGTTTATCTTGGACAGCAGATATCAAGTGAGGGTCACATTGATGAAGAAATTAATCGGCGTACAAAACTTGCCTGAAGAGCTTTTGGAAGAAACAGCATAATTTTCAAGAGCAATATGCCATTATGTCTTAAAAGAAAAGTGTTTGATCAATGCATCCTTCCAGTGCTTACGTATGGTGCAGAAGACATGGACCTTAACTAAAAGAGACATAAAAAGGCTGCAGACAACTCAAAGAAGCATGGAGAGGTCCATGCTTGGTGTAACCATGAGAGATAAGAAGAGGAACTCGTGGATCTGAAAAATGACAAGAGTGAAAGACGTCATGATCAGAGGTAAATCCCTGAAATGGAAATGGGCTGGACATACTGCCAGAAAGACAGACCATCGATGGACAACCGGAATTTTAGATGGGATTTCAAGGGACAGGAAAAGACCCAGAAGAAGAGACCACATGGGAGATGGATGGATGAAATTCGAAAGTATGCGGGAGTGACATGGAGGAGACTGGCACAAGACAGACCGTTGTGGAGGAAACTTGGGGAGACCTTCGTCCAGCAGTGGATTGATAATGGTTGACAATGATGATGATGATATAAGGGGCGATTGCAAAGGGCCCTGTGAAGAGCCATCGCCCGGGGCCCCGCAAGGACTAGGGCTGCCACTGGTGGTTGGGTCCTTTGTTTCTGAGGGGAAATATGCTGATTGTAAACAATATATGATATCTGCAAAATTTTGCGTAGAATCTGTGAAATTTGAAATGCTGAAAGAATGGAATAAACAACAATGTAATAATTTGTTACCGAGGTGTAATAAGACATCTTTGTATTGTCTTACAGACCACGAAGACCTCCCTGAAAATTCTGTTCAACAGGACAAGGTATTGCAGATAAATTTGATGTGCAGATGTGTTGCTTGAAACACTCACAACTGTTCAGTTTTCTGGCAATAAAGGATTACTTTCCCTGAATCATTGCCAATTCAGAAGTATAAGAAGAGAAATGTTAGACGACTTAGACTGAGGAAATCAGAAGAGAAAAATGCTCACTTAACAGATTCATTACATATAAACATGAAGAACGTTTAGAAACTTTTTCAACTGATGAGTCATAAAATGGTATTGCAGCAAATGACGTCAAATAATTGTTTCTTATAACAGCCTCTGGCACACCAAAAGAAAAAAAAATGTTTTGGTCAAAAAGTGTTCTCCATCAAAAATCCCCTGCATCATAAAGATATTTGAGACAACTAAACATTGTTTCTTTACTTTTATGCACCACCTTGAAAAGGCATACCTTATGACACTGAAATAGTATTGCCTTTATAAGACAGGGGCCACAAGCAAAATTTAGTAAGATTTCAGAAAATAAATTTTTGGATCCCCGATTGTTAATGAAATATAGATCAAGTTGCTAGTGACTTATGTAAAATTTTGTGACCTTGTAATAAGTATGGTCAAACATGGGTGGCACAGAAAATGTCCTTGGCATCTCGGATTTTGCATTTTCTGTTATGTGATTTTTCAGAGTACTTGTTCGATTTTTTTCTTTTTTTGTATATTTTTTTCCTGTTTGATTTTTTTGTTATGTGGTATTTCAGAATACTTGTTTGATTTTTTTTGTGTCTTTGCCTAGTAAAGCTGCTGCATCATCTCAAGTTGTTTAAGATTCAGAAATTAAAGTACCATATTGTCACTAATAACTACCACATAAATATTTTTCCTTTCCAAAACTTATGTAAAGGTACTGTTGTTTCACAGATTTTTCATCTTATTGGCCCTAGTGGGGTTTTATTCATATCTCATGACTTTTGTCATGTACTTGAGTGTCTTCATAATCAACTGGTACCCCTGGTACCCCAGAAAAAAAGCTCTCTACCATGATAATGAACTTAAAACAAGTGTCATAGAAAAGATCCAAAACTCTGGGGTTTAAAATCTGTCATATTGCAGAAAAAACATCTGCATCCAAACTATATGCTGACAATGAGTATAACACTGGCTGTAATTATTTCTTATTGAGGTGATTTAAATTAAGTTTCATTATCATTCATTTTCATTATAGTAAGCATGGTCATTATATATGAAATGAATCATTTTAAAATTTGTGGAAAGACCCTATATTATTTCTAGAAAATAAACACAAATGGTTCTCCATGCACAAAGTAAAAAAACGAGAAACTGTGCTGGTAAACATTTTATCTGTTGAAGATGAATGGCTGTTATTGTTTGAAAATGATTTCCTTCTTTAAACATTTTTAACTACATCAGTTCCTCACAAATGATGCCATTGTCTGCACCACAAAGTCTACAGTGAAATATCTACTTCAGGAAGGCCACAAGTACCTATAAGGATGTCAAAAACATTCTTTCAAAGTAGCTCTGATTCTGTTATGTGAGCCAAATATAAATCACAATTACCTACCTATAAGGATGTCAAAACCATACTTATAGGTAATTGAAACAGTAATTATTGGTGACAAGTGGTATTGGTAACTGTAAGAAGTAAGCATTCATGAAAAATTGATTAAAATAAGAGTTTACAAGAAAAGGCTAACAATCAGCCCTTTGTAAAAATTGATTATAAAAATAATAATAAAAACATTAAAAATATCATAATCTAAATTGAACAAGTATATATTTACTAATTCATGTATGAAAGCTTGTTCCTACCCAGTAACACAAAAATGGACTGTTGGAGGAAATAATGTGCTGCAACTAAGGGGGAAATGAATACTGTAGATCAAGATGAAAGCGAGTTATGCTCATATTCTTACGAGATTATGCTCGCATTTTTACTTCAGAAAGGTTTTCACTATGTATTAACAAGAAAATTATGTCCTATATATACATTATATTGACAAAGGTCACCGGACACCCCTTCAAAAGCAAAAGAATGGATCCGCTGCATTGTTAAGATACACGGTGCAGCTGCAAACGGTATAAAAACAAGCCTGCAGCTGACCGTGATCATATTGCACTGTGAGGTTGAATGAAAATGTTGCTGCAGGAGAGAACTGACTTTGAGAATGGAAAGATTGTTGGGTGTTACCGGATTGTCGATAAGAGAAACCGAGAGGCGTTTAAGCATACCTAAGTCAACTGTTTTGGATGTACTGAATAAGTGGAAGACACATGGCGTGCCTGAAGCATCAAAGCGTACCGGCAGACCAAAGAAAATCAGTGATAGAGGATGTCGAAGACTCAGGAGAGTCGTTACACCTAATCGACGGAGTACTGCACAAGACCTCAGTGTACAGGTGAATAAAAATGCTGGAACATCGGTATGTGCACGTACCATCCTCAGAGAACCTCATTCCATGGGTTACCGTGGTCATGCGGCTGCTCATAAGGCTTTCATCTCCACTTGGAATGCTACTCGTCGTTTAGCATGATGTAAAGATATTTTATCTTTACATCATGCTAAACGACGCTGGTGATGGGAGTAATTAATGTGCAGTCATATAAAGCAAGGACTCTTACAGCGTGGTTTGATAATTCTGTATTGTGTGTGGACTGGCCAGTGCAGAGCCCTGATCTTAATCCCATAGAGCACCTATGGGATGAATTATAGCGCTACATAAGAAGTTTGGAACCAAGGCCTACTACTAAGCAACAGTTAGCGGCAACATTATGTACTGAATGGAAGCACATACTTATCGTTGTGCTCAAAAACCTTGTCGAAAGCATGTCTCGAAGGGTCAGTGCATGCATTCAGGCCAAAGGTGGACCAACACTGTACTAATGTATGCCAATAAATATTATGTTGTGTTTCTCTTCTAGGTGTCTGGTGACTTTTGTCAATATAGTGTATATATTGCCTGAATTACAACAAACTTTATACTACATAACTTATAACTTGTAGGACACCAGGAAAACTCCTGAAAAGTATTATGGCAGATAATATAGTACCAAGCAAAAAAAAAAAAAAAAAGAATGCTTATCTTCAACTTCAAATTGTGTGTCATTGATGTGTTTAATTTAGGTAAAAGTGCCAATTTACTTAATTTCAAACATAGTATTCATAGGCAAAAGAGCAACGTGCTATCAACCGTTCTTTACGTTTCTTCTCTGGGTGCCTAACCTCATCTAGTAGTCCAAATTTTCAACACAGCAGACATTTTCCCTTGTACAGTTCTAGAAGTTGGGAGGTCACAATAATATCATGTGAATCTCAGGAATGAGATCACAGTTTGATGGTAAAAAAGCAGCGTAATTTATTTCGTGACACGCCAGTGGAAACAACATAGATTCCACAGGTGAAATCACTTTGGCCATATGCTGATATATTGAATTTCACAGCAATACCAATATATTGATTTTCTGATATATCGAAAATGTGATATCAAAATATTGGGCACAAATATTGATATTTCGATATATTGATAAATCATGCCCATCCCTACTTTTCTTATAACCATGAGCGATGGCCGTTAAAATGTGGGGTGGGACAGCTGGTGGTTTTCAAGGCTATTGCAATGCATTTCCTGTTGGTCAGATCAAATTTTTTTCGTCGCAAATGGTTCTAATCTTGCATCGTAACGTGCTGTCCATGTGTGAAAAAATGCTAGACTTATAAAATTCTCAATTATTTTGAGTTCCTATCCATTTTTATTTTAAATTGAAATACATGAACATTAGTGCAAATTCAAAACAAAGTGTAACGTTAAAATTAAAAACTTCACTTGTGTATGAAGTATATTCATTTCGGTTTGATAGTAACAAGATTTCTGCAATCCCAAACCATGCAATTCCAAATTACACGCAGTTGAAACTATATGGGTATTATGTAAACAACCTCAAATTCTCACCTTTTTTTCAGCATCACAGTTAAGAGAGACTCAGGGCATCTTCAGAAGTATTACTCTAACCTCCTTGACAGAAAGTCACCATTAGAATTAAAAACTGATGCGCTCCTAAAAATCAAATGAACGATAAACCAAATGATCTAATTTGAAAGGAAATAAGCAGCATCGCAAATAATGAATTCTTTTAGCAGAAGTATTCTCCAGTAGAATAGCAAAAAGCCTAAGACTCAAAATGAAATCTGTGGCAATCATTCAGCCCACTCTAAATACAATAATTGTCACTATAAGGCTTACTTTGACTGAGCAACAATCACAACAAGCAACACTAAGGGGGATAAACACTTGTCCATCTCGGACGATTGGTCAGAAGCTAGCGTATTAGATCACTTCATCACCAGAGCGGCTGGCAATTTTTTACCATGAAAGTGATATTTGCATAAAGGATTACATGATGATGTAACAAAAAATTCCTTTGTGTTAAGTCACTTATGCTCAGTTTCTATTGTTTTTTTTTATTTGAGGTTTAATGACCACCGTGAAACATTCAATGGGCTATACGAAATTGTCTGTCCCTAATTCAGGGCCACTGGCTCTAGGGAAGGGAGAGAGCCAGTGCTGTAAGACATATACAATATCTATGCCTCACTGGGATTTGAATCCAGACCTAGCTTGGATGAATGGTCAGAAGCCAGGGCTTACATCACTATGCCACCCTGTTTCTATTCTCCCATACTTGATGCTCCGTGGCTTTTTATTTTTGTTTGGCTAGTAGGACTGATCCCCAACTAGACACAGTGGTCTGATAAAATTTAACAATTTTGTGAAGGCTGCTCTGCACTTAACTGCGAACTACATATTATCATCAAAATATTTCAGGATTAATGAACACTATCTGTAACTAACAAGAAAGTTTATGGAAATTTTGATACTTTCTTTTTGCTTCAGAATTTAACAACCTCCATGAGTAACTCTTAGGGCTATAAGCAGTTGCTCACTCATAATTTTAGGAATACTGGTTACAGGAAAGGGACAGAGCCAGCACCATCAGACAAACACACCATCCATACCTCATCTGGGGATTGAACCCATGCCCATCTCAAACAAATGTCAAAAGCCAGGACCTCAGGTCACTGGGAATATTCAATGTATAATTTCATCAATTTCATTGGAGAGGGGGGGGCTTAATGGCGCCCACGAGCATCTGAGTTAGGTACTACCTGTCCCTTAATTTGAAGTGCTTAGTTCCAAGTGATAGGGCAAAAAATGGTAAGCTCTAAGACTGGTTACCACAATGTACATGAGCATAAGTTGATGCACAATTGTCTGATGTGTCATCAGCATCCATGTTATGTCTCATCTATTTGTTTTCATCAGTCTACTATGACACAGTATACTTGGGCATCTGCACTGCATTTGAATTTTACATTATTGTAAATTACTGCCTGAAAAAAACAATTCAAAAGTTTTGTAGAAAAAAAAAGGCAGGGGCTCGCACAACAACTTGATGATGAGATTGATAAGGAAGACAAAGATCAACTTATTTGGAGCGTTTCAGAGGCTCACTAATGATGAGTTAATGGAGTGAGGTAAGTGAGTTGAAGTGGAGTAAGAGAGAAAAATAGTAAAACCGAAACAACAACGTCAATAAGAATCTCTTAAAAATTTATGGAAGAAAAGGAGGATTCAACCATCAGCCAAGAAAATTATGCAATGCAAAATTTTTAACAACAAAAAACCCCGGAATGTGGCAAGATTCTCAAGGGTATGTCATTTATTTCAATAAACTGCTGCCTGCTTTAGAGATACTAACAGTTAATAAAAAAAATGAGACAAATTGGACATTTTCGTTAAGAAAAAGTGAAGATACACAAATGACTTCTACCAGCAAAGGAACTGCTGAAGATTATTTTTAGAGCTCAGATTCATTGATTAATGATCTTCTGTCAACTTTTGTTTGTTTATTCCTCTTTTTAAGCACATCAAATAGTTTTACTCTGATAGTGATAATTTTACTCATCTTGGCTTGTGTGTGTGTGTATTTTGTTCATAAAAAGGAAATTGTATGATAGCATATTTTAAATAATAAAAAAACATGTTTAGAAAATGCTTTTATCTGAGAACATGTTAAGAAGATGCTTTTATCAAAGCTTCCAGTGATGAAGAGGATTGAGAAAAAATGTATTCTCTAGTACAGTAAGACTAACTTTACATTCTGGGTGGACAATAAAGAGATAGTTTAAAACTTGGTTTAAAACTCAGGCTTCATGCAACAATAACACATAAACATATAAAACGAGCGAAACACACAGAGTCATGTACGGTAAAAGGTTCGTTTAGCAGTAGCTTTTGGTTATCCTACGACCTTGATCACCCGCGATCGACTGGATGGGCTGGTTGCCAGAACTACAATTTGAAGTTGGGGTGTTGGATATGTTGCCAGATTTTAGAAGAGAGATACAAATAAATGGGATTTGGTGAGAGGTCTCTGAATTGCAGTTTTTGGTGAACAAAATTTCAATGCTCTCTTGGAAACGCAGAGATGCCTTGTTGAAGAAAGGGGCAACTTTTTTGGTTTCTTTCCAAACGGGAACTGCAGAGGTGTCTTCAAGGGTTAGTGCAGATAAAGCTGTCTTTGAAAGACCATTGGAAACATCTTTTTGTGTTCACCAAGTCTTGTTTTGATGCTTCGGTATGTGCTTCCAATATACACTGAGAGACCAGATGAAGTTGAAATGGGAATAGCATGAACTCCAGGGGTGTCCAAGGGTGAGACAGGATCACTGTCTTTAAGCAGGCACATTATTGCCAAAGGGTTTGGTTTCACTGTGACAGTGTAGCCCATATTTTTGAAAAGTTTACACATCTTATAAGAGATTCAAAAATTCCTCCAAAATTCCCACTTGAAAAATCTGTCTGCTCTCTCACCAATAATAATGGAAAAACCACCATTCATTGGTTCCATCCCTTTCCATGGATCCTTCTCTTATAAGATGTGTAAACTTTTCAAAACTATGGGTTACACTTTCACAGTGAAACCAAACCCTTCTGCAATAATTTGCCTGCTTAAAGACAGGGATCCTTTCTCACTCTTGGACATCCCTGGAGTTTATGCTATTCCCATTTCAACTTCCTCTGGTCTCTCAGTGTATATTGGAAGCACATACCAAAGCATCAAAACAAGACTTGGTGAACACAAAAAAGATGTTTCCAATGGTCTCCAAAGACAGCTTTATCTGCACTAACCCTTGAAGACACCTCTGCACAGTTCTCGTTTGGAAAGAAACCAAAAAAGTTGCCCCTTTCATCAACATGGCATCTCTGCATTTCCAAGAAAGCATTGAAATTTTGTTCACCAAAAGCTGCAATTCAGAGACCTCTCACCAAATCCCATTTATTTGGATCTCTCTTCTAAAATCTGGCAACATTTCCAACACCCCAACTTCAAATGGTAGTTCTGGCAACCAGCCCATCCAGTCGATCGCAGGTGATCAAGGTCGTAGGATGACCGAAAGCTACCGCTAAACGAACCTTTTACCGTATGTGACTGTGTTTTTCGCTCGTTTTATATGTTTATAAAATAAAGAGATATACCATGAAGTTTTCTAATACTGTAGAACCAGCTTATGATGAGAAGCTCGGGACTAACAAAAACTTTGGCTAAATCCAGGTGCTCATTAAATCTGGTTTTGGGTAAAAATTCCCCCAAGTAAAAATATGCATATGTTATAATATGCACATAGGTTTATTATATATTATATTTCCATAGCAATTGTAGAACTTCCATAACACTTGAAGGATTTAATTAACTAAATCTTTCCAGCATATTCAACTTGGTAGCTCCGTGAGACTGACCACCATTTAATTGCACAAAACATGTAAAGCAAAAGCAGCACCAATCCTCCCAACAGGACACTCACTTGGAGGGTAAAATGGGCAATTAACATAATTTCAATGTTATCTTCCGTTTCCCCTCTAGCGATATTAATGTTCCATTATTCCTCTCTGCAATTGTCACCCAGAAATCCATGCATGTTTGTTAACTCAATCCATCTCTTTTGCCAACGAGTATGACACCTGTTTTAACTCTGCTGATGTGATACTTCCAAGGCATAGTAAATTGAGAAGAAATGTACTTTCTTGAGCCCCTCTGGGTGGGTAGCAGAAATCCTCTTGCACAACTAGCTTGTTCAGCATTTGGTGTACTCCCTCCTCATTGCTTCTCCATCAACATTATTCCACTAGCACAACAAGATTTAGAGATGGATTGAGCTTCCCTGTGCTGTTGCAATTTCATCCTGTACGCCACCATTTCCTTTCTTCCATTCTATCACAGAGCAGAATTTCTCTGCCTCGTTAAATATCGAACTTCCTTAAAATTTTGTTTGTTTGCTTCTTACAATTCACCATCCTAGCAGTTTGCTCCCTCATTAAATCCGGGGATTTAATTAAATTTCGTTCATCAGAGACGATCATATTAGCTTTGAATTAACATTATACCAAACAAAAGTTCCTGTTTTGCTTGTTAAATTTGAGATCTCGCTAAATACGGGCTTGTTCAGAGGTGTTTGCAAGGCAAGGCACAAAATCCTGAAATCATCGGCATCTCCCAATGGCACAAATGCATAAACTCGAGACATAAATGAACACGTGTGGGTAACCCCCCCCCCACTTAACACAACAAAATTATTTCTGTTACTATTAGTATACCTCTAATTATTATACTTATGAGCAAAGCTGTCACCAATACTTTGAAAGATAAAATGGTTTCACTTTGAGAAGTACTTACAACTTACCTATACCTTTTGCTCACAACAGTAAATTATTTTTAGGTTGAGCTTGCAGTATTAACTTGTTGCTAAAAAAATGAATTCTTTCAGTGAAATTTAAATAACTTTGATTTTCGCAACTACATGATATTGTCTTTAACATATACCACACTAAAAATGTTAATAAAAATTTTGCATTTGTATAAAATAAACCAATTACACACATAACATATCTTTTAAAAAAGTTTTGCCTTTCTTTCCAATTGTAAAAATACCCATTTGGCAAATAAATAAAACAAGAAAAACTGCAGCCAAGTTTTTATGTTACTAGAAGGGCAACTCCTCTTTTTCATAGAATGTTGATCTTTTTTTAACGGATATTTTAGTTGTTCAGTTTCAGTCAGGTAGTATTCATCTAAAGTTCTATTTACTAATAAAATAACAGTATATTTAACAAATTGGATGTTGATCTAAAGTTCTATTTATTAATAAAAAAAACATATTAGTATGGTGTGGTGTTAATCTAAAGTTATATTTACTAATAAAATAACACTATTTCTTAAAAAAATTGTGCAACCTTCATTTGTTTTTAGCAGAGACACTATCAGGCTGACGCTTACGTTTACAACATCCTTCATTTGCAATGTCTTGCTTGTGTACCAAAGAGGAAGAAGAACCTTTGCTATTATAAGTAGCCATTATAATTGCTTCAACAGGTTTTCGAGGCAGAACTGTAGCCCATACTCCATTTAATTATGCAGAAACATGACCCAGCTGTATCAATTTTCTGACACCATATCCCAGCCTTCTCCTTCTGTGCATCTTTTTTTTTATTAGCCAATCCCACCAGAATTTATTTTTGACTGAGGCCTCTAATGCCTTGAAATCATCAGTTTTGGTTAAAAACTTCATCGTTGATGACGAACTTAACTTAAACTGAAATTGTGTAAACTTTCAAATCCCTAAAAACATTTATACATCACACACACACACAAAACCCCCATCACTTTTGTCTAAACAAAAAACCAGAAACGTTTCAGCAGGGAAACAAAGACACCTCCATCGTCACTGACTTACTAATACAATGAGGCAGGCTAGGCTGCACCCGCGCGTAGGTGAAGACGCGTGAGTGACTTACTTTATTTGCTTTAACTCGCTCCCCCTGCCATCTCCAAGTTCCAATCCCACATCACTCATCAGAGCAAAAACCAGATTCTTGCATCGAGGAGCAGAACAAGCAGAAGCACCGACGAAATGACTGAGAATTTACGCACATGCCCTTCCCACAGAACAACGAACAACTACAGCACGAACTGCCGGCTTCATGTCAAGACTTCAGACGTCAAGTTCGAGTCGGCTGCATCGGCGAGGAAGACAATATTATTATCACATTAATTCATTGGTGAAAAGCAATTTTTTTTAGTAAATACTTTTGCCATGAATTGTTGAAAAATGTTTTTTTTTTTTTTGTTTGCTTTGTCGCTTATCAGAACTCAAAATTTATGTCTTAAAAATGTCTTCAAAGCTAAACATCGGGAATTCCGGGTATGAAAGATCGCCAATACCCGGAAATCCAGGCTAGACCCGGAACACAAACAGCCCTGCTTGGTATAAGTGGGTTCTACTATATAATATTATAAAGACCCCTAAAGTAATTAGTTATGTTAAAGTAGAAATTGATAAACATAACATTTTAGCAGTTGCTACTACTTTTTCAGTGCACCTTCAGTCTGTAGCTTGTTTTATTTAATAGTATGTGCTTTTGTTAAAGGTCCCAAACAAATTTTGCAATTATGACAGTATTTTGTACAATCATTTGATGCATTTAATTCAAAGTTCTAATAAACTGATGCCAGAACTGAAGTAAATGCTATGCTTCCAATTAAATGTTTCCTGTGTATTAAAAATAATAAGCACTGAACTATAACTATTCAAATCATCGTGGTTAACTTAGAAATCAATCGTTTTTACTCACAAGTGTTACACTTTTAGGGAGTACCCCTACCCATCTTCAGGACTCAGTATGTGTTGCCTCTCATACACCAAATTCCAGCTTTTCAGATCTGTCAATGTTGTACCTCCTCTTCTCTCTATCTCCAGTCATTTTGCTAATTTTCTTTTGAAAAAATGCTGTTGATGTGTCAGCACAGAGTCCCAAACCACTAAAGTGACTTGGGACTCAGTAGAAGTACTAACTCACTAAAAGCACTTTTCAAAAGATAAGCAGAATGACTGAAAGTATAGAGAAAAGGTACAATATTGGATGATCTGAAAGGCTGGAATTTGTTTCATGAGTGCCAACACCTACCAAGTCCTGAAGATGGATAGGAGTTCTACCCAAAAATTTGACTAGTCAGTAAAAATGATTGATTTCTAAATAAACACCATAATAATTTGAATAGTGATAGATTAATAACTTATAGGAATAGTGATGCCATCCTTTATTACCTATATATTGAAGTAACATCAAACATCTAAAAGAAAATGACTTTTCTCACTAGAATATAGAGCAGTTTTTAGGTCTATGAAATGTTCGACAAAACTTAAAAGTGCATCAGACTTTAATATACATAAGATATACCCTAAAAACTGGTCCTTAACTTATTGTTACATGAAAAAAGATGTTTTCATAAAACAACTTTAGTTTCTAGATCATTTTGATTCTTTATGTTCTGTTAAAACACTTAGGGGTATATATGTGCTAAATCTGCATGTAGAATTCATTAATACAGGGTGTCCCACTCACTGCCGAACCCAGCATTTCTTTAATAATATTAACACCAATGAATATATTGCAACGGAATTTGAAGTGGACTTACCTCATTTTGTGCAAAATGTGATGACATCACAACATGTGCTGGAAGTGGCCACAATTTGTGTCCAGACAGCAGAGACCCCGGCACTGTCCGCCAGCCACCTGGACGCACCTCTCTGCTTTGTTATGCCATTTCGCCGAGCGTGTCTACACAATACAGTTGTTGATAGTGAGTGCTCGTGCTCGTGGCTGTTCGCGTACGTGTGAAAATGTATCGGTATACTACATATATGGAAATCTTCAACGCCTTTGTAAATCAATTGGATGACAAAGAACTCTCCATTGGATATTACCAGCATGATGGAGCGACATCACACACCAGTACGGATGAAATTCCGTCCTTTTTTAGTGACCACGTCATTTCGAAGGGTCTAGGCCACAGCACTCGCCCGATCTGACACCTCCTGGTTACTTTTTATGAGAATATCTAAAAGGGAGAGTTTACCAAAAGAAACTGTGAACCATAGATGCCTTGAAAATAAACATCATATGCAAATAGTGGCCACTTCCAGAACATGTTGTGATGTCATCACATTTTGCATGAAATGAGGTAAGTCCACTTCAAACTTCGTTGCAATATCTTCATTGGTGTTAATATTATTAAAGAAATGCCGGGTTCGGTATCGAGTGGGACACCCTGTAGAACTGCTTATTGATAAATAATAAGTAATACCATTACACTGTTTGCTAATGAAATCCTCAATCCAGTGATCAGACCTGGTTGGTCAACTGAATGCTGTGTTAACATAAAATAATTCCCTGTAACTGCTTGAGTTTATCACATCAACTGCACTGGTGCTCAAAATTAAAGAATAATTTATAAATTTGTACATAACTTGAAACATTTGTAAGCATATTCAATGAAATTTGGTAAAGAGGTTTATTACTACATTACTTATGTAACTCAAGCAGAAGAAAATAATAATCTTATATAATTTGCATGTGTTAATATCACCATCTTGTAATTTACCAGACAGAGCAATCAGTGGAACAATATTTAAAGTCTTTTGCTAAGACATGAGGTAATTTAATACGAAGTATGATCACACCCGACAGCTATGCAGCTCAAGCAATGATTCCTCATGCTGTTTATGAGGATATTGATGAGCTCTTGAGAAATCAATGACCACTCCTCAACAAGAGCTGTTCTGAGTTCTTAAAATGTTCTCACAGGGGGCAGGTGAGCTGCAATGCATTTCCCTAGAGCATTACATACAGTAGTGGCCAAAATTGTGGAAACCTTTTGGAAATAGTGTATTTTTGAGGTTTGATGGCACATAACACCCATTTTTTTTGGAGTAATACCATAAAATTATATATCAATGGAAAGATAATTTGATCAAGAATGTAATGCAATAACTTTTATGAAGGATTTCGTATTAGAACAGCAGTTATAAAGAAGAAAAGTGGAACACATAGAAAAATGAGATATACAAAAATTCTTACCATGTCAGTTAATACTTAGTTGGGTGACCTTTAGCATTAATTAGGCCTTACAATGCCTCCCCATGGAGTGAACCAAGTTTTTTAGTTCTGCAGTTGTTATAATGTGAAACCAAGATGGAATTATTGCTTCTATTAATAGGGTTTTATTGCTGGGTTGCTTATGACTAACAAGTTTCTTTAGACGGTTCCATAGATTTTCGACGGGGTTAAGGTCTGGGCTATTCTCAGGCCATTCCAGCAGTGGAATATGATTATCTTGAAACCACATTTTGCACACAGCAGCAAGATGACATGGAGATGATTCCTGTTGAAATAAAAATGCTTTATTATCTTGGAAAAGATCACGTGCGGACGGCTTCAGTTTGGGCTCAAGTATTTCATTAATGTATTTTTGGCCATTTATATTTCCATTAATCACGCAAATTCTGCCCACACCTTTTGATGTCATACAAAACCAGATCACAATACTAACTGGGTGTTTCACGGTACATGTAATGCAATAAGGATGAAAATCTTCTCAAATTCTTCTCCTTATGTATTTTATACTATCACTACCAAACAGGGATATTTTGGTCTCATCACTCCAAATAACACTGTCCCACTGTTCTGTTGTCCAGTTAAAATGGGGTTTAGCCCACTTTAATCTTTTCAACCTTTGTTTGAGAGATAAAAATGGCTTTTTTCGTGGAATTCTAGCTTTTAGACCAAATTCCTGCAGTCTGCGCCAAACAGTCCTTGCACTCAACTTCACATTGCATTACATAATTTCATCTTGTATACACCTAGGTGATTTTCTTGTCACCTAGGCACAGTCTCTTAATTCTTCTATCATCACTTGCTGTTGTACACATTTTCCTGCCTTTACCAGTCTGGTTTTGTAATGACAGAGTCTCCTTATACCTCTTCGAAAATTTAGAAATATCACCTTCGGTTAAGTTTCCACCAATTTTTCTTCTAATTTCTTCATAACTGAAGGCTTGTTCACTTAATAATACTATTTTACATCACTTTCTGGGTGACTAGTCCCCTCTTTGCGCCTTTTCTTTAATTTTATTACATTTTACAAGCTCACTAAATTAAAGAACACACACACACACACACACACACACACACACACACACAACTTGATAGCAATCACATAACACACTGACAAATGTCATCCTCTCAGCTCCAATACATGACATCAATAGTTGAATCCTACTGTGGCCTGATTGGCTCATTGCCAAAACAAGATGACACCTGATTGACTCTCTAAACACTTATGCTCATTGGCTACATTCAAATGAAGGAAAGCTACTTCATATCAACCTAAGCAAGTTGTGCTTCCTTTTTCTGGTTATTTGGCTAAAACTTTTCATAGAATACGGATAATTAAACAAACTTTGTTGCATTACATTCTTGACGAAATTATCAAACATAGTGTTATAAGCCATCAAACCTCAAAAATACACTTTTCCCAAAAGGTTTCCACAATTTTGGCCACTACTGTGTACACTCAGTAGACAAAACAGAGATATGGATGATGGGCAGTTGACACGGGCATCCACTGCACAGAGTAGAACACACCCAAACCAAACACAAGCAGTACATAAGCAGACCGCAGGGCTTTCAACAGTGTATTGCAACTGACGAACATGGTGATCTGAGTGACTTTTATCGTGGACGTATTGTCGGCACCAGACAGATGGTCATTCTATCGCCCAAGTGGTAAGGACCCTAAGGTTCCTGAGGGCAACCGTATCAAGGGTGTATTGTGAGTATACCACTGGCAGACATACCAGCACCCAGACAGCAAGCGATGGCCGATCACATACCATTAATGACCAGGCTCGTACAGACTGATCGTTCGGTAACAGTGGCACAAATCACATCCAGGTTAAAAGTTGAAGGCCAAAGCAGCATCGGCCATAGGATAATATGGCACAAACTGCATACCCTGGGCTATGGGAGCCAATGCCCTACTCATATGCCACTGTTGACTGCTCGTCATCGGACATTACACCTCACCTGGTGCAGAGAATAAAAACTGGGAACATGCAGAGTGGTGCTGCATCGTGTGGTTACATGAATCCCATTTTCAGCTGTACCGAGTGATGGGATGGCACAAGTGCAACATCGACAGCATGAGGTCATGACTCCATCATCATTCCAGGTTGCCTCTGAGATGGTTTAGTGAGCCTTCTCATGGTGCACATTAGGACCCTTAGTGTGGCTGGAGAGGTCCTTAACTGGTGCATGCTACCAGCATGAGGTCATGACTCCATCATTCCAGGTTGCCTCTGAGATGGTTTAGTGAGCCTTCTCATGGTGCACATTAGGACCCTTAGTGTGTCTGGAGAGGTCCTTAACTGGTGCATGCTAGCAGCATGTGCTGGCTGATCACCTACTTGCTTTCATGGCCTTCGTGCATCCAGTGGTCGATGGCCAGTTTGAGTAGGGCAATACACTGCACCACCAAGCCACAACAACCCAAGTATGGCTTGAGGAACACTGATCTGAGTTTAGAACCATCCAGTGGCCCATAAGTTTCCAGAATTAAAACCCTGTGAAAGCTGGGATGTCATTGAGCAGGGACAGATCCAGGATTTTCATGAGGAGGGGGCGTAACTGTCAGGAATAACCAGGGACCTTTCTGTTATTTTCCCGCGAAATGAAAAAGCGTTCTTAGTACACTGAAGTGCCGGAAAACCTGGTACAGACAAGCTAATGCAAAATACATAGCAACGTCACCTATGCGTGTACTCGGTTGCGTCCGCCAATGCGTATATAAAGCGATAGACATCCCTGCCAGCTGTCAGAGCTGTTTTCGGCATGAGAATGACAAGTAATAACGATTTAAGCAATTTTCAACGCAGTGGCATAGTTGGCGCTCATGAGATGGGCCGTAGTTTTTCGGAGGTAGAAACGAAGTTCGGATTTTCACGGACGACCATTGCAAGGGTGTACCATAATTACAAGAATTCCGGCAAAACCTCCAACCTACGATACCAGTGTGGCCGTAAAAAGACATTGGGTGAATGTGACCATCGTCGGCTGTCAGTAATTGTTTCACGTGATAAGCGCGCAACACTCTAGCAGGTATCATCGGAATTCACCGCTGGAGCCTCAACAAGCATCAGCGTCCAGTCTGTGCAACATACCCTGCACGATATGGGCTTTGAGAGCCGACGCCCAACTCGAGTCCCCTTGATGGGTGCACGATACAGAGCTATGCACCTCGCTTGGGCACAGCAACACCGCCACTGGAACTTGATGACTGGAAACAAGTAGCCTGGTCTGACGAGTCGCGTTTCCAACTGTATCGGGCAGATGGAAGGATTCGTGCGTGGCGCAAACCCCATGAAGCCATGGATCCCGCCTGTCAACAGGGAACTGTACCAGCTGGTGGGAGGTCCGTAATGGTATGGGGTGTGTTTAGCTGGACTTCACTGGAACCCCTGGTACATCTACAAATGTCTGTGACTGGCCAACACTATGTGCGCATCCTTTCTGACGAGGTACACCCATTCATGTCCTGCATTCATGTTGATGGGTTGGTCCTGTTCCAACAAAACAATGCACCTCCACACAAGTGCCGAGATGCCACATTATGGTTAGAGGAGCATTCATCTGAGTTTGGGGTGTTGCCATTCCCACCGAAGTCCCCAGATCTGAATGTGATAGAACACATTTGGGATGCCATGCAACGTGCTATCGAACACAGGAATCCGAGACCTCGGAATACACCCCAATTGTGGAACGCTCTGCAGGAAGTATGGTGTGCATTGCCTACAGCATATTTTCAGAAGCTAGTGGAGTCCATGCCCCATCATATTTCTGCAGTCCTGTGCTCTTGTGGGGGACCTACCAAGTATTAGACTGGTGTACCAGTTTTTCTGGTACTTCAGTGTATGTTTATAAATTCGTTTATACTTTCCAATTAATTAACGAAAGCAATACACTTTTAAGAAATACTTTCTTTCATGAAAAAATATTCAATTTGTTATTAAAACCTAACAAATCCAAGCTTTTCTTTGGTTCCTGAGGGATGGGCAGTGACCCCTTTGGATCTGCCCTTGCCGTGGAGCACAACATTAGATATTGGGTTGGTGCGAATGAAATGTCCACTGCAAATGAGCCATGGAGACAGGCCCCCACCACAGCAGAATGAAACCACCCACAGGTGTTGCGGGTATCACGTCGCCGAGTTACTATAAAAGCTAGCACGCATGTGAAGAACAAGGTTCAGGCGTGGTTTGTGTGGACATAATGTGGCTTGCAAAGGAAACATACAGATGACGGATTTGAGAGTTATCTTCCTGCATAAATTTAAACAGGTGTCCACCACACGACAGTTGTTCGGCATCTGGCTGCACTAGGTAAGGTAAAAAAGCTGGACATATGGCTGCTGCATGAGTTGACAACTGCCAACAAGTATGCAAGTCACTGCTTGCCAGGAATAAACAGAAACCTCTACTGCATCGAATCATCACCTGTGATGAGAAGTGGGTCCTTTATGATAATCAGAAATGATCTGCACAATGGTTAAGCAAGGCACAGCCTGCTGGACGGCATCCTAAGCCACCCCTACACACCAAGAAGATGATGCTCCTCGTCTGCTGGTCTACAGCCGGGATAATTCATTGGAGTTTCTTGGCAAAAGGCCAAATCATCACTGCAGAACATCATTGTGCTGAATTACACCAGATGCACCAGAAATTTCTGCAGAAACAACCAGCTTTGGTAAACAGACATGGTGTTCTACTCCAGGACAATGCCCACCCTCATGTCGCAGAATGAACGATGCTGACACTAAGTGCCTTGGGCTATGAATCACTGCCTCTTTCCCGGACATGTCTCTGTCGGACTATATGTTTTGTCACCTGGTCCAGGAAACAGTTCACGACAGATAACAAGGCTCAACGTGCAGTTGATGACTTCTTCGGGTCCCAGCCACAAGACTTTTTTCGTTCCGGGATCATGGCCTTGCTGGACAGATGGCAACTATGTGTCGATGCCGAGGGAGATTATTTTGCCTAGGTAAGTTGTCCTACTTTTCTGTTCTCGCCGTCCATGTGTACTGGTCCTTTGCTGGACATTTCATTCGCACCAACCCAATACATAGATGGTAGACCGACATTTCGGGTGAAGTTATGGACAATGCTGCAACAGGCATGTCTGATATCACCTCAGGAAACCCTCTGGCATCTGGTGAAATCAGTGCTGTGGCATGTACAGGATGTTACTTGTGCTACAGGAGGACCAATACGCTATTAGGTATGTATCTCTGATGTTTTGTCCATTGAATGTACATACTCAATGGAATTGACACCAAAGGATCTGAGTTAAGTGAAGATATTCCTTTTTGAGAAAATTGTTGAACAAATGAGCTTGATATTTTGGGGCATTATCATCCATAAGAATAAAATCTGGACTCATGGCTTCCCTGAATGACCTGACACACCACCACCACCAGAGGAGTCCCTTTTTCTGATGTTAAAGGAACTGTTGTGAGTCTCAAGTTCTCTCTAGATGAGAATAGGTTGCAAACCAGTACTTAAACTGAATTAAGATTCATCTGTGTGAAGAACATTCATTCACTGCTCTGCACTCTTAGTGTAATGTTGGCGACTCCACATTAAACAAGCTTGCAGTGGAGGAGAAGGACGGATTAAAAGGACACAAATAACTGTTGTCCTTGCATAAAGGCATTACTCACAAAGTCTTCTACAAACAGCATGCCTTGAAACCCTCATTCCTGTAGTTGCTCCAAGCACCAAAGAGAGTTGCTTGTTGGATACCTCTGTTCCACCTGGCAGTCAGACTCATATAGCGATTGTCTGCAGTAGTTGTGGCCCTGAAATGGCCTTGTCCAGGTCAAAAAAGAATATCTCCTATCTATTGAAACTGTCTCCAGAGTCTTGACAGGACATTTTGTGGAACAATTAATACTCTGGAAACTTCCGTCTGGGACTGGTTTGCTTCAATCCTACCAATCACTGTCCACCTTTGAAAATCATCCACATGACATCTTCATTACCTAATCAGGCTCAACATGCCACTTTTAAGTCTAAGCAAGACTTGCATAAAACAACCACAAGATGCTAGTAGACATGTGTGCCCTTTTAACATGATCCTAATTTACATACGCTGGATCACCAGCTATGAAAGTAAATGTGGGATAGTCTTCCATGTAGTGTAACTCGCATATTCGCTAATTTTCAGTGCATTATTTTACATACATTGACAGCTATTAAATTTTTGTAGATTATCCTTTAATTTTGAGCACTAGTGTATATGAATACCACTATGCTGAGTCAGACTGCAGCTTCTTATAGTATTAGTCAATATTATGCTACACGTCTAGTCTAATAATTTCTCCTTACAGTTTAATGACTTTGATGAATGCTAAAGACTGAGAAAAACTGCTAAGGTCAGATTGAATTAGTGGTTCAAGAGAGGAGAGAGAGAACCCAAACTCACATGATCTCACGCTCATCTATCTCTTTACCTGTATCTGCCCCACAGTAGTAAGAATCTGATTTTTGGTTAAATCATTATTAGCAGATTTTTAAGCTAACAGCTTTGCAGTGTCATAACAGTATATAAAATGTTGCCAACTCTCAAGAAGAAAATATTAAAAACACATTAATAATTCATCTGCCATCTGCATTTGTGAAATGCAATATGTTAGAAAATGTTCAGCAAAGTCTATGATTTACACTTAAATATAAGCTGCCCTGGTGGCTGAGTGGTCAGAGGTGTAGGTTTCTGGTCATTTATTTGAGTCCCAGATGAAGCATGGGTGGTGCGCTTGTCCAATGGCACTGGCTCTATCACCTTCCTGGAACTAGTGCTCTTAACTTAGGGATGGGTGACTAATTATAGCCCTTGAAGTTCCTCATGGTGGTCAATAAATCTGATAAAAACACTTTATTATTTACTTTTTAATGCATTTTTTATAGTTCCTTCTTTACACACACAAACAATTTCTAACAGATAGCAATATCAATATCCTAAAAACAAAAGACATAAGACTATTTTCTCTCACAGAGATTTACTGTACAATGAATAAAAATTCCTTTAGCACTTCTATAAAAATAGTGTATTAAAAAATATACAGAGAAAAATTAAGGTTTCTTGCGGTTTTTGTCTTCTTCAATAATGTGATTCAGAAGCTCACGCAATGTTTTGACATTTTTGAGTTCCTCAGAAGATTCATTCCTTGGAATTTTAGGGAGCATAGTGCCAGCTTTATAACGAAATTCTTGTAACTGGAAAGACAGAAAAGAACATATTTAGAAACTGTTTTAAGAGGCATTTTATAGAATAATCAATGATTTCCATATCACGTTATATAATCAATCACTGCTAATACAAAACAGAACACACAAATGCATATAAAAAATTTTATAAGTAAGCTGAGAAAAAATACTTATATAAAAAGGTTTAATATTTATTTAGTTTGTTACAAATCTATAATTTTGTTACATGAAAAAAAAAGAGCATATGGTAATGCAGTGGAAACCAGATATAACGAGACTGCACAATGTGAAGTTCCACATAAACTGAAATTTTTATAGATTCCTTGAGCTTTGTAATATTCTTCTTTTTTATTCGAACTGCATAAAAAGAAAAAAAAATTTTTTTGAAGAAACTGCATGTGTTGAAGTTCAATACAGTTGTTGGCAAGCAAAATAAGCAGCATTCATGTAGTTACTAGCCCTTCCCATTTCACCTGAAGACTAAGAAATCCGTGTGGCTACTCTTTACAGATAACTGTACAGCCCACACAACTAATGTGGCTTTAAAATTAACAACTGTTCACAGTACTTAACACTAGAAACAAGCTGTAGCCAATAGATCATAGAATAACAGAACATATGCAAGCTCTTTACAGAAAAAGTGTACTTCAAAGAGTTAGGTGATATGCTAAGCTGTTTCAAAAGAAAAAGTTCAAAACTGCTGAAAACATGCCAGTTTTAGAAAAGACTTTCAGGTGAACAATAAAGACATGTCTGCAAATGAGATCCAAAAATAGAAGGAATGGAAGCATTAAAGATGATGAAACTTGGAGTCATCTGAGGGGGAAAAGAGTAATTTCTTCTGATGTTTCTTCTTAAGATTGTGTGTAAAATGTTGAGGAGCTCTTGGTAGAATTGCTAAACACAGATGTGGATGCAGTGAAGCATATGCAGAGCAAGATGATCAATCAAGTGATAAAGAAATCACAATACCAAAGAAAACAATTTCAAACAGATTTGCTATTGAAAGTTGAGAGTTTATTTTGCATGTAAAAACATTTCAACCACTGCATTATAGGGAAGCAAAAAAAAAAAAAAAAAAAAAACTGTAACAGCTGCGATCAAAATAAGCAACACTTAACTCATATTTCCAACATAATATGTTAGAAATGAAACAAATGTTAACATGTGAACATTTAACAAAATTTTTTGCAGTTACTTTTCACAGATTTCCTTCATATTTTATTGCTAACTATAGTTGGTAATTTATTAGCAATATTTACCTTTAATTAACAGGTAAAACAGTTTACGACTTACATAACATAATATACCGAGAATAGCCCTTTTTTTTTCTGTTCAGTTACAACAAAGTTCACATACATCGAATGTTTTTAACTCTCCCATCAACTTCAATATATTATATATGGGTTCAACAGCATTTATATACAAATCTTACATAAATTTCACAGTCCAGGGTAAAGACGGCTATCATGGCACTGCTGAATACAATTCAATACAAACTTTGGAAACAATTTCAGATTTTACGCATAAGAAATACTTCGCACCCAAGTCTTTTAAAACTGAACTGTTCTAAGACAGTGAAATACTAATAGAATGTACATCACAATACCTATACTTCTGATAAATATATCACTTCTTAAACATATGTTACTGAATTCCAAATAATATACTTCACTTTAATATACCTTTCAATAATGCAGACATTAAAGGACAACCTGTGATCAACTGCCTGTCTTTTTAAGAATCAGAATAAGTGTGAACTTAATCAATAAAACCTTGGATGCTAATATAACATTTAATGTGGTCCTGTCATTCATTACAATTATTCACCTGTTTTACAAAACTTCCTTGAAACCAATATTCTGTGAATATGCATTGTTCTCAAATATATGAATACTAAATGGTGAATAACTATGAAAATTTAACATCAGGCAAAGCACATTCAGGCCTATCAATACAAGATCCTCAGGCAAGAAATTCAGTACTATGCCTAGTATATAAGAAAATAGAAAAATCAAGCACAACAATAAGAAATGTAGAGCATTTGCCATTGGTGTTAGTTAAATTTAAATACACATATATCATCATTGTCAACTATTATTAGTCCACTGCTGGATGAAGGTCCTCCCAAGTTTCTTCCACAACTGTCTGTCTGTCTTGGGCCTGTCTCCTCCAGGTTACTCTAGCACGCTTTCGAATTTCATCCACCCATCTCCCATGTGGTCTTCTTCTGGGTCTTTTTCTGTCCCTCGGAATCCAGTCTAAAATTTTGGTTGTCCATTTGCAGTTCGTTCTTCTGGCAACATGTCCAGCCCATTGCCATTTCAGGGATTTTACTTTGATCATGATGTCTTCCACTCTTGTCATTTTCCTTATCCACGAGTTCCTCTTCTTATCTTTCCTTGTTACACCAAGTATGCACCTCTCCATGCTTCTTTGAGTTGTCTGCAGCCTTTGCATGTCTCTTTTAGTTAAGGTCCACGTCTCTTCACCATATGTAAGCACTGGAAGGATGCATTGATCAAACACTTTTCTTTTAAGACATAATGGCATATTGCTCTTGAAAATTATGCTGTTTCTTCCAAAAGCTCTCCAGGCAAGTTTTGTACGCTGATTAATTTCTTCATCAATGTGACCCTCACTTGATATCTGCTGTCCAAGATAAACGTAGGTATCGGTTACCTCAAGCTTTCCCCCATCAATCGTAATATCTTCATTTCTTGAAAAAGCACTGTACATCAGTTTTATCTTCTGAAAGTTCATTTTTAATCCCACTTCTTTGCTCTTGTCAGTAAGGCCCTGGATCATACTCTGCAGCTCTACAGGGGTAGTTGCAAAAATGATTATGTCATCACCAAAATGAAGGTGACTTAAATAATCTCCATTAATCTTTATCCCCTTGTTTTTCCAGTTCAATGATTGAAAGACACTTTGCAATGTGGGATTCAAGAGTTTGGGAGACATGGTCTCACTCCCTTTCCAATTTTTAATTTTTATTGGTGCTGCATTCTCAAATAGCCTAACCTTTGCACTTGGATTTTCATAGATGTTATTAATAATGCTAATGTAAGCATCTTCAATACTGCAGGATTTCAAAGCCATTGTAACTGCTAATGATTTTGCGGAATCAAAGGCCTTTTCATAATCAATAAAAGCCATGCATCATATTACCTTGTTCTCTTTTAATTAGTTCTCTCAGTACATGAATATGATCTATGGTGCTGTAGCCACTCCTGAATCCAGCTTGTTCTCTCGGTTGAGCCATATCTAATGTTACCTTCAAGCGATGTAAAATATATTGGGTTGAGGAATAAGTAATGTCGGTTTTTGCCACAGTTCCGTTTGCGTGCCAAAATAAAATATTATGGCAGCATGTGATATACTATGCGATAGATATGTGTTTGCTCTACATGCCAGTGTGTGTGATTTGATTTAATTTTATTTGGTTTTCAGGGTCATTAAAATGGAATGTCAAGTGGACAAAAAGGAGCATTACTGACATCTGCTGCTCTTCGCGTTTAATAGAGGGACCAAAACCACGAAAGCTGCTCGCGAGATTTGTGCTGTCTACGATGAAGATGCTGTGACTGAAAAGATGGCTCAACGGTGGTTTTCACTCCTTAAATCCAGCAATTTTGACCTTAAAGACAAGGATCACCCCGGTCGCCTGGTTGAGTTCGATGAAGAGCAATTGAACCAGATGCTGCACGAAAACCCGCATCAATCGATCAGAGGATTGGCTAAGCAAATTAACTATGATCAGAAGACAGTCGTGAATCACCTTCATGTGATGGGAAAAGTTCAAAAGCTCGGCGCTTGGGTTCCGCACATTTTGAACTACAACAACAGAAATCAACATTCCACAATTGCTGCCGGTTTGCTTGCTCATCACAGGAACAGGTGTATCATCTCTTTCATATAGTTTTGTGTAGAAATCTTTTACTCTTATCAACATTTCACCTTATATTTCTTGTTACAGAACCATCTTCTTTTCTCAGTTGATTTTCTCACTAGTTCACAATTGGATTTCCTTATGTCTTCAGTGATACTTTTCCAAACTGTCATGCATAGCTCTATATATATTCCACTTTAAAAGTTAAATTTCCTTTATTTGTCCTCATCTTCCTTCTCTTTTGGATCGACATTTTTTTCTTGATATTTTCTTCATATGCAACTTGTTTTTAGTGCCACCTATTTTTGTTGCTGTTTCCATAAGAGCCCTGGTTAGTTTTCTGTTAATTTCAAAGGCGTCCACTTCTTCCGATGTCAGACCTTCTAGAGCAGAAAAACAGTTCCAAATTGAAGGTATTAAGATGATTTTTAAGATTGGCCATGTATGAGGATTTTCAAGGTTGGCAATCTCAATACATTTTGTTTGATTTATGAGTTTACCACGTTCCAGTTTAATGTTGAAGTGCACTTACATCTCACCATTCTATTGTCATTACCTGTGTTGAACCTGTTTAGTACACTACAGTCTTCGATAACGAATTTCTTGTTACACACAATAAAGTCAATTTCACTTGTCCCATTGGGATGTTCTATGTCTATTTCCAGTGTGGCTTTTTCTTGAAAAAGGAGTTCATGATGAAAAACCTTTCTGCCTCTGCAAACTCTACAAGAGTATTTCCACAGTGGTTTCTGTTGTCATGATCGAACTTACCTACCGAAGTTTCATTCTGATGCTGTTGCCCTATTTTCGCATTGAAATCTCCCACAATGATCTTCAAATGCTGTTTGCCCTTGTTATTTAGATGGCAAATTTCCTCATAAAATTTTTCAATTTCTTCCTCAGGATGACTTCTAGTGGGTGAGAAAACTTGAATAATCTCAGTCTGGTATCTTTTTGAAAGCTGGACAATGCGTCACGCAGCTCTGTCCGAGGAACTTTCAACTTCTAGAACTTTATCCTTCTGTTTCTTGTTATTATAAATCCAACACCACTAGTTCTGCCCGTATCTTACTCACAATGGTAGAACAGATGTCCACTTTTTCAGTTCAATGAGATCCTCTCCTTTTTCTTCTCACCTCAAAAATGTCCCACTTAATTCTTTGCAGTTCCTCCTCCAATTCAAGGAGCCTTGAATCAGAAGATAAAGATAGTCCATTGAACGCAGCTAAGTTCAGCATAAGACGGCAGAAGATCCTCCTTAAATAATGCACAACTTACCCCGTACAGGGCGTAAAGTTCCAAACATTTTTCTCATTTCTCTCTTTTTTCAAGAGATGTATTTGAAAATTTCTTTTTCCTTAGCATAGCTTTTGCTAAGGAGAATAAGTTTAACATTGTAGGGCCAGACATATCAATTCTTAGATAATACCTTTTGTTTCCCGCCGTATAGCGAGCTACCGCCTCGCCTTTACTATACGATCTGGCTATCAAGGCGGCTGAAGGCGTCCTTGTGTAGAAGAATAATTACCTCGACAAACTCAGTCCAGTACACGGAAATAAAAACAACAACAAGACTTTATTATTCCGATAACATTTGCTTCACGGGTTTCCGATGATTTTCCGCTCAGGTTCCCGTGCTGACCACGTGCTACCTTTCCACAATTCTTTCCGCGATACCCGGTGGACGAATCACCACGCTGCACGTCTGCGATAACCGCAGTCCTTCCGTGAGAAACTGGTGTCCAAACCAGGACCCTCTCTCCTTGACGACCGAAGCTCAACTGTCTCACTTAATCCTACTCTCCCTTTCTGTCCTCTATCACGCATGCGCAAGAAAAACTGGTTTTCCCGGTCAGCACGTGAAATACCTGTACTCAGGAATGTCGTCGGATACCCGCAGGGGATTACAACCTTGCACGTATATACAAAAGCAGTATGACAACTTGTTTAACAGAAGCACTCGAGCAGCTGACTCTTCAAGGTCAGATGCCCCAAGTGTTCATGCACCCCTCTCTTAATCCCCCATAGGATTATAATCGTACCACGTGGGTGGTGAAGAATATAAGTTCTTATCTGAAACAACAAAATGGCGGAATGAAACGTCCGTCCGCACGTATTCATCACAATATTAAAAGTACATAAATTCACAATTGACAGTTCGATTGCGGGCGACCCTTACAGGCCCCCACCAAATGAACGAGAGATACGGTCTTTTGCCGTATTCTCGAGTCAGTCTCTTCCTTGCCTGCTGATCTTGGGTGACACAACATAATACACTTTTTCACTTCTCGCACGTTATGTAACATATACACTTGTACCACCCTGAGACCTTCTGTGGATCTCCACCTGTGCCGTGAAACATTCTCACCATGGCGCTGCCCTACTCTTTAAAACTGAGTCTTGACAACGCATCTGCGTGAGGGATTAGTTTGCCCGCGACATGAGATATGGATAAATTAAATTGGGAAATAGCCAAACTCCAACGCTGTAATTTTGAACTTTGCGATGTGGAACGGGTGAGAAAAGTAAGGGGGTTGTGATCGGACATAACTTTGACCCGGTTACCGAAAATCCACCCTTCAAACCTTTGCAAACCCCATACTATGGCGTACGCCTCCTGATGGCTGACCGCCCATCTGGCTTGCGTCCCATTTAATTTTTTGCTAGCATAGGCCACTGGCCTAATGTTGCCTTCCTCATCCCTCTGACTCAAACAACATGCCGCCGCAAAGGAACTCGCATCCGTGTGCAAGATAAAATGCTTACTGAAATCCGGGGTGTTTAATACCGGTGCCTTACACAAATTTTCCTTCAGAGTCCTGAATGATTCCTCCAACTTTTCCGACCAAACTACCCTATCTGCCGCCCTTTTTCCTGTGCAATCTGTTAAAGGTTTAGCTATCTTCGCGAAGTTAGGTACGTAATCACGGTAATACCCACATAATCCCAAAAAGCTACGTATTTCCTTTTTCGTCTGAGGGGGCAAAAGGTCCCTGATGGCCTGCAATTTCTCGGGGTCCGGCCGGTGATGGCCCGAGCCGACCACGTGCCCTAAGTAATTCACCTCCGTACGGGCGAAACAGCATTTGTTCAAATTTCCCGTAAAGCCTGCCGCCTCCAAACTTTCGATTACTCCTTTCAAATGTTTCAAATGCTCCTCCCATGAGCCAGAAAAAATAGCCACGTCGTCCAGGTACGCTATCGCATAGTCTTGGTGCGGGGTCAAAACCTTATTCATGGCTCTCTGAAAAGTAGCCGCCGCTCCTGATAACCCAAAGGGCATTACTTTCCATTGATAGAGCCCCTTATGCGTTGCAAAAGTGGTATACTTTCTACTGTCGGGGTCCATTGGGATTTGATAATAGCCCTTTAACATATCAAGCGTAGTAATATACCGGGCTGCCCCCACCTTCGCTAACAAATCTGGGATATGAGACATCGGAAATGCGTCCGGAACAGTGTGAGAATTTAACATTCTGTAATCTACACACATCCGAACCTCTCCATTTTTCTTAGCCACACATACTACCGGATGACTATACTCTTCTCTTGATTCTTCAATCATCCCACAACTCCTGGATCTGGCTCTCCACTGCTCTCTGCATCGATTGTGGCACCTTGTACCTGTGCTGGGTACGAAGTACGCTTTCCGGCTCGAGTGTAATTGCGTGCTTCCCCACTGACGTCTCTCCCACTTCTCCCGAAAAGAACTTCTTCGAGCTGTTCACCAGCTCCTGTAACTCCCTAAGTTGCTCACGAGTTATCCTTTCCCTATCTATCCTGATTTCTTCAGGTTCTACCAACTGTAACGTAACCTGTCCCAACACTTGCTCCCGATGATACAACATTCCATCCGTATAGAGATAACCACCTCTGCCATTTTCCGCCTCATTCCTAGTGGCTACTAACGTCACACACCTCTTTTGTTGCTCTGTAAACAAGCGTCTGTCTGAACTCTCCTGAGCTTCACTCGTATCCAAATCCGTAACGCTATCTCCTGTTCCCTCGCTAGCTCTCTTTGCCTCTCCTGATTGGTTGACCTGCTGTTGCCCTCGCTGATTCTCCTCGCCGCCTCCAGCACTGAGCGCTAATATCCTGGGGCTATTTTGCTCTTCAAGCCATGCTTTACCTACCAAGCGCGCTTTCTCCTCCTCCGCTGAAATATCTGTGATCGCCGGGCTTTCCATTCCTAGAATATCCTCTTCTTCGACTAGCGCTTCGCCAGTCTCAAGTTCTGGATGCACATCCGGCCTATTCCCTAACTCTAACGCCTTTTCACAAGAGGTTGCCCACATCGGAGTAGCTTCCCTTAAACATTTCATGCGCTGGTAATCCTCCGCTGCTATAATTACCCTGTTTACCAGATTAGGAACAATTGCACACATCACTTCACAAAAACTTTCTGGCGCTTCTCCTGTTTCTAATCCCTCTTCATCTAATCGGAGATTCAATTGTTTAATTGCAAACTCTCCCTTACTACCATCGAAGCCTCTTAAAATTATTCTACCCTTTGATTCCAACAACTCTTCGCCAAGTAACCCTCCTCTTACACAACTCACCTCCGCGCCGGAGTCAATAAGGATTTCGGTGCTCTTTCCGCATTCCGACTTAACCCTCTTCACTTCTCCTACCGGAATTTCTATTACCTCGTTCTGACTTCCTTCCTGGCCTAAAACTCTATCTACCTTAGCCGTCATTCTTTTATCATCGCTGACCTCTATCCTTCTCTCTGAAACATCTTCGGCTCCCTTTTGTCCCACCGCTACTCTATTTACGTTATTTGGGGGTCTTTCCTCCAATTCTGAGCGTAAGAGCTGGGAGTACTCTGGGATGCCTTCTGGTTACAGTTTGCTTTACGGTGCCTTACTACTCCACATCTAAAGCATATAATTCCCTTATCCAAACTGGAATTCCCTACGATAGGCCTCGCCGCTGAGTAACCTGGCTTATGCCCGATGCTCTGATTTGTCCCGGAAAACTTTCCTTTCCATTGATTTCTGCCTGTCGGAAAACTTCCCTTCTTCCCGGCTTCTGATTGACCTCCTTTGAAATACGTTCCCGAGAGATGACTGGGTTCGTATCTTCCTTCTTCTATTCCCATAGCTCCCACGTGACTTTCGTATAAATCACAAAGTTCTCCTAATTCTGTCGAAGGAACTAACTTCCCTACGGAACCTCTTTGAAGAATGTAGGTCTTCAGTTCTGGGGACAACAAAGTTTTGAATTTGTCGCATACCAACAAATTGACCAACTGATCGAATTCTTTCACTTCACTACTGTTGATGTAGTATGTTAGGGTCCTCTTAATACGTCCCGCTAACTGCAAGTAGCTTTCCCCTTTGTTCTTACTAATATTCTCAAATTGTTTCAAATAAATATCCGGAGTCAAATGGCATTCCACCAAAATTGCCTCCTTAACTATTTCGTACTTATCGTACTGCTCTATAGTCAAACGACGAAATAAGTGGTTCACACATTCTGAATTGAATAAGGCTATCACCAAACGACCTTTCATTTCTTCCGGTACTGAGTGTAATACAAATGCCCTTTCTAACGAATCAAAGAAGTCCAGAATTTCTTCCGGCTTACTGGGACTTCTGGGTAAAGTTCTTTCTAAGATTCTCATGTAGTCGGCCAACTTACCCTCATTTTTACTTTTAATAGACTCCTTCTCTTTCTCATTAATTAATTCTAATTTTCTTAACTCAAATTGCCTTTGTTCTTTCCTATCCGCTAATTGTAATTCTAGCATTCTTTGTTCCCTCTCAGCCTTTCTCTCTTCTATCTCAAGCATTTTAAATTGAAGTTCCCATTCCATTCTAGCTGGATTATTTTTCTTGTCTTCCATATTTACTAGAATCTAATTCTGAAACGTTAAGAATACTATTCTCTTCGTTGTCCACGTCTAAATTATCCTCAACTTTCCCTTCCAAAAGCTCAGTCATGATAATACACTACAATACACATTCAAAAAATACACTCATGCAAAGAAATAAGAAAAGAAATCATGCAAATTTCCGCATTAAATCATCGAAGGTTAATCTGCTTCTTGTTTTGTTTCTAACCTATCTCTACCTTCATGCATTACCCGAACATCTATTATCCTGTTTTACTCAGAATACTTATATTCCTTCTGCCTCTTTCGCTACACGTAAAAAAAAAAAAATCACTACACTATTTTAGCTTCAAATTTCTTAAATCGTAAACATGAAATCTCGACTTATCTAAACACTTATTACTTAACGAAAATATTTTGACACTTCGCATTCTCTAGCAACTGACATAAAATTAACTGTTACAAAATTTTACTTTACAATGCTTTACTCTGAGAATATCTAATTATTAGCTTTCCCTTTCCTTTCTAGTACCATGATGAGAACTTCTACTCTTAACCCTAAATTATACCAAATGCACAGGCAAAGACACAGAAATAATCTCAGAAAAAATGTGGTACGTTACCGGAGCACTCAGGCTTCTTCTCTTGTCTTGCTTGTAAGTCCTCGTCCTGCTTGGTATTTCCGTACGCTGAGGTGCACACTGTCTTTGTCTTAGTCGACACGATGGATACCTTATCTCGGCTAGCACGCTGGTGTCTCTTTCTTCCGGTTGGTACGTCGTCAGAGTTCTGTCATTCGGTCACTGGAAGTTACACAAAAAGTCCGTTGTTCCTTCTTCACACGTGTCGCCATTCACGTCATTCATGAGCTCGCTTTCAGGCTAATCCTGCCGACTGCGCCACGTTATCTGGCTGTAGGGCCAGACATATCAATTCTTAGATAATACCTTTTGTTTCTCGCCGTATAGCGAGCTACCGCCCTCGCCTTTACTATACGATCTGGCTATCAAGGCGGCTGAAGGCGTCCTTGTGTAGAAGAATAATTACCTCGACAAACTCAGTCCAGTACACGGAAATAAAAACAACAACAAGACTTTATTATTCCGATAACATTTGCTTCACGGGTTTCCGATGATTTTCCGCTCAGGTTCCCGTGCTGACCACGTGCTACCTTTCCACAATTCTTTCCGCGATACCCGGTGGACGAATCACCACGCTGCACGTCTGCGATAACCGCAGTCCTTCCGTGAGAAACTGGTGTCCAAACCAGGACCCTCTCTCCTTGACGACCGAAGCTCAACTGTCTCACTTAATCCTCCTCACCCTTTCTGTCCTCTATCACGCATGCGCAGGAAAAACTGGTTTTCCCGGTCAGCACGTGAAATACCTGTACTCAGGAATGTCGTTGGATACCCACAGGGGATTACAACCTTGCACGTATACAAAAGCAGTATGACAACTTGTTTAACAGAAGCACTCGAGCAGCTGACTCTTCAAGGTCAGATGCCCCAGGTGTTCATGCACCCCTCTCTTAATCCCCCATAGGATTATAATCGTACCACGTGGGTGGTGAAGAATATCAGTTCTTATCTGAAACAACAAAATGGCGGAATGAAACGTCCGTCCGCACGTGTTCATCACAATATTAAAAGTACATAAATTCACAATTGACAGTTCGATTGCGGGCGACCCTTACAAACATATTATCAACTTAATATGTTTGTAAGGGTCGCCCGCATTTTTCAAAATTATTCTACTGAGGGAGTACAGTACATTTATATCACGTTTCCCTCTGTATTGCTTTTCTTACGTTTCCCTCTGGAAACGTGATTCCATTTGAAAATCCTTTGTCTCTGATATCTTCCTTGTGCTATGTGAAGTTTTTGTGCAGAACTTGTCAGTTTTCGTAACATACTTTCATCTGCTACTGGGAGTACGTAGCTGTTCCTATTTTTGGATGTTTCATTGATTTTTTAAATACAGTTGATTTTTTTCTAACCAGTTCCATTGACTATGAATTACTTTGGAAAATTTTATTCGCATTGGAAATGATTGAAAAGTCGTGCTCATTACAACGAAAAACTTGGTGTTATCTTATCTGTTTTCCTTATACCCTTTCAACTGCTGAAAAATATATATTTACTATTTAAAAAGATCACATAACAAAAATGGTGAAACCATCACCAGATACACATTTGTGGAAATGTGGAGGTAAATATTTCCTCTCTCTAAATCTGGAGAAAATTGTTCTATCTACAAGATGTTTAATAAAGCATCACTGCATGCTGATGCTTGGTTGCAATGCTGAAACTTAAAGGAATTGACGGAAGGGCACCACCAGGAGTGGAGCCTGCAGCTTAATTTGACTCAACATGGGAAAACTTACCCGGCCCGGACACTGGAAGGATTGACAGATTAACAGCTCTTGCAGGGAGAGAAAGAAAGGATTATCTTCTCATTTTCCATTCTGTTCAGAAATATGCATCCAATACACATTACACTTTGATGCACAACATTCTTCTTAAAATCTACTGAGTAGATTTGCAGGGTTTTTGTTTGTTTCGGAGTTTAACAACCATCATGCGAAAATTTAAGGGATAACTGCAGTTGTCTTTCTTTATTTAGAGCCACTAGTTCCAGGGAGGTGAGAGCCAGTGCCATCAAATACGCCAACCTGGGCATTTCTCGGACAGCTGATCAAAAGCTCGTGTCTCAGGCCACTTAGCCACCAAGGTGGCGTTGTAGACAAGAATGCATGTGTCTGCACAGTAAACTATAAAAATCAGATGATGGATAAGCTGGCCAGGTGATGAAGTGCTGATTTCAGACCATTTGTCCCAGATGTGCCCAGTTCGATACCACGTGAGACGTGGGTCATTTGTTTGCCTTACAGCAGCGGTTCACTTCTCTTCCGAGAACCAGTGGCTCCAAATTAAGGACGGGAGGCTATTTATAGCACTTGGAGTTGAACATGTTATTAATAGATATTAGGGTGGCCAAGACCCATAGCAGGATGCATCCGATTATAGCTGGTAAGAAACACACCCTCAGTCTGGGCTCCATTGTTTATTATGCCTATGTATACATCAGTCAACAACTGTGCAGGTTCTCAGAAGTGATTCATATACACTGAAGAGCAATTGAATTAGAGACAGCTGGCGTTATGCAAATGTGGCACTGTGGGCGGCCTTGTAAATGGAAACGACATGACGTATGCAGTGATCTGACAATATAAGGAGTGATGCAACGGGAATCAGTAAGAGTCGGACGCAGTATGGGTAAGGCGAAGGATCTAAGCGCATTTGATCGTGGGCAAATTGTCGGTGCCCGACGAATGGGTCACTCCATCTCGGAAGTCATGCAGGCTCTGGGATTTTCACGAGTCACTGTGTCATGGGTGCATTGTGAGTACATCTAATCCGGTAAAACCATCCCTGTAAGGGCCAACTGTCGTGGACAACAGTGCGTGGATGAGCGGGGTCATCGTCGGCTAGCTCGCATTGTAACAGCGGATAGACGGGCCACAGTGCAAGAAATCACTCGGCAATTTAACACTGGTGCACAAAAACGTGTAAGCAGCCACACCATCCAGAACCATCTCCTCGCTATGGGGTACAGAAGCCCACCCCACCAGGGTACCGCTGCTGACCGCACATCACAGGGTGCAAAGATTAGCATGGGCACAGGAACATCGCCACTGGACCCTAGACATGTGGAAAAATGTTGCCTGGACTGACTAGTCGAAATTCACGTTAGTACATGTGGATGGCAGGACACGAGTACGGCACAAACCACATGAAGCAATGGATCCTTCTTGCCAGCAGGGTACTCTTCAAGCTGGTGGGGGTGGCATTCTTGTCTGGGAACTGTTTACATGGACTGAAATGGGACCCCTGGGGTACGTGTGACATCGTCCCTCACAGGTCAACGTTACCGGGATATCCTGGACGACCATTTGCTGCCGTTTGTACGTCTTCAACATCCCACTGGGGACCTCATCCTGCAACAAGTCAATGCACCATGCCATCGCTCCCGAATTATATCCGAATGGTTGGATGAACACTCCATCGACGTGACCTCGCTTCCTTGGCCAGCTAGGTCACCTGACCTCAATCCCATCGAGCACATCTGGGATGCCATCGAGAGAGATGTTCGAGGCTCTGACCCCCTACATTAAATCTTCGTGAACTGTGGGAGCTTGTTCAGGGGTCGTGGATCCATATGGCTTCCCAACGCTTCCAGTGTCTTGTCGAGTCCATGCCGAGACGAATCGCTGCCGTCATCAGGCTGAAAGGTGGTGCTACACATTACTAGACAGGTATCTCTAATTCAATAGCTCTTCAGTGTATACAAGCTAATAAGATGAAGGTTTAAAAAAGCACGAGATCTTTCTAGTCCACTCTGGACCCATCGTCAGATGAATATGTTCATATTCAATATAATTAATATATTTAATATATTCATCTGAAGATGGGTCCAGAGTGGACCAGAAAGATCTCATGCTTTTTGAACCTTCATCTTATTAGCTTGTATACATGAATCGCTTCTGAGAACCTGCACAGTTCCTGACTGATGTATACATAGACATAATATAGACATAATAAACAATGGAGCGCAGATTGAAGGTGTGTTCCTTACCAGCTATAATTGGATGCATCGTGCTATGGGACTTGGCCACTCTAATATCTATTAATACAAGTCTGCATGAATAAGTAATGATACTAACGTTGATCATGTTTGTTGTTAACCACTCACCTCCAAAAAAAAAAAAAAAAACCCGATGACTTAATACGTAACATCCAAAAGATACACCTCTCTACCAGTATTTTAACATACTTTGACCTCAGAAACCTGCGGTTTCTGTATTAATATGTAAAAATGTTATACATATGTTGACTGAAGCTAATAGGCAAATACAAAGATAAATTATTCATGTAATTTGCCATGGTATTTTGGTCTCGGTGCCATATGTAAGAATATACATATAAATATCAACCTTAGAATTTGTATCTTTTATTCAAACCTAAAAACAGAAAAGTAGATGAAAAGTCGCAAAAGTCGCTACTTTTCAAAAAGAGTAGTATAGCAATCTACTTTTCAGAAAAAGTAGTTATAGCAAGCTAGTTTTTGAAGAATGTAGTTGTAGCAGTAGCTAGCTACTTTTAAAAACTAGCTTTCCACTAAATGCAGAAATATATGTCAAAAAGAATGTAAGTGCCACAACAAAGTTGTTGCAATGCTGCATTGAAACTCATGCAAGAAATATGATTTACCATTTGCATGAAATCTGTGGGAGAATAAAGCTGAAAAAAAAAAAAATGTGAGAAAGGCCGAAGTTAAAATTTTATAGTACATTAAAATTAAAACAGACAAAAAAAAAAAAAAAAAAAAAAAGGATCATAATACACCTGATATTACTGTGGTTGAAAAAAGGTAAAATTTCATTAATAGATGCAGCCATCCCAGGGGATGGTAGAGTTCAAGAAAAGAAACTAAAAAACATAACAAAACAACAAGATTTGCAAACTAAAATTCAATACCTATAAGGGAAACAGTTATTCCAGTAGTGGCTGGTGCATTAGCAGGGATTCCAATAAAACTGCCAAAAACATTGAAGAGTATAGAACTGACAAGTTGCAATAAATAGCTTCACTTGGAACTTGATAGAATCCAAATCACTGCTGTATCAAAACCTTAGTCACACTTTATTGTTTTTTTAACTCTTTCCAGTAGGACAATGCAGTGTTCAATTTTTATATCATGCAAACAAGCTACAGAAGGTAATGCCATATATTGTATAAAATAATTCGGCATTGCAGGATTCATGAGAAAAAACATATTATTCACTAAATGAAGAGTTCAGAATATTTCATTAGCAAACTAAATTATTTTTGATTGATACTTACATTATTTACCCCAAGGAGCTTCCACACACCATAGCAAAACACACTGAAGCCTGATACTGCATAAAGTGTTCCCCAGCCCAATGCTCTCATTGCTAACTGTCCACCACTTTCAGGCATTTCTTTAGACTGTAACATTCCCTGAAGAAATAACATGGAGTCTGTGATACAACCTTATGCCACATTAATACTTATTTTAAATGAGTGATGTTAAAAAAACAAGGCCTCGTGTTCAACAAAATATCATGCACACAATCTTAACTTGAAATTTCTGCATAACAATATACATATTTATTTAGTAAGAATGCAGTTTGCATAAGTGACCCTTTGCAATGCAAAGCAGGAAAAATAAAACAATATACACACAATATAAAGCACACATGGCCAAATCATGGATAATGGGAAGGGGAGAACTTCAGTTAATCCATTTTATTTAAAATTTAATATACAAAAAAGGTATACACTTCCACAGTCAAACTCAGAGCCCTTATCATAGATCTGCTATTGGGGTGAAGTACAATAGGGAATAATTTTTCCTGAGTCGCTTTGGTAGCTGTCAAATCATGACAGAAACCTAAAAATTGGATACAAAGGCAATAGTGAAGCAACTGGAAACAAGACAGTAGGCCATCATCTTTTGCAGATGCCTAGTATACAAGTAGGACATTGATAGAACAGATGTTCAAGTTAGCTGACTATTGCAATCTTCAGAAATAAATGTAAACCTACTGCACTTTCTGCCAAGTAGCATCATAGTCTTCCACAAACACAAACTTTGTTTTATTTACCCCATAATGTTAAAAAAATTCACCTTTTTCAGTAAGGAAAATCATGAGCAGCATGCAAAAGTACGAAGAAGGTTGAATACCAGTGATTTAACTTCCCCAAGAACTACAGTTGTGTAAAATTTAAGTCATTTCCCAAGAACAATGTAAATCATTAACACTTGTCAAACCCAAAAGCTTCAATTGTTCTTTTCAGGGTTTAATGGTCCCCATTAACATCTACAACTATATGGAGTAACTCATCTCTAATTTAGAGCCACTGGTTCTGTGAGTGAGTGAGTGAGAGAGAGAAAGAGCAGATAGCAGAATGAGAAGTCAAACTCACAACCTATAATTCGACCAATTGCAGTAAGATGGCATTTGAACATACATTATAGAGTTAATAGCTGATTTACTGACAAAATGTAAAAGACCCGAAGTGTCCATCTTTAAGGCCTGCCAAAAGTTGGGGCTAAAAATCAACTGCAAAAGACAAGGGCATATGATAATCATAAAATGTAGGAATAATCCCACTATGACAGAATAAATTCAGAATCAAAATTAAAGATATAAATTTAAATACTTGTGAAATCTAATATATGAGAGAGCAGAAAGAGTTACATAGAAAAAATATAAGTTTAAAAACAGGAATTGCTAAGGGACATTTTTAAAAATGATAATCATTCTCACAAACAGTAAAATTTCCATGAAGACAAAAACGAATTTTTTTAATAGTTCCAGTCTTGACTTGCACTACAGAATGCTAGACAATAAAACCAACTTTTGAGGGGAAAATTGAAGAACTGAGACACTGCTTAAAAAGATGCATCTTAAAAGTATGTATATTTAACCAGTCGCATAGAAATAAAAACATTTAATCAAGGAAAGCTTAAAATAAATGTTGTTCAATAACAGAAAGAGATAAACATCAGTCTTTGGACTCATCTTGAGAAAAGAGGAAGTGGTAAAACCTGGTTCTCACACAAGAAATTCTGAAAGAAAAAGAGGACAGGAAAGACAGAAATTACCTTTTTTGAAAAGTTAAGAAGCCTACCAAAATATTTCAATGTACTGACAGCCAATATCCTTTGTGCTTCAATGTCAAGGGTTATAAAAGACAAAAGATTCCACTGCAGTTTGTCCCCCACCCCAGCATAACTATCTCTAATTTGAGGATTTACACAGAGATAAATTTCCTAGAGGACTTACACAAAGATAGAGGACTTACACAGAGATAAATTTCTTAGAAGACTTACACAGTAGATAAATATATATGCTTAGCTCATTTGCACAATGATTAATTCATCGAAGGCTCACTTGACTGAAAATACCTTCACCAAAAAATCATTTCTCTGAAAGCTCATTTGATTGAAACGCTCATTTTGTCAAAGGGTCACTTAATCAAAACGTACAATTCACAGAGAGGTAGTTCACCTAAAAGCTCAGTTCATCAAAAGATCATTTCATCAAAGGGTCAGTTTATTGAAAACTGTAGATGATATACAAGGATCTGTTAATGCCAATTCAGAAAACTGACCATCAAAACATTAGGGAATCATATAAAGATTGCCTTTTTAATTCCTCCATGTCCACATCCCCTTAGGTTGGTTCTGACCTCTAACATTAATTGTAAGTCCCTAGGCCTGGTCTTTTTAAGCAAAATTTAATTCAGCATGCTCATTTTCATAAAATTTACATAAGTCAAATAAATAATGTTACACTTTTACTTATGTCTAAAATATTCATTATAAAGCCCTAGGCCTGGGTCTTTTTTAGCACATTTTAATCCACCTTGGTTATATTTTTCTAAGGTTGACATAACAAGTCAAGTTAATAATGCTGCACTTTTACTCAGGCACAAGACATTAATTATAAGGCCCTAGGTCTGCGTCATTCAGCTACATTTTAATCCACTAAGCTTATATTCACAAGGTTTACAAAACAAGTTAATAATGTTGCACTTTCACTCAAATGCAAAATATTAATTATAAGACCTAGGGTCTTAAAATTATAGTTAGAGGTCAGCAGACTGACTTGAAACAGACACCAAAAAATCAAAAGTGCAATTTTTATGATTCTCTACAGTTTTTGCTATCAATTTTCCTAATCCTCATTACAGTTCAACAGATCCTATAATAAAATCTGAAATTTTTGATAAACTGATCCTTTGATGAAATGATTTTTCAATAAAATGAATGTTTCAGCCAAGTGAACCTTCAGTGAAATGTACCTTTCAGTCTAGTGATTTTTGGACAGATGATTTTTGATGAAGTGAATGATATCCAACTATCTTTAAACATAGAATTTACTTAAGGAAGTACAAAATATCATCCAAATTCTTCCCCGTATATTATGCACAGGAAATATCCACAAATCCACAAGGCAGAGTGACAACTCTTCAAAATTAAAAAACCGGGACATCACTGTGTGTTCAGCACTGAGCGTATTTACAATTTATAAATAATAAAATTATTTATTATAGGTATAAGACATATAATAAAAAAAAGCAGCTCCTCCTCAGTTAAAAAAGCAGCTCCTCTTCAGTTTTGCATCGATCTTGAGAATGACCTAAATGATGACAGAAAAAGCGGAATTTCGCGAATCCACGGAATAATCTCACATATGAGTAAGTATAACTATACCATCGGGATTAGAGGAAATGCTATCCCACACTCACCAACCCGCTTGGCCAGCGTGGTGAGTTATGGCCAAACCCCTCCAAAATGACTACACAACTTAAATCTTGGCCCCTCAGTCTCCAGCAGCTGGAATGTACCTGGCCAATGCAGCGGCCAGTGCGACATGAAGGCAGAGGGTGCTAAGAATCCCCGGAGGACCGGACTAGGTTGCCATCTGATGCTGACCTTGGCTACGTATAATGGACGCTCCCTATCTTCTGATTCAAGGCTTCTTGAATTGGAAGAGGAACTACAAAGGATCAAGTGGGACATCGTCGGGCTAAGTGAGGTAAGGAGAAAAGGAGAAGATCTCATTGAACTGAAAAGTGGACATCTCTTCTACTATCGTGGGACAGATACTGGCAGAACTAGTGGTGTTGGATTTAAAATAAACAAGAAACTCAAGGATAAAGTTGTAGAAGTTGAAAGTTCCTCTGACAGAGCTGCACGACTTGTTATCCAACTCTCGAGAAGATACAAGGCTCAGATTATTGAAACTTATGCACCCACCACAAGTCATCCTGAAGAAGAAATTGAAGAATTTTATGAGGAAATTCGTCATCTAAATAATAAAGGTAAGCAGCACTTGAAGATAATTATGGGAGATTTCAATGCAAAAATAGGGCAACAGCAACAGAATGAAACTTCAGTAGATAAATTCGGTCACGGCAACAGAATGAAACTTCAGTAGATAAATTCGGTCACGGCAACAGAAACCAGCGTGGAAATACTCTCGTAGAGTTTGCAGAGGCAGAAGGGTTTTTCATCTTGAACTCCTTTTTCAAGAAAAAGCCACACAGGAAATGGACATGGAGACATCCAAATGGGACGACGAGTGAAATTGATTTTATTATGTGTAACAAAAAATTCGTCATAAAAGACTGCAGTATGCTAAACAAGTTCAACACAGGTAGTGACCATAGACTGGTGAGATGTTAGATGCACCACAACACTAAACTCGAACGTGGCAAGCTCATAAGACAAACAAAATGTATTGACATAACCAACCTTAAAAAATACCATAATACCTTCAAGTTGGAACTGAAGAACAGATTCTCTGCTTTAGAAGGCCTAACATCGGAAGAAGTAGATATTTCTGAAGTTAACAGAAAAGTAACCAAAGCTCTCATGGAAACAGCAACAAAATTAGCTGGGTCTAAGAACAAGTTGCATGTGAACAAATTATCAGGAGAAACCAAAATTTTGATGCAAAAAAGAAGAGAGATGAGGACAACTAAAGAAGATGTGACTTCCAAAGTGGAATATATAGAGCTATGCAAGACAGTACGAAAAGTATCACTGAAGACATAAGGAAATTCAACTGTGAACTAGTGAGGAAAGCAATTGGAAACAACCAAAGCCTAAAGATAGCAAAGGGACATCTCAGTAAGGGAAGAAAACAGATTATGGCACTGAGAAAAGAAGATGGTTCTGTAACAAGAAATAGAGGTGAAATTTTGACAAGAGTGAAAGATTTCTATTTTAAATTATATGAAAGGGATGATACATGCACTCCAGACATCATGAAAGATACCAGTACCCGAGTTCCTCCAGTCCTCCCAGCAGAAGTTGCACATGCAATCAAGAACATGAAGCGGGGTAAAGCTCCAGGAGAAGATGGAATTACTGTAGACATCATACAAGAAGCAAGTGGAGAAATCAAAACAATACTCGCCCAAATTTTCACTCGATGCCTTAATAAAGGGAAGATTCCTGAGGATTGGAACAATGCTACAATGATCCTGCTACATAAAAAAGGTGACATTGAGGATCTCAGGAGCTACAGACCTATCAGCCTCCTATCAGTGGTTTATAAAATCTTCACTAAAGTTCTTTCACACCGCTTGAATGTAACACTGGACATGGCTCAACCGAGAGAACAAGCTGGATTCAGGAGTGGCTACAGCACAATAGATCATATCCACGTACTGAGGGAACTAATTGAAAGAGAGAGGGAATATGAACTTCCATTGTGCATGACTTTTATCGATTATGAAAAAGCCTTCGATTCCCTTTTTAAAGAAAAGTGTTTGATCAATGCATCCTTCCAGTGCTTACGTATGGTGCAGAGACGTGGACCTTAACTAAAAGAGACATACAATAGCTGCAGACAACTCAAAGACGCATGGAGAGGTGCATGCTTGGTGTAACCAGGAGAGATACGAAGAGGAACTGCGTGGATCAGAAAAATGACAAGAGTGGAAGACATGATGATCAGAGTTAAATCCCTGAAATGGCAAAGGGCTGGACATACTGCCAGAAGGACAGACCATCGATGGACAGCCAACATTTTAGATTGGATTCCAAGGGACAGGAAAAGAACCAGAAGAAGACCACATGGGAGATGGGTGGATGAATTTCGAAAGTATGTGGGAGTGACATGGAGGAAACTGGTACAAGACAGACCGTCGTGGAGGAAACTTGGGGAGACCTTCGTCCAGCAGTGGATTGATAATGGTTGACAATGATGATGATTATGATGAGTAAGAAGTGACTCAGAAATTAAAAAATACAAGTTTATGGAAAATTAAATGTGAAAAATCGATACTGCGTTGCCCACTCTGCCATGAAACAATTTTACAGGATATGGAAATGGTGCGGATTCCACCATGGACAGAATAAATACCGATCTAGAAATTAAATTTCGTTCAATAAAAGGAAAATGGGTGAAAACGATTGCTCTCTATTGATTAGTTTTGAAGAAGTATGCATTAGAAATAGGGAAACATGCATTTCATAATCGCACACACACACAGACAGAGAAAACATCAGAAAAAAATATAATCAGGCAGAGAGAGAGAAAAAAAAAGGAAAGTCGGAAAAATTTAATATGCAGAAATGGGAAACGGAGTGGCATTCTCATTGCTGCTACAGCAGTCATTTTCAGTGTGATTACAAACATTTGCGAGATTTGCCGACTTTTTTCTGTTTTTTTCAATAAAAACATCTTGAAAATACGAAAATAAACTTTACAGATATGTTTAATAACGTTATTTCACTGATATTTTCGATTTACATAAGAACTACATAAAATCCGTAGTATTTGGAGACCCTTAATCTTTCTTCCCACTGCATGGTCTTTACTAAGCGTCAAATGGAATGGTGAGCACGGAGAATTTACAATGATGATAGGGGTGCACAATGGCGCAAAATTTGCCTTTTATGGCAAGATGGGGCAAGATTTTTATTTTGGCGCACATTGGCGTAGAATTCCCATCCTTGTGTGAGTTTGCACGGAGAATTTACAATGACGATGGGGGTGCACAATGGTGCAAAATCTGCATTTTGTAGCAAGACGGGGCAAGATTTTTATTTTGGCGCACATTGGCGTAGAATTCCCATCCTTGCGTGAGGTACTGCACAAGTGCCATGGATGTGATGCCATGAACCAGTAATTCAACTTTCCAAGCCACTGACAGTCTTTGCTACTATCCCCAGGCTCACAACTTTGGCACTTGAAGTTTCCCGATACAAAAAACCTCTACTCAACCTAGAAACCTGAAATTATGCACAAAGGTAGCTTACATACGAAGGATGTGCACTCCAGGCTTAGATTTTCAAATTTTTGAGTTTTAGGTATTTCAAAAAATGAAAAACGTGGTTCCCGATTTCCCATGTATTGTTTCATTTTGCTTACAAACAATCTGATCACAAACACCCAACGCAAAGGAAAGTAGTGCGCAATAAATTTTATGTGTTTCTTCTTTAGAATTTTGTCATAATAGATGCCTTAATGACTATTTTTATTTGTAAATGCATTTTATGAAGGAAATATATCAAATAACAGTACTACGTTTTTTTCCGTCTTTATCCGGAGCTAGCGTATTCTTTAAGCAAAGTCTTTCAAGCTTTTTGTTCTGGAAGTCAAAGTGGCTAAGACTGACACCTCATTTTTTGATAGTATTTATTTGGACTTTATAAAATTTTTTTTCGTTTTTATCTGGAGCTAGCGTATTCTTTAAGCTTTCTAAGTTTTTCGAACTTTTGTTCTGGAAGTCAAAGTGGTTAAGACTGAAGCCTCATTTTTCGACAGTATTTATTCAGATTTTATAAATTTTAGCAATGTAAAATTGGTCGTAATTGCTGCGGGAGGAAACCTAAGATTCGGAGACATTGTCATTCCATGTCAAATCACCCAGCATTTTCACAAGATGTCCCCCATGCATCTCATAATTTTGTGAAAATTGGTACAAAAAGTATTGTACTGGTGAGATATGAAACCTGTTAAAATTTTAGGTCAGTTGGTTCAGTAGATCTTGAGTAATACCACTTTAAAAATTGGGTAGCTCTGCCTTTGAAGTTTTCACGCTACGAGCTTTCACAACTACACTGCAGGACAAAAAAATTCACAACTTCACAACTAACTGTTGCAGCCACATAATTTTTTTCTTAAATGATCTACATGATCCATACGTTTGGGAACAACCTGTTTCTGAACATTTTCAGAATTAAAAGAATCTTTTTTTTTTTTATTTAATGACAAAAGACATCGAAAAATGAGGCCACATTTTTATTAAACAAAACAATTTTTTTCAAAATGAGCTCCCACTTCAAATTTGCTAAAAATATTTTCATGTGTGTATTATATATAATGTAACCTTTCATTAGGAGTAAAAAATACTTTGGGCAATTCACAATTTTAGCGAGGAAAAAAATATATCCAAAATGGTGTCTTTTATATGTGGAACATTCCGACATGATGTTACCCAATTTTTTAATTAAGTGCTTGCTTGACCATTTTATATGCCTTTCCCCCATTATTTTGTGTGGGGGCCCAGTGACCTCAGTCTCCAACCCCTTCCAAAACCCATCTATGGTCTAGGTTTAGGGTACCATGAGGTAGTACACCAAATTTGGTGGTTCTAAATTGAAAACTGTAGATTTTATATAAATTTTGTGTGGGCCCCCCTTGACCCAGGCTCCGACCGACCCCTTCCAAAACCCATCTACGGTCTACGTTGGGGTGCCATGAGATAGTATACCAAATTTGGTGGTTCTAAATTCAAACTGTAGATTTGTATAGCAAACATACAATCAATCAAACAAACAAACAAACATTCAATTATATATATAGAGAGAGATTTGGTGGTTCTAAATTTAAAACTATATTTTATAGAAATTTTGAGTGGGGACCCCTTGACCGCGGGCTCCAATTCCATCCGAAAACCATCTACGGTCTAAATTAGGGGTACCATGATGTAGTACACCAACTTTGGTGCTTCTAAATTAAAAACTGTAGATTTTACAAAAATTTTGTGTAGGTGCCCCTTGACCCTGGGCTTGGACTAACCCCCTTCCAAAAACCATCTACGGTCTACGTTAGGGTACCATGAGATAGTATACCAAATTTGATAGTTCTAAATTGAAAACTGTTGATTTTACAAATTTTTTTATGGGAGGCCCTGGCCAAAAAACTGCCTACAATCTAAGTCAGGGTACCAAAAGATACTATACCAAATTTGGTGGTTCTAAATTGAAATTTACAAAAATTTTGTGTGGTGGCCACTTGACCATGGGCTCTGACTGACTTAGGGCTCTGACCCCTTCCAAAATCCATCTATGGTCTAAGTTAGGGTACCATGAGATAGTATACTGAATTTGGTGGTTCTAGATTGAAAACTGTAGATTTTATGGAAATTTTGTGTGGGGCTCCTTGACCTGGGGCCCCGACCCCTTCCAAAAACAATCTACGGTCTAAATAAGGGTACCATGAGATAGTATACCAAATTTGGTGGTTTTAAATTGAAAACTGTAGATTTTACAAAAATTTTGTATGGGGACCCCTTGACCCCGGGCCCCAACCCCTTCCCAAAACTATCTATGGTCTAAGTTAGGGTACCATGAGATAGTATAACAAATTTGGTGGTTCTAAATTGAAAACTGTAGATTTGTATAGCAGACATACAAACATACAAACACTCAATTTTATATATGTATATAGATTACCTTATAAAAGAATGAAGGGTCTCTTTTCTTTGCCATTGCAACAGCTAAACCAAATCCACCCAATATTGAAAACCCTGCAACTCCACACAGGAATACTCCACCTATGGAATCAGAATAACAATTAGATTAAATTTACTTAGCACATCATTCATCACTTTTAAGTAAAAAGATAAAATTTTAAAAATTATGGCATATTCTTAAGAAAGAAGTATATTTTAAGCAGCAAAAATTCACACAACAGGAACATGCACTGATGCAAGAATGAAAAAGAAAATGCTTTTTTTTTTCATTATTTACAAGAATGTATACACTGCCCTGCCATTAATATCCAGACACCCATCTATTGATAGTAAGTTAGACCCTAGACAAGCATTATGTCCCAGATGCAACTATAAATATACTTATAGGGCTCCAAAGAGATAATAGAATGACTGAATGCAAGATGCCTCAATTGATGGGATAAACTCAGTCCAAGTGCACCTTGCCAATAGGATGGCACATAAAAAATCACTCTATATGCGACATTTCAGTGATATTCAATATCCCTAGGTTGACTTTTGGTAATGTGATATACAAAGGAAAGTGGATTGTGCCTGAATCTGTCAAAAAATAACCTGGTAAAACTTTGAAGCTAACAGAATGTGATGGGAGAGCTTTGCAAAGAATTGTCCACTCAGAATGCAAATCAACGTTGTCTCAAATCACGCAAACCCTATGAGAGTCAATCAGGACTGATGGTGGCACCAGTACAGTACACAGGATGCTGCATAACATAGGTTACCATGATCGAGCAGTCATCCATCAGTGGTTAATCACTTTGACTAATGTCACACAACGATAAGCATGGTGTAGAATATTGGTCATTGGTTGCGGAAGGTAGGGGACGTGGGGGTCCGAACGCCCCTCTGGAATTTCATGGTCCCCCTCACTGAGGGGGTCCACCCAGGAAACATCCTAAAAATATGTGGTTTACATACAATTTATAGTTTTTTTTTTTTTTTTTTACGAATTCCTGGATACTGTCACCATGCTTTGCAGTTTTCTGGAAAACTTTTCAAGTACACTTTTGAAAATTGATTTCCCACAAATATGCTGAAAAGTTAATTCAACGCTCTGTTTTTCTCCTTAAAAAAGATCGTTAAAAAATTCTTTAAATTTCTTTAAAGCAATAACCAGGGAAGAGAAGGGTTTCCTTCCTTCCCCCAGTGCATCTTCTTTTAAAAGTTTTTAATTCTAAGTCCCAGTGTGTCTTTCTCGAGATCAGAAAACCCATTAAATACATCTGAGAAATAAATAACTGAACAAAATAATTCAAATTAAGCGGTGAGTATACTACTTGTTGTGCACAGAGCACAGTTCTTGGTGTTTTGTCATATAGAAGATCAACGATCCTGGACTAATGTGCATGCTTTTGCTGAGAGAACAACTATTATCGAAATAAAGGCATCAAAATCGCTTGCCTCTCACACTCTGTGGTGTCCTGAATGGTGTTTTTTGCTGAGGGTAGAAACAATCTATCGACGTTTCCTTGATGTCTGTGTTATCATTCATCTTCTTTATGCACAGTGCCTGTGTGTGGCAGACAAAACTGAAGAGATGTGTTTAGGCACTGGGCTTGGTGGGAATTTCAAAGCACCTGAGTAAGAACTGGCTCCTGCCATTTCAACAACAGACTTACCCGTTTAACCCAAGAGATATGCAATTGCAATACAAAATGGCTGTTGTCATCCCAGGTACAAATAGGCATTTATATACACCAATGAGCCATTACATTATGACCTACTTAATAAGTTGTAGGACCCCCTTTAGCCAGCAAAACTGCGGCCACTTGGCGAGGCATCGATTCAATGAGGTGGTGATAGGTATCCTGGGGTATATGGTACCATAATGTTAACAGCAAGTCCTCCAGTTCCCGTACATTTCAGAGTGGTGGTGATTTAGTGCGAACATGCTTTTCCAAGTCGAACCACAAATGTTAGCTTGGGTTCATGTCAGGTGAATTTGGAGGCCAGGACATTAACAGAAAGTCACCAGTATGTTCCTCGAACCACTCCTTGACGATTTTGGCAGTGTGGCATGGTGCATTATTTTGTTGATAATGGCCATCACCAGCAGGGAACACAATTGCCATGAATGGGTGAAATTGCTCCACAACGATATTCAGATACCTGACAGCTGTCAGGGAATGTGCTATTGGGATAATGGGGCCTAAAGTGTCCCAAGAAAACATCGCCCAAAGCATAACGCAGCCACTGCCAGCCTATTTCTGCCCAACAATGCATCCAGGTTCCATAGCCTTCATTGGTAATCGGCGTATCTTTGCTTGGCCATGTACGTGATGCACAAGGAAGCTCGATTCGTCAGACCAGGCAACTTTCTTCCAATCATCTCGATGATCTTGGACCCATTTCATGCATTGTTGGTGATGACGTGCAGTGAGCATGGGAACCCAGCTGGGTTTTCGGCTATGCAAGCCAATGGGCGGAAGGTTTTGGTGAACTGTGTGCTGTGACACATTTGCCCTGATCACCATTGAGTGTGATTTGTCGCACTCTGGCCCTGCGATCACTGTAAACAATGCCCGACAGTCTCCGCTCCCCTCTGGCATCAATGAGCTGTGGACGACGGTTTGTTGTTTGGCCATCTGTGCACCACTTTTGATACATACTCACTACAGCAGCACGTGAACAACCCACAAGCCACGCCGTTTCCAAGGTCGCAGTTCCGAGGCACCGTGCCATCACAATTTGTCCTTTATCAAACACCAATAAATCAGCAGCTTTTCCCATTCTGCCTCTGTACAGTTTACTTACCAAAAGCAGGTTCTTGGGTTGTATATAGAATTACGTAGGATTATACACTTTTCATCGTCTGTGGTGATACGACATCAAAACAGGATTTGACAGCAATCTTCAACAGAGAGCAACACCTTGTTTTGCATTCTGGGGTGTAAATGAATGGGGAACGATTCGATGGCACCTGGAGGAGAAAACAAGCTTGTACAGGTGACGGACAAAAATGTATTGGTAAGGAATTAATACATCCTTCCAGTTCTTATATAAGGAGCAGAAACATTAACCTTAACTGAAAAAGACATACAGAGGATGAAGACAACCCAGAAAAAACATGGAAAGGTGCATGCTTGGTGTAATCAAGAAAGACAACAAGAGGAACACATGGATTAGGGAAAGGAAAAAACCTGATGACATCATGATCAAAGTGAAGATGCTCAAGTGACAGTCGGCTGGGCATATTGCTAGGAAAACTGGCCGTGCTTGAGCAACTAAAATATTACGTAAAATATCAAGGGACAGGAAAACACACAGAACAAGACCACATGAATGAAATACGAAAGCCTGCTGGAGTAACTTGGAAGAGACAGGTTCAAGACAGAAAGTTGTGGAAGGTACTTGGGGAGACCTTCACCCAGCAGTGGATTGACAATGGTTGATGATGATAAGTATGAGTATATACTCATCTACCCTACGTTATTTTATTTCTCTCTCTCTCCTTACTTTTTAAAACTGTTTTCGCTCTTGTAGAAGTTGGACCTTCCTGAAAATATTAGGTTCCGCCGCCCATGCTACTGGTTCTTAATTACTTTTCAGCAGGGGCCACATTTTTTTTTCTTTTCATGGCTCCAGGCCAGAGGGGTGTGAACAGTTAATTTGGTAAATGTAAATTACATATCATACTGATATTCACATAAACATTATTTTTAAGATTTGTAAAGGCAATGTGAAAATTATAATTAACCTTACGTAGCAGGCAAATGAAAAAAAAAAAAAAAAAATTTCAGAAATTAGTTACTCGTTTTAATGTAAAATTACAAGAGATGATTTTCAAACAACTTGCACTTAAAGAAGATATTCCAGTTTTCTGGTTGTCTAATCTAGGATGAAACTTTTGTTTAAAACTCACATGTTTAGTACCAAAGTGGCACCTCATAGATGATTGGTTTATTTTTTTTTATATGTGCTTGTTGGAGGGGATGGTTGTAGCAAGATTTATAAAGAGAGGGATAAATTGGGTCAGAGATTTGAGTAATGATAAAGTATTCTTTGTTTATAGACACTAGGGGCTGCGCTTCTAGGCTCGCTACGCTCGTTTCCAGAGTAGCGTTCGGGCCCTGCAGCCCGATCTCGAAAGTATATCACATGAAATAAAAACTGGAAAATTCATATAAATTTCAATTTTTATTGCATGTCTAAGCAAACAAGGCTTGTTATTCCGAAATTTCAGTTTTTTTACTGTAGTTAATTTTTGGAAGGTCGGAACTTTTGTCGTTTGAACTTATAGCACTTACTTAAATTTACCACTAGTTAAGGAAAACAAAAGCGGTCCAAAAAGCATTTCTGTAAACCGTTATGCTAAACCGTTAAGATGGACGTCAAGTAATTTTGCTTCCTATACTTCCAATGGATAAGCTTTTGTACACATTTCCCTCACAATTATTGTGTTCCCAAAGATGAAAATTTGAACATCAATTAAAATAACTTCATATTATAACTTGGAATACTTAATATTTTCTAAAACATAACCATAATTATATAAAAAATCAATAACTTCTCTTTTGGTGGTGTTGGAACCAGAAAAAGGATGGCTCGACCTGTACTTTGATGACGTTAGTAGACAAACAAATGTTGGATTACATAATTATGGTTATGTTTTAGAAAATATTAAGTATTCCAAGTTATAAAATGAAGCTATTTTAATCGATGTTAAAATTTTCATCCTTGGGAACGCATTAATTGTCCAGAAAAAAGATGGCGCGACCTATACTTTGATGATGTCAGTAGACAAACAAATGTGGGATTGCATAATTATGGTTATGTTTTAGAAAATATTAAGTATTCCAAGTTATAAAATGAAGCTATTTTAATCAATGTTCAAATTTTTATCCTTGGGAATGCATTAATTGTGAAGAAAATGTATACAGAAGTTTTTCCATTGGAAGTATAGGAAGCAAAATTACTTGACTTCCACCTTAAACAACTGAGATAGCTTTACCAATAAAACATATGCATAACAAATTCTCTGCGTCACCATGGCAGCAGGTCACGGGACCAGAACCTTACTCTGTGGTTATCGTGAAGACAGACAAACCGTTCATTTCTTTCCTTTGCGTCTCTAAAAAATTCTTAAAAATCAGAAAATGACTTTTTCTTAAATTTTTTTTTGTAAAAAGGTACGATAGTTGTAAGTTTATGCTATAAAAATTTCAATGCGTTATGATTTATAGTTTGCCATATATCCGTTTTTTTAAATGGATCCCATCGCAAAATAGAGAATTTTGTGAAATTTAGAAATTTAATTTCTCGCAAACTAAATCAAAATTAAAAAAAAAGGCAACAAGGTGCAAAAATTCGGTCATGGCACTACATGCCTACAAAGTTTTCTGGTTCTGTTGCTTTTAGTGTGTCCAGAACGCGACCTGATAGCACTTTTCTGCTTACCTTAAGTTTGAAATACAATAGCTCTTGAAGTATCGCTAGAATCCAGAAACGGTTAATTTCAGTGTGTTCTCCAAACAATTCTCTACAAACGATGTAAATTTCATATTTTTGTGTTAAATACGTTTTGCGCTGCGAGCTAGGAAAGCAAAAGTGTCGCAAAATTTCAAAACAGCAGCAGCAGTGGCAGTTACTTTTTTTAGAATAGAGAGACAGTTTTGTTGTCACTAAGCATAAAGGAATAGCCCCTTTTCTTGGTGGAAAAATAAACAAATACTTCTCTGTCCAGTTACTGTCAAACTCACGATTTTCACAGTCAACTTTTCTCTTCTTTAGCTTTGAGAACGACATTTTGAATTATCATAATAATGAGAGCTGTTGTGCTTGGAACTGCATGAAGCACGATACAGAATAAACAGGGGAAAGAGTTTGCTCCAAGCACTGCCAACAAGAATTCACAGATTTCGCGTCGAATGGAGAACCGAACACATAGATGTATGAACCCTCCTTCCTCTTTCCCACGCTGCCTAACAGAGGGTTGCATAGGTGCATCAGAGAATCCTGCAGAAAACTACTGAATTGGGTTTATCATTTGTCACATGTGAATGCACATTCTGAAACTGTTAAACACAGTCACAGAACCAAAATTAAACAAAAATATTTACACTGCTTTTTTATAATTATAAATATTGATAAATATTTTTTTATCTTCTGTGGGTTTTATACGTTTTTTTTTTTTTTTTTTGGTTAGATTTACTGCGAGCCAGAATGACACCCTTTCGCAGGCTGCATTTGCCTGTGGTGTCTTTATTGAGTACCACTGGTGTAGACCAATGGAGAACTGTGTATTGACTGATGATTCAAGTTATATTGTCCACCAGTCTGATAATGATTTCTGTATGTGTTGGATGTCAGAAATAAAGTACCGTCCACTCTGTATCTTCCTGACAATGAAGTTTGGTGGAGGGAGCACAATAGTATGGAGCTGTTTTTTTTGGTTCAGTTTGTGCCCATTAGTCATTTTGAACAGAACCATGAATGCTAACCCTTCCTAAATTTCCTGGACAATTACGGACTGTCAACATCATAGCAGTACTTTGGGGAAGCCCATTCCCTCTATCAGCAGGACAATGCACTATGTCATACTGCTTAGGTTGTTACAGATTGATATGACAACATAGGCATCAAAAATGACTGGCCAGCTCAGGGTGCTGACCTGAACCCAATAATCTCTGGGAAGAATTGGATTGTTGGGTGTGTGGAAAAAGAGATCACCCAACAGAAAAAACTGAACTGGTTACTGCCTTGCAGGCTGAATGGTAGAACATATAGGCAGACATTTACAAAAATCTAGTGGAGAGTATTCCATAAAGACTAGGGGCCATCGTAAGGGCCAAAAGTTTCAGCACACAATATTAAATTTCCTGTAAAAAGTTATTTGTACACATGCAGGTGTCTGGATGTTAATGACAGGGAAGTGTATTTGCATGTTTATGAAGGAGTGCCTTCCTAAGATACCTTGGTTATATTTCAGTTGCATAGGGGACACTGCACATAACTAGTTATGTGCATCTTATTAGAAAATCAATCTGAGATTTGTAAACAATTCAAAAACAAAGTAGACTATGCAAAATCGCATACACTTGCTACATCATTACCACAAAATGTTTTCTATAACATCATATTTAGCTTATTAAATATCATATTGAGGCTTATATGTTTTAGTAAGCACATGTATTTTGTAACAGAATACATATGCTATTTAAAACCTATAATCTTAAAGTTACGTTAAATTACCTCTTAGCTAATGGAGTGACGACAAACACATTTCACAGCACATTACAGATTCAGATAGGTTTCCAGGTTTGTACTATAATTTTCTTTTAATTACTTTTTAAACATTTAAATGTTTGCATTTTAAAATCATTGGAAGTTTAAAAAATTAGTTAGATAATTTAACTTTCAATGATTTTAAATGTTTAAAAGCAATTAAAATATTGTAGGAATTGTAGGAAAAAACCTGAGGGAATGTTAGAGTCTGTAATGTGCAGGGAAGTATGTTTTGCATAACTTGGTTAAACAAGAAATGATAATTTAGCGTAACTTTTAAGATCACACACTAATTTCTTTTCAAATTCTGAGTGAACTTTGAAATTATTTGAGAGTAATTTAATTTCTTCAATGGGTGAATGATTGCATGTATACACACAATATCACAGCATACAAAGTACCAGAAATTAGGCAATTCACAGTGTGCAGAATTAACAAGACTTTCACTTTATGATTTGACATTGTGTGCTTAGTTATTAGCACTAAAATAAAACCTATGCCCTCCGATTGCATACTACTGTAGACCAGTCAGATCAACAGAAAACAGAAAAACACACTGATCTACCAGGCAGTAAGATCTGTACCTGCCTCAAGAATGCAGGTTAGCCTGCAGAGTAAGGAAAAAAATCTGTTTCCTTATTCAGTGATACTGGCAGTGGCGGATTTCCAATTAGGCATGGTAGGCATGTGCCTATGGGCGCAAAAGTTCAGTGAGGGTGTAAAATTGTGGTGGAACTGGAAACAATGCTAAGCAGAGTCATGGTCGGACATAGCAGGGTTCCCTAAAGAAATTTTTTGTGGGGTGTGTGTAAGACAACAACACTACCCGCACCTTGGGGCACCACAACTTCCTGTTTGGGAAGGGGAGAGGAGTTTTCTTTGTCTGAGTGAATCCCAGCTCACATTCTTGGACGGAACTACTGCTGCAACGTAGAGGTATGGCCAGAAATGATTCATTCTGATCATTTCGACCGAAATCCGAGCAGGTTGAGGAGAAAAAAAGCCACATATTCGGGGGGAGGGGCACTGTGCACGCGACTTCTGTCCTGTCCCCTCCCTCCCTGATGATGACCACGACACAACAAACAACGAATAAAGAAAAAAAGAAAGCAAAGGAAAGGGACAAGACATACTTCATTCCCAGGGTCCCATGGGAGGAGGCATAGGTGTGACAGTGTGAGACCCGTTTACCATATCATATGTGGTCGAAGACAAACATTTTAAAATTGCTTTCATCTGAATGGCTGGGCGTGCGTGTACGGTGTATGTGTACCCCCAACCAGATGAAAATGCGCTTCACAAAGACAAAGCTCAGGGAACTGGAATTGGTCAGAGCTCAGAGCTATAAGTGTATGAAAGTGTCATACTCGTAATTAACCTAGCGTTTGCGGCCGTTTCTGCGGTGAGTTGTATTTTTGTAGATTTTTACTAGGAAGTTTGAACAAGCTTGTTTTAGTGTGTGTGGTTGCTGTGCTGAAATCTCCATGAGTGATGAGGGCACAAAAGGGAAAACACAGTGGAGCTCAGAATCGGAAAATCGCGATTGCAAAAAAAGAAAGGGAAACTAAGCTGCTAAAAAGCCTACTTCTTGAAGAACACCTTAAAGAAACTCGGGCTTAGCTTTGGGATACGCTCACCAAGATCGATATCACGCCATCTGCTATCACCCAGGAACACCCATACCTCATTGACTGATGTGGTATTCCATGCGATTGGAATACCTGGATGGTACTACCAAACATTACATCGGAATGACAAAATGCTCTTTGGCTAGTCGAACACAAGCGGGACGTCTCGGACAGAAAATCGACAACCGCACTATCCTGGGAAGTGGTTACCCATTCCGCCATTACGAAGTGGAACCAGATCAAGAGAAGTGGCTCCTTATACTACCGCCAGAGGCACTTCCCTCAGGGAAACCATTGAGATATTGACTAACCCTGTGGTCTGCAATGATGACGCCCCCTTGAGCTTCCCCAAATATGGCGCACATTTCTTTGCGCTAGTACGTTTCTGTAGACACTTCTTCGTTGTCGCATGTACGCGACGCAAAGTAGCATGTTCTCATATTCTGTTCATGTTTTTTTTAATTCTTCTGTTGTTTAGTTATCTTGTCTTACTTACCCACGCATAAGTTTGAAGATGGCACTCGTTGGTGTTTAAAGCTTACGCTTTAATAATCATATTTTTACGTCAGTAAACGGATATTTTTATTCCTTTTCTTAATAAAGTTATATTTCCTTGCGGTGTTTCTTTACAAATCACCAATTTCTAATAGTACAATATTATATCTACATGCGTAGATATTTCTGTTGATTGAGATATTGAAACATAACTGTACTTTCTTATGTAAAAATTTAAAAATTGATCATTCTGATAGAAATTTTGAGGACCTTCATTCCATGGAAAAGAAGGAGCATTTTTAAAACTATGGACTTTTATGAACCAAGCTGTAAAAAAGGTACTTTTTAGGAATAGGGACCTGTTGGGAGCACGAAACTATAAAAATTTTAGCCTAGAAAGTGGCAGGAGTGGGGGGGGGGTACATGCAGCGCAGCCAAATCCTGCTAAGAACCGGGCCCCAGGCACGTACGCAGAAATTAATTTTGAGAAGGGTCCAAGCTCCAAGGGGGTAAGCACAAAATCGTGTATGCCCAGCCAATATATGAATATATATGTTTGACCATGAAGTCGAACATTTGGGGGGGGTCTAGACCACCTGGAGCTGCCCCCCTCATGAGTACGACTCCGCCAGTCTTGATATCGTAACGAGAACGGGTGATGAGCTCCTCCGCAGGGGGCGCTTGGAAAATTGTTGCCTATGGGTGGCAAATCTGTAAGTCCACCACTGCTTTTTAGATCTATGACACTGTACACCTATTTGCCGAAACTTTAGCAATTATCTCTTCTATTCGAGGTAGAGGGTAAGCATCCAACATGGTAAATTTATTTATGGTTTGTGAATAATCTACAACCAACCTAGCCTTGTGATTTTCTCCTCTAACCACAAAAGCCTGAGCACGCCACAGAGAATTACTAGGCATATTTTTACGTCAGTAAACGGATATTTTTATTCCTTTTCTTAATAAGTTATATTTCCTTGCAGTGTTTCTTTACAAATCACCAATTTCTAATAGTACAATATTATATCTACATGCGTGTAGATATTTCTGTTGATTGTGATATTGAAACATAACTGTACTTTTTTATGTAAAAATTTAAAAATTGATCATTCTGATAGAAATTTTGAGGACCTTCATTCCATGGAAAAGAAGGAGAATTTTTAAAACTATGGACTTTTATGAACCAAGCTGTAAAAAAGGTACTTTTTAGGAATAGGGACCTGTTGGGAGCACGAAACTATAAAAATTTTAGCCTAGAAAGTGATAGGAGGGGGAGGGGGAGGCAGCGCAGCCACATCCTGCTAAGAACAGGGGCCCCAGGCACATAAGCAGAAATTAATTTTGAGAAGGGTCCAAGCTCCAAGGGGTAAGCACAAAATCGTGTATGCTCAGCCAATATATGAATATATATGTTTGACCATGAAGTCGAACATTTCGGGGGGGGGGGTCTAGACCACCTGGAGCTGCCCCACCTCATGAGTACGACTCCGCCAGTCTCGATATCGGAACGAGAACGGGTGATGAGCTCCTCCGCAGGGGGCGCTTGGAAAATTGTTGCCTATGGGCGGCAAATCTGTAAGTCCACCACTGGATACTAGTGGCATCAACATTTCACAAGTTTTATTTGAGAGACCTTGGACATTTTCCTCCATGTATATCCAACAATACAACCATATCCAGCTCAAACCAAATCAACATTTATATAAACAGTGGAAGTGTGGAAAGAAACCACTGATGCAACTTTGCACAAATAATAGCCAACTCACTGATAATGCACATGCCCAGAACATCACCACCAGGTGGCGTGACTGCAACAAGAGTGGACATACAAACTTGAGCTACAATGGTAGCAACGTTGGGTGTAAAACACAAGCCATAGCAACACTGGTCACGGGTGTTGGCCTGGAACAAGATGGCTGAAATGCATCTAATTAACATGGCTTAGAGGGAGTGACTGCCATCATTTCTACTTTTCTTTTTTAGCAACTTTCATATTCTTTTAACCTTCAATTATTCATCCTTTAATCGGCTTTTATAAACTCATAGTTTTAACAGTAGATTAATTTTATCTGCATTTTGACCATTCAATCTGAGTTGTTCCAATGCAGTTTGCCTACTCTGTTCTGTCTTCTATAATATTTCACCTATAATATTTTCTAACTGTATTTATTTTTCATTCAAATTACTATACATATATCAACAAGCATGTGATATGCTTAGCAGAAAAACCAACATTCAGTTCATTTACCCTAAAGTACAACTACTAAAATCCCCGACTATCACATGAAATAATTACCATTCACAGCTGTGACCACAGCCATAATATAACTAGCAAAACTTCACAAAACCATCATACAGTTTGCAGGGCAAAATGTGGAAACTGGCTGCTTTACCTACAAAATGCATTATCATGACTAGTAAAGCCCAACACAGCTACCAATACAATAATAAGTGATGGAAGAAATCCAAATCAGTCAAAGAGCAAACTATATGGTAGTTTTATGATCTTTTGCCAGTTACATAACAGCTGTTCCTCCCATCAGTTGTAAAGGGGATTTTAGTAGTTGTACTTTAGGGTAATAGAACTGAATGTTGGTTTTTCTGCTTAGCAGAAAAACCAACATTCAGTTCATTTACCCTAAAGTACAACTACTAAAATCCCCGACTATCACATGAAATAATTACCATTCACAGCTGTGCCCACAGCCATAATATAACTAGCAAAACTTCACAAAACCATCATACAGTTTGCAGGGCAAAATGTGGAAACTGGCTGCTTTACCTACAAAATGCATTATCATGACTAGTAAAGCCCAACACAGCTACCAATACAATAATAAGTGATGGAAGAAATCCAAATCAGTCAAAGAGCAAACTATATGGTAGTTTTATGATCTTTTGCCAGTTACATAACAGCTGTTCCTCCCATCAGGGTTGTGCAGCTATGGATAACAACTGTTGCATATGATCATCAGTAGCTCCAATAGCCAGACAAATGTAAATAACTGAATGTTAACTTCCCTGCTGAACATCTCACAAACTCGTTGACATGTATAGCAAAGCAGTAACAATAAAAAGAAAACAGTGTAAGCAACACATTGTGAAATATGAGGGTTGATTGATAAGTAAGGTCTCCAATCATATAAAATAACTTTCTGACAAAATAAAATAATGAAAGTAGTATCAAAATGAAGGAAATTTATTTCTCTTAAACATTGCAGCCTTATTTTTCAACATAGTCACCATTTATTGCTATACATTTTTCCAAATGCACTATTCACTTTTTCATTCTGTCCATGAAGAAAGTTTGTGGTTTGCTTCTGAACCATTTGCACACAGCAACTTCAACTTAAGCATCGGATGAAAAATGTTGATCTTTCAACATCTCTTTAAATTTCGAGAGCAACCAAAAGTTGGACGGTGCCCCAAATCTGGACTGTAAGGAGGGTGTGGAACAAATGTGAATTTCAGGCTTGTCACTGCTTTCATTGTTTCACTGCTTATGCAAAAGAAAAGTCCTCCTTTCAGGCCACATTCTGCGGATGCATTGCTTGAGTACTCGTAAGGTTTCACAACACTTTTCGGAATTAATTGTCATTCCCTTAGGCAGAAATTCCGTGTAAATCACGCCTCTTGGAGTCTCAAAAAATGGTGAGCATGACTTTCTGTGCTGAAGGAACTCTTTTGAATTTCTTTACGCTCGGAGAACCTGGGTGATGATATTCCATGGATTGTCTTTTGTTTTCTGGGTAATAATGATGTACCCAGGATTTGTCTCCAGTGGTAATTTCAATTGGTATGCAAACCTTCTAGTGTTGAAAACTTTATTACTGATTGCTGCTTTATAGGTAACGCAGTATCAGCTACCAAATGCACGCATAAACGTTTTTTTTCCCAACTACTAGCGACACCACGCAGTAGGAGACCTTACTTATCAATTGTATCATTTCAGCCATGTGAAATGGAAAGATAGCATTGATTATCATCTTAAAAAAGCACTCTCCTGCAAAAAAAAAAAAAAAAAAGAAAATAAAAAACTGTGCAAAACAAGTGCATCTAACTTGTGCACAACACAAACATTGGCTTACTCCACATACCAAAACTTTTGCTTGCTGAAAACATCAAAGTTAGCTGTTAATAAAAAAAAAAAAAAAGAAGAAAAAAGAAAGCAGAGCATTGTCTGCTGCCTCATCAGAAGAATATTTCTGAAAACATTAAAAGAAACTCATTTCAATTTGAAACTGGGTTGCTTCCATTAATCATGGAATCTAATCATAGAAAGTAGTGATGGATTATTTGTGAGCGATTTGTTCACAGTGAATGACTCTTCACGAATGATTCACCCTTACCACCGTGAATGATCATTCAATGTGCCTTTACTGCAATACACACTGAAGTCACAGCATGCTAATTTTCTTCCGAACCCATGAGTTTGAAAATGAATTCCCAATAAGAAAAGTAATGTTGAGAATTAATAAGTGTCAAACATAATGTGAGTGAGCCAACTGAGAAATATGGTGAAATTTAAGAATGGGAACGAAATATAAGGGTTATTCAAATGAAAAGGATACAAAGGGTGCACCAGAAAGATATTGTGACTCAACTTATAAATAATCTGCGTGGCTTTTAAAGCACTTATCCCCATGTGGCACTAGACGTTCGATTCCTCATGCGTAGAAGGTGGTGGGTTGCTGGCGGAATCATTTCCGAACAGCGTCCTGCATCTCTTCGTCCAAGCAAAATCTCTTTCAGATCCCCGAAAATGTGAAAGTCACAGGGAGACAAATCTGGGCTGTATGCAGGATGCTGTAGTGTTTCCCACCTGAATTTCGAAAGGTAATCCTGGACGATTTTCTCAGTGTGGGGGTGGGTGCTATCACTAAGAACAACTTCTGCGGTGAGCAGCCCGGGCTACTTGGATTTGAGTGATACTCACAGAGATTTGAGTGTGTCTGCATACAGACAGCATTTACAATGTTTCCAGTGGTGAGAAACTCGATCCATGGGGGCCTTTATGGTCGAAAAAAAGGTCAACACGACCTTTCGTGCCCTGATCTGCATTCCCTTCGACTTTTTTGGTGGTGGAGATGACGTGTGCTTCCATTGGCTGCTTTTTCTTTTGCTTTCAAGTTGCTAATGAAAGCACCATGTTTCATCTCCATTCTGTTGATGAAATTGCGACCATCCCATGCTACCAAAGTAAATATTTCAAGGACACACCCATGCGAATGTCTTTCTGCACAGATTGCAAGTTGTGTGGCATACACTGCATGCAAATCTCCCAATACTGCAGACGATTCGGATAATGGTGTGCACACTCCCTACACTGATTCCAACTTTGTTGGCAAATGCTTCCGCTGTGACTATTTTGTCCTCCCAAATGGGATTATCTATTTTAGCAATGGAAACGTCAGCAATCCCATGGTGTGCTTGCATCAGTCAACGGTGATCACCCCTCTTGGAACTGCTTACTCCAGTCTTTAACACGTGACAAAGACATGTAGTTTTTGTACATGTAACTCATGTGGCAATAAATTTCTGTACTCTTGACATCTTCTACAGTTAAAAACCGGATAACTGCTCTCTGTTCAATGTCCGTTGTTTCAATCATAACTGGTTGGACTGAACACCTGCACGAAATCCTGTACCAAGACCAACTGCTCCCGTAATCGTGTGATCACAGTGCCACATTTCACTGCATCATAACACTATAGTGGTGTCACTTATGTTTTGTGTTGAAACTGCCGTGGCAAACCCATTTGGCAGTTTGCTATGTCCATTGGCTTGCTTTCTTTTGAATGACCCTTATATGAATGCCATTCATTTTAATAGCATGTTTGCAATGAACTCTTGTGAGCAGTTTGCCAATTTCTGCTTTGAAGGAAAGAATGATTTTCTCAATGAGTGTAATGAGACAACTGGGAGTAGACAGTGAATGACAATTCTTGAATGACTTTTGCATGAATGAGCTCCCAAGAAGGAATGACTTACGCCATCACAAATACAGAGTGAAAAAAAAAAAGGACTCTTTATTATATTTACTTAGTGATGTAGAACTAAAATTTGATCCAGGAATGAAAAGTTTCACACATTTTATATTATGTAGCTGAATCCTTCTTTTACAGCATTTATAGAAGGGTGCTATTCAGATGAATACATATCTTTTCACCAATGCCTGACTTAGGCTTAAAGAAGCCTTGGGTTTACATAATTATTCAAATCAGGGTCTCCTGCTTTTGAGGAAAACATATAGAGAGCCATGCTTTTGTATACAAAACAACGCATTTTGTAGAACCATATACATATAAATATGGACCTGCTTTTTATATCCATGGCTGGTCTCATATTTTCTGATGAAGAAATTTCATTTCTCATCATTCAAAATATACTGAACATTTAATTTGACATTATTTGCAAGACCAAAACGGAACAAGATTTACTTCAGTGCAGCAACATTGACTTTAAAAACATTAGCAGTACCCAAAAAACGAATGTAGTGTTCTGCAAAAAAAAAAAAAAAAAAAAAAAAAATATATATATATATATATCATCATCATCATCATTGTCAACCATTATCAATCCACTGCTGGACGAAGGTCTCCCCAAGTTTCCTCCACAACGGTCTGTCTTGTGCCAGTCTCCTCCATGTCACTCCCGCATACTTTCGAATTTCATCCACCCATCTCCCATGTGGTCTTCTTCTGGGTCTTTTCCTGTCCCTTGGAATCCAATCTAAAATTTCGGCTGTCCATCGATGATCTGTCCTTCTGGCAGTATGTCCAGCCCATTGCCATTTCAGGGATTTAACTCTGATCATGATGTCTTCCACTCTTGTCATTTTTCGGATCCACGTGTTCCTCTTCTTATCTCTCCTGGTTACACGAAGCATGCACCTCTCCATGCTTCTTTGAGTTGTCTGCAGTCTTTGTGTATCTCTTTTAGTTAAGGTCCACATCTCTGCACCATACGTAAGCACTGGAAGGATGCATTGATCAAACACTTTTCTTTAAAGACATAATGGCATATTGCTCTTGAAAATTATGCTGTTTCTTCCAAAAGCTCTCCAGGCAAGTTTTGTACGTCGATTAATTTCTTCATCAATGTGACCCTCACTTGATATCTGCTGTCCAAGATAAACGTATGTGTCTGTTATCTCCAGCTTTTCTCCATCAATCAATAAATCTTCATTTCTTGTAAAAGCATTGAACATCACTTTTGTATATATATATATATACATATGTCATATTTCTCAAACTCTGCTGCCCCAATCAAATTTGATATGCTTGGTTCTCATATGTACTTTACATTTAAGCACAATTTTGTTGAATGCTACATAAGTTACCATACATTGGGCTCTTTTTATTTGTGAGTTATATATTTAGGTTACTACAAGGCCATAGCTAGGTCTCAGAACCAAGGGGGGGGGACTGAAGACTGGTCTCAGGGGCTCTGTGTTCAACAACAACAAACTATATTCATCCACAAATATAGAAGCACATTCTGCTTTGTATTTTCTTTCCTTTTGATAATTTTCTTCACTAGAAAACTATTTCTCCACGCTGAAAATTAAAAAAAAAAAAAAAAAATGCAATTTAAAATATAAGGCGGGGAGGAAACTGAACTCTCTTGAAAAATAAATCTCATTATCAGAATATGTTAGATGGTGGATTAGTTGCAGGGTCATTATCACTAGAGGAAAGATAACACCCAATGAGCATGAAAAAACTATTTGTTTCTTTTTTAAGTTACTATTTATGGTTCCTTTCCATGGGTCCATGCATTGGCATTGAGGAGTTATTGATGCCGAACTTCAACTCATTCTTCTCCATCTTTAATCACGCATTCTGTTATGCTGGTGCTCAAAGATAGTCTATTCTTCCGGCTATAAATGGCCAAACTTCCTTTGCCAACTCAAAAGCCAAAATCCCTCAGATTTCCCCAATAAATACTTCCCCCTCGCAAAACCACTCCTACTGACAGCAAAACAATAAACAGGTAGAAGTTGAAAGCTTTCTCTCTCTCTCTTTCTTTGTAATGTCCTTTTACATAGCTTGTTCAAATAACCTAGTGAATTAACCATGTATTTTCTGAGGAATATTCCTTCCTTAAATCCGTTGATATTTTAAACTTTTCTCAAAAACAACAACAAAAAAAAAAAAAAAAAAAAAAAAAAAAAAAACGGAAAGCACGAAGATTTTTCTCTTTTTTGATTCTTTGCAGCAACAAGACTGGTGCCCATGCAGCAGATAATCATTGGTGCTGCTGTTCCTACTGACTCACTTCCAGACATAATTTCCTTTGAGTCATCATTCATGCTGTATCAATTTGATTTTGCTTTTCTAAAAAAAAAGACATACAATATAAGAATAAATAACGTAAGTTATTTATGCTTATAATGAAATACAAAACAAATTTTCATAAACCACCAAAAATAAAAGTTCAGAGAATTTACAAAAACGTCTATTTTCCGGGGGAAGGGACTTGATTGCCTTGTAGGGGGACCGAGTCCCCCATTTAGCCCTGTGCTAGTTAAGGACCTGGGCTACCACACATTTACAGAAATTAATTTGACAGACACATTCAAAGCAGAACTAAAATGCATTCATGGCTAACTGTGCTGATAAATACTGAATTTAAGAAGTAGTCTCACAAGAAAAATCATATGTATGGTAGCCAGATAACCATGACTAAAATAGAAATTTCTTTTACTGAGAATGGGACACTAATAATTGGATTTTGATATTCTTTTTTCATGGCGTCTGACTGTGTGGATGGCTCAGTTGGTACAAATACATTTTCTACATGGAATCTCTCCACAAGACCCATAGCACATAAATTCTTAGGAAGGGGTCACAAATCGGACAATTTAATACTTTCTAGGTTTGTTTACCTTGCCATTTTTCAAAAATAAATAGAGAAATCTGCAGTTCCGTAGATCCTTCAGAATTTGGTGGTAGTGGTGGTGGGGGGCATACATTTCTACCTGAAGTTTCAGCTCCCTACACCTTTCAACCAACCAAATAGCAACAGCAACTATAAGAAGAATATTTTTGCAATAATCACAACTGTCAGCATGATATAGTTGCCAGGGAGCTATAATTTGTGACATATTTCACACACACACATAAAACATTTTACTTTAACTCGCAGAAATCAATGCTGAGCACTTTTTGTTAGACTAGCTGAGTGTGCTGATTATACAGTTTTTTTTTTTTTTTTTTTTTATTGGAGGTTTAACGACCACCGTGAGCAACTCAATGGGCTATAAGCAGTCGCCCGTCCCTAATTTAGGGTCACTGGTTCCAGGGAAGGGAGAGAGCCAGTGCCGTAAGACAAACACAACATCCATACCTGACCGGGATTCGAACCCGGACCCCTTTCGGACGAATGATCAGAGGCCATCGCTTAGACCACTGCGCCACCGGGGCGGCATACAGTTTTAATGAAAGTGATGGTACAGTCCTGTTGGTAGTAAACAAAAGTGAATTGCAGAGCATGTTGTCCCAGATGTACTAAGTTTGTATGGAAGTTAAACTGAGTATAAAAGGGAAAAACAAAAGTTATGGTTTTTGCAAGAAGAACTGCTAATACTAAATGCAAGATCAGTCCAAATAGTACAGAGATAGATCAGGTGAATGAATTTGTATGTTTAAGAAACATGTTTGCTATCTCACTAAAAAAGTAAAAATGAAAAAAAAAGAAAAAAAAACAGATGTCAAAAACTATGTTTAACTAGAAAAATTACTTACCATAAAGTATTAGGGGAGGCACTACCGATCACATTCTTCACAATTTGCAAAAAAAAAAAAAAAAAATAGTTTTGACGAAAATATTGGTTATTACCTTTTAAAAAAATGATATCACCCTTTTTAATAATATTTTACTTCTTAATTGTAAAGAATATATAACATTGTTTTTTTACTATTATAACACTTAATGTTTTTTGTATTTCCAGTGGAGAATGAAAAAATAGCAATTGCAGATTACATTTGGCAAAAAAAAAAAAAAAAAAAAAAATTGGGTTTGGCAAATGGTTTGGCATAAACTTTAAAAAGCCAAAGCAACCACTGAAGTACCATTTGAAAAACTGCAGAGGGTTAGTGAAAGGTTTCTGATCAGACTGGCTCCAGGACTGGAAAATAAAGTTAGTAATTATCTTCCAAAGTTAAAGCAAAAAAAAAAAAAAAAAAAGAAAACTTCCTACTGCAGGAAGGTGTGGTTTATAACATAAAATGTGAGTGTAGCCTCACCTGTGTGGGAGAGACTGGCAGACAGCTTAAAACTAGATTGGGAGAATATAAAGTTGTAATTAAAAATATGAGAAACAAAACAGGTACAAAATACAGGACATAAAGTGATTTGGGACACTATAAGATCTGGCACACCACCAGCACTTCTTCAAAAGAAAATTGGCACAAGGATTGGAAATAGAAAGAAGAAGAGGTACAACATTAAATGATTTCAAAAGTTGAAATTTACCTCATGAATGGCAACACCTACTATAGTCCTGAGGAAGGGGTAGGGGTACTATCTAAAAATTTGACTTTCAGTAATATCCTTTTATTCCTTAGTAAAAAACCCATAACTTTATCCAAATTACAGTATATTAGGTCTAGAAATAACCATGTCATCAATTATTGCCATAGAAAACAGATTAAATGGTGAAATTAGTAAGCAAGTGAATTCATCTTTAAAAGTCATAGCTGTCTTAAGAGGATTTCACACGGCTCATGGGTTCTTGAGAATATCCCGAATGGCATACATCAGAGTAGGAACAGTTACAGAAGTGTAATTGTTCCCACTCTGATGTATGGCAGTGAAAAGTGGATACTGCAGAAGAGACATAGTCATTTGTGTGTTGGAGAGATGCGCTACTTATGGGGAGGTGGGAGGGTGGCAACATTCACATTCTGTTCATGTGAGGAACGAAGATGTGGCAGATGTTTAATGTGATGCAAAATGTTGTTAGTAAGGTGTAGCCAAATATTCTTAGGTGGTTTGGCCATGCTGAAAGAATGAGTGAAGAGATTCTAACTAAGATAATTTATTTAGCCCCGGTGACAAGAAAGAAAGGTAGACAAAGCCCAAGGAAATCATGGGAGGACCAGATTCAAAAACGTCTGCATGAGAAAAAGATAAAGAGTACAAAGTATAAAAGGTCTTGGGTGAGATGTGTGATGGATGTCAGTGAAGCTTAAGTTGTGTGCCAAGATTGCTTAAGTGGATTTATCAACAGTAAGTAAAATCTAGCACCATCAATTTTAAACTTTTACCTAGCAGATAAGCTTTCTTTGAGGAGTTAACCTCTGAATCTTAAAAGACCAGCTTAGTGATATGTATGCATGCATGTAATAAAAGAGCTGAACAATTTTAAACCGAAATAATTTAATAACTATACAGGCTACAAAGAAAAGATACTAAATGATGTAGTAATACCAAAAGTTCTATGTACATGACCAATAGCCCCCACAAGGTTTGTACTCTTCCAAGGAAAATAAATTCACGCACTTTTTATGGACTTTTTAAAACCAAATTATCATCAATATATCTCATGTGATTCTATCATAAAGTTCACATACCATTACATGACTACAGGGTTCTTCATAAAGATGCCTTGACGTCTGCAAGTTTCTGTTTTACATGTTATATAAAGTGGGCAAAGTCTGCGGCGGTGCATTAAATTATTCAGTTAAGATACAATTCAGTTAAAAGTCCTAAAAATGTTACTTACGGAAGTGCAAGTTCAGTCCGACATCGGTAGTTTATTGAGAGCCTCTTGGTCAAAAGTTGTATCCTGCTTCTATTGGGTTGTCTGAAAAGTCATGACATATTTTGGCACCAGATGGCGGTTGGGCGGTTTTGGAAGTACTAGAGGCATGCGCAGCTCTGCTATCGCTATGGCATTCGACAGGTGCCAGTTCTAGCTGCAGTCTAAAAGGAATGATGTGCGATTTGGTTGATTTGCGGAGATTTGACATCAAGTTGAAGATGGATGACCAAACTGTGCATTTTCGCCATATTTTACTGTTTTACTTCCCTAAAGGGAAGAACGCGCATCAAGCTTGTGAAAAGTTGCGTAAAGTGTACTGTGATAATGCTTTATAAGAACGTCAGTGCCAGCAGTGGTTCGCAAAATTCTGTGCTGGTGATTTTGACCTCAACGATGCCCCTCGGTCTGGGAGGCCCACTGAGGTTGATGACGACCAAATCAAGGCATTGATTGAGTCAAACCCACGTTACACGACATGAGAGATTGCAGACACATTGCACATCCACCATTCAAATGTTCATGACCACCTGAAGAAGCTGGGATACGTAAGCAAGCTCGATGTGTGGGTTCCTCATGAACTCAAAGAAGCTCAATTGATGGCGCGTATATAAACATCATTCTTGAAGTGTGTTTCGCCCACTTCAAGAATCCTGAGGATTGGAACACCGCTACAATGATCCTGCTACATAAGAAAGGTGACATTGAGGATCTCGGAAACTACAGACCTATCAGCCTCCTATCAGTAGTTTATAAAATCTTCACTAAAGTTCTTTCACACCGCTTGAAGGTAACACTGGACATGGCTCAACCGAGAGAACAAGCTGGATTCAGGAGTGGCTACAGCACAATAGATCATATCCACGTGCTGAGAGAACTAATTGAAAGAGCGAGGGAATATGAACTTCCATTGTGCATGGCTTTTATCGATTATGAAAAAGCCTTTGATTCGGTGAAACCATCAGCAGTTACAATGGCTCTGAAAACCTGCGGTATTGAAGATGCATACATTAATATTATTAATAACATCTATGAAAATGCAAGTGCAAAGATTAGGCTGTTTGAAAATACAACACACGTAAAAATTGGAAAGGGAGTGAGACAAGGTGACACCATATCTCCGAAGCTCTTTAATGCCACATTGGAGGGTGTTTTTCAGTCACTGAGCTGGGAAAACAAGGGGATAAAGATTAATGGAGATTATCTAACCCACCTTCGTTTTGCTGATGACGTAGTCATTTTTGCAACTACCCCATCAGAGCTGCAGAGTATGATCCAGGAACTTGCTGACAAGAGTAAAGAAGTGGGATTAAAAATGAACTTTCAGAAGACAAAAGTGATGTTCAATGCTTTTACAAGAAATGAAGATTTATCGATTGATGGAGAAAAGCTGGAGATAACAGACACGTACGTTTATCTTGGACAGCAGATATCAAGTGAGGGTCACATTGATGAAGAAATTAATCGGCGTACAAAACTTGCCTGGAGAGCTTTTGGAAGAAACAGCATAATTTTCAAGAGCAATATGCCATTATGTCTTAAAAGAAAAGTGTTTGATCAATGCATCCTTCCAGTGCTTACGTATGGTGCGGAGACGTGGACCATAGCTAAAAGAGACATACAAAGGCTGCAGACAACTCAAAGAAGCATGGAGAGGTGCATGCTTCGTGTAACCAGGAGAGATAAGAAGAGGAACTCGTGGATCCGAAAAATGACAAGAGTGGAAGACATCATGATCAGAGTTAAATCCCTGAAATGGCAATGGGCTGGACATACTGCCAGAAGGACAGATCATCGATGGACAGCTGAAATTTTAGATTGGATTCCAAGGGACAGGAAAAGACCCAGAAGAAGACCACATGGGAGATGGGTGGATGAAATTCGAAAGTATGCAGGGGTGACATGGAGGAGACTGGCACAAGACAGACCGTTGTGGAGGAAACTTGGGGAGACCTTCGTCCAGCAGTGGATTGATAATGGTTGACAATGATGATGATGATGATGATATAAACATCTGCGATATGCTCATTAAACGTGAGGAAAACGATCCTTTTTTGAAGCGACTGATAACTGGTGATGAAAGGTGGATTGTGTACAATGATGTGCTGCGCAAACGGTCTTGGTCCTGACATGCTGCTTCGCCTCAAACGGCATCCAAAGCAGACATTCATCAGCGGAAGGTTCTGGTCTCAGTGTGGTGGGATTTTAAAGGTGGTGTGTTTTTTGAGCTCCTACCTTGAAACCAAACAATCAATTCGAATGTGTACTGTTGGCAATTGGACAGTTTGAACGAATCCATCATCCAGAAATGTTTAGTGCTCGTTCATCGTAAAGGTGTTGTGTTCTATCATGACAACGCGAGACCACACACAAGTTTGATCACCCGCCAAAAGTTATTGGAGCTTGGGTGGGATGTGTTGCCACATCCAGCATACTTGCCTGACCTTGCATCGTCAGACTTCTACTTGTTTCGCCCACTTCAAGAGTCCTTGTGTGGTATAACGCTCAATTCAGATGAGGCTGTAAATCAGCACCTTGTACAGTTTTTCGCCAGGAAAGACAGGTCCTTCTATGAACGAGGCATTCTGCAGCTCACTGAAAGATGGCAAAAGGTTATCGAACAAAACTGGCATTATATCATTGATTGATCTTTCTATCAATAAATGACCTTTGCAAAACATGGCTAAAATACGTCATGACTTTTCCTACAGCCGAATATAGGGTCAGTTGTTAGGGTTAACTTGGGAGCCATTTGGTCAAAAGTTGTATCCTACTTCGGTGATATCCAGTCGTTAGGGTTAACTCGGTTCTGGCTGTGTTGACTTCATATTGAGTGGGCAAAGGTTTTCAGATAACAATTAAAAATTCTTGAATTAAGAGTTACTATTTACATTCCACTTGAAGCTCTACGTCGTACTTGGCTATTAGGGCTATTTCGTTAATGTTGTATTCTCGTAGAATTGCCGAAGAAATCTTCAAGTTAGGTCAGGTTTGTACTAGATAAAAAGCCTTAAAAAAATCCAGTTAAAATCACTATATACACGATATACACCACCTCATACCGTCCACTGTCCCAATCGCCAGACACGCGTTTCACCTAGGCTCCTCCCTGGTGTTTTCAACAGAGACTTTACACGCTCTGTTGAAGTCTGTTATCTGAAAGTCTAATGTCCACCGTGCACATGTTCCTCTCATAACCCATCGTCAATGCCATCTGGTGTCAAGTCACGTCAACCTAATCTTCATCTATGCTGTTCTCACTTTTCCCTTTTCTCCTCTTCTCCTTCCTCTCCCTGTTTAATTTCTTCTCAGTTTCAATCAGGTTCCTCCAAGCGCACAAAAGGTCGTATGAACTGTTATTACAGTTAAATGGTTTGGTCTTATTTATTAATACTGCTTCTGCTATTTGTATTGCTCTCATATTACTCTGCTGGTTTAATATTGCAATTCCTTCCCAATATCATATGTGTGTGCTGTCAGTCGGTCAGTAGGTAAGGTATTTTAGCAAGTTCAAACCATTAAACTTAGCTGGGATGGGCACACCTTCAAAGACCTGCCTGTTACTCCCTGCTGGTTTATTTTTATAAACTTTGAATTGCCCCTCTGTTTTTGTGTTTTTCAAAATCATTTTATTTTGTGGAATAATTTGAAAGGATACATTATTTTCATATTCATCTGCTCATATGATATTTACTGTTTACTTTAATCATTTGTTTTTGATGCAGCCAGGAGACGAAGGGTCCACACAGGAAGCATAAACAATACCTAGAAGTCCTACCCTCCAGCAAAAATGTGTCCCTAACTCCAGTCAACAGAAGAACATCAAAACTCACAAACACATCATTTCACTCCCATGCCCGACATTTTACTCTATAGTGATGTCATAAGCAAGGTACCAGCTGTCCACATGCTCTAGAGTTAAACACAAGTTGCGCACTATTTGATCAGCTTGGTGTTTTTATAAGAACCACGCAGAAATCTCCTATACTACTTTTTAGCATAAACAATTATTTTACACATACTCTTTCATATCACTACTAAAAAAATAATTTTTTTTTTCAAGTACTATTTACAAAGTTTGAAACTCTTAAGTATTTTCAAGGACTTGAAAATGAACTTTTTTCAAGGACTTTTCAAGATTTTCAAGGAGCGTATGAACCATGCCCCAAAGTGTGCACCAGTGGCTGCATTCAAAACATCTAAATAGTCCTCAGTTTTCCATGAATTTCAAGAATATCAGTAGCATCTCTCATTCTTGCTGTAATTCATAATTAAAATGTGCACATTTTTTTGTTCTGCTATCTCAGAACATGAAAATTTGTCTCATTGCTGAACAAGATACATAGCACGAACTACTAGTCATCACACATGCAGCTCATAATGTTTGCAGCAAAAGCTAACAATTTAGGATGATCATTTGGTTTTAGTGCTTGCAATGACTGAGCCCTGTAGGTAAAAAGTTGGTCTCTTATTATGTAAAACTTCATGAGAAGCAGTGTGTCATAATAAAAGCTCTCTTGATGCATTTCTAACAGACTTGGAATTCCCACAGAGGACTTGCCAACATTTCATCATTAACATTTGATCAACCATAGCCTTTCTTGTGCTCAACACTTCTAGCACCCTTAAACCAGTCCTTGACAAAGGATTTCTTTTCACAGTGTACTAAGTTTATCTGGGTTTGAGTTACAGGCAGTAGTGGCTCATGGTAAACTGAGATAAGCAGGAGGAGGGCTGTATTACAGTCAGGGTTAAAAAAAGCCAACCCGGGTTTTTTTTTTTTTTTTTTTTAGTTTTATGGGGTTTCGATGGGGTTTTGTTGGGAGGGGAGGGGTCTATTTGGTTTTGTATCCTTTCATTAAAATTTCAAATGATTAAATATTATTAATGAAAAATCCATGCAACTTACCCTTTGGTTAACAAAAATCTCCTTTTTATGTAATCTGTTGAAATAATTTTATTTAAATCTACACAAAGGCTAAGATACTTTACACACCATTCACTGCAATCTATAAACTAGTATGTGATCAAACTCTAAACCCTCATAAAACATTTCTGAGATGTTTAATTAAATTTGGATAAAACCACAAATTAAAATTTTTTTGTGACAAATTTACTGTTTTTTAAATATTTGTGGATCTTGACAAGTTTCAGTGCTTTATCAACACCTAAGCGATTGCGAAGTTTTGACCAGACTAGTCTGCAAGTAGAAAATATCCTTTCTACTGCAGATGAACTGGATGAGCAACCACATAGACTTGACATGTAAGAGCAGAAATCTTTCAGGGTTCCAGCTTTGGTCACACTTGCATGTCGCTCCATCAGCTGCCACCATTTGGCAACACTGAAGTTTTGCACAACATCCTTTATAAACATAGACTTTGGATAGTATTTTGTGTCACATATTTTAAACCAGATTACAAAAATTATCCATTCAGGTTTCTTTTCTAACACCCAGTTATCAGCAATTTGTTCTTGTTCATGGCTCATTCTCTTTTCCTGGTATTTTGGATTCATTAAGTTTGCCAAGTAGTGGCAAGGCTGAAGTGCTTGATCCATCCTCTTTTTTTTTTTTTTATCACTGGCAGAGTTGTATAAAAATAAAATGTATCTGCTTACACAACCACTGAAGCAGAAAACTTGCTGCAAACCTGCGAATCACAATAACAAATAGAATAAGATAATTTAAAGGAAAATTAATATAAATAAATATTAGAACATTACAGATTCCAGTGAGAACAAAATAAGTGCATTATGACTGAATGTGCAGCAATGTGAGTGAAATGGACCTTTAAGCCAAAACTTTAAAATGTTGGACTATGAACCTCATAAAAGCAGGAGACTAATTACAGAAATGTAGTTATAGTGATACTGTGACTTGTCAAACAAGGAATTACAGAAAGTATTTACATCTAGTTCCGTTAATGAACCTTCAAAAATTATAAATAGCATTTTCAACAACATTATTAAACAAAAAAGATGACACCGAATTTTCGGGTGTAATGAGCACATCTTTTGAATCCGTTCTGATGCAAATAAAATTTATCAAAGCTATTCAAAGTCAATGGAACTGGTATGGAAAACAGTAGATTCTGACCCAAGAAAGAAGTTTCAATCGGGTTTTTAATCTCACAGATATTGCTGTAAACCGAACTGTGATCTTACGCCCTCTTGTTGCAGACTTGTGAGTTAAGAAAAACATGAATTTATATGAGAAACATTTCGCACCGGAAATGCTCTCCAGGAAATAATTTTTCAAATCGGACTCTTCAAAGCAGAGATATAGACAAATATAAGATGTGCATCTACGGCCCTTGGCAGGAAAACATGCATTATTTTAGAAAGAAAGTATTCTCAAAAGGTTTTTCGATGTGAGCAGTATCGCTCCAAGAAAAAATGTTTAGGCGAGTTTTCAGGAGCTCAGATTTTGCTGCAAACATATCAGAAGCAGAAATTAATACTTATGCCCCTGGTGGCCAAACCATTCTTTACCAAATATTAGAAATTATATGAAAAACATTTCTCATCAAGAGCTGTATGCAATACAGAAATAATTTTTCAAATCAGAGTTTTAGAAGCAGAAATAATGCAGAAAAGGCAATTTACCTTTTGTACTCCATAGCAGAAAGTCTATGATTTACTTGAAAATTCTGAATTTATATGTAAAACATTTCACATCGGAAACACAATCTAAGAAGGAATTTTTCAAATCGGACTATTAGAAGTAGAGATATTGACAAAAATATGGTATACATCTATGCCCCTGGTGAAGAAACCATGCAATATTTTAAAAAGAGATATATTCCAAAAAGGTTTATCAACATGAGTGGCATCGGCCCACAAATGATTTTTTTTTCCATCAAAATTTTAGAAGCACAGATTTTGCTGCAAATGCATCAGAAGTAGAAATTAAGACTTACGCCCCCTGGTGGCTAAACCATTTCTTATCAAAATTATAAATTATATGCAAAGAATTTCCCATCAGGATCTGCATCCGGTGCAGAAAGAATTTTTCAACGGAGTTTTAGAAGCAGAGATATTGGGGGAAACACCATTTACTTTTACACCCCCTGGCAGAAAGTCTATGAATTACTTGCAAATTTTGGAATTATTTGGAAAACATGCCACACTGGAAACTCTATCTAATAAAGAAAGAATTTTTCAAATTGTACCATTAGAAGTAGAGATCTTGACAAAAATAAGATATACATCTAGGCCTCCTGGCGGAGAAACCACACAATATTTTAAGAAGAAAATATTCCAGAAAGGTTTATCTGCACGAGTGCCATCTGTCCACGAAATAATTTTTTAAATCGTGATTTTAGAAGCTCAGATTTTATGGCAAATAAATACATCAGAAGCAAAAACTAACACTTACACCCCCTGGTGGGCAAAGTATTAGTTACCAAAAATTAGAAATTATATGCAAACAGATTTTTCAACAGAAGCTGTATCCTCTGGCAAATTTTTTTCAAATTGGAGTTTTAGAAGAAGAGGTATCTGGGAAAATGTAATTTACTTTTACGCCCCCTAACGGAAAATCTATGCGTAATTTGAAAAAGTAACTATACCTAAAATACTCTTTGACATAAATGGAATTGAAAGGTAAAAGAATTTTTTTCAATCAGATGTTTAGAAACAAATATATGGAATAAAAATGTATTTTGAATTCGACATCATCTGCATTTACACCCTCTAGCTGCGCAATTGTGCATTGTAAAAAAAAAAAAAAAAATGAAATAAAGGGTCATCATTCGCATATTTCAAGCTTTGCAATGCAAAAAGAATTTTTCAAATCGGACTAATAGTTGCAGAAGGATGGACGGACGGACAAACTGATAACATAAGCATGATCTTTTTTTACAAAAACGTGCTAAAAATAGTAGACTTACAAAATACATAAGGAAAATATTTTAATTAAATAACTGGAAATTGCACGAGGAACCTAGCAATAAAATTTAAATTCTTTCTGTGTAAAGGAAATTTTTGATACAGTTCCCATACATAGAGAACAGGCCTTGATAAAATCAAGAGGCCAGAAACGTCTGTAAAAACAAAAAAACTCGCTGTCAGAAGATGTGAAAAATAGTTGACATTCTCACGTTAAAACAGAATTAAATATATTAATCTGAGTAAAGCCTTCACTGTTTTTTAATTTCTGTATAACATTTTTATTTTTAATCTACAAGCAAAAACTATCTGCAAAATCTGCTAATAATTTGGAAATTATCCGTGTACGTCTGCATTCTGCTACTCTGATCACTGGTGTACACGGTTCAAGAACTGCATTTTCCATAAGATCTTGCCACAGTTCAACTTCCTCAGAAATGTTTGTTTGTTCAGCCTGGAGAATGTCTAGTACTCTACTAACCTCTTTTTGCTGTTTCAGCATGTGTACTGTATCTTTGTAAATGATTACATTCTCTAGAACTTTATTTATGTCTGGGGGAATTTGCAGATCATTTAAGTGCTTATCAAACAGGTATAATGCATCTACATAATAATAAAGGCGAAATAGGCACAATTAAAAAACAATTCAAGCACCAAGCTTTCCCATTTTAAAATGTTACTTTTGAAACTCTTTGAAGAAAATATCCCAAAATTGTAGTAAAACTCCAAAGTATACTCCAATTTAAAAAAAAAAAAAAAAAACCCTACTAAAACCCACTACAATGTGGGGTTTATTGGGTTTTTTAAAGTGTTTAAAAAAAAACCTGCCCGGTTTTTTTGGGGGGGGGGGTAGACAACCTTGATTACAGTTCTGTACATATCACTTTTGAAGCTAAATTATTGTGAGCCAGCCAGTCCTCTAAGAAGGTTATCACTGAAATACTGTGCACAATATACATGAAGTGTTTCAGTAGATTTATCTGAGGGTGTTAAACAAATGAATGTGTGATACATGAAATCAGGGGTGGATCTAGAAGCTTACCTTTGGAGGGAGGGGGGCACTTTGGTCAACAAAAAAGATATTCACAAAGAAACTTTGTGGAAGGGTCACTCATACAGACTAACTGGCAGAGCTGCTCCTCCTTGGCATTCCATGGCTTTTTAAAAACTTTTCCAATCAATAAAATTATGCTAAATTTTGAAATCATAAAAGAGGAAAAATGACTGAAAAGTCAGCACTATTTTTATGGCATTCAATTACCTGCTTTGCAAAGAAACGAGCTTCATGCTTTTAAACATCTAGTCTGGATAAAATTTTCAAAATAAATTTGAGCCATTCTATTCATACAGCTTTATTTACTAGAAAATTTTTCAGCTTGAATTATGGAACCATGCCTAAGCAATATGACAGGTAATTCCTCATTAAAATATTTGTTTATTCTTTCTCAATGCATGATTCCCTCTTCTTTTGAAAGGAACTTTCATTCATGTCTCTTCATCAAGTCATTCCCGCTCCATTCATTGTCTTACATGACATTTTCTCTCAGAAGTTTGTGGAAATTTTACATTAAACAAAGCCCACCCATTGCTTTTCATGATCAGTTAAAACCTCTTTTCCCTTCTGACCTCAGCTTTCTCTGTTTCTGAAATAAAAGTTTTTTTACTTTCTGTTCTCTCTCTCTCTCTCTCTCTCTCTCTCTCTCTCTCTCTCTCTCTCTCTCTCACTAAAGCTAGAACAAAACATTTAATCTCCAAATTCACAGCAAATTTTAATTGTTATACAAAAATTTCATAAAAATCTGGACATTTATTGCTATAATGTTACAGAAATAAATACAATAATTATTTATGATCTTGGTCACATAAAAAGGAAAAGTCTGCTTCAGGAGGAGGCAATTGCCTCAGTTGCCCCTTTCCCCCACTGGATTCACTACATGAAATTCAAGCCATTTAAAAAGCACTGGCAAGTTGCTTTATTTCATAGATTCAACCCGCTTTTTTATTCCACTTTTATCAATGGAGTTCAATTTTTGGATTTATTTCTAATTTTTAGTTGAACTGTACTCAGCACAGCCTGGGTATAATTTTTAAGACTCAACCTGTACATCCTGATTTTTATTGCAGTGAATGATTGTGTTGTGAGTATTTACTCTCCCCTGAATGATGTAAAATATAAACTTCTTTAGCACTCAGTATGTGTATGTAAATGCTGTGCAGTTCGTTAACAATATCTTTAAGAATATACGAATACAGAAAAATCTCAGTTAATAATAATTCTTTAAAAATTATGCTAATCATCTTTCTTCTACTAGTTGCTAAACTGCTTCTTTTCACTACCTTCACACTTCTGTTTCTTAGCTCTTAAATAAAGCTATGAACTTCCTCTTTTAGAAGGAATGTAAAAAAAATGAGTTTGACATACACACCATGCATAATCTTTTATGAACTGTAATCATTGGCACAAATGCACCATATTTTCACTGTTTCCATGTAGCAGTTCCTTCAGAAAACTTGAAAATTACATGGCCCTGGAGCGAGAATTGAACCCACATCTCCCAATTTCGGTTTCAGAATGCTATCAGTTACACCACCCAGGACAAGGAAGTTCCAAGCAACTGAAGCTAAGCAGATGTAGCTTAGAGATCTGAGAATCATTCATATTTGTGCCAGTTGAAGCTATTCCATGCTTCTTTGTAGCGTCACCACGATCTTTTCTCACATCCGGCGTTAGATGTAGGTCACAAGGTCACTTGTCCTGGGTGGTGTATGGATAGCAGGCTCGAATGAAAAATCGGGAGATGCAGGTTCGATTCTCACTCCAGGGCAATGTAATTTCAAATTTTCTGAAGGAGCTGCTACATGAAAATAGTGAAAATATGACGCAATTGTGCCAACGATTACATTTGTATTGCTTTCCATGCATTTGTGAAAAATTATTTCTTCAGGGAAATCCGTTTCCCACTTATGTATGAGGTTCTCTGAAGCATTAGAACTTGTGACCTACATCTGACCTCGGATGTGAGAAAAGGTCGCAGTGACACTACAAAGAAGCATGGAATAGCTTCAACTAGCACAAATCTGAATGGCTCTCAAATTTCTAAGCTACATCTCCTTAGCTTCAGTTGCTTGGAACTTCCTTATCTTAGGTGGTGTAACGAATAGCATGCTCGAATGGAAATTGAGAGATGCGGATTCAAATCCCGCTCCAGACAATGCAATTTTCAAGTTTTCTGAAGGAGTTGCTACATGGAAACATTGAAAATATGGCACATTTGTGCCAATGATTACATTTGTATTGCCTTCCATGTATTTGTGAAGAATTATTTCTTCAGGCAAATTTGTTTCCCACTTATGTATGATATTATTTTATGAACAGTACGTAACATAATTTACCAACTCAAAACTGGTAGTGAAGCACTGCATGCTTCTTGAGAAAGTGATGTACACTCATCACCACCAAAGACTGCAACCATTGATTGAATAGCAATACTTAATTATGGGAAGTTGTTTTACTTCTCATGATGCACAATGATACAAACATTTTAATGCTGGTGCCAATGGTAGCGCATTCATGTCCAAGGTCATATATGCATTCTCTGCTACCTCTTTGGTTTCTGTAGAAATACCATCCTACACACAGATTGAAAACCAATTCCATTTTTATTTTGTGGCAATGACTACTACAATTTACTGCAGAAAATTTTATTTTGGAAATTTGCCATCTTTGTAAAATGGTACCAGTGACTCTAAATTAGGGATGGCTGACTGCTTATAGCTCTTAGAGTTCCTTGTACTGGTCATTAAAGCCTGAAACAAGGGGGCGGGGGAATCAAAATGAGTGGGATATGTTTCTTTGAGAGAATTCAGGTTCTCTTCGGAGAAACTCTATGCTTTTTGTATCACAATTTTTTAAGACTATAAGCTTTCCATATAGGATAGTTACAGGGGATGATTGTGATTTGGAAACTTCCAGGTGGAAAGGTTTTACCCTCTGGGTGAGTCAACCTTCCTTGAAAAAACAGGTTGGAATTGTCTGGTTGATGTGCGAAAGCTTGGAACTTTTGATTTTCACTTCATACCAATAAATTTGGATTACTAGTATAAGTTGTACTGTTTTAAACCTGAATTTTGACCACTTTTGAGTTTTACACTTTTCTTTCCATTTTTAGGAAAGGGTTTTAAACAATTACTAACAGTTTCATTACAAAACAATAAACACGGCCAACAAATCAGCTTTGGAGATTTGAAACACTACAAATCTTGTCTGTTTGGTAAATAGAAGCATTGAAATATGTAATAAGTTTGTATGTTAAACCTGCATATACTTAAATGACGATGTTAAGTGACTCAAGTTTGAGGTTGGGTTTTCATTGCTTACATATTTGGATTTTTCTGTAAAACTTAAGGAATCAAAAGACCTTAATTTTGCATCATCCGTTTCCTTATACCCCTTTTGCAGTTTGCTTAAATCATCTTGAAGAATTTTAGTGATTCAGAAAGGCAAGAAATATACAAAAATGTAGTCGCACAATTTTTCAAATGAATAAGAGAGAATCCCTCTGAAATATTATGCACCAGGAGATACTGAATGTCAAAAGAAAACAAGCTTTCCATTGGTTGATGCAACAGTCTATTTCACATTTTGACAAGTTGTTCAACAGCAGATAACAAAGGCCCCAAACGAAGTGGGAATAAGCAGTGGGGACATAGGAACTAACTCCGGGTCTCTGATTGGTTGACTGCCTAAGCCCTGAATGCAACAGAAATTCTGCATACAGTACTTTTCTTCATTGCTGTTCTTACTCACATGGCAAGCATAGGCTCACCACATGGCACAATCTCACATGAGATGGGCTTCATGATACAAAGTTAGGTTCGCATTCGTGCTTTTAATTCAGGTTAAAATACACACAAATATGTGAATTTGGTTTTAAAAAAAAAACTCTTCTAAACCAACGCACTTAATTTAAATTTTCCTGTAAAAAACTGAAACACAAAGCTTTTCTTCGTATAATTTCTTATTTTTCAGGGAGCAAATTTTTGTAGGCAAAAGGGCATGCAATCCATACGTTGCATTCAATGACTGCATGCTACTGGCAGAATCTCACTACTCAAAGTAATAAAAGCCACTCCGATCACCAGCTCATCAGACCAAAAATGCTGTAGCAAGCCGGCTAGCTCCAGGTGATGAAAGGACTTTTCCTCCCAAGGGGTGAGGAAAGAGCCAATCAGATACAGCCAACACAGCCCAAGGTGACATTTTGCTGCATGCTACAACCCCATAGCCCCAGCCACCACTGGTTACATGTGTGCTCCTAATGAACAACTCAAAGCATTGCACTTTTTCCTAAATGGTTGTCATCTTTAGTGTACATAACCATTGGGCTATCTAGAAAATGAGAGACAGTCAATCACACACAAAATTTAGCTGCTACAACAATCATTTCTTTCTGATATATTGGATTGATTGATGAAGACACATATGGGGTCATAACAAAAATTCTGCACAATGTCCATTTTTGAGAAAAGTGTAAAGTAACGGAGAAAACTTACCTTATTGCCGTTCAATGTACTCCCCTCTGCTGCCAATGGCAGCCTGCTAGCTGAGAGGTAGGTCATGGATGCCTTTGGGAAAAGATGAAATTTAGGTGGACTGAAATCAGGGCTGTATGGTGGGTGGGATAAAGTTTTCCAGCCATATTTCGACAAAAGTCCCCGTACCGATGCTGCACCATGACACGATGTGTTGTCATGCACGAAATCGCTCCCGCTTCCAACAAAATGGGGCAATTTTTATGAATTTTCAGTCTCAACTTTGTCCTCAGAAAAAATTGTGTGCTTCGATCAAGAGCTCCTTCCCCACAAACTTCTTGCAAGGCAGTGTGGACCCGTGTAAGAGTTTTCCCTGCAGAGTTTCTATTTTTACATACGAGCGCTGGTCTAACGCTGTGACTCGACCTGAGGACCTGCAAGCTTACATTTCCAAACCTTCCCACATCCACACAGCAAATGATAGCATGTCGTTCTGACACCATGGTGTTGCTGAGAGTCTGACCTTGACATGATGCAATCATTTTCCCGATTTCATCAACCGCTTCCATTTTAGATTAATGTGTGCAGAACTTTTGTTATCACCCTCGTATTTATTGTTCAGGTGTTTTACAAACACCATGAACCACAGAAGCACTTCTTGACTTGTTGATAATAACAATGACAACAGGCTTAACATTTTTCAATCAAAATCTACATCAATTTATACATTCAATATACACAAGATTATTATTACTTCACTAGTCATAAATAGCTGTATTTCACAAATTTGTGTGCACCAAATGTGCCAGAATACCTAGAACTTATACCAATTCTATTTGTTTGTTTAAGGGCTAAACAACCACTATGTGCAACTCAATAGGCTATATGCAATCGCCTGTCCCTAATTCTTCAGGGCCACTGGTTCTAGGGAAGGGAGAGAGTCAGTGCTGTAAGACAAGCACACCATCCATGGCTCATCTGGGATTTGAACCCAGGTCCACTCGAACAATCAGAAATTAATAATTACATCACTGTGGCAGCCATACCAACCTTCACCCGAGAGAGGTCTGGCAGAAGAGAACAAAAAAAAACAAACAAAAAAAAAAACAGCCCAACCAACTGCAACATCATGGGAGATAGAAAAGAATATTAAAAGGAAAATGCATACATCTTTTAACTTTAAACTTTGTAGACAGCAATGGCTAAAGAGCAGACAAACAGGATGTGTACAAGTAATACGTCTAACTATCAAACCTATAAATCCCTGATGCACAAGAATCTACTTAATGTCAAACTGAGACAAGGCACAGATGCTTGGTAAAATAACTTTTTTTTATCAGCAAACTGAGAGGAAGCATATTTCAATTCATTATAATTAATGTGATTTGCAAAATTACCTATTTTTAAAATAAACATTTACACCAAGTGAAACAACAGTTTTTCACAAGGTGATTAAAATTTGGATTTTACAGAAACAAAAGTCAACAATTTTGTATGATACATTTTTCACAAATGCATTATCAATAGAATCATTACTTTATCATACCAAAAAAAAAGGCAAAACTTTTGCTACAGCAGAGTTAATTCTAGGAATAAAAAAGGGCTGGCTGCTTGTTATGAAAAAAAGGGCAGCTTATTCTTTAAAAGAACATTAGAGTATACATCAACCTTAAAAGCAGCATTAATTCACCATGGATGTTAAAATATTATTATATATATTGTTATGAACCAGTACTGGTTTAATTTGAGAAAATATTCTTTCTACTCCAGCATTTGAAATTTCTAAGGTACATGCCACGTTTAAAAATTTCTATATTAGTGGGAATCTTTTACTCACAGTTCCTTCTGATTTTGATAGAATAAATATATACAGTATTGAACCGATTTATCGGGACAGGAGGCAGACCGGCTTCTGGATATTTTCGGTTTTCAGAAGCATTAAAAAAAATCCCCATCCCCCAAGTTGCCACCATTATTTCTCGAATTTAAAGCTGTATCGTTCACGTAAATATACGGCAGACTCCACCCTGCTTCTGATCGGGCATTGTACAAGGATGAACTCACACATCCTGATCTCCTGGCTTTTTCGACATTACGCGCAAGATTTTTGCAGCACTACAGAATAAACATGAACCATAGAGCACTGACTAATTAAACAAAGTGATAGACCTAATTTTCTGAAAAGAAATGGGTCTCCATACTCTTTCTTCCTCTCTTCACAGGGAACTCGCGAGTATTCCCGACCAGCGTATGATGTCACACCAATGATCAATGAATCGTGTGGTGAAGATTTTTTGCCTTTCTTCCAAAAGCAGACAGCAGCGCAAGGGAGAATAGTGACGACATCAGCTAAAAAGGGAAGCACTTCTTTTTTCTCTGGAGGAAACCAATCTTCGACTTTGACGGGCACTCTGACGGACAATAATGCCTCTATTATTTGGGAAAGAGGCTTTGGTTTTCTGCTGACTGTTCCTTTCCGCGAAAGATAGGGTGGGAGGAGGGCGAAGTTGGATGTCTGCCTCAAACAGTGGGAAAGGAAAATGTATTTTGAATTGTTCTAGAATACTGTTTTAAATACGTATATGTACATATGATGGGGAGATTAAAGGGTATGGACGGTCAGCTGCTGGGAATGACTGAAATACTAGGCTGAGCTTCAGCATGGAACACCTGGACCTCAAGGACAAGAAATATCGCAAAAATTTAGAAAGGTCCGGTTCTCAGGAGTCCAGATGATTGGTTTGATACTGTATTTTGGAAATCGACAAATTATTACTCTCAATATCAATTTGCGATGGAAACATTGATTTGTATTCATCCTACTCTAATAGTAAATCATTATCTAGGTTGAAGTACTCAGCTAGATCCATTACTTCAGCTATGCCACATAGTCCTGTTAGCTCAAGCTTGGGGTATGCCTGTTGCTGGATTACGTGGTAATTGTTAATAGCATTTTCGAAGAACATACATAGTTCTTCTAAATCGTCTGTTTCACACATTAAATTCGAATGTTTCTGACTGTGGAAGATAATGTGCACAATTAATTTTAGGAAGTGGTATTATGAAATTTATGATAACAATGCGAAATGCCAACTCACAATCTCTCCACTTGAACTTCCCGCTGGCCGTCAGGTGCTCTTGTTAAACACTTTGGGATAAATATTGTTTTAAGCAATGATATGAGCAAAACAGGATGAAGTTAAAGACCATTTAAAATTGGACTAAAATCAGAATAAAAATGGGCAATAACGAATCATTAAAATTCCAGAAATGCTTCCATTGTCCACACATACTCCCTCTGTCATTTTATACGCATTACAGCTGCTGAAGTCATCGTTGCCTTGTTGAACTTCTTCCAAGTCATGCTGTCTCCAAATCAAGATCTTCATTGTGCATGTCATGATGTGTGCCATCTGCCGGTGTTTGGTTATATGATTCTTCTTAATCCTCCCTACCATTCTGTTTTTTTTTTCCTTCTTGGCTAATTAGGTATCTTCTACATGCAGACGACAGGTTGTACAGAGTATAACTATTGCGATTAAATTTGTTTGTTTTTCAATCATTTCCGAGGCCATAATGATTGAAAAACAAAAAAAATTCTTTGACTTGGCAGAAGTTCAACAAGGCATTGATGACTTGGCGGTTGAGTTAAATACATTGCCGACAACTGATGAAGGCTGCGGCTTCAGCAGCTGAAACATGTATGGAATGACAGAGAGAGAGAGAGAGAGTGTGTGTGTCTGAGCAAGGAAAGCATTTCTGGAATTTTAACGATTCATTATTGCCCATTTTTATTCTAACTTTATTCTGACTTTAGTCCAATTTTAAATGGTCTTTTACTTCATTCTGTTTTACCGATATCATTGCATAAAACGATATTTATCCCAAAGTGTTTAAGGAGAGCACCTGGTGATCAGTAGGCAGTTCAAGTGGAGAGATGGTGAGTTGGCTTTTCGCATTGTTACTGTAAATTTTGTAATACCACTTCCTAAAAATAATTCTGTACACTACCTTCCATGGTCAGAAACATTTGAATTTAATGTGTAAAACAGAAGATTTAAAAGAACGATATATGCTCTTCGAAAATGCTATTAATACCATACAAGATTAGAGTGGTTTCTGACCATACTTTTCTAAGATACCAAGATTTATTTTTATCAGACTCCTTTTCTAACTGCCTAAAAATGGTTTCATGCAAATGATTAGTAAATGCATGTACATTTTTTTCAAATGGACCATTAAAGTGCTGCCACTCAGTTCAAGTAGTAAAAAAAGTTGAAAAAGTAACCAAAATTATTTAAAAAGTAACCTATCTATGGCGCAAACAGTAACCAAAAGTAACCTATTCGATTTCGCAAAAAGTACCAAAAAAGTGTGTTTATATATAAGGTCCTGTGATGCGTAACATCACAGCCACTCCTTGACAAATGTCAACCCCGCCTTCTCGTGGTACATCCTGTTCCCACTAAAGGGGCTCTGACGACCGCCAATAGCGGTATAACTATGCCATCGGGATTAGAGGAAATGCTATCCCACATTCACCAACCCGCTTGGCCAGCGTGGTGAGTTATGGCCAAACCCCTCCAAAATGACTCCACAACTTAAATCTTGGCCCTTAGTCTCCGGCAGCTGGAATGTACGTGGCCAAGGCAGCGGCCAGTGCGACATGAAGGCAGAGGGTGCTAAGAATCCCCGAAGGACCGGGCTAGGCTGCCATCTGATGCTGACCTTGGCTACATATAATGGACGCTCCCTATCTTCTGATTCAAGGCTTCTTGAATTGGAAGAGGAACTACAAAGGATCAAGTGGGACATCGTCGGGCTAAGTGAGGTAAGGAGAAAAGGAGCCGATCTCATTGAACTGAAAAGTGGACATCTCTTCTACTATCGTGGGACAGATACTGGCAGAACTAGTGGTGTTGGATTTAAAATAAACAAGAAACTGAAGGATAAAGTTGTAGAAGTTGAAAGTTCCTCTGACAGAGCTGCACGACTCGTTATCCAACTCTCGAGAAGATACAAGGCTCAGATTATTCAAACTTATGCACCCACCACAAGTCATCCTGAAGAAGAAATTGAAGAATTTTATGAGGGAATTCGTCATCTAAATAATAAAGGTAAGCAGCACTTGAAGATAATTATGGGAGATTTCAATGCCAAAATAGGGCAACGGCAACAGAATTAAACTTCAGTAGGTAAATTCGGTCACAGCAACAGAAACCAGCGTGGAAATACTCTCGTTGAGTTTGCAGAGGCAAAAGGGTTTTTCATCTTGAACACCTTTTTCAAGAAAAAGCCACACGGAAATGGACATGGAGACATCCAAATGGGACGACAAGTGAAATTGATTTTATTATGTGTAACAAAAAATTCGTCATAGAAGACTGCAGTGTGCTAAACAAGTTCAACACAGGTAGTGACCATAGATTGGTGAGATGTAAGATGCACCTCAACAATAAGACAAACAAAATGTATTGACATAACCAACCTTAAAAAACACCATAAAACCTTCAAGTTGGAACTGAAGAACAGATTCTCAGCTTTAGAAGGCCTAACATCGGAAGAAGTGGACATCTCTGAAGTTAACAGAAAAGTAACCAAAGCTCTTATGGAAACAGCAACAAAATTAGCTGGGTCTAAGAACAAGTTGCATGTGAACAAATTATCAGGAAAAACCAAAATGTTGATGCAAAAAAGAAGAGAGATCAGGACAACTAAAGAAGATGTGACTTCCAAAGTGGAATATATAGAGCTATGCAAGACAGTACGAAAAAGTATCACTGAAGACGTAAGGAAATTCAACTGTGAACTAGTAAGGAAAGCAATTGAAAACAACCAAAGCCTAAAGATAGCAAAGTGACATCTCAGTAAGGAAAGAAAACAGATTATGGCACTCAGAAAAGAAGATGGTTCTGTAACAAGAAATAGAGGCAAAATTTTGACAAGAGTAAAAGATTTCTACTCCAAATTATATGAAAGGGATGATACATGTGCTCCAGACATCATGAAAGGTACCAGTACCAGAGTTATTCCAGTCCTCCCAGCAGAAGTTACACATGCAATCAAGAACATGAAGTGAGGAAAAGCTCCAGGAGAAGATGGAATTACTGTAGACATCATACAAGAAGCAAGTGGAGAAATCGAAACAGTACTCGCCCAAATTTTCACTCGATGCCTTAATGAAGGGAAGATTCCTGAGGATTGGAACAACGCTACAATGATCTTGCTACATAAAAAAGGTGACATTGAGGATCTCAGGAACTACAGACCTATCAGCCTCCTATCAGTGGTTTATAAAATCTTCACTAAAGTTCTTTCACACTGCTTAAAGGTGACACTGGACATGGCTCAACAGAGAGAACAAGCTGGATTCAGGAGTAGCTACAGCACAATAGATCATATCCACGTACTGAGAGAACTAATTGAAAGAGCGAGGGAATATGAACTTCCATTGTGCATGGCTTTTATCGATTATGAAAAAGCCTTTGATTCAGTGAAACCATCAGCAGTTACAATGGCCCTGAAATCCAGCGGTATTGAAGATGCTTACATTAATATTATTAATAACATCTATGAAAATGCAAGTGCAAAGATTCAGCTGTTTGAAAATACAACACACATAAAAATTGGAAAGGGAGTGAGACAAGGTGACACCATATCTCCGAAGCTCTTTAATGCCACATTGGAAAAAAGTCTTTCAATCACTGAACTGGGAAAACAAAGGGATAAAGATTAATGGAGATTATATAACCCACCTTCGTTTTGCTGATTATGTAGTCATTTTTGCAACTACCCCATCAGAGCTGCAGAGTATGATCCAGGAACTTGCTGACAAGAGTAAAGAAGTAGGATTAAAAGTGAACTTTCAGAAGACAAAAGTGATGTTCAATGCTTTTACAAGAAATGAAGATTTATCAATTGATGGAGATAACAGACACGTACGTTTATCTTGGACAGCAGATATCAAGTGAGGGTCACATTGATGAAGAAATTAATCGGCGTACAAAACTTGCCTGGAGAGCTTTTGGAAGAAACAGCATAATTTTCAAGAGCAATATGCCATTATGTCTTAAAAGAAAAGTGTTTGATCAATGCATCCTCCCAGTGCTTACGTATGGCGCAGAGACGTGGACCTTAACTAAAAGAGACATACAAAGGCTGCAGATAACTCAAAGCAGCATGGAGAGGTGCATGCTTAGTGTAACCAGGAGAGATAAGAAGAGGAACTCGTGGATCTGAAAAATGACAAGAGTGGAAGACATCATGATCAGATTATTATATTTGCATTTTTAAGGTATTAACCTCCTGCAAAGTGCGCATAGTTTACGTGCAATTCATAAATGAAAAACTATTAGAAAGTACCAATCACTCCCCCATGATCAGAGTTAAATCCCTGAAATGGCAATGGGCTGGACATACTGCCAGAAGGACAGACCATCGATGGACAGCCGAAATTTTAGATTGAATTCCAAGGGACAGGAAAAGACCCAGAAGAAGACCACATGGAAGATGGGTGGATGGAATTCGAAAGTATGCGGGAGTGACATGGAGGAGACTAGCACAAGACAGACCGTTGTGGAGGAAACTTGGGGAGACCTTCGTCCAGCAGTGGATTGATAATGGTTGACAATGATGATGATGATATATATATATACACTAAAACTCTAAATGAAGAGACTGCATATACCAAACTCACAAGAAAATTACATCAAAAATTGCAAAAAAATATCACAAGCACACACTCAGAGGCGCAATGCAGCAGACAGAACTATGCTCAAATATACGATATTTTGAGATGATTTGTTATTTTTGATACTTTTTCTTGGGCTGGTTATTTACTTTGGCTGTTGCGTTCCATTTGATGACGTAAGTGAGTTGAGTGTTTTTAGATTTGTGATTTTAATATATTTTATATATATTATTATTATTATGATTAATGGCCTCCTCATCACCCTTTATAGCCATCCGATCCACCCACTTTATTTCTATTTTATTTTTTAAACTAATTTATATACTTATACATGAATAGGAAAGTAATTTAATTATAAAAATATGGAGCAAACATGTGACAAATGTAGTTTGTTTATCAAAAAAATACACTAAAATTATTCATTACTTATGGAAAAAGTTGGTAATAATTATGTAAATTATTTTGCATAAGTTCTGCTTGTTATACTTTAGAATTTCCTTAATAATAACACATGAAGAGAAAAAGTAATATAATTGCAAAAAATAATGGAATGAACATTATTAGTGACAAATGTATTTTATTTAATTAGTAACAATGTACTAAAAATATTTATTTTTTCTGGAAAAAGTTTGAAATAAGATGTGTCCTCTGCTTATCTAAATTATTCTGCATAAGTTCTGCTTCTTTACAAATGAGATTTTCCTGTTCTTTTACAACTCATTCCTTCAAGCATTGCTTCAGCAATCTTTGATTCCCCAAGATCATTTCTGTCCAAAGCTTTCTTTAACTTCGAATGCGCTTCTTCAAAAAGCTTGTCACTGGTTGTTTTTTTCTCATTGCGATCTTTTTCAATTCTCTTCAGATCTACTTGTAGTTTTTCAATACACTGTTTTCTCTTTTTAATTTCTAATTCACTTTCTTCTTTGATCTTGGCATACTTCTTCTTCCTTCAGTTCAACTGCAGCTCCATTTCTTTATTCTCTAGATGTGTCATGTAGGAAGAGTGGGCAGATCTTGCCAAAGCCAGTAGTTCCCTGGTGATTGGGATTAATCCTGGTTTGTTTACGCAGTTTTTTAAAGCATATTGAATATTAATTTGTGCATTTAACATACGCACTGACATGGATGCTTTGTTATCAGTCAAAATTCTACCAGATTGAGAGAAACCTCTCTCAACATCTTCACTAACATGAGACAGAGTCAAACATACCTTTATAACTTCTGCAACATTTGGATACTTCAGCATGCCACTAGGGAGTTTGAGATTAATGTATGTTTTCCAGTACTCATCAATTGGAGACTTTTTATTTGCTTCAACTTTTTCCAACTGTAGCATTTTACACTCATCTTGAAAGATGTCAGTGGAAATATCTATTTGAAGAGCCTTAGCAACCTTTACAATATCCGTAACGCTGCGATTTGAATTTTTCTTCTTAGGCTGCAGAAAACGCATGTGTTTAAGGTTGCAGACATAGATACAGATAGCGATGTTTTCTGTAGATGTTTACAACTGGCAATACAATGTTGCTGTACACCCCTTAGAAACAGAATGACTTTTTTTTTCTGGCAAGTCTTTCATGTAAGCTTCCACCATGCAGTTAACCACAACAGCTTTTAATGGAAGGTTGCCTAACTGAAAGATTTGTTCCTGATCCCATGAACATGATGTATTCAGAATCTATATTTTGAGGTTACTCACCTTTATTCCCTAAATCTTTTAGGAGGTTTTCGTCTCTACACATTTCCAACACGTATTTAAAAAAAAAAAAAAAAAAAAAATATGTGTTGGAAATCTGTAGAGACGAAAACCTCCTAAAAGATTTAGGGAATAAAGGTGAGTAACCTCAAAATATAGATTATGTCTAAATAGCACATGAATAATTAAGCAGCTAGATGACATTTGCAATGCTGTATGAATATATGATGATGTATTCAGTTTCTTTAATACATCAGTCTTGCAAACCCGACCAATAAGAGAGCAGCAGAGTATTTTCAGTTCATCATACAAAATATGGATGAGTGGTTCTTGCTTTTGAAACCTCTCAGTGAATCCTGTAAACAAATAAGCACTTGACATGACAAAAGTCAGTTCAGCTTTGTATGTTTTTTTTTCAGGAATGAGCTGATAACTTTGAACTTTCTAGTTGACATTAAGGCTGCGCATTTTGTAGGGATAAAATTCAAGAAATATTTCTCCAGAGCAGGACTTTGTTCAAGCAGGCATTCACAGGAATCTCTCAAGGTCAGCCACCTTGATGGCACATTCTTCAATAATTTCTTCCTTGGCACATTCATTTCTTGCTGTACTTTGGTGTAATCTTCCCATCTACTTGGAAAAACATAAAAGAAATGGAAAACTGTAATAGCAATGTCTGAACATTCCTCTCCTAATTCATTAAGACCTTTCAGGAAAGCATTATGAACAACATGTATGTTGCATGTACCAATGTTAATGAGGTCACTACTTCTAACAGACAACACTACTTCATTAACTAGTTTGTGCACTTTTATATTGACGTTGGGGCCATCGCTTCCTAACAACAACATGTGATTTAAGGACAAATCTGATTTTTCTAAGGCCAGCAATATATGCCTTGATAGTTCTTCTGCAGCCGCATGACCTAAGAAGAAAGATTCAAGGTGCATAACCTGTATTTTCCCCTTATTTTTTGACCAATATCTTATTAATATTTGAAGTTCCTTTTCATTTTCTGCATTTGTTGTCTCATCAAACTGAATACTGTAATATGAACCCTGAGCATCTTCGATCATTTGGTTATGAAAATAAGGTTGGTTGGTTGGTTAGTAGATTTTATTGGCGCAAGGGCCATGGTTGGCCAAAGAGCGCCAGACACAAGACAAACAGACAGAATTAAAAAACGGGGCATAAAACCCCAAATCTGGCTGACCAAGTAAAACCGAACTATGAGTACGAAGGAAGGGCCAAAAAAGACAATGAAACAAACAGTATGAAAAACATGGCACAATGGTGAGAAACAAGCCGACTAAGTAAAACTGAGGAATGAGAATGACAAAACACATCACGAAATCGAACACAACTACACATAGGATGAGTCACCAGGAGGGGGACGAACTGTCACTCTCCTCCCCCCACGCTCCTCTGCAATGCTGGCCGAGGGCGGGGACGAACTGTCACTCTCCTCCCCCCAAGTTCCTCTGCAATGTTGGTTGAGGCTGGGGACGAACTGTCACTCTCCTCCCCCCTATGTTCCTCTATAATGTTGGTTGAGGGTGGGGACCTCGCTGAGTCCGAGACAGTTGCAATGTTGGTCAGGTGGACCGCGACAGTTGGATGGACACTGCACACCTTTGCGGATTGAGGGCCGGGTCTTCCGCACGTGCAGGCTGTCTGCTGGGAACTGGAAGAGTCGGCCGTCTTCAAAAGAGAAGGCGCAGACTCAGCTGGTTGAAAAAGCTGGAGCTCGGTGAAATCCACCTGTGTTGCTTGTTCAGCTGTAGATCTCTTGGCAAGTGCGGCGAGAGCTACAGGGCGCGGAACAAAGGGCTGCACGGGTTGTGGCAGAGACTGAACTACTGCGGCAAAAGTACGCTGTCGGTTGGTGGAAATACCCAACTTGGCCTTGGCAGCAGGGTACGAGAGGCCTTCCAGGGTCTTGAGGCGCTGGATCGCCATCTCGTCCTTCCATTTCATACAGTTGCGGGAGTAAGCTGCATGGGCCTCACCGCAGTTAACACAGCAGGCCGCAGAAGTGCAACCTTCCCCGTCATGTGCACTGGAGCCACAATTTGCGCAACGAGCGGAACTCTTACAGAAACGTTGTGAATGCCCGTACCTCTGGCACCTGAAACAGCGCAGAGGACTGGGAATGTACGGGCGAACTCCACAGACCAAGTAGCCAGCCTTGATTTCGGTCGGAACTTTCGGGGAGTTAAAAGTCAAGATAACATTTTTAGACTTAATCAAAGAACCATCGCGCCGGAACATCATACGACATGCAGCAATAACACCCTGATCTGCAAGTTCACTCACCAATTCGTCCTCACTGCATGGCAAGAGGTCAAACTCCGAAATAACACCCCGAGAGGTGTTAAGAAACGGGTGAGGTGTCACTTTGACAGGAATGCCTTGAAGACTAGTGAGGTGCAGAAGAGTGTTACTCTGAGAAACACCGCAAGTTTGGACAAGCAGGTCCCCAGAGCGAAGCTTCCTCACAGACTTCAAGGGGCCAACCGCAGCGTCCAAAGCTTTAGAAATGAAAAAGGGAGATCTGGTGGACAGTCTCTCATTCGGATCGATGGATTCCACAACTAAGTGTGTAGCATGCGTATTCACAGCAAACGAGGGGAGACGACGCTTCGGAGCGACTGGTACAGCTGCCGAAGAAGAGGTTCCATATTCTTGGTCCAGGTCATGGTCGAAAGATTGTTTAAGGGTATGAGACCTGGTAGGTTGACGAACACCAGGAGGGGGACGAACTGTCACTCTCCTCCCCCCACGCTCCTCTGCAATGCTGGCCGAGGGCGGGGACGAACTGTCACTCTCCTCCCCCCAAGTTCCTCTGCAATGTTGGTTGAGGCTGGGGACGAACTGTCACTCTCCTCCCCCCTATGTTCCTCTATAATGTTGGTTGAGGGTGGGGACCTCGCTGAGTCCGAGACAGTTGCAATGTTGGTCAGGTGGACCGCGACAGTTGGATGGACACTGCACACCTTTGCGGATTGAGGGCCGGGTCTTCCGCACGTGCAGGCTGTCTGCTGGGAACTGGAAGAGTCGGCCGTCTTCAAAAGAGAAGGCGCAGACTCAGCTGGTTGAAAAAGCTGGAGCTCGGTGAAATCCACCTGTGTTGCTTGTTTAGCTGTAGATCTCTTGGCAAGTGCGGCGAGAGCTACAGGGCGCGGAACAAAGGGCTGCACGGGTTGTGGCAGAGACTGAACTACTGCGGCAAAAGTACGCTGTCGGTTGGTGGAAATACCCAACTTGGCCTTGGCAGCAGGGTACGAGAGGCCTTCCAGGGTCTTGAGGCGCTGGATCGCCATCTCGTCCTTCCATTTCATACAGTTGCGGGAGTAAGCTGCATGGGCCTCACCGCAGTTAACACAGCAGGCCGCAGAAGTGCAACCTTCCCCGTCATGTGCACTGGAGCCACAATTTGCGCAACGAGCGGAACTCTTACAGAAACGTTGTGAATGCCCGTACCTCTGGCACCTGAAACAGCGCAGAGGACTGGGAATGTACGGGCGAACTCCACAGACCAAGTAGCCAGCCTTGATTTCGGTCGTAACTTTCGGGAGTTAAAAGTCAAGATAACATTTTTAGACTTAATCAAAGAACCATCGCGCCGGAACATCATACGACGTGCAGCAATAACACCCTGATCTGCAAGTTCACTCACCAATTCGTCCTCACTGCATGGCAAGAGGTCAAACTCCGAAATAACACCCCGAGAGGTGTTAAGAAACGGGTGAGGTGTCACTTTGACAGGAATGCCTTGAAGACTAGTGAGGTGCAGAAGAGTGTTACTCTGAGAAACACCGCAAGTTTGGACAAGCAGGTCCCCAGAGCGAAGCTTCCTCAAAGACTTCAAGGGGCCAACCGCAGCGTCCAAAGCTTTAGAAATGAAAAAGGGAGATCTGGTGGACAGTCTCTCATTCGGATCGATGGATTCCACAACTAAGTGTGTAGCATGCATATTCACAGCAAACGAGGGGAGACGACGCTTCGGAGCGACTGGTACAGCTGCCGAAGAAGAGGTTCCATATTCTTGGTCCAGGTCATGGTCGAAAGATTGTTTAAGGGTATGAGACCTGGTAGGTTGAGAAGACGAAGGAGAGTCGTTGTCAACCATCATTTTCTCAGGTGACTTGAATTTGGAGTTTTTGTGTTTGTTTCTACCCATGGAAAAAAGGAGGAAGATTCGTCTGCAGACTACTCCACCCACCACCGAGCCCTACAAGGGAGAACGGGAGGTCTGCAAGCCAAGAAAATGACGCTGGACACAGTTCTGGAGCTTAAACGTTGCAGATATAGTCCGTTGGCTGTGATCACACGCACTCGGCCGACACTTCGGCCTCCTGGTACCGTCATGCCAACGCCTTTGGCATGATCCCACAGCCCCCGGGCTTACCCTGCCGTGCTATACGACAAAAAAGCTGCTAAAGCCCTGTACACAACTTGGTACATGACTTCTGACTAGAGGTGGGTTAGTCTCTAGCCTCCCGTTTACAGCGAAGCCGGGGTCGAAGAGGAGTGTTGGTACACAGGAGGCACTTCTCCGGTCTCCTGCGACCTCAGCCGCCAGACATCCCATTTCCGCCTCATGGGTCTCCGCATGCGGCAAACATGCAGGTAGGTCTAGCACCCAAACCAGCTAAAAGGAAAAAAGAAATCCAAAGAAGACAAATCCTGGAAGGGAACCTAAACGGAATCTCAGCAACCTACGAACTGAGCGGTTAATATAAAACAGTTAGTGGTGGAGGGTAACAAAACCACAAGACCAGGGTGTTAGTAGATAGCGTGGTAGCGATTAGGTAGAGTATACAACACGGGCAACTAGCCAGTGGAGAAAATAAATAAAAACGAAAAAGCGAGACACAAGACCAGCTCGGGATCGTGGGGCCGCGACTCCCCAACAGCTGGATGAACAGCCGTCCCTGCAAACTCCAACAGCACCGAAACAAAAAACAAGCGGTGGCATGACATCAGATGTTGACTAGTCACGAGGTCAGCTCGGGCCGTGGGGGCGCCGCTCCCCAAATAACTGGAAAACCAGTTATCCCCGTGCGGGATGAAAATAAGGACCTAATGCTTCCGTAATAAGATAACTCACTTTAGTTTTCGACAAGGAAAACCCATCAGATACACACTGTGGAAACATGGACTGAAATACACTGAAGTGCCAGAAAAACTGGTACACCAGTCTAATACTTGGTAGGTCCCCCACAGGAGCGCAGGACTGCAGAAATACGACTAGCTTCTGGAAATATGCTGTAGGCAATGCACACCATACTTCCTGCAGAACGTTCCATAATTCGGGTGTATTCCGACGTCTCGGATTCCTGTGTTCAATAGCGCGTTGCATGGCATCCCAAATGTGTTCTATTACGTTCAGATCTGGTGACTTGGGTGGGAATGGCAACACCCCAAACTCAGATGAATGCTCCTCTAACCATAATGTGGCATCCCTACACTTGTGTGGAGGTGCATTGTCCTGTTGGAACAGGCATAACCCATCAGCATGAATGCAGAACATGAACGGGTGTACCTCGTAAGAAAAGATGTGCACACAGCGTTGGCCAGTCACAGACGTTTGTAGACGTACCAGGGATCCCAGTGAAGTCCAGCTAAACACACCCCATACCACTACGGACCCCTATTCAGCCGGTACAGTTTCCTGTTGACAGGCGGGATCCATGGCTTCACGGGGTTTGCGCCACACACGAATCCTTTCATCTGCCCAATACAGTCGGAAACACGACTCGTCAGACCAGGCTACTTGTTTCCCGTGACCAAGTGTCCAGTGGTGGTGTTGCCGTGCCCAAGCAAGGCGCATAGCTCTGTGTCGTGCACCCATCAAGGGGACTCAAGTTGGGCGTCGGCTCCCAAAGCCCATATCGTGCAGGGTATGTTGCACAGACTGGACGCTGATGCTTGTTGAGGCTCCAGCGTTGAATTCCGGTGATACCTGCTAGAGTGTTGCGCGCTTATCACGTGAAACAATTACTGACAGCCGACGATGGTCACATTCACCCAATGTCTTTTTACGGCCACACTGGTATCGTAGGTTGGAGGTTTTGCCGGAATTCTTGTAATTACGGTACACCCTTGCAACAGTCGTCCGTGAAAATCCGAACTTCGTTTCTACCTCCGAAAAACTACGGCCCATCTCATGAGCGCCAACTATGCCACTGCGTTGAAAATTGCTTAAATCGTTATTACTTGTCATTCTCATGCCGAAAACAGCTCTGACAGCTGGCAGGGATGTCTATCGCTTTATATACGCATTGGCGGACGCAACCGAGTACACGCATAGGTGACGTTGCTATGTATTTTGCATAAGTTCGTCTGTATCAGTTTTTCTGGCACTTCAGTGTATAACACTTACTCCATTGCATGAAGCAGCAGAATAATTGCTAACAACAGTTTTCAGCGCCCAAATTAATTCTCCTGTAATTGCACTGTCTTTTGAACTGTATAAAAGCACTGCATCTGTAGTACTGACTGGCTCTGATACAGATAAGGATGATCCAGATTGATAGTTATCATGTATTGGAGCTGCGGGTGGTCCAATTCTTGCTGACAAATGCAGTTGAAGAGGAGACATTTTTGTTGAACCGTGATAGTGACAAGTAAAAAGTGACAACAACAAGACAGCCTGAAGAAGGAGAAGAGTTTTCTCCAAAAATTTGCTATTAAGGAAAAAATTTCCTAGTAAAATTCCCATAAAAGTTGCTTTAGATTATTAAAAGTTATTTTTATGTTTAACAGACTGTGCATGCTGAGTCACAGACTGCAACCCTTTAGTCACTGTAAAGTTGCACTCACAAGCAACACGATATCCTTGATCTTCAGAGTTTCCCTTTTTTAACCACTCAGATATTAAAACACTGAGGCAATCTGTTTTTGGTAACCATGAAGTCTGAAACTTGCACTTTCTCATGTTATTTTCTGTGTTCAGAATCAATCTAAAAAAAAAAAAAAAAGCCTCAGTATAGAGTTCTACACAAGAGAAAGAACAGAAAAAACACTTATAGTTGAATTCAACATGTAATTAACTTTTACATCTTTTTGTTTAATTTGTAAGTTTAACTCTTCAGATAAAATAAAGTGATACAACACTTTAGATAATATATCCTTAAGGATAGATATATTTGTTTATTCTCATCGTCAGAGTTCAATCAGTGAAATTTAAATAAGGCCTATAATTTATTTCAATTAGAATAAAATTGATGACCTTAGGTAAACAGGTGATTGCTCTAGGTACCCGTACATTACATTGTAATTGATGTTTCTTGCTGTTTATTCCTAAAAAAGTAACTTTGAATTAAAAAGGTTACCAAACAGTGACTTTAAGAAAAAAGTAACCAAGTGGCAGCCCTGCCATTAGGGGTCATTTCAGGCTTGAGTGCAAGCAGGGTACGATATTTTGAATTAAAGGGTAGGCAGGATGTAGCACCCTTCTAAACACAGCTAGTATGAACTCTGCTACAGCATAGAGAATAATCCAATAATCATAAAGTTCGCAATCAAGTCAGTACTGTGCATATTACACTGACGGAAAAAAAAATTCCAACACCAAGAAGGGGTTGTGTTAGATAAACGACAGTTGGTAGGCGGTGAGAGTACACCTGTAAGATGACGTCAATGCAAATTTCGCGCTCGGCGCATACGTGTGGCGCTGGTAGCTCCCCTCGGAACAAGCAAAGCAGGTTTGCTGTAAATACGCGCTGTAACTTTCGTAAGCGTTAGTTATCGTGAGATTCGACGTAGGGTGTTGATGTTAGTCAAGAATGCCTTTAAGAAGACGAAGAAGCCATTATCAACAGCTCACGGAGTTTGAACGAGGTCGTGTAATAGGGCTATGAGAAGGTGGATTTTCTTTCCGCAATATTGCAGAATGACTTGGCAGGAATGTAGCCACTGTGCACGATTGTTGGCAGCGGTGGTCAAGGGTACTGCCTCAAGAAGACCGGGTTCCGGCCGGCCACGTGGCACTACTGAGAGGGAAGACCGCCGTGTATGGCGTATGGCCGTGGCGCATCCTACCGCGCCTGCAGCAGCAATTCGAGCAGCAGTTGCCAATACAGTGACACAACGAACTGTTACAAATCGGGTACTTGAAGGACAGCTCCGAGCCAGACGCCCTGTAGCGTGCATTCCACTTACTCCAAACCACTGCTGTTTGGGACGTCAGTGGAGTCAAGCTAGAGCTCATTGGAGGACGGAGTGGAGATCTGTTGTGTTTTCTGATGAAAGCCGGTTCTGCCTGGGTGCCAGTGATGGCCGTGTGTTGGTTAGAAGGAGGCTAGGTGAGCGCCTGCAACCAACCTGTCTGCGGCCATGACACACTGGACCTAAACCTGGAGTTATGGTCTGGGGAGCAATTTCCTATGACAGCAGGAGCACTCTCGTGGTTATCCCACGCATCCTGATGGCACAGTTGTACGTCGGTCTGGTGATTCAACCTGTTACGCTGCCATTCATGAACAGCATTCCAGGGGGTGTTTTCCAACAACATAACGCTCGCCCGCATACCGCTGTTGTAACCCAACATGCTCTACAGAGTGTCGACATCTTGCTGTGGCCTGCTAGATCACCAGATCTATCACCAATCGAGCACATATGGGACATCATTGGACGACAACTCCAGCGTCACCCCCAACCAGCACTAACCGTCCCTGTATTGACCGACCAAGTGCAACAGGCATGGAACTTCATCCCACAAACTGACATCCAGCACCTGTACGACACAATGCATGAATGTTTGCGTGCTTGCATTCAACATTCTGGCGGTTACACCGGTTATTAATGTACCAGCATTTCACATTTAAAATGGCTCTTCTCGCGCTTACAATAAGCTGTGATCTTGAAACCTTAATCGATTAAATAGGTTACATATACAAATGTATTGCCGCCATTTCATTCCTCTACAACTATTTTTTCATGGTGCTGGGATTTTTTTTTCCGTCAATGTATTTTGCCTATACACAAATTCTTTGCACATAAAGATAACTTTCTACCAGAGTAGTATTACATTCTTCATCACTGTAAATCAATATAGCGCATTTTTTTTTTTTTGAAAAGTCCAATGTTTAAAACATTAAATGTTAGGTTATGAGCATTGGAATTATTGCAACAAATTCTTGGTAATGTACTAATACAGACACCTTTGAAATCCACCGACACATGCTGTGAAGCTCCGCTGTCACGTGTTGGTGGTTTTCAAAGGTTTCTGTATTAGGACATTACCAAATTCTTTATAAAATAGTTAAGCATAAAAACCTGACAATAATGTAGGTTTTTCTATTAATAGTTGTGCAGAAAAGAGACCAGGTCGAAAAGACATTGCCCATGTTTAATTTATGTTACCGAGCCACAGGAAGGGAGGGAGAAAACCAGAACCATCACAGCATCTTGTCCTACCTGAAAGTCACTCTTAGAAGTCAGTGCAAGAACTTAAACTGAGCCATTATGAAACTTTGGGCACCTTTACCAATTACATTTATATACAGGGTGATTCAGAACTCATGGGACAAACTTTAAGGGGTGGTAGAGCATATTGCAACAAACGTTTTTTGTATAGGAATGTATGGGAGCAAGTGACGCTTTGAGGCACAAACACAAGAAACAGACATGAAAGGAAACGTAAATTGTATACTTACAGCATCATTGACAAGTGCTTCTTTACAGCAATGTTTACAATAATTGCTCAAAACTGCGTCCACCAATAGTAATACACGCGTGGCAGAGTCGACGTACCAAGAACAATTATCTGTGAATGTGTGGGTGGGTATTGTGAACGACTTCCTGGTTGGCCCATATCTACTACCAACGAGACTCGATGGCAGATGTTATCGTATTTTTCTGGAAGAGGTTTTACCAGAATTGCTTCAAGATGTCCCACTGGCTGTACAACAAGGACTGTGGTTTCAGCATGAAGGGGTGCCAGCCCATTTTGGCATTAATGTGCGCAATTACCTGGATGCCACTTTTGGAGCACGATGGATTGGCCGTGGTGGACCAGTCCATTGGCCACTCCAATCGCCAGATTTATCGAGCCTCGATTACTTCTTATGGGGACATCTGAAGGCCCTCATTTAAGAGACTCCCGTTGACTTTGTTGAAGACCTTGTCGCTCAAATATCCGTTGTGGCTGCACATGTACGAGAAATACCTGACATCTTTGAAACTGTATGGCAATCACTCTGTTGATGCTGCCATGCATGTATTACAGTTGGTGGACACAATTTTGAGCAATTATTGTAAACATTGCTGTAAAGAAGCACTTGTCAACGATGCTGTAAGTAAACAACTTATGTTTCCTCTCATGTCTCTTGTGCTTGAGCCTCAACACGTCACTTGCGCCCGTACATTCACATACAAAAAAAAAAAATTGTTGCAGTGTGCTCTACCACCTCTTAAAGTTTGTCCCATGAATTCTGAATCACCCTGTATATTACAGAACTATGTACCTAGGCAGTTACCTTTATAGCTTTGGAACCACAGATACTCACATGGATAATTGAAGAAACAACAAGCACATGATTAATATTCATTTACCAAAAACTTCTGCAGTAAAATACACTTATCTGAGTTTTCAAACTAGGTATCAAGGAAACAACAAGATAGCAATATTTTTGCTGCTTACATTCATATTAACATCTAAAATGTACAAGAAACGAAACTACACATACACGGGTTTTTTTTTATTGGAGTTTTAACGACCACCGTGAGCAACTCAGTGAGCTATAAACCGTCGCCCGTCCCTAATTTAGGGCCACTGGTTCCAGGGAAGGAAGAAAGCCAGCGCCGTAAGACAAACACATCCATACCTCACCGGGATTCGGAACCATCTCGGACGAACACATATACGTTCACCAGCTTAACTGTAAACAAAATATTCTTTAATTTAGTCATTCTTTTATAAAAAGATCTGGTTTTATTAGTGATATTTTTTACTTAAACAGCAAAATCGAAAGCACCCGACGCATAAAATTACACAATTGCAACGTATCGTTTAAGATGTGTTAAAAATTCAGAATAAATTTTACTGACCAACAAATTTGGTTTTAGCATCGCTATCCGATTTCTGCATCACAGTCTTCTCTTTTCGTTACAAAGGTATATCTTTATTACAATATGTTTAATACTTTTCCACAGCACGCACTTTAAACTGTTTGAACAATCACATAAAAACTAAAACCATTTCTATAACAACTTAAAGCAAACGCAGTTAATATATTCAACTGAAAATACGAGAAAATGAAACTCGATGCTTGGCAGCAGACGAATACTTATTGAAATTCGTAGGACTTACGCCGATCAGCAATTTAGAAAAATCATCCCGAAAGTCACATCAATGGTCACGTGGGATACTTAGTGTATCATCCATTACACATGTCTGGACTTCTGTATTATTTTGGTTCTGAGAAACTCCTGATTTTGTCTGATATGCTGATTTTCTCTTAACATTATGAGCTCAGAAAATTTCATAGATTACATTTTGATGTACAGATTGCGTTATTGGCTGTCTTCCGAGATGGATCTGGTTCCCGGTGAGGCATGGATGCTGTGTTTGTCTTACGGCACTGCTCCCTCCCTTCCCTGGAATCAGTGGCCCTAAATTAGGGACGTGCGATTGCTTATGCCCATCGAGTTTCTGACGGTGGTCGTCAAACTCCAAAAAAAAAATAATTGTGATTATTTCATAATACATATGGTCCGATCTGCCGCAACAAGCTGATACGGACGTTATCGTCTTGTTGTGTTTGGTCCTTGGCTGATAGCACCATACTCCATACATCGCTTTACGACGTTCCTGACTCCTTGATTTCTACGTAGCTCAACTGTGTTGCCACAGCCCTTTGCTCGTTCTAGGTAATGAAGCTTGTTTGCGTTTTCAGTTTTTTGAAAATGGGAAATACTTGGGAAATCCCGACTGTGCAGTTGCTAGTTGCTACTAACCGTGATGCTGGTGTGTAGGAGGAAATAAAGTTTTAAAAACATCGGAAAAGTGTTTTCTCGGTGATCAATGCAGAGCTTTTTTTTTTTTTTTTTTAACTCTCGTTGACTCATTTATAGTTTAAAGAAAAGAAGCATTGGAATTAATATTTATTTTTAATTTACAAATGAAAATATTAAGATTCCCAACTCCTGGATATCATGGCTACAACTTGAAATTTTCCCCACATGTTCCAAATGTTTTGGCTTGTGCTACAGGCGAAAATTATGGGATTGCTGGTAAAATTTTTATGTCACATGAATACGATATTATGCGATTAGAATAACCGAATTAACTGAAAGAATAAATGCAATGAAAGGGTAAAGATTTTTTTTTTTTTTTTTTTACTGATAGGAAAAAGGGCTAACTCAATTTTGGGTCTCTGGTACTTGGTTTTTTCCTATTTTTTATTTGGCAAAAATTTTCGTTGTTTTAATGAAAATTTTAGTAGAAGAATTATATATTCAAGTCGCAGGAACTATCCAGTGAATAGCATGTAGTGTTGGATATATATATATATATTTTTGTAATTTTGAATGATTTTTTTCCACTGGAATGTGCTTTTTTTAGCAACATTTTGTATACTTAATATCCGCTACTTCAGTTTTAAGGTTCTTCCACATGTTCCCTGCTTGTATATCAATGACCTCTTTTCTGCTAGAGCAAATAAAATCCAAAGGTTTGTTGACAGTAGCACACTCGAAGCATCTGATACTATGGATTGCCGCCCCAGTGGCGCAGTGGTCTAAGGCGCTGGCCTATGGTCATTCGTCCGTAAGGGGTCCGGGTTCGAATCCTGGTCAGGCATGAATGTTGTGTTTGTCTTACGGCACTGGCTCTCTCCCTTCTCTGGAACCAGTGACCCTAAATTAGGGACGGGCGACTGCTTATAGCCCATTGAGTTGCTCACGGTGGTCGTTAAACCTCCAATCAAAAAAAAAAAAAATACTGTGGATTATCCACACGATGCAAATGAATGTGGGCAACTATGTATAGTTATACTATGTATACACTCGGACATGTTTGCAATCTGGGTGTAGCCCGGAATTCCGGGTTTTTGCCACATTCTAAACCAGGAAATCTGAGTTTTTTGAGTTTTAGAAGAATTCAAGATTCTTCTGTCATTTTGTTTTTAAAAATGCTACAAAATGATATCTAAAAGTCCCTTTCAAATTCCATTTGGGAATGACAGTGTTTGATTGAAAACACCACATTCCTGCGCAGATGGTGAATGTAGAGGATTTGTGACACCTTGAGAGAATTTTGTTATCAAACAAGCTCTCAAGATAACAGCATGCTGAAAGGAAAGCTTTTTTTCATCATTTTAGAAGTTGCATCTATTTGGTTAGATTCAGTTAATCCAATGAAGTGCATTTAGAAATTGAATGAAAACCACTAGACTTTCTGGATTTTCCTGAACACTGCCATTCCATGAATTGTAATACCAAGACAATTTGTTACTGGGAAGACTGCAAATTTTTAAAGTTGAACTTTTTTTTTTTTTTTTTTTTTGATTGGAGGTTTAACGACCACCGTGAGCAACTCAATGGACTATAAGCAGTCGCCCGTCCTTAATTTAGGGTCACTGGTTCCAGGGAAGGGAGAGACCCAGTGCCGTAAGACAAACACAATATCCATGCCTCACCGGGATTCGAACCCGGACACCGTTCGGACGAATGATCAGAGGCCAGCGCTTAGACCACTGCGCCACCGGGGCGGCAAAAGAAGTTGAACCTTGGCCCTTATAAACAGAAAATGTGGTCAAGATTTTTCTTTGTACTTTTCTTTCTATCAAATAAGCAGCATTTCTATGACAAGGAGCCCTTGTGTTCATTATCTGAAAATTTCATCTAAACTGTCCTGGCACAGTTACACTAAGTCTGCTTTAGGAAAGCTAAAATGTCTCTTTTTGTACTGGATTGTGCTTTTCCTCGGAACAGCTGTTGTCTATGTGAATTACAGTTTTATTCATTGAGCATGGGTTCAAGTCCAGGATAAAACATGTTTTGTGTTTGTCTTATGCACTATCTTCGACTTTCCATGGAAGTTGTGGTTCTAATTTAGGTATGGGTATCTCTTATAGCTTTAGATGCTTTTTGATATCATTTATCCCCTCTGCACCCCTCCTCCACACACACACACACACACACACAAGTTCATCGTATCTTGAAATATTGCCAACTTTGGGGCATTTACTGATCCTTTTCCCTTCCTTTGCCATAGGTCGGCTATGGTGGCTTCTTTTAGAAGTACAAGTATTGCTTCCTAGAGCTGTTAAACCTCATCTTGCATCCAGGGTTTTCCATTATGGTACAAGAAGTGTAGTTGCCCTCCTGACCCCTTTTATCTCCATTTGAATTAGTGAATCACTTTTCCATTTCATTTCTGCTAAATTTAAAATTTGGTACATTATTCATTATGTTAGTGATTTACTTTTGTGTTTCCAAATTAAGAAAACAATCCATTTAGAGTGTAAAAAGTAAACAAACCTTATGTGGACCTTTCTCAGCAGTGCAGTAATTAGTTTGCCATTCAGATGCTATAAGTGGATGGAGTAGCAATTCTGCATTTGCTCTTAATTTAGCCTTCTTCTTTAGTCTTCTTTTCTGTAGGTTTATTCCCACTTAGTCCTAGGGTCTGCTGCTAAAGTAAATCTCCATTTTTTTTTATTTGTGTTGTATGCATCCTCTGTGTTGTCTTGACTTCCCTCATTGTCTTCCGCTAATATTTTCTACCATCGTTTCCTTGTTCTTAATTTCCTATAGTTTCTAGCATATCAATTTCCATTGCATTTTGAACTGGGGGTTTTCCCTCACTTCACCAGATGTAAAAAATCAATCTTGTGTGTCTCTCTTGTATTTTTGATTGATTTACCTTTAGAATTCTAAGCTCATTTATTCAGCCCTCATTTCTTCTGTGTTTTTTATTATGCTTGTCCACATAAGCCTCCTCATTTCTATTCTTCCCTGTTTTTCACTTTTTTTCCTGGTTGCTGTGATCCATATAAAATATTCCCCAACATCTCTCCATTTATTCCATCATGTTCTCATTGATACCTTTACTGCATTCTTATGAAGTTGAGCATAAGTATTTCAACCATTTTATATATTAGCAGACATGCCAAGTCTCCGAATTTAGGCGGGAGACTCCGAATTTTCGGCCCTTCTTACCGCCATCTGGATGAATGTGAAATTTTCCTGATTTTCACCAAGAATCAACCATTAAGATGGTCAAAATTCCATCAACCACCACGATTACAATCTGCCTGTGAAATCTTTTTCCATTTGCATCAATGCGAGGGGGCATTACAGTCATCAGTTCCATACTTTTCCTATCTGCAAAAAGAAAGCCATCCCGGTAACGCAGTGGTGTCTTCTGACCAATTGTCCAAGATGGGTTGGAAAAAATGTGCTTTAAATTTTTTTCTCACAGTCTGATTGTCATAAGATGCCAAGATCTCACCTGCTCTGGGGAGGGTTAGTAATTGATTGACAGCTGGGAGTTGCCCTGCCTTCTCCCTTCTCCTCCTTGCAGTTCAGTCTTTCAACCGCTCGCCTCAACAGAGGCGAGGGGTTGAAAGACTGAACTGCAAGGAGAAGCGGTGTTAAATTTTGTTACTTCATTACTTAGCATTTTTTAAATTAAATTCTTATTACATTTATCAATTTTTATTAAAAAATTTGTAATTTGAGCAATTATAAATTATATTGGGTATATAAATAAGTTTTGAGGGATTTCCGTTCGGTGTCATACTTATTACTGCTCGCATGTATTTTAAGGTGGCAACACTGCGATATCGCAGTACGAGATGCCAGCTGTTAGAGTCCGTATACGACGTTCGATTGAGGTGCGAAGACGTATTTGTTTTATTCAATGGAAATGGCAACTTTCGTCCCGACAAAACAGCATTTGCTGGTAGTGTTAATGCATTACTTTGTTGTCAAGAAAAGTGCTGCCGACAGCTATCGCTTAATGTCAGAAATCTATGGTGAACATTCCCCATCCATAAAAACATGTGAGTGTTGGTTTAGACGATTCAAAAGGAACGATTTTGATGTCAGTGATAAAGAACGTTCTGGACCACCCAAAAAAATTGCTGATGACGAATTGGAAGCTTTACTCGACAAGGATCAGTGCCAGACCCAAAAAGAAGTTGCAGCAGCATTAAATGTCAGTCAACCATGCATTTCACAACGTTTAGCTGCCATGGGAATGGTGCAAAAAGAAGAGAATTGGGTTCCACGTGCTTTGCGGGAAAGAGACCTTGAATGTCGAAAAACCATTTGCAAATTGCTTCTTCAAAGGCAAAAAAGAAATTTTTTTTTGCATCGTATTATTACTGCCGATGAGAAATGGATATGGTACAATAACCCTAAATGTCAGAAAGCATGGGTGAAGCCAGGTGAACCAGGTCCTTCAACGCCAAAACGCAATATCCATGGTTCAAAGGTAATGCTGTGTATCTGGTGGGATCAGAAGAGTGTGATCCACTATGAGCTGCTGAAACTGTCAGAAACTATTACTGGTGATCGGTATTGAACCCAATTAATGCGTTTAAAATGAGCTCTCACACAAAAACAGCCAGAATGGTAGAATAGACACAACAAAGTAATCTTACAGCATGACAATGCAAAACCACGTGTTTCTCGACCTGTGAAAAAGTACTTAGAAGGATCCGACTGGGAAGTTCTACCCCACCCGCCATATTCGCCAGAAATTGTGCCATCGAATTACCATTTGTTCCGGTCGATGCAGTCAGCACTTTCTGGAGAACGGTTTAGTTCTTATGAAGACATCAAAAATTGGCTGGACAACTGGATCTCTTCCAAGGAACCGGAATTCTTCCTTAGGGGCATACGTTCACTGCCCGAAAGATGGGGTAAATTTGCAGCTTCAGAGGGAGCATACTTTGATTAATATTAAAATATTGTTTCTGTTCTCCAACAATGTGTTTTGTTCACCTCAAATCCCTTAAAACTTATTTATATACCCAATAAAAGAATGCTGCAAGGGTGTCACATGCTAAGAACAAAGTTTTTCTTCACAAATACTGTTCTGCTATTCCACATAATTCAAAATATTCAGTTTTTCAAGTATGTTTTAGTCACACTTGAGTAAATGTAACTAATATACAGGTTGTATGAATAATGACTGTGCACTGAATGTATGAATTAAAATAATGTAATAATAAAGACATTTTGAATGGAATTACAGTAGAAGTGACCCGCCACGTGGAAGTGCTTTGTATCTACTAACCTTATGTCTCCCCATCCCAAGGAGCATGCAGCTGTCATTCCAAACGAAGGTCATTTCCGAGCGCTTGGTCGATGGATGGAGACAGACGTGTCGATTGATCACTTGTCTCGGCACAAGGATAATGGTGTTGATGGTTGAACAGAGAGTGTTTTTGGTGGAACGTCTTTCTGCATGACGACAAGTACATTGACGAAGTGCAAAAACAGTTCACTAGGAAATTCCGTGATGCAGACGTCTCCCACTGTAATGCGGTGTGTCGGCTCATAGCAAAGTTTCGGAAAACTTGCAGTGTTCTGGATGCCCCCTGGCCCTGTAGCCTATCCACTGCAAATGAGACTGTACAGGATATCCAGGACAGGATACAGAGGAGTCCAAAGAAGTCCGTGAGGTAGTTGTCACGACAAGCTAATGTGCCAAAGAGTACAGCTCATGATATTCTGAAAAGGAAGTCGCGTTTCCACCCATACAAAGTGTCTTGCATCAGCTGAAAGAAACAGTATTGCAGGTGGTTCCAAGAGTTCCTGTCTGAAGAAGGTGAGGGCATTATGGATGTGTCTTTCTTTACAGATGTGGCATGGTTCCACCTGTCTGGGTACATCAACAGCCAAAACACTCATCTGTGGGGTACTGAAAATCCCCATGAATTTAAGGAAGTGCCTCTCCACAATCAGAAGGTCGGCATTTGGTGTTCCACAACTTGTACAAGCATTATTGGGCCCATTTCCTTCAGTGAAACCTTTAACTTAGAATGGTACCATGCCCAGATTATCCAACCATTCATATCCAAACTCATGGAATGGGAAATCAAGGGATGGTTCCAGCAAGACAGTTCAACTGCTCACACTGCTGGTGCATCAATACAGCTTTTGGAGGAATTCTTCGGAAATCACATCATCTCATGGGGACTGTGGCCTGCCTAGCCACTGGATCTGACACCGCCTGACTTTTTTCTGTGGGGAGCACTGAAGGGAAAGGTGTATGCAGGTAATCCACGTACACTTCAAGAGCTACAGGCTGCAATAATGACCCACATCCAACAAATCACACCACATACCCTGAGAAAGGTCTTCACCAACATGCAGAAGCATGTGCAGACATGTCTGGATGTCAGTGGGGCCCATTTCCAACACATCCTGTGGGAACCAGTTCGACATGGTAATTGTTACTTTCAGTGCACAGTTATTATTTGGACACCCAGTATTTGTATCTATTTAGTATTAACACAGTGCCATTTTTTCTAAGATTATAAGGAGTATATAGGAAATTTCCTTTGTGTTGCCTATAAGGAATCAAAGAATGAACCACAGGAATTACTTTTACTGGAGCCCTGGTGGCAAGTCGTTTAGTATAAATACCCTCAAGGGCGCCCATAAGGGGGGAGGGGGCTCTAGCATTGGTATAGTAAAATTTTTGATAAATTTAAAACACTAAAATAGGTGAAAGCTTTTTTTAAAGCATTTTTAAAAATAATAAGATATTAATGATTGATTGTATCAATTATTTTTGTTGTATTTTACTATTTCGTACATTTACTAAAATGCTTGACAGCCTTGAAGGAGGTAAGGATTTTTCTTAGCCCCCACCCCCACCCCACCCTAAAAGTACTCATATGGGTGCCACTGAATACCCTTCAAAACTATAAAGTTCTTGCCATTCAGCCTTCATCCCTTCATAATTTTTCTGCTGTATTCCTTCTGAGTAGTGCAATCTCAACAAGCAGAGAGCCATCTTCTATAGGACTTTATTTTGAGGACTGCCATCCTCACAACGGAGTTGATGTTATACTAGAACCCTTATGATCTATAAGGAGCCTAACTGTCCGATCCATCTGTTTAGTCTCATCATTGCAATACAAACATTCAGTTAAGATAGGAGTATGCACACATATGAAACACAATATTCCTTAGTTTTTCTAATATCTGATCACTTAAAAGAATTCCTTTGCTCAGCTTCTTCAACAGTCTAACCATGAGAAGCCCCTTAGTGCTACCAATCCAAGGAAACTAGTGCCTTATTACCACTAAGGCTTTTATACACCACTGTTCATTGTCCTGTGAACAGCAAAGCCTGACTTGACTACTAATGGAATATATGTATGTGCTAGAACGATTCCAAATGAGTTAGAGAAAACTGTGTAAAGTTCATTTTATCAGTTACTCCACATTTTCACTCCCTCTTCCCTTTTAGAGTGTGCAGCAATTAATATGTGTTGCATGTGGTAGATGGAGATTTCAATAGTCATACAAATGTGAACATACAGCGTTGATTTTCCTGTGAGCAGTGCTGAACATATTTATAACAAAGTCATATGAATAAAAAGAAATATTTTCTGCATCAGAAATGGGAAGTATCAACTGTCAACATAAAAACAGCATTCTCATGCAAAAATATTACATTAAAACAAATGTACTTCACTTGAAAATAACGAGGGGAATTGCAACTGAAGTTGATTTTTAAATCTTATAACCTATAGAAGAAAAACAGTGCACAAAGGTTTAACTCTACATGGTCTGTCATAAAGTAATAAGACCAATGATAGTAAAGACATCATTGCATACATTTTTATACCATAATGTGATCCCTTTCAACATAGGTCCCTTCGGAAGCAACACATCGTTGGAGGCCGTCCTTCCACTGCTGAAAGTTGTCTTCCGTCATTCAGTGTGTGGTCACGGCTCTGTTTAGGTTTTCGTTGATATGAAAATGATGTCAGCAGAGGTGGTTCTTGCATTTGGGAAGAGAAAAAAGTCATTCGGGCTCAGCGCGAAGGAATACAGAGGCTATAGAACCACAACAATGTTTTGGGACGTCAAAAACATCCACATAGACAACGTAGTATGACATGACCAATTGTGGTGGCAGTGTCTATTCGTACACATAGAACCCTTTGTTGTATTTATTCCAGAACTCGCCGCCCCGGTGGCGCAGTGGTCTAAGGCGCTGGCCTATGATCATTCGTCCGTAAAGGGTCCGGGTTCGAATCCCGGTCAGGCATGGATGTTGTGTTTGTCTTACGGCACTGGCTCTCTCCCTTCCCTGGAACCAGTGACCCTAAATTAGGGACGGGCAACTGCTTATAGCCCATTGAGTTGCTCACGGTGGACGTTAAACTTCCAATCCAAAAAAAAAAAAAAAAAAAAAAATTCCAGAACTCTCAATAGAACATCTGGTTAACAGTTTGACTTTGAGGCCCAAATTTCTCGATAATTTTGTGTGTGCGTGCGCATGTGTGCTTTCTTCAAAAAGCCAGGTTTTGTTGTTTATCACTTACTTAAACTCTGGTTCAGTTTCAAGATGCCAAAGAACACAAACTTACATGCACAGAGAGAGTTTTCCTTTTGCTCAGAGCAAATTTTACCTTAATTCTCTGTTAAAGTGTCATGGACAGCTCGTTGACTTGTGTTCATTTGCCATGTCTAACTTTTTACCGTATATGTGATTTGATAAGATCCTGTAACATTTTCAGATGTTTCCATAACAGGTCTTCTCGCATATAGTATATGTTCAACTGTTTCTTGCCCTTCCAAATAATTTGCCATCAGAAAACTTGCGTTCTGGATAAAGTTTTATCTCCACAAGCTTTTTGCAAATTTTTGAACATGTAGCACTTTTGTGGATTTTAAGATAAAATTTTACAGCATAATGTGCGATGTTCCTGTCCTCTCCCATTTTTTTTTTTTTTTTTTTTTTTTTGTGACGAAGTCAGCAAACATATCCTTTTTCCATGATTACTGGGCACCCACTGATGGATCGAGTCACACTGAGTCGTGCTGTGTTAGCAAGATTCCAAAGTCAACACTACATTGTGGTTTTGATGCCCTGTGTTACCACACTGGATATTAAAATCCCATTTACTTTCTGAATCACAGTGTATGTTGCCCCAATCTCATTACTTTTGTGATGAACCTCACACCGTACAGAGAGTGAGTTCAAAGATTTGCAATATTTGGATCACTTTGTCTTCATACGTACCTTTATGACGAAAGCTGACTAGCATTCAAAGTATAGGCCATGGTGTTGCACTGTTTTTAGCCATCTGTCTGCCAGTTCTTCAGTTCCGCGGCGGTACCTGTTCTTGTCCTTCGAGGCGAAGAACACCTTCACCCCAGCTGCCACCTCCTGGTTGTTGAATTGCCACCCACGAAGGAAATGGGCCATGTACCAGAACAAGTAATAATCCAACAGGGGCAAGGTCCAGACTATATGCTGGGTTTAGCATCAGTTTGATGCCCTCAAGTTCCTTGAGTTTTTCCCTGGTCATTCGTGCAGTGTGAGGTAGAGTGTTGTCCTTCTGTAGGAGAGCACGCTTTCTGTTCACCAGTGCAGGGTACTTCTTCAAAACAGCATACATCCACTCCAGCTGTTCAGAGTAAAGTTTGGCGTTGATGGTCCAACCGTCTGGAACAAATTCCTAATGGATTATCCCCTCGAAATCCCACCAGACGCAGAGCATCATCTTGGGCTTGAAGCATACATGTTTGGCAAAAGGTTCAGGAAGCTGGCCCGGGCTCAACCACTGCCATTATGTGTTAGGATTACGGAAATAGACCCACTTGTCATCACACGTAACAATTCTCTTGATGAAACGTACATTGCGGGTTTTCTAGGAGTTTCATGCAACACTTTCACTCTGCGGTTTGCTTCAGCTGGTGTCAGTTCATGAGGGATAATGCAGCAGCTCCGGTAGACCTTGCCGAGGTCCTGAAGGTGACGAACCCCATGATGGTCTGTGATATGCCCAGCTCGCCTGATAATCTCCAAGTGCTGGTTGTCGGATTTACCTCGACGGCCTGGCGAATGACCTACGAATCCGCGGTTCTTGACCTACCTGACCTTGGCTGTTCGTCGAGGTTTCTGTCACCTGAGCGAAATTTCTTGAACCACTTGGTTGCGGTGCTGTGGTCCATGGAACCTTCCCCTTTCTTATGACAAATGTTTTGTGTTGCTTGAGCTGCATTATGGCTAAGTTCAAACTCTTAAAAAACGTTTCCTAATTAGCAGGTTGTGGCTGTTCATCTTTTAGGCGTACCAACCACAGACAGACAGAATGACAACATGCAATGCTGTTCACAGCAACAACTATCACTTTATATCCATTTCATCTGACTGCAGTGCACGACTTAAACTAGTTTAAATATGTGACATACCAGCAGCAGCACATGCATTTATGCAAATATTGCAAAACTTTCGACTCACCCTCTGTATAAGAAAAGTTCACAGCATGAATTGATAGTATGAAAGTGGTCTAAAACAATAGGTAAAAAAAAAAAAAAAAATCAGAGGGAGGAAAAGTGGAGATCTTCTGATTAGTTCCCTTAAATATTTGTTCCTATTCAGGCAGTGTACAGTTGTGGGCTCAGCTAGGAAACATGTCTACCCCTATTTGCTGATTTTAGCTTCAGTTACATACACTGCTGGCCACCCAAAATGCAACACCAATGTACAGTTGTGGGCTCAGCTAGGAAACCTATCTACCCCTATTTGATGATTTTAGCTTCAGTTACATACACTGCTGGCCATCCAAAATGCAACACCAAGAAGGACACGAGATAACAAAGCCAGATTTACTGGACACATAACAACAGATACAAAGATGAAACGATTGAGCTTACAGGCCCGTGCGACTTGTGGAACACGCAGACATCAATAGTTCGTGTGGACCCCATGGCTGGCAATAACGGCCGCTACATGCCGCAGCATCGAACGAAAGAGGCTTTGGATGTGGGCTTGGGGTATGTCGGTCCAGGCTGCTTCCACACGCTGCCACAGTTCATCAGGCGTAGCCGCGGGTGGTGCTTGCCGGGACACTCGGTTGCCGATCAGCGACCAGACGTGCTCAATGGGCGACATATCGGGAGAACAGGCGGGCCACGGCAGCAGTGACACCTGGCAGGCCGTGAAGAATTGTTGCATGATGCGAGCCACGTGCGGGCACGCGTTGTCCTGTTGAAACTTGGCCGCTGGCAGGTCCTGCAGGTAAGGGAGGACTACAGGCTCCAAAACGTTGGAGATGTGGTGGTGGCTGTTGAGTGTACCGGCGATGCGTACCAGAGGGGTGTGGGTGTCATATCCAATTGCGCCCCAAACCATAACGCGAGACGACGGACCGGTATGGCGATGCATAATGCAGGCGTCATACAGTCTCTCGCCACAGTGCCTCCACATGCGGATCTGACCATCGTGGTGTTGCAGGCAGAAGCGGGATTCCTCGGAGAAGACAAGGTCGTGCCATTCCGTAGTCTAGGTGCGGCGTTCAACAGCCCACTGCCACCGCACTCGCCGGTGGTGTGACATCAATGGTAATCGGAGCAATGGCCATCATGCGGCAAGTCCCCGCTGATGCAGACGACGTCGAACGGTACGTGCAGACCCAGGTTGTTGTGCAACACATCCTAATTCCTGCGCTAACGTTCGTGATGTGGCGGTGCGAGCCGTCAATACCCGCAACACGACATGCCGGTCCTCACGCTCGGTGGTGTGCCGCAGCTGCGGCAATCGCTACGTTGGTCCGTCCGTCCGTCCCTCCTGGACCCACTGAATCCACACTCGCCTCACTGTGGCTGGATGTCGTCCCACACAGGCGGCGATGTCTCGGTATGATAAACCGCTGTCGCGATAAGCCACTATTCGTCCTCTGTCGAACTCCAAAACGTGCTGGAATCACTGCCGTATTCTTCGACGAGGCATCAGGAAGCTTCCCACGCACAGGTCCGGCAGCACAACACACTTCCACTATTTACACCCCGCCTTCTGTGCACCCTTCTTATAATGCTTCTCAGTGGCGTGCCAGGCTCACATCATTTGCATATGCCCTGCAATGCTAATCATTTGCATGTTCTCTCGCGGGCGACGCATGCTGCGAATTTCAGGCCAATCGGATGCTTCCTTCTTGGTGTTGCATTTTGGGTGGCCAGCAGTGTATGTTTGAGTCTACAGTAAACCTGGGCCACACAGTATTTGGGCAGATAGAGTTATTAAATGCATCTGTTCTCTCTCTTTCACTTTCTCTTATATGATTAACATTATACAGGGTGTTTCATTCACTCTTGGCCTTGAATTTCCCTTATAACTTGCAAACAAGTAGATGTAATTCAGTGAAATTTGACACGGGCCTACCTTTGTGCATGAGAAGCATGATGATCTTAGTGCAAGTGTTGAAAATGGTCACCATTAACATCAAGAAATGCCTGCACATGCCTCTCCATGTTATGGAAGATATTCACCAACACATAGGGAGTCACAGCCTCAATTTCCTGCCAAATGTTTTCTTGCAGTTCAACGAGAGTCTGTCGCTTGCTGCGATACACTTTCCTATAAGTGCAAATTAGCACTCGCCAGATGGCAATTAACTGGCAACTATGGCAATTAAATTTATTTTAGTGGTCGCCAGTTTGGCCATTTGTTATTTTTAGTGCCAATTTACAAAAGTATAATAATTCAGAAGTAAAGGTAAAAGAAAGTGAAACCAATCCTAACTAGGGATGGCAAAAAACCTCTCGATGTTTTTGAAGATCGAAGTTTTGCCACCGATAATCGGTTTAAACCTCGATATTGCAGAACCCTTGTAGTGGGACTACGATCGACTCATTGGCCTGCACGTGTTGTTCTAAAGGCGTGGTGGGCTGAATGATCAGCTTTCGGGTTTGACCCGAGTAGTTCCCGAATTAAACAGCAGATATCTCCGTGAATGATCATATAATTTATTAATCGTATTGTTTTGAAATGAAATTTCCGATATCATACCATCAAACAGCAATATTATTGAAAAAGTCGTGAGAATATACAGTCTGTAAGAATCATATCGTAAGTTCGCCTTCGCTGTAGTCTTTCCACTTTCGCAACGTGACGGGAGGAAGGCAAATTTCAGCCAAAACTTTTCCTACTGCAGTTGTGGCTGGGCTGTTCACATGGGATTGTGGGTGAATCATAGAATGTTACACTGTCGGAAATAACTTTTTCGAGCCCCGTTCAAAGTGCAATAACGCGCAACTCCTTGTCCATTAACGACGGTGTGTTTATATTTCTTGCGGACTTTGCCATGCAGGAGAACAAAATGTGTTTTATTACTAGAAACTCTTCACATTATTCTATTCCTTTTTTCCCAAACAAACCGACGCAATCGCAAAACTCAGCGAATTATGAATCCCCACATCTTTTTTCAGATTCGTGTGTTAGCTGAGGATGAACTTTATTGACAGCTTGTTCCTTAGTATTTTCAGATGTGCGTTTTGAATCACCTTAAAATAACATCACGTGTAAGGAAATCTTGAAATAGTTGTAGTGAGAGTGAAAGTTTTCCAAGTGATAGTGATGACTATGAATCACTTTAGAGTAACATAATCTGTAAGAGTATATTGAAATTAAGGGAGTTATCATTATATATCATCATCATTGTCAACCATTATCAATCCACTGCTAGACGAAGGTCTCCCCAAATTCCCTCCACAACGGTCTCTCTTGTGCCAGCTTCCTCCATGTCACTCCCGCATACTTTTGAATTTCATCCACCCATCTCCCATGTGGTCTTCTTCTGGGTCTTTTCCTGCCTCTTGGAATTTTTTGTTACACATAATAAAATCAGTTTCACTTGTCCCATTTGGATGTCTCCATGTCCATTTCCTGTGCGGCTTTTTCTCGAAAAAGGAATTCAAGATGAAAAACCCTTCGGCCACTGCAAACTCTACGAGAGTATTTCCACGTTGGTTTCTGTTGCCGTGACCGAATTTACCTACTGAAGTTTCATTCTGTTGCTGTTGCCCTACTTTTGCATTGAAATCTTCCATAATTATCTTCAAGTGCTGCTTGCCTTTATTATTTAGATGACGAATTTCCTCGTAAAATTCTTCAATTTCTTCTTCAGGATGACTTGTGGTGGGTGCATAAGTTTGAATAATCTGAGCCTTGTATCTTCTCGAGAGTTGGATAACAAGTCGTGCAGCTCTGTCTTCTACAACTTTATCCTTCAGTTTCTTGTTTATTATAAATCCAACACCACCAGTTCTGCCAGTATCTGTCCCACGATAGTAGAAGAGATGTCCACTTTTGAGTTCAATGAGATCTCCTTTTCTCCTTACCTCACTTAGCCCAACGATGTCCCACTTGATCCTTTGTAGTTCCTCTTCCAATTCAAGAAGCCTTGAATCAGAAGATAGGGAGCGTCCATTATACGTAGCCAAGGTCAGCATCAGATGACAGCCTAGTCCATTCCTCCGGGGATTCTTAGCACCCTCTGCCTTCATGTCGCACTGGCCGCTGCCTTGGCCAGGTACATTCCAGCTGCCGGAGACTGAGTGCCAAGATTTAATTTGTGGAGTCATCTTGGAGGGGTTTGGCCATAACTCACCACGCTGACCAAGCGTGTTGGCGAGTGTGGGATAGCATTTCCTCTTATCCCGATGGTATAGTTATACTGCTATTGGCGGTCGTCAGAGCCCCTTTAGTGAGAACAGGATGCACCACAAGAAGGCGGGGTTGACATTTGTCAAGGAGAGGCTGTGATGTTACGCATCACCTGACCTTACATCCCTATCATTATATATATATACACTGAAATGCCAGAAAAACTGGTACACCAGTCTAATACTTGGTAGGTCCCCCACGGGAGCGCAAGACTGCAGAAATACGATGGGACATGGACTCCACTAGCTTCTGGAAATATGCTGTAGGCAATGCACACCATACTTCTTACAGAGTGTTCCACAATTCGGGCGTATTCCGAGGTCTCAGATTCCTGTGTTCGATAGCGCGTTGCATGGCATCCCAAATGTGTTCTATCACGTTCGGATCTGGGGACTTGGGTGGGAATGGCAACACCCCAAACTCAGATGAATGCTCCTCTAACCATAATGTGGCATCCCGACACTTGTGTTGCCCTGTTGGAACAGGCCCAACCCATCAGCATGAATGCAGGACATGGGCGGGTGTACCTTGTCAGAAAGGATGCACACATAGCGTTGGCCGGTCATAGACGTTTGTAGATGTACCAGGGGTTCCAGTGTAGTTCAGCTAAATGCACCCCACACCATTACGGACCCCCACCAGCCGGTACAGTTCCCTGTTGACAGGCGGGATCTGTGGTTTCATGGGGTTTGCGCCACACATGAATCCTTTCATCTGCCCGATACAGTTGGAAACGTGACTCATCAGACTAGGCTACTTGTTTTCAGTCATCAAGTGTCCAATGGCAGTGTAGCCATGCCCAAGCGAGGTGCATAGCTCTGTGTCATGCACCCATCAAGGGGATTCGAGTTGGGCGTCGGGTCCCAAAGCCCATATTGTGCAGGGTACTTTGCACAGTTTGGACGCTGATGCTTGTTGAGGCTCCAGCATTGAATTCTGATGATACCTGTGAGAGTGTTACACGCCTATTGCGTGAAATGATTCTTGACAGCCGACGAGGGTCATGTTCACCCAATGTCTTTTTATGGCCACACTGGTATCGTAGGTTGAAGGTTTTGCCGGAATTCTTGGAGTCACGGTACTTATTTGCAATGGTCGTCCGTGAAAATCTGAACTTCGTTTGTACCTTCGAAATACAGTACTATGGCCCATCTCACGAGCGCCAACTATGAGACCGCGTTGCAAATCGCTTAAATTGTTATTACTCGTTGCTCTCATGCCAAAAACAGCTCTGACAGCTGGCAAGAATGTCTATCACTTTATATACTCACTGGCGGACGCAACCGAGTACACGCATAGGAGACGTTGCTATGTGTTTTGCATAAGCTCGCCTATACTAGTTTTTCTGGCACTTCAGTGTATATATATTAAGGGAATAAGAAAAATCTATTAAATTTTGGCCCAAAATTCTACAATCAGGGAAAAATTTCAGCCCAAAATATTAAAATTTATGGAAAGTACAGCTTTTTTTTCTTGAAGCTTGCAATTTCTAAGAAAATGGCTTAGCATTTCTGGCATATACCCACATTTCATGTAGCACTAAAAGGGCTTAAACCTCGATGTTTCAGAAGCCGATATGTCGGAAAAACATCGAGGTTTCATTACCGATGTTTGAAACTGGTAAAGAATGTTTCTGCGTATAAAGTAAATGAATATTTTTTTTGTTGCATTCTTGTTAAGAGGAAGATAATACCATATTTTTATGTTGTGAACTGGCTGTTTTTTTCGATGTTTCATCGATGAAACAAGTTTTTTCCTCGATGCTACAGAAACCCATATATAAAAAAAACATTGAGGTTTCCACTGATACATTGAACGTTTTAACAGGTGTTATTGGTTACTCGATTTGATTTGGTTAGTAATCACCATTATATTGAGCAGAGATTTCACCCACCGATGTGCTCATTTACTGCCGCTAATGGAAAAATACGAATTAATCGGCTTATTAGCAAACACATCAAAACATTGAGGTTTTCATTGATATTTGGTAAATTTTCACCGATACAGTCGATGTTTTGGGAATGAGTAAACCCAGAGAAAAAAAAAACATTTAGAAAATGGTTTTTATTTTCAGCAGTGAGGGGCTTTTATCTTCTGATAAAACCATCCATGTAAATAACAGCAGTTTACATTAAAGTTCCCATTAATCCCCCCCTTTTATTTTATTATGTTGAAGACTTCTTTTTGGCCACTAAGATTTGTTAACTTACCAGACAGCTTTTTTTTTTTTGGTGGCCACTAACTTTTTTGGACTTGCTGGCCACTGGCCACTTACCTAAAATTCCAGTTTGCACCTATACACTTTCCCTTTCAGCATGCCCCATAGGTAGAAATCCGGTGGTAAGGTCAGGCGACCTTGATGCTCGAAGTCCGTTAGAAAGGGCACGATCTTCAAAGAAGAAAACAATTTCAGCCATGCTGATATTGGAGGTGTGGCAGGTTGCACCATCCTTCTGAAAATAACCAGTACGAAGTTCCACATCATCCAACTGATTCACTAACTCATGGAAGATTTACATGTAGACTTCGGTATCCACCATTGTATGGAAGAAGATTGGGCCAATAATGCAGCGCCGCAACAGAGCACACCACACCCCTATTTTTTCATTATGAAGAGGTATCTCATGCATCATGTTAGGATTCTCACTTGCCCAAATACGGCTATTTTGGAAATTGATGTGCCCACTAAGGTGGAACTACACCTCTTTGGACAATCATGTGTAGTATAGTATTCCGGGATGTGCATTGAAAAATTGTTGGAACCAATGATAGTAATTCAGTCGCTTCTGTTTGTCGGGAGGTTTCAATTCTTGCACAGCAGTAACTCGATATGCATTCAGCTTGTTGATATGTGCTTGTGGAAATCCGCATCTCCTGCAGTAGTTTATGCAAAGACTTCTATGGGGAGGCCACCAGTCTGTTTTTCACTTCCTGCACCGTTGCTTCTGGCAGTTTCAGATATCATTCTTCATGAACATTCAACAATGTTCCCGTGGTTTCCAGTTTCTTCACCAGATACTGAATGGAGAATTTAGCCAGTGGTTTCCAAACCCCAAACTGCGCAATAAATTGTCTTTGGCACACCGTTATCAATGCAGTTTTCCAGTACGTGTGGACAAATAAGCACATGCTATTCCACTATGTATCGGTTACTGTAACTGCTTGTAACACAAAGGCATGATGACTGTTGATGGTCCTGTAACAACAGCACAGTCAAATGCGTCACACCAACTGCCGAGGACAGTGAACACGCAGTCAGACTTCACCTTGCGCAGGCGCGACACACGGGTTGGAGAGTAGCGATGCCATTCACTACTCTCTAGCCTGCGTGATGTGAAGGCCTATTGCATCATCAATACAGACACCCAACGTCGACCAGGAACACCAAACAAAGATCCTTGCTCTTTCCACATTTATAAGTGAGTCATGGAAAAATAGTCAATGGAAAAATGAAAAATTGCCAAGAACAGCAAACATGTGGCGGCCATTGACAATTTTTCCGTGACTCACTTATAAACGTGGAAAGAGCGAGGATCTTTGTTTGGTGGCCTATTGCATGTTTGCTGTTCTTGGTAGTTCACTGACCATGCTTCTCATGGACAAAGGTAAGTCCACGTCAAATTTCACTGAATTATGTCCATTAGTTTGCAAGTTATAAGGGAAAATCAGGGACCGAGAGCAAGTGAAACACCCTGTACTTGGTGCTATTTTATTCGTGCATATGGTTCTCGACTTTGCTGGTGTGATTTTGGTTTTCTTAGAATGCAACTGTATATATAAAGTGAACATACAGTAAACTCTCATTACAATGGACCAGTAGGGAAGAATGATGTCCTTTATGACAGAATAAGAAGGGTATATCTGAACACCAATGAAAACACAGCTAATAAATATATACCAAACAAGATACTCAGTAAACAAAAAAAGCACACAAACTAGGGTAAACATTGTAGTAAATAAAAAAAAAGTTAAGAAAATGAAATTTCCTTTACATTTTGTAGATGAGCAAAGTCAGTGGAGCTATGACACTCTACTATAGTGATGACATAAATCATTCCTTGGGAGTTCATTCACGAATGATCCAATTTCTAGGTTGTCGCTACGCTAACTGAGTTAAGCATTTGTTGTAAGTATTCGTGTTTATGACCAAAAACACTTTCTAGGCCACAGCTGTCTGTGGCAAACTACCCAAAAGAGTATGAGCTTTTTATCATTCACAATTAATGATTTGGTATGAGCCAGCTTGTTTTGAATGATTCGGGCGTATCCTTTAAATGAATGACATTCGCGTATCATTCCTATTCTTAAGTTTCACCATTACTTTCTATCAGAGTGCTGATTGCTCTCTTACATAATTCTTGACATTAGCTTTCTTATTGCGAATTTGTTTCTGAATTCATGGGGGTGGAATAAAAGTAAATGTTTTGCAACGCCGGTGTGCGTGTCACAGTAATGGCATATTAAATGATCATTCACAGCAGTGAGAGTGAACCATTCACAGGGAAAAGTCATTTGTTGTGAATGAATCATTCACAAATAGTCCATCACTACTCTACTGATAGTTTTTTTTTTTTTTTCAGGTTTTAGGCTATAAGCAGATGCCCATTCCTGATTTAGGTTCACTGGTTCTATGGAAGAGAGAGAGAGCCTTCACCATCAAACAAACACACAACCCATATCTCACCTCGGACTTTAACCCTGGTCCAACTTAGATGAATTGTCAGAAGCCAGAGCCTCAAACCACCCAGTCATTGGGTTGGTGCTCTACTGACAGTAAATTCCATATCTCACTTGGGACTTTAACCCTGGTCCAACTTGGATGAATGGTCAGAAGCCAGAACTGCAAACCACCCAGTCATTGTGTTGGTGCTCTACTGACAGTAAATTCCATGTCTCAGCTGGAATGGTCCAACTTGGATGAATGATGGTCAGAAGCCAGAGCCTCAAACCACCCATTCACTGGGTTGGTGCTCTACTGACAGTAAATTCCATATCTTACCTGGGACTTGAACGCTGGTTTAACTTGAATGAATGGTCAGAAGCCAGTGCTTCAAACCACCCAGTCACTGGGTCAGTGCTGTACTGACAGTAAATTCCATATCTCACTTGGGACTTTAACCCTGGTCCAACTTGGATCAATGGTCAGAAGCCAGAGCTGCAAACCACCCAGTCACCGGGTTGGTGCTCTACTGATAGTAAATTTCATATCTCAGCTGGGACTTTAACCCTGGTCCAACTTGGATGAATAGTTAGAAGCCAGTGCTTCAAACCACTCAGTAACTGGGTCAGTGCTGTACTGACAGTAACACACCACTTGTAGAAAGCTATGGTGAATGAGGGTTAGCAGTGGAAGGGGTCATCAACAGAAATAGGTGCAAGAGCTTGGTCAGGTACAACTGATCAGTCTGTGTTAGGGATAACAGGCTCGTTTTTTTATCCCCAACACAGACATATCTCTGCTGTGACATACGCATTTCATCCACTATAACCAAAATCCGTTATGAAAAGGTCTGTGATAATGACGGTTGTTTATATTTCCAAAGTTTTTGGGACATCTCGATCTGTTTTTGGAAAGGGATTGTTTGTTGATAAAATATCACTGTCTAGATTTATTGAGCAGTAAGATCTGAACATGGATAAGTGATGACTGTTATTTCAGAGTGAAATGTCTGTTGTTTTGATAATGAATACTACATAGGTCATTCAGAAAGTAAAGGATGTTAGCGCATTGCATCTACGCAGGTTTCTGGCCGGCGCTCAGTGAAGGTCATGCAACTCCAGTGTGTTGTTGGCTATCTCCTGGCACCATTGTTGGACGTGTCTTGTCCGTTTGTGGTTAGTTACGATCTTTCGCAATGAGCCCGCACATTGAAAGTCCCACTGAATGTGAAGTGCGATCAGTTATCTGTTTCCTGACTGCTGAAAACACCAGACATATTGACATTCATTGGAGACTTATTCAAGTATATGTAGAAGGTGTTATGAATGAATTCATTGCCAGAAAGTGGTGTATAATGTTTAAAAATGGAAGAACAAACGTTCATGATGCAGTTTGATCAGGGTGCTCATCACGGATGAACGCCGTGCACACCTGCCTGACTACTGCCAGGAAGACAACAATGGGAAGTTTTTGAGCATCCACCTTGCAGTCTGGACTTGACATCATCTGCCTACCACTTGTACTCTTATTTAGGGCAGTTCCTTGGTGGAAAACATTTTTATGATGATGATGTGCTAAAAAGAAGGCTGTTATGGACTAGCAGAAAAGACAGGTAACAGAGTTCTATGAGGAGGGGATACTTAAACTTATCACAAGATATGACAAGTGCTTCAATGTCCAGGATGATTATGTAGCAAAACCTACGAGTTAAAAATTGTAAATAAAATATTTGAAAAATTTAAAAGCATGTAGCTTTTATAACCAAATGTTCTTTACTTTCTGAATGACCCTGATACTTAGTGCTCTTTGAATCATGGATATAATAATGCTCTTGTGAACATATGTCTACCTGATCTCTATTGAAACATGTATCAGCTGGGTGTAACTGCTTTTCCTGGTTATCAATTATATCTTTCGCTCAAATTATATGGCATTGTAGAAAGCATAGGTACAGCTACACCATGTAAAGTTGTCTGCTTATCTTCAGTATCACTAAAGATTGGGGTTAAGATTTCGTGACTGAATATGAGTAGTTTGGAACCACATGGACAAAGCACCAATATAGCATCTATCTGTCGCATGTGTTTTGACTTTCATAAAATCATGGCAATTCATGCTCACTGCTAATTGATTCACTGATCATATGTGCATGTCTGTGTTTGTTTGCAGCTCCTCTCAAGTGAATGAAACAAAAATGTTGCAAAGAGTAATAATGTAAATAGGAAAAGGATATCAATGACGTACACTTTTCTGAAAGTTGTTTTGACAGGATAAATAAAAGATAGAATTTAAGAAAAATATATGTGTCTGTATTTTATTTATGCGTATATGTAATTTTTCTTTTGTCTTATTTTCAGGAAAAGGGTCATTATTTATTCTAGAACAAGTGCTTGATGGTGAAATTGAGTTGACATGTAAGTTTGATTGGCCTGATGGATTGTTTGATATCACTTGGAGTGAGCTAGATCCAAACATCGTGGTTTCAAGCAGTGGAGATGGCTCTGTACAAATATGGAACATAACAAAGCCACTGGTAAGGAATTTAATGTATTTTTAAAATACTGTGTTAGAAAGGAAAGTTATGTACAAGGTACATATTCAAAAAGTTCCCTTAATTATCCCCTACTGTGGAAATCATGAATTGTGCCAGAAAATTTTCAGTTTAAGAGGTTGGCAACACCCATGAAGTTGTCTGATGGCAAGTGACACTATCCCATTTCCTATCTGTGGAAAGCACCAATACTTTCTTTGTTTATCGTGCATTTAGTAATGTTGCAGTTGAAAATGTTGGCAACTGAGCAAATAACAAACATCAAATTATGAGTTTTGCTTAAAAAATCACAACCCAAAGATGTTATCCCTGCTTCAGAAAACATACAATGAAATGGCAATGAAGAAATCACAACTTTACGCATGGCATAAGGGTTCTTGTGACGGTCATGTAAGTATTGGTGATGATCCGCATAGCAGATGCCTGTGTACCTCTTCAGCTGCTGAAAAGATTTAATGCCTTGCCAACTGCTGAAAGCCGCCCTGGTGGCACAGCGATCTAAGTACTGGCTTCTGACGATTCATTCAAGACGGGATTCAGGTTCAAATCCAGTTGATGTGTTTGTCTTACAGCATTGGTTCTCTCCCTTCCCTGGAACCAGCGACCCTAAGTTAGCGATGGGTGACTGCTTATAGCCCATTAAATTTCTCAATGGGCTATAAGCAGTCACCAAAAAAAAAAAAAGACTGCTGAAAAAATGGAACACTTTGTCAACTGCTGAAAACATTGTCTGACACAAGAAAAACTGTAACGGAAATGGCATCAGAGGTAGGAATATCAGTTGGAAGTGTTCACAGCATTCTCCACAACGATTTGAACATGCAGTGTGTTTGTCAGGACTTGCTTCCAAAATGCTGACTCCCAAACAACAAGAAACACGAATGACCCTTACCAGAGACTAATTACTATGGCTGATCAAGATAACAATTTTCAAAGCAGCATAATTACTGGAGATGAGTTATGTCTTTTGTATGATCTTCAGACAAAACATCAATCCTGTGAATAGAAATCAACATCGTCGCCTCAAAAACAGACACCTCGTTGGTCAAGAGTTCAAACAAAAAGTAATGCTGGCAGTTTTCTTCGAATCTCAGAGCCTTGTCCATTTTGAATTTATTTCAGAAGGGAGGACTGTGAGAGAGAGAAAATAAAAAACTTATAGTGACATCTTATGTCATCTCAGAGATGCAATCTGAAGAAAACATTTGGAAAAATAGATAACAAACTGCATCTTCTTCATGACATTACTCCTGCTCATCAATTCATAATGGTCAAGCAGTACCTCGCAAAGCACAGTGTGACGTTATTGGAGCTTCATCTGTATTCTCTTGATTTTGCACTACCCAATTTTTACTTGTTTCAATAGTGGAAATCTGCCATAAAAAGATGATGATTCACAAGTACTGAGGACATCATCGAAAACACGACAAAGGTGCTGAAAGAGGTTTCAAAGAATGGATTCAAGGAATGCTTCAAACTGCTTTATGGACATGTGTAAAAATATGTAGCTGTCTAGGGAAACTATTTCAAAGGAAATGTGTAAATAATGATAATGCTATTGCTTTCTATATAAAAAGGAATTTCCAGGAACTTTCTGAATCTACCTGATAGATAAGGTATGATGTATGCAGTTTTAAGTCTTAAAGTTAAATTTCTCATTTCTGAAGAGTAGTATGCAGGTTAAATATAAATACAGTGGAATCCTGGTTATACATTTTTCACTTTTATATAGAATTCTGTGCTAGTTGTGATATTTTATTGTAGTTTCTATCACTTTTTCAACTTGATTATAAGTACCATTATATCTCATGTGATTCTTTCATAAAGTTCACATACCATTACGTGACCACAAGATTCTTCAGGAAGACGCTTTGACATCTGTAAGTTCTGTTTTACACATTCTGTAAAGTGGATACAGTCTGTGGTGGTGCATTAACTTATTCAATTAAAATATAAATCGGTTAAAAGTCCTAAAAATGTTACTCACAGAAGTGCATGTTCAGTCCGACGTCTAGTTATTGAGAGTTTCTTTGTCCAAAGTTGTATTTTGCTTCAGTATGGTCAGTTGTTAGGGTTAGTTCGAGAGCCATTTCATCATAAGTTGTACCCTACTGCATGTAAATGAATTATTATAAGTAATTCATTTACACGCATTTTGTGATTATACATTAGATTTTGAGTTTCTGATTATCCAGCACTGGCTTCTGACCATTTGCCTGAGATTGGTCCCGGTTTGAATCCTGGTGAGGCATGGATGTTATGTTTGTCTTACAGCACTGGCTCTCTCCCTTCCCTTGAACCAGTGGCCCTAAATTAGGGATGGGTGACTGCTCATAGCCCACTGAGTTATTCAGGGTGGTTGTTAAACCTCCAATAAAAAAAAAATGGATGATGCAACTAAAAATTTACTAAATTGTTCACAGTTCTTTTTTTCTCTGAATTCAAGAAGTTTGAAACAAGCTAAGATTAGTGAGTACTTTATTTGGCACTAATGCTAAATTAACTAGTGGACAAACTGCTTTGAAAAGAGTGAAGCTTATAAGTAAAGAATGTGCAATAGGGGTATTGAATATAAAACAAAATCATATTTGGATTTACTACCTGTATTTCAAAGGTAAGCTTTTTAGGTGTTTTTTTTTTTTTTTTTTTCATATATTGAAAAATATGAAATCCTACAGAACTTCTTTAAACTAGCTTTTATAATGAAATTATAATAAAAAATTAACACAGAAGTCAAAATAGCCAAAGATATTGCAAATTGGGATAAATTATGTGCCCCCCCCTTTTTATTTTTTGGAGGTATTCAAAATTTTACAATAGTATTTAACATTTTGAAATTTCTATTGTAGATTTTTTACATTTATACATTTTTTCAAGGCTATTCTCAAGAGAAATGCATAACTGAGGTTCCACTTTATATACAATGGTAGTCAATTCTTCTAGCAATATGTTCAACCCACAGCCACATGTGAGTCATTGCTTTCATCCACTCATGCCATTTTTCTGATCCACGAGTTCATTTTCTTGTAATTTTTTGATTACACAAAACATGTTTTAAGTTCAGTATACATTTAAGCTTCAGTATGAATTATTGTTGAGGTACCAACTAGTTCTGTGTGACATTGGCTAAAAGACTGCAGCTTACTGGGTCACTGGGTTTTTGTTCCAGAATAAGAACTATAGGTGGAATGACCTACTGGAACCATCAACTGTAGGCTAATCCCCCACATAGGTGTACTTTTCTGATTAAAAAGACACACAGCACCACTTTTAAGGACTCGAGTGTTGGCTGATCTCCCGTGCTGGTGTATTTTTCTGATTAAAAAGACATAAAGCAATACTTTTAAGGACTCTGGTGTGAGATATGGTGGGCCTACTACACTTGAGAAGAAGGATGATCCACAACGAAAGCAATCCGGAAATGGAAAACTGCATATGAGAAAGTGATCTCAGCTAATTGAGTGTCAGATTGGTGTATGGAAAACTATAGAAATAAATGGAAAGATGAATGAAGTGATTGAAGATATGAGTAAGTATAGATTAGATGTGCTATGTGTAAATGAAACTAAAAAGAAAGAAATTGGGATAAAAGTGAATGGGACCCTGAGTGTGTGGTCTGGAGTGTTGGATAATGTGAGAGGACAAGCTGGTGTAAGTGTGCTTTTAAGTAAAAAGATGAACAACTTGATTCACTATAGCTGCATAAGTGAAGGAATTCTTTGGATTAATTGATTTTGTTGTTTACGATCAGCATCTGGAACACTTAGTTGTTGACACTTATGTGATGAGAGGTGTAGATGTTGGCTCTGATCATTACTTGTTTCACAAGTGGAAATGTTTTTTAAGAACTGTGTTATCACTGCCGCTGAAGAGGTCTGTGGCACCACAATAGTGGGTAACATTAGAGGTGATGCTTGGTGGAACAGTGAGATTAAAGAAGCAATAAAGAGAAAGAAGTAAGCATATTTGGGAATGTTTCAAGGTAGAGTTTCTGAGGATGAATATTGCTTTAAGAAGCGGGAGGCGGCTAAGCTGATTCACCAGAGTAGGGCAAAAGATAGATAAAAAAAGGTGTTTTTTTGGAAAGATAAACTTTCTGGAATTACATAAGACATAGGAAAAATAAGAGAAATAAAATTTCAAGTTGTGTGAAGAATGACATCGGAGAAATGATATCGGAGCCCAGTGTGTTAAGTGAAAGATCGTGTGAATACTTCTGTGAGTTGTTGGATCATGAAAGCAAAGATGACTAAAGCAGATGATGTCGCAGTGAGAGATGGAAGCACAAAAATGATCTCAAGAGAAGAGGTGTGTAAAGCTCTAATGTCTCTTCAGAATGGGAAGGCTTCGAGAGTAGATGGCATAACTGCTGAAATGTTAGAATATGGGGGTGACACCTTAATTGACTGGTTAACTGAAACTTACCAGTTGTGCTGGGAGTTAGGAATGGTCCCTCAGGATTGGAAGTATGCTATCATTGTTCCCTTGTATAAGGGAAAAGGTGATCAGACTGAATGCGAGAACTATCGTGGTATTGGCTAACTGAGTGAGCCAAGGAAAGTGTTTGGAAAGGTCATTATTGATAACTTACATCAGAGAAAGTGTGGGATGTTCAGAGTGGTTTTATGCCTGGTAAGGACAGCACTAACCAAATTTTTGCATTACACATGATGATCGAAAATTATCTGTCTGTTGGTAAGAAAGTTTTTGCTGCCTTCATAGATTTAGGGAAAACTTATGACAGTCAATAGGATACTTCTGCGGAAGGTACTGAATAAATATGGTATTACTGGGAACCTACTTAATAGTGTAAAAGCCGTATATGCTGGCAGTAGAGTTTTTGTACAAGTGAATGGTGTATCAAAATGGTTTTCTATTGGTGCAAGAGTCAGACAAGGTTGTCTAATGTCACTACGGCTGTTTAATATTTTTATGGATGTGTGCATGCGTGATTCCAAAATAGACAATGCTGGTTTATGTCTTGGTAATATCCATGTGCGCAGATTGCTGTATGCTGATGACACAGTCCTGTTGTTGGCAGAGAGCAAACGTGAATTGCAAAGTACGTTGTCCCAGATGTACGAAGTTTGTATGAAATTCAAACTGAGTATAAATAAGGGAAAAACCAAAGTTATGGTGTTTGAGCAAAGAACTGTTAGTACTGAATGCAAGATATGTCTAAATGGCACAGTGATTGACGAGGTGAATGAGTTTGTGTATTTAGGAAGCATGTTTGACAAAGAGAACGAATTAGATGGTGAAATTAGTTGGCGAGTGAATTCTTCATTGAGAGGCATAGTTGCTTTAGGAGGATTTCACATTAATGGTGGGTTCTCAAAAGAGTCCTAAATGGCTGTGTATGAAAGTGTAATTGTTCCTACTCTGATGTATGGCAGTGAAACCTGAGTACTGCAGAAGAGACATAGGAGTCATTTGTATGCTGGAGAGATGCATTACTTATGGGGAGTTTGTGGCAATACACTCTCTGATCATTTAAGGAATGAAGATGTGTTGCAGATGTGTAATGTGAGGAAAATATTGTCAGTAAGGTGGAGACTAATATTCTTAGGTAGTTTTGACCATGTTGAAAGAATGAGTGATGAGATGCTTACTAAGAGAATTTATTCAGCCGATGTTGCAGGAAAGAAAGGTAGGGGAAGGCCAAGGAAATCATGGGAGGATCAGATTCAGAAGTATCTGCATGAGAAAAAGACTATGAGTATGAAGTACAGGAGGTCTTGTGTACGTCGTGTGATGGATGTCAGTGGAGCTCGAGCTGTCTCCTGAGATCACTGTAAAAGGAAATGTTTGATATGGCGACAGTAAGTGAATAATCAGTTAAAAATTTATGTGGTGCATTATCCTTTTTTGTGGAGTTAACCTTGGAATCTTAGAGAACAGCTTAGTGATATGTATGCACAAAACATGTATCTTTGTACACTTTTTGGAGTTATACTAACAATCATGCCCATTCTCTGAATGGTGAATCTATAAAATCATTTTTTGAACATAAAATTAAAGAAAGGGAAAAGTAATTAAGGGAAAGAAAAGTAATTTAAAATCCATAACTATTTTACGATTTAGAACGTCAGCATACGGTTTCATGTAAAACAGAGCGGGCTTTGGCGCCCCTTAATTTTAAATCAAAATTTGAAATTTTCAAAGCATTTCAGTGATTGACAAAATTATCTTTAAACCTATCAGCATTTTGAAATAGTAAAGCTAAGCCACCCTTTTGAATTTTTTGGTTTTCAGATGTTTTTCTAGGTGTAGAAGTGGTAGCAAAATTCAAACAGAAAATGTTTTTTTTTTTTTTGGGGGGGGGGGGGGTCTTGAATTTGCAGGCATCTGGAATTTAAAACCTACCAGGATGCCAATTTTTAGATCTCTAGGTTATTTAGAAGTGGTCTAACAATTTGCGAAAAATAAAGATTTATCGATTTATGGAGAAAATCTGGAGATAACCAATACCTACATTTATCTTGGACAGCAGATATCACACGAGGGCCACTTTGATGAAAAAATTAATCGGCGTATAAAACTTGCCTTAAAGAGCTTTTTGAAGAAACAGTGTAATTTTCAAGAGCAATATGCCATTATGTCTTAAAAGTAAAGTGTTTGATCAATGCATCTTTCCAGTGCTTACGTATAGTGCACAGACATGAACCTTAACTAAAAGAGACATACAAAGGCTGCAGACAACTCAAAGAAGTACGGAGAGGTGCATGCTTGGTGTAACGAGGAGAGATAAGAAGAGGAACTCATGGATCAGAAAAATTATAAGAGTGGAAGACTTCATGATCAGAGTAAAATCCCTGAAATGGCAATGGGCTGGACATATTACCAGAAGGATAGACCATCGATGGACAGCCAAAATTCTATATTGGATTCCAAGTGACAGGAAAAGACCCAGAAGAAGACCACATCGGAGATGAGTAGATGAAATTCGAAAGTATGCGGGAGTAACATGGAGGAGACTGGCACAAGGCAGACCATTGTGGGAAAAACATGGGGAGACTTTCGTTCAGCAGTGGATTGATAATGGTTGACAATGATGATGATGATGATTCACGTATGCAGGCGGAAAACATTGAACTTTAATAAAAGCGTCGTTACCAGTTTGATGTTGTTGCCTGCCCTTTCTCCCAATGAGAAGAGAGTGCAAAAATAGCTGCGACACCATGGCAGCAGGTCACGAGACCAGAACATGCCTCTATGGTTATTGTGAAGACAGACAAGCCGTTCGTTTTTTTCCTTTGTGCCTTTAAAAAATGCTTAAAAATCAGAAAATGATTTTTCCTTAAATTTCTTTTTTGTAAAAAAGGGATGATAGTTGTAAGTTTATGCTGTAAAAATTGCAATGCGTTATGATTTATAGTTTGCCATATATCCGTTTTTTTTTAATGGATCCCATCACGAAATAGATAATTTTGTGAAATTTAAAAATTTAATTTCTCGTAAACTAAATCAAAATTAAAAAAGAGGGTGACAAGGTGCAAAAATTCGGTCATGGCACTGCATGCCTATAAATTTTTGTGGTTCTGTTGCTGTTCGTGCGTCTGGAACGCGACCTGATAGCACTTTTTTGCTTACCTTAACTTTGAAATACAATAGCTCTTGAAGTATCGCCAGAATCAAAAATGGTTTATTTCAGTGTGTTCTCCAAACAATTCTCTACAAATGACGTAAATTTCATATTTTTGTGTTCAATACGTTTTGTGCTGTGAGCTAGGAAAGCAAGAGTGTCGCAAAATTTCTAAAACAGCGGCAGCAGTTACTTTTTAGAATAGAGAGATGCAGTCCTTTGTCTTTTTTTAGTTAAGGTCCATGCCTCTGATCCATATGGAGGAACGGGAAAGATGTATTGATTAAACAGTTTTCCATAAAGCATAATCAGAAATTTCTCTTGAAAAATTGTACTGTTCCTTCTAGTCTCTGTTAATCATTATTTCCTTGTCTTTGCTGTTCAATGATTGAAATACATTCTGCAATGTGGTATTGAAGAGCTAGGAAAATATGTCACCTTGGGTCACTCCCTTTCCAAATTCTCTATATTCTGTGTCCTCAAACAGTTGAACTTGTGTTTTCATAGATGTTATTAATAATATTAGCATATATGTCTTTGATACCACAGGATTTCAAAGACATTATAACTGCTGATGTTTTCATGGAATGAAACACCTATTCATGATCAATAAAAGCTATACATAGTGGGATTTTACACTCATTCACTCTTGAATTATTTCTCTCAGTACATGGATATGATCTGTAGTGCTGTATGTATTCCTGAATCTAGCTTCTCTTGGTTTGAATTTGAATTTGAATTTATTGAATATTCTGCCATTCATCATAGAAATACCATAATGGCAGAATTCAACACAACAATACATTATTACAGTAAATCTGTGCTAAGTATTTAAACAAAACAAAATACAGTTTCAGTAATGTATCCGAAGTATGCTATACACAATTACAATAAACATTCCATTAATTACAATTAAAGAACTTGCACAATTAAACCAAAATGTATGAAGTAGATGTTAAGAAATGTAAAAGAATAATCTATGTCTACATATAGCACTGTATGTGGATGACATGGAGCCAGGGAAAAAGGCTTTAAAGAAAAAGCCTGACATGCCCCTGGTCCCCAAGAAGTGTGTGACAGGCCAAGAACACAGTGCACAGAAATTCACAGTGAGACACGGATCATCACAATAGTACAGGTATGTTTTTTTTTTTTTTTTTTTTTTTTTTTTGATTGGAGGTTTAACGACCACCGTGAGCAACTCAATGGGCTATAAGCAGTCGCCCGTCCCTAATTTAGGGTCACTGGTTCCAGGGAAGGGAGAGAGCCAGTGCCGTAAGACAAACACAACATCCATGCCTCACCGGGATTCGAACCCGGACCCCTTACGGACGAATGATCAGAGGCCAGCGCCTTAGACCACTGCGCCACCGGGGCGGCGTACAGGTATGTTAAGGATCATAGTGAGAAGAATTGGCAGGAAAACACGTAATGCCCAAAACATTAAAAGAATGATGGAAGAAGGGAGTTATCCAGAAACTCCCTTCTTCCATCAATCGTCAAGATTTCCTGTACACCTATGACATGGATTCATTGTTTTCTTCTGTTCCTTTCTTTGATGCCTACATGCTCATGGTCAAAAAACTAATGGAGCACCAAGAACTTCCTGGAGAACTGATCAAAGATCTTTATGACTGTTTTGATTCATTGGAAAAGTATTCCTGCTTTGTATACAATGGTATATATTACCAACAAAAACAAGGTGTACCTATGGGCTCCCCTCTTTCCCCCTTACTTGCTGAAATTTATTTGCAGAATATTGAAACATTAATTGTTGCCCCATCTCTCTTAAAACCCACCATTTGGTTAAGGTATGTGGACGACATCTTCATTATTTGGCCACACCAAAAACACTCTCTGTTTGAACTCTTGTCCTCCATAACTTCAAAATTCCTGCATATAAAATTTTCCTCTCAAGAACAGATCAACAATAATATTAGTTTTTTGGATGTTAACATCAACCCAGACTTCTCACTTGGCCTCTCTGTTTACAGGAAACCTTCTGCCACCCATAATATCATCCTTTACCATTCTCACACTTTTGGAAAATACAAACTGTCTGTTCTTAAGTCATACATTCACCGGGCCAACCTTATTTGCAACAGCCATTCTGCTCTTCAACTAGAGTATCAGAACATCATCAACATTGGCAAATTGCATGGCTTTCCACCCTTCTTATTACATAGACTAATCAAGAGTTTTGAATCACAGAATAGATCTAGTTTACTGCCTGAACCTTCCACCACCCATCAGTTTGTTGGCACTTAGCCCTTTAGCCTGTCCTTCACTCATAAAGTTTGCTCTATTTTCAGGTCTTTTGGCTACAGGATACAGTCAAACCACCTCCACATTTTCTCAAACTCATCCTTAAGGACAGAGATCTCAATAAACCCCTAGATTTACAAAGTGTGTCTACTCTATCCCTATCAACACTTCCACAGGCGTTGCCCACTATATTGGTAGTTCTTACCGCAGCATAAACCGGCGTTTGATGGAGCATATCACTGATGTTAAGAAAGGTAGCCCTTCCTCCTCCCTTTCAATTTTAACCATCAGCGATACGTCTGCGGCTCCCGATTGGCACAATGTTAAGCAAATCGCCCCGCTCAGCAATCGGCATGCCCTCAGATACCGTGAAAGCATTGAAATCTACCTTACCCCTAACACCTGCAATACTGATGCACCTTTTAACATCCCTATTATTTGAAAAGCGAATTTGAAATCTGGCAACTACTGACACTTTTACCACGTGTCTCATTCCATGGCTGATGATGGTAGAAGTCGCTACCGAAACGTGCCGCTCATAATTTTTCAACGTAGTTTACGCGTGTGATTATGATTTCAAGAATTCTTTTATGTTAAGGAATACGTGATGATAACAAACTGTAATTAAAAATTAGGTGGCATATAGACAGTACAGTTAGAATACGTAGTAATCTTAACACATGGCAACATAATCACTGATAAGCAAAGTATAAAAAAAATAATGAATGATTTAGTTAGGATATTTATATATATACACCAAACCAATGCAACCGAAAAATACACATCCCAAGAATATCTGTACAGCAAACAATCGTGCAGCAATAAACAAACCAAAATCAACAAGACAGAGTAATGTGACACTACATCCCAGAAAAGAAATCAAGGCATCAATTCAAATCATATTAGCCAGCCAATAATTCAGTAGTTAATACTCTCCTGAATGCCCTGAAGCTAACAATTGATTTAATGTGCAAGGGTAATTCATTCCACTGTCGTGGACCGGCTGCAATAACACTGTAATGTAAAAGATTTAGATGTGCCCTGTGAATAACGAAGTTTGCATTACCCCTGGTATCATGAGAATGTGAAAATTGGTGCAATTCCAGAAGACTCATAAACTTATTAGCATAAATTCTATTGTGCATAAAAAGTAATAATCGAAATATATAAAGTTTTTTAAATGGGATTATTTAATATGAACAGCGAACAGCAGTATAACACTATTAGTATCCAATAAGCAAATGTATTTCTTTTGTAAAATATATATTCTATTGACATTACCCAACGTGGTCTGACCCCAGGACAGTAGACAATACGAAAGAAGTGAATATATGAACAAGTAATGCAATATTAGTTTTAATCTTATCGTCAACATACCCGAAATTCTATAAACCATTCCTATACGTGATCTAAGCTGATTTGCCAAATAATTAATGTAACTATCCCAACGTAGAGACTCCTGAATAAGTACACCCAGAAATTTAACAGTCGTCTTAAATGTAATGGGAACTCCATTCACAAAGATACCAGTTGGGGCAGACGAACAATAAGAACAACATGAAAACAGGACAGCATTAGTTTTAACTTGATTTATAGTTAAATAACTGCAACTGAACCAACGAAAGAACTCCTGAAGATCGCAATTAACTAAAGGTACTAACTCCATTAACGAATTACCGGAAAAGAATAAACTGGTATCGTCAGCAAACAGCACACAGTGCGCCCCTGAAGTAACATTAAAAATATCATTAATGTATATTAAAAAAAGAACCGGTCTCAGGACCGTTCCCTGAGGAATTCCGTAACTTACCCTACGAACCGAAGAACGAATGCCACGAATCTGAACATACTGCGATCTCTGTAACAAATAATTCCTAAAAAACAAAAGCGGAACTCCCCGGATCCCTATATAATTCAACTTTGACAATAGGATTTCATGATGCACACAGTCAAAAGCTCGAGTTAAGTCACAAAATATACCTAGGACACTTCTTCCTGAGTCAATATTTGTGGGCAAAAAATTAAAAACATCCAATACAGCTGTTTCTGTTGAGAAATCCTGACAGAAACCATGCTGACCGTGATGTAAAATTTTGTTCCTCTCCAAGTAGCCAGATAACCTCTTTAGTACTAGTCTTTCCAAAAGTTTAGCAAACACTGTAATTTTAGTAATTGGACGATAATTTTCTGCACTAGATCTCAAACCCTTTTTATGTATAACAGTGACTCTACCTGTTGTAAATGTTAAAGGTAATAAACCAGTTTCTAGAATACAATTAAATGATAATAAACCAGTTTCTAGAATGCGATTAAAGGTAATAAACCAGTTTCTAGAATACGAGCCATGTCCAGTGTTTCCTTCAGGCAATGAGGCAGTACCTTAGTAAAAGTTTCGTAAACAACTGATAGGAGGCTGATGGGACTGTAGTCCTGAAATCCTGAAATCCTTGAGCCCCCCCCTTGTTCTGTAACTGGAGCACTGTAGTATTGTTCCAGTCATCAGAAATCTTCCATTTGTTGAGGCATCTGGTGAAAACTTTGGCGAATGTAGTTTCTGTTTCTTCACTGTCTTCCTGTAAATGCCCACAGTAATTCTATCTTTCCCTTGGAGCTCTTTTCCATTTCATATTTATTCTCAACTTCATGAGCAACTTCTGCAGGGAGAACTTGAGGCATTTTAGAGCCTGTATATTAGGGTGGGCTGAAAGAACTGAAAGTGTGTAGACAGGTTTGGTGTAGTTCGAAAAAGTTGTGACACCTCACACCTAAACACTGTGCAAAATTTTTTACTGTGAGATAATCTTCTGTTCCAATAGTGGGCTTGAAATTTTGAAAATTAAATTTAAAACAGCTATGAGTAACCGAATTTGAAGTATACATAGAAGATCTTGTGTGCGTCGTGTGATGGATGTCAGTGAAGCTCGAATTGTGTGCCAAGATCGCTGTAAGTGGAGGAGTTTGATATGGCAACAGTAAGTAAACAATCAAATAAAAATTATCTGGTAGTTTGTCTTTTCTTTGTGGAGCTAACCTCTGAATCTCAGAGAGCAGCTTAATGATATGTATGTATGTCATCATCATCATCATTGTCAACCATTATCAATCCACTGCTGGACGAAGGTCTCCCCAAGTTTCCTCCACAACGGTCTGTCTTGTGCCAGTCTCCTCCATGTCACTCCCGCATATTTACGAATTTCATCCACCCATCTCCCATGTGGTCTTTTTCTGGGTCTTTTCCTGTCCCTTGGAATCCAATCTAAAATTTCGGCTGTCCATCTATGGTCTGTCCTTCTGGCAGTATGTCCAGCCCATTGCCATTTCAGGGATTTAACCCTGATCATGATGTCTTCCACTCTCGTCATTTTTCGGATCCACGAGTTTCTCTTCTTATCTCTCCTGGTTATACCAAGCATGCACCTCTCCATGCTTCTTTGAGTTGTCTGCAGCCTTTGTATGTCTCTTTTAGTTAAGGTCCACGTCTCTGCACCATACGTAAGCACTGGAAGGATGCATTGATCAAACACTTTTCTTTTAAGACATAATGGCATATTGCTCTTGAAAATTATGCTGTTTCTTCCAAAAGCTCTCCAGGCAAGTTTTGTACGCCGATTAATTTCTTCATCAATGTGACCCTCACTTGATATCTGCTGTCCAAGATAAACGTACGTGTCTGTTATCTCCAGCTTTTCTCCATCAATCGATAAATCTTCATTTCTTGTAAAAGCATTGAACATCACTTTTGTCTTCTGAAAGTTCATTTTTAATCCCACTTCTTTACTCTTGTCAGCAAGTTCCTGGATCATACTCTGCAGCTCTGATGGGGTAGTTGCAAAAATGACTACGTCATCAGCAAAACGAAGGTGGGTTAGATAATCTCCATTAATCTTTATCCCTTTGTTTTCCCAGTTCAGTGATTGAAAGACATTTTCCAATGTGGCATTAAAGAGCTTCGGAGATATGGTGTCACCTTGTCTCACTCCCTTTCCAATTTTTATGTGTGTTGTATTTTCAAACAGCCGAATCTTTGCACTTGCATTTTCATAGATGTTATTAATAATATTAATGTATGCATCTTCAATACCGCAGGATTTCAGAGCCGTGGTAACTGCTGATGGTTTCACCGAATCAAAGGCTTTTTCATAATCGATAAAAGCCATGCACAATGGAAGTTCATATTCCCTCGCTCTTTCAATTAGTTCTCTCAGTACTTGGATATGATCTATTGTGCTGTAGCCACTCCTGAATCCAGCTTGTTCTCTCGGTTGAGCCATGTCCAGTGTTACCTTCAAGCGGTGTGAAAGAACTTTAGTGAAGATTTTATAAACCACTGATAGGAGGCTGATAGGTCTGTAGTTCCTGAGATCCTCAATGTCACCTTTTTTATGTAGCAGGATCATTGTAGCATTGTTCCAATCCTCAGGAATCTTCCCTTCATTAAGGCATCGAGTGAAAATTTGGGCGAGTACTGTTTCGATTTCTCCACTTGCTTCTTGTATGATGTCTATAGTAATTCCATCTTCTCCTGGAGCTTTCCCCCGCTTCATGTTCTTGATTGCATGAGCAACTTCTGCTGGGAGGACTGGAAGAACTCTGGTACCTTTCATGATGTCTGGAGTACATGTATCATCCCTTTCATATAATTTGGAGTAGAAATCTTTCACTCTTGTCAAAATTTCGCCTCTATTTCTTGTTATAGAACCATCTTCTTTTCTCAGAGCCATAATCTGTTTTCTTCCCTTACTGAGATGTCCCTTTGCTATCTTAAGGCTTTGGTTGTTTTCAATTGCTTTCCTCACTAGCTCACAGTTGAATTTCCTTACGTCTTCAGTGATACTTTTTCGTGTTGTCTTGCATAGCTCTATATATTCCACTTTGGAAGTCACATCTTCTTTAGTTGTCCTCATCTCTCTTCTTTTTTGCATCAACATTTTGGTTTTTCCTGATAATTTGTTCACATGCAACTTGTTCTTAGACCCAGCTAATTTTGTTGCTGTTTCCATTAGAGCTTTGGTTACTTTTCTGTTAACTTCCGAAATATCCACTTCTTCCGATGTTAGGCCTTCTAAAGCAGAGAATCTGTTCTTCAGTTCTAACTTGAGAGTATTATGGTGTTTTTTAAGGTTGGTTATGTCAATACATTTTGTTTGTCTTATGAGCTTGCCACGTTCCAGTTTAGTGTTGAGGTGCATCTTACATCTCACCAATCTATGGTCACTACCTGTGTTGAACTTGTTCAGCACACTGCAGTCTTCGATGACGAATTTTTTGTTACACATAATAAAATCAATTTCACTTGTCGTTCCAATTGGATGTCTCCATGTCCATTTCCTGTGTGGCTTTTTCTTGAAAAAGGAGTTCAAGATGAAAAATCCTTCTGCCTCTGCAAACTCAACGAGAGTATTTCCACGCTGGTTTCTGTTGCCGTGACCGAATTTACCTACTGAAGTTTCATTCTGTTGCCGTTGCCCTATTTTTGCATTGAAATCTCCCATAATTATCTTCAAGTGCTGCTTACCTTTATTATTTAGATGACGGATTTCCTCATAAAATTCTTCAATTTCTTCTTCAGGATGACTTGTGGTGGGTGCATAAGTTTGAATAATCTGAGCCTGGTATCTTCTCGATAGTTGGATAACGAGTCGTGCAGCTCTGTCAGAGGAACTTTCAACTTCTACCACTTTATCCTTCAGTTTCTTGTTTATTATAAATCCAACACCACTAGTTCTGCCAGTATCTGTCCCACGATAATAGAAGAGATGTCCACTTTTCAGTTCAATGAGATCTTCTCCTTTTCTCCTTACCTCACTTAGCCCGACGATGTCCCACTTGATCCTTTGTAGTTCCTCTTCCAATTCAAGAAGCCTTGAATCAGAAGATAGGGAGCGTCCGTTATACGTAGCCAAGGTCAGCATCAGATGGCAGCCTAGTCCGGTCCTCCGGGGATTCTTAGCACCCTCTGCCTTCATGTCGCACTGGCCGCTGCCTTGGCCAGGTACATTCCAGCTGCCGGAGACTGAGGGCCAAGATTTAAGTTGTAGAGTCATTTTGGAGGTGTTTGGCCATAACTCACCACGCTGGCCAAGCGGGTTGGTGAGTGTGGGATCGCATTTCCTCTGATCCCGATGGTATAGTTATACCGCTATTGGCGGTCGTCAGAGCCCCTTTAGTGGGAACAGGATGCACCACGAGAAGGCGGGGTTGACATTTGTCAAGGAGAGGCTGTGATGTTACGCATCACCTGACCTTACATCCCGTATGTATGTATGTATGTATTAATGAATGTACGAATGAATGAATGAATGAATGATTACTGGTTTGGTGTAGTGCAGAAAAGTTGTGACCCCTCCCCCAAAATACTGTGCAAATGTTTTTTACTGTGAGTTAATATCTTCTGTTCTGGTAACGGGTTCATTTTTTGTGTGTTTCTAATCAAACCTGTTAGATGGTGTGCTCTTATCAAACTGCAGGTGTGCACGTGGACTCTGCATTGCATCATTCTGTTGATAGTCTTGAAGTGTACACAGGACAACATTTGTTAATTACGCTGTCATCTCGAGTGAGTATTATGCTTATTCTTTTAACAGTCGTGGAGTGAACACGGAACAACATTTGTTCATTATGTTTTCTTCTTGAGTGAGTATTGTTCTTATTTTCATTGATTGTGTTCCGATAATAGGCTTAAAGGGCAGTCTAAATTTAAATGGCGGCAAACTTTCTGGTGCCGCATTTTCAGAAGTCCGAAGGAATTTGGTCATTTCTTGCCAACATATGGTGATGTAATGAGGTGTTACTCGTATGAGAGGCAGAGAATTGGCATGAAAATAAGTAACAATAAGGAGCCCTCCTTTTCTATCATTGCTGAAAGAGTGACATTGAAGGTTGAAGAATTATATAAGGCTGCATCAATTCCAACTCTCTTTCACAGATGTATTCTTGACATGATTCATGCATATCACAAAAAATATATGTCAATCAAAGATATCCTGAAAAGGGTTGAAATGAGTGCAACAACTAAAGCTGGGGTTGAGAAGTTTACAGAAGATGCTGCCTTGCTATTTGATATATCTATTTTGCAAGTGCAGTGATTTTGAGTTTTGCACTTGCACCTAAGAGAGCAAGGTCCCAGTCAAAGAGCTAATGTTTCTAACTGATCAGAGGACTATCCGACGCATGGCCATAGTAGGCTCTGTCAATGTTCAGGAATCCAAAATTCTACAAAAATGGGCAGAGAGAAAGGCACATGATTTTCGTCGTTTAACTTTAAATAATCCTGAAGATATTTCTTCATCATCACAGTCATGAGGACTTGTCAGTAATCCTTCTGTGAGTACATCAGTCTCAGATGATATTAAGGTGGTGGAGAGTGATGATGACATTGAAGAATGTGATAGTTCCTACCTCCCCTCTAGTAAAGTCTTAACCTAAAGTTCCTTGCAAATGTGAGTGAAACTGACTAACACTGCTCTAACGAGTAAAAGATTTGGGGTATCAAACAGAGCAACAGCTGCAATTGCCTCTAGTGTTTTGCAAGATTTTGGCATGATATCTGAATCAGACACTTCTCTTGTTACAGATAAAAACAAAATTTCTAGGGAAAAACATAGAACTGGAAAAGAATTGAAAGCCACATCTGTGAGCTGCAAGTATAATGCACCTTCTCTAGTATGCAAGTATAATGTGAGCTGCAAGTATAATGCACCGTCTCTACTTTGATGGCTGTCATGATGAGACATTGTCACAGGAGAAATATGGAAATAAATACTGCCGCAGAGTAATTGTTGAGGACCACTACTGCTTAGTAAAGGAACCTGGTTTGCAGAAAGTCGATCACATCACTCCAAAGTCCGGTACAGCACTGGATATTAGCGGCTCCATTTTGACTATGTGGAATCGGAGGTTCCCAGTGGTTTCAGTAATCTCTTTTTACTTGGATGTGATGGGACTGTAGTTAATATCGGTGTTAACAGTGGGGTCATTCATCGCCTTAATTGAAGCTTGGGAGACCGCTACAATGGAGTATTTGCCTCCTCCATTTCACTGAACTTCCCGTGAGACACCTGTTCAGAAATATAGACGGTCCAACAAGTGAGCCCAATGCATATTCAGGCATTATTGGGAAACAATTGCCGGGCTGCAAAAACCTGCCTGTAATTCGATTCCATGCTCTGAATTGCGATTTTCCAAAGCTGTTGATCGCACCATCTTAAGCACAGATCAGAAATACTTGCACAACATTTCCCTCGCAATAAAGTCAGGCACTTGTCTCCCTAACCTTGCCAAGCATGATTCAGGTACCCTTAATATGTCTCGCTAGTTGACAACGGCAAACAAGATTTTAAGGCTCTATGTCAAAGACCATGGACTGGCTTGATGACATTAGTGAAGTTCATACTAACAGTTTATGCTCCTTCATGGTTCCGAATTAAAATTGAGCATTCTATAAAGGACAGAACAAAGCACCTATTTGAATTCATCAGGTCATCTAGATACTTGCCGGAGAAGTACCTGAATATAATCCATCCAGTGATAAGTCATAACGCTTACTTTGACTCTTCAGATAACATTTTCTTGAGCATGTTAACAGGTGAGGGAGCACATGTTCAGGAGCTTGGAATTCATTGGCTCCTCAAGGCAAGAGACGCTGCTGATGCAACTGTTGGTGTTTGAACATTTGTTATACCTCAGATAAACTTTCAGACCAAAGATTACATCGAACTGATTGATTGGTCTACGTGCGATTGCACACCTCCTCAGGTTTTAAACGACACGGATTCCCAGCGGTTACGAAACATGCTAATTGCAAAAGATATCCCTCAACAATGGGATTTCATTGATTTCCCCTGCCACACACAAGTTGTAGAACGTATGGTAAAGCTTGTTACAGAGGCATCATCAGAAGTTTGCAGAGCACCAAACAGCGATGGATTTATTCGATCGATCCTGCAGTCACGCAATCTAATGCCCGTCTTTGATCACAAGGGCGATTACAAGTGCAAATAAATTGCAATTTTTTTTAGAATCCTGTAGTTTGTCATTTACTTATAGGACATAAGTATCTGAGTATATAGATAGGTGTTTTTATGCGAATTTTTGAAATTTCAAGCCCATTGCTGGAACAGAAGATATTACCTCACAGCAAAAAAAAAAAAAAAAAAAAAAAAAATTGCACAGTGTTTAGGGGTGAATGTCACAACTTTTCTGCACTGCACCAAACTGGTCTGCCAACTTTCGGTTTTTTAGACATTCGGTTACTCATAGCTGTTTTAAACTTAATTTTCGAAATTTCAAGTCCGTTGCTGGAACAGAAGATATTAGCTCATAGTAAAATTCTGCACAGTGTTTAGGGGCGAGGGGTCACAATTTTTCCGCATTACACCAAATCGGTCTGCACAGTTTTTGTTTTTTTCAGCCTACCCTACTGTATATATTTTTGTCTTAAGTAGATGTAGTGTTTCTTTCATATAATTTTGTGTAAGAACTCTCTCCTCAAAATTTCACCTCTATTTCTTGGTAATAATTAATGACATGGCTATTCCTAGACTTAATGAACTACAAATATTTCAAAATTATGTTTTTTTTTTTTAATAAAAGGATATTTTCTCTTGTATGAGTGTCGTTTCTCTATGTTATTTCATCAGTATTGCACAGTGCCAGTTTTTTCAAATTACAAGGATTGAATGATTCATAAGTTGCTGTTTTTACTCAAACTTTTTTGCTTTAAAAATTTTAAAAATGCCATTTTATTTTTTTCTTCAATTTTTCTCAAAAAATAAGGGGGTGTTTTATATACCAGTACATCTTATACTTAAAAAAATATGGTAATTTATTAATTTCAGCATTTTCTGAATAAGATAGGATATTTTATTCATTTATCGCTCACTTCCAAATAAGATAGCTGATTCTGAATTTGGTTGGGGGATTTTTGTATAACAGACAAAATTTTTAAGCACCTTTTGTGTGAAGTTTCTTAATGAGAAATAGAATATTAATTGCCTTGTTACTTGACAAAATACTGTGGGAGTTAAAGGGTTACAAAAGAAAACACAATGATACTCAGTGTAGAACATCAATGCCTATGAAAAAGTTGCCTGTTGAAAAGAGATTTCCACTGTTACTTTAAATGATTTAGGAGTGATGGGTTTATCATTTTAGATTAAATGTCCTTTGTTGCCACTAGAGCTTTGCAAAGAGCTTCAGTGACATTGCTGGGGGTGGGGGTGAATTTCAGTTTTCAGTTGAAGACAGATGGCCAATTGTGATAAAGTATCAGCAAAATCTTCCGAATGTAAAAAAAGGTGATAAGTACTATTTTCCCATCAAAACTTATGCCCCAATACACTTGCGATTAGTCAACATTGGCCTGCATTACAAAGTTGTCATACTAAGGAAACAATGTTTATTCCTAACAGTGATTGACATTGCAAAGTAGGGGTGTAAGACTCACATATACCCCATTCATATTATACTATGTAAATATGTACATGTTCTAATACTAATATTTACTTTTAGGCTGTTTTCATATTTTGCTGTTCTAAGTGCTTGTGTGAACTTCCATCCATGGGAATGCAGCAGGCAGTCAAACAGTTAGTACTAAGGAAGAATGTTACTTGGGTAATCCCCAAAATAAGCTGTGGTAAAAAACAACCACCAACAATGACGTCACATTAAGATCTGTGTGTGTAAAAGTTTTATGTCTTGGTGGATGACACGAAATGTGCACTGCCAAGCTGTTTCAGGTTCTGACAGATGACCATTTGTGGTTCTGGGGACAAAGATTTGAAGCTGTACTGACATGTATTTAGTGCATTGAGTGGCTCAGTGCTTAAGAGAGATATAAAGTTATGGAAGAGGGCAGGATGGGAGATTTGGAATGAGATATAGGACTAGATGGATACATGGCAAAAGCATGCAATTTTGGAAATGTCTCTGGTGCGAGGCATTAAATTTGGGGAGCAAGTGGTGTGAAGGGAAAAAGAGGAGGGTGCTAGTCTTAGGCTGCCATTTCCTCATTAAGAAGAGAATGAAATAATACAGGAATTATGATATGGTTGGCACCTGTATGCAAAACAGCCTGATGGCAGCAGATGCAGTCTTGCCAAAACAGCTTTCTGAATTCATTTAAAGAAAGTGAAAAATAACAAGGCTTTTGAATTTTTCTTACCTGGGCATTTCAAATTCTCACTAGCAATGGCGGTTTGATAACTGAACATCATCATCAACATCATCATTGTCAACCATTATCAATCCACAGCTGGATGAAGGTCTCCCGAAGTTTCTTCCACAACTATCTGCCTTGAGCCTGTCTCCTCCATGTTACTCCAGCATGCTTTCAAATTTCATCCATCCATCTCCCATGTGGTCCTCTTCTGGATCTTTTTCTGTCCCGTGGAATCCAGTCTAAAATTTTGGTTGTCCATCTATGGTTCATTCTTCTGGCAATATGTTCAGCGCATTGCCATTTAAAAAAATTTACTCTGGTCATGATGTTTTCAACTCTTGTCATTTTCTTTATCCATGAGTTCCTCTTCTTATCTCTCCTGGTTACACCAACGCATCTCCCCATGCTTCTTTCAGTTGTCTGCAGCCTTTGTATGTTTTTTTAGTTAAGGTCCATGTCTCTGCTCGATATGTAAGAACTGGAAGGATACATTGATTAAATACTTTTCTTTTAAGACATAATAGCATATTGCTCTTGAAAATTGTACTGTTTCTTCCAAAAGCTCTCCAAGTAAGTTTTATATGCCAATTAATTTCCTCATCAATGTGACTCTTACTTGATATATGTTGTCCAAGATAAATGTAGGTATCGGTTACCTCAAGCTTTTCCCCGTCAATCACAAAATCTTCATTTCTTGTAAAAGCATTGTACATCAGTTTTGCCTTCTGAGAGTTCAATTTTAATCCTATTTCTTTCCTCTTGTCAGCATGTTCCTGGGTCATACTCTGCAGCTGCGAAGGGGTCGTTGCAAAAATGATTACATCATCAGCAAAACGAAAGTGGGTTAAATAATCTCCATTAATCTTTATCCCCTTGCTTTCCCAGTTCAATGATTGAAAGGCACTTTGCAATGTGGAATTGAAGAGTTTGGAAGATATGGTGTCACCTTGTCTCACTCCCTTTTCAATTTTTATTGCTGCTGTATCCTCAAATAGCCAAACATTTGCATTTGAATAGATGTTATTAATGACGCTAATGCAAGCATCTTCAATACCACAGGATTCCAAAGCCATTGTAACTGCTGATGGTTTCACTGAATCAAAGGCCTTTTCTCATAATCAATAAAAGCCATGCATAATGGAAGTTCATAATATATATATATATATATATATATCATCATCGGGATGTAAGGTCAGGTGATGCGTAACATCACAGCCTCTCCTTGACAAATGTCAACCCCGCCTTCTCGTGGTGCATCCTGTTCCTACTAAAGGGGCTCTGACGACCGCCAATAGCGGTATAACTATACCATCGGGATTAGAGGAAATTCTATCCCACACTCACCAACCCGCTTGGCCAGCGTGGTGAGTTATGGCCAAACCCCTCCAAAATGAATCCACAACTTAAATCTTGGCCCTCAGTCTCCGGCAGCTGGAATGTACCTGGCCAAGGCAGCGGCCAGTGCGACATGAAGGCAGAGGGTGCTAAGAATCCCCGGAGGACCGGACTAGGCTGCCATCTGATGCTGACCTTGGCAACGTACAATGGACGCTCCCTATCTTCTGATTCAAGGCTTCTTGAATTGGAAGAGGAACTACAAAGGATCAAGTGGGACATCGTGGGGCTAAGTGAGGTAAGGAGAAAAGGAGAAGATCTCATCGAACTGAAAAGTGGACATCTCTTCTACTATCGTGGGACAGATACTGGCAGAACTAGTGGTGTTGGATTTATAATAAACAAGAAACTGAAGGATAAAGTTGTAGAAGATGAAAGTTCCTCTGACAGAGCTGCACGGCTTGTTATCCAACTCTCGAAAAGATACCAGGCTCAGATTATTCAAACTTATGCACCCACCACAAGTCATCCTGAAGAAGAAATTGAAGAATTTTATGAGGAAATTTGTCATCTAAATAATAAAGGTAAGCAGCACTTGAAAATAATTATGGGAGATTTCAATGCAAAAATAGGGCAACGGCAACAGAATGAAACTTCAGTAGGTAAATTCGGTCACGGCAACAGAAACCAGCGTGGAAATACTCTCGTTGAGTTTGCAGAGGCAGAAGGATTTTTCATCTTGAACTCCTTTTTCAAGAAAAAGCCACACAGGAAATGGACATGGAGACATCCAATTGGAACGACAAGTGAAATTGATTTTATTATGTGTAACAAAAAATTCGTCATCGAAGACTGCAGTGTGCTGAACAAGTTCAACACAGGTAGTGACCATAGATTGGTGAGATGTAAGATGCACCTCAACACTAAACTGGAACGTGGCAAGCTCATAAGACAAACAAAATGTATTGACATAACCAACCTTAAAAAACACCATAATACTCTCAAGTTAGAACTGAAGAACAGATTCTCTGCTTTAGAAGGCCTAACATCGGAAGAAGTGGATATTTCGGAAGTTAACAGAAAAGTAACCAAAGCTCTAATGGAAACAGCAACAAAATTAGCTGGGTCTAAGAACAAGTTGCATGTGAACAAATTATCAGGAAAAACCAAAATGTTGATGCAAAAAAGAAGAGAGATGAGGACAACTAAAGAAGATGTGACTTCCAAAGTGGAATATATAGAGCTATGCAAGACAACACGAAAAAGTATCACTGAAGACGTAAGAAAATTCAACTGTGAACTAGTGAGGAAAGCAATTGAAAACAACCAAAGCCTAAAGATAGCAAAGGGACATCTCAGTAAGGGAAGAAAACAGATTATGGCACTGAGAAAAGAAGATGGTTCTGTAACAAGAAATAGAGGCGAAATTTTGACAAGAGTGAAAGATTTCTACTCCAAATTATATGAAAGGGATTATACATGCACTCCAGACATCATGAAAGATACCAGTACCAGAGTTCCTCCAGTCCTTCCAGCAGAAGTTGCACATGCAATCAAGAACATGAAGTGGGGAAAAGCTCCAGGAGAAGATGGAATTACTGTAGACATCATACAAGAAGCAAGTGGAGAAATCGAAACAGTACTCGCCCAAATTTTCACTCGATGCCTTAATGAAGGAAAGATTCCTGAGGATTGGAACACCGCTACAATGATCCTGCTACATAAGAAAGGTGACATTGAGGATCTCGGAAACTACAGACCTATCAGCCTCCTATCAATAGTTTATAAAATCTTCACTAAAGTTCTTTCACACCGCTTGAAGGTAACACTGGACATGGCTCAACCGAGAGAACAAGCTGGATTCAGGAGTGGCTACAGCACAATAGATCATATCCATGTGCTGAGAGAACTAATTGAAAGAGCGAGGGAATATGAACTTCCATTGTGCATGGCTTTTATCGATTATGAAAAAGCCTTTGATTCAGTGAAACCATCAGCAGTTACAATGGCTCTGAAAACCTGCGGTATTGAAGATGCATACATTAATATTATTAATAACATCTATGAAAATGCAAGTGCAAAGATTAGGCTGTTTGAAAATACAACACACATAAAAATTGGAAAGGGAGTGAGACAAGGTGATACCATATCTCCGAAGCTCTTTAATGCCACATTGGAGGGTGTTTTTCAGTCACTGAGCTGGGAAAACAAGGGGATAAAGATTAATGGAGATTATCTAACCCACCTTCGTTTTGCTGATGACGTAGTCATTTTTGCAACTAGCCCATCAGAGCTGCAGAGTATGATCCAGGAACTTGCTGACAAGAGTAAAGAAGTGGGATTAAAAATGAACTTTCGGAAGACAAAAGTGATGTTCAATGCTTTTACAAGAAATGAAGATTTATCGATTGATGGAGAAAAGCTGGAGATAACAGACACGTACGTTTATCTTGGACAGCAGATATCAAGTGAGGGTCACATTGATGAAGAAATTAATCGGCGTACAAAACTTGCCTGGAGAGCTTTTGGAAGAAACAGCATAATTTTCAAGAGCAATATGCCATTATGTCTTAAAAGAAAAGTGTTTGATCAATGCATCCTTCCAGTGCTTACGTATGGTGCAGAGACGTGGACCTTAACTAAAAGAGACATACAAAGGCTGCAGACAACTCAAAGAAGCATGGAGAGGTGCATGCTTGGTGTAACCAGGAGAGATAAGAAGAGGAACTCGTGGATCCGAAAAATGACAAGAGTGGAAGACATCATGATCAGAGTTAAATCCCTGAAATGGCAATGGGCTGGACATACTGCCAGAAGGACAGATCATCGATGGACAGCCGAAATTTTAGATTGGATTCCAAGGGACAGGAAAAGACCCAGAAGAAGACCACATGGGAGATGGGTGGATGAAATTCGAAAGTATGCGGGAGTGACATGGAGGAGACTGGCACAAGACAGACCGTTGTGGAGGAAACTTGGGGAGACCTTCGTCCAGCAGTGGATTGATAATGGTTGACAATGATGATGATGATAATGGTTGACAATGATGATGATGATCATCATCATTGTCAACCATTATCAATCCACTGCTGGACGAAGGTCTCCCCAAGTTTCCTCCACAACGGTCTGTCTTGTGCCAGTCTCCTCCATGTCACTCCCGCATACTTTCGAACTTCATCCACCCATCTTTCATGTGGTCTTCTTCTGTTTCTTTTCCTGTCCCTTGAAATCCAATCTAAAATTTTGGCTGTCCATCGATGTTCTGTCCTTCTAGCAGTATGTCCAGCCCATTGCCATTTCAGGGATTTAACTCTGATCATGATGTCTTCCACTCTTGTCATTTTTCGGATCCACGAGTTCCTCTTCTTATCTCTCCTGGTTACACCAAGCATGCACCTCTCCATGCTTTTTTGAGTTGTCTGCAGCCTTTGTATGTCTCTTTTAGTTAAGGTCCATGTCTCTGCACCATACGTAAGCACTGGAAGGATGCATTGATCAAACACTTTTCTTTTAAGACATAATGGCATATTGCTCTTGAAAATTATGCTGTTTCTTCCAAAAGCTCTCCAGGCAAGTTTTATACGCCGATTAATTTCTTCATCAATGTGACCCTCACTTGATATCTGCTGTCCAAGATAAACGTACGTGTCTGTTATCTCCAGCTTTTCTCCATCAATTGATAAATCTTCATTTCTTGTAAAAGCATTGAACATCACTTTTGTCTTCTGAAAGTTCATTTTTAATCCCACTTCTTTACTCTTGTCAGCAAGTTCCTGGATCATACTCTGCAGCTCTGATGGGGTAGTTGCAAAAATGACCACGTCATCAACAAAACGAAGGTGAGTTAGATAATCTCCATTAATCTTTATCCCTTTGTTTTCCCAGTTCAGTGATTGAAAGACATTTTCCAATGTGGCATTAAAGAGCTTCGGAGATATGGTGTCACCTTGTCTCACTCCCTTTCCAATTTTTATGTGTGTTATATTTTGAAACAGCCGAATCTTTGCATTTTCATTTTCATAGATGTTATTAATAATATTAATGTATGCATCTTCAATACCACAGGATTTCGGAGCCATTGTAACTGCTGATGGTGTTTCACTGAATCAAAGGCTTTTTCATAATCGATAAAAGCTATGCACAATGGAAGTTCATATATATATATATATATATATATATATGAAGTGTAAAGAAGCATGGAGAGGTCAAAGAAGCATGGAGAAGTGCATGCTTGGTGTAACCAGGAGAGATAAGAAGAGGAACACGTGGATCCGAAAAATGACAAGAGTGGAAGACATCATGATCAGAGTTAAATCCCTGAAATGGCAATGGGCTGGACATACTGCCAGAAGAACAGACCATCGATGGACTGCCGAAATTTTAGATTGGATTCCAAGGGACAGGAAAAGACCCTGAAGAAGACCGCATGGAAGATGGGTGGATGAAATTCGAAAGTATGCGGGAGTGACATGGAGGAGACTGGCACAAGACGGACCGTTGTGGAGGAAACTTGGGGAGACCTTCGTCCAGCAGTGGATTGATAATGGTTGACAATGATGATGATGATGTTATGAAGTGTACAATACCACAATGCAAAAAACCTAAACACATAAGCAAAGAACAAATAATGAAACATAAAACGATATACCATGAACTGTCGTCATCAGGAGAGTACCAGCACATGGCGAGAGCAGCTTTTCTGATGTCCGTGAAAGGTAGGTAGAAAACCAAAGTACCCACGGGCAGTACTTTCTAAGCTGCAAACTCTGATGCAAGACTGAACGAAGAAATGAAAAGGAGGAGGGACATCGAACAGCATATACATAAGCATAGGTGTGATGCGTATAGAGACATAGTATGAGGGATAAAAGAGTGCGCGAAATTTTAAAAAAAATAAAGAAAAAAGAAAAAACTGCGGAGAAGGAAAGGAGGTTAATGCTGGCGGCTGTTAGTGATCCATCAAACAGCACTTTGAAAGCCCTGCAAATAAACATTGTAGGATCATGGGTTAATAATGGTGTGAAGGTTGAAATCTGTGTACATGGCTGTATTGTAGGTAGTAAGAAACTGTTGAAAATATTTTTTTGAGGAAACGAATTGGAAGTCAATTGTTACGCAATTGAAAATACAGGATTTGGAAATTTTTTATGACATTAGCTGGACTATTGCAAATTTTACAAATTCGAGCTAATTGCGAAATAACAATGTTATGATGCACGGAAATTGAGATATTTGAGGTCCAGTATGAATAATACTTAATTATGAAGTGAAATTCTCCTTTCCTTCCCCCCAGTTTTTTCTTTTTCTTCCTTTTTTTTTAGATTTCGCACACTATTTTCTCCCTCATACTACGTCACCATACGCATCACACCTATGCTTATGTAAATGCTGTTCAACATCTCTCCTTCTTTTCGTTTCTTCGTTCAGTCTCGCATCAGAGTTTGCAGCTTAGAGAGTACTGTCCGTGGGTACTCTGGTTTTCTACTTACCTTTCACGGACATCAGAAAAGCTGCTCTCGCCATGTATTGGTACTCTCCTGATGATGACAGTTCATGGTATATCGTTTTGTTTCATTATTTGTTCTTTGCTAATGTGTTTAGGTTTTTGCATCGTGGTATTGTACACTTCATATGTTGCTTCACCGTTTGGCCAGCTGCCGCATGCGCTACCTTCGGATGTAAGCTACTTTTTCGTTTATTATGTCTCGATTCCATTCAGTCTTTGGCCTTTATAGTTTTGACTTGTTTTATGCTATATATATATAGTATACAAATAAAACAAAAAAATTATGACACAAAAGAAATTAGGTAAAAAAAAAAAAAGGCTAATACCATGAGAAGCGCCAAAGGCAGCTAAACCTCATGTAGTAGCATATGTAGAATAGAAAAATTACAGAACAAAAATACAAAATTTTAAAAAGGAACCTTCAAAACAAGTGAAAACAAAACTGGTTGCCGTCATCAGGAGAGCATCATCCTGCAGGAGTGGCCTTTCTAGGTCCAACAAATGACAAGGCGAGCCAAAATTGTTGGTTGGTCATGCTCCCTAGGCCACCAGACCAAATTCCAGAACAAGCACAAGAATTCCAAGAATCAAATTTATACAACTACAAAATAAAAAATAAATAAATAAAAAATAAATTAATTAAAAGCTTACCGGCTGAACAAAAACACCATAACAAGACAACTAACAAAACTGAACAGAACCCCCACAAGAACCCAAATATATACACTGATATAAAAGGTGGTCACAGTTAATCAACTACCTGGTAGGCCAAAAAAGGTGTGAATTGACAAGATGCAAAACTGTGTATGTAGATAAGATCTTCATTTATTAGGGACCCACCAAATAGCACTTTATGTTGCCTATATACTTAAAATTGTTATGTCCTAGATTAATAAAGCATGTCAATGTGCAATTTGAAACTCTTGGAAACCGAATTAAAGTTCAAAATTAAATGTTTGAAATGGTGTCTTAAGAAATTTTTAGGAAAATTGTTAGATTGCAGTTGAGAAGGAAGAGCTTTCAGATTTTTTACAAACAAGAACTGTGTAGAGCAAATTTTAGCTATTCTATGAAACTGAGAGAGGAGTAGATTGCGATGTATAACTTTAGAGATGTTGGAGGACCAGTGAGTGTAGTGAATGATATCAAACTCAAAGGAGTTTATTTTATCAAATAAGTTCACTACACCTCTTCCGTCCTCGGACCTCACCCTAGAAAAAACTAACAGATCGTCTACTAGTGTTTGTTACCTTGATTTAGAGGTACAAGTGGGCGAGGAGGGAAGAGGTGTAGTGAACTTATTTGAAAAAATAAACTCCTTTGAGTTTGATATCATTCACTACACTCACTGGTCCTCCAACATCTCTAAAGTTCTTCATAATACATGGAAAATCGACAGAATATTCAAGCAAAGCAAACTGAATTTGCTTGTACCACTTACTGGTCATCCATGTAATATTTCTCAGAGAACCAGGATGATGATATTTTCAAGTTCTCTGAGAAGTATTACATGGATGACCAGTAAGTGGTACAAGCAAATTCAGTTTGCTTTGCTTGAATATTCTATCTCTAAAGTTATACATCGCAATCTACTCATCTCTCAGTTTCACAGAATAGCTAAAATTTGCTCTACACAGTTCTTGCTTGTAAAAAATCTGAAAGCTCTTCTTTCTAAACTGCAATCTAACAATTTTCCTAAAAATTTCTTAAGACACCATTTTAAACATTTAATTTTGAACTTTAATTCAGTTTCCAAGAGTTTCAAATTGCACATTGACATGTTTTATTAATCTAGGATGTAACAATTTTAAGTATATAGGCAACATAAAGTGCTATTTGGTGGGTCCCTAATAGATGAAGATCTTATCTACATACACAGTTTTGCATCTTGTCAATTCACACATTTTTTGGCCTTCCAGGTAGTTGATTAACTGTGACCACCTTTTATATCAGTGTATATATTTGGGTTCTTGTGGGTGTTCTGTTCAGTTTTGTTAGTTGTCTTGTCATGTTGTTTTTGTTCTGCCGGTAAGCTTTTCATTTTTTATTTTTTTTATTTTGTAGTTGTATAAGTTTGATTCTTGGAATTTTTGTGCTTGTTCTGGAATTTGGTCTGGTGGCCTAGGGAGCATGACCAACCAACAATTTCGGCTCGCCTTGTCATTTGTTGGTACTAGAAAGGCCACTCCTGCAGGTTGATGCTCTCCTGATGATGGCAACCTCTTTTTTTGTTTTCACATGTTTTGAAGTTTCCTTTTTAAAATTTTGTGTTTTTGTTCTTTTTTCTATTCTATATATCAATTTTTCTATTCTATATATCTATATATCATCATCGCATTAACCATTATCATTCTACTGCTGGATGAAGGTTTCCCCGAGTTTTTTCCACAACGGTCTGTCTTGTGCCAGTCTCCTCCATGTTACTCCCACATACTTTTGAATTTCATCCACCATATATGTCAGGTGATGCGTAACATCACAGCCTCTCCTTGACAAATGTCAACCCCGCCTTCTCATGGTGCATCCTGTTCCCACTAAAGGGGCTCTGACGACCGCCAATAGCAGTATAACTATACCATCGGGATTACAGGAAATGCTATCCCACACTCACCAACCGCTTGGCCAGCATGGTGAGTTATGGCGAAACCCCTCCAAAATGACTCCACAACTTAAATCTTGGCCCTCAGTCTCCGGCAGCTGGAATGTACCTGGCCACGGCAGCGGCCAGTGCGACATGAAGGCAGAGGGTGTTAAGAATCCCCGGAGGAACGGACTAGGCTGCCATCTGTTGCTGACCTTGGCTACGTATAATGGACGCTCCCTATCTTCTGATTCAAGGCTTCTTGAATTGGAAGAGGAACTACAAAGGATCAAGTGGGACATCGTGGGGCTAAGTGAGGTAAGGAAAAAAGGAGAAGATCTCATCGAACTGAATAGTGGACATCTCTTCTACTATCGTGGGGCAGATACTGGCAGAACTAGTGGTGTTGGATTTATAATAAACAAGAAACTGAAGGATAAAGTTGTAGAAGGTGAAAGTTCCTCTGACAGAGCTGCATGGCTTGTTATCCAACTCTCGAAAAGATACCAGGCTCAGATTATTCAAACTTATGCACCCACCACAAGTCATCCTGAAGAAGAAATTGAAGAATTTTATGAGGAAATTTGTCATCTAAATAATAAAGGTAAGCAGCACTTGAAGATAATTATGGGAGATTTCAATGCAAAAATAGGGCAACGGCAACAGAATGAAACTTCAGTAGGTAAATTCGGTCACGGCAACAGAAACCAGCGTGGAAATACTCTAGTTGAGTTTGCAGAGGCAGAAGGGTTTTTCATCTTGAACTCCTTTCTCAAGAAAAAGCCACACAGGAAATGAACATGGGGACATCCAAATGGGACGACAAGTGAAATTGATTTTATTATGTGTAACAAAAAATTCGTCATAGAAGACTGCAGTGTGCTAAACAAGTTCAACACAGATAGTGACCATAGATTGGTGAGATGTAAGATGCACCTCAACACTAAACTCGAACGTGGAAAGCTCATAAGACAAACAAAATGTATTGACATAACCAACCTTAAAAAACACCATAATACCTTCAAGCTGGAACTGAAGAACAGATTCTCTGCATTAGAAGGCCTAACATTGGAAGTAGTGGATATTTCTGAAGTTAACAGAAAAGTAACCAAAGCTCTTATGGAAGCAGCAACAAAATTAGCTGGGTCTAAGAACAAGTTGCATGTGAACAAATTGCCAGGAAAAACCAAAATTTTGATGCAAAAAAGAAGAGAGATGAGGACAACTAAAGAAGATGTGAATTCCGAAGTGGAATATATAGAGCTATGCAAGACAGTACGAAAAAGTATCACTGAAGACGTAAGGAAATTCAACTGTGAACTAGTAAGGAAAGCAATTGAAAACAACCAAAGCCTAAAGATAGCAAAGGGACATCTCAGTAAGGGAAGAAAACAGATTATGGCACTGAGAAAAGAAGATGGTTCTGTAACAAGAAATAGAGGCAGAAATTTTGACAAGAGTGAAAGATTTCTACTCCAAATTATATGAAAGGGATGATACATGTACTCCAGACATCATGAAAGGTACCAGTACCAGAATCCCTCCAATCCTCCCTGCGTAAGTTACATATGCAATTAAGAACATGTAACAGGGAAGAGCTCCAGGAGAAGATGGAATTACTGTGGGCATCATACAAGAAGCAAGTGGAGGAATCGAAACAGTACTCACCCAAATTTTCACTCGATGCCTTAATGAAGGGAAGATTTCTGAGGATTGGAACAACGCTACAATGATCCTGCTACATAAAAAAGGTGACATTGAGGATCTCGGGAACTACAGACCTATCAGCCTCCTATCAGTGGTTTATAAAATCTTCACTAAAGTTCTTTCACAGCATTTGAAGGTAACACTGGACATGGCTCAACCGAGAGAACAAGCTGGATTCAGGAGTGGCTACAGCACAATACATCATATCCACGTACTGAGAGAACTAATTGAAAGAGCAAGGGAATATGAACTTCCATTGTGCATGGCTTTTATCGATTATGAAAAAGCCTTTGATTTGGTGAAACCATCAGCAGTTACAATGGCTCTGAAATCCTGCGGTATTGAAGATGCATACATTAGCATTATTAATAACAGCTATGAAAATGCAAGTGCAAAGGTTTGTTTGGATATTTGAGGATACAGCACAAATAAGAATTGGAAAGTGAGTGAGACAGCGTGACACCATATCTCCCAAGCTCTTTAATGCTACATTGCAAAATGTCTTTCAATAATTGAACTGGGAAAACAAAGGGATAAAGATTAATGGAGATTACTTAACTCACCTTCGTTTTGCTCATGACATAGTCACCTTTGCAACTACTACTTCAGAGCTGCAGAGTATGATCCAAGAACTTGCTGACAAGAGTAAAGAAGTAGGATTAAAAATGAACTTTCAGAAGACAAAAGTGATGTACAATGCTTTTACAAGAAACGAAGATTTATCGATTCATGAGTAAAGGCTTGAGACAACCAATTCCTACATTTATCTTGGGCAGCAGATATCAAGTGAGGGTCACATTGATGAAGAAATTAATTGGCGTATAAAACTTGGATAGTCAGCTTTTGGAAGAAACAGTACAATTTTTAAGAGCAGTATGCCATTATGTCTCAAAAGAAAAGTGTTTAATCAATGCATCCTGCCAGTGCTTATGTATGGAGCAGAGACATGGACCTTAACTAAAAAAGACATACAAAGACTGCAGACAACTCAAAAAAGCCTGGAGAGATGCATGCTTGGTGTAACCAGGAAAGATAAGAAGAGGAACTTGTGGATAAGGAAAATGACAGGAGTGGATAACATCATGACCAGAGTGAAATCACTGAAATGGTAATGGGCTGGACATGTTGCCAGAAGAACGGACCACCGATGGACAACTGAAATTTTAGACTGGATTCCGAGGGACAGGAAAAGACCCAGAAGAAGACCACATGGGAGACGGATGGATGAAATTCGAAAGTATGCTGGAGTGACATGGAGGAGACAGGCCCAAGACAGACAATTGTGGAAGAAATTGGGGGAGACCCTCATCCAGCAGTGGATTGATAATGGTTGATGATGATGATATATCCATAAATACAACCACAAGCAAAACCTCTCAAACATGCACAATACAGCCAGTGTATGCTAACCATGGCAATAAAAAGACAGTAGGCCGCCCCGGTGGCGCAGTGGTCTAAACGATGGCCTCTGATCATTCGTCCGAAAGGGGTCCAGGTTCGAATCCCGGTGAGGCATAGATGTTGTGTTTGTCTTATGGCACTGGCTCTCGCTCTTCCCGGGAATCAGTGACCCTAAATTAGGGACGGGCGACTGCTTATAGCCCATTGAGTTGCTCATGGTGGTCATTAAATCTCCAATAAAATAAATAAAATAAAAATAAAAAGACAGTAGACAATACCAAAAAAATACACATCAAAAACACAAAATCAATGAAAATAAGAAAAACACTCAATAAATATCAGAATCATACGACTCCCAACCCTCGAACCAATCTTCAGGGAAAGACGCCCGAAGCACTGTGTGTTCGGGTTTCATGAGAGTACCTTAGACCAGAATTAATTCAAAATATTGTTGCAACAAAATTTAGACACATAGAATTCGATGGTAATCTGTCTTTCTTACCCGATCCGTAAATATCACAAAAATATAATTAATATGCAATAATTTTATACCTTATCCTTGTTTTGAACTAAACATACTTAAGAAGAGAATGAAAATGGCATAAACTTACACAACTGTAACACAAAAATAGCCCTTGCTCCTATTATACATAAATGTCAACTATTCTGTTGTTGCATCATATACTGTTTCTCACGTTATTGTTGTTGAAATGCTTTTGGGAAACATTTATAAGATATAAATAAATAGATAATAAAAGTTTAAGAATGTTACTCACATTTGGTCATGGGGCATTCCGGGATATTGCAGAGTCCTTTGTAGTCCTATTGTGATGAAATCTTGTTCATTATGTTTCAAATGGTATACATCACTTTTTTTTTCATATGAACACTGATTCAGTTATATCTTCGTATTTATGGGTTAAGTTCAGGCTTGTTATTCAGTTAAATCTTCGTATTGAAGGGTTGGGTTCAGGCTTGATGTTCAACTTTGTTATTATTCTATATTTCATTTTCAAATGGTAAGGTAAAAGCAGTACATGAGTATCATTCTTTTTGAGTCGTTATTTAAAAGATGATATTTAAAAACATTATGACAACTAAATATTCCGAACCTTATGTTGAAGGGGAGTCGATCTGGTAAAAAATATCCTGTATTGACGAAAGTTCGATCTTCGTTTCCCGTAGCACTAGATTCCCATACTAGTCTCAACCATTTCGTAGTCTTCTTCAGTGGGTAAAAGAAGGAACTAAAGTGGCACTAACCAAAATATTTGCTATTATAGATAAACAACAACTTGTAGATAGAAAGATACATTTTCATAAAATTGAAAATCTAATAAATGACCAAAATAATAGCAAAAAAGAAAAAAATGACACCACTAGAAGACAAACCAATGTTCATTAATAAATCTAAAACTGAATTGACATATTTACAGGTTAAAGCACTTAATAGAGGCTTGAGGTATGCATATCAACAAAAAATTCCAAAAACTGAGATTATAATTCCATACATAAGAAACTTCATCAAAAAACTACCGAAAAAAAGACAAAATCCAACAAGATTCAAGATGATGAGAACAATCAATAGCAAAGAAAAAGAAGAGCAACTACCAGCTATAAAATACGAAAGACAAGAATTGATAAAACTTTGGAACAACCCAACCATTAAATGCATAAGTGCAGATAAAGCCAAACAGGTTGTTATATTGGACAAAGAAGAGTATTTAAAAATGAAGAAATCTATTGCGGAGGTAAATGTCGAAGAGACTAATTATGATCCAACGGACAGAATTATAAGAAAGATAGCTAACATAAAAAATCATGGCCATTTACCATCTAATATAAAAAATAGAGCCATTCCACCTATAGGAGCATCTATTGCAAGCATATTTAGCAAAATCAAAACACACAAAGAAGAAGAACCCTTAAAACCAATAGTGAATAAAACAGTTGCTCCAACTATCCTCCTAGAAAAAAAAAAACTATTTAAACACTTAAAACAATTCTATAGTCAACATGAATATACAATCAACAACTCTGTCGAAGTTATTAAAAAAACCCCAAGGAAATCAAAACAACTGAATTTATTATGATCAGTTTGGACGTTGTCTCTCTGTATCCAGATACTCCAGTTTATGAATCAATTAAACTATTAGATCAGAAGTTAAAAGATCGAGAAATTCCCGAATCACAAAAAATGAGTATTATCCAAGCAGTTAAACTTGTTGCTGATAATAAACTACTTCACATATGATAAGAAAATCTATAGACAAAAACAAGGTGCACCAATGGGATCTTCGATTTCTGGTCTTCTTGCTGAAATAGTATTACAAGACATTGAAAATAAGCTTATTAAACCACTCAATGAAAATAAGCTGTTAATATATTTGAGATAAGTAGATGATATCCTTATCTTCTGGCAGCAATCTGAAAAAGACCTTGATGCATTCATACAAAAATACAATAGCTTTTATCCATCAATACAGGTTACTATGGAAAAAGAAATTAACAGACAACTACATTTTTTAGACAGTTCTTTATTTAGAAGCAACAATCTGATTGAATATGAAGTCTATAGAAAACCAATGTTTATTTCAGCAATTATTCCGATTGATTCAAGCCATCCATGGAAATATAAAAGATCAGCATTACAATTCTATGTTAGAAGAGCGTTAACCCACTCATGTAATAAAACTAAAGAAATTATAGAAATTAACTGGATAACCGAAACAGCTAAGACGTTTGGATACAGAAAAAAGATTATTGAAGGAATACTTGAAAATACGAAAAAATCTGTTAATAACAACATTAAACCTAAGACGGAAATGAAATTTGCAAGTAAATTTCCCTACATTCCTCCACTTACGAATATTTTAAAGAAGGAATGCGCGAAAGAAAAAATGATACTGGTGGAGACAGTTATCGATAACGAAACTATATTGACAACTGGAAGCGAAAAAAGATCAATACTCGACAAAGCAAGAGTATACTGTATACCAACAAAAAACTCTACGGAAATGAAAGGAACTGAAGAAAAGAATAAAATATACATAGGAAGTACTAAAAGAAGATTTAAGACCAGATTGGGAGAGCAAATATCCAACTGGAACAAAAAAGAGAACAAACCATCTTTAATTCAACATTGCATTGAAAATGAGGCAGTCCCAGATTGCCCGGAAGCAAAATTAATAACATCACATAAAACAAAGGCTCAAATTTTAACATCGGAAGTGGTGATGATAGAAAAAACTAGAGAGACAAATTGTAATTATAACGATCCAATGGATCTTCCATATGCTTGGAGATACCTTATAGTAAAAAAAAAAAAAAACAGAATAAAAAGTACAGAAACAAGATAAATTGTAAGTCTATCAACATACAGATGGCGACACCTGAGGAATTTGAATCGGGAACAAATTCGGACGCTCCAATTAGAAACACGCACGTCGTGAGGTGTGCAGTCAAACCAAAATCCGAATGCGCAGAGGTTCTGCCGACGTGGAACTTTTGACTCTGCCAGTGGATTTGAGATAGGTGGCCAAGGAACAACATGAATCATGAAAAATACATCATTTTTGCCCACTGAAGAAGACTACGAAATGGTAGTTGAAACTAGTATGGGAATTTAGTGCTACAGGAAACGAAGATCGAACTTTCGTCAATACAGGATATTTCTTGCCAGATCGATTCCCCTTTAACATAAGGTTCGGAATATTTAGTTGTTTTAATGTTTTTAAATATCATCTTTTAAATAGCGACTCAAAAAGAATGATACTCATGTACTGCTATTACCTTACCATTTGAAAACGAAATATAGAATAATAACAAAGTTGAACATCAAGCCTGAACGTTTTAATATTGAAACAACAATACGAAGATTTAACTGAATAACAAGCCTGAACTTAACCCATAAATACAAAGATATGACTGAATCAGTGTTCATATGAAAAAAAGTGATGTCTACCATTTGAAACATAATTAACAAGATTTCGTCACAATAGGACTACAAAGGACTCTGCAATATCCCGGAATGTTCCATGACCAAATGTGAGTAACATTCTTAAACTTTTATTATCTATTTATTTATATCTTATAAACGTTTCCCAAAAGCATTTCAACAACAATAATGTGAGAAACAGTAAATGATGCAACAACAGAATAGTTGACATTTTTGTATAATATGAATTATAACCACGTAAAAAAATAAACACATTGAGATGGTTGATGAATTGATAGCCCTTGCTCCTCTCGTGTATATCCAACATTGCAAAAGTAAACAAATCCTATGAGATAAGGTTACTGTTACATCTGACTTCCACTCAACCAGGACCTTTCAATAATAGTGTGTTCATAAAATCTCTTCAATCCCAATAAACACCTGACCTGATTATATGCTCCAATTGAGTCTCCCTAATCATCATCATCATCATCATCATTGTCAACCATTATCAATCCACTGCTGGACGAAGGTCTCCCCAAGTTTCCTCCACAACGGTCTGTCTTGTGCCAGTCTCCTCCATGTCACCCCTGCATACTTTCGAATTTCATCCACCCATCTCCCATGTGGTCTTCTTCTGGGTCTTTTCCTGTCCCTTGGAATCCAATCTAAAATTTCGGCTGTCCATCGATGATCTGTCCTTCTGGCAGTATGTCCAGCCCATTGCCATTTCAGGGATTTAACTCTGATCATGATGTCTTCCACTCTCGTCATTTTTCGGATCCACGAGTTCCTCTTCTTATCTCTCCTGGTTACACCAAGCATGCACCTCTCCATGCTTCTTTGAGTTGTCTGCAGCCTTTGTATGTCTCTTTTAGTTAAGGTCCACGTCTCTGCACCATACGTAAGCACTGGAAGGATGCATTGATCAAACACTTTTCTTTTAAGACATAATGGCATATTGCTCTTGAAAATTATGCTGTTTCTTCCAAAAGCTCTCCAGGCAAGTTTTGTACGCCGATTAATTTCTTCATCAATGTGACCCTCACTTGATATCTGCTGTCCAAGATAAACGTATGTGTCTGTTATCTCCAGCTTTTCTCCATCAATCGATAAATCTTCATTTCTTGTAAAAGCATTGAACATCACTTTTGTCTTCTGAAAGTTCATTTTTAATCCCACTTCTTTACTCTTGTCAGCAAGTTCCTGGATCATACTCTGCAGCTCTGATGGGCTAGTTGCAAAAATGACTACGTCATCAGCAAAACGAAGGTGGGTTAGATAATCTCCATTAATCTTTATCCCCTTGTTTTCCCAGCTCAGTGACTGAAAAACACCCTCCAATGTGGCGTTAAAGAGCTTCGGAGATATGGTGTCACCTTGTCTCACTCCCTTTCCAATTTTTATGTGTGTTGTATTTTCAAACAGCCTAATCTTTGCACTTGCATTTTCATAGATGTTATTAATAATATCAATGTATGCATCTTCAATACCGCAGGTTTTCAGAGCCATTGTAACTGCTGATGGTTTCACCGAATCAAAGGCTTTTTCATAATCGATAAAAGCCATGCACAATGGAAGTTCATATTCCCTCGCTCTTTCAATTAGTTCTCTCAGCACATGGATATGATCTATTGTGCTGTAGCCACTCCTGAATCCAGCTTGTTCTCTCGGTTGAGCCATGTCCAGTGTTACCTTCAAGCGGTGTGAAAGAACTTTAGTGAAGATTTTATAAACTACTGATAGGAGGCTGATAGGTCTGTAGTTTCCGAGATCTTCAATGTCACCTTTCTTATGTAGCAGGATCATTGTAGCGGTGTTCCAATCCTCAGGAATCTTTCCTTCATTAAGGCATCGAGTGAAAATTTGGGCGAGTACTGCTTCGATTTCTCCACTTGCTTCTTGTATGATGTCTACAGTAATTCCATCTTCTCCTGGAGCTTTTCCCCGCTTCATGTTCTTGATTGCATGTGCAACTTCTGCTGGAAGGACTGGAGGAACTCTGGTACTGGTATCTTTCATAATGTCTGGAGTGCATGTATCATCCCTTTCATATAATTTGGAGTAGAAATCTTTCACTCTTGTCAAAATTTCGCCTCTATTTCTTGTTACAGAACCATCTTCTTTTCTCAGTGCCATAATCTGTTTTCTTCCCTTACTGAGATGTCCCTTTGCTATCTTTAGGCTTTGGTTGTTTTCAATTGCTTTCCTCACTAGTTCACAGTTGAATTTTCTTACGTCTTCAGTGATACTTTTTCGTACTGTCTTGCATAGCTCTATATATTCCACTTTGGAAGTCACATCTTCTTTAGTTGTCCTCATCTCTCTTCTTTTTTGCATCAACATTTTCGTTTTTCCTGATAATTTATTTACATGCAACTTGTTCTTAGACCCAGCTAATTTTGTTGCTGTTTCCATAAGAGCTTTGGTTACTTTTCTGTTAACTTCAGAGATGTCCACTTCTTCCGATGTTAGGCCTTCTAAAGCAGAGAACCTGTTCTTCAGTTCCAACTTGAAGGTATTATGGTGTTTTTTAAGGTTGGTTATGTCAATAGATTTTGTTTGTCTTATGAGCTTGCCACGTTCCAGTTTAGTGTTGAGGTGCATCTTACATCTCACCAATCTATGGTCACTACCTGTGTTGAACTTGTTTAGCACACTGCAGTCTTCTATGACGAATTTTTTGTTACACATAATAAAATCAATTTCACTTGTCGTCCCATTTGGATGTCTCCATGTCCATTTCCTGTGTGGCTTTTTCTTGAAGAAGGAGTTCAAGATGAAAAACCTTTCTGCCTCTGCAAACTCAACGAGAGTATTTCCACGCTGGTTTCTGTTGCCGTGACCAAATTTACCTACTGAAGTTTCATTCTGTTGCCGTTGCCCTATTTTTGCATTGAAATCTCCCATAATTATTTTCAAGTGCTGCTTACCTTTATTATTTAGATGACAAATTTCCTCATAAAATTCTTCAATTTCTTCTTCAGGATGACTTGTGGTGGGTGCATAAGTTTGAATAATCTGAGCCTGGTATCTTCTCGATAGTTGGATAACGAGTCGTGCAGCTCTGTCAGAGGAACTTTCAACTTCTACCACTTTATCCTTCAGTTTCTTGTTTATTATAAATCCAACACCACTAGTTCTGCCAGTATCTGTCCCACGATAGTAGAAGAGATGTCCACTTTTCAGTTCAATGAGATCTTCTCCTTTTCTCCTTACCTCACTTAGCCCCACGATGTCCCACTTGATCCTTTGTAGTTCCTCTTCCAATTCAAGAAGCCTTGAATCAGAAGATAGGGAGCGTCCATTGTACGTTGCCAAGGTCAGCATCAGATGGCAGCCTAGTCCGGTCCTCCGGGGATTCTTAGCACCCTCTGCCTTCATGTCGCACTGGCCGCTGCCTTGGCCAGGTACATTCCAGCTGCCGGAGACTGAGGGCCAAGATTTAAGTTGTGGAGTCATTTTGGAGGGGTTTGGCCATAACTCACCACGCTGGCCAAGCGGGTTGGTGAGTGTGGGATAGAATTTCCTCTAATCCCGATGGTATAGTTATACCGCTATGGGCGGTCGTCAGAGCCCCTTTAGTGGGAACAGGATGCACCACGAGAAGGCGGGGTTGACATTTGTCAAGGAGAGGCTGTGATGTTACGCATCACCTGACCTTACATCCTTCAATGACCTTTCTGTTGTCAGTCCCTAATACCGTCCAATAAATACCTCAAACGTGGAAAAAAGTATGAAGCATTGTTAAAGTTCTTCGGGGGGACTCGAAGGAAGAACTGTGTTTATTGTGGCCCTGAAAAATGGTTAGTTCACAGAATTTTAGGTGACAATGTTTCAAATTCTGATTTTAAATTAAGTTTTGATTAAAAGTATTTAATAAATTACAAATGTGAAATACAAAATCTGTAAGGAAGACCATTCTTTTGTAGAGTTGAAAAAGTTGAAAAAAGAAATTTTAACTATTTAGTTGTACTATTTTTATTATTGTGAATCCTAGTAACTTGAAGAAACTGTGAAATTATAATGTTTCTGTGCATGGATCTAGGAATTCTAGTAGACCAAGAGCTCAATAAATATGGACTAAAGGCAAAACCGATTCTCTTGTCAAAAACATCAGTAAGGAATCTCCCTTGCTTCAATATGATTTTCATGTCAAGAAATACAACTCTGGAGCCCTGACTTGTTTTCGTCAAAACCAGTTTCCTAGCGTAGCAGGACTGAATATTGAAACAACAACCATCCAAACAAAAACTAATAAGATCATCAATATATCTGTAGTTAAAAATGCCATTAATTGTAACATTCTTTTCATAGAAATGGAAGTACAAGTTGGCAAGTAGACTGGAAAATGAGGTACCCATTGGAATTCTCTGTTTTTGTATCGATGGGTTCCATTTCAACTCAGGCAGGGTCGTACCATCATGGTCTCAGATTTCTCTAAAAAAAAATTAAGGGTGTTCCTTGACTAAAATAAGGAGACCTATATTTTTCTTTCGGCAAGAAAAAATTTTCCCTTCGAGATAGACGGTTTCAAATGTTGCACCGTCAAACAAGCTCTCTAGAAAACGGTTATTTTTCCTAACTTCAGCAAGTCATTGCAGCAGAGTTAAAAAAGATATCGTGTTCTTGTATTTTTTTTTACATTGTGTGTATAACATATAATAATATATGGTGCTAATATTTGCTACACATCGTATGATTAAAATTTTAAAAAATCGCAAACTTTGTGATTTTTAAAAAAAAATTGAATTTTTTAAGTTTTTTTAAACAGGTTTGGATGGAGTTTTTCTATATTCGTTTTTTTCGTTAAAGACATGCAAATGTGCACTTTCTTTGTAATTTTTTGTGTGTCTGTGAAACTGCTAGTTTCCGCGTTTCGGCAGCGTTAAAAACAGCCGATTTTGAAAAATCTCTAACTTTGCCAACGATTTTCTCAAAAAGGCCATTTTTTAAAATTCTGAAAATTAAATCCCTGTTTCATTATCAACAGGAGAATATCTGTGTAAATTTTCACGGACCTAAAAACGCCCGTTTCCGAGTTAGACGCGTTTGAATTCGGTTTGAAAGCCTACGATTTCCCGTGTTCTAATGGCGCCATTTTGGAAAAATCTCAGGCGCAAAGTACGTACGTTATCTCTTACCCGAATCAAAGCGTTAGATATTCTTTGCCCGAATGATGGAATGAGAGCATTGGGTCAGCTGGCCCTGGTTGGATACATCCACCTCACCCTTCCCCGAGTAATGACATGCCTATAAAACTGTCGGGGGGGGGGGACCAATACATAAAGAAAATTCTTGCTGCTCCACTAACAAAGTTGAGTTGCGAAAGACAGCAGCAGCAGTTGTTTGTTTGTTTACGTATATACTTAAAAATCACATAAGAAAAGACTATGAAAGAGTAGAAAACTGTTGTGAAACAATTTTAAGAAAAAGAGTGCAGGCACGTGTACTGTAAGTTAATTTTCGATGGCTAAACACCCTCGACTTTTTCTGGGAGTTGCTAATTGTAGGCTACTGTCAGAAGAGCAGTTGCTGTTTTGTTATAGTTGCTAAAATTAACTTCTCAGTTTTTCGTAATAGTAAAATATTCGCTCAGGAGAGTTTTGTCCTCTGCGAACGGGGAGAGAAGGTGCAATGCTCTTGACCTCGCTGCTGGGTTGATAGCGCTGGTCGCTACCCGAAACTCTGCTTACCTCCTCTCCAAAACGTAATGGCAATTGTCTAATCTACTAAATAAATAACAATTAGCACATACGTGTGCATGCTTATTCATAAAATGTAAGTTGAGTATATTTCCTGTTCAATCAGCTGATTTTACAAGTAAAATTTATATACAACTTATGCGCTTATAATGGTGTAAAGATTTTTATCTATTTAAAACATATTCAAAGATTTCAATTTTTTTAAAGGGATTGTGTTCATGTAGTGATCTCCACCTGGGCCACGATAAACATGCACTGCCCATGGCTTCTGTTCCCTTAGAAGATAATCCTGGATCGATAGGAGACCAGCGGAGTTTTGACACCCCACCCCACCCCTCACGTGTTGGTGAGGTGTCTCAAAGCTAGGTAGCTTTCAATCATGTTTCAACTTAGTTGGCTGGTAATAAGAGAGGATTCCATTTCAACTCTGGCAGGGTCGTACCATCACGGTCTCAGATTTCTCTAAAAAAATTAAGGGGGTGTTCCTTGATTAAAATAAGGGTACCCATATCTTTTCTTTTGGCAAGAAAAAATTTTCCCTTCGAGACAGAGGGTTTCAAATCTTCCACCGTCAAACAAGCTCACTAAAAAACCGGTTATTTTCCTAACTTCAGTGAGTCATTGCAGCAGAATTAAAAAAGATATTTTGTTCTGGTATTTTTTATTACATTGTGTGTATAACGTATAATAATATTTGATGCTAATATTTTTTACACATCGTATGATTAAAATAAAAAAAATCGTAAACTTTGATTTTAAAAAAATTGAAATTTTTAAGATTTTTTTTAACTGGTTCAAATGGAGTTTTTTGTTTCTATACTCATTTTTTTGTTAAAGACATACAAATGTGCACTTTATTTGCAATTTTTTATGTGTCTGTGAAACTGCTAGTTTCTGCAGCGTTAAAAACAGCCGATTTTGAAAAATCTCCAACTTTGCCAACGATTTTCTCAAAAGGCCTTTTTTAAAATTCTGAAAATTAAATCCCTGTTTCATTATCAACGGAGAATATCTGTGTAAATTTTCACGGACCTAAAACGTCCGTTTCCGAGTTAGACACGTTTGAATTTGATTTGAAAACCTACGATTTCTCTGTGTTCTAAAGGCGCAATTTTGGAAAAATCTCAGGCGCAAAGTATGTATTCTCTTACCCGAATCAGAGCGTTGGATCCGTCCACCTGACCCTACCCTGGGCTATAACACGCCTAAAAAACGGTCTTGGAAAAAAAAAATAACAAATCTATTTATATAGATTTGAATGTATGACTGCTAAACAAATTTACAGTTTTCAATTTAAAACCACCAAACTTGGTATACTATCTCATGGTACCCTCAACTTAGACCGCAGACTGTTTTTGGAAGGGGTCGGAGCCCTTGGTCAAAGGGCCCCCACACAAAATTTCCGTAAAATATACTTGTAAACTATAGTGCCCTAACTGAGACCGTAGATGGTTTTTCGAAGGGGGGTAGAGCCCTGGGTGGGTGGGAGCCCGTGGTCAAAGGGCCCACGCAAAATTTCCGTAAAATCTAGTTTTCAATTTAGAACCATCAAATTTGGTATACTTTTTCTTGGCACCCTAACTTTGTAAACTATTTTACGAAAATTTTGTAGGGGTGGGGGGCTTGACCCCGGGTTCCGACCCCTTCCAAAACCGTCTAGTCAAAGTTAGGGTGCCAAGAAAAAAGTATACCAAATTTGATGGTTCTAAATTAAAAACTAGATTTTACGGAAATTTTGCGTGGGGCCCTTGACCCGGGCTCCCCCTTCGAAAAACCATCTACATTCTAAGTTAGGGTACCGTGAGATAGCATACCAAGTTTGATGGTTCTAAATTGACATACATTCAATTCTCTCTATATATAGATTTGTTATTTTTTTTTCCCAAGACAGTTTCTTAGGCACGTTATCGCTCAGGGTAGGGTGAGGTAGGTGGACGGATCCAACACTCTCATTCGAGTAAGAGAAAACGTACTTTGCGCTTTAGATTTTTCCAAAATGGCGCCTTTAGAACACGGAGAAATCGTAGGTTTTCAAACCAAATTCAAACGCGTCTAACTCGGAAACGGGAGTTTTTAGGTCTGTGAAAATTTCCACAGATATTCTCCTGTTGATAATAAAATAGGGATTTTATTTTCAGAATTTAAAAAAAGGGCTTTTTTGAGAAAATCGTTGGCAAAGTTGGAGATTTTTCAAAATCGGCTGTTTTTAACGCTGCGGAAACTAGCAGTTTCACAGACACATAAAAAATTGCAAATAAAGTGCACATTTGTATGTCTTTAACAAAAAAACGAGTATAGAAAAAACTCTATTTGAACCAGTTAAAAAAATCTTAAAAATTTCAATTTTTTTTTTTAAATCGAAGTTTACGATTTTTTTAAATTTTAATCATACGATGTGTAAAAAATATTAGCATCACATATTATTATACGTTATACACACAATGTAATAAAAAATACCAAAACAAAATATCTTTAATTCTGCTGCAATGACTCGCTGAAGTTAGGAAAAATAACCGTTTTTTAGAGAGCTTGTTTGGCGGTGGAAGATTTGAAAACCTCTGTCTCAAAGGGAAATTTTTTCTTGCCGAAAGAAAAGATATGGGTCTCCTTATTTTAATCAAGAAACACTCCTTAATTTTTTTAGAGAAATCTGAGACCGTGACGGTACGACCCTGCCAGAGTTGAAATGGAATCCCTCTCTTGTTACCAGCCAACTAAGTTGAAACATTTTTGAAAGCTACCTAGCTTTGAGACACCTCACCAACACGTGAGGGGGGGTGTCAAAACTCCGCTGGTCTCCCATCGATCCAGGATTATCTTCTAAGGGAACAGAAGCCATGGGCAGTGCATGGTTTATCGTGGCCCAGGTGGAAATCACTAAGAACACAATCAACCCCCCCCTCTTTAAAAAAATTGAAATCTATGAATATGTTTTAAATAGATAAAAATATTTACACCATTATAAGTGCATAAGTTGTATATGTATTCTACTTGTAAAATCAGTTGATTGAACAGGAAATATACTCAACTTACATTTTATGAATAAGCATGCACGCATGTGTTAATTGTTATTTATTTAGTAGATTAGACAATTGCCATTACATTTTGGAGAGGAGGCAAGCAGCCCAGCAGCGAGGTCAAGAGCATTGCACCTTCTCCCCCGTTCGCAGAGGACAAAATTCTCTTGAGCGAATATTTTACTATTACGAAAAACTGAGGGTTAACTTTAGCAACTATAACAAAACAGCAACTGCTCTTCTGACAGTAGCCTACAATTAGCAACTCATAGAAAAACTCGAGGTTGTTTAGCCATCGAAAATTAACTTACGGTACACGTGCCTGCACACTTTTTCTTGAAATTATTTCACAAGTTTTCTACTCTTTCATAGTCTTTTCTTATGCGATGTTTAAGTATATAACGTAAACAAACAAACAACTGCTGCTGTCTTTCGCAACTCAACTTTGTTAGTGGAGCAGCAAGAATTTTCTTTATGTATTGGTCCCCCCCCCCTGACAGTTTTATAGGCATGTCATCACTCGGGGAAGGGTGAGGTGGATGTATCCAACCAGGGCCAGCTGACCCAATGCTCTCATTCCATCATTCGGGCAAAGAATATCTAACGCTTTGATTCGGGTAAGAGATAACGTACGTACTTTGCGCCTGAGATTTTTCCAAAATGGCGCCTTTAGAACACGGGAAATCGTAGGCTTTCAAACCGAATTCAAACGCGTCTAACTCGGAAACGGGCGTTTTTAGGTCCGTGAAAATTTACACAGATATTCTCCTGTTGATAATGAAACAGGGATTTAATTTTCAGAATTTTAAAAAATGGCCTTTTTGAGAAAATCGTTGGCAAAGTTAGAGATTTTTCAAAATCGGCTGTTTTTAACGCTGCCGAAACGCGGAAACTAGCAGTTTCACAGACACACAAAAAATTACAAAGAAAGTGCACATTTGCATGTCTTTAACGAAAAAAACGAATATAGAAAAAACTCCATCCAAACCTGTTTAAAAAAAACTTAAAAAATTCAATTTTTTTAAAAATCACAAAGTTTACGATTTTTTAAAATTTTAATCATACGATGTGTAGCAAATATTAGCACCATATATTATTATATGTTATATACACAATGTAAAAAAATACAAGAACACGATATCTTTTTTAACTCTGCTGCAATGACTCGCTGAAGTTAGGAAAAATAACCGTTTTCTAGAGAGCTTGTTTGATCGTGCAAGATTTGAAACCCTCTATCTCGAAGGGAAAATTTTTTCTTGCCGAAAGAAAAATATGGGTCTCCCTTATTTTAGTCAAGGAACACGCCTTAATTTTTTTAGAGAAATCTGAGACCATGATGGTACGACCCTGCCTGAGTTGATATGGAACCCATCTATCAATAATTTTTTACCATCATAGATGTAATCATGAAATATAAATAGATTACATAATGAATTCCAATATTCGTTACTGATTTTCAATAAGTGTCCACATCTCTCAAAATACCATTCCAGTACCCTTTTTAGATCTTCTAAGTTAATCGAAATAAACAAATCGTTGAAGTCGAAGGTATTAATTGAGCCCTTAAATGCTGGATTATTTTCCATAAATTCAATGACCTTTCTGTTGTCAGTTATAATCCAGGTTGAAGACCAGATCACTTCAAAAATTATCTGCAGCAAGTCCTTAAATTTCTTACCAGCTTTATTATTATAAGAATTTATGCCACAAGTAATAAATCTGAATCCAACTGGTATTTTATGGAATTTAGGCACAATAAAAATATATGGAAATTCCAATTTTTATTCCTTAATTCTCAGGAACCTAAAATACCTTTAAATCCTTTTTTGACCAGTTTTGATATCATTCCCTTTGTCTGTCTAATAAATATTTTCAGTGTTCATTTCCTTGGTCAAAATTTCATAATACAATTTCTTTCAAACAAAGGCAAAATTGCCACTGCATTTATCTGTCGATGTAATGATAAAAATGTTCTGTAATTCTTCAGTATTGAGCCTAATATTTTTCCAGTTCTTTATAAAATGTTTCTTATCATAGTGTTGATCAATGAGATTGTAGATCTTTCTCAGGCCCTTGAGATCCATTGGAAAAATTCCTGCACAGGTATTCCATATTTATCTAAACGATTATAGATAAAGCAGTGTTAGTCTCCAGAAATATTGCTCTTGAGATCTTCCTTAGTAATAAATATTTGAGGTCTATATTTCACTCCGAGTTTCATAATACTCTTGAAATCTGAACAATTTACTATGTCCAGATTTCCAGTAAGTATATGTTCATAGTTTTTGTCCCGAAATTGAGAATATTTAGCTTCTTTACAATAGCAGGGCACAGCATCCAAATCAGTTTCACCTACCTTCCTACAAAAAGAATTGTGGTTAAAGATTCTCTTGTCCAAGGTCTCATCAAATTTGAGAGGTAAATATCTCATATTTCTCCCTGAATAGGAATATTTTTCTGATTCCCCAAAAAATCTTTTTGAAGGTTTTTTTTTTTTTTCAAATATTTTTGCCTGGTATCTAATGACAGAATTTTTCAGTAATTGTTCATTTACAATAGTATTTCTTGATCTTATATAGACAAAAATCCAAAATTATATCCTTAGTGAAAGTCCTCAAATCCAGATTCTCTGATTTTTTTTTACTAAGCTTTAGCACAGGTAAGATATCTTAGTGTTGCAAAAATCTTTTTAACACAATAAAGGAGCATATGACATATTTTTAATTTCTCTAAGGAAGTCATCAAAGTCAAATGCAGTCTGTTTATTCCTACCTGTACCCCTACTTCCTCTACCTCTAGGGGGTCTTTTTTTCTCAAATATTTTATAAGCAGATACAAAGATATACTGAATGTTCCTTTCTTCTTTATAAGGAAACATTCTAGTATACCATTATTAAAGGTTTTATTCAGGCCATATGGATATATGCTCCCTTGCAATGGGTATGCATCTAAGGCATATTTTTATTATTCTTATATATATATCATCATCATCATCATTGTCAACCATTATCAATCCACTGCTGGACGAAGGTCTCCCCAAGTTTCCTCCACAACAGTCTGTCTTGTGCCAGTCTCCTCCATGTCACTCCTGCATACTTTCGAATTTCATCCACCCATCTTCCATGTGGTCTTCTTCTGGGTCTTTTCCTGTCCCTTGGAATCCAATCTAAAATTTCGGCTGTCCATCGATGGTCTGTCCTTCTGGCAGTATGTCCAGCCCATTGCCATTTCAGGGATTTAACTCTGATCATGATGTCTTCCACTCTTGTCATTTTTCGGATCCACGTGTTCCTCTTCTTATCTCTCCTGGTTACACCAAGCATGCACCTCTCCATGCTTCTTTGAGTTGTCTGCAGCCTTTGTATGTCTCTTTTAGCTAAGGTCCACGTCTCTGCACCATACGTAAGCACTGGAAGGATGCATTGATCAAACACTTTTCTTTTAAGACATAATGGCATATTGCTCTTGAAAATTACGCTGTTTCTTCCAAAAGCTCTCCAGGCAAGTTTTGTACGCCGATTAATTTCTTCATCAATGTGACCCTCACTTGATATCTGCTGTCCAAGATAAACGTACGTGTCTGTTATCTTCAGCTTTTCTCCATCAATCGATAAATCTTCATTTCGTGTAAAAGCATTGTACATCACTTTTGTCTTCTGAAAGTTCATTTTTAATCCCACTTCTTTACTCTTGTCAGCAAGTTCCTGGATCATACTCTGTAGCTCTGATGGGGTAGTTGCAAAAATGACTATGTCATCAGCAAAACGAAGGTGGGTTAGATAATCTCCATTAATCTTTATCCCTTTGTTTTCCCAGTTCAGTGATTGAAAGACATTTTCCAATGTCGCATTAAAGAGCTTCGGAGATATGGTGTCACCTTGTCTCACTCCTTTTCCAATTTTTATGTGTGTTGTATTTTCAAACAGCCGAATCTTTGCACTTGCATTTTCATAGATGTTATTAATAATATTAATGTATGCATCTTCAATACCGCAGGATTTCAGAGCCATTGCAACTGCTGATGGTTTCACCGAATCAAAGGCTTTTTCATAATCGATAAAAGCCATGCACAATGGAAGTTCATATTCCCTCGCTCTTTCAATTAGTTCTCTCAGTACGTGGATATGATCTATTGTGCTGTAGCCACTCCTGAATCCAGCTTGTTCTCTCGGTTGAGCCATGTCCAGTGTCACCTTCAAGCGGTGTGAAAGAACTTTAGTGAAGATTTTATAAACCACTGATAGGAGGCTGATAGGTCTGTAGTTCCTGAGATCCTCAATGTCACCTTTTTTATGTAGCAAGATCATTGTAGCGTTGTTCCAATCCTCAGGAATTTTCCCTTCATTAAGGCATCGAGTGAAAATTTGGGCGAGTACTGTTTCGATTTCTCCACTTGCTTCTTGTATGATGTCTACAGTAATTCCATCTTCTCCTGGAGCTTTCCCCCGCTTCATGTTCTTGATTGCATGTGCAACTTCTGCTGGAAGGACTGGAAGAACTCTGTTACTGGTACCTTTCATGATGTCTGGAGTACATGTATCATCCCTTTCATATAATTTGGAGTAGAAATCTTTCACTCTTGTCAAAATTTCGCCTCTATTTCTTGTTACAGAACCATCTTCTTTTCTCAGTGCCATAATCTGTTTTTTTCCCTTACTGAGATGTCCCTTTGCTATCTTTAGGCTTTGGTTGTTTTCAATTGCTTTCCTTACTAGTTCACAGTTGAATTTCCTTACGTCTTCAGTGATACTTTTTCGTACTGTCTTGCATAGCTCTATATATTCCACTTTGGAAGTCACATCTTCTTTAGTTGTCCTCATCACTCTTCTTTTCTGCATCAACATTTTGGTTTTTCCTGATAATTTGTTCACATGCAATTTGTTCTTAGACCCAGCTAATTTTGTTGCTGTTTCCATAAGAGCTTTGGTTACTTTTCTGTTAACTTCAGAAATATCCACTTCTTCCGATGTTAGGCCTTCTAAAGCAGATAACCTGTTCTTCAGTTCCAATTTGAAGGTATTATGGTGTTTTTTAAGGTTGGTTATGTCAATACATTTTGTTTGTCTTATGAGCTTGCTACGTTCGAGTTTAGTGTTGAGGTGCATCTTACATCTCACCAATCTATGGTCACTGCCTGTGTTGAACTTGTTTAGCACACTGCAGTCTTCTATGACGAATTTTTTGTTACACATAATAAAATCAATTTCACTTGTCGTCCCATTTGGATGTCTCCATGTCCATTTCGTGTGTGGCTTTTTCTTGAAAAAGGAGTTCAAGATGAAAAACCCTTCTGCCTCTGCAAACTCTACGAGAGTATTTCCACGCTGGTTTCTGTTGCCATGACCGAATTTACCTACTGAAGTTTCATTCTGTTGCCGTTGCCCTATTTTTGCATTGAAATCTCCCATAATTATCTTCAAGTGCTGCTTACCTTTATTATTTAGATCACGAATTTCCTCATAAAATTCTTCAATTTCTTCTTCAGCATGACTTGTGGTGGGTGCATAAGTTTGAATAATCTGAGCCTGGTATCTTCTTGAGAGTTGGATAACGAGTCGTGCAGCTCTGTCAGAGGAACTTTCAACTTCTACAACTTTATCCTTCAGTTTCTTGTTTATTATAAATCCAACACCACTAGTTCTGCCAGTATCTGCCCCATGATAGTAGAAGAGATGTCCACTTTTCAGTTCAATGAGATCTTCTCCTTTTCTCCTTACCTCACTTAGCCCGACGATGTCCCACTTGATCTTTTGTAGTTCCTCTTCCAATTCAAGAAGCCTTGAATCAGAAGATAGGGAGCGTCCGTTATACGTAGCCAAGGTCAGCATCAGATGGCAGCCTAGTCCGGTCCTCCGGGGATTCTTAGCACCCTCTGCCTTCATGTCGCACTGGCCGCTGCCTTGGCCAGGTACATTCCAGCTGCCGGAGACTGAGGGCCAAGATTTAAGTTGTGGAGTCATTTTGGAGGGGTTTGGCCATAACTCACCACGCTGGCCAAGCGGGTTGGTGAGTGTGGGATAGCATTTCCTCTAATCCCGATGGTATAGTTATACCGCTATTGGCGGTCGTCAGAGCCCCTTTAGTGGGAACAGGATGTACATATATATATATATATATATATTGCTTTTACAAGAAATGAAGATTTATTGATTGATGGGGAAAAGCTGGAGATAACCGATACCTACATTATTTACCTTGGACAGCAGATATCAAGCAAAAGTCACATTGATGAAGAAATTAATCAACATATAAAATGTGGTTGGATAGCTTTTAGAAAAAAACTGCAATTTTCAATAGCAATATGCCATTATGTCATAAAAGAAAAGTGTTTAATCAATGCATCCTTCCAGTGCTTACATACGAAGCAGAGACATGGACCTTAACTAAAAAAAGACATACAAAGTCTGCAGACAACTGAAAGAAGCATGGAGAGATGCATGCCTGGAGTAACCAAGAGAAAGAAGAAGTGGAACTCATGGATAAGGAAAATGACAAGAGTATAAGACATCCCGATCAGAGTAAAGTCCCTGAAATGGCAATACACTGGACACGTTTCCAGAAGAACGGATCACCGATGGACAACCAAAATTCTAGACTGGATTCCAAAGGTCAGGAAAAGACCCAGAAAGAGACCACATGGAAGATGGGTGGATGAAATTCAGAAGCATGCGGTAGTGATGTAGGGGAGACTGGTGCAAGATAAATAGACAGTTGTGGAAGAAACTTGGGGAGAGCTTCATTCAGCTGTGGATAATGGTTGACAATGTTATAAATATAAATATATATAAACAGTTGCTCCCAGAAGGAAGCAACTGACAGTAATGAAACTTCATGGGTAGTTTGATGACATGCAAATGATTTAAGTATCATGCTCGGCCGCACACGTGATGCAAGCAAGGTGGTGTCATAGTGCTGTGCCTGATCGGCTATATAAAGTCATCCCATTGCGCGTGCTTGCCATTTTGATTCATGCTGTTGTGTTGGTTGCATACTTTGCAAGTGAAGTATTCCTTGGAAAAAAGTTCAGAAAAAATTTGAGCAGTTGGAAGAGTTCGAGAGGGGCTGCATCGTCGGGCTCAGGGATGCGGGATGGTCTTATCGCCGTATTGCGCACCACACCAGTCATGTGTATATCACCATAGCATACTGTTGTTGGCAGTGGATAGAACAAGGCATGCAACAGTGACAGAAAGGGTCTGGGAGACCTAGATGAACCACAGAGAGAGAGAGGACCAACAGGTTGTCCGACATGCACGGAGTGACCCAACAGCCACGATTGCTGATATTCAGCGAGCAGTGGTGCCCTCCATGCATCGTCCGATTAGTGCCAGCACCATTGGCAAATGGCTGCACGACGTAGGACTACACGCATGCAGACCGTTATGATGACTGCCCTTAACACCATTGCATCATCGCCAAAGACTAACGGTGTCATGCTAGACTGTCATGGAGTCACTCAGAATGGCAGCGGGTGATCTTCAGTGACAAGTCCCACTTTTGTCATGGAGGAGATGACTACCGAATCCTTGTGTGGAGGCACTGTTGTCAGTGCCAAGATGAACGGTGTGTTGTCTGTCGATCGTCACACGTTAGAAGCTCTGGTTTTATGGCGTGGAGTGCAGTTGCCAAGGATGTCAGATCACCTTTGGTGTTCATTACACGCACTTGGACAGCCCAACATTACATTAATGAGGTCCTGTAACAACTAGCAGCCCTACCTTTTCTGAACACTCGCTCCGGTTTGATTTTCCAAAAGGACAACACTTGTCTGCATACTGCTGCTATCTCGAGAGCTTGCCTTCAAGGGGCTGACACTCTGCCATTGCCAGCCGCATTGCCCGACCTATTGCAGATTGAAAATGTGTGGGATACTATTGGACATGCTATCCACACTCCACCCCTACCACACAATCTGCAGGAACTGCGTGAGAAGATTCAAGCTGCATGGGATGGCTTATCACAAGACACCATTAGGAACCTGTACAACTCCATGCCGAGACATCTGGCATGCTGTGTGAGCAAACATAGTGGCCCGACATCATACTGAGAGAGACTACTTATTGGTGTGTAGCTCAATAAATATTGCCCATATCAGTCTCAATGTGTAATAATTTATTGTTCCTGGTAACCTTTACCTTCCTCCCGAATAGCATTACAATCTGACACGTCCTTCTGGGTGCAACTATTTTTTTGATGATGAGTGTAATATACAGGGTGTCTCAAACATACACGGCAAAACTGCAGGAATGAGTTCCTCATAGGTAGATAAGAAAAAAAGTTTATGTCAACATAGGTCCGGAAATGCTTGGTTTCTGAGTTATGAAGGTATGTCTATGACACTTAACTGTTCACATGACTTTATAGTAATTGTTCAAAATGTCCACCTTCTGCCTCAATACGGGCCTCACATCGACACACTACCAAATTTCTTGCATGTCGTATTGTTTCACAACCAGCCGCAATTCGATTGCGGAGAGTTTCCACATCTGCTACTGGAGTCTAATACACCAATGATTTTAAATGGCCCTACAAGAAGAAATCTTGAGGGTTTAAATCTGTTGAACATGGAGGCCAGGCAGTTGGTCCACCTCTACCTATCCACCGACTAGAGAACTTTCGATTCAAGTAATTGTGAGCTAGGTGGCTAAAACGTGCGGGAGTGCCATCGTGCATAAAGCGTGCTTGTTGACAATTGATCAGTGACATGGCGTCCAAGAAATCAGGAATGTTGTTTTCCAAAAAGTTGTGGTATGCCCGCCCCGTGAATTTGTTGGGAAGTACATGGGGCCCAAATAACTTATCACCCAAAACACCTGCCCATATGTTTAGGCTGAACCGCTGTTGGTGACGTGATGGAAGAATTGCATGTGGGTTTTCCTCGGCCCATACATGCTGATTGTGAAAGTTTAGGATTTTGTCACTTGTGAACTGTGCTTCATCGGTGAATATCACAAAGGCAGGAAAGTTAGGAGTTGTACCACACTGCGGCAGGAAACACTGGCAGAACATTACTCGCGCAGGGTGTAATGTTTTGGCAGTGGTTTTCCTGCTGGTGACAAGGCCTGTACCCGTTGCAGATGGTACGCAGCACTCTCCCAATAGTTGAATGATGAACAGGCAGTTGCATTGCTAATCTGCATGTGCTGATTCCAGGAGTCACGTGCACAAAATCCAAAATCTCTGGGCCTCTACTTCAGGAGTCGTACATCTTGGCCGTCCTTTGTCGGCAGCATGAGATGTAAATGTCCCATGTTTGCAAAGGTGGCGACGATAGATACTTTCAAACGTTTTCCTGTCTGGACATTTTTGTCCTGAGAACCTTTCGTGGTACAAACGACTAGCCTCCAGAGCATTGCCATCCGTCAAACCGTGCATAAAGTGCGTATCCGCTTGCTCCTGATTTGAGTACATGGTCGGAAAGGAAAACCACCAGATTCTGTCAGTACCTTGTGATGAAAGAATTCACCTGCGGGAGATAAAACATTCCGGTGAATAACTGGGAAACCAAGACAGACCTGAGTCAGATAATGTAAACAGTTAAGTGTCATAGACAGATAGACCTTCATAACTCGGAAACCAAGCATTTCCAGACCTATGTTGATATAAACTTTTTTCCTTATCTACCTATGAGGAACTCATTCCTGCAGTTTTGCCGTGTATTTTTGAGACACCCTGTACATATATATATATTCAAGAGCAATATACCATTATGTCTTAAAAGAAAAGTGTTTGATCAATGCATCCTTCCAGTGCTTATGTATGGTGCAGAGACGTGGACCTTAACTAAAAGAGACATATATCATCATCATTGTCAACCATTATCAATCCACTGCTGGACGAAGGTCTCCCCAAGTTTCTTCCACAACGGTCTGTCTTGTGCCAGTCTCCTCCATGTTACTCCCGCATACTTTCGAATTTCATCCACCCATCTCCCATGTGGTCTTCTTCTGGGTCTTTTCCTGTCCCTTGGAATCCAATCTAAAATTTTGGCTGTCCATCGATGGTCTGTCCTTCTGGCAGTATGTCGCACCCATTGCCATTTCAGGGATTTAACTCTGATCATGATGTCTTCCACTCCTGTCATTTTCCGGATCCACGAGTTCCCCTTCTTATCTCTCCTGGTTACACCAAGCATGCACCTCTCCATGCTTTTTTGAGTTGCCTGCAGGCTTTGTATGTCTGTTTTAGTTAAGGTCCACGTCTCTGCACCATACGTAAGCACTGGAAGGATGCATTGATCAAACACTTTTCTTTTAAGACATAATGGCATATTGCTCTTGAAAATTATGCTGTTTCTTCCAAAAGCTCTCCAGGCAAGTTTTGTACGCCGATTAATATCTTAATCAGTGTGACCCTCACTTGATATCTGCTGTCCAAGATAAACGTACGTGTCTGTTATCTCCAGCTTTTCTCCATCAATTGATAAATCTTCATTTCTTGTAAAAGCATTGAACATCACTTTTGTCTTCTGAAAGTTCATTTTTAATCCCACTTCTTTACTCTTGTCAGCAAGTTCCTGGATCATACTCTGCAGCTCTGATGGGGTAGTTGCAAAAATGACTACGTCATCAGCAAAACGAAGGTGGGTTAGATAATTTCCATTAATCTTTATCCCTTTGTTTTCCCAGTTCAGTGATTGAAAGACATTTTCCAATGTGGCATTAAAGAGCTTCGAAGATATGGTGTCACCTTGTCTCACTCCCTTTCCAATTCTTATGTGTGTTGTATTTTCAAACAGCCGAATCTTTGCTCTTGCATTTTCATAGATGTTAGTAATAATATTAATGTATGCATCTTCAATACCGCAGGATTTCAGAGCCATTGTAACTGCTGATAGTTTCACCAAATCAAAGGCTTTTTCATAATCGATAAAAGCCATGCACAATGGAAGTTCATATTCCCTTGCTCTTTCAATTAGTTATCTCAGCACATGGATATGATCTATAGTGCTGTAGCCACTCCTGAATCCAGCTTGTTCTCTCGGTTGAGCCATGTCCAGTTTTACCTTCAAGTGGCATGAAAGAACTTCAGTGAAGATTTTATAAACCACTGTTGGAGGCTGATAGGTCTGTAGTTCCTCAGATCCTCAATGCCACCTTTTTTATGTAGCAGGATCATTGTAGCGTTGTTCCAATCCTCAGGAATCTTCCCTTCATTAAGGCATCAAGCGAAAACTTAGGCGAGTGTAGTTCCAATTTCTCCACTTGCTTCTTGTATGATGTCTACAGTAATTCCAACTTCTCCTGGAGCTTTTCCCCACTTCATGTTCTTGATTGCATGTGCAACATGCAATCAAGAACATGAAGTGATTGCATGTGGAAATGTCGCTTCGAGGACTGGAATAACTCTGGTACCTTTCATGATGTCTGGAGAACATGTATCATCCCTTTCATATAAATTGGAGTAGAAATCTTTCACTCTTGTCAAAATTTCACCTCTATTTCTTGTTGCACAACCATCTTCTTTTCTCAGTGCCATAATCCATTTTCTTCCCTTACTGAGATGTCCCTTTGCTATCTTTAGGCTTTGGTAGTTTTCAATTGCTTTCCTCACTTTCACAGTTGAATTTCCTCAGTGATTCTTTTTCGTACTGTCTTGCATAGCTCTATATATTCCACTTTGGAAGTCACATTTTCTTTAGTTGTCCTCATCTCTCTTCTTTTTTGCATCAACGTTTTTTTTCCCTATTTATTTGTTCACATGCAACTTGTCCTTAAGACCCATCTAATTTTGTTGCTGTTTCCATAAGAACTTTGGTTACTTTTCTGTTAACTTCAGAAATAGCCATGTTTTCCAATGTTAGGCTTTCTAAAGCAGAGAATCTGTTCTTCAGTTCCAACTTGAAGGTATTACGGTGTTATTTAAGGTTGGTTATGTCAATACATTTTGTTTGTCTTATGAGCTTGCCACGTTCGATTTTAGTGTTGAGGTGAATCTTGCACCTCACCAATCTATGGTCACTACCTGTGTTGAACTTGTTTAGCACACTGCAGTCTTCGATGACGAATTTTTTGTTACACATAATAAAATCAATTTCACTTGTCGTCCCATTTGGATGTCTCTATGTCAATTTCCTGTGTGGCTTTTTCTTGAAAAAGGAGTTCATGATGAAAAACCCTTTGCCTCTGCAAACTCTACGGGAGTATTTCCACCCTGGTTTCTGTTGCCGTGACCGAATATACCTACTGAAGTTTCATTCTGTTGCTGTTGCCCAATTTTTGCATTGAAGTATCCCATAATTATCTTCAAATGCTGCTTGCCTTTATTATTTAGATGATGAATTTCCTCATAAAATTCTTCAATTTCTTCTTCAGGATGGCTTGTGGTGGGTGCATAAGTTTGAATAATCTGAGCCTTGTATCTTTTCGAGAGTTGGATAACGAGTCGTGCAGCTCTGTCAGAGGAACTTTCAACTTCTACAACTTTATCCTTCAGTTTCTTGTTTATTATAAATCCAACACCACTAGTTCTGCCAGTATCAGTCCCACGATAGTAGAAGAGATGTCCACTTTTCAGTTCAACGAGATCTTCTCCTTACCTCACTTAGCCCGACGATGTCCCACTTGATCCTTTGTAGTTCATCTTCCAATTCAAGGAGCCTTGAATCAGAAGATAGTGAGAACAGAACACAGGCAATAAATAGATGGGCAGCAGGGATTTCCAACAGAATAGCGTAGTTGATGAATATGGGTAAACGTGGTGATCCGAGTGCTTTTGATCATGGGCATATTGTCGGCCCAAGACCGATGGATAATTCTATTACCCAAGCGGTAAGAACCCTAGGGTTTCTGAAGGCAACTGTATCATGAGTGTACTGTGAGTATGCCATTGACGTGTGCACCAGTGCCGAGAGAGCAAGCGGTGGCCGACCACACACGTCCTTGATGACCAGGGCCGACACAGACTGTCCAGGCTCGTGCTAACCGACCGCTTGGCAACAGTAGTGCAAATCACATCCAGGTTAAGTGTTGGAGGCTCAAGCAGCATCAGTGAGTGAACGGTGCAACACACACTGCGTACTCTGGTCTACAGGAAATGTCGCCCAACTCTTGAGCCACTGTTGACCGTTTGTCATTGGACATTACACCTCGCCTGGTGCCAAGAACATCAAATTGGACCTCTGTAGAGTGGCGCTGTGTGTTGTGGTCAGATGAATCCTCTTTTCAGCTGTACCAAGTGAATGGGAAGGTGCTGGTGTGTCATCAGCAGCATGATGCCATGGTCCCGTCATGCCAGTTCGCATCTGGTGGAGTCAATGCATTGGTGTGTACAGGCTGTTATTTGCTCTAGAGGAGGATCAACATGCATTAGATAGGTATCTCTAATGTTTTGTCCATTGAGTGTATGTATATATATATATATATTAGTTACCAAACCACCATTGCTTGCGAGAGTTAGAAATGCCCAGTTACGTGGTTCATACACTCCTTGAAAAGTCCTTGAATAAAAAAGTTCATTTTCAAGTCCTTGAAGGTACTTGAAAAAGTTTAAGACTCTGTAAATAGTACTTGAATTTTTTGTTATTATTTTTTAAGTAATGATATGAAAGAGCATGTGTTAAATAATTGTTTGTGCTAAAAAGATGTATAGGAGATTTCTGTGTATTAAAACACCAAGCTAATCAAATAGCGTAGAGCTTGTGTTCAATCCAGGGGAGCGTGTGGACAGCTGGTGCCTTGGTTGTGATATCACTAAAGAATAAAGCGTCAGCCATGTGAGCAAAATAAGTGGAATGATGTATTCACAAATTATGATGGGCTTCTATTTACTGGGGTTAGAGACACGTTGTTGCGGGAGAATGGAACTTCCTGGAATCACTTGTGCTTCGTGTGTGACCTCTTTGTCTCTTGGCTGCATCGAAAAATGTATCAAAGGCATCAAAAATAAAAAGTTAAAGCAAACAATAAGTGTCCCACCAGCAGATGAATACGAAAATAATGTACCTTTTCAAAATATTCCTCAAAATAAAATTTTGGAAAAACACCAAAACACAGGGGCAATCCAAAGTTAATAAAATAAACCTACTGGGGGCAAGGGGTAACAGGCAGGTCATTGAAGTTGTGCCTGCCCCAGCAAAAATTAATGGTCTGAACTTACTAAAATACCCACTTACTGACTGACCGATAGTACACACATATGATAATTCGGGTTTAAAAAGTCCTTAAAAAGTGCTTGAATTTATTTTGCTTAGAAGAGTACGAACCTTGAGTCAAGAAAAAGTGGTTTTCAATCTTTATTGAGCTTAAAACATTGGTGTACTGTGTCATCAAGCAGTTAGTACCTTTCAAGCTTGTTTTAATGGTATGAATTTTCTTCTTTACTAATACTGATTACCCTGAGAAGTCACATTAAGTAAATTGTGCTTTTCTCTTTTCAGATTCCTCCTGTGGCAGTTCTCAGAGGTCATGTGAAAGAGGTAAAAATTTTTTCAAATTAAAATTAATTCCAATCATTTAATTTCTTATGAGGTGAGTCATAAATATTTTTCAAGAGACAACATTATGTAAAATCTGAAGTTTCTGGAGCTAGGTGTGTTGAAAGATTAGGTAGACTCAGGGCATATTTTTAACAGCAGCCATTCATTATATAGAGATAAGTGACTTTAATCAAGTTCTTGAAGTGTTCCAGACACTGAGAAAATTTTAAATAATCAGTGGTAAAGGTTGTGATTGCAGATGGAAAGTTTTTTTGTTTTCATTCATTCATTATCAGATCACACCCCTGTCCAAAAGTGGATGTTCAGGTTGGTGAAGCACTATAAATACTGAGTGTAAGCACAAAATAAACTGCACTGATAATGTCACACATTAGTTTGTGATTGCTTGAAAAGTTAACCGTGACTTTTTCCTGTTGGGGTCATATATTTGGTGGCCTCATATCCTTATCATAGATAAGATGAAAGATGGGTAAACTTCCATAATATTAAAAAGAGAAATGAAATGTAGTTGGAGAAAATGTATTTAAAAATGCATAAAAGAAGTAAAACAAGATAAATGCAAATAAACTCTATAATGGTTCATCATTATAAAAAAATTCATTTCCCTCAGAAGCATGAAACGGGCGAATTAATGTTGACAAACCCACCACCTCTGTGGCCCTCTCTGGAGCCTCCACAAATGAAGTAACTTACTTCAATTAGAAATTGTGGTATGGAGACTAAGGAAGAAATGTTCCTTACAAATACATAGGATAATCGTAATTATTCATACAGTAGTCAGAATATGGCTCTGAACAGCTCTAGTTTACTGTTCATCATGTTACATTATATCAGAAAACTTTAAAATTTCATTGCCCTGAAGTGGGAAGCAAACCCGCACTCCTGATTTCTGTTCAAGCATGCTGTCTAGTACACCACCCAGGACATTTAAGTTTCAAATAACTGAAGCTAAGCATTTACTGCGTAGGAATGTTAACAACTTCAGATTTTTGCTAGTTAAAGCAATTCTGCCCCATCACAGCACATTAAATCACGAGTACCTCAGACATAGAAATTAAGGAAGAAATATTCCTTATAAATATGTGGGATAACCATAATTATCATGTGGCAGTCAGTTACTTGGAACTTCATTGTCCCGGATGTTGTAACAGATAGCATGCTCAAACAGAAATCGGGAGATGCTGGTTTGATTCGTGCTCCAGGGTGATGTAATTTTCAAATCAACAGTAATAACTAGAGCAGTTTAGAGTCATATTTTGACTGCTGTGTGAATAATTATGATTATACCATGTAATTATAAGGAATTGCTATAGCAAATATCATTCTCAATAAAATAAGCAAACCATTTTATATTAATCAAGGAATAAGACAAGGAGACACCATTTCTGCTAAACTCTTCACATAAACACTGTAATATATGATGCATAATTTATAATGGTCCAATAAAGGAGTCAAAATTAATGGACTTAAATTGAATAACCTACAATTTGCTGATGACATTATTGCTAACATTATGGAAGATCTAAAAGAAGTGATAGATTTATAACTGAAGCAACAGAAATTGGATTAAACATTAACTCTGAGAAAACCAAAATAATGACAAACCAAAAAGGATACAATGAAATAGACAATATTATTAAGGTAAACAATAAAGAAATTTGAAATAGTAGATGAGTATGTATACTAAGGAAAATTGGTAACAATAAAGAAACAGGGAGTCAAGGAAGAAGTGAAAAAAGAATAGGAATGGAATGGTCAGCTTTTGGAAAGTTGAAGAGATTTTTAAATAGTAAAATAAAGCCTGAGAATAGAGCAAGACTCTTCAACCAATGTGTATTGCCTGTTATGATATATGGAGTATAAACCTGGCCAGTCAAAAGAGAAATAATAGAAAATCCACTAACACAGGGAAGATGTTAGACTTCTACTCATTCCACCCTGATTATATTAAATCAAATACGGCGAGACAATTTTTGGAAAAAAATGAAGTCCTGGTCTCTTCAGATGCTCAAAAAGATCTTCACAGAGAAGAATTAAAAGAAATATTGGCAGAAAACAATTACCCCTCTCCTTATGTTAAGAAATTATTCAGACAAGTGCCAAAAAAGAAGCAGGAAATTAACAACTTCAAATTCACCAGCAAAATTACGTACCACAAGGGACTTTTCAAAAAACTGAAGAATATCGGAGCAAAATATAATAGCAGGCTTGCTCCAGATCTAAGTAACAAATTAAAGAAATTCCTGCCAGCTTCAAAGCAGAAAGAAGTGGACATCCAATTGCAAGAAGGAGTAATATATTGCATCGACTGTAACTGCGGACTCGGCTATATAGGAGAAACAGGGAGAAGTATTAAAGTTCGAATGAAAGAACACCAAGCAGCTATTAAGAACATTAGTAACAAAACAGGGCTAGACAGACATATACAAGCAAGTGGACACTCCATAAATTGGGACTCAGTAAGAATAATCACCCACCAGTCAAACTTAGTAAAGAGGAAACTAGAAGAAGGGATCGAAATAGCAAGAAGAAGAAGTACCACAATAAACGATAATTGCGGTTGGACTTTTCCAACTGAGTGGCAGCAACTACTCCAGCGACGTAGTCCTGATGACGAACTAGGCTTTAGTTCGAAAATTTGACCACCAACTTTTTTGAATAATAACCTCTATGACCCGTAAAAAAGTTAATTCCACAGAAATAATAGACAAAATGCAAAAAAACAGAAAGAAGAATGGAAAGATGTCTGCTAAATATAAGACTCAAAGATAAAATCAAAACTAAAGAAATAAGAGCTAAAACAAAATTTTTAGATATTGGAGAAAACATACTTTGAAAGAAATGGAAATGAGCTGGACACATTGCAAGGCTGAAGGACAATAGATGGACAAAAGTTATACTGGAGTGGTGGCCATATGAAGGTAAAAGATCAGATGGAAGACCTGAAAAAAGATAGTCAGATGATATAAGGAAAACAATTGGAATTCTTGTTCAATAGTAAAGATTTCTTATTACTGTATTTTCTGTTATACACATTCTTTTTTGTATTTCGGTGCAAATTCAAACACTCCGAAAGAAAGAATCTTTCATTTTTGAGATTAAAATATGATATAAAATTAACTGCCTATTAAAACCTTTCTCTTTATTCTTAAAAAACACAAATGAAATTACTCACAGTCAAGATAATCCCCTTTTCTCCAGTCAAACGTTCACAAGTTTTATCCTCTTGTGGTTCACGTACAACTTACTACTTCGTGAACCACAAGAGAATAAAACTTGTGAACGTTTGACTGGAGAAAAGGGGATTATCTTGACTGTGAGTAATTTCATTTGTGTTTTTTAAGAATAAAGAGAAAGATTTTAATAGGCAGTTAATTTTATATCATATTTTAATCTTAAAAATGAAAAATTCCTTCTCTCCGAGTGTTTGAATTTGCACCCGAAGATACAAAAAAGAATGTGTATAACAGAAAATACAGTAATAAGAAATCTTTACTATTGAACAAGAAATAAAAACATGTAAATTAATAAGCTCAGCATGATATATTATGAATGAGTGAAATCAAAGAATTTGAATTCTTTGGCACCAACATGCTGAGGATAGAAATACAGTATATACTCGCGTATAAGTCGAGAAATCTGGGACAAAGTGAGAGCTTCAAAGTAATGGGGTCGACTTATACGCAGGGTCTAAAAAAACCGTAAGTCCAAATGTTCTTCCCGTGAGGCAAAAGGCAATCCATCCCAAAAGAAATAAAAATGCCGATGCGGTATTAATTACAAAATCGCAACCCTCCGAAAGAAAAAAAAAAAAAGAAAGAAAGAAAAAGCACCGATGTGGTAGAATTACGAAATCGCGACCCTCCGAATTTCTCCGCGCTTTGAAAAGTCTCCTCTCTCCTGGCTTTGCGTATCCACAGCACAGTCACAGCCGCGCATAGAAAGCTCCGCCCTTCCGACTACCAGTTGATTGCGGTGAACTTCGACGTAACGGAGCCATACGACAGCCAGTGTTAGGTGTTGCTTGTTCTTAATTGCACGTGTCTTGCTTCTCCTATTATGGGTGACACGGATTGTGTAAAGAAACGGATGTTCTATAACGCAGGATTCAAATTGAAAGTGGTTTCTTTTGCAGAAAATACTAACAACTGTGCTGCTTCACGTCAATTTGGCATTAACGAAAAACTGATTCGAGATTGGCGTAAAAAACAACCGGACTTGGTGAAAATCCCAAAATCGCAAAAGGCGCTGCGCCGTGGAACGACATCTTTCCCAGAGCTGGAAAGTGTCTTGAATGATTGGATTGTGGGCTGCAGACAAAATGGTTACATTGTAATGCGAACTGGTATACGTTTGCGAGCAATGAAGCTCACAAAAGATGAAAAGTTTGCGAGCAATGAAGCTCACAAAAGATGAAAAGTTTGCGAGCAATGAAGCTCACAAAAGATGAAAAGTTTGCAGCCGTAAATAATACTTTTCGTGCCTCACCAGGTTGGTGCACAAGGTTCATGAACCGCTATGGGTTGTGTCTACGCCAGCGCACCAAAATTGCACAAAAGTTACCTCGTGACCTCGAAGCAAAGACAATGGAATTTCAAAAGTATGTAATTCAAAAGAGAAAAGAGACTGCTTTTGAACTTTCCCAAATAGGGAACATGGATGAAACCGCCATGTGTTTCGACCTTCCTGGAAATAAGACGGTGAACCAAAAGGGCTAAAAAAATATCTTGATCAAAACGACTGGCCACGAAAAATCCAGTTTCATGGTTGTTCTTTCCTGTTTGGCCGACGGCAGTAAGCTACCTCCGGTAATTATTTTCAAACGCAAAACTGTGCCGAAAAGCATTGTCTTTCCGTCTGGTGTGCTCGTTCATGCCCATGAAAAAGGATGGATGAACGAATCCGGAACAATTGACTGGTTAAAGAATGTGTGGAACAAAAGGCCAGGTGCACTTTTGAGGAAACCTTCTCTTTTGGTGTGGGATATGTTTGTTGCACACCGTTGTGCAGAAGTGAAAAAAACTGCAGAAAATTCAAAAACAACTCTAGCTGTCATCCCAGGTGGGTTGACATCTGTTCTTCAACCACTAGATGTCTGCCTTAATAAGCCCTTCAAGGACAATGTGCGGAGGTATTGGGCAGATTGGATAAGTTCTGATTTGCCGACTGAAACCAAGGGCGGAAATCTAAAGAAGCCGGATATCGTTTTGATTGCGCGATGGGTCAAGGATGCTTGGGATGCGATACCTGCGGAAATGGTCGTGAAATCATTCAAGAAATGTTGCATTAGTAACAAACTTGATGGCACAGAGGATGATGAGATTTTTATGAGTGATGATGGCGGTGATTCTGATGACACAGGCATAGATGGGAATACTGATGTTTATGATGACGCGCCGATGACGGAGAAAGACTTTTTTGAACTGTTTGGCGTGTCTGACTCGGAATCGGATTTTGAAGGGTTCCGATGAAGTTTTTGGGTATGCAAATTAAATTTAGTATTATATATATATTTTTTTTCGTTTTCAAATGTTTTTGAATAAATTCATTGAAATTTTTTTTCTCATTCCGGGATCGACTTAACGCGAGTTTCTGATTTCTTACGATTTTTTCCTCTGAAAGTGGGGGGTCGACTTATACGCAAGTATGTACGGTAAATGGAAAGAATTGGGAGACATCTATTGCCAGAAGTGGCTGTAAAAAGGGTTGAAAGAAAGAAAGAAAGGAAGAAAAAGAATTATAAGGAATATTTCATCTTTACTTTCCACTTCTGAGGTACTTTGAATTGAGTTATGTGCACTATGATGGGGACAGAATTGCTTTGACTACAAAAATCAGAATCGTTCAGATTCTTAAGTATTAGATGCTTAGCTTCACTTACTTGGAACTTTGTTGTCCCAAGTGGTGTAACGTATACCATGCTTGAACGGAAATTGGGAGATGTGGGTTTGATTCCCTTTCCAGGGTAATGCAATTTTAAAGTTTTCTGATATGATGAAATGTGGTGACTGGGGCAGTTTAGAATCATAACCAGACTACTGTGTGAATAATTTTGAATAGAAATTGTGGTATGACCATATCTTTTGACAAACAAGATTCATTTATCACATACTTCACAGTATCCAAGAATTATTGTATTATGTCTGCTGAAAGATAATGTTATGCTTTATTTACCCGGTTATACTGTGTGTACCACACCTACGGGAAAATCTGTTCTAATAATAAAGACTGGAAAACTGTATGTAGTAGTGTAATATTTTTGAGAGCATTTTTTTTAGAAATTTCTCATAAATTTTCTGCGAAATATCTGCTTCGCTTAGGGTGCCTGTAAGAATTCTCTCTAGAGACAAAATGCATGTGGGAAGTTGCCTTGTGTGTTAGAAAGTTCTGCTGTTTTTTAAGTGAAAGATTGACTTACCGTGTAAGAGACAATTTATTAAGCATTTAATCTCCAATATTATGTTCATTACTTTCCACTACTCTTCTCCATTTGTCAGAAAGTCTGTTGATTCCCTTGACATAAAACTTGCAGGTCTTGGAATTGACATATTTCCTTAGTGTTTTGTGAATGTTGTCATTATGAAATGTGTGTCCAGTAAGAACATTTTGTGAAGAATGAAACAGATAAAATTCTGATGGTTTAATATCTGGGGAAATATAGAGGATGGAATAAAATTTCCCATCTTAGTGCAGTAAGCTTTTGCTGTGTCCTCAAAAATTCGTGGCCTAGCATTATTGTGCTGTAACACTATACCCTTACTGTTGGCCTATACAGGGCACTTTTCTTTGATTGCTGGCTCCAGATCCGTTAGCTGTTGACAGTATCTTACTTCAGTGATAGTTTTCCCGGGCAGCAAATCCTCATACTGAATGGGACCTTTTTTGTTCTGCCAGGTGCTCAACATGTGCTTCTGTTGGTGAATATTTGGTTTCAAGGTGGTTGGAGGGTATTGTTTATGCTTGCAGTAAGCTGTTTTTCTTACAGGGTTATTGTAGAATATCCATTTCTCATCTCCAGTAACCAAATCTTTGTGTGTTTTTAATTTAAAAAAGCCTAAAGTTAAATAAAAACGACAAAAATTTATTAATTGTACACACCTGTAATTGGATTGAAATTATTCTAACTAGATACTTTATTGCAAATTATGAGGAATGCTTATTCTCGATTGTGCTAAAAGACAGTGAGTGGGTGGTTGTAGTTGCATTTTTGTTTTAGTTTAGATGCATCTATAATAATAAAAGAAAATGTTTGTGTGTCTGTGGCAATCATAACTCATCGGAAAATAATGGTAGGCATTTAAAAATTTGGCAGACTGATTTTTGTTGTCCGCATTACAGCTTCAAGTTGAAATTCCAAAAGGGGCTTTCTAGAAGCAAAAATTTATCAAGCTGTTTCTACAGGAAACAAGAGAAACAGCTGAGGAAGCATGTGTGACTTTGAACATGTGTTGTGCATTGCAAGATGAAAAACAGCTTGCCTTATTGGGTATTGTTATTCCTTTGGTGGTTTGAATTTTTCGTGGAGATGAATATATGTTGCTCTTGTGCTGCATGCAGTGCTTCATTACTGATATAGAGTTAGGTGAATTATTTTACCTGTGATTCATAAAGAATTATGTGAGCATGTTTTTGTAATTTTAATTTCATTACAGTATTTCTGAAAGAGGAAATTTATGGCTGCAGCTAGAGTTATGGAAGTAAAAGTGGAAAGAAAGAGAAAAGAGGCATTTTAGCTCCTGATATAAAGTTGATTAACTTAGTTTATGAGAAGGTATTCTGAAGTAATAATTGAGATTTTTCTATATTCATGTATTTCAAAGATATTATTACTACACTGCTAACAAGATTACCCACATAGAGTGCATAAGAAATGAATACTTTTTGTGGCCAGGGGTTTCAAAAGGGGTGCTCATAACACAGTCATTTACTTCAGTACAAAATCAGAATGCAAAAATTGCTTCTGAAGTATTATACTCAGGCAACACTGAGTACTGTTTAGCTAGTGTTAAATTTGTGTATACTAATCTGAGACTTGTCGGCATTAAAAAATTGTGTGCTAATTGTTGATTGGAAAATTTCACACACCCATAATACAGTACTGTTGTATTGAAAATTTGTTTCTTTTGCTGCCTATACAGTGTAGTGATTTTATGCTTTTCATTTTATGCAACTTTTTTTTTCTTCAGGTGTATGGGATTGACTGGAGTCCAACCCCATCAGAAAATTTGCTACTTTCTGCTTCATGGGATAAAAGTATTAAGCTGGTGGGCATAATTTTTTTTTTTCAATCATATTTCTTTTCAAGTTGTAAATCTTGTTTTTAAGCATACAGGTATTCAATATATTTTTATTTAGCCACTTGTGAACTTCAAGTGGAGCTGTGATGCAATGCTGTAAATTGGTTTTAACAAAAATAAACATACAAAAACTTTTAAAAAGCAGTAGCGATGCTGTGAGGCATTCTCCCCTCCTCCTTGAATACAGCTTCCTATTTTTTGGAACTCATTTTACTTTAGTTGAGTGTAAACCTGAATTAACTATTATAACAACTTGTTGGTTTGCCAAAATGGTTAAGGAGTGAGGATGGTGAAAAATTAAAATTAGTACAGTCGAACCCACGTATAAGGAGTTTGCATAATACAAAGTTCTACATAAACTGAAATTTATTTATAGATGCCTTGAACTTCATAATATTCTCCCTTGTTATTCTCATATTACAAACAATATTTTTTGGAAAAGCCACATGTATTGAAGTTCATGATTATCAACAAACAAAATAAATGACATTCACCCAGCTTTTACCTCTTTCACTAGAAAATTAGGAATTGCCAGCTGTTAACAACACCCTGTGGTTCCCCATGCGAACAGATCAGTTTGCGTGAAGACAAAAATGTGTATTTTTTTTACTACCTCCTGCTACCCCCTTCCCCTGCTTGCCACTATACATCTGCCAGGCAAATGTCATCTTTTATCCCCTCCCTTCTCCACCCTTCAATAACTTAATTTCTGTTTAGAAGATCTTGGAGTTGATTTTGCATCTAGAAACACCTTAACCACAGAGTCACTTGAAGTTTGAAACATTTAAACCAGCTGTCATGATGAGCACAAAACAAGCAACAAATGACTCATTTTTCTGACATAATGTGCATCATCATCATCATCATTGTCAACCATTATCAATCCACTGCTGGACGAAGGTCTCCCCAAGTTTCCTCCACAACGGTCTGTCTTGTGCCAGTCTCCTCCATGTCACCCCTGCATACTTTCGAATTTCATCCACCCATCTCCCATGTGGTCTTCTTCTGGGTCTTTTCCTGTCCCTTGGAATCCAATCTGTACTTTCGGCTGTCCATCGATGATCTGTCCTTCTGGCAGTATGTCCAGCCCATTGCCATTTCAGGGATTTAACTCTGATCATGATGTCTTCCACTCTAGTCATTTTTCGGATCCACGAGTTCCTCTTCTTATCTCTCCTGGTTACACCAAGCATGCACCTCTCCATGCTTCTTTGAGTTGTCTGCAGCCTTTGTATGTCTCTTTTAGTTAAGGTCCACGTCTCTGCACCATACGTAAGCACTGGAAGGATGCATTGATCAAACACTTTTCTTTTAAGACATAATGGCATATTGCTCTTGAAAATTATGCTGTTTCTTCCAAAAGCTCTCCAGGCAAGTTTTGTACGCCGATTAATTTCTTCATCAATGTGACCCTCACTTGATATCTGCTGTCCAAGATAAACGTACGTGTCTGTTATCTCCAGCTTTTCTCCATCAATCGATAAATCTTCATTTCTTGTAAAAGCATTGAACATCACTTTTGTCTTCTGAAAGTTCATTTTTAATCCCACTTCTTTACTCTTGTCAGCAAGTTCCTGGATCATACTCTGCAGCTCTGATGGGGTAGTTGCAAAAATGACTACGTCATCAGCAAAACGAAGGTGGGTTAGATAATCTCCATTAATCTTTATCCCCTTGTTTTCCCAGCTCAGCGACTGAAAAACACCCTCCAATGTGGCATTAAAGAGCTTCGGAGATATGGTGTCACCTTGTCTCACTCCCTTTCCAATTTTTACGTGTGTTGTATTTTCAAACAGCCTAATCTTTGCACTTGCATTTTCATAGATGTTATTAATAATATTAATGTATGCATCTTCAATACCGCAGGTTTTCAGAGCCATTGTAACTGCTGATGGTTTCACCGAATCAAAGGCTTTTTTCATAATCGATAAAAGCCATGCACAATGGAAGTTCATATTCCCTCGCTCTTTCAATTAGTTCTCTCAGCACGTGGATATGATCTATTGTGCTGTAGCCACTCCTGAATCCAGCTTGTTCTCTCGGTTGAGCCATGTCCAGTGTTACCTTCAAGCGGTGTGAAAGAACTTTAGTGAAGATTTTATAAACTACTGATAGGAGGCTGATAGGTCTGTAGTTTCCGAGATCCTCAATGTCACCTTTCTTATGTAGCAGGATCATTGTAGCGGTGTTCCAATCCTCAGGAATCTTTCCTTCATTAAGGCATCGAGTGAAAATTTGGGCGAGTACTGTTTCGATTTCTCCACTTGCTTCTTGTATGATGTCTACAGTAATTCCATCTTCTCCTGGAGCTTTTCCTCGCTTCATGTTCTTGATTGCATGTGCAACTTCTGCTGGAAGGACTGGAGGAACTCTGGTACTGGTATCTTTCATGATGTCTGGAGTGCATATATCATCCCTTTCATATAATTTGGAGTAGAAATCTTTCACTCTTGTCAAAATTTCGCCTCTATTTCTTGTTACAGAACCATCTTCTTTTCTCAGTGCCATAATCTGTTTTCTTCCCTTACTGAGATGTCCCTTTGCTATCTTTAGGCTTTGGTTGTTTTCAATTGCTTTCCTCACTAGTTCACAGTTGAATTTCCTTACGTCTTCAGTGATACTTTTTCTTACTGTCTTGCATAGCTCTATATATTCCACTTTGGAAGTCACATCTTCTTTAGTTGTCCTCATCTCTCTTCTTTTTTGCATCAACATTTTGGTTTTTCCTGATAATTTGTTCACATGCAACTTGTTCTTAGACCCAGCTAATTTTGTTGCTGTTTCCATAAGAGCTTTGGTTACTTTTCTGTTAACTTCAGAGATGTCCACTTCTTCCGATGTTAGGCCTTCTAAAGCAGAGAACCTGTTCTTCAGTTCTAACTGGAAGGTATTATGGTGTTTTTTGAGGTTGGTTATGTCAATAGATTTTGTTTGTCTTATGAGCTTGCCACGTTCAAGTTTAGCGTTGAGGTGCATCTTACATCTCACCAATCTATGGTCACTACCCGTGTTGAACTTGTTTAGCACACTGCAGTCTTCTATGATGAATTTTTTGTTACACATAATAAAATCAATTTCATTTGTCGTCCCATTTGGATGTCTCCATGTCCATTTCCTGTGTGGCTTTTTCTTGAAGAAGGAGTTCAAGATGAAAAACCCTTCTGCCTCTGCAAACTCAACGAGAGTATTTCCACGCTGGTTTCTGTTGCCGTGACCGAATTTACCTACTGAAGTTTCATTCTGTTGCCGTTGCCCTATTTTTGCATTGAAATCTCCCATAATTATTTTCAAGTGCTGCTTACCTTTATTATTTAGATGACAAATTTCCTCATAAAATTCTTCAATTTCTTCTTCAGGATGACTTGTGGTGGGTGCATAAGTTTGAATAATCTGAGCCTGGTATCTTTTCGAGAGTTGGATAACAAGTAGTGCAGCTCTGTCAGAGGAACTTTCAACTTCTACAACTTTATCCTTCAGTTTCTTGTTTATTATAAATCCAACACCACTAGTTCTGCCAGTATCTGTCCCACGATAGTAGAAGAGATGTCCACTTTTCAGTTCGATGAGATCTTCTCCTTTTCTCCTTACCTCACTTAGCCCCACGATGTCCCACTTGATCCTTTGTAATTCCTCTTCCAATTCAAGAAGCCTTGAATCAGAAGATAGGGAGCGTCCATTGTAAGTAGCCAAGGTCAGCATCAGATGGCAGCCTAGTCCGGTCCTCCGGGGGATTCTTAGCACCCTCTGCCTTCATGTCGCACTGGCCGCTGCCTTGGCCAGGTACATTCCAGCTGCCGGAGACTGAGGGCCAAGATTTAAGTTGTGGAATCATTTTGGAGGGGTTTGGCCATAACTCACCACGCTGGCCAAGCGGGTTGGTGAGTGTGGGATAGAATTTCCTCTAATCCCGATGGTATAGTTATACCGCTATGGGCGGTCGTCAGAGCCCCTTTAGTGGGATACAGTACAGTAAATAAAATATAACAGGGAATTTCAACTTTTTGGCAGTTACTTAAATTTTCACAGTTAATTATGTTTTGCTTATTGCAGATCTCACTCATATTTTTGCTAGCTACATTTCTTTAATTAACTGTTTTTCAGTTACCTTTGATGAACTAATAAACAGTTTGATTGACTAGTTTTAACTCGGCATAATGTAATATGACAGAAAAAAACCCGTTTTTTATTTCTCTGGTTATAAAAAAGTTCACATATATCGAAAGATTTTTAACTCACCTTTTGATTTTGTTATATATTGGTTTGACTGTATTTGCTAACTTTTTTGCTGTTATTTGTGTAGCAGCCTTCATGTTTTCTTATTTGATTTGAAAAGTCATCAGTAATGAGCATCAGGACTTCACGATGATGGCTTTTCAAATTTGCAGTGGAAGCTCATTTTTTTTTTCCAGATTAGAAACAAGCAAATATCTCTCATAGTCTAGTATATGTTTTTCTGCCATACATTAAAAGCTGCAGTTTGAATAAATATATGACTATCAGTAGGATTATCTGAAGATCCCATCATAATATCAGTTCATTGGATCAGATCATAATGTAGATAAGAAAAAAACAGGAGAACTGAACCCAGAGAATGGAAGTTATTTCTTCTTAGGGACTTTTTGTAATCATAAATTTATTTTAAAGAAATCTATGATGTCTATGAATACTTATTAAAACTGAATTTTTGCAGAACATGAATATACAGTGAGTGATCGCTGAACTATAACAACCTACCTAATACTTATTAGATCCACCTCTCGCCCTCAGTACAGCAGCTATCTGACATGGCATTGATTCAATAAGATGCCGGAAGCAGATGGGAGGTATGTCCCACCAAACTGTGTGTAATGTGGCTTTTAATGCATTGATGTATCAAGGCACCTGATATGCCATTCCATAGTGCCTCACAAGTGCTATATGAGATTGATATCAGGGGAGTTCGGAAGCCAATTGACATGCTGGAAGTCTGAACTGTGTTCCTCAAACCATTCCTTCACAACATTGGACCTGTGGCTCGGCACATTGTCATCTTGCAAGACACCATTGCCATTCAGGAAAAAGTGCAACATTGTTGGATGTACTGAGTCAGCAAGCAGTTCATGATAGTGGGCACCATTCACACATTGTTCCTTATGCACCAGGGGTCCAAGTTCATGCCAGGTAAACATGCCCCACTCCATACAACCACTTCCACTGGCTTGCACTATGGAGACCATGCAGGATGGATTGAGTGTGTCATGTTGTTTGCACCAAATACGGCCATCCACGGAGTTGAGTGAAAAACACCATTCATCAGACCAGCATGCTTTTTTTTTTTCAGTCGTCCGACGTCCAACTTACACTAGGCAAGTCTTTTGTGCTGATGAACTGTGGTCAGGAGAGGATGTTGTTGGAGTCATCTGCTTTCATAGCCCATATGTGCAAGTGTGTGATACATGGTCATAACAGATACTGTTCTTGGTTGACCTCTGTCATATTGGGTAGTCAGCTGTTGAACAGTGTTGTTTCTGTTGGCCGGTACGAGTCATTGGACCTGGCTCTCACCTCTGACATCAACCTTTTGTTGTCCTGTGCAGTTTTGACTCCGGGTCATTGTTTGACCATTTTCATGCCAGCCCTAATACACTTTAACTATGGTGGCTTGCGAACAACCCACCAATTCAGCCATTTGGGAAATTGAGACACCTGTTCTCCGAGCTCCCACATTCTGTCCCTTCTCAAACTCTGATATAAATTTTTCCATTTACTATCATGCTCCAAATTTTACTACCTACTGCTCCACTCACACCTTATATATGCTGCATCAGTCAACAAATTGCTCTCTCTTGGAAATCACATGGATAATGGGTTGCATCCACTTTTGGTAGCGGTGGCCATAATTCAGTGATCACTCAGTGTATATATATATCACCATTAGAGGTCTGAACCAATACTGCAGCCCGGTATGAAAAAGAAGTGCGGTAGTAAGTGTGAACAGTTGTAAAGGAAGGGAATCCCCCTCCCCTTGAAGCTAATTGATGAGGAACAAGCGAGCTTGTTAGTCTGATCTGTACCACACTTCACTTCAGGAAAAGTTGCCAGGATGGCATCCCACAGTGCTTTCCCCCAACTGCAGCCCTGGTCTGCACTGACCTAAATTTGGGAAGCCCAGCCTGTTTCAGATTTTCATCACATGTTCTTCATTGGTTATTGTAAATAATGCAAGTTTCTCTCTGAAGAAACAAATCTGCCCTACTGGGCTGAACTACCTCAGTAGTAAACATAACATAATGCAGCGAGATGCATCATTGCTCGTAGGAATTGCTCCCACTTTATAAGGTTTAGACGTGACTCCCTACGTACGTTATGAAGATAAATGCATTTCCTCTTCCACACATAAGTACAAACAAAGTAGCTTCGGTCCCCAAATATATAAACAAATACTCCAAACTTCCTTGTCTCCAGTGTAGCAACAGATCTTTCCAGAAGCTCGGTCATCTGGTTTCTTGAAACTGAAAAATTTGGTTATGTAAACATTTCTTAGGAAAAGTGAAACAGACATGCATTTTAGTTGCTGAAGCCAGTGAAGTGAAAACGGAATTTGATTTCAGCATTTGAAGAAATAAACCACCCCATTTCAGACTCATCTTACAACCTCAACCTGAGTTTATGATATCGGCTGTAATTAATCAGTGCACCAAATGGTGGATGTACTTTCCTGCCTTCCATTTCACTTGGTGATCTTTGCTATCTGATTATTTAGGTAGTCAGTATCTTCAGTTTGTGATTTAAAATGTTATCCTTTAATCTAAGAGTAAAGTGCTAAATCTTTCAGCACAGGCAGGACTAGCTCGGGCTGGGCCAGTGCAGAACTCTAATCACTGAATACCAGGGGTGGCCACAGTGTGGGTCATATATGTCACTATTGCTACCAGGGCAAAATACCTGTAAGAATGTTTGAGTAGTATTTTGTTATTAAAGGTGTAAATGCTGAAAATAATGAAATAACATTTGGTTTCAAGAAAATGCATAACTGTAGGTTGTGACATAGTAGTTGACTTGGTGCATAATTCAACTCATAGGATTTACGTTAACCGTGTGCACTTTTGCCAAAATTTTGCTGTACCAGTCAACTGGGAAAATATAAAGTGGCACCCACATGAGAGATTTAATCAAAAGATTTGTAGGATGATGGGTTACTCAAATTAATGCTTACATCCATTGAAACAGTCTCTTTTGACTCCTTGCTGGAGGGCTAACATCAGTTACTTCAGTTTCTAGATGTGTCTCTTGTTAAACAGTTTAAATATTGTGTTTCAGCAGAGTTGAGTAACTATGCATTAATGGTAAAAACAAACAAGGAAACAAAGTTGTATATTGTCTTTCACTGTAAAAGGTGAAAACACCTTTTTACAATGAAAGACAATATACAACTACTCCATTCAATTATATATGGGATTTCGTCATCAACTCTTCAAATAATGTTAAAATCAAAATTGTGTTGGAGTTATCCAAAAAATGTGGAATTTTGAAATTTGTTGTTTGGAGATTATTATTAATTTTTTTTTTTTTTAGATCAGATGACCAAAGTGCAACATCTAATTCTGAGTGTTACCATTTAGTGATGTGATTGTGTGCATTCTGCAAGATGAAATAACCTTTACTGTGAATTTAAGAAACAGTTGTTCAATTGGAAATTATGATGTCAAAATATATGCTCAAAAAATCTGCATTTTGTACATTATTTTGCAGCACTGTACTGCATGGTATTTTTGCACATTAAGTTCCTGACAAAATCTGCAAGAAAATACATTTTTTTCCGATTCAATGTATAAGTTGACCCAATTTTTGAGGTGATTTTTCAGAGCTCAAAAGTTTGAATTTATGCCACAATAGAACTGTACCACTTGATTAATGAAATTATTGATAATAATAACACTAGCCTGCAAATAAAAACTTTTTTTCCACGGTATGAACTTGAATATGTGACTTTTACTAATCTTTGTATGCTGAATTCAAAAATGCATTCGGTTCTGCTGTATCACATCGGGATCCTAGGCAATATGATAAAATGTAAGTTCATCAATTTCTGCTGACCGAAGCGATACATTTTATGTCTTTGCATATATAGCATGCATATTTAACCATTTTTACAGCTAAACATAAGCAAGAACAACCTTTAAAAATTAAAGGGAATAATCAGAACAAAACTACATAGAAATAAAATAAAAAGTGTGCAAGAGTTGAAAACTTACCTAATTACATTCCTTAATGTTAGTCGGCAGTTCTTTTTCTTCTCTTGCCATGGAAGCTCAGTGTTTGCGATGCCCTTGAGTGTTCTCTGGAAGGATCCTCACATGCATTAGACCAACAGTAATCAGCCATCATACACTCATCCCAACGTCCCTGATAACGTCGCTCTGCCTCTTTTAAGTCTTGGTGGAACCTTTCACCTTGCTCTTCACTCAAAGCTCCCAAATTCGGAGGGAAGTAATAGAGATGTACACTTAAGAAATGAAGTTTTAAGCTCATATTACAACCAAGCAATTTTAATTTGTCCAACATATTTTGTACAATTGTCTTGTACGACGGGTCCTTTACGTTTCCAAGAAAAATTTTCACCACTTCTTTGAAAGCGTTCCACGCTTCTTCTTCAGTTTCGATCATTGTACAGGTGAAATTGTTATCCATCATCAGTTTACGAATTTGCGGGCCATCAAATATTCCCTCTCTGATTTTAGCTTGTGGCAATGAAGGAAATGTTGTGCATAAGTACTGGAAGCATGGACGACTTTTGTCTAGTGCCTTTACAAACTGTTTCATAATGCCAAGTTTTATGTGTAATGGAGGGAGTGGAATTTTTTCACGATCAACTAGACTTTCATTAATGACATTGTTGGAACCTGTTGTCAGTTGCTTCCTCTCAGGCAAATGTGCAGTATCCCAATGTTTGTCCCTGGCTCTGCTATCCCACACGCAAAGAAAACAGGGAAATTTTGTGTATCCTCCCTGCTGTCCTAAAAATATTCCAATGACTTTCAAGTCACCACATATTTGCCATTCATGTTCATGGAATTTAATATTTTCAAGCTCTAACTTTAATGTTTCGTATGATTCTGACAATTTTGTGGATGAGCAAGTGGTACAGAAGCAAATTTGTTGCCGTTATGAAGTAAAACCGCCTTGAGGCTTCTTTTGAAAGAGTCAATGAAAAGGCGCCAGGCACTAGATTGATAGATTTCTTCTCCCAACTGATGAATAAGATTACGGATGCTCGTACAAAAAACCAGATCATCTTCCTCTGAGTAGTACTTCCGAAAACACTTGTCATGGTTCCTGTACCAAGAAAATCTAACTCCAGGTGCCAGCAGGTTTTTCTCATAAAGTCGTGAACCTAGTAATTCACTCTTTTCCTTTGTGAGCCCCAGTTCTCTTATCAAGTCATTCAACTCGGGTTGAGTAACATTTTTGGTGAATGGTCAAATTCTTTTGGTTCAAAACTTATGTCCTCAGTGTCTGAATGTAGAGAGAACTGCTTTCAGATTCATCACTCAAGTTAGCTGGTGGTGTAGGTACTGGTAAGTCAAGTCCATGAGGAATAGACCGTATCGTATGGCTGATGGCAGATTTAGGTATTTAATTCCTTTCTTATTCTTTTTGTTATAACCAGCAATATTGCACATACAGAAATAACAGTCATCGTGGTGGTTCTTCTGTTCATGCCATATCATTGGAATTGCAAACACCATTGCCTTACATTTTCCTTCGTACCAGTACCGCAGTCCCTCGACACAACTGTTACAAGCAACGTGAGGTGCAAACAACTTATCTTGGTCGCCGACTTTCACTTTGAAGTATGCAAAGTATAGTTTCTTCACGAATGAATCTAGTTTACGTACCTTACCATCAAACACATAACATTCACAAATGTAACAAAATTGCTGAGGACTTCGCACACACTGTCTTCTACACAATCCTGACGCACTAGCCATACTCACAAACTAACATTTTACTTTCACACTTCCAATATAGGATGGGCACAAGGATGCCTGCCCTCTGCTCAACTGATAGGATATTCAGTGAGGGAATGTGAGGGTTCTTTAAATAGAAACTCCTAGGGGTACAATAAACAAGCGGCGATGCGCCGACGGCTCTGATGCGACACAGTGGCGTCTGAAAACATAAACAATAACGAAACGCAGAAGTACGCAGGAACATTTGTTGACAAGGGGCATTTCTCATAGTAATATAGCATTTCCTAGGTTTAAGTCAAGTTCTTTGTGGAAATTTAAATGCGATTGTGAGGAGATGGCTCTACATTACATACAATGTGGATACGTCAATTCACGTATACGGAAGAAACAATATTGTGAAACAACTAGATGTGGTGGACCAAAACTAACATTATTTTCAGATTCAGGACACAGATTTCCACAAGAAACACCTACTTATGCGTTTACCGCAGAACCATTGTTGGCTAGTGTAATCTTTACAGCGTTTGAAGGTACATTAGTGAAATAATTGCCATAAATAGTTCTTATAACGGTTAACATAAGGCCACCTTTTACGTTTTCTTTGCATGTTAATGCTTTGCAGGGATCCATCACTGAGACCAGCTCATTGCAGTTGGGTTGGTAAGTAGCTAAAGCTGTTCATAGAGTTCAATAAGGTGTCCACACACATCAGTTAAAGCAGAGCAGTACATTGATTTAATAATTTTTTGTGCTGAACACAGAGACTCGTAAGAACATTGTGTTGAAAATGGAATCAACCTCTGAGCACATTTCTTGGTTTTCATATATTTTATTTCTGAGGCAGAAGCAGATGTCATAGTGAGAGATTGAAGCACAGGTGGGATCTCAAAAGAAGAGGTATGTAAAGCTCTAAAATCTCTTCAGAATGGCAAGGCTTCAGGAGTAGATGGTGTAATTGCTGACTCTGGATTGACTGGTTAACTGAAATTTGCCAGTTATGTTGGGAGTCGGGAATGGTCCCTTAGGATTGAAGGGATGCTTTCATTGTTCCCTTGCACAAAAGAACAGACTGAATGCAAGAACTATTGTGGTATCAGTTTGCTGAGTGTGCCAGGTAAAGGGTTTGGGAAAGGCATTATTGATAAGGTACGAGGTCTCACATAAGAGAAAGTGTGGGATGTACAGAGTGGTTTTATGCCTCGTAACGACTGCACTAATAAAATTTTTGCATCACACATGATTGAAAAGTATCTGTCTGTTGGTAGAAAAGTGTTTGCTGCCCTCATAGATTTAAAGAAAGCTTATGACAAGGTAAATAGGACTCTTCTGTGGAAGGTACTGAATAAATATTGTATTACTGGGAATCTACTTAATAGTGTGAAAGCCATGTACACTGGCAGTAGAACATTTGTACAAGTGAATGGTGTTTTATCAAAATGATTTTCTATTGGTGCAGGAGTCTGACAAGGTTGTATAATGTCACCCTGGCTGTTTAACATATTTATGGATGCATGCATGATGCCAAAATGGATAATACTGGTATATGTCTTGGTAATATTCGTATGTGCAGATTGCTGTATGTTGATAACACAGTCCTTTTGGCAGAGAGCAAAAGTGAGTTGCAGAGTATGTTGCCCCGGATGTACGGAGTTTGTATGAAATTCAAACTGAGTATAAATAGGAGGGGAAAACCAAAGTTATGGTTTTTGAGCAAGAAACTGTTAGTACTGAATGCAAGATAAGTCTTAATGGCACAGAGATTGACCAGGTGAATGAGTTTGTGTATTTAGGAAGTATGTTTGTGACAGGGAGAACAAATTAGATGGGGGGCAAAATTAGTGGGGTAGTGAATTCTTCATTGAAAGTCATAGCTGAGGATTTCACAGGAATGATGGGTTCTCAAGGGAGTCCCAAATGGCCATGTATGAGAGTGTAATTATTCCTACTCTGATGTATGGCAGTGAAACCTGGGTACTGCTGAAAAGACACAGGAGTTGCTTGTGTGCTAAGGAGATATGTTATTTTACAGGGGGTGGGGGTAAGACACACTCTGATCATGTGAGGAATGAAGATGTTTTGCAGATGTGTAATGTGAGTCAAAATGTTGTTAGTAAGGTGGAGACTAATATTCTTAAGTGGTTTGGCCATGTTGAAAGAAAGAGTGATGAGGTGCTTACTAAGAGAATTTACTCAGCCCAAGTGGCAGAAAAGAAAGGTAAGGAAGGCCAAGGAAATCATGGGAGGACCAGATTCAGGAATGTCTGCATGAGAAAAAGATTATGAGCATGAAGTACAAAAGGTCTTAAGTGTACAGCATGTGATGGATATTAATGAAGCTCGAGCTGTGTGCTGAGATCATTGTAAATGGAGACATTTAATACACCACGTTAAATAAATTTTAGTTCCATCAGATATATGTTTACTTGGCACATGGTTTTTCTTTGAGGAGCTAACCTCTGAATCTCAGAGAACAGCTTAATGATATGTATGTATTTCTGGAGCATACTTCCACAATTCTGTAGCTGAGCTGCAATGTCAGGGGAAAATATCATGTCTGTTAACTATTTACCTTCTGTTGATAGAAAGATCTCCTTCTTTCTTTAAGAAATTGATTGATCTATTCCTACAACTGAAAAACTTGCTGAACATGTTACTCACTGACAACCCTCTGACAATGCAAACCCATGATGCATTATCAGGAAATACTTCAAGTATGGCTTCCAATGTCCATCATTTGCTCACCTTTGTCATTATTGCTGCAAGCAAAGTGTAGTGCATTACACTGAGTATTATTTCAAGATGAAAAATACTTATTCCCGAAAACATAAATTTCCATTGTTTTAATATATTCAGAACATTTTTTTGATGCAGTGCATAGAAGACACAATTTTTATTTTGGTACTTAACATTGCTAAAATGCTGTGATGCTTTCTATTTAGTGTGACATAGGATTTTTTTTTTATTTCAAGGTGTGTTGATTTATGTATGCTCTTGATTTGTCACCTTTTTTTTTTTTTATGACATAAGATCTAAAATTTTTTTACTATGAAATCAATGAATAACTGTGGAATTGAAAATATGTAACATACATTTACTGTATGATTGGCAGTAGCACTAGACAGTACACTTTGTTATTACGTAGGTATTTTGAGTGGAGATTGCTTTATACATGGTGGTAAGCCTTCCTGTAGACAAGGTTGTATACATTCTGTGATGAAGTCCATCTCACTTTCTTTCTGCTGACCTGACAAAGAAGATGAATATGTACGAGACAAGTACATGAATTAGAGTAACAACGTGATTTTTTTTTTTTGGTAAAATAACGATGGTTAAAACTAATCTTATGTGTTGATTGGTGTGCAGAGTGTTTGTTGCACACAGCTGGAAAACATTTCATGATGTTATAATTCAATATTGGAGATGAGTAAAATATTACAAATTCCAAAAATGTACAAACAATGTAAATTTCATATTTTTGTAAATACTCCTGATGTGAAATTTTTTTAAGATGACCTCTCACATTACGAACATTTTCTTTTTGTCAACATAAAGTGCAATTAAAAAATATTTTTTAAAGTAACTAGCAGTTATGCACATTCTCTGAAAGGTGAATCTATAATATTTTGAACATAAAATTAAAGAAAGGAAAAGTAATTAAGGGAAAGAAAAGTAATTTAAGATCTGTAACTGTTTCAAGATTTAGAACAGGATCATGGCGTCGATGCATACGGTTTGACATAAAACAGATCAGGCTTTGGTGCCCCTTAATTTTAAATAAAAATTTCATGAAATTTTTACAGCATTTCAACGTTTCTTTAAACCTATTGGCATTCTGAACAGTAAAGCTAAGCCTCCTTTTTGAACTGTTTGGTTTTGAGACTTTTTTATTTACCCAGACTTTAAGGACTATCATCATGCCAATTTTTGGATCTCAAGGTTATTGAAAAGTGGTCAAACAATTCACGAAAAATTCAAGCACAGGATGTTCTAAAACTGCCATTTTGATTTTTTTGTTTTTGTTTTTGAACTCTTCTAGGTATTTGGACCTTAAGACCTATCAACATGAAAATTTTCAAATTTCCAGATTATGTAGAAGTGGTCGAACAATTCGTGAAATTTTCAAGCAGAGAAATGTTCCATAGCCACAATTTTTATTTTATTTTATTTTCTGCCAGCGGAAAATGGCAAACTTTAAAAGCATTGCTATGTCATTAAGCATTGCATGTTACCAGTTTGATTGTAGCCTGTCCTTTCACCCAATGAAAAAAGAGTGCTAAAAATAGCTGTATCACAATGGCAACAGATCATGGGACCAGAACTTTCCAGTGTGGTTACCATTGAAGACAGAGAAAGCCATTCATTCCTTTCCCTTGCGTCTTTAAAAAATGCTTAAAAATCAGAAAATGATTTTTCTTAATGTTTTTTTTAAAAAGAGGGATGATAGTTGTGAGTTTATGCTGTAAAAATTGCAATGCGTTATGATTTATAGTTTGTCATATATCCGTTTTTTAAAATGGATCCCATTACAAAATAGAAAATTTTGTGAAATTAAAAAAAATAATTTCTCATAAACTAAATCAAAATTTAAAAAAAGGGTGACAAGATGCAAAAAATTCGGCCATTGCTCTGCATGCCTACAAAGTTTTGTGGTTCTGTTGCTGTTAGTGTGTCCGGAACGTGAACCGATAGTGCTTTTTTGCTTACCTTAACTTTGAAACACAATAGCTCTCGAAGTATCGCCAGAATCGAAAAACTGTTTATTTCAGCGTGTTCTCCAAAGAATTACAAATGATACAAACGATGAAAAAATTCCAAAAATTTACAAACGATGTAAATTTCATATTTTTGTGTTCAATACTTTTTGCGCTGTGAACTCGGAAAGCGTGAGTCCCGAAATTTCTAAAACAGCAGCACCGCCCCGTTGATGCAGTGGTCTAAGCGATGGCTTCTGACCATCTGTCTGAAATAGGTCCAGGTTCAAATCCCAGTGAGGCATGAATGTTGTGTTTGTCTTAAGGCACTGGCTCTCTCCCTTCCCTGAAACCAGTGGCCCTAAATTAGGGGCGGGCAACTGCTTATAGCCCACTGAGTTGCTCACGGTGGTCGTTAAACCCCAAATTAAAAAAATAAAAATAAAAATAAAACAGCGACTGCAGTTACTTTTTTTTTTTTTAGAATAGAGACATTTTTCAATTGATAATTGTTTTTGTAGATATATTATTACAATTTTGTATGTTACTCTGCTTTTTTCTTTAAAAATGTTCAGTTTACAAGCATTTCTTTAAAATTTAGGATAAACATAGAATACTTTGAAGGAATATCGTCATAGTGTGACGTGAAGTATGGCTAATTGGGTAAAAATTAAGTATATGATTCTTAAAATTTTTTAATGGAAAATGATTTTATGACTTTAAATTGGATAATATGACCACCAAAATGACAGAAGTTAATAATATATTTGCATTTTTTTTCTTGGGGAAAGGTAAAAATGAAAACATATTACTGTGTCCTTTTTTCAAACAGTGTGGCTTTTATTTGATGCCGTTAGGATGCCATGAAGTGAATTCATGAAAAGAGGTTTGTTGACAAAAACATGTTTGTCAGGGATCATTGTACTTGTTGTACTCATTGGTGTCTGGCTCTTCTGTACCTGCTTTTAATTTGTATTAAAAGCCATAGATACCCTCATCCCCCCCCCCTTTGTTCCCGGAACCAATTCTAAGGTTATTTTTTTATCACTTTTGACAGCTTCCAAAAGGATTATTCCATATCAAATCAGTGGGAAAAACAAACAAAACATGTCTCACAATCTTGGGCTTTTTTGTTTTTTATGAAAATGAATAAATGAATAGGTTTGCTTGAGAAATCAAAATGTACTTCACACCATGGTTCAAAAGTACAGTGTCATCATAGTGTGGCGTGAAGTATGGCTAATTCTGTAGAAATTAAGTATAAAAAACACTGAAAACACCATTTTTTTTTTGCTGTTTTGACTATGCAAAGAAATAGCATAAATCATTTTAAAATTGACATTGAATATTAAATTTTTTTGTGTTTGATTGAAAGCTTTCAAAGTGGCCTTTTATTTGATATGTAACATGAATGTGTTTTTCTAAAGCTTATTTTTCAAGGTTAAAATGCAATTCTTTGATCTTGAATTCTTAAAAAAGTAACCTTTCCGTTTCTTTAGAATTTTTTTATCTAAAAAACCGGAAAGGTTACTTTTAAGTAACAAAAAAAGGGGGTTTGGGGGCAGGTAGCTGGAAGGAATCAGGGCTGTATCCAGGGAGGGGAACAGGAAGAGCTGTTCTCCCTTATGAGGTAGATGAACTGCTCCCTCCTCCCTTCCAAATGTATATAGTGCATAAAACTTTGTGAATGTAGATTGAGGATGAAAAAGAAGCATTTTGTGTGAACAGGGTTGGCAAAAAAGTCTCTCTCTCTCTCTCTCTCTCTCTCTCTCTCTCTCTCTCTCTCTCTCTCTCTCTCTCTCTCTCTCTCTCTCTCTCTCTCTCTCTCTCTCTCTCTCTGATATTGGGGAAGCTTTCTTCATAAATAGAAAGATCATAGCTAATAAAACGAAGACAAGAACAACCTGTTCTTGTCTCTATTGAAGTACGAAGTGTGTTCAAAGATGATAGGTATTCAGGGCTTGAAAAATGACATGCCCTGGGCATGTAAATTATTAGCCTGGACAGGTAAAAAATCTAGTTGCCCAGAAATTAAAAAGTTTAGAGTAGAATTTCCTACTACAAGAAAAAAAGTCGTCTCATGTCATGTTCCATTTTATAGCAAATCAATGGAAGCTGTATTATTGTTACGGAGTGCCAAGGACAGATAATATCACATCTTTAATTATGCTATGTACATACATTCATAACATAATTAAAGAAGCAATATTATCTGTCCTTGGCACTCCATAACAATAATACAACTTCCATTGATTTGCTATAAAATGAAACATGACATGAGACAACTTTTTTCTTGTAGTAGGAAATTCTACTCCAAACTTTTAATTTCCAGACAATTAGATTTTTTTTTTTTAGGAAAAAGGTGATCAGACTGACTAAGAACTATTGTAGTATTAGCCTATTAAGTGTGCCAGGAAAAGTGTTTGGTAAGGTCATTATTGAAAAAGTACGGGGTCTTACATCAGAGAAAGTGTGGGATGTTCAAAGTGGTTTTATGCCTGGTAAAGAAAGGCTGCACTAATCAAATTTTTGCATTATGCATGATGACTGAAAAGTATCTGGCTGTTGGTAAGAAAGTTTTTGCTGCCTTCATAGATTTAGAGAAAGCATACAACCGAGTAAATGGGACACTTTTGTAGAAGGTATTGAATGAATATGGTGTTACTGGGAATCTACTTAATAGTGTAAAAGCCATGTATGCTGGCAGTAGAGCTTGTGTACCAGTGAATGGTGTTTTATCAAAATGGTTTTCTACTGGTGGAGGAGTCAGACAAGGTTGTGTAATGTCACCATGGCTGTTTAATATATTTATGGATGCGTGCATGCGTGATGCCAAAATAGATAATACTGGTTTATGTCTTGGTGATATCCGTGTGTGCAGATTGCTGTGTGCTGATTACACTGTCCTGTTGGCAGAGAACAAATGTGAGTTGCAGAGTATGTTGTCCCGAATGTATGAAGTTTGCATGAAATTCAAACTGAGTATAAATAAGGGAGAAACCAAAGTGTTATGGTTTTTGAGAGAAGTACCGGTAGCACTGAATATAATGTAAGTGTAAATGGCACAATGATTGACCAGGTGAGTGAGTTTGTGTATTTAGGAAGCATGTTTGACAGAGAGAACAAATTGGATGGCAAAATTAGTAGGCGTGTGAATTCTTCATTGAAAGTTATGGCTGCTCTGGGAGGTTCTCAAGAGAGTCCCGTGTGTATGGGAGTGTAATTGTTCGTACTCTGATGTATGGAACCTGGGTACTGCAGAAAAAACATAGGAGTCGTTTGTGTGCTGGAGAAATGCGTTACTTACGGGGGTTTGTGGCAAGACACGTTCTGATTGTGTGGGGAATGAAGATGTGTTGCAGTTGTGTGATGTGAAGCAAAGTGTTGTTAGCAAGTGGAGACTAATATGCTTCGGTGGTTTGGCCATGTTGAAAGAATGAGTGATGAGATGCTTACTAAAAAAATCTTTTTAGCCTAAGGGGCGGGAAGGAAAGGCAGAGGAAGGCCAAGGAAGTCATGGAAAAATCATATTCAGGAGTGTCTGCACGAGAAACAAATTATGAGTATGAAGTATAGAAGATCTTGTGTACAGCGTGTAATGAATGTCAGTAAAGCCCAAATTGTATGTGAAGATCGCTGTAAATAGAGAAGTTTGATACGGCAACAGTAAGTAAACACTGTCTGGTAGTATGTATTTCTTTTTGGAGCTAACCTCTGAATCTCAGAGAACAGCTTAGTATGTATGTATGTTTAATTATGTTATGTTCTGTGTCCAGAAATTGAAACCATGTGTAGTTTTGCTCCAACTGTTGTTTATAGGGAGGCACTACAACGGGATATTGCACAACCCCTGCTGGGGTTGGGTCTCTCTGATGTAACTTGAGTGAGTGTGGCAGTGAGGGAGGGAGTTGAAGCTTCTGCATGTGAACCAACAGCGGTACTGCTGAAACAAAGGCAAAGTTTCATTTGAAAATGAGCCTGTGCAATATATTCCAGTTTGCTGGGAGAGGAGTGAACATTACCAATGCTTAGTTTATCTGAAAGTAGGTAGTTACTTTGACTACAATTGATCGAGTTGTATAAAGTGATAAAAAAAAAAAAAATCCAGCAATAAGAGTTTAAACTCCTAGTAAAGAAATATGTGATATTCCCGATCAATCAGTGGTAGTTACTAATTCGTCTTCCACATTGCTGAGTGATGTAATTTCAGATTCAGAACCTATGCCGTTGGTAAAATGGAAACTTACACAGGCAAACTACAATAAAATGTATGAAAAAAAAGTTGCAGAGTTCAGGAATCATGGATAAAGCATTTAATTCATAATTGTTGTTGCACTATTTGAACTGCTGTATATTTAACTATGATTATTTTATTTTTCTGTAAAACACAGAATATATTTTCAAAATTCAAGAACATGGTAGAATCACTAAATTTCTTAAATACCAGTTTCATCATCATACCATTTCATACCAATTTCAGCATCAGAATCTTAAAACCTGGAATACACTCTTTTGTGCATTGAACATTTTGAATACAGACCCTTAAAATGGTAATGCAAAATATGTAAAAAAAAAAAAAAAATATATTTAACTTAAAAAAATGATGGCTTAGATTTGTTATTTTAAAAGATAAATTTTTCTGGGCATCTAGCTTTTACTACCTGGGCAGGTAAATAATTTATGCACATGCTCAGCTGGGCATGTAACTTTTCAGATGTTTTTCAAGCCCTGGTTTGTTCTATTAGCATTATGCCATGATAATGATTATGGGAATGCATGGAAAGAGCATCATCAACTCTCTTTTTGAGCTGTAAAGTGTTGATCACACTTTTTCCAAAATTTGAATTGACGGGAACTCACTTTTTAATGCATAAGTAAATATATGATGAACATTTTCCTTTCATTTTCCACAGCCATTTTTGTAAAATTTTTGGTCTTTTGTGAAAAAACTTATGAAAACTTATCTCTCCCTTTAAAAATTTCAATTGGCAGGATTTATTCACACAATCATAAGCAGAACAGAAATTAGGCACAGTTTTGATGATTGCAGAAGAAAAAAACAAAAACAAAAAAACTGAGCAGCCACGACAGGAATCCCTCATTAAGCAAACTGTCGTCGGGTTGCAAACACTGCTCTTCCTTTGCAGGATACATTTCAAGGTGAATAAGGCGCATTGTGTTGCCCTGTGAATTTTCAGGAATTATTTTCAAAATATATACACCAAGATTAACTGAAAACAGCTGCCTGGCTTCTGACTGTTTGTCCGAGATGGGTCTGGGTTTGAGTCCCAGTGAGGCATGGATGCTGTGTTTGTCTTGCTGCACTATTTCTCTCCCTTCCATGGAACCAGTAGCCCTAAATTAGGGATGAGCAACTGCTTATAGCCCATTGAGTTGCTCATGGTGGACGTTAAACCTCCAATAATAATGATGATAATAATAGCTGCTATGTTACTGATGGTAAAGAAGATCATGGCCAGTTGTTTTTTTTGTTCAATAACCTTCATGCATAAGTACCTAGGCCTATAATGAGTCATCCATCTTTAATTTAAAACCACTGGTTCCAGGGAAGAGATAGAACCAGCTCCAGAAGTGCAAACACGACATCCATGCCTTCACTGGGATTGAGACTAAGATCCAGCAGTACAAAAAGTCAGAAGCCCTGCACCCTAAGCTACTTAACCACTGGATGACTCACTAATGTTATTGAATTTGTGAAATGGACTGAAAGCTGTGAAAAAAAGATGTGTGATAATCTTACGGTTTTTAAAATATGATTTCAGTTCATTCAGAAAACTTTCCGAAAATTCATTTATACATAGCTTTCTCTTGACTTATTTAAAAAAATATCATTGTCTTGTACATTTTTAAAAAAATTCTTCTTAGTGGGATCCAGTTACAGTTGTTGAACTCACCACCTTTCTTGGTCACGATCTCATAGTTTATAGTGCCATTTGGTCTCCTCATACACCAGGAAGCTTTGCATCTGTTTCAGGTTAGTTCTTTATCGCACATGCACTCTACAACAATTATCAATCATATGCTGCATGAAGGTTTCTCCTAGTGTCTTCCACAACTGTCTGTCTTGAGCCGGTCTCCTCCATGTTATTCTGGCATGCTTTCGAATTTCATCCATACATATATATACAGGGTGATTCAAAATTCCGCTGACAAAATGGAAGGGAAAGTCAGGCATACGGAAACAAACAAAAATCACATAGGAACATATAGACGCAAGCGCTATCCACAGGCGCTAGAGGGCGTTGTTAATGAAACCATGAGGTGGGCAGAGTGAGCCTGCATCAGTTGAGCCGTGGATTGTGCACAAGTAACATGCAACGTTACACGTACCGCGAACTCGCCGATATGCATCTAACGTATGATGCTGCTAATTGCAATGGACGAGCGGCAGTTCGCCTTTATCAGGAGAGATTTCCCAACAGACGAGTACCTAGTCTTGCAACATTTGCCATGTGGCACCAGCAATTGTGCGAAACAGGTACCTTCGCTGTGCACAGGCGGGATTGTGGTTGTTGCCGATCAATGCGGACACTTGCCATCAAAGAAAATGTCCTCCACGGAATGGAATGGAATCCGGGGACAAGTACTTGAGTGCTGTTGCATAACATTCATGTCCCTCAATCCACCGTCTGGCACATTTTACATCCTGAAGGCCTACATCCCTTTCATCTGCAACATGTCCAGGCGATTACAGGCAGCGTGTTGATTTTGCACAGTGGTTTTTACAGCAAAGTGCGGCAGACCCAAACTTCCCAGCAACTGTTCTCTTCAGTGATGAGGCTGCTTTCTCACTAGAGTAGGGATCCCAGATACATTGGAAAAAAATACGGGACACTTGCGACTGAGGGTGAAAGTTTAGTATGCGCATCCATCACATATGCCAGTCTTACAAAATGATTCTAATTATTCTTATTAATCAATATTCTTATTAATCAACCAGTCTTTCTCACTCTTGCAATACTTTTCTGAAGAATGAATTTCACTTAACAATTGTTTGTTTTTAAGAATCATGTCATGAAAAGTTACACAATCCTCATTGAAGAATGATTTTTTTTTGCCGCCCCGGTGGCACAGTGGTCAAAGGCGCTGGCCTCTGATCATTCGTCCGTATGGGGTCCGGGTTCGAATCCCGGTCAGGCATGGATGTTGTGTTTGTCTTACGGCACTGGCTCTCTCCCTTCCCTGGAACCAGTGACCCTAAATTAGGGACGGGCGACTGCTAATAGCCCATTGAGTTGCTCACGGTGGTCGTTAAACCTCCAATCAAAAAAAAAAAAAAAAAAAAAGAAGAATGATTTTTCAAGAAACATTGATTTTACAGTTTTTACAGACAATTTGTTTTTCTCATCAGTCCACAGCTCGTTCATGCGAGAAAGTAAATTTTCGACACACGCATTTATTCCAGGGATACAGATAATGAGCTCCATTACTTTCTTTAAATTTGATAGTTCTCCTTCAACATTTTTTAAGAGATCCATTCTGACTTCATCTAAATGTTTGGATTTCAACATGTCCTTCACTTCACTATCTTCTTTGGACTTCAGAACTGTTTTCACTAATATTACTTCATCAAACAAATCAGATTCAACAATGTTTGATATGACAGAAGTCTGATTAATAGTTTGGACTGTTTGAAGAACATTTTCCCAAGATAATGCTGTTCTCAGTTTCACCCAAGACATACTGTCACATGCCCTTCCCTCCCCCAATATCAATCTGCGGTTACTACAGCAGACCAGCCATAACCTCCTATCTGCCGCTATCCGTGACCTGCGTGCCTCCATTGCTAAAACTGAACTTTCCTGCTACATTAGCTACCAATCACTGGCTGCTACCATTCATCCTGCTTTGCTTGATATTTTCATGGTTCGTATCAACCAAACCCTCTCAACAATTGAAGTAATTGAATATGCTCGCCATACAAATAAATTCAATTTTCTACTGTGCATGCCTACATAATGAGAGAATTGATCACAAAGTTAGATGTAGGAGATAGTGTCACGGGAGGTAACAGTCAGTTTGGGGGAAGCTTGGCATGGAGGTTAAAAAATATGTTTGTAAAAGAATACAAATTGTAACTCATCAATTTTGTTTTTCAGTCTTGAACTCTAAAATACAGGACAAAAAGCTGTCTGGAAGGGTTTTCTCAAGATAACGGGACGCATTAGCCAAAAACGGGACGTCCAGGATCCCTACACTAGAGGGTGTCATGAATGTTCACAATGTGCACATGTGGGCGCTTGATAACCCGCATGCTACACGAAAGCATGCCTCTCAACGACGATTTACCATCAACGTTTGGGCCGACATTGTTGGAGACTGTTTGCTCGGGCCGTACGTTTTACCCGCAAAACTTAATGGACGCACGTATCTAACATTCCTGCAGGAGGTTCTGCCATAAATGCTGAATACTGTTCCTGTGTCTCTGCGTCACCACGTGTGGTTTTAGCACGACGGAGCTCCCTCACATTTCAGCTGAGCTGTCAAACAACATCTGCAGGCTACCTTTTCTGGGCGCTAGATTGGTCGTGATGGAGCGATCGCATGGCCACCTCGATCACCCAATTTGTCACCCATAGACTTTTTCTTATGGTGTTATCTTAAAGGGCTCGCATACAAAACTCCTGTTGCCTCTGACGAAGACTTAGTAGGAAGAGTCGTTGCAACAGCTGGATGTCTCCAGGATATGCCCGGCATTTTTGAGAATGTGCGCCAATCAATGCAGCATCGTTGTCATGTGTGTGTCAGTGCGTCTGGACGAAACTTTTAATACCTCCTGTAAAACTGTCCATACCACCATTGTCCTGCCATAAATAAAATGTTGTCCCTGTATTATGTACTATCTATCTTAGGGGACATGTAGTGCCTCCAAATGGCATTTGCATCAATATGTTCTTATGTGACTGGAACAGAAAGAAGTCGCAGAGGGCCAAATCCGGCGTGTGAGGAAGGGTCGTCATGCTGCTGCGGCTGCAAAACTGGCGTGTTGCTAACGCTCTGTGAGCTGCTGCATTGTTGTGATAGAGCAGGAAATCGCCTCTGCGCCACATTTCAGCTAATTTTTTGCGGCGAATGTCTTCCGTAAGATGCCGCAGAACATCGCGGTAAGAAAGGGTGGTGACGGTCTGGCCCTGGGGGACAAATTCACTGTGCACAACCCCACGAATATCAAAGAACACGATGAGCATGCTTTTGGTTGCGCTGGTCTGTTGGGCCTTCTTTGGTCATGGAGATGCCGGGCACTTCCACTGCGACAACTGTTGTTTGGTCTCCGGGTCGTAACCGTAGACCCAAGTCTCGTCCCAAGTGATGACCCACAACAGGAACATTTCATGCATCTCCATTCCCGGTTTACTGAGTTTGACACAGAATTTGATGTTTGCTCGCTGCTCTAGTTTGTAGTCCATACCAAAATCGCAGCTGTGTTCTGCACGTGGTCACCAAATATCGTGTAGCACAGCTCCCAATGTTCACAGAGCAATTCCACTCGGCACAATGACTCATGAAGGTCACTGCACTCGACCGCTGCTCGTGCATCCATGTACTGCCATCTGTTGGTGCGCTACGTGCCTAGTCTTGGAACTTTTTGATCACATTACGTATAACCACCACAAAGCTTCCAAACAAAATATTTGTCATTGAAGACTGATAAATTTGTCATTGAATATTGCAGTGTGTTGAACAAGTTCAACACAGTATGTGATCATAGAATAGTGAGATGTAAGATGCACCTCAACACTAAACTTGAACGTGGCAAGCTCATAAAACAAACAAAATGCATTGACATGGCCAACCTTAAAAAGTATCATATCTTCAAATTGGAACTGAGGAACAGATTCTCTGCTCTAGAAGATCTAACGTCAGAAGAAGACATCTCTGAAGTTAACAAAAAGCTAACCAAGGCTCTTATGGAAACAGCAACAAAAATAGGTGATGCTAAGAACAAGTTGCATATGAAGAAAATATCAGGAAAAACAAAAATGCTGATGCAAAAGAGAAGGGAGATGAGGGCAAATAAAGATGTTATTTCCAAAGTGGAATATATAGAGAGAGCAATGCAAGACAGTACGAAAAAGTATCACTGAAGTCATAAGGAAATTCAGTCATGAACTAGTAAGAAAAGCAATTAAAAACAACCAAAGCCTAAAGAGAGCAAAGGGGCATCTCAGTAAGAGAAAAAAACAGATTATGGCACTGAGAAAAGAAGATGGCCCTGTAACAAGAAATAGAGGCAAAATTTTGACAAGAGTGAAAGATTTCTACTCAAAACTATATGAAAGAGATTACACATCTTATCTAGACATTACGAAAGGTAACAGTACCAAAGTCCCTCCAGTCTTCCTGGTAGAAGCTACAGATGCAGTTAAGAACATGAAACAGGAAAAAGCTCCAGAAGCAGATGTGTATGGCTTTTATCGATTATGAAAAAGCCTTTGATTCCATGAAACCATCAGCAGTTATAATGGCTTTAAAATCCTGTGGTGTTGAAGATGCATATATTAGTATTATTAGGTAACATCTATAAAAATGCTAGTGCAAAGCTTTGGTTATTTGAGGATACAGTACCAGTAAAAATTAGAAAGGGAGTGAGAGATGGTGACACCATACCTCCCAATCTCTGTAATGCTACATTGCAAAATGCCTTTCAATCATTGAACTGGGAAAACAAAGGGATAAAGATTAATAGAGATTATTTAACTCACCTTAGTTTTGCTGATGATGTAGTCATTTTTGCAACTGCCTCTTCAGAGCTGCTGAGTATGATCAGGAATTTGCTAACAGGAGTAAAGAAGTGGGATTAAAAGTAAACTTTCAGAAGACAAAACTGATGACCAATACTTTTACAAGAAATGAAGATTTATCGATTTATGAGGAAAAGCTGGAGATAACCAATACCTACATTTACCTTGGACAGCAGATATCAAGCACAAGTGACATTGATAAAGAAATTAATCCATGTATAAAACTTGGTCGGAGAGCTTTTGGAAGAAATAGTACAATTTTTAAGATCAATTTGCCATTACGTCTTAAAAGAAAAGTTTGCCTTTTTGAACTTCACTTTTAGTTGGTAAAGTTCGATGAACACTTACCGCACGTGGGGCTTGGCTTTCAATTCATATTTCCGTTATGTGGATGCGGCATGGGGGTTTTTCATTTGGCCACGGGTCCGCTTCTTTTTTTTTTTTTTTCCGTTGGAATTTATTTTGCCTCATCACCAAATGAGTTTTTTTCTTCCTTTGCTGCATCCTCATTTACTTCAATACTTATTCATAACCCTAGTACTTTCGGTAATACTCCATTACCGTCTTCGAGGGACGTTTTGCTCCGACTAGCACGGGCCGTGTCAGCTGGGCATTTCGGTGGTTCTCGCGGGCTGCTTCTGTCATCGGCTATCGCTTCTTCTTGGGCGTTGTGGCGCCATCACTTGTTGGTCAGTGATCTCCTTTTTCGAACTTTTTCATTTTTTTGCTCAATTTTAATTAAATTTCTCCAGCTGTTTCTCAAAATATTAGGGTCATTATGGTTACAAACTTTTGTCCTATTTTTTTCAATCATTACCGACTCTGCTATTTCTGAGTTGTTTTTCGGATTTACAGCTTTTAATGATTTTTATATTCGAATTTAGGATATTTTTAGTTATCCAGACAGTATTGAATAAGTGCTGTTTTTTCTTCTTTTTTCTGCCAGTTTTTTACGTGTTGTTTTAATCTGTGTTTAAGCTTATTTTTGGTACTTCCTATATAAGCCATTGGAGGATTTTGAGTAATAGGAATTGAGTAAATACCTGCTTTTTCTAATATTTTTATTTTTTCATTATTTTTTATTACTATATTTTTGATGGTATTTACTTTTCCTCCAATTTGAATGTTATGCTTTTTACAAATATTATTAATTTCATTGGTAGTACCTTTAATGTACGGAAAACCATTTAAATATTTGACTTCTTTTTTATTTACTACAGCATTATTTTTTATTTTCTTTATTACTTCTGTGTCCCATTTTTTTATTAAATGGTTAGGATAACCAAATCTGCCTGCAATTTTTTTTATGAATTTGATTTCTTCATTGATGAACTGACTATTTTCAGAATGCGTATATGCTCTTTTAATCAATTCCTATTACTGAAAATCCTCCAATGGCTTATATAGGAAGTACCAAAAATAAGCTTAAACACAGATTAAAACAACACGTAAAAAACTGGCAGAAAAAAGAAGAAAAAACAGCACTTATTCAATACTGTCTGGATAACCAAAAATATCCTAAATTCTAAAATATAAAAATCATTAAAAGCTGTAAATCCGAAAAACAACTCAGAATAGCAGAGTCGGTAATGATTGAAAAAAATAGGACAAAAGTTTGCAACCATAATGACCCTAATATTTTGAGAAACAGCTGGAGAAATTTAATTAAAATTGAGCAAAAAAATGAAAAAGTTCGAAAAAGGAGATCACTGACCAACAAGTGATGGCGCCACAACGCCCAAGAAGAAGCGATAGCCGATGACAGAAGCAGCCCGCGAGAACCACCGAAATGCCCAGCTGACACGGTCCGTGCTAGTCGGAGCAAAACGTCCCTCGAAGACGGTAATGGAGTATTACTGAAAGTACTAGGGTTATGAATAAGTATTGAAGTAAATGAGGATGCAGCAAAGGAAAAAAAAACTCATTTGGTGATGAGGCAAAATAAATTCCAACGGAAAAAAAAAAAAAGAAGTGGACCCGTGGCCAAATGAAAAACCCCCATGCCACATCCACATAACATTAATATGAATTGAAAGCCAAGCCCCACGTGCGGTAAGTGTTCATCGAACTTTACCAACTAAAAGTGAAGTTCAAAAATGCAAATGCATTAATGCACGTTAAAAATATAACCTCCAATATCGGAAGTAAATTGAAACTTAAAAGAAAAGTGTTAAATCAGTGCATCCTTCCAGTGCTTATGTACAGAACAGAGACCTGGACTGTAACTAAAAAAGGCATACAAAGACTGCAGACATCTGAAAGAAGCATGGATAGATGCATGATTGGGGTAACCAGGAGAGATAAGAAGAGGAACTTGTGGATCAGGAAAATAACAAGAGTAGAAGACATCATGATCAGAGTAAAATCCCTGAAATGGCAATGGGCTGGGCATGTTGCCAAAAGAACGGAACGTCAATGGACAACCAAAATTCTAGACTGGATTCCAAGGGACAGAAGAAGACCACATGGAAGATGGGTGGATGAAATTCAAAGACATCTGCGAGTGATATGGAGGAGACTGGCACAAGGTAAGACCATTGTGGAAGAAACTTGGGGAGACCTTCATCCAGCAGTGGATTGATAATGGTTGATGATGATGATATATTACCACAATTTATAGTGATCTAATTTGGATTATGTAGTGATTTTTCTGTGAATAATTTTTTATTATGTGATGGTACTAATTCTTGGAATTAGTGCTGGTATCATTAATTAAATAAATGTTCGTATCCACATGCCATTTTTCATCAAATTCTTTGTTGGGGTACAGCTGTACTTTTTGTACTGTATCTTGATGAACTTATCAATAACTTTACTTTTCTAGGTTTATTTTTCTGATATTTTATTTTTGTTGCTTCATTTTTGTGTATTTCCAGGTAACTTAGAAGTTTATATTGCTATATGAATTTGAGATTTCTTAACAATAAAACTGAAGCCATGTTGTGATATATAGCCACCTTTTTGGTTGTTCAACCATATGAGCACCATATAACTATTAGATATCATATTCTGGAAGTGAACAGTAGCACAAAAGAAGAGAAATAAAAGAATAAATCAATACTGCAGAACAACAAAGCAGAAATAAGGTAAGAATGTGTACATTTTTAGATGATCAGTACTTTTTTGGGAGAAAACACAGAAGTGTGCGTACATGCAGAACAGAAATCTAGCCCTCCCCTATATCTTTACATTCCTGCATAAGGGGTCTAGGAAACTAAAGAGATGATAGAAATACCCCAGTGCTAAAGAGGAGTGAAGTGGATTGCTTATTTTGTTTATTAAAAAAATTCTAAGAATTAAGCTAGATACTCGTTCAGTAGAAGAAAATGTTAATGAGAGTGCACTTTAGTTATTTGGACATGTGCATCATGTGGAAAATGAAAGATTACCTAGACAGATATTATGCTCTGTAGTTTCAAGCCACACACCAAGGGTGCAGAATTGAGTGTGAAAACTGCAATTAATGGTTAAGGAATTAATTTTATTGAAAGTGGAAGACAATGAAACAGAAAGGGGTGCAGAAAATGCATTGCAAATCAGAATTGGTATATTCTTAGTGCTCTTTATTTATTTAGAATCACTGGCACAAGGGTGATATGTTGCGAAAAAGTGCTGAATCAGATCAGAGGTCTCTAGCAAGGTCTAGTCCGTCTTTCCTGCAGCTGATTGAGCCTCTTGTAAGGGAGAAAAATAAAATTTAGAACTGGGAACAAAGTGCCTTGATAAAACGGTAAAAAAAAAACAAAAAAAAAACGTAAAAAAATTAGAGTTACAGGAGTATGTCATTTCCTGTGAAGAAAACAAAATTATAAAAGAGTACTAAAACATGTTACAAATACACGGTCGAATCACATTTTTGTGACCACCAGCTAATATCCAGAATAACTGCTGTGTGCAGCGCTGACAGCAGCTACACAGGCTGGGAGTGGCTCAATAAGGTGCTGGAAGGTGTTCACAGGTGTGCAGAGCCACACTGACTGCAGTGCATCTGACAGCTGCTGGAGGGTGCGTGGTGGAGGATCCATAGAGTGAACAATATGATTGAGGTGGTCCCACAGATGCTCAATTGGGTTTAAGTCTGGGGAATTAGGGACCCGGGGAAGTACTTTGAAGTCTTCATCGTGCTCTTCCAACCACTCTTGGACATTTCTAGCTGTGTGACATGTCGCATTGTCGTGCTGGAAGATCCCATTTTTCCCACAGAAGACAATCAGCATGTATGGGTGTATGTGGTCTGCAAAGATGGATTCATAATGAATTTGGTCCATAGTACCTTCCACAGGTATGACTGGACCCAGAGAATGCCACGAAAACATTATCCAAACGATAACTCCCTCACCAGTTTGTGTTCTTCCAGCAATGGTTGAAGAGTGTTTGTTCTCCGATGTTTCTCGTCTTATACGCCATCGTCCATCCATTTAATGCAACAGAAAATGGGACTCATCGGAGGAGGCAATCCTTTGCCAATCAGCGGAGGTCCAATTCCGATACTGCTGTGCAAATGTAAGCCTTTTCTGCTGATGCACCTTCGTTCGCATAGCTGCGATGACCATGCGTGTGCATCATAGCCCCATACTCAGCAGGGTTCGCTGAACTGTCATTTTAGACACACTTCCGGTAGCCCCCTGGTTCATTCGGCTAGTGAGTTGCTCCACTGTAGCGTGTGATTGGCTCTCACGCACCTTCGTAACCAATGTTCACTTCTCACATCAACGACACGTGGTGCTTCGCAGTTTCCATGTCGCTTATTCTCAATGTTTCCATTTTTCCAATCATGATACACTTAACCACAGCAGCATGCGAACAGTTCACAAACTGCGCTATTTCAGAAATACTGCCACCCTTGGCCCAAAAGCCAATAATCATCACTTTTTGCAAATCTGATAAATCGCTTCTTTTATCCATGACAGCAACAAACAATATGTTTTCAGAATGCCTACAGCACACTTTATATACCCTCCAAGTCAGCTCACGACAAGTGCCTTCATTCATTGGCTACACGCTGTTGACGTCAAAAGTAGGAGGTGGTCACAATAATGTGACTCGACTGTGTATATACAAAGGTTAACTCAGACCTTGGTGGTCTTTGTCATGAACATCATTGTGTTATGTGTATATACCAACACAAACACCATTTTAATAACAGTTGTAAGATTATCATGTTATTGGGAATTATAAATCTGTTCATCTTAAAGTTATCATTTGGAAGCAACCATTGATACTTCATATGTGAGAGTCAATCAAGTGAAAGCAGACTTGTGATAAATAAAATTCAAAATAATTAACTCACATAAATATATTTATCATATTGGTTGGGCTGTTAACCCTGCTGCAATACATGCTGTTATATTACCATCTAATAAAATTCAGTTATAAAATTCAGTTTGCTGGTGGAATCAAGGACAACCATTTCTTAAACATTTTCCATATGACATGAAATGTTTCCCAAATTTTTGGAGTAATCATTTGGTTTCACTTCAGTATTTAAAATATTTCATTGCAATACCTGAAAATATCAAAACATTTTTGCAGTCAAGGTAGTTTTTTTGACTACATGTAGCAATTTGGATATTGAATAAAATTCTAAAAAAAAAGCTTTTGAGATAGAACTGCTTTCCTCTTTTACATTCTTTTTTTGATCCATTTTTCATGGAGGCATTTTATAATTTCAATAGTCTTGGAACACTGGTATTCAGGTTCCCTGGCATGAACAAAGTAACTGTTTACACATTGCCTTCATCTTTGATCTGTGAAATTCAAAGGTAAAGAGCAGTGTATAAACAATGTTACTTTATCCATCCAAAGAGATTCTGAAGATGGGGGTGAGGGAGTTGGAAGACCCTTAAAATGACCATAAAATAATGAAACCTCCTCTTGAGGAAACATGAGTAGAAAGATGGTGGTGCAGTGGTCTAAGTGCTAGCTTCTGACTTTTCATCTAAGATAGGTCAGGGTTTGAATCCCAATGAGGCATGGATGTTGTGTTTGTCTTATGGCACTGGCTCTCTCCATTCCCTGGAACCAGTGTGGCATAGAAATCAGTATGCTAGTCCAAATCTTTGAATGCTCACGTTGGATAATAATGTGATTTGAAGCATTTCAATAATAGCTGCTCCAGCAGTAGCCATGGAATTGTATGGGAAAGGTCTTGATGTGTAAGGAAAAATTGTGTATAGGTGACCCTAACAACTGACCGTATTGAAGCAAGATACAATTTTGGACAAAGAAACTCAATAACTACTGACTTCGGACTGAACACGCACTTCCGTGAGTAACATTTTTAGGATTTTTAACCGATTTATATTTCAATTGAATAAGTTAATGCACCACCACAGACTGTATCCACTTTACAGAATGTGTAAAACAGAACTTACAGACGTCAATGCGTCTTCCTGAAGAACCTTGTGGTCACGTAATGGTATGTGAACTTTATGTTAGAATCACATGAGATATAGTGTATAGGTGAGTTGATTATTTTGTGTTCCATTTATTTTGGTGCGATATACAGGGTGTCTGAGAATTATTGGACACATTTCAAAATTATATAAAACAAAACAAACAGATAGAAAGAAACTGACTATACTAACTTACAATGTAACTACACAAGTTAATAAATTTTGATGTGAGATCCCTTGGTTGCTCGTAGTACGTCCAAGCGATACTCGATTTCATGCCATGTATTGGCTAGCATCTGAGGAGTTATGGAATTAATAGCAGCTGTGATACGCTGCTTTAGTTCCTGCAAATCAGTACAAGGCGTCTGATAGACACGATCCTTCACATAACCCCACATGAAATAATCCAATGGAGTTTGATCTGGAGGGCGACGAGGCCATGGAATGGGACCACCACGCCCAATCCATCTGTTGGGGAAATGCTCATTTAGGCACTTACGTACACATGTGGACCAATGCGGAGTTGCGCCGTCTTGTTGGAAAACGACATCATATCTTTTGATCTGAGGTATAGCGAAATTTTCTAGCATATCCAAGTAAATGTCACCATTTATGGTTTTTTCGGAAAAGGAGAAAGGGCCAATCACTTCTCTTTTTGATAGGGTGCACCACACATTAAATTTTGGAGAATCATGTTCCAGTTCAATAGCAGCATGAGGTGGTTCACTGCCCCATATCCTACAGTTGTGATGATTCACAATACCTGATGCATGAAATGTGGATTCATCATTAAAAATTACAGTACTGAGAAAGTTTTCGTCGTTTTCCACTCGATTCAGCATATCCACAGCGAAATCGTATCGCAGAGTGTGGTCATTTACATGTATCTTTTGCAGTATTTGAATTTTATAAGCATGAAACTAATTTCTTGTGCAAGATATGGTTAACTGTCGATTTCGGAATGCACAGTTCTCTGCTTGATTTACGAACGTATTTCCTTAGGCTTCGTCAGAAACTTTCATTAACTTGGTCAACTGTCTCACTGCTGGTGCTAGGCCTACTGGCTCCTCCACGATGTTCCACATTGCCAGTTTCTTTAAACTGTTTCATCCACCGTTTAATTGAATTCGTTGACGGAGGATTACAACCATACTCTAAACGGTACTGTCTTTTAACTTTAATGACAGACTTTAATTCCACAAGTCATAACAGACACATCACCTTCTGCTGTACGGATGACATGACTACTGATTGCGCATTTGTCATACATTCCCTATCAGGCCACACCTAGCGCCATCTATCGGATTCTGGGAATAACAATTCTGCAAAACAAAAAGGTAGAAACCGTGTTAGTAATATGTGACATATAAAAACAGACAATGCTCATAGTTTTCTTTGTACATAATTTTGTAATGTGTCCAATAATTCTCAGACACCCTGTATATATATATAATGTTACGGAACTTAATCTTATAAATTGGTTATTATGCACAATCACTGGTTATTATACAAAATAATCAATATTAGTGGTTAATGTAATAAAATACATGCAATTTTTACCAGTTATTCTACATAAGAACCTAACCTTTTTAGCTGAAGTTGTAAATTATAATATTCAACGAATAATTTTTTATGAGGTGTTGTGAAGTATAAAGTACAGAATATTTTTATTGTTACTATTTTTAAATGAACTACCTCCTACTTGTTGGAACAGGAAAAACTGTCATGACATTTCGAATTACAGAGTATTCCATGCCTTTTGCAGCCACATTTTTTTGAAGGGCATTTTCCCTTGCAGTTTGATCTCTTATACTCTTGACCGCCTGTGATAGCTGATTTTCTGGCACACTTGCGAAGAGACGCAATAACATCCGAATCTTCCTCTTGTAAAATGAAAGTCTCTTGACAAATGACAAACAGGCTGCTCGAATACTTTTCAGACAATTGTCCTTCTTTAGTGCCAATCTCATAATCTCTCCATCATCATCAACCTGCATAATCATCCCTTGAATGTTCCTGGAGTTGCCCCTTCCTCTGTCGACATCAAGAATTCCCAGTTTTACCCTCTCTCCGATCTTTCCGCTTGGAAACTTTCTGCTAGACATTTGTCTCATCTTTTTTGCCTGAGACTACAGTTCACTTCTGGCATCTTCTCTCTTTTTCTTAATATTGTTGATCTTTTCAGCAATAACATTCTTCCCTGAATTGCCCTCCATAGCTCTATCTCCATTCTCTACTTGTCTATCTCATCATAAAACATGAGAGATTTTTCAATTTAACCAGAGGGTGTTGGTTGTTGTTCATAATATTTAACAGGTTAATTTGGCTTATTTTACAAAAACGTGAATAATTTATCACATTCACCAAAACTGTTAGTTATTATGTACAATACCCGGTGATTATGCATATTACCGGATGTATCAATTTAACCATAACACACACACATAAATATATATATATATTATACCATCTCATACATCACCATAGCGTGGATTTAGTTTTAGTGCTAAAATAAATCCAATACATTCCCCAAAATATGTTCTTTCATTATAAAGAATTGAAAAGAATATCCAAGGTATTCACTATTTTTTTACATGTGTGCATCCCAGGCTCTCTCCCAGTGCTTATTATAATAAAACTACACAGCAAGGTAAAAATTATTACAATGAACTTTGAAAAGCTCTTTACTTTCTGCTGAGTGCTTCAAATCTTTTTTTTTTTTTACCTTGAGTTGTTAAGATTATTTATTTCTTATTGCAGTCTTCATAATCTGGCTATGTACTTCTTTAAAATGGATATTGTATGTAATTATGTAATTTAAAACTACCTATTCATTATTTTTCTGTGACAAAAAGTTTTCCCTTTCCACTGTGCTGCCCCCCCTTTTTTTTGGCCACAGTGCATTTCAAACTTGGACATGGTATTAACAGACTAGTGAAAATTTTGTTGCCTGTGTTCCCTGTTTTTTCATCAAAGAATTGCAGATGTTCTGATTCCTTCAAACTTTTGACCGGTTTCATAGTTACTTCTTCACCCTGTTACCATAATGTTTTTCTGTTAGAACAAACCCTCAAGGGACCACCCTGATTGCAGATAACTTTTCATTTTAGTGTCCATGTAGCTGTCAAAGGTGAAACTACTGGGACAGATAGTGGTGACACAACTCAACACTATGATGATGTGTGTTTTTCCTGTAGATGTGGCGGAGAAGTCACTAAGAAACCTGTGGGAAATTTGATGTGGAATCAGGGCACTTGCAATCTTTCAATGAAAAAGTGAAGGACAAAGAAACATGCCCCTTCAAAATACACTACCCCCCCCCCCAAAAGACAGCACATCAAAAAGGAAGAACTTTTCACCATAGAAAAACCATGAAGATACTTTTAAATTACGTACAATATGTCATTTTAAAGAAGTACATGCTAGATTATAAAAATTGTCTAAAAATTAGAATATGAATAATTTAAACTATTTTAGGTAAAAAAACAACAACAACTAACTGAAGCTTCCAACAACAACTAAATGCTTTTATAAGCACATTGTAACATTTCTTACCTTATTGGGTTGGTCAAAAAGTAATTGCCTTTTTTTTCCTGTGTAAGAAAGGCGAATTTTGAATGGGAAACAAAAATTTTAGTCAACAACATATTGTCCATTTTGTTCGATGACCTTTTGCCATCTCACAGGCAAATTCATGATTCCGCACTAAAAAAAGTTTTTTTTTTTTTTTTTTCCGGCAAAAAACAGTTCTAGGAACGATTTGATAGCCTCATCAGCAGTGATGATTTTATCATTCAAGCCAGTTTGCAACATACAAAACAAATGGTAGTCTGATGGTGCCAGGTCTGGCGAATATGGTGGTTGTGGTAACACTTCCCATCCAAACTGCAATAATTTTTGACGAGTGACCAAGCTTGAATGTGGTCTTGTGTTATCATGGTGAAACACAACACCTTTGCGATTCACCAATTTTAGATGCTTCTGTTTTACTGCATCACTTAATTTATCCAGCTGATGACAGTACATGTCCAAATTAATGGTTTGGTACCTTGAAAGCAATACACAATACCTCTGAAAATCCACCACACTGACAGCATAACCTTTGTTTGGTGCATATCTGCTTTTGAAGTGCTTTGAGCAGGTTCACCACGCTTGTTCCATGATCTGTTTCATTCAATGTTGTAGACAATCCATTTTTCATTGCCTTTTATCATACATATCAAAAATGGATCGTTTTCTTCGCGTTTCAAGAGTGAATTGCAAATATCAACACTCTTAGTGAGATGAATTTCTTTTAGCTCATGTGGTACCCACATATCGAGCTTACTAACGTATCCCAGTTACTTTAAATGGTTTTCAATGCTCGATTTCGATATGTTGAGATTCTTAGCAATCTTATTAGATCAATGCCTTTATTTTGTCGTCAGCAACTTCGATTGGCCTTTCTGAGCATGGTGCATCTTTTGCATCAAAATCTCCAGACCGAAATTTCGCAAACCAAATCTGACACTGCCGTATTTTTATGGCATCTTCACCATACAATCACATAATTTTTTATGAGCTTTGTCCATTTTGAAATCGACGCCAAACAAACACTTGTTACCAAAATCGTGCACTTTCTGTTCCTAAAACAAGCTTGAACTGTCACGTTACATAATGAACTTGCGGTTTCAAATTATGTTAGTTATATTTCAAGACATGTTTCACCATCTATGTGTAAAAAATGCAATAACTTTTTGGTCAACCCAATAGTTTTATAATAGTCGCATTGGGAAAGAGCAGATGTGCATATACAAAAAATAGTGAATGTTATGGATGAAAATTGAATAAAATTCGTGCCTAAAATGATACTCTTAACATCATAATCGCCGTCCTACGCATGATAAAACAATGAAGATAAAATAGATGATATATTAAACCTAATAAAGCTAAAAGAAACATGAGCACTTTCAGTTCCTCTTGGAACCATCATCAGATGTGATCTAGTCTTGAGGATCACATCTGATGATGGTTCCAAGAGGAACCAAAAATGCTAATGTTTCTTTTAGCTTTATTTGGTATAATATATCATCCATTTTATCTTCATTGTTTTATGGTGCGTAGGATGGCGATTATGATGTTAAGAGAATGTTATGGATATTCTTTTCAATTCTTTGTAATGAAAGAATATGTTTTAAGGAATACATTCATCCAGTCTTGAGAGATAATCTCATACTGTTATGGTGAATGATTGAAACTACAGTTTAGTGCTATATAACTTCTACACTTTTTTTTTAAACAAATTCTGCTTGATTACACCAAGTGTTGATTGTGGACTTGGAAACATTTTTTGATTGGGAACAAGTTGTTTAGTTTAAAAATGTAAGTTATGGAATGAGAAGCAAGCAGTAGCTATTAAGCTTAATAGTGAAAGTATCACCATTATTTTGCCAGAAAAGTTCTTTTGTGGAGTGGGATAATTCTTATCCATTCTAATTGCTAAACACAATTTTCATCATAGGAGCAAAAGGTTAGATATAGAGTTCAAAAATGGTATATTACTTACTTGAACTAGATTTTTACATGGTATGGTGTTTATTATCGTTACTATATTAGCTGTAGTTATCCTACTGTTACACACGTTCAAAGTGTTGACGTGGTCGCCTGAAGAGGACACTTTTGGGAAGAAGGCCATAGAAATGGTTGAAATACACACACTGATGAAGGCCACAGATTAGGGCTACATAGACCCAAGTAGTTAGAATGCCGTAACATTCAATTGATAAAGACACAAGCAAGTGTCAAAACATGTATGGAAGGTAGTGGGTCCCGGTGGTGAGGATTCTTCAATTGCGTTCAAATATTCTGGGCTTCAATTTTAATGATATCACGAGGTTTTAGATGGCAAAGTTTGTTCATTTTGTCTTTTTAAGGTTCTTTTGTTCCATTTTTTACGTAATTTTAGGTATTCATCTATAACTTCACACTTTGTTTAACTTCGTGCATAATAAATCTTGTAATGAAATTCCTGTTTTTTGGCAATATTTCCAACAGTCATAGTGAGGAGGAAGTGGGCTGATTCACCAATTACATAGTGATACATTTTACCATCTACATATCCAGAGTGTTTATCAACCAAAAAAAGGGTGAGTACGACTGAAATATATACTTAGTCCTAAAGTGTCCTCTTCAGGCGACCACTACATCAACATTTTGAATGTGTGTAACAGTAGGATAACTATAGCTAATGTAGTAATGATAAAGGAGCAAAAGGTGTCGTTTTAATTCTTTAAAGGCCATAATGCCCAAAATGGATGTACATGCAAATGACCATGACCACTCGAAACACCTGTGAGTAGGATTTCCACCCCCTCCCATTCTTTGAATTTGCACAGCCTCTGAAGAATTAGCAGAAGTCATCCTCAGTTACCATTGTTGTCGCTAAATATAGAAGTGAAACAGGAGTTGTTTTCTCCTGAGGTGATATCGTTCACTCTCGTGACCTTGCAAGTAGGTTTTTATGGTTGTTGGAAGCATGCTTAAAGTTAGGTATAATGTTTTAAGGCAAATGTATTTCAGCCATTTCTGTGGCCTTCATCAGTGTGACTATAAAGGCCATAGCAATGGCTGAAATACACTAGCGGAAAGTGAAAAAAGAACACCAAGAAGGAATTGGCGGACGATCATGAAATTTACATATGTTAATGGGGTCGAGTTTACATAGGTGTGATGTTAATTTCGGAACCAACCGGTGAGCGCTTAAGCCACAGCACGGCATAATATGCAAATTATCGTCGGTGGTATTTAAGGAGTACGGCGAAGTGAATGTAATCAGTCATCAGCATACGGACACGTGCGAAGACCCTGAAGAAGCTGCAATGCCTGGACATGAAAGACGTGTATGATTTGAGCAGTTATCAGACTTTGAGCGAGGTCATCTAGTCGAACACCACGAGGCCAGGTGGTCGTATCGTCATATTGTGGAGCGAATTGGACGGGAAGTATCGGTGGTGGTACGATGGTGGCGTAGATGGTCCGAGGAACATTCCCACACGAGAAGACATGGAACCTGGAGTCACAGATGGACTGATGAGCGGACCGATCGACGTATAAGAAGAGCGGCGTTGTCAAGCAGAACATCCACTGTGGCGCAAATCCGAGCTGCCGTTTCACTTGAGGTGACTGTGCGATCAATCTGCAACCGTCTACTGGATGCAGGACTACGTGCACGTGTGCCTCTGGCATGTGTACCTCTGACTCCAGCCCACCGTCAGGTACGGCTGCAGGTGTCGCCAACGTTTGCACTGGAGAACGCAATGGCCTTCTGTCGTGTTCAGCGATGAAAGCAAGTTCTGCTTGGGAGCCTCCGATGGCCATATGCGTGTTCGCAGACACACAGGGGAGCGTCTCCACCCTTCTTGCATCAGCCAGCGACACACAGGGCCTACACCTGGTCTCCTGGTGTGGGGAGCGATCAGCTATTGCTCCCGTACACAACTAGTGCTTGTACCGAGTACGTTAAACAGCACCTCCTACATCAACAACATCATTCAGCCCGTTGTTGTGCCATTTGTAAGGTCGGTCCATCGTGGTGTTTTCCAGCAAGATAATGCATGCCCACACATGGCACATGCAACGCAACATGCACTTTAGGGTGTGAGACAACTTCCAAGGCCTGCACGTTTACCGGATTTGTCCCCCATTGAGCACGTTTGAGATTTTATGGGACAACGACTTATCCAGTCTCCACAGCCAGCCACGACTATCCCAGATTTACGCGTCCAGGTTGAGGATGCTTGGAACTCAATACCCCAAACTTACATCCAACATCTGTACGACAGACTCCATGCCAGAATTGCACGGTGTGACGCAGTTCATGGCGGTTCAACCTCGTACTAACCATGTTACATGGAAATGTTATTTTTCAGTTTACCAGCAAATACAGATGTATTTTGCCATAATGTTTTGATCATGTTATCCTCTGTATTCTGTTATTATGCTGTATAAATTTTGTTGGCATCAGGCGTCTCCTTCTTGGTGTTCTTTTTTCACTTTCCTCCAGTGTATATTTACCTTAAATCATTATATGTAACTTTAAGTGTGCTTCCAACTACCATAAAAACCTACTTGTTTTTTGTTACGTGCATTTACTACTACTCATTTGTGACCTTGCATTTCTCCTGTATGGAAGAATGCAAGGTTTATCTCTGGGAAATGTCTGTAGGTGAATGTGTGTTAAGCTGACAGATTAGAAGCTTCATCTTGTGTCTCAGCACTAACACTTCCTTTGTTAACCTGCAAAGGGGGCAGGATATAAATTCGGAAAGTAGTGACAGATAGTTCAGAGTGTTGTGTTCTGAGCGGCACAATACTTTTGGAGTCCTGCTCATTAAAGGGGTAAAGAAAAGAAGTTACAGAGTGATCCACTCACTGTGCAGATCTAATTTGGTGTAATAAAAGTTCTGACTATATGAAATACCATAAAAACAAGCAGTGGGTATAATGACTTACCTCATGACAAGCATGCCGTATTAGAGAAATTGTTGAAAATTTCCACCCCCAAGCTACCAAGCACATTTCTAAATGTCGTTCCGTTATGGTGAAAACACGACGAAGCATATTGGTGGAAACTGCTGCAATTTCATGTTTGATGTTTTCCTTAAGCTCTACAGTATTTCGGGGGTTTGTCACATACCTGTTTCCTTTCAAAAACCCCGCAACAAAAAGTCAGGAGGGGTTAGATCAGAAGATCTTGGTGGCCATAATCCTTTTGAAATGCTCCTGTCTGTGAAGAAGCTACAGATTTCTTTTATGCTTTTAGCCAATGTGAGACACATAGCACCATCTTGCTGAAAGTATCTGTAAGACAACTCATAGTCATCTAAAAGATTAACAAATTCATTGAAAATTAACAAGTACCGATCTGTATTCATGGTCTGTTAAAAGAAAATCAGTCCAATAATTTATTGTCAGGATAGTGCCACCAAACACCAATTTTGGAGGAATGAGTTATGTGTTGATGAACAGCATAGGAATTGTCTTTAGCCTACATCTATGTATTCTGAGAATCAATGTATCCACATAAATGGAACCAGGCTACATCTGTGAATCTGATGTCCAATAGTGAAGGGTTGACAGCCATCAAATGCTGGAACCACTGGCAATATGTCATGTGTTTTTCATAATCAGGATCCCACAACTCTTGGACAACCTTGATGTGACATGGTTTTTATTGCATATTTTTGGGCTGCTCTCTTGTAAGTGCCATAGGACAACCCTGTTTCTCGAGAAAGCCTATGCAAAGATTTTGAAGGTGAAGCCAGCAAATGCAGTTTGACTTCCTGCTTGGTAAAGGTGGACATTGGTAGTCGCCCACTGCTATGGATATTCACAACAATCCCCATTTTCTCCAACTTCTTCACCAGATGAGAAAGGGTGGTCTTGTTTGATGTTTGCTGACTCCTTTATTTCTTTATGAATCATTTCTGTGTTTCCTTGAAGGAATGTGTAGCTCAGTATTTTTGAACAATAAACAAACACTGTGGAACTAAATACTGCTCTATCGTTTATCCTCGACTCTCCATCGCTGAATGACACATGCATGTTTTTTTGTTGTTTGGGGGGGGGGAGAGTTACCTGCCAGAGCTGCCTGCTTCTTTCCTGAGGACTCATGACTCAGTTCAACAGTTCTGCTTTAAGTTAAGGACTGACTTCAAATGCATTTCCTTTCTCTCAACAGCAAATTGCCCCAAATATTTCACCATTGGAAGATTGTAGTTTTGCTATCAAAAAGCATGTGGACAAAAAAAAAAAAAAAAAATGGAAGTAGCGGAGATATTCTTTAGTTGTCTAATGCTCTTAAGACAAAAAGATTGAATAATACAAAAATGTGCACACCAGAAAGAAAAAGCTATAAAACATATAATTATAAAAAATTTCCCTACAGAAAAAGGATTAAATAATATACACAATATTGATAAAAGTCACCAGACACCTAGAAGAGAAACACAACATAGCACTTATTGTCGTACATTAGTATGGCGTCGGTCCATCTTTGGCCTTAATGCATGCACTGACCCTTCAAGACATGCTTTCGACAAGGTTTTGGAACACAGCGATAGGTATGCGCTTCCATTCGGTACATAATGATGCCGCTAACTGTTGCTTAGTAGTAGGCCTCGGTTCCAAACATCTTATGCGGTGCTCTAATTCATTCCATAGGTGTTCTATGGAATTAAGATCAGGGTTCTGTGTTGGCCATTCCACACACAATACGGAATTATCGTCAAACCACGCCGTAACAGTCCTTGCTTTATGGGTCGGTGTATTATCCTGCTGGTACCAAAAAGGCTCAGTTCCATAGTATTGTTACAGAGTTCGTAGGGCATAAGTGTCCAGAATATCGAGGTAGACATGGTGGTTAACAATTTTGTCCACAATAACAAATGGGCCGGGACCATAGCATGAAAAACACCCCCGCGTTAGTACACTGCCAGCTCCAAACTTGACCGTAGGAACAGTACACTGTGGTAAATAGAGTTCCCCTGGCTGCCGCCATACCCACACACGACCATCAGATTGATGGATCATGTATTTGGATTCATCAGTCCATAGGACCCGTTACCATTGATCTACGGTCCACAATAAATGTTCTTCCTAAAATGTTCAAAATAAATGTTCGGGAGAGATGTCCTATTGGTTTCTCTTATGGACAACCCACTAATATAACACCCAACAATTTTTTCTTTCTCCAAGTCAGTTCTCTCCTGCTGTGACATTTTCACTCAACCTTACTGTGCGATATGATCATGGTCAGCTGTAGGCTTGTTTTTATACCGTTTGCAGCTGTACTCTGCATCTTAACAACGCATTGGATTCGTTCATTTGCTTTTGAAGGTGTGTCTGGTGACTTTTGTCAGTATACTGTGTATGAAATTTTCCCTACAGGAAAAAGATTGAATAATACAAAAATGTGCACACCAGGAAGTAAAAGAAAAAGCTTAAAACATATAATTATAGAAAAAAGATTGAATAATATATATGAAATTTCCCCTACAGAAAAAGATTGAATGTTACAAAAATGTGCACACCAGGAAGTAAAAGAAAAAGCTATAGAACATATAATTATATGTTTTGTAGCTTTTTCTTTTACTTCCTGGTGTGCACATTTCTGTATTATTCAATCTTTTTTTCTTAAGGGCATTTACTTAAAACTCAGATAACTGATGATTATGAACATGCACTCAGGTACATATAGTGAAAACCACAAGTGCTATTTTTATTGGTTGTTTTCCCCATTTTAGTGCTAGTTTGCATGCCAGTGCACTGGGTATTTACATCATATATGCATTGTAGTAGTACTTAACCAATGTGAAGAATACATTAAGTCAAAATATTGCACTCTGTCCAGTACTAATGTGCAGCAGCCTATGTTATTACGCAAATGTTTCAATCACTGTCACAGCTTTGTTTATTCTTGTTATCTCTGTCTTCTAATCTAATGATAATGCATTCACTGATATAAACTGTAGAAACAAACATTATCTCTTAGCATCTGTAAAATTTCGATGAATCAGTTCTTCCAACATACTTTTTACAGAAAGTGATACTTAGTGGATGAAATTTCCCCACAGAAATCTGTCACAAGGCATGCAGAAGTATGTAGCTATGGGTGATTTGACAACTGAGGAAGAAACATGTAACTGTGGATGGGAGAAGGGAGAGAAAAAAATTGTTCATCAATATATGACATTTGGTTCAGACTGATCCCTATTCAGCCTATAGGATGTGAACTTTCCCTGATGTTAAACTTCACGCAATTTTTCTTAAAGCATTATTTGCAATCACTTACAGCAACTGCTTTGCATTAATGGAAGTTGGAACTGTTATAATGTTTTTTTTTTTTGGTTTTTTTTCAGAAATTCAAGTTACTAAAGAAAAAGTTGACCAAAAAAAAAAAAAAAAAAAAAATTGAGAGCCACAGAATAAAAACTAAAGCTTTTTGCACTGTAAGACGTGTTTTTTAGTTGAACATTTTTTTTTACGTATTATGAAATTTTGTGTTTGTTATGTATGTGTTATGTGCTTTGTAATAGAGTAACAGACTTACTGATACCAAACCATTATGTTGTAGGTGACTCAACTTTGAGAATATGGGACATTAGGACTCCCGAAATCCCAGTAACAGTTATTGCTGCACATGAAGCTGATGCTCTGAGTTGTGACTGGTGTAAATATAATCCAGTTAGTTCTATTGTCAATATAATGTATCTTTTTTATTTCTTTTGAGGTTTTGGTTGGTGAGTTCTTGTTTTTGCACATAAAGTGAGTGTGTTTTTGCATATACCAAATTATATTGCATTCTTATAGTGCATTTGTATTTCCATCAGCTTGTGCTATCTTTTGTGGACCTGATTCTTTTCTTTTCTTAAGTGAATCAGTTTTAAAGAGGTATTCAGGGAAAAAATGTACTTAAGTTAGATATGAGTTCCTAAGCAGTAGTAATAGAATTATACATGCTCATAATGAACAGGCAATATCAACATAATTTATAATGTATTGATGCTTGGTTTTGCTGAAAACTCACCATTATATACATCATTTTGCAAAATGTCATATCTTTTTTATGTTGGGTTTGTCATAAACACTTTAGCCATTTTCTAACCATATATATTGTGGAAGTGTGTTGTAACAAGTGCCTGTGTAAGTCTAAAGTAGTTAAAATATGAAAGAGTAAAATATGAGGCATTAAAAAAGCATGTATTAAATATACTTAAAAATATACATTTTGAATTATTATTTTTAATGTCTGAGTGATAAATTATAAATTTTCTGAATTGCATAGTTGTGCTTGCTGTTACTGAAAACTTTGCAAACTGTAAAAAGTAAATACTAGCCTGTTTTTACTGCAAATGTGTTCAAGCATTAAGCATAGGTCTCAACCAACAGAAATGATAGGAGAATACTCAGATTATGCCACTATTTGATAATTCATGTTAATGGAAGTAGAATTGTTATGCCCAAGAGATGTCAGCAGTATTGTTTTTTGAAATGAGTAGTAAACAAATAAACACATTGAACTGCAAAATGTGCATTTATCAAGGAATTGTGGATAATTCTTCATATCATAGACTCTGTATAATAAACATTTTGTAACAAAGTGTGTTCCGATACTTAAACTATATTGGGTTAATAACTACGGACATCCAACTGTAATGGAAAAGTAGCCTCAGGAAACCAAATTACTCTTCATGAGTGCACATATTTAACAAGTATCAATGACCCCCCCCCCCCATTATTTTGTTCTGCTGATTGTTCTTTTGGTGGAAGTAATAATTTAAAATTTTGTGTTAAAGAGCCCCTGCCCCCACCTAAACACAACTCACACCAGCATCATTCATAATGCCATAGCCAGTGAGAATACAGGTGATGTCTGGAATATTATTTGCAATCATAAAAATTGTTTACATGCAGTTTTATTTTTTTGCATATTTTCCAGTGTATACATGATTTTCTGAAGTTACCAATAATTTGATATTTGTACAATTTTTTCAAAGGCATGTGGAATGTATCCTTTGTAATGGCAAATCAGTGATTGAAGAATATTCTGGGGAAGAAGAAAATTGTTGTAGTCTTGAGTACTGGTTATGTGTTGTGAATAAACTTGAGATATTTAACTGGTGGCAAGGATAAGACCTTTTTGGTGTAAATGATTGATCATATCTGCATTGTGAATTTCAAAATAAGTTTAGCTTTTCATTCTGAAAAATAATGTAATGTGCTCCTTCACCTTATTTTGAAATCTACTATTTAAAAATTCATGATCATGATTTGCTATTTCTTCCTGTAGAGCATTCTGGCAACTTGTGGAGTGGATGGGTTCATACGTGGATGGGACTTGAGAAATCCCAGTGACCCAGTTTTCCAGCTAGTTGGTCATAGATATGCTGTTAGGAGAGTAAAGGTAATACATATTGAGATATATTTTATTATAAGAAGTACAGTCAACTCCGCTTATTGTGAAGCTCTGCGAACTTGCATATTTTGTTCACTATGTCTGAGATTCACTAAAACCAAAGTGTCTTCCCTTAACCTGAATTGAGTAAAATGGTGAGCAAGAAAATAAAATATGTACATATTTATCTAAAAAATAATACTTTTATGTATGTAGTGTATATTCATTAAATTAAGTAAACAAAATTAATATTACATTATCTTAATTAATGTGAAAATAGTCTGTCAGTTTTAATAAATATTTTCTCTATGTTCTTTTCTAGAGTCTGTGCTTTTGCTACACTTGATTCTACATTTCCCATACATTCTAACTAGGTAGGAACCTTAGCACAGTCCTGACACACTCCAATGCCTCTTTCACTGTTGAAACACGTTCTTCATTATCGTCCTCGTCATCCTCACTTTCTTCCGTGCTGGAACCGCCTTTCAAAACCTCGACAATAGCTTCATCCGATGGGATTTCATTCGTTATAATTTCACAGTCACCATCGATAAAATCTTCAGCTTCAGTGGGATTTGCACCGATGTGCTGAAGCATGCCGTTGAGAGGCACATCATCCTGTGTTTTGAATGCCACATGTCCAGTAGCCGAACAAGCCCTCTGGAAACAGTTCTGTATAGTGACCGTTGACACACTCCTCCATGCTTTGTTTCCAAAACATACAGCATTCAGAACATTTATTGATGTGTTCTGCTTTGATTCCAAGGCTTGGATTAAATGAAGCTTCCCTTCTTTAATAGGTTTTAAAAGCTGCGGATCACACCTTGATCCATGGGTTGGAGGACTGACGTGGTGTTGGCAGCTTGATGTTGCTGAGGTTTTGAACACGAGGATGAGCTGCACACTTGTCTACAAGAAGCAGAATTTTTCTTGCACTCTCAAATCTTGATCCCACCGTCAAAGTTCTTCTTGAAAAATGGATGATGTCATCCAGGCATTATTATTAAACTGATAATTAACAGCGAGTCGCTTGATGTTTTTAAAACACCTCAGGTTCTTAAATTTCCCAATAGTTCTCAACACATTCTTTCAAGTTTTTACACGAAGGTTTGTTTTGAAATGTGTTACAATTTCGTATTACAAGTACATTCTTTTCTTTGAAGTTTTATTTTTTAGGTTCATTATAACCGAAGTTGAGGGTTCACCATAAACAGAAATTTTAATGTACCGTAATTTTCGGACTAAGAGCCGCAGGTGAGAATTTTTGCAATCTTGGAAGCAAAAGTTGCCGTAAGGGCCGCACCGGCATAAGGGCTGCACCTGTGAAGTCGTGGTGCTGCTCAGAAAGCTAAATTATCTTCCTTATTTTAATGAATTAACTCACGCCCAACGTGATTATATATATACTTCAAAGGATAATTCTGCAACTCAGTGTCGATCTGCTTTATACACTTAATTTTTCATACTGGCAAACATTTTTATTTATACATTTTTTATTAACCATGCTAATGATGTTGTTTGTTTGCCTTTATTAAATGCTCAGAACCATTTATATAATCAATATAAATCACAGTTAATCTTAAGACTCCCGTTAGAATATCACATTGCTCGTAAAACAGCACAATTGTCTTAATTCCATTCAATGTGGATGTCTGCTACAGGATGGTTCTCTGTTCACCGCAATAGAATCCGTCTTAGAAGTAATTAACTTATAAATTATCGCGTGTTATGCTTTCGATTAATGTTTTCTTTAATAATATGTTCCTTCTATGTTATGCTTTTTTTCTCATGTAGAGACGTTTCCTTTTACCAGCTGCTTCGCACGTGTTCGCTGATCTGCCGCCAACACTACGAAACGGCGGTGCGCTTTCTCTCTTTCAAGTGGTTTGACCTACTTTCATTTACTGCTCACTGAGCCGTTACCGCTGGGCGCGCTATCCACAGAAGCCTCGGACATCACGCTACTCGTCTGTGTGCTTATGTCCCCATTCCATCCCCCATGCAAAGGGCGTTTGAGTCAGGCATTCCTGTTCTCCCCCACTTTCCCTCCTAAACCAACATCAGGACAGCGGAGTTATTGTCTAATGTATGAGTAGAAAGGGGGGGGTGACATGATCCCAGTCGAGTTCGTGAACAAAAAAAGACGTGGTTTGAAAAAATTTACTAAGCATCTGCATGAAAAAAAAAAAAAAAAAAAAAAAAGAGGGAGGGAAGAAAGTCTTATCGAAAACAAATTCGGCACACCCGAAAAATTTCACTTTTAGTAACGTAAGAGCCGCGGCTCTTAGCCCAAAAATTACGGTACATTTCTGATGTTGCAGGTCGGGACCAATGATTTATGTTCACCATAGCCGAATGTTCACTATATCCAGAGTTGCCTGTATATGTTTCCAAGAAAAAAAATTGGAAACACTTTTTTGTTTATTTCCTAAATTCTTTAAGACTTGCCAATGAAAAGTACCATAAAGTGAGAATATAACTGATTGACTTAACAGTCAGTTTTCATAGATTCAGTGTTGGCTTGATTCCACTTAGCCCAACAATAGTTGTTATGTTCTCAGCTTAACCACATTTTAATGTAAGTCTTGCAGTAGCTCAGGTTAGATCAATACATAGGGAGTAAAACAAAACCATTGCGGGCGCCATTTAGCATCCACTAACACCTTGCATTCGTCTGAGTTAGGAATGAACTACTTGTCCACCACAGATGTAGTGGAGAGTGTGGGGACAGCACTTCTTGGCAATTCACACTGCTGGAGTAGGCTATGTTCCCCCTATCACTGGCTTATTAGCAGTCATCAACAATGAGGAATATTGAAAGTCAATGTGAAACCAATTTTTGTTGCGATTCCATATGTCTGACCTTTTAGTTGTATTTGAAGTGCCATACTCAAATTATATAGATATTCTAAATATCCATTAGTAGGTGTTTTAATGAGCATCTTTGCTAAATGGGTGTTTTCTCACATCCAGTTTGGGAAACTGCAGTTGGGTACTTCATGCTACAACAGGAATATTTCCAGAGTCAGTTGTAATGTGAAAGCTTTTCACTTTTTGAGCTGCATATATGTGATCTGGAGATAAAGTACTGAGTAGAAGATGAAACAAAAGAAAGAAGAAACAAAATATGGGGGAGAGAGGATGTGCAAGTGCTGTGAAAGAGCTCAGACTGATGAAAATTTGAAAATTCTGTCAAGTTACTGTTTTAAGCATTTTTCCTACCATCAGTTTGGTAAAAAGTAAGGTCTTTAATTTTTGCTTGAAAAAAAAAAAAAAACCATAAAAGAAAAAATATTTAAACGGATTGATGTGTGACCTGTTATGATCTCTATAGTCTGGATTTATTTTATGCCATCAATTAATATTTGATCATTTATGCAGCTATAAACAAGAAAAGGATGTTTATAAAGATTATTGTTAATTTGTCTATGGTGATGATGCTATTAATGGCATAATCAAAGGTACTGTATGTTTTTTTGTATCTCTATAATGTTTACAAATCAAAGAATGCCATATTTCTGAGTTCTTCTTTTTGCTTTTTAGTTTTCTCCTTTCATAGAGAATATTTTGGCTTCAGTGAGCTATGATTTTTCAACAAGGTAAATTTCACTTCTATTATTTTTTAAATAAAATGTTTTCTGCCATTGCTTTTCTCAAGAAAACAGTAGGTACTAACACTGAATCACATTTTCATTTGTTAAATCTATATTTGTTGTGCATGAAGGGAAATCAGACTTATAATGTGCAAAATATAAAATTAATTGAAACAATTGTATTGATTGGAAATTGATGACTTCTGAGAAAAAAAAATACTGATTTTTTTTATTGAAATACATCTTAGGGTTTGTAAATACATTAATGCTGTTCAAATCTAATCTTAGAGTGTGGTATTCCTTATGGGTTCTTTTCCTTTAATGGGATTAAAAAATATTACATTAACATTGATTGTTCGCATTTCTTTCTTTTCTAAAACTGACATCAAGTGTTTTAGCATTTATTCATTATAACATACTAAATTTAGAATGTTTTTCTGGCACTCTGGCCAAACATGGCCCTTGTGCCATAAAAAATCAATCAACCAACCAACCATACTAAATTTAGAAAATGTTATTGATATTGTTATTTATAATTTGGCAATCATTATTAGTTATTTCCATATTTTTATGTGGTGCCATGAAGTACAGAATATTCTGATACCTGTTGTTGTTTTTTTCCAAAATATGTATTTTTACAATTTCATATTCAACTGATTTGTCTTCCATTAACATTTAGTTGGCTTGTAATATACTTTTGGAATATGAAATAGTTGATGAGTAGAGAAAAACTGTTGCTCAGTTGTTGATTTTTTTGTCTGTATGGGGTAAATGTAATGTATGATATACCTGTGGAATATGAAATAGCGGATGAGTAGAGAAAGAATGGCCGCCCCGGTGGCGCAGTGGTCTAAGCGATGGCCTCTGATCATTCGTCCGAACGGGGTCCGGGTTCGAATCCCAGTGAGGCATGGGTGTTGTGTTTGTCTTACGGCACTGGCTCTCTCCCTTCCCTGGAACCAGTGACCCTGAATTAGGGACGGGCGACTGCTTATAGCCCATTGAGTTGCTCACGGTGGTCGTTAAACCTCCAATCAAAAAAAAAAAAAAAAAAAGAGAAAGAATGTTTCTCATTTTTTTTTTTGTATGGTGTAAATGTAAAGCACTCATTGTATATAACATTTTTTTTTCTTTTGCATCTTGTGGAATAAGTATCATCTTAATTATGAAACTGATATTTGAGAGCAGTAAGCATTGACTTTTTGGAGTAATATAGGTACAAAGAACTTTAAAACCATCATTAATATGTACCAGGAAACAATGGCATATGTGTGTCACATGTATCTAACATTTATGAAAATTTGTAAGTTTGCAAATATGGGAATTTTTGGACACCTGCAGGAGGCAAATATGGGACACCTGCAGGAGGTCACACCGCACCCAACTCCATAGTAGGAACCAAACTAGAATGAAAAAAAGCTCAAAAAAAAGAAACAAAAAATAATTCTGACAAAATAAATAATAACATTCCTACAACTAGACCACGGACAACCACGTCTATATGAAGCCCCTGAAATGTCCCCTCCCGAATCACATCACACTCCCCCAAAAAAGGTTCTAGTAAGCCAAAATTTTGGGGTTGGGAGAGGGAATGTCTTCATCCTATTTAGCAAAATTTTTGTTTGGTATTTTAGCCCAATATACATATGTGATATAACAGAAACCCACTTAGGTCTGTGTGGAAATGAGTGTTGTTGTGTTTGTGCTAGTCCTTCATAAAGACACAAATTGCTGCTCAAAATTTTCTTCATTGTTCCAATTTGTTTACAACTTGCTTTTGATTCTTGTTCTTTGATTTACATTTTTATGCCTGGCTTCTTTTGTTAGTTTGTTAAAAAAAATCCTCTCATGGTTTGTTTTGTTCTTGTGTAATTATTTCTAGCTTCTTTAATTTTTATTTTATATATAGAGAGGGTGATCCGCTTGCTAGAGGCCCCAAATGTTTGTCAGACAAATTGCTTTTTATTTATAGCTCATTATGATAATTTATATATACATACCTTGAATCAGAGACAGAAGGGTTTTTCATCTTGAACTCCTTTTTCAAGAAAAAGCCACACAGGAAACATGGAGACATCCAAATGGGACGACAAGTGAAATTGATTTTATTATGTGTAACAAAAAATTCATCATAGAAGACTGCAGTGTGCTAAACAAGTTCAACACAGGTAGTGACCATAGATTAGTGAGATGTAAGATACACCTCAACACCAAACTCGAACGTGGCAAGCTCATAAGACAAACAAAATGTATTAACATAACCAACCTTAAAAAACACCATAATACCTTCAAGTTGGAACTGAAGAACAGATTCTCTGCTTTAGAAGGCCTAAAATCGGAAGAAGTGGATATTTCTGAAGTTAACAGAAAAGTAACCAAAGCTCTTATGGAAACAGCAACAAAATTAGCTGGGTCTAAGAACAAGTTGCATGTGAACAAATTATCAGGAAAAACCAAAATGTTGATGCAAAAAAGAAGAGAGATGAGGACAACTAAAGAAGATATGACTTCCAAAGTGGAATATATAGAGCTATGCAAGACAGTACGAAAAAGTATCACTGAGGACGTAAGGAAATTCAACTGTGAACTAGTAAGGAAAGCAATTGAAAACAACCAAAGCCTAAAGATAGCAAAGGGACATCTCAGTAAGAGAAGAAAACAGATTTTGGCACTGAGAAAAGAAGATGGTTCTGTAACAAGAAATAGATGCGAAATTTTGACAAGAGTGAAAGATTTCTACTCCAAATTATTTGAAAGGGATGATACATATACTCCTGACATCATGAAAGGTACCAGTACCAGAGTTCTTCCAGTCCTCCCAGCAGAAGTTGCACATGCAATCAAGAACATGAAGTGGGGGAAAGCTCAAGGAGAAGATGGAATTACTGTAGACATCATACAAGAAGCAAGTGGAGAAATCGAAACAATACTCGCCCAAATTTTCACTCGAATGAAGGGAAGATTCCTGAGGATTGGAACAACGCTACAATGATCTTGCTACATAAAAAAGGTGACATTGAGGATCTCAGGAACTACAGACCTATCAGCCTCCTATCAGTGGTTTATAAAATCTTCACTAAAGTTCTTTCACACTGCTTGAAGGTGACACTGGACATGGCTCAACCGAGAGAACAAGCTGGATTCAGGAGTGGCTACAGCACAATAGATCATATCCACGTACTGAGAGAACTAATTGAAAGAGCGAGGGAATATGAACTTCCATTGTGCATGGCTTTTATCGATTATGAAAAAGCCTTTTATTCGGTGAAACCATCAGCAGTTGCAATGTACATTAATATTATTAATAACATCTATGAAAATGCAAGTGCAAAGATTCTGCTGTTTGAAAATGCAACACACATAAAAATTGGAAAAGGAGTGAGACAAGGTGACACCATATCTCCGAAGCTCTTTAATGCCACATTAGAAAATGTGTTTCAGTCAATGAACTGGGAAAACAAAGGGATAAAGATTAATGGAGATTATCTAACCCACCTTCGTTTTGCTGATGATGTAGTCATTTTTGCAACTACCCCATCAGAGCTGCAGAGTATGATCCAGGAACTTGCTGACAAGAGTAAAGAAGTGGGATTAAAAATGAACTTTCAGAAGACAAAAGAGATGTTCAATGCTTTTACAAGAAATGAAGATTTATCGATTGATGGAGAAAAGCTGGAGATAACAGACACGTACGTTTATCTTGGACAACAGATATCAAGTGAGGGTAACATTGATGAAGAAATTAATCGGCGTACAAAACTTGTCTGGAGAGCTTTTGAAAGAAACAGCATAATTTTCAAGAGCAATATACCATTATGTCTTAAAAGAAAAGTGTTTGATCAATGCATCCTTCCAGTGCTTACGTATGGTGCAGAGACGTGGACCTTAACTAAAAGAGACATACAAAGGCTGCAGACAACTCAAAGCAGCATGGAGAGGTGCATGCTTGGTGTAACCAGGAGAGATAAGAAGAGGAACTCGTGGATCCGAAAAATGACAAGAGTGGAAGACATCATGATCAGAGTTAAACCCCTGAAATGGCAATGGGCTGGACATACTGCCAGAAGGACAGACCATGGATGGACAGCCGAAATTTTAGATTGGATTCCACGGGACAGGAAAAGAACCAGAAGACCACATGGAAGATGGATGGATGAAATTCGAAAGTATGCGGGAGTGACATGGAGGAGACTGGCACAAGACAGACCGTTGTGGAGGAAACTTGGGGAGACCTTCGTCCAGCAGTGGATTAATAATGGTTGACAATGATGACCTTGAACCATGTAAAATGAGGCCTGCTCATAGCCATTGTTGAAAATAATCCCCTCCGGCTCTCAAGCACATTTTCTCTTGACGCTCCAAATTTTGGAATACTTTTCTTCAAGTGTCCTCAGTAATGGTTTCAACTCTTGGCATAGTATAGCTTCTTTGAAGATTGCAAGTGTGCAGGGCTGTATGCTCTTCCCTTCAGTAAGCTCACAGAAAGAAGTTGGATGGTGTTAAATCTGGATATCTTGGTGGCCAAAGATTTTTGAGATTACTCATCAGAATTCTAATTCTGTTTGTACTTGAACACATGATAAGAACACAGTTCCAATTGTTTGGCAGCTCTCTGACATGCAAAAAAAAAAAAAAAAAAAAAAAACTTCCAATTTCTCTCATGCTGACATTTGGGGTGTGACATGTTGCTCCATCTTGTTGAAAATATCAATCAGTTAGTTCTTCATCTGTTAACTTATTTACACACTCATTGAATATTTCCAGGTAGACTTCTGTGGTAATGGCTCGTTAACATTTAAAAAAAAAAAAAAAATAGGGCCGATGATTCATCTTTGAGACACACCACACCACTCTCCAATTTTCTTTGAATGCAAGGTCTCTGCATGCAGTTCATGAGGATTTCCATGTGCCCATATACTTGTGCTTTGAGAGTTTATGTAGGCACTCAGATGAAACAATTCTTCATCTGTAAACCAATTGAAATCCAAAATCCCGAGATTCTGAGTAAGAAAATCTTGAAACCCTAAACAAAACCAGACGTGTTTTTCATTGGCTGTCTGAAGCAATTCTTAAACACATGATAAAGACACAGTTCTGATGGTTTGGCAGCTCTTTGACATGCAGAATATGAAAGATTATTAGTCTCTTGGAAAAGTCTGCATAGTGATTCTGATGCTGATGTCTCTAATCATGCCTTTACATCCTGCATTGTCTCTTCAGACAGTTTCCGGCTTCCTGAAGGCTGATTGACAAGGCTTCCCATTGTCTCTAACTTTTTTACCAATTTCTGGATACAGCTTTTTGAAGGTATACTTCTTACACCATAGATAGGGAAAGATGCCCTTTGACACACTTTAAACGAATCCGTTTGCTGGGATTTATGAACGAGGAACACCTACTCATCGATTGTATACATGATATCTCGCAACAACCAAGCCAACACAATAGTATGTATGCATGCTGAACATACAAGTAGTCAGGGTCATGGGAAGCACAAACCTGTTGCGAGGCAGCTGGTCATATTTTTACATGGTTCAAGATATGTGTATATAGATTTTCATGATGAACTATAAATAAATAGCGAGTTTTTTTTTGACAAAAATATATATCCCCATCAATTTATTGCTATCTACTTGAAGCAATTTTGTCAGAATTTTAATTCTATTTGTACAACTAGCTATATTATTACAGATATAATTAACGTTACCCTACAATTTTAACTTACAGGTATTACAATAAGCTGCCTTGTGGGTCGCTGGCAGCAGCAGTTTTACTAATTACAACACAGCTTGCATTTTCTTCACACTCCATTACAGTCATCGTTTTTAACTGTAACTGAAATCTTTTGCAAAATTCGGCTTAGGGTTATTTGACACACGTGTGTGCTTTCTGCTTGTATGCCATTGTGCCTCGTTTGAAGCTTTCATGGTTTAAGGCTTCCATTGTTTACTTGGTTTATAGTGATTTATGTCTTTGGGCTCTGGTTTTTGAATCTTTCGTGTTTTGTGGTGTCCATGATTTCCTGGTTTCCAGTGGCTTAGGGAGTACTGTTGACAGACTTTGGTCACATCAGTTCTTGGTTGACATCTGAAAAGCTACTTCATAGAACAAGTGCTCCCCTGATGATGACTGTTCAGGTATTTTTGCTTATACTTTTGACTGCATTTTATATTCATTTTTATTCCACGTTTACTTTCATTTGTATGCTCAAAGTTTTTTGTCTCACAGTCGGTTTTTTGTCACGTGCTTATTTACTTTATTTATTATGTTATTTCTTTGGGCCTTCTGTGATGGCCCTTTTTTTATTCTTAGCTAATTACTTGTTTTTTTCTGAGTTTTTTTTTTTATCAGGTTTGTATTAGACATTTGCTTTCAGAATTAATATGGTTAACCAATTTACATGGATTGGATTCAAATTCCAGTTGGCCTTGGGAGTTGGCAGTTTCAGTTATGGACTTTCTTTTTGGAACTAGTTTTTGACTTACACTTCAATTATTGTCTGTCCTTTTTGTACTTTTTCTGTAACTATATATACATTAAAAAAATCCAACATGGTGATATAATCAGTGAATAATGCAGGATAACTCTTTTGGAGCAACATTGGAAAAATACTTTTTTTTTTTTAGCCTTACATAGATATAACCATTGGTTTTATTTTATAGCTTTTCCCAAATGCGCAGTTTTCTCTCCAGATGGTGTGATGGTTAGTAGGTCTATTATTTTATTTAGCTTCACTTGTAGTTGTACTGAATTTTTTTTTTTTTTTTTGAAGTGGGTGACACCATGGCCAAGAATATTCTTGTATATTCTGGCAGTTTCTGATGAAAACTTATTGCTTTTTTTGCATGCTAGACAGTGTATCTACTACATTTTCTTAAATGTGCTTTCTTGCCAGTTTTATGGTGCAAAAGTTTCCATTCAATGGTGAACATGCATATTTGTATTTACTATAATATCTCAAGTTTACAAAAGTCCAATTGGGGGAAAAAAAAAAAAAAAAAAAAACATTTTGCTTTGGACTTGAGAGAAAAAGGCCAAGTTTATTCACATGTTGTCTAAGAAGTATTCAATTTTGCAAAACTACTGAACAAGCATTTTAAATTCCTTTCATATATCTTTTCTATATTGAATTTGAGACTTCTGCTACATAATTCCTGTTTAAAGTTTAAAGTTTTTGGAATTGTTCTTGCTGAAGTACTACTGTATGTAATGTTTTTGATGTTTAGAATTTACATTATTATTGATTAACATTTACTGTTTTCTCACTTTTTGTTTTGCTCATTCATTTTTTTATTTATCAAATTTCAGTAAAATACATGTATAATACTGAAAAAATGGTGTTTTATGAAATATTTCTTTTAAATCTCTTTGAAGAATTCATTGTAAAAACATTTTGATTAATTACTTATCTATGTTTGACTTTTAATATCCTTAAGTAAAAGCAATGTATTTATATATACATAAAACAAATTACAGTGAAACCTCCAAAAAATGGTTGCTGCTTAGACCAGGAAAAAGTGACTGTTCTTGGGAGGTGCCATTGTTCGGAGGTTAGGTTAACATTGCTAGTCCATTGCTTTTGTACAAAATTGCTTTGGTACGTCCCATTGCTCTTAGGTTAACATTGCTAGCCCATTGCTTTGGTACAAAAGGATTGTACAAAGCTTACACACAAAGAAAACGATTTCAGAGCTTTCTCCAAAGGTAGAATTCTGAATGAAACTCAATATAACAATTTAAAATAGAATCATGGTATAGAGGATTTTAGGAAAATGGTGTCTGACCTGTTGTCTTAAACTTCCCCTTAAAAATATCAAGCTAGGAGTTTAAGTTTATGGTACGCTAAGGAAACAAAAAGAAAAAGGAAAATGCTGGACAGTGAAGTAGAACTGCACAGTTGGCTAGCCATGATGCACTGAAAAATAGGAAAAGAACCCACAGGGACCAATCAAAAATGTATCGCTGCCAACGGAAAACATTTCAGGTACCAGCAACCCCACCCCAAACCCAGTTTGCGACTGGAACATACACAGGAGCTGGAGTTCACCTCATGTAGAACTGAATTTTATCTCCTTTCTTTTCACTTAAGCACATCATTGTACTTGCTGTAATCCAACTGATCGAGCTCAGCACAGTAGTGTTCTTAATTCTTATAGCATTCTTTATTCGTATCTTATCCCTTTCGCCGAAGTACTCAAGGAACTACATAGAATCCAAAGGGACAAAGTGTCTGTAAGGTCTGTTTCGTTACTGACTGAAGTGTCTGTTGGCCAATGTTAAGAGGTTTCATTGTTTGGAGGTTATCATTAATCGTACAGCAGCTGTTCTGTACCAATCAAAACTTACCATTGTTCAGAGGTTACTGTTGTTGGAAAATGTCTGTTAATGGAGGTTTTACTGTATTTTTTTCTGTACATAAGTTAGTATACAGGCGTTGAAGTACTGTACCTAATTTTTAAGGGAAGGAGGCATAGAAATTTATTTTGAAACTGATGTCATGCCATATTATTACAAACTTTAATTTGAAGGTTTGGATCACTCTTCTTCATGATATTACTGCACAGTTCCATTTTCACTTAAATTTTTGTGACGAGTCAAATTTTCATATCCTTGTCACCATTCATGAGCAGTGCAGTTTGGTCTTCAAGATTTTCCCAGCCATTTACATATTCTAAACTTCTTAATAATCTAAACACCATCCAATTAGTGTAATTGAAAACTAGAACATCTTCAGTGATGTTATGATTTTCATTATTCATAATTATTATTTTTTTAATTTTTAAATACATGAGTGCTTTTAATTGTAATGCTTAGTGCAATGGCACAAAAAGAAAAAAATGGTAAATTTCTCAAAAAGTTCTAGTAAATTGTACTGCTACTGCTTTCATCTCTCTATTTGATTTGAGAAAGACAACTCAATCTGTTAAGATAAATAATATGTCCCTGGAAAATTTAGAATCTACTGCATTTATACAGAGTGGGCCAAAAGTAGGTAAAGAGCATTGATCAGCCATGTTTACTCTCTTAGATGCATCACATCCCTAGAACATGTCCCCAACACTGTGACACTGTTTAGCAGTGGCGGCTCGTGGCAACTGAAACTGGTGGGACCAGTAGCCGAAGTCAAACGATGAAATAAAGAAAACTGTCATTATTAGGCTAACTATTCAGACCCCCACCCTACCCCCAAGATTCCTTTACTCTGCCTCTGTTTACCCCCTTGACTCAAAATAATGCCCAAATCAGGCAGGAATGTGTCAACTATTGTATTGCACACGGAAAAAAATTTCCTCAGAATAGAATGCATAATTATTAACAGAAAAATGTTAAAACTCCTTAAATAAAATTTTTACCTTAAAACATATGAGCATTAATTTATGTTAGTTGTGCTTTGTGTTTCTTCAGATTTCTCAACTGAGGAATAATCACAGGATTCACAGGATAAAAAAAATGTAGTGAAAAAATAATAACTCCAAATATATGCAGGGAGGGAATGTTTCATGAATTTCGTCCCATATAGAATGAGTACCATACTACCATTTGCATTATTTAAAAGGTTTAACCTTTTTTTTTTAAAGAACTTGTGAAGCCTAAAAACATGTATGTACTCATGTCAAATTATACTTACAGGTTTTCTCATATTTTTAACATAGAAAATCCTCTCAGTTAAAACTGAAATTAGTTCTGCAAAGCGCTTTGTAAACTTCATACTCTTGGAAACTCAAATTCTTGGGCTGATAAGCACCAAGTTTTTTTAAGTGAAGCTTTTCGACTCAAATTCTTGGGCTGATGAGCACTGTGTTTTTTTAAGTGAAGCTCAAACTAAAAATTCTTGGAGTGATAAGCAATGAGTTTTTAAGTGAAGCTTTTCTTCCAGATTTAAAGCAAAGAACGGAGATTTTAACAAAATATCCACTCCATTCATTGTAATCGACAAGCACAAAAGTCACGACACGAAGGAACTACACATCACCGAGAGAGACACACAGAAAAAACAACTAACTAAACTTTGCTATGACATTTGAAACCCTCCCGCGACCCTTGAGCTTGGTCGGGGTAAGCTTCTCTGTAAACCCACGGCATTAAGGAAATGGATACTCTCCTGGCCAATCAAATTAGCACGGGGCCAGATAGATCTGGCTCCACAGCTTTTTGCACACGCGTTAAGGCAGTGTTGTATGTAGGTCATCATACTGAATGAGACGGGCAGGAAATCGTCTCCTCTTCGCTTGCGTAGTGATGTTACTGGGGCCTGTTGGAGCTGGCCCCAATAACCTCACACTCTGAACGTGATCTCTTTCCTCGGGAAATAGTTTTTCGTTTTTGAAGGAAACTTTTCCCTTAGGTAATGGTTTTTGAAGGGAAAGGTTTATCACCATGTAGTTAAGAGAGAGAATAAGAATCAGGGCAAAAAATAATAATATATATTTCTAAAAATATAATTTTTAGGTGGGGCCCGGCCCCTCTGGCCCCTAATGACGAACCGCCCCTGCTGTTTAGCCTCTTAGGTGCTGTAAATGTCCTCCATCAAACTTGCAACATTCCTGGAACCTGTCCCCAACACTGTGACACACAGTAAAACACAAATTCCGGTTAGCATTAGTGTCCATAAATGCTTGTGAGATAAACTTCTTCAATTTGTCCACTGTGTGGGGCTTCCTCTCAAAACCTTATCCTTTCCTATGCCCCCCCCCCCCAAAGAAGTCCATAGATGTCAGGTTGGGTGAACATGGCAGCCAGTCAATGCTGCTACATTGCCTTATCCAACACTGTGGGAAGGTATTTCAAGGTATCTCCATACCAACAAAGCAAAATGAAAAGGAACCCTATATTGTTGGAAAAACAGTTTGACTAAGTCCACTTTGGTTGCAAGTTGTGACACCACCATGCTGTGCAACATGCTTAGGTAATTGTTACCATCCACAGTTGTATTGAAAAAAAAAACTGGCCTCATGATACCATCGCTGGACAGTCCATGCCACACAGTGATGCCTGGCTGGTTCAGTTCAGTTGTGATAGTCGCATGAGGATTTATTCATCTGCCCAGTACATACAATTATTCCTGTTCACATAATCTGACAACTTGAAACAGGCTTCATCTGACCAGATGATCTTATCAAGAAAGTCTGGTTCCTGAGAAATTTGGTTGCACATCATCTCACAGAATTTCAACTGACAGTTTGAATCATCCCCCAAAAGGCCATGTAAGAATCTTGGATGGTACTCAACTGTTTCAATTTCAAGTTATGTATTAAGCATGGTAAGGATGTTCTTAGTATGGATAGCTCCCGACATGCACATTGTGTGGATTTTTTTGGACTGCTCATGAATGCCAGGGCGACTCTCATCACATTCTCTTTTGTCACAGATGTCCGAGGATGTTCAGATTTTGGCGCATTTACAACTGAATCCATTGCATCAAATTTATCTCTGATATGATAAATTGTCTGATGTGTTGGTGAAGCAGTGTCAAATGCCTCTTGCCACACTCTGCACACCCTCTAGACATTTTCAGTCTTCTAATACTGCTTCATAATCCACTTTCTTTATTCTTCACTCGAATTTCCTGCCATCATTCACAGTATCTGTAAAATAAAAAAAATAATAAGTAAATGAAAAATAAATAAATAAAAAGTAAAATAAAATTCCATGATTCAAAAAGTACTGTATACCTACTTTTGGCCCATCCTGTATTTTATGGACTGTTCATCCATTTTGACCTCAAACCTATGAAATCAGGCTGCAGACATTTTGCTCTACCAGTTTAGGGTGAACATGTTTAACTAAATGATTTCTCTATGAATGCAGTATTCTTTTGTTACTAATATCAGTTCAAATCGTTATGTCCAACCACTTAAACGTCACTACGTGGCTTATTATAATGAATTTTGGCAAGATATAGCAGAAATCCTGTCATTCTTTTGTTTCTCAAGTTTTTTAAAAAGTTCGTTAACAATCCCGATGTCCGGACCCCACAGCTCATTATTTAACCAGTGGGTGTCATACTGAGAGTGAATGATATAAATATTAAAATACGACTCAAAAATCATTTAATTCTTAAAAATGAAGATAAAATAATAGTCTTGTTACCTTTTATCGGTCAGTAGCTCTTTCCCGGCTAGTTGCTTTTGGTAGAATTTCGTCATTACTCTTGACCTTCGATTGACCTACATTCTTCAAAAGAAATTCAGTAGCCAAGAGATTTCACAAACTGAAGTCTCATTCGAGCAATATGTAGGCAAAATAAGGGTTTGTGGGTGGCAAACACTTCACAACGAAAACACAACTACTGACGATTAAAATATTTATGATAGCTAAAATCCGCAATAAAACTCAAATTGAAAAAACCTGCCTTCCGACAGAGATTTGAAACATATAAAAAGAGCGAAACACACAGTCACGTACGGTAACAGGTTCGTTTAGCGGTAGCTTTCGGTCATCCTACGACCTTGATCACCCGCGATCGACTGGATGGGCTGGTTTCTAGAACTACAATTTGAAGTTGGGGTGTTGGAAATGTTGCCAGATTTTAGAAGAGAGATCCAAATAAATGGGATTTGGTGAGGGGTCTCTGAATCGCAGTTTTTGGTGACCAAAATTTCAATGCTCTCTTGGAAACGCAGAGATGCCTTGTTGATGAAAGGGGCAACTTTTTTGGTTTTTTTCCAAATGGGAACTGCAGAGGTGTCTTCAAGAGTTAGGTCAATAAAGCTGTCTTTGGAAGACCATTGGAAACATCTTTTTGTGTTCACCAAGTCTTGTTTTGATGCTTCGGTATGTGCTTCCAATATACACTGAGAGACCAGAGGAAGTTGAAATGGGAATAGCATAAACTCCAGGGGTGTCCAAGGGTGAGACAGGATCCCTGTCTTTAAGCAGGCACATTATTGTTGAAGGGTTTGGTTTCACTGTGAGAGTGTAGCCCATAGTTTTGAAAAGTTTACACATCTTATAAGAGAATCAAAAATTCCTCCAAAATTCCCACTTGAAAAATCTGTCTGTTCTCTCACCAATAATAACGGAAAAACCTCCATTCATTGGTTCCATCCCTTTCCATGGATCTTTCTCTTATAAGATGTGTAAACTTTTCAAAACTATGGGCTACACTCTCACAGTAAAACCAAACCCTTCTGCAAAAATGTGTCTGCTTAAAGACAGGGATCCTGTCTCACCCTTGGACACCCCTGGAGTTTATGCTATTCCCATTTTAACTTCCTCTGGTCTCTCAGTGTATATTGGAAGCACATACTGAAGCATCAAAACAAGACTTGGTGAAGGCATCTCTGCATTTCCAAGAAAGCATTGAAATTTTGTTCACCAAAAACTGCAGTTCAGAGACCCCTCACCAAATCCCATTTATTTGGATCTCTCTTCTAAAATCTGGCAACATTTCCAACACCCCAATTTGGAATTGTAGTTCTGGCAACCAGCCCATCCAGTCGATCGCGGGTGATCAAGGTCGTAGGATGACCGAAAGCTACAGCTAAACGAACCTTTTACTGTACGTGACTATGTGTTATTGTCACATGAAGCCTGAGTTTTAAACCAAGAGATTTGAAAGAATTAATCTAATGAAAACATTTTTTATATAATCTTTTGTATTTGAAGGCAGTGTAGTGTATTTGGCATCTGTCAGCAGTCATACTTTCTCACTTTTATTAATTTAATTACTGAAATAAAAAGTGTTGGAATTAGCATTTGTTTTCATTACTAGATTATGGGACTGGAATAATCCTGAAGCATTAGAAGTACACAGCTTTCACACAGAGTTTGTATATGGCCTGGATTTTAGCCTTCATGTACCTGGTCTGGTAAGTTCATTCCACAATGTTAAAAATTCCTGAAGCTGTTTAGTATTAGAGTGAACCTTAAAAGCTTTTGTGTAACATCTTTTATTTGAGATAATATATGGTTAATGAATATTTCGGAAAACACAAATGAAAAATGAGTCCTTAGTATGTGTATTTGTATAAATGCATGAGTTTTTCCTTACTGAAAGTTTGCAGCTGTTCATCTCATTTTACAGAACTGCAAACATGGCAACTGTCGTGTCTATATATACAGTAAAGGAACTGTGGTATTCTGTAATTTCTGATATCCCTATGTGTCGCACGAGGTGACATTTATTAGTACGTAGCATATGCTTTTCCTTGACTGGGTGTTGATAGCATTGGGAAAAAGGTGATACATTACATAGTTTGAAAATTAGATATGAGGAGTAATGAATTTTGGAGCTAAAGTAAATAATTGTTGCAATAAATATACCTTATGGGATAAACTTGGAAGTTGTATTTAAATACAGTACACCAAGCTTATTTACCTAGATAGCATGGCCTTGCAATTTAACATAGGCCCAACACTAAGCCACCATCTTTTAGGAATAGGAGATGGTGGCTTAGTGTTGGGCATACGTTAAATTGTAAGGCTGTGCCACCTGAGAAATTGGTGTTTTTCTTCTCAAAAGTGACTTTGCCTGTTCTTCACTGCTGGGTGTAGATATCTGCAATCAACTTAACTACTTTACAGGATTTTGAAAAACTCCTTATGCAATAACTTTTAAAAAATATTTGGATACAAAGAATGAAATATGGGAGTTTTTGCTAAAATTTACCATTTACATCCCCAGTTCCCCTGTTGTCATCTTCAGTTCTGCTGTTCAACTTTTAAAAAATGTTTTGATAGAAAATATAAAAATTCCCCCTAAAATTCACCTTTTACATCCTAAGTTTCCTTGTCATCTTCAATTCTATAATTTGAACCCAGAATATAAACCTTTTCTTTTTGCTTGGTTTTAATCATCATATTTAAATCCTTGTGAATGGAATCTTTACCATTTATCCAAGATGGGCCTGGGTTCTAGTCCTGGATAAGTCGTGCGAGGTTTGTCTGTTGGTACTAGCTTTGTTTTGTTTTTGGAACCAGTGGTCCCAAATTAAGGATAGGTGACTGCTTATTATAGCCATAAAAGTTGTTCATGGTGGTCATTAAACTCTAAAACAAACAAACAAGAAAAAGTGGAATCTACTTTGTCTGAACTAGAGACTTCTACTGGTCCATGGATTGCCTTAGCTGTGAAGTCAATGTTGTCTCATTTGAAAACAACCAATGAAGTCATGGACAGGTTCGCACCTAACCAACATGGATGCCATTGTGCTGTCAAAAGCTAATGATATACCAGCTTGTGCTTGACCCTTCTTTTGTACCAGAAAAAGTTATATAAAACATGCCTCCCAACCACCAATCCTGACTACATCCTTCCGTTTTCTTGCCTCGTACAGGAGTCCTAAGAAATTCTGCACACTGTCCATTTTTGAGAAAAGTGAGAAGTAATGGAGAAAACGTACCTTATTGCCATTCAATGTTTTCCACTGTGCACTAGACCGCTTGTCAGCAGTGAGGTAGGTCCTGGATGCCCCATAGCATGCCATCTCTTTTCAGCTGTCGCATTACTCGAGTCACATACAATGACAGTTTGTCCAGCAATTTGTAGCAGATGCCACGGAGCCGATTTTTTTATTTTGGGGAAAGATCAAAGTCGGGTGGACTGAGATCAGGGCCGTATGGTGGGTGAGATAAAGTTTTCCAGCTATATTTCAACAAAAGTCCCCATACTGATGCTGCACCGTGACATGATGTGTTGTCATGCAGCAAGATCACTCCAGCTTCCAACAAGTTGGGGCGATTTTGACGAATTTTCGGTTTCAACGTTGTCCTCAGAAAGTCACGTAATATTGTTCATTGACATTTTGCCCTACCGGCACTTGATCAGAGACCACAACACTCTGGGCATCTTACGTAAAAATAATCATTTGCTTCACTTTGGATTGTTGCCAACAACACTTTGAGGGGTGTGGGGAACTTGGATGCCTCCATTCAGCTGATTGTGACTTTAGTTCCGGCTCAAAATCATGGGTCCAAGTCTCATCACTTGCGACAATTCTATTCAGGAAGGTGTCACCCTCCCTTTTGAACCTGTGAAGGTGATCCTGTGTGATGTTCACTCTGGCTGCCTTCTGCTCAGGGGTGAGTTGATGGGGCACCCACAGCGCTGCAATTTTTCCTTTTCCCAATGAGTCGGTCGAAATCCGGTGAACAGACATGGTGGACAAATTTGCCTGATGAGCTGTCTCCTCAGCTGCCAAATGGCAATTCTCTTCAAGAAGCGTTGCAACAATGGCGACAGATGTTTTGTCTGTTGCCATTTGAGGTTGGCCTGAGCGGTGATCATCTTCAATGCTGCTTTGGCCCTCCCGAAAGCACAATGTCCAGCCAAAAATTGTGTTTCAATCAAAAGTTCCTTCCCCATAAACTTTTTGCAAGGCAGTGTGGATATGTGTTGGAGTTTTTCACCGCAGAGTTTCTATTTTCACATATGAGCGCTGGTCTAACACAGTGACTCGACCTGAGGAGCTGCATGCTTCCATTTTGAATCCCTCCCACATCTACACAGCAAATGATAGTGCGCCGTTCTGACACCACTGCATTGCTGAGAGTCTGACCTTGACATGACGCTATCATTTTCCCAATTGCATCATCTGCTTCCATTTTAGATTAGCGGGTGCAGAACTTTTGTTATCACCCTCATATACATATGAACTTGGGCCTCTCCTCATTTTACTTACCTGGTGATTTTGTGAAGGATTTTCTTGTAGGTGAATTTATTTTAGAACTAATTTTATCCATGAGTGGTGAATGCACGGAGAAAGTAAACTTAACCATCTGTTCATTTCCCTAGTGAATGAAGACTGATTATGAGGGGGTTGCCAAGTTCCCAAAGAACCCATCCTTGATGTGTTTGTTTCTTCCCAGCGTAGCCATTTCTGCACATCTTCTGTGAAGTTCAACACATGGGTCTGCTTCCATTATGAGTACTTATTGTCCCTGTGAATGATAAGTTCAGGCCTGTTTGTTGTCTGGATGTAGCCTAGAATTCTGGGTTTTTGTAATATTCTAAACCCTAAAATCTGGATTTTCAAGTTTTGTGTAGGAATTTGGGATTCCTCAATGATCATGTTATTTCCAAAACTGCCATGAAGTGATCATTGTATAAAATAATTTTGTTACATAAGTTTCAGTGAGTCATATGAGCTAATTGCAGAATTGACAAAAATCGCTGTAGGATGTTATGGCAGCAGGAGGCATCCAGAGCTGAACTGATCTCCATAGTTTGCCTAAATGTTCTGAAGTGCAAAATTTGACTTCAAAAATGCAATTTTTAAGTTGAATTTCACAATTTTTTAGAGATCTCTAACATCAAAAATAAAGTTCAAAAATGCATTTTTCAAAAGATTGGTACAAAAAAACACATACAACTGCATAGGCACTAGTAATTAATTGTTGTGTAGCTAGTTAATATAATGTGTGTGTAATATATAAACAATGTGTACCTGTATTGTACATTACATATATATACAGTATAATATGTAAATAATATGCATTATTAATGTATGTAACACTGACGTCAGGAGTTTTGGTTTCAGCTCACAATCACTCTTTTAAGTTGTAAATACGTTTGAAACATAATGTTTACCAAAATATTTTTACTGTCACTTTTGTTTGATCACTACCTTGTCCCAATGTGAGGCATGAATTTAGTTGGAATGGTGGTTTGCATCTGAAGGTGGAACCTTCTTTTTGATAACTTATGTGTTGGTAATGTTTATTGATGAAAAGTTCAGCATGACAAAAAAAAAAAAAAAAAAGAGAGAGAGAGAAAAACTTTTTTTTTTTTTAATTTTTACATTTCTTTTTTGCTTTTTATGTGTTATGGAAGCAAATTAAATATTAGAGCTTTCGGTATCTGAATGAAGTTTCGTTATTTTGAATTTGCATTATCTGGAAACTTATTCATTTTGACAAGAGAATGTGTTCAGTGGTGGGAAGATTGTAGCCTTATTTGAAGTTTGTTTCAATTAGAAAACACTGTATCTAGAGGCAGGAAGCTTTCATCTGTTTTCTCAATGCTGTTCACTTGGAAGTACTTTATTTTGAAGGAAAGATAATTTTTGATGATGTGAAGATTATAACAGAATTTGAACACTATTTCTAACATGATTAAGGCATTATTTGAATGGATATGGCAATATTTGAATGCAATTTCTACCAGCTGGGTAGGTTGTAGAATTGTTTGTGATGTAAATAGTGTGCCAGTTTATTTTTGGTTATTTACACCTTAGCACTCATTTTTATTACTACCAAAATAAATAAATAAAAAGAAAAAAAAAAGCAAGCACCGCCTTCCCTAAAAAAAAAAATTAGTGCTTTTCCCAGGTGATCAGTGTATAAGGATAAAATTTGCCAAATTGATAAATTTCTGATTAAATAATTTTGTCATTATGCACTGTTAATGAAAAGGAAGGCCTTTTTATTAAGGTACTTCAATATTCTTAAAATGGCAGAAGAGCTATCTATGATCACTCGACAACAAGAAATTGCGCTAAAGATAAAAGATAAAGTTTCAATTGATTCTCACTTTTGAAAAAAATGCAAATATATTATTTATGGCAATATTATGAATGTGATTTCTATTAGCTGGATAAGTTGTGGAATTGTTTGTGAATATCGTGTGACTTTCTTTTTAGTTATTTACATCATAGCCCTCATTTTTATTACCAAGTGCCTTGCAAAACAGCAAAAAAAAAAAAAAAACCCACCTATCCCCTCCCCCTCCTCCAGAAAAACAGTGCTTTTCACAAGATCAGTGTGTGTACAAAGATAAAACTTGCCAAGTAGAATAATTTTTGATTGGCAGTAAGAAATTGCACTTTTAGATAAAAGATGATGCCTTAAGTGATTCTCATTTGAAAAAAAAAAAAAAAATGTGGATTTATTTTACCACCATAAGCCATACGATTCACATTGATAAACTTGGAAAATTTGCTGAGAAAGTTAAAGACTGGATGAATGAGCGGTGGGTGAAGAAGTAGGAGATCTGCAATTAATTGAGGGATCATGAGCCATATGTTGTTGTGCCCAGCACATACCAAACTGGTATTTACCTCAACTGTCAGCCAGTAGTAGTCTCCCCATGCCAGCACATTGTGTAGATGCGTGTGTCCCTGTTTTGGACCATCCCCACTACACCTTTGCTACTGCAGCCAACAATGCCTACTGTTGCTATCCCCTGCTTTCTTCATACTGATAATAATTCACTGTTCAAACATGAAAGTAATTGGAAAAGCAGGCTAGTTTTGTTAAAAAAAAAGCCAAACAACATGGATGCCTTTCAACCAAGTCTTGATCACGTGTAAACATTTGGAGCAGGACTTAAAATGTTTACAGGTGACCAAGGTGCAAGCCAGATTAAAAGGCTTTTGTGTTGTTTTTTTCAATTTTTCTTAATACAGTATAACTAGCATGCTTTTTCAACTACCTTCACTTATTTGGTATATGTCAATTGCATATTTCAAACTTGGACAAATCTCACCCTTTTTCCATTGCATGGCTATTGAACTCACATAGTTCACCAGTTCAACACCCATACCATTTACACCTATGCAATGGGGAAAGAGTGGCATGGGTGTTGAACTGGTGTGCCATTTCTCTCTCTGTATATATATATTCCATGCTAGTTGGTGATATCACTGATGTGCAAGTGGCCTAGTAATGATTAGAGCAGTCAGCTGCTGTTGCATTGGTCAAGTGTTTGATCCCAGTCAAACTGCTTTGTGCTACTAAATACTTGGTGTGTGCCAAATGGGAACATTAAACAGGTGGACCTGGGATATTGAACCTGCCATTACAGTTAAAGACATCTGTTCCTTCTCTTATTCTGATCTTCCTTTGTGGAAACTTTGGCCCTTGTTTCTTATATTTCCAGATAGGGAATATATTAAGGCCCTCAGGCACATGTAGCAGGTACCCTTTATTGGCTCAGTCATCTGAAAAAATTGAACAGAACTGGTGATGTCACTACTACATGCTAGAGGGAATGTCACCTTTGTGGAGATGCTGGTGATCATAATGATCTTGCCCATGAGTGCATAGTAGTGGGGGAAGAAAAATAGTTGCACTGTGGAGGATTTATCTGATGAAACTAAAATTTGATTCTTTCAAGAAAAAAAAAAAATGTTTGGTGGGATGCTTGTACACTATTAAGTTTAACAGGTATTTTATAGCATTAGAATGTGGCTGAACATTTTGTGATGCTAAGTTTATGTTTTCTTATTTTGAAAAATTGGCAGTTTATAGCTTACACCTTGAAACTCATGATAATAAGTATAAGGGTCATTTATAAGTGAATGGGACTGTTGGCAACACTTCATGATAGCTGGCATCTGCTATTCCCATCCTAGTTATATTTTATTTTACCATCTTTACATGATGAAGGTTTTGAATCTAAATATTCAAATCCGAAAAAGATCTTAAAACCACCTGCAACTAGATAAATATCTTTATTTGATTATTCACACACTACTAGATCTTTCAAAACGCCAAGCATTTCATCTTCAGGTTTGGTGAATAAACATAATGTTACATAATAAACATAATGTTTCTAATCTTTGTTGATCACCTAATACCTGAAGATGAAACGCTTGGCGTTTTGAAAGATCTAGTAGTGTGTGAATAATCAAATAAATATATTTATCTAGTTGCAGGTGGTTTTAAGATCTTTTCGGATTTGAATATTTAGATTCAAAATTTTCATCGTGTAAAGACGGTAAAATAAAATATAACTAGGATCACTGATGCACGAAATTAATTACTGTTGCTATTCCCATGCTGAATAATTTTGGGTTGGTACAGCATTAACCTACAAGATGGCAGCAGAGGCTTGATTACATTGCATACAGCACACTTATTTCTCAGATAGGTTACATGCTAGGGTTGACAATGACACAGAAGGAGATTATCACAAATAATGTTGGACCGCATGGTTCCTGTGTAAAGAAAGGCATGTCACTTTTTGACATTCACCGTTGACTAAAGGCAGGGTGTGGTGAAGCAGAGCCTGCAACACTGTTTTTCATTGGGTGGAAGCCTTCGTCAATGAACATGCAACTCTAAGGAAAGGAGTCAGCCCATGTCAACAGGCAGCAGCCCACACACCAGCAAATGTGCAGTATCCTAGTTATATTTTATTTTACTGTCTATACATGATGAAGATTTTGAATCTAAATATTCAAATCCAAAAAGATCTTAAAACCATCTGCAACCAGATAAATATCTTTATTTGATCATTCACACACTACTAGATCTTTCGAAACGCCAAGCGTTTCATCTTCAGGTATTAGGTGATCAACAAAGATTAGAAACATTATGTTTATATCAGGGTGCCCACGCGTCCTTGAAAACCTGGAAAGTCCTTGAATTAAAAAAAAAATTCAAGGCCTGGAATGTCCTTGAATTTCTTTAATTAGCCTGGAAAGTCCTTGAATTTTAAAATCCCACAGCCAAAAAATTTCGACCGAAATTTCCGATCTTTCCTTTTGTTATTTTTCACGTTTTTTCTGCAATCCCCCATTGACATCAGAAGTCAAAAAGAGTAAACTTCAAAGCAGCTGCATCACTGGGAGAAAGGGTGCACTGTGGTCTAATGGGGAGTTAAGTAGGTCAAGATTGGACCCCCCCCCCCCTGTACTGCGAGGGGAGTTGAGTGGTTGCTACCCCAGAGCACTTGTTCTGCGATGGGGAAAACTATCGTATCGTTTCTTTCATTTTCCTTACGGCAAGGCGGGGATTTCCCCTTCTTGTTTCTTCTTTATCTGCTTGAAAGCGGGTTCATTCGATGCTGTTTTGATAGGTGCATTTTACCAGTGCCCCCCACCACGGTTGAGGAGTTTTAGAAAGGGGTGACCTTGAATGCGCACAGCATGTTCAAACCGCTCGGAGGGTTCATAAAAAAAGTGCATAATTTAAAAACTTTTCATTGGATCAAAGCAAAATTTGCAGGGTAACCTTATAAGACCAAGTTATGGTATCTGTCAAAAATCAGCTCTGTTAAATGAAAATTTGGAAAATTATTTTTTTTTGCATTTTTATCGTTAGTTAGGGAAGGAGGCAGTTCAACAGGTGGCCCACGGACTGTGAATGAAATGGTAGACGTGATTCATTGGTGGCATGGAAAAGGTCGAGTTTTCAAAATTGCTTCTGAGTAATGTCATATGTGCTAGGCAAAGATATGTAATAAATTTAGAAGAAAAAGCTCGGGACAAGGCTAATTCTGCTGTAGCCCAAAAGAGAAAACAAATACTGAATGAAATAGAAAGTATGAAAAAAAGAAAAACATGTTTAGAAAATGAAGTATTAGATTTATTAAAATCAGCTGATGACTTGGCAACAAAAGCAGAAGATACTCATAATTTTAACCGCATTGCTAAATCAAATAGCTTTAGAAAGACAGCTCAAGACAAACAATCAATGATAAAAGAAATAGATTTTGAACTCAAGAAAAAAATGGATTTAGTGAATAATTGTAAATAAATTATTCACCCATTTGCGTAATATTTTTTAATATACTTGTTAATTATATTTTAACAATGATAAATTTATTGTGTTAAAAGTACTGACATTTGAGTAGAAAACATTCTAATTATTTAAAAATTGATTACAGTATTTTCATTTCTTAAATATTTTCACCTGAAGAAAGTTTGTCTTCAGTAAATATTTTCACCTGAAGAAAGTTTGTCTTCAGTAAATATTTTCACCTGAAGAAAGTTTGTCTTTTTGCAAAATTTGGAGATGCATTGTTGCTAAGATTTTTTATAATTGGCTACCAATTACAAATACTTTTAATGAATATCATAATACAACACACATAATTCTTGATATACAATATATTCATTGCGGTTTAGGACATTGAAAAATTCATCCTTGAATTTTTCCTGAAGGTCCTTGAAAGTCCTTGAATGTCCTTGAAATGTTTCTCTGAAAAAGAGTGGGCACCCTCTTATATTACAACAGTTCAAAATGGGTAACATATTTTATAATCATTCGCGCAATGTCAATAGCGTGTGAGTTATTACTGAGTATCATACAACTGCGAGTGTTATTGGCTCGTACATTAACTAGTCAAAAGTAAGTCTTAGCAAGTATTATGATTGGGTTTGACTTCGCCGAAATAATGTTGTCCATGGAGTCGGGATCATGATGGGTTGGTCCTCGTTGCAACACTTTTTATCATATTCGTAAATAAAGAGACTTTCCATAAGCCGCAGGCATCTTCGAGTGTTAGTTGTTGCCAACATTTTGGATTCATTCCATACTGGGGTGTGCGTTCCTTTGTTTACTGTTCTAGATAACACAGATCCTTCAGAGTGAATTTTAACGGCATATTTATGTTCAGAGAGTCTTGTGTGCAAGGTTCGCAGTGTAGATCCTATATATGCTGTTTCTTCATGCTCATCATTCGGCTTCATTGGTATGAGGTAAACGCCGTGTCGATGTTGTATTGCAATGGGGTCTCTATCATTTTTGACAATTGAAAAGATGTTTTTGGTGCGTTCACCAAATTTTATATGGTTCCTTTTACAAGCATTGCGGAACCTTGTTGTTATGCCGGGTATATAGTCCATTGTACCGACAAACCTGTTTGATAACGTGGTTCTGATTAAGGTTGTGCTGGAGGAGTGCTGTAGTTTGTTAACTATACGGTAGATGGTTTCTGTAGAGTATCCATTTTTTATGGCTATGTTTAATATGTGATCCAATTCTTTATTGCATGCATCTATGCTTGATGAATGTGAGAACGCCCTTTTAACCAAAAATTGAAAACTGAACAGTTTATGGCTCATGGGGTGAGCTGAATTACTTGGGATGATAATCGTTTGGGAGGTTGGTTTTCGGTACACAGAGTACGTTATGTTATGAGTATCTTGATTACTTTGTAACAAAATCTAGATATGGCAACTTATGGTCCTGCTCTCATACTCAGTAGTGAAACTGATGGAAGGATATCGTGAAGAAAATGCATCAACAAACTGTGTTAACAGGTCTCGTCCATGTGTCCAGAAAATTAAAATATCATCGATGTACCTATTATATAAGCTTGGTTTGTGTGGTGCCGATAGCAAAACAACATTTTCCAGCTCTTGCATCAGTATTTCGGCTAAGATACATGATAAAGGGGAACCCATTGGAGTTCCTTCTGTTTGATGATATGTGATACCTTCGTAACGGAAATAAGTGCGCTTTTGGATGAGTTTAAGGGCATTGAGCACTGATTGGGTTTCTTGTGCCGAAATGTTTGTCATATTTTTGAGTCGTGATTCAATAATAGAGTGCACCACTGTGACTGGAACGTTCGGGAATAAGGAGATGACGTCTAATGACACCATTAGAAAAGGTAGGTTGCCAGATCTGTATGATTTGATGTAGTCCAAGGCTTGGTTAGAACTATCCTCTCTAATCAGAGGTTCACAGTACTCAATCTCCATTACTAACCAAGCCTAATGCAAGAGCTGGAAAATGTTGTTTTGCTATCGGCACCACACAAACCAAGCTTATATATTAGGTACATCGATGATATTTTAATTTTCTGGACACATGGACGAGACCTGTTAACACAGTTTGTTGATGCATTTTCTTCACGATATCCATCCATCAGTTTCACTACTGAGTATGAACAGGACCATAAGTTGCCATATCTAGATTTTATGTTACAAAGTAATCAAGATACTCATAACATAACATACTCTGTGTACCGAAAACCAAGCTCCCAAACGATTATCATCCCAAGTAATTCAGCTCACCCCATGAGCCATAAACTGTGCAGTTTTCAATTTTTGATTAAAAGGGCGTTCTCACATTCATCAAGCATAGATGCATGCAATAAAGAATTGGATCACATATTACATATAGCCGTAAAAAATGGATACTCTACAGAAACCATCTACCGTATAGTTAACAAACTACAACACTCCTCCAGCACAACCTTAATCAGAACCACATTATCAAACAGGTTTGTCGGTACAATGGACTATATACCCGGCATAACAACAAGCCTCCACAATGCTTGTAAAAGGAACCATATAAAATTTGGTGAACGAACCAAAAACATCTTTTCAATAGTCAAAAATGACAGAGACCCCATTGCAATACAACATTGACACGGCGTTTACCTCATACCAATGAAGCCGAATGATGAGCATGAAGAAACAGCATATATAGGATCTACACTGCGAACCTTGCACACAAGACTCTCTGAACATAAATATGCCGTTAAAATTCACTCTGAAGGATCTGTGTTATCTAGAACAGAAAACAAAGAAATGCACACCTCAGTATGGAATGAATCTAAAATATTGGCAACAACTAACACTCAAAGATCCCTGCTGCTTATGGAAAGTCTCTTTATTTACGAATTTGATGAAAACTGTTGCAACGAGGACCAACCCATCACGATCCCCCGACTCCACGGATAACATTATTTCGGCGAAATCAAACCCAATCATAATACTCGCTAAGACTTACTTTTGACTAGTTAATGTACGAGCCAATAACACTCGCAGTTGTATGATACTCAGTAATAACTCACGCGCTATTGATATTGCGCGAATGATTATAAAATACGTTACCCATTTTGAACTGCTGTAATATAAACATAATGTTTGTAATCTTTGTTGATCAGCTAATACCTGAAGATGAAACGCTTGGCGTTTTGAAAGATCTAGTAGTGTGTGAATGATCAAATAAAGATATTTATCTGGTTGCAGGTGGTTTTAAGATCTTTTTGGATTTGAATATTTAGATTCAAAATTTTCATCGTGTATAGACGGTAAAATAAAATATAACTAGGATCACTGATGCACGAAATTAATTACTGTTAAATGTGCATGTTTCTGAGATCAACAGAGACAATAGCTGAGGAATTGCAGCAGGCAACAGGTCTATTCTGTGCAACACTTCATGCTATAATGCCATGTGAAACTGAAAACAAAGAAAGTGTGTGCACACTAGTTGCCACATGAACTGTCTCAACAAAAGAAGACTGGCTGAAACATGTTGTGAACTGCCTGCGATTCACAATCAGCACTCCAGAGGTTGTTTGTTAGGCTGATCACAGGTGATGAGTCATGGTTTCACTGCCACATTCCTGAAAAGAAAAGGCAGTCTGTGCAGTTGAAACATAATGGAAGTACATGGTTCCAAAAAATTTCGAACGGCTCCACATGAGGGCAAGCAGATAACCAGTCTTCTTGGATGTGGAGATAATCCTGATATTAGAATGTACTGCATTGTTCTTCCCTGTCGCTGATGATTCCAGAATGATGAATTAAAGAGAAGTAATGCTTTCCCCAAATACTGGTGTGTTATAACCACCAGCAAGTTGCCAAAAAGATGGCAAAGATGCATTAACTTTGGTGGGGAGTAACTGCAATGTGTTACAGTATAACAGTGCAGCCATTATCATTTTGAGTCTTATATTCCAGGTGAGTCCCATTCATTTATGAATGATCCTTATAGTTTTTTTTTTTGTTTTTTTACTCTTCAATTCTGGCTGAATTCTTGTCGTGGGTAATTTTCTCTCTCGATTTTTTCCTTGTTCACTAAACAGAAATGCTTTTTCAAGTGCTTCTAATCACTTTAACTATGGAGTAGTTGAATTATAATCGCCTCTACAATTACATTCACTTTTCACTATACATTTTTTAATATAGGAAATTACAGTTTAAATGCGTGATACCAAAATAGATAATACTGGTTATGTCTTGGCAATATCTATGTGTGCAGATTGCTGTATGCTGATGACACTGTCCTGTTGGCAGAGAGCAAAAGTGAGCTGCAGAGTATGTTGTCCCGGTTGTACGAAGTTTGCATGAAATTCAAACTGAGTATAAATAAGGGAAAAACCAAAGTTATGGTTTTTCAGAGAGGAACTGGTAGCACTGAATGTAATGTAAGTCTAAATGGCACAGCGATTGACCAGGTGAGTGAGTTTGTTTATTTAGGAAGCATATTTGACAGACAGAGAGAACAAATTGGATGGTGAAATTAGTAGGCGAGTGAATTCTTCTTTGAAAGTCATGGCTGCTCTGGGAGGTTTTCACAGGAATGATGGGTTCTTAGAGAGTCCCACATGGCTGTGTATGAAAGTGTAATTGTTCCTACTCTGATGTATGGCAGTGAAACCTGGGAACTGCAGAGAAGAAACATAGGAGTCATTTATGTGCTGGAGAAATGCGTTACTTACGGGAGAGGGTGTGTGGGTGTGGCAAGACACGTTCTGATTGTGTGACGAATGAAGATGTGTTGCAATTGTGTGATGTGAAGCAAAATGTTGTTAGCAAGGTGGAGACTAATATGCTTCGGTGGTTTGGCCATGTTGAAAGAATGAGTGACGAGATGCTCACTAAGAAAATATTTTTAGCCCAAGTGGCAGGAAGGAAAGGCAGAGGAAGGTCAAGGAAGTCATGGGAGAATCAGATTCAGGAGTGTCTGCATGAGAAACAAATGATGAGTAGGAAGTATAGAAGATTCTGGGTACTGCGTGTAATGAATGTCAGTGAGGCCCGAGTTGTATGTCAAGATCGCTGTGAATGGAGAAGTTTGATACCGCAACAGTAAGTAAAAATTATCTGGTAGTTTGTATTTCTTTTTGGAGCCAACCTCTGAATCTCAGAAAACAGCTTAGTGATATGTATGTATGTACAATTTACTTTTTTTTCACTTGATAATAAGACTAACCTTTTTTTTTTTATATTTCTAATTTCAGCTTGCTGACTGTGGTTGGGATTCTGTGGTCAGTGTATTTGAATCTGTTTCAGCTTCCACTTAAGGAAGAAATAACCCAATTGCATCTCTTTATATTGAAGGATTTATGTACACACTTAAGAAGTAGCAGATGTATGTAAAATTATTTTTTATTTCATGTGCGATGGACTGGAAATAAATGCTAATTTAACCAATATAGATAATTAATTGCTACATTATTAATTGCTCAATATTATTCCAGGCTTTCTTGAAAATTTCTGCAATCTGTTGGCTTATATAGTTGGTATTTAAGGTAGTGCAGACATCACTACTGTTTCTATGACTGATTTCTTCTTAATTTTAAAAGCATGTTCAGGGAGGTCACTTCAGTGAAATTAGCTGATGAGGCTGTACTGCTGGGAGGATTGCTCATCTATTTTATGTCATTAATTTGTTCATTTCTGTTTGATAAAGGCTAAATATTATAACAGCAGGTGGCGATAGCAGTTTTGAAAAAAAAAAAAAGAAAAAAATTAAAATCTAACGAGATGTATATTACACAACAGTATATAGTGATATGTAATGCATCTAATGAAAAATCTGCATTTGAGTGTGTTCCTTATAAAGGTAGACCTGTCTAGAGATGATCGTAGAATTAAAAAATGCTGTTTGGCAGTTCCTGGAACTGGAAGCACAGAATTTTCTATGTACCAGACTCTACATTGTATTTGAAGAATAGGGGGAGGGGAAGTCAATTACACAGTCATTCACCAATCCAGTAAAAATTGAGTGTTTAAGAACCTTGTGTTCAAGTGATATGATGCTTGTTATGCATTACAAGATGAAATGTTTCATTTTAAAATGTGCATCACAATACTATGTAATTTGCAACATGTTAACTGCAAAACTGATCCCTTTTGGCTTGCTATGATATGAGCACGCAAAGCTTGGACAACTGCATTTTTGCATGAGAAAGCAGTGAAGGCATTTACGAAAGATTTTAAGGAATGCTGAACATGATTTCCAAAATTCTCATGACACAGGGTCATTATAATTCATGGAAAGCAAAAGTTCTGTGCAGGTTTTTTTCCTAAACTAAAAAGGCAAGTAATTTAAATTCTAAAAACATAAACTGTTAGAAGAAACACAATGGAGCAACTTTTTGACCAGTCCAAAAAGTGTATTTACTCTGGAATAATTGACAAGCAAATTGTATAGATTCAAACAGTGTGAAGGAAGAAGTTCCCAACCTGTAAGTGCCATATATTTAGCTGAGACAGTGCAAGTATCCTTAAAACAAGTTTCATGTGAATTTTCACACAAAGTCTTATGAATCCGATCTCAGTTATTTTTAATGAATGAACATTTCTCAAAAAGCCAAAACATTTTCTATAAAATGCTAAGCTTCTGTTATTTGAATTAGGGATGTTTTTTGGCTCTAATTGTTCTTTAAGGCCTGTTATTCTCAAACACTGATGACAGGTCCTGAAAAACAACTATTGGGTTGTCGGAAAAGTCATGACGTATTTTAGCCATGTTTTGCAAAGGTCATTTATTGATGGAAAGGACAAAGGTCAATCAACGATATAATGCTCGTTTGGTTAGATAACCTTTTGCCATTGAGCTGCAGAATGCCTCGTTCATAGAAGGACCTGTCTTTCGTGGCAAAAAACTGTACAAGGTGCTGATTTACAGCCTCATCTGAATTGAACGTTATACTACACAAGGACTGTTGAAGAGAGCGATACAAGTGGAAGTCTGACGGCACAAGGTTAGGCGAGTATGCTAGGGGTGGCAACACATCCCACCCAACCTCCAATAATTTTTGGCGGGTGATCAAACTTGGGTGTGGTCTTGCGTTGTGATGGAACACAACACCTTTACGATGAACGAGCTCTGGACGTTTCTGGGTGATGGATTCGTTCAAACTGTCCAATTGCTGACAGTACACATTCGAAGTGATTGTTTGGTTCCGTGGTAGAAGCTCGAAAAACACGACACCTTTAAAATTCCACCACACTGAAACCAGAACCTTCCGCTGATGAATGTCTGCTTTGGATGTTGTTTGAGGCGAAGCAGCACATCGGGTCCAAGACCGTTTGCGCAGCACATTGTTGCACACAATCCACTTTTCGTCACCAGTTATCAGTCGCTTAAAAAAAAGATTGTTTTCCTCACGTTTAACGAGCATATCGCAGATGTTTATATGTGCCGTCAACTGAGCTTCTTTGAGTTCATGAGGAACCCACATATCGAGCTTGCTTACGTATCCCAGTTTCTTCAGGTGGTCGTGAACGCTTGAATGATGGATGTGCAATGTGTCTGCAATCTCTAGTGTCGTGTAATGTGGGTTTGACTCGGTCAATGCCTTGAGTTGGTCGTCATAAACCTCGGTTGGCCTCCCGTACCGAGGAGCATCGTTAAGGTAAAAATCACCAGCACAAAACTTTGCGAACCACCGCTGGCACTGACGTTCTTGTAGAGCATTATCACTGTACACTTTATGCAACTTTTCACAAGCTTGATGCACGTTCTTCCCTTTACGGAAGTAAAACAGTAAAATATGGCGAAAATGCACAGTTTGGTCTTCCATCTTCAACTTGATGTCAAATCTCTGCAAATCAACCAAATAGCTCACAATTCCTTTTAGACTGCAGCTAGAACTGGCAGCTGTCGAATGCCATAGAGATAACAGAGCTGAGCATGCCTCTAGTACTTCCAAAACCGCCATCGGGTGCCAAAATATGTCATGACTTTTCCGACAACCCCATATAAAGCCAGAAACGTCTGTAATTCAAATACAGTAAAACCCTCTTATAACGAGTTTGTATGTAGCTAGATCCCATATTTAATGAGCAAAATGTTTGGTATAATTTAATTCAAAGCTAATTTGATAATTTTTAATGAATAGAATTTAATGAAATCACAGATTTGACTAAGGAGAGAAAAGTTAAGAGGGTCACTTTAACAAGCAAAATAACAAAACTTAATGAAACTGTTTTTAACGAGGCAAATTAAAAAATCTGCTGCACACTGTCCTGAAATGAGGGAATAGAAATTGTGGCATACAGGACAAAATTGAAACAGTGTAGGAAAATCTTGGTGTACTAGTTGAAGAATATTGATAGCAAAGCAATGGGGAGGAGTAAATCAAATGTTCAACAAGTGAATTGTGCAAGAGATTCTCTCTGCCACACTCACTCCTTGGGAGTATCTTTTTAAAAAAAAATGGCTCCACATGATTCTGCTTTAGGATTCACTGCTGCTATGTATTCACGTAAGTGCTTATTTTATTTTAATTTGTACTACTGTAGTTAACTAATTAAATCTTTCAAGTCCAATTGTTATGGATAATAATATAAACTTGTGTGCATATTTTTACATGGTGGGATTTTTCTCCCCTAAACAGATTTGGATTTAGCAGCAATTTCTGTCAGTCCCGAGCTACTTGTTAAAAGTGGGCTTCACTGCCGTATCAACTTAGCATTTTAGAGAATCTTGTGTGTTTCTGTCCTTTTGTAGAAGATATTTTTAATTCATTTCCAGCTGAGTAAATCTGTTTTGAACATTTCTCATTAATGCAAGAATATCAAAGCATGTATGTATGAGGGTAAATCAAAGCCTTTGTCAACTATCTTGTATGTTATGCACATTGCAGAACAGATAAATGAAAGGTGAATCAGTATTGTGTTCTTAATTATTTTCCATCTGATGGCAGCACTGTGCTTACTTACTGTTACAGTATCCTAAGTTTCACATCTTTCCTGTTTGTGTCCTCACCAAAGGAAAATGAACTGGTATGCATTTTTTACGATCATGATATTTGGACCATTGAAGATCAGTTAAATCCACAAAATTGTACACGTTGATATTTCTCTACCATGCAAATGGACAAATGAAATGTATGTGTAGACTACTGTAACAGAAAGTGCAACTTTACCAATTGAGCAGAAAAATAAATATCAAAAATATTTATTTTTAATATTAACAAAAAGCACAATGCTATAAATATTGACCAGCAAAGTAAATATTAAAAATGCAATATTTGTTTTTATTTGTGCATTCCAAAATAGTCCCAGTAATATGTGATAACATTGTCAATGTGTCAAACAAAAATATGTTGTCAAGGACAATGTATGACCCTTGTACTTTCCATCTAAATAGTCTATTAAATAGGCATTTGATATTGTGTTACTTGGTCCATGCTGTCGTAAATTCATCTTAAAAGTATATCTAAAAAAACAAAATAAAAAAAAGTTTTATTATTTAAGGACTGCAACCTCTGTTGAGTATCATTTATTTCATTATGCTTGCAACCTCTATTAAGTATGTATTTATTTCATTAAGCTACACAAAATGCAGGTAGGTATACTGAAAAAAATTGGGTTCCTGTAAGAGTAAATTTGTTATATGTGTAACCATTCTCCTGAGTAGGAACATCTTTATGTTAAACCACATGTAATGAAAAACAATGTGGTACCTGTTGTACTTGGTTAGTAATCAAAACATGTTATATATTGGGGTGCTCACCAAACAAAAATGTATTTTTGATTTATTTTGATAGAATAAATATACATTTATTTGAAATAAATTATTATTTTATATAAAATAGTTGTTTTGTGTATTTTACAAAAATGGCTCCATGCTTTTTATCTTGTGGGTGTACATATCTTGATTCATCAACTAAGAAACAAAATTCTTTATTGTACGTTATGTGTGATAACTGTAGTTTAACTTAACTTGCTAATACATTAACGCAAAGCCAGAGGAAATGTAATGTAATTTGGCTATTTATGTAAACTTCAACAAAGTGTAAAAGCCCTTCTGGTACAACCAAAGCTACAAAATTTTGGTATGTATAACTTAAAATGGCATTGGCATACATTCTCTGACATGGGCTATTTTTCTGTTAAAAAAAAAAAACTGAACTGCCTCAGTAGCAGAACATCACTTAAAAAAATTTGCAAAATTCTGGAGGAATATAAAAAAATACTTTGTCCAAATACAGTCCACCAGGGGCAGATTCTCATTTAAAATACTGTGGATTTTATTTATGATCATTCAAAGGGCAACCTTTGAAATATCATGGAAAAAAAAAGCAACTGTGATATGAAGTTTGTAGCATTTTTGAAAAGCCTGAAACAAGTGTTGAGCAGAATTTTTGCAAAACATGTGTGCGCAGTAAATAAGGTGGACTGTTTTTTTTTTATTTTATTTTTGTCTAAGTTGCAACAACAAATGTGCAGCCTATACTGAACAAAAAATGATGCACCTACATCTAAACAATTCAGGTGATGTACACCGTAAATTATTTGCTGTATGAAAACTCTGTTGTTCAGTATTATAGTTTGGCTTTTTTAAAACTGCTCCATTTAAAATTAGTGTCTGCAGCTAGAAATATTAAAAATCATATGTGGCCAAAAACTGTCAGCAAACCCTTTAATTTCTGATTTTCTATCCCTGGGAATTAGCTGCATTACAGTAATTACAAACATGAACTCTGTATATCTGAAATATGATTGCTCACCAGAAGCATCATGTTGCTTTCCTGCCCAACAATTCTATGCATCTTGAGGTATAAGTGCTTATTTATGTTTGTCAAGTATTTGCAGCCATATCTCTTTGCCTAAAAATCCAATTCATATTTCTTTCCTGCCAGGTACTGATCACTATGGAATCATTTTACGTGCATTTCTTGCTGAAAACAATAAGCTATTTACCTGCTGGTAGTGCAAAAGTATAATTTGTTTTTCTCAATTTTTCTAAACATCCCATGAAAAAAAATTATGTACTGTATGGCATTTGTTCTGGTGAAGATGGCAAACATTATTCTCTCTCTTTAAATAATGTACAGTTTTCTCTCTAGGGGCATATAAACAAAAACCTTTTTCTTGCTATCTCTACTGGTAGAAGTTGTACTTGAATTTTATTATTATTTTTTTTTCCAGTGCATATTTTCTACTTTTTTCATAATTTGCAATTCTTCTACCATGGTTGTCAGCCTATATTTCTGTTTAAAAGAATATCTTTGATTCTAAAAATCCTTTGGAAATTTTTTTCTTAGTAGGATATTCTACATTATAAAGGAAATCTTCCACCCATTTTCTTCTTTAAGTTAGAAAGATTTATTGGCTTTACTCAGAGATATTTTTAAGTTTTCTCAAGTTGAAAACTTCACTTCATCTTCACTTTTCCCTCTAAGTTTTCACATTTCTGTCAGTGGTCGTTTTATGTGGTGATAGCTATTTCTATATGTTTTACTGACTGTTGATATCTGGTTGAATATTTTTCTTGTGACTGGTTCTTTAAACATCACACAGCTTTCCCATTAGGGGTGTAAAGTTATATATATATGTTTTATTGTTTGATTTGAAGAATTGCTTTTGCATCAGGTATCTTCAGCTATGAGGAACATTTTGTGTACAATTTGTGATTTTTCATAATTCACATTTCTACCACTTGGTGGGCGGTAGAAACTTTCTATTTGTAGATGTTTTATCTACAATTGAAATCTGGCTGAATATTTTTCTTGTAACTGGTTCAGACATGCCAACTCTCCGGATTTTCAGCCATTCCTCCTGCTCTCCAGATAAATGTCAAATTCTCCTGATTTTCGCCGACAATTAGTCATTACCATGGTCGAAATTCCATCAGCCACCGCCTTGGATCGACGCAGAAGGAAAAGATTTCGAACCGCTTGTGAAATCTTTTTCTTTCTGCGTCGATGCAAGACAGCATTTACAGTCATCAGTATTGTACTTTTCCTCTCCTCATATCTTCAAAAAGAAAGCCACTCCTGGTGGCGCAGTGGTCTATTTTATGTTGGTTACAAACACACTCGCGCGCCAGCTGTGACTTACTTATCGTTTCAGGTCTCCCCGCTCTTAGCTCTCTTTATGTTTTCTTCAGAGTTTTGCGGAGTGCTTTTCAATTTTGATTTACTGTGGAGATTTTTATTTCTTGTTTTGCACCATATTTGTCTCTTTTTTCCCTTCTTCATCGCATTTTGTAGAAGATTAATGTGCTCCTTTGTTCATCGCTAATTGCAAATCTGTTATTGTCAGCTTTGTTTTATCTTCTATTGTATGATTTTGTGTACACTTAGTTTGTGAATGTTTTTTTTTTTTTCTCATTCCTTTCGCTTACTTTTTGCAGGAGATTTTTCCTTTTGCATTGCGCCACTTTTGCAGATTTTAATGTTTTATTTTGTCATATCTTTGGCAGTTTGTTTCTTCTTTACATATTAGCTGTTATTGTCTTTGCTTCATAATAAAGTTGTGAAACTGAGCGCTGGCTTTCGACAAATTGTCCGAGATGGGTCCAAGTTAGAATCACAGTGGGGCATGGATGTTGCATACTTGCTAACTTTTACGGATTTCTGCTTAATTTTACTGATTTACGGATAGAAGTCCTTTTTTACCGATTTTTTAATATTTCAATTGCTCAATCGAAATATTTCAATCCCCTGCAACCATCCACTTAGATTTTCTACCGGACCTTACGAGCGCCGTGTTACACGATGATGTCATCTTTCACTTGCCTGCATTGTGCGGAGGAGCCATCAAGTATAACGATGGCTCTGCTTCGCTGCGTCGTGCGGTAGTTCTCTCTCTCCACGGGAGTGCTCAAGTGACGTGCCGACCAGAGTTTTCATAATGCGTAATCTAATTACTCGTCTGGAACGCATCGAAATTTTATCTACGCGTAAAAATACGCATCGGGAATTTTCTCGCCGCGTAAAAGTCCGCGTCGGGAATCTTTCTCGGGGCGTAAAAATTCGCATCGAGAATTTTTCTCGACGTGTAAAAATACGCATCATGAGTTTTTCTCGGCGCGTAAAACTACTCATCGAAGAATTTTACCAATTCGTAAAAATACGTATCGGGACGGTATTTCGTCTTTCAGAGACGGAAGTAAACAAAATAAAGATTTTTTCCGTAATCGTAATTTCTTTTTCCTCTGATGTTGCCTCTGTCCAGTATTGTTGTTATGTATCATTTTATTCCGTAAATATTTGTATTTCGGTTTGAAAATGGAGGAAAAAATTTCTGAAAACAGAAATTCGAGGGCTAAAAAATTTCGCTGTAATCTTTAAGCATGAGAATGCGACGGCTTCGAGGAATTTCTCCTTTTCCGTCATAATTTGGGTTATCCACGGGATTGATGTATAACTGAATAGAAATTTTTTGGCAATTAGTAGTGGTAGGGGATGTTTTCCGCCTGAAACTTTCGAAAGAGAAGTTTAGTCTTTCAAAACTTTTGGAAACTGAAGTTAGACGCAGCGAAGATTTCTCCCGTAATCGTAATTTTATTTTTCACGTGATGTTTCCTCTGCCTAGTATTGTTTTTAAATGTCATTTTATTTCATAAATATTTGTATTTCAACTTGAAGATGGAGGGAAAATGTCCGAAAACGGAAATCAGACGTAGCAAAGATATCCCCTGTAACTGTAATTTTTTTCACTCAATGATGAACAGAACATGTATCCTGTATTCTCTTAACCCCCCCCCCCCCCAAGTTTTGCATTTCAGTTTGATAAATGGGGGCAGAGGGTCTGAAAACGAAAGTGACGAAGCTGAAAAATATCTAAAAATTGATGCATGGTATTTATATTTTCAAAGTTACACTGTTCACCTTTTGTCTAAAATAGTGAAAGCTCTCATGCATTCATGATGGATAAAATTGTCATCCAAGGATAATAAAGAAATGGGAAGGGAAACAAAGATATCAGCAAATGAAAATTTTAGTTTAGTATTGAAACACCACAGGTTTGCAAGGCTAACATTGAACAAAATTAAGATTTTATTTTATGTTTTTTTTTAAATTATTATTTTAAACACAGATAATACTAGTTTAGTTATTGTGGCATATGCAGAGATTTTTACTGCATATTTATTAATATAATTATGTTTTGTTTTGTGGTAAATGGCGTTCGTTCAAAAGTTTTCCTGATGCACATTTTCCAAAGTTGGCGAGTATGATATTGCATTTGTCTTACGGCACTGGCTCTCTACCTTCCCTGAAACCAGTGGCCCTAAATTAGGGATGTGTGACTGCTTATAGCCCACTGAGGTACTCCCTGTGGTCGTTAAACCTCCAACCAAGAAGAAAGCTTGACACTTCCACATTTGTTTTGACAGATACCTCGGTCTCTCTATTCCAACACTGGAAAAACTGCTGACAAATTAAGTCCAGAATGAAAGAAAAATGCTTTGAACAAAACTTTTGTAGATCTTTGTTAAAGAGAGCTAAATTGGCTACTGTACATTCACTAAATAACGATAAAGATTAATTATGATTAAATAATGTATCAAAAATTAAGTACATATCTTGTATTAATGCTATTAATTGCATCTGGTATTCTCACTATGCTTTTTTAACTATTCTCACTATGCTTTTTATTTTGCATATAAACATACAGTCTGCATTTAGAATAACTTTTAAAACATTAAAAATTTTATGTACCAATAATACTACTACTACTACTGGAAAATTGCTCCTGCATCTGAAAAATGTTGATAAAAATAGTGCTCATGTGATTTTATGCGCTGTAAAAAATCTCCTGATTTTTAGATTTTGAAGGTTGGCACGTCTACTGGTTTCATTCACAATGAAGAACACTGGTCTTACTATGTATTTAAAATGATATGTAGTTTTTCCACTAGGGGCATAAATGCATTCTCTGTTTTTGCATTTTTTTTTTCTTTTTGGTATAACCTACTTTGAAAAATTCTTTTGGTGTCAGAAAAGATTCAAAAGATGTGCTTACTACACCAAATATATATATATATTGCCATAGTTGTAAATGCATTTATGGCACCTCTATTCATAGTGATTGTGGAATAGCTTTTTTACGGGTCTTATAGAGGTTATTTTTCATCAAAGTTGGTTGTCAAATTTTCGAACTAAAGCCTAGTTCGTCATCAGGACTATGTCACTGGAGTAGTTGCTGCCACTCAATTGGAAGAGTCCATCCGCAATTATCGTTAATTGTGGTACTTCTTCTTCTTGCTATTTCGATCCCTTCTTCTAGTTTCCTCTTTACTAAGTTTGACTGGTGGGCGATTATTTTCACTGAGTCCCAATTTATGGAGTGTCCACTTGCTTGTATATGTCTGTCTAGCCCTGTTTTGTTCCCAATGTTCCTAATAGCTGCTTGGTGTTCTTTCATTCGGACCTTAATACTTCTCCCTGTTTCTCCTACATAGCTGAGTCCGCAGTTACAGTCGATGCAGTAAATTACTCCTTCCTGCAATTGGATGTCCAATTCTTTCTGCTTTAAAGCTGGCAGGAATTTCTTTATTTTGTTATTAAGATCTGGAGCTAGCCTGATATTATATTTTGCTCCGATCCTTTTCAGGTTCTCGAAAAGTCCCTTGTGGTATGTAATTTTGTTGGTGAATTTGAAGTTGGTTTTCTCCTGCTTCTTTTTTGGCACTTGTTTAAATATTTTCTCAACATATGGGGAGGGGTAATTGTTTTCTGCCAATATTTCCTTTAATTCTTCTTTGTGAAGATCTTTCTGAGTAGCTGAAGAGACCAGGATCTCAATCTTTTCCAAAAATTGTCTCGCCGTATTCGATTTAATATAATCAGGGTGGAATGAGCAGAAGTCTAACATCTTCCCTGTGTTGGTGGGTTTTCTAAAAAGCTGAGTGAATATTTCCCCCTCTCTTGAGGTCAAGGTTAAATCTAGGTAATTGATGCTATGGTCTCTTTCCTGTTCTAGGGTGTACTGCAAGGTATTCTCTAGTAAGTTAAATTCTTCCAGAATCTGAGAGGGTAGAGATTGGTCCACAGTATCTACTATAATTAGGACATCATCCATGTACCACTATGAATAGAGGTGCCATAAATGCATTTACAACTAGGATTAAAACCACATACGGGCTGGATATATGGCGAAACATCAGAAAGATAGAAAGGAGTAAGTGCAAAAGCGACAAATGTAAGTCACAACTTTATTTTCTTAAGAAATGTAAGAGAGCTAATTTTGTCCCACCTTCTTTGAGACTCACAAAAAACATCGCGGAAAATCTGTCAAGAAATTTTATTAAAAAAATAGAACTAAAAACGGTGAATGGCGCGATTCGTAATAAATTCAAAACTATTGAGCAATGCGAACGAATAGAAGCTCGTATTTGGACCTCTTCATTAGGTGAAATTCCGGAAGCAGAAAAGAAAAATATTGATAATTGGTTAGCTAAAGCAGTGAGAGATAAAAACAAAAAGTTTAAGGAAAAATTGAAGATTAAAGAGAATAAGTGGTTGAATCCAAAGTCAATGACTACAGCACCTGGCCCACAGTTAATACCATCCCCCACTAACAAACATGTCATAGATCTGACGGAGGAAGGAGTAGATGAAAACCTGATTAATCTCCTCAATAAGGGATATAATTATAACCTTTCCTCCGCAACACTTGATAAAAAACGTATACTGATTGATTTAGAAAGCATCTGTAGTAAGGTAGAAAGAGAAGATGAAAATACAGCAGTTACTTTAAGGAAAGAATTCTCAGACTGCGTCTCAAAATTTGTAAAAAAGCCAGTAAAAGTTGATTACAATTTTAATAGAAATGCCATTGCTGACCTTAAAAAATTCAGAGCCAATGATAAAGTTGTAGCACTGAGAGCAGATAAAAGCAAAGTTTTGGTATTGGTAGAAAAAGAGAAGTATTACAATAAAATGGAAGCTGAATTGAGCAAGCCTTATTATGAAGAACTCAATGGTAACCCTATAGATCAAACTGTCAAAAATCTTAAGAAATTAATCAGCTCTTTAAGAAATAAAAAACAGCTTAATGAGCTCTTCAAAAACTTCTCCAAAATCCAGTCAAGAATTCCACAGATCTATGGTACGATAAAAGTTCACAAAGAAGGCCATCCAGTAAGACCTATAATAGACACTAGAAATTCGCCACTCTCCAACATTAATTATTATTTACTTGGTCACCTCAGATATATGTTCCCTTCTCCTCCCTACCTACTAAAAAATTCAATGCAGCTAAAAGGAAAGCTGGACAACTTGCCAGAATTAATTCATCCAGTAATGGCAAGCCTGGATATAGTCTCTATGTATACCAACATTAACCTGGACCTCCTACTGGAATTCATTGCAGATGACCTTGCGGAAAAAATAGTATTCCATAATCACAATAAAGAAATACTACTTGGCATATATGAACTGCTCCTATTTTCCTTCAAGAATAATTTCTTCCAGTTTGGAAAGAAATATTACAGGCAAACTTCAGGACTTGCAATGGGTTCTCCACTAGCACCTCTGCTAGCAAATTATTATATAAGTAAACTAGAGGCAAAAATCCTTATACAACCCTCCTTGTTTGCTCTCTATGTAAGGTACATGGATGATGTCCTAATTATAGTAGATACTGTGGACCAATCTCTACCCTCTCAGATTCTGGAAGAATTTAACTTACTAGAGAATACCTTGCAGTACACCCTAGAACAGGAAAGAGACCATAGCATCAATTACCTAGATTTAACCTTGACCTCAAGAGAGGGGAAAATATTCACTCAGCTTTTTAGAAAACCCACCAACACAGGGAAGATGTTAGACTTCTGCTCATTCCACCCTGATTATATTAAATCGAATACGGCGAGACAATTTTTGGAAAAGATTGAGATCCTGGTCTCTTCAGCTACTCAGAAAGATCTTCACAAAGAAGAATTAAAGGAAATATTGGCAGAAAACAATTACCCCTCCCCATATGTTGAGAAAATATTTAAACAAGTGCCAAAAAAGAAGCAGGAGAAAACCAACTTCAAATTCACCAACAAAATTACATACCACAAGGGACTTTTCGAGAACCTGAAAAGGATCGGAGCAAAATATAATATCAGGCTAGCTCCAGATCTTAATAACAAAATAAAGAAATTCCTGCCAGCTTTAAAGCAGAAAGAATTGGACATCCAATTGCAGGAAGGAGTAATTTACTGCATCGACTGTAACTGCGGACTCAGCTATATAGGAGAAACAGGGAGAAGTATTAAGGTCCGAATGAAAGAACACCAAGCAGCTATTAGGAACATTGGGAACAAAACAGGGCTAGACAGACATATACAAGCAAGTGGACACTCCATAAATTGGGACTCAGTGAAAATAATCGCCCACCAGTCAAACTTAGTAAAGAGGAAACTAGAAGAAGGGATCGAAATAGCAAGAAGAAGAAGTACCACAATTAACGATAATTGCGGATGGACTCTTCCAATTGAGTGGCAGCAACTACTCCAGTGACATAGTCCTGATGACGAACTAGGCTTTAGTTCGAAAATTTGACAACCAACTTTGATGAAAAATAACCTCTATAAGACCCGTAAAAAAGCTATTCCACAATATATTGCCATGTTTGTTAATTTAAGTTATAACCATGAATTTCATTCTACTTTACAGATGCTGACAAGTCAAACATATGACTAAATCTGTTGATCAGTTTTCTGGTGTTCATTTAAAAACTATTTGAGCTTGCAAATATGTAATATCAGTGTTCAGCATTTCTTGTGTTGTGTGAACATGTTTATTTTGCTTTGGAATTCTTAGTTTTAACCCTTTAACTAACTGGAACAAATTAACTCGGGGTAAGCAAAATGCGTTGAAATCAGCTTGAGCAAATGTATTTGCTGTTGCGAGTAGCAATTCAAAGGCGACTGGAACGAGTGAACTTGGGTCAGTTAGGGGAATGATTGATGCAAATCCTTTCTTATTGATTACATGTTAAAAGAGCTATAACAATGGTTACAAACCAAAGTAAGGAGAGAGATGTTTGAGTGTCACTTGTTTCTTCTCAGTCGCATAATGTCATGTCCTGGGAATTAGCCCCTTCCCCACGTCTTGGGTCATGGAGCAGAGAGTAAAGGACAAATTCTGTACAAACCTTTTCTGAAACTCATTATTTGGCACATAAATGCTGCTATTTTTTTTTTTTTTTTGCTGATACCCAAGTAGTTGCCATCCCTTCAGAAATGTGGCACCCATGTGCCAAATAATGACAATTCCTTGTGCATTCCATGTAATTACGAAGAAAATATTTCTTCAGGAGGACTTGTTTCACACTTATTAGTAAAATGCTTCAGGAAATGTCTATTTCCTAAACATTTTACTAATAAACTTTGTATTTCCTTTTGAAAAAGAGTTTTTGTAAGTTTGCCTACTTTTTTTTTTCTAAGCAAGTTCAAAGAATTAGTTATATATAGATATGCACAATGAAGAATGAAAACATCATTGCAGACCAGGTACATCTTTTCATGGCAATGGTATTCTCCTCTAGTAGGTAGCGTCTTCTTTCAGCAGGATAATGTGCTATGCCACACTGCCCGGATTGTTCAAGAATGGTCTGTGGAACATGAGGAAGATTTCCAGGTATTGCCCTGGCCTCCAAATTCCCCAGACATCAATCCAATCGAGCATCTATGGTTTGTATTGTAACAGAAGATCCGATCTGTGGTGGGGCTCAACCACGTAACTTACAAGAGTTAAAAGATCTGCTGATAACATGTTTGTACCACAAGGCAGCTTTAAAAATCATGTAGCACCCATGCTTTGCAGTGTAAGAGCTGTTTTGGCTGCATGTGAAGGACCATCACATTAGCCACGTGGTTATAATGGTTTGGCTCTTCAGTCCGTATATACAGGGTTCTTAGGAAAGTTTATTTACCCCCCTCTAACTTTTAAACTGTGCATCGTACTGCCATGGAAGTAACATGTACCTATTGAAAAGTGACCATGATCAATCGATTGGACATGCTTGTAGTGCCCCTAGTGGCAAAATATGGAACTTAGCAAAACTAACTCAAAAACCAAGAGAGATACGCAAAAAATCCCAATTACAAAATGAAAGAGCAGTGTCTAATTAGTACAAAACGACACTTGGTTCAATAGAAACACTTACAGAAAAGACAAGAAAACATGAACAAAGCATCAGAGATGTCCGGCTGCTAGCATGCGACAGCAACAGAAAAGTGGTTACGTGATATAACACGTAGTTATGCTAATTTCAAGTTTGACATAAAATGTCAGACAGCCTAAGGGCTATAAATGATGGGTGGGAATTCAGAGTGAATCAGAGTGCGGTAGGTGGCTATCTTCACGAATGACGAGTACTGTAATATGGTCATGCTGTACGACGAATGTCAGCAGAACGCAAAAAAGACTGAGGTTGTATAGAGTACAGTTTCCCATTAGTCAGTATCCAGCTGCACAGACAATTGCCAAAGTTGTCCGGCGCCTGCGAGAAACAGGAAGCGTTACTGAGCGTCATCATTCTGGTCGTCCCATTGGTGCAAGTACATCCTGCGGATGTTTTGGGCTATGTTCTTGCAAATCCCTAAAGTAGTGAGACGGCAGTGAGCCATGCGTGTGGATTATCAGCATCACGGGTGAGGCAAATCTTGAACGAACACGGTGCGCATCCCTACCATAATGCTGTCATGCAAAATCTGATGCCTGAAGACCTTCAAAGGCGGTATGACTTTTGTAACTTCGTCTTGAACACCATACAGGAAAAGCCGTGGTTTGTGGACAACATCCTATGGACTGACGATCATCAATCACCAGAACTCCCACTACTGGGATGTGAGAAATCCACACGACGAGACAAGCATGCCATCAAGTACGCTGGTCACTTAATGTGTGGTGTGAAATGTGGCAAACATCCGTAATTGGACCTGTGTTCATTGAGGGAAATTTAACAGGTCAGCGTTACTTGCAGCTGTTATGTGGTCCAGTAAGCGACTGGTTGGATGATGTTCCTTTGAATACGTTACCACGCATATGGTTTCAACATGACGGCTGTCCTTCCCACAAAACCTTTCCAGTTTGAACGTTTGGCAACAATATTATTGGGTATAGTGGTTGTATGGAATGGCCGCCACAGTCACTCAACCTAACACCGATGGACTTCTTTTGGGGATACCTGAAGGATCAAGTGTACTCTATGGAACCTTCCAGCATGGCAAATTTAAAGGAACACATCATCAGGGTATCTAATTCTGTAACGCCTGCAATGCTGTTCGAGATGCATTTCTGCACCAAGTCCAGATGTGCATTGTCGCTGTTAGTACACACTTCGAACAATGTGTACGGTAGACTACTTGCCAGGTTAGTTGCACCCGCACTACACGAACTGTGTGTTGCATCTATGTTGTTTTGTGTGTAATTTAAATGTTTACTACTTTAACATGTCTCTTCTTTTCTGTAAGTGTTTATGTTGAACCAAGTGTCATTTTGTACTAATTAAACACCGCTCTTTCATTTTGTAATTGGAATTTTTTTCTTTCATTTTGTAATTGGAATTTTTTCTTTCATTTTGTAATTGGAATTTTTGGTGTATCTCTCTTGGTTTTGAGTTAGTTTTGCTAAGTTCCGTATTTCACCACTAGGGGTGCTACAAGCTCGTCCAATCGATTGAGCATGGTCACTTTCCCATAGGCACATGTTACTTCTGTGGCGGTATGATACATGGTTTAAAAGTTAGAGGGGGGGGGGGTAAACGAACTTTCCTAAGAACCCTGTATATATACTGAAAGCACAATTTAATATATAAATCACACTCATCCACAAACCTGCCCTACCTCTCTACAATAACAAGCACAGCCGAAACATCTGCAAGGTATAAATACACTATCTAATCAAAAGTATCCCAACACTTGCCTATCCACAAAGTCCCTGTAATAGGAAAGGAATTGATATCAAGTTGGTCCAACCGTTGCTGCTATCACAAACTAGACACTGCTGGGAAGGCTTTCCACTAGACCTTGCGACGCTGCTGTGGAATCGCCATCCATTCTGCCATGAGAGCATTCTTTAGGCTGGTCACTGACGTCTGGTGGTTAAGCCTGGTTTGCAGTTGTCATTCCAATTCATGCCAAATGCTTTCTGTGGGGTTGAGGCTGGAACTCTGAGCAGGGCAGTCAATTTCTTCCACACCCATCTCGTCAAACCATTCCTGAATGGACCTCACTTTGTGGGCTGTGGCATTGTCCTGCTTATAAAGGAAAGGACCTTCACTGAACTGTTGCCATAATGTTGGGAGCACAGAATTATTGAGAATGTCATTATTGGTCAGTGGAAGTGGGCCCAGCCCAAACCATGAAAAACAGCCTTAGAGCAAGATGCTTCCTCCACCAAACTTCACAAATTGCACAACACAGTCCAGCAGGTAGCATTCACCTCGCATCCTCCGCACCCAGACTCGTCTATCAGACTGCCTGATGGTAAAGCATGATTCATTACTCCAGAGAACATGTTTCCACTGCTCCAGAGCCCACTGGCACGGTGCTTTACATCACTTCAACTGTCACTTGGCACAGATTTTGCTCATGTTAGGCTTGTGCGCGACTGCTTGGCCATGGCAGGGTTCGTACACTTTTGGGGGGAAAAAATTCAAGGACTTTCCAGGCCTTTTCCAGGACATATACAAAAAATTCCAGGATGATTATTACGCTTTACAGTATCATGTTCAAATTATTTTTTAAAGGTAATTTCAGTTTTAAGTAATAAAAATGATGAAAGATGCAAATGGATGAATGTGCTTTATGCAAATGGATCAAGTTTATCAAGCACAAGATCGTAAAGAATGAATTCTGTTCTTATGCCCTGACCTTTGAATTCAAGTTGGACCATTTTTTACAAGGGTAGGTTTCTCCTCCCTGATAACATACCAAAACTTTGTTGCAATCAAGCAGATTTTATGTGAGTTAACATTCCTTAGCTTGGAGAACGAATACTGCTCTTATGTCTTGGCCTTTAAATTTAATTTAGACCTTTTTCAACAGGGTAGGTTTCCAGGTTGTACCCAACAGCATACTAAAATTTTGCCGAAATCCAACCGCTTTCATGCGAATTATCGTACAGACAAACCCAAAGCATAAACGTTTCTGCAACCATAGTTGTTCGAAAGGGTTAGTAATTTCGAAAATAAAAACATAACGAACAGCGCGAAAACTAGCTAATGAATAGAATATTTGAAACTACAGTATGCACTCTCAATTATTAGGGATGGTAGAGGGGAAGGGAATAGAACTGTCCAAAATTAGCATGTTTTCGTTGTGCTAGGCGCTTAAGCACGGCTGAATTCCTTCAGATACCACAATGTTCAAATGTGCTGATGTTCATGGAATGAAATGGTTGATCAGCTATGATGACCGCATAAAAGTTCGGGGGGGGGGGGGGGGCAATTTTTATTATTTTATTTTTTTTAGTTTATGCAACATTTTACATCACTCCAGTATTTATCTTGTCATCATCAACAATCGCAATGCAACTACAGCTTACGATCGCGGATATCGGCAACAGAAAATCTGCCATATCACTAAGTGATACAACACACAGTATCCTGTTACAATGTATTGTAATTGAAAAAAAAAAGGATGTAGAAAAAAGAAACTTTCAGAAATTAAGATCATCAAGTCATGCGTTTCAAAAATCCGTTTTCCTTTATAATGTTTAAAAACATGTTTTTGCTTTTTTACCTGTAGTGTATAATAAAAAAACTGTTGATTTTTTTTTTATGGAATCAGACGTCCGTATGTCTGATTGTCTTCATCTCAGTTCACACGTTACTTACTGTGTACAAGTAGACCTATTTTTTCAGCTCAAAAATATGTAGTTTTGTATATATTCACAGTATAATTCATTCCTTATTCCCACAGAACTGAATTCAGCATATGCAAAATGAAGAACATCAAGACCCGCCCAACACCATGTTTCTGATTGTCTGCTGTTTATATTCAAGAAATGCAAATATGGATCAATGGTGAATGCAGCAACTATGATTTTTATTTACAAGAAAAAAAAAAAAAAAAGAGCCGTGAACCGTGAAAGCTGAAACGGGTATTCCTCTCACCCACCCACCCCCCATGCATAAAAACATTCAGATTAAGATCAAACAGCAGGAGGATGCGTCCACGCGCACACACACACAACCTTTGGAATGTCCTCATGGAACGGCTTCTTTTCATTTGGCACATCGCCATAAATCACCCCCTGCAGCTCACTGAACTGTCAAGTTGCACCCTTCCTCCTTCACTCCTTCATAATAGAAAATGTAAAAAAAAAAAAAAATGAAAAAAAAAATGCTCCCCAATTTTCGACAAAATTACCAAATTTACGTCATGATGTTGCAATTTACTAAAATTCCGTTTATCTGCTGAATATCGCTTAAATCCATTGAAAACTTTTTAATTATAGATGATTTTTTTACTAAAACAGTAACTCAGACGTCTGAATAAAAATGTATGTTTGTAATTCAAATAGAGTCCATATCATCACAGAAAAAAAAATTAAGGATCACTGTTTAAATAAACCATGGCATCTAAAATAAAGAATTCACTTGCTTTTCCCGTAATTTATAATTACTGTTTCTTTTTTCAATCCCATTATGCAACAGAAGATTTTTTTTTTTTTTGCATCTGCTAAAGTTCCTAACGGAATTTGCACTAGAACTTTATTGTGATGTATCTTAACCACTGTAAAAATTTTACTGTGTTATTTTCAAAATTTGGAAAAATGGATTTCTGAAAATTTACTCCAAGTCCTTTTGAGCTGTGGAAGTGATAAACAGGTGTTTGCTTTCTTCCCAACCAAGGGCTTCAGATCAGCGCTTCAGCTGTCAATCAACCGTTGCTATGGTAACACCCTTTCTGCTGGAGGCTCACTCTATCCAAAGAGGCACACATACTTGTCCATAATAAAAATTACCAATGCTAACTTTTTAAGTTTTAAACCGATTCAATTGGAATTTTGGAAGTGAGCTTCGGTAATCCAAATATAGTGAATGTAAAAATTTCAGCCACTTTGTGAAAAATTCGCAAAGATAGTTTTCTTATTTTTTATCATAAGTAGCAGAAGTCTCTTGAGGGGAGGGAGGGCTGGTATGCACATAAACAAGAAGATGAATGTGTTGCTCAGGCATATTCCTCACTGGTGGATGCCAGCTGACTTGGTACATACGCGACCCCCCTGCAAATGCTAAATGCCTCTTCTTTCCCCTTCCATTCTCAGAGTTGTCCGGCGGACATCAAGCCAAAGAATATAAATCAAGCCCCTCTTCCTAACAGACCTACTAGTAATCATCCAATTTTATTGCACTGGACCGTTGCCGGCGGTTACTTTGAGAACAGAGGAGAAGAACTTTAAAAAATGAAGGGGTAACAGTAACACGATTTCCTAAAAGGGCATTTTCTTAAGCACTAATTTCAAATTTCAAGGCTTTTCAAGACAGCATTAAAAAAAAACACCGTTTCTCCAGGATATTCCAGGCCTTGAAAACGTAATCATGATTTTCCAGGACTTTCCAGGTTTTCAAGCACGCGTGCGCACCCTGCCATGGAAACCCATTCCCTTTAGCTCTTGACAAAACGTTATGGTGCTGGCATTACTTCTAGAGGCATTTTGGAACTCAGTGATGCGTGTTGCAACTGAGGACAAAAGGTCTTGTCACACCACTCACTTCAGTAGTTGGCGGCCCCAATCTGTCATCAGCAACCTATGCCAACCGATGATGGGTAAATGCAGCAACGTGAGACTTCAATTGCAGTCAGATAGTTGGAGCAATGAAGATTCATCACTGTGACTGCCGAAGGTCTGGGTTTCCATTTGCGACTGATGCATAAAAGAATTTCAGTACTGGTAAAACTGGCAGCAACAGGGCAAAATGTGTCTGCAAATAGGCCATTGATGTTTGAGGTGAAGGTGAGCACTGCTTCTTCTGTAACATCACCAGATATGAGGTTGTAGTGTGCAAAGGAATATCACCACTGCACTATGGAAGACTGAAAACTGGTAGTTTAGCCCAACAAATTAAGTTGCAACTGCAACACACCTCTGGAAGGGTGTGTATGGTATGAAGCCATGGAAACAACTGTCAAGTCAGGATGTTACTGGCTTGTTGAGGTGGTATAATGTTCTGGTGTGTGCTTACATGGGCCACCTTCAGGTCTCTTGTACCTGCTGAAGTCACCATCACAACACAAGGTTATGATGTTGAACTTGCTCACCACCTGCCAGTTCATGGCTATCCATATCCTGCAGTAGCACACCTTCTTTCAACAAGACAATGCCCATCTCATCACTCCTGTTTGGTGGACTGGTTAGAGGAGAAGGGCATTCCAGTCAATTTGCAACCCTCGAATAGCCCTCTCTCTCCAGATTTGAACTCAATTGGACATCTGTTGGACAAAGTGGAGTGATGCATTTGAGTATGAAACCCATCACTGGCAACTCTTGGCATTTTATGAGAGCTACAGTGGAGTCATGCCAATCAAATGTCTCCAACACCTCTAGATCCTATGCCATGACATGTTGCTGCTGTTGTAAGGGTTAAGGGTTGGCTCACATAATAAACGGTCCTTTCAGTGTATACATGGTTCGTACACATTTATAGAAAAGAAATTCCAGGACATTTCCAGTAGTTCATCAAAAATTCTGGGAGCTTGAATTTTTGTTAGAATCATAGTGCTTTGTTTAATATTTTGCTAATTAGGGTGAAATTTACTATGTATGTAGAATTCTTATGAAGTCTGCTGTGACAGAGTGTCCTTCAGTGTGTGCCACATATTTAATGAAGTGGCAACATTTCCCTGTATAAAAATTATACCAAGCAATCTGGAACTTACTATAATGGCAATATTTTTTTTGGCATGCTATTGAAGGTTTCCTATTACATAGTCATCTATTCCCATACACATTGGCAACAGGGAGGCCAGATATGAATCTCCTTCAGTGAGGAAAGCACGTGCTAGAAGGAATTGGACCTACGAGAAAATTTCTAACTGCAGTATCACAAACCAAGGTCGCTGAAAATATGGCACTCAAACATCTTGCAATGTAGCATCACATTCACACTCAAACATCTTGCAATGCCCACATTCCATGGAAGGAAGTGATATCATCGACAGCACGGAGCTAAAACAAAATAAAGCAATCATTGACCAATTTTTTTTTTCATTGCAAGAAACAATTCCAGGACTTTTTATGAAAATATGAAAAATCAAGGACTTTCCAGGTTTGGAAAAAAAATCAAATTCAAGGACTTTCAAATTCAAGGACTTTTCTGGAAAAAGGAAAATCAAATTCAATAACTTTTCCAGGAGCTATGAACCCTGTATAAGCCATGGAAAATTTTTCAACAGAGCTGATAAAAGGAGTTATTCCTACCTAAACTGAATAACAAATTCAGTCTGAACATAAATCAATACATTTTGGAATCTTGCAGCATAGACTATAGATCATTAACTATTAACACACGTAACTGGCAAGCATCATAAAAGAAAGATTTAGGAAAAGGTCTTGTGACATTGTTTTGAATAGATCTTTAGTTCTTATAGGCACATGTTTTTTCACTGAAACAATTCACTAATTATACACTATTGTTTGTGAAAATTGCAACACCATGAAGGACTGCTGGTATTGACTTGAAACTTACAGGATATATATACAACAGGTTGGGACATGCAAATGATTAAAATGTCAGAGAAAATGCACATCTGGTTTTGGGGCAGCACCTTTTGAAATGTAAAGTCTTGAGTATAAAGAGCTGGCTCAAATGAAATGTTGCAATCAATGAAGAGCCAAAATTGGGTTTCTTGTCTCACTATGCCCCATTTCTGAAGGAGGTCACATTGTGAACACCTGACAAACTTTGAGTCTGGAAGGATTGTTGGGATGATAGAAACTAGATCTTTCTTACCACAGAATTGCCACTTATACGGGACGAAATGCTAGTTCAGTGATGCGAACGTGGCGTTGGTGGACAGATGAAGCTCAGATTATAGAAATCTGGGAAATGAACCGCAAAATTGCACTCAATGATAGACACCTCTACTGCATAGAGTGACCGAATGCACAGAGACATCCACGATGTCAGTGCAGCACTGCCACACGTCAGGTTTTGTTCTCCAGCACACTTTGACGTCGTCTGCTTAATAGAAGACTGGTCTTTAGCAGCTTATTGCTGTGCATTCCTTTGACCCTCAATCACAGATGCCCCAGGCTTCAATGGTGTCTCGAACACAGACACTAGCACACCAATTGGCTACAGGTTATGTTTTCTGATGAGTTACAATGCACCATGATGGTCACATACATGTTTGAAAACAACATGGTGAATGGCACTTTGTAGCATCATACCAGCCCAATGCTAAGTGTCATGGTTTGGAGAGCCATTGGGTTCAGTTTATGATCTTGCCTGATACAAATTCTGGGAACCCTCAATAGCCAGTGATATATATCAAGGATGTTTTAGAGGCAGAGGTGATACCCTTCCTTCAGAGTTCTCCTGGTGTATATTCCAGCACGACAGTGCTCTGCCACATGTAGCCCAGAATGTCCAAGACCTCTTCCATGCACGGCAGATGCTTCTTCTTCCCTGGCCTGCACATTTGCTGGATATGTCCCTGATTGAACATGTGTGGGACATGGTAGCTAAGCGACCTGCCTGTCAAGGGCATCTGCCAATCACCACAAATGAACTCTGGTCTCGCATAGGATTAGCCTGGCTGGCTATTCCCCAGGACGATATCAAAAACCTCTTCCATTTAATGCTACACTGGCAGTAATGTACAAGTGTAGTGCATATACACCCCAGAGCCTAGCTTAAGGGAGGGCAGCAAGGGGAAAGTTTCCCCTGGGTGACAGTCAACATGGGTGCCAAAATGCTTGAAATAATACTGCTGATAAAGCATAATTGTATCAAAGGAACACAAATCATTGGTCTTGCCACAGCTTGCTGTACATTTAGGAATAAACATTGCATTTTATTTTGTTTCACTTATGTGAAAAAATGACAACTTATTTGTTGGTGGAGAATGTTTTATTACTGATGCTTTTTACAATGATTTATCAGATTTGAAGGTTTTCATATACTAAAGAGTTTTAAGCTTATTTAGATCACAGAACCTAATGTTAGAATTTATTAAAATCTTTCTAATGGTCTTATTCCAAGTAACTGAAGTCCCTTTCGTAGAACCTTTTGTGTGGCATGAAACAGCAGCAATCGAGCCTAGAGAAAAGACAAATACACATTTCAGAATGTGCTAATTACAATGTGAAGAAATCTAGCATGCTACTTTTTATTAGGATATTTACATGGAATTTTACTTTATGAAACAGGTAGACTACCCTGGTAGCACAGTATGCACTGGCTTATGACCATTCGTCTGAGTAGACTTGGGTTTGAAACCCAGGTGAAAGCATGAATAGATGTTGTCTTATGGCACTGGCTTTTCCCTTCCCTAGAACCAGTGGGCACAACAGGGATGGGCTGCTTATAGCCCACAGTGTTTCTCAAACTACCAAACAACAAAAAAAACAAGGTATGCTTGTGTTTATGAAAAGGGAATAGGTTTCTAGAAAATTTCATGTCCTGGGGCCACTATTAATTTGCATCTCAAATCTTACTAATTAAAAAGAACAACAACAGAATAACTGATTTCACCTTTTAGAACTTCCACTGCTTTCCTTTTTATTCTTGTTTGGCTATAAGAGATGCTTATATAAACACAATATACTAAAGGACACATTAGTCTTACTTTTCTGTTATAAAAATAGCTAATACAAACTTCCAGTTTCTTTGATGAATCCGATTGAAATATAAAATGATTGGAAACAGTTGTTCAGAAACTGTGCTGTACATTAAAATTTATTAGTATAGATTTCAAAAGAAAATCTGATAGTATAATTAAGAGCAAATTTTAAGATAGGCTGAAAATGATTTGACTGGAGAACACCAATTCATGTTACATTTTCTGACATGTAACAGAGACTAGATCACAACATCAGTGAAAATAATAGTACTTCAAAATATAAATAGTTTTTACTACAGATTTTTGGTATCTAAAGCATGAATAATTACAAGAAAACTACATTCTAAACTTCTTATAAGGGAAGTGCCTTACAATGTATTATAAGTACATTTCAAGAAAGAATGTTTTTTTTTGATTACTCATACTGGACACAATAAATTCATATATAATTTAAAGAACAACCACATTCACTTACAAAAGTACATTCAAGTCTTCATAATGCACAGTGACTGCAATGCACTTAAACATTTTCAATGACTACTTGACAGCAATACAATTACATTCAAGATACCAACCTAGTAGCATGTTGATCCTCCTCTAGATCAAATACAGCCTGTACATGACGAGGCATCAACTCCACCAGATACCAGAAGTAATGCTGGCCATGCCTGTTGCAACACAGTCCATAACTCCATCTGAGATGTCGATCCATGCATCCGATGTTCCACTCCATGGCATCCCAGAGAGCTTTCACAGGGTTTAAATCCGGGAACATTGAGGGCCATTGGATGGTTCTAAACTTAGATGGGAGCTTTATGACCTGCCATGGAGATTGAGGCTACATGAGTGTTCCTTAAGTCATGCCTGAGTGGTTGTGTCCTGGTGGGGCTCGGCACATTGTCCTGCTGAAACAGACCATCAGCCACAGGATGCACAAAGGCCATGAAAGTGTGTAGGTGATCAGCCAGCACATGCTGGTAGAGTGCAGTGTTAAGGACCTCTCCAGGCACACTAAGGGACTTAATGTGTCACATGAGAAGGCTCTCCAAACCATCGTAGATCCGTTATCGCTTTGAACAGAGCTGACCTGGAATGATGGGACCATGGCCTCATGCTGTCGACAACATACCCATGCTCTACTGTTGGCCCGGTACAGCTGAAAATAGGATTCATCTGACCACACGACGTGACGCCCCTCTGCAGCGGTCCAGTTTTGATGTTCCTGGCACCAGGTGAGGTGTAATGTCCGACAACGAGTAGTCCACAGTGGCACACTAGTAGGGCATCGGCTCCCATAGCTCAGATTATGCAGTGTTTAACTGTACCGTTCACTCGCTGATGCTGCTTGGGCCTCCGATATTTGACCTTGATGTGATTTGCACTGCGGTTGCCAAGCAGCATCAGCGAGTGTGGCTAACGACACTCCACTGATGACCAGGGTCAATGTAGACTAGCCAGGCTCATACAGAAGGTTGGTCTGTATGAGCCTGGATAGTCTACATTGACCCTGGTCATCAGTGGGGTGTCGTTAGCCACAGCTTGCTCTCTGGGTGCTGGTGTGTTCGTCGATGGTATACTCGCAGTAAACCCTTGATACGGTTGCCCTCAGGGAACCCTAGGGGTTCTTACTACTTGGATGATAGAATGACCTATCTATCTTGCACCGACTATGCGTTCATGATCAAAGTTGCTCACCAAGTTTACCCATGTTTGTCGCTTGTGATACACTGTTGGTAAATCCTGTTGACCACCTATTTATTGCCTGCATTCGGTTTGTGTCCGTTTCACTTTGCACGGAGGATGCCCAACTTGCCATCACCTATTATTTCTAATGTTTTGTCTACTGAGTGTATGTTAATTAAATAGGTGATTAAATAATAACAACAATGAAAAAAAAGCCCCTGATAAAACAAGGTGTCTTTTGTAAAAAGAAAATATGTGCCCATGGTATCAATTTGTTCACATATACAGACATGCATCTGCAAATTGGATTAAAACATTTTCTTTTCACACGGGAACAAATATTATCATGATAATGATGAATCATTCATTTTAGAATTTCTGTGAACAGTTTTCATGCAAGATGACATAAATATACACTCATCGTCAAAAAAATAGTTGCACCCAGAAGAACGTGTAGGGTTCCAATGCTGTTCGGGAGAAAGGTAAAAGTAATGAGGAACAATAAATAATTAAACACTGAGACGATATGGGCAATATTTATTGAGCTACATGCCAATAAGTAGTGTCTCTCATTAAGGCAAAGGGCTGATATGTTAGCTCACACAGCATGCCAGACGTCTCGGCATGGAGTTGTACAGGTTCCTAATGGTGTCCTGCGATAAGCCATCCCATGCAGCTTGAATCTTCTCATGCAGTTCCTGCAGATTGTGCTGTAGAGGTGGAGTGTGGATAGTGCGTCCAATAGCACCCCACACATTTTCAATAGGTAATAGGTCTGATGATGCGGCTGGCCATGGAAGTGGGTCAGTGCTTTGAAGGCAAGCTCTCGAGACAGCAGCAGTATGCGGACGAACGCTATCCTGTTGGAAAATTGCACCGGAGTGAGCATTCAGAAAAGGTAGGGCCACTGGTTGCAGGACATCATTAACGTAACGTTGGGCTGTCAAAGTGCCTGTAATGAACACCAAAGGTGATCTGGCATCGTAGGCAATTGCATCTCACACCATGACACCAGGCCTTCTGGACGTGTGACACTCGACAACAAACCATTCATCTTGGCGCTGACCATGGTGCCTCCACATATGGATTCATTGGTTGTCTCCTCCAAGACATAAGCAGGACTTGTCACTGAAGATCACGCCTGCTGCCATTCTGAGTGGCTCCATGACAGTCTGGCACGACACCAGTGCAGACTTTGGTGACGAGGGCAGTCGTCATAACAGTCTGCATGCATGTAGTCCTACATTGTGCAGCCGTCTGCCAATGGTGCTGGCACTAATGATGATGCATGGAGGGCACCACTGCTCTCTGAATATCTGCAGTCATGGCTGTTGGGTCACTCTGCACATGTCAGACAACCTGTTGGTCCTCTCTCTCTCCATGGTTTGTCTTGGTCTCCCAGACCCTTCCTGTCGCGTCTGCGTGCCTTGTATCCACTGCTGCCAACAGCGTGCTATGGTAATATCCACACGACCGGTATGGTGTGCAATATGGCGATAAGACCATTCCACTTCCTGGAGCCTGATGATGCAGCCTCTCTCACACTCCTCCAACTGCTCGAATTGCTTCTAAACTTTTTTCTGAGGCATACACAACTTGATAAGGATGCAACCAACACAACAGCACAAGTCAGAATGGCAAGCATGTGCAATGGGATGACCTTATATAGCTGGTCAGGCTACGACCCCTCCTTGCTGGCATTACATACGTGTGCGGCCGAGCGCGATACTTGAATTATTTGTATGTCTCATGATGTCAAACCTACCCACCAAGTTTCATTCTTGTCGGTTGCTTCCTACTGGGTGCAACTATTTTTTTGATGATGAGTGTGTATTTTCTATTTATCGTGATATCCAAACTTTTAAACATCAAGCTGAAAACAATTCCTTTGATATCTGATGTCAGAAACCATAAGCAAAACTTTCCATTCTTTGCATAATGCATACCTGCCAACCTTAGAAAATTCAAATGTGTAAAATTGTGTGCGAACAACATTTCTAATGATTTTTTTAACTAGTGCAAACAACATTTATGCATTTGATAATTTTTAGATGTTTATAATACAAACAAATTATATCACATTTTGATACCATACTCGACGTTTTCCGTCATCCGTAGTGGACCGACGCTTATTTTATATAGCATACTCTATGCTTTCCGTCGTCCATAGCAGACCGACAATTACTATAGCATATTTGATGTTTTCCATCGTCCGTAGCGAACCTACAATTTCCATAGCATACTCGATGTTTTCCGCCGTCCGTAGCGGACTGACGATTTCCATAGCATACTCGATGTTTTCCGTCATCCGTAGAAGACCGACGATTTCCATAGTAACTACATAAAATCCACAATAGCTGGAGTATCTGAATCTTTCTTTCCACCGCATGATCTTATTCAGCGTCAAGTGGAACGGAGAATTTACTGTGCTGAAGTCCTGACGATGACAACGGGGCACAGGTGTTCTGGCACAAAATCTGCCTTTTTGTAGCAAGATAGTGCAAGATTTTTGTATTGGCACAAAATTCTCATCTTTGTTATATATTTTATTTAAAGGGATATTTTTTGCAAAAAATGCAGAAAATTTTAAAAATCCGGAAGAAAAGTTCTTCCGGCAGAAAAACCAGAAATAAAAAAAAACGGGAAACTTCCGCAAAATTCGGAAGAGTTGGCAGGTATGATTTAACAGAAACAATAAATATTTATCAAGGAAGACTAAAAAAATATAATTTTTTTAAATATATGGAAATGTGTAAAAAAGCGATCTATGAGTCAAATCGTAAAGAACAGTTAAATACGTAAAAGTTGGCAGGTATGATAATGCAGAAGTTTTTCTTAAGGTGGAATTAATGTGTAACTGCATTTGGCATAATATCTCAGCTTCTGAATGTCCAATTTGATTGTTGCATCCAGTAACCATAATTATAGCCAAACATTTTTGTACATCTTTTTCTGACACATTTTTTTTTAATTAAGTGGCAGAATTTAGGGTTTTAGTTTAACAATATCTGAGCTGCAATGATTGGAAAAATTGTGCATTTGTTGGTTGAAATTACAACCAAATATTTTCATAGATTTTTTTGGCAAAAATCTTTTAACATTGTTCAGCATTGCACATACCTTTTGATTTTTCAGATGCACTGTTTTTCAAATATGGTGTTTAAAATGATTTTTACATTGGGAAGTCATCTGTGCTTCTAAAAGTCTGATTTGCAATGGAATAAGCATAGCCAAAATTATTCAGTTGTAAGTAATGTAAAAATTTCCTGCTAGGTGAAGCACATGTGCATACAATACTAACTGCAATCTGTCTGCTGGTAGAAGTCTCACAAGCTCTTCAATGCCACATTGCAGAATGTTTTTCAATTATTGAATTTGGAAGAAGTATGGGGATAAAAATAAATGGAGATTATTTAACCCACCTTCATTTCACTGATAGCACTCATTTTTGCAAGTACCTCCTCAAAAATGCAGAGTATGATCCAGGAACTTGCTGACAAGAGTAAAGAAGTGGGCTTAAAAATGAACTTGTTGAAAACAAAAAAGATGTAAGATGCTTTTACAAGAACTACAGATTTAGATTGATGGAGCAAATCTAGAAGTAATCAATGCCTGCATTTACTTTGGACAACAGATATCAAGCAAGGGGCACAGTGAAGAAGAAATTAATAGGCATGCAAAACTTGGATGGGGAGCATGTGGAAGAAGAATGTCTTTAAATGAAAGTGTTTAATCAATGCATCCTTAAGGTTCTTATTTATGGATCAGAAACATACAGAGGATGCAGAAAACTGAAAGAATTCTGGTGCATGCTTGGTATAACCAGGAAAGATAGGAGGAGAAACTCATGGATTAAGAAAATGATAAGAGTGGATGACATCATGATCAATGTACAGACTTCCAACTGGCAAAAGGCTGGACACATTGCTAGAAAAGAACTGACTGTGTTGGACAACAGAAATATTAGACTGGGTACCAAGGAATGCAAAAGAACCCAGAACATCAGGGAGAGGGGTGGATGAAATTCAAAGAATGCCAGAATGGCATGGAGGATACTAGTTCAAGATGAAAAGTTATGGAAGAGACTTGAAAACTTCATCCAGCAGTGGATTGACAATGGTTGATGATGATAATATTTCATGTGCTCAATTTTTTTTTCGCCGGTGGTATAATTATACATTTGTATTGAACACCATATTTTTGCCTTCCCATCTGTCCTTTGCAAAAAAAAAAAAAAAAAAAAAAATTGTCCTGGTATGTGGTGCAAGTTTATCAAAATCCACATGCAGTGAAATTTTAGGAGTCTACAGTTTGAAAACTACACTGTTAGAATGTGATACTAAACACAGGTACAGAATTTACATGCAAATAAACAGTGTCTTCAATTTACACAGATGAAGAACAGGAGTATCTGATCACCAAGTGGTCTATTGAGCAGGCATTTGACTTCTCAAACTGCTGGGTCTGAGTTTGAATCCCAGAGCTAGATATGGATGTTGTGTTTGTCCTTCAACCCTTCTTGCTCTCCCTTCTCTAGAACTATTGACTCTAAATTTAGGGTGAGCAACTCTTGATAGACAGATGTTCACAGACGATTGTAAATTCTGGAGAGGAAAAAAAGTGTTTCTCTGTAAGATTGAGTCATTATGTATTTCAAATGTTTCATTTACCACGCACCACCAACCATGAAGTGTTTAAGTGGCTAAAATATAGGCACACAAACTGCATGTACCTTACAAAATAGTAACATATAGAAAAGATTTTTCCTTTTTTTTTTTTTTGCTGTGAACACGTTAATGATGAAGACAACACATTTCTACACTAGGGCCAAACAGCTACATTTTGTGTGAGTTCATGAATGGAACTATCTGTGATATAGGTATCAGATAGACAGATAAGCAAACATTACTGGCAGTTAAGTTACAGCCATTTTGGCTCAATTTAGTGATTAAAATTAAAGTCAAAACATTTCATAGCGAAGTCTTGCAATATAAATAGTGAACTCATATGAAGCATAGCAAACTATTTTAAATTCACTTCTTATATACAGAGAGAGATATATAAATATCAAGAAGTACTTTACCTTTACTGCCGTAAGTCTGGTATCTTTAAGGCTTATAGAAAGAGTTCCTACTGCTTTTTCAACAAGGAAACTACACAGAGGATAAGACAATGCAATGAAATAGGATTTAAATTTAAATGATTAAAACAGTTTATTCTTATCTCTAAATAAATAAATCACATAAATATTCCCACTGTTATGTTAAAGAAAAAGTCTAAACTACAATGCCCTTACGAAAATCGTTTTATAGAGCCGTATAGAATTCTATCAAATGTTTATAGACCAGCTGTGGTGGTGGGCTTATAGAAACAGTTTTCTATAGAATCGGATGGCCATTGATTCTATAAGGTTCGTTTCTATAGAATCCCAAGTCGTCACCATATCTTTGGTTATTTAACATGATTGATAAAAAAATCTGTAAAAGGTCATTAAATATTTATTTCAAGTCTGCAATTATAAGCATTCTATTTGCAAATTCGTATTTTTACGCTTTTTGTAAATTAATTTCATGAGCATTATATTTTTAAAATTATGCACATATTATATTTTTATAAATATACATATTTATAAAAATAATGTCACACAGAATATAAAAATTATAATGCTCATGAAATTAATATACGAAAAGCGTAAAAATACGAATTTGCAAATAGAATGCTATAATTGCGCATGCAAAGTTGATACATTATTCTTTGACAAATATATATCCGGCCTCGCGAATAAAAATATGCAACAGCCTGTTGCATATATTTTTATCAAAGTCGTGAAATGTTCATATTAACTATGCATAGAACTTTTTCGTAAGGGTCCATATATGGTCGAATCATAGCATTCCATTTATCATTCACAAGCTTTTTTCCTATCAATTTCATGAGTGATTATTACATATTATAATTCTATGGGCAATTTTATTACATGCGAGCTCATACGACTGCACGAGCAGGATCGCCTGTACGGGACAAAAGCACTTTTGCCAGCAGGTACAATTCGCATCACCGGCAAACACTTTCCGATCAGTCCTCTTTCCACGCATGCGCGAAGCAAGGTGAGCTGCAGCCAAAGCGTCTTTATTCTTTGGCTGAGCCACCGAATTGAAGTAAATTTACACAGAACAATTAGTTTGATAAATCATGTCAGACAAACTGGATTATATTACTTTCAAAGCTATTAATTGGAAGTTCATAAAGGTAAGTTCTTTTCCTGTTTTAATTCATGGGCTTCGAATACAATTCATGCATTCATTTCGTAACACGTGGAGAATTTTAACATGTGTAGATCAAATCTTAACACATTCATGTATTCGTTTGTTAACAGGTTTATATATCATCAACTGCATTTTAAACTAGGAGGAGTAAATAATTTGTTACATTTTCGATTATAAACGTAGCTATTTTTATTGTTTTATTTTATACTTATTTAAGGTTAAGCAGCTATAACTTTGGAAAAGTGTTTGATATTCAATACCCATCCCCAACCGACCGACGAATTCTTGCCATTGGGTTGTTTGTTTTTGTGAAGTGTTTTACTGTTTGTGTATCAGTTTATATTTGAGTGTTGGAGTTTTTTATCTTCATAGTCTTTTCTATATGGTATTTATCACCCCATTCACCATTTGTTAAGCATCAGGATCATTTCTATTTCTTCATACACATCAGGCTTTTCTCCTCCCTATTCCCCTCCAGGAGGTTTTTTTGGGGGCGTTAAGATTTTTTTTTTTTTTTTTTGATGAAAAATGTAATGTGTGATCTCTTTCACCTTTTAGAGATATTTAATTAGGTCTCCTTAGATCTGATGTTTTTCAGGAGACAGAGCATTCTGCCTCCTCCTTCAATTGGTCTCAATTATTTTAACTTTTCACTCAATAAATGTACTTTTATAACTATTTCGCTGACGGTGTTGGGGTTTTTTATTTTGTGCTACATTGATATATGATATTTACCATCAAGATCACTGTCCGTCAGAACTGATGTCACAATGATTTGAACGTTTGCACTCCATTTATGTTTACGACGCCAACCCAAATACTCAGCGAAACTACAGTTGATTTTAAAATAAATATTTATTGTGAATAAATTACCTTAAAACAAAATATTTAATTGTGAATTCCCATTTTCCACTCCTTGGAGGGTATTGTTGTCGGAGCTCGCACACCATGTGCTGTGTTGTCATGATGCTAATTCTCCAGTACTCACAAATTTGCATATCACCATGTTTTCCCTTTGAAACCATAATAATCCCTAACTTTTGTGACCACTGTATATATATATTCTCTTATGATTTAGAATACATGCATTGTGTTCGAAGGTTCAGTTAATGTTATGTACAAAAATAAACAGACAGAAGAGCACAGCACAGTGTTGGAGACAAAAAAAACTGGATCGGAATGCTCTTTTTATAGCTAATTTGCATAAATTCCTCAAAAAGGTGTTTCACCATACGTATTTTATACCTACAATAAAATAAAGTACAGCCTACGTATTGCAAGGCATTTGGACACTAAAGGAGAAACTTAAGAATTGTAATTCCTAAGCACAAGAATTAAACTAGGGATGTTATGCTAAACAAACTTCCTCTAATACTAAGACAATCATGACCAAAAATTAAGTTTAAATTCATAAAATAGTGAAAAATATGATATGCTGCATGCACCCTCAATGTTTAGAGACCAAATACACAAGTGTTGGAAAAATACAAAGCAACTCGCATACCAAAATAAAATAAGGCTCTTCTTGGTAAAAATACAGAAAAAAATTATAGAAAAATATAAACTGGGATATGATATGCACAGACTGCAGGTGGAACACAGATAGCCTTTAGCTACATTTAAAATAAAAATAAAAACAAGGCTCTGAAAGCACTACTTGATTTATCTCCCAGCATTTCACCTTACTTTTTCTAATCTATCAGCAAAGTTTCAAATGTGTCTGAAAAACTGTTATTAACGACAATGCAACTGACCCCGTTTTATGTTTCAATACTTCGGATGTTAGTGATATCAAAATACCTACCTTATGTTACCGCCGTGTTTTGTCATACCAGTTAAATCTGAGCAACTGAATTCCCAAGAAAATTGCAACAGCCACGATGAAGTCACTAAAATGGACATGTTGACTCAAAACATTTTACATAGTCCTATACCTTGTGAACAATAAAAAATATATAATGGTTAGAGATTGTGTTGCAGTAATCACTGTGATAGAAATGCTTTCTTTTTTATAACATTACTCACCTAACAAAGACAACCCCTTATAACGCTTCGTCAAAATTAAGTGGTAGTAAAATAAACTTTTAAGAACAGGACAAGTTTTGTGGTGGCAATCATGTTATGAAAATGATTTTTTATGGCATTCTAAATAAGATAACCCTTTAATATTTCATTAAAAATAAGGGAAAATAAAATAACTTTTAAAGGAAGTAAACAAATGTTTTCTGAAAAAAAAAAACGAAATTCATCATCTACCCCCAGCTTCAGTGTTGTGCCCAGGAGGGGGAGGGGGTGTTAAAAACACCCCAAAATTTGGAACCTTTCGATATTTTAAAAACACGATTTTAAAAGGCAATTTCTTTTGTTAGTATTTGAAATTGTTTTTATGTCTCATGACAGCAACTGAGCGTGTTTTCTCCATTAAAACGAGGAAGGGGCAAGAAGCCAAGGATCAGAATGTTCCATTGCAAAATGAAGAAGCCAATACATTAGTATACCGAAAGTTTCTGCGGTGATGAGGCAACGTCAAATTTTAGTTCCATGACTTATTTCAGATTACTCTAAAGCACGCTGAAAAGCAAGGAGTTTTGATTAAAAAACCAAGAATCACATTAAAACAAAACCAACGCTCTAATGAAACCCAGAAGACTGTTACAGGATTTCAATTTATGTACCACATTTAGACATGTATATTAGTTGAGGATCTCAGGAACTACAGACCTATCAGCCTCCTATCAGTGGTTTATAAAATCTTCACTAAAGTTCTTTCACACCGCTTGAAGGTAACACTGGACATGGCTCAACCGAGAGAACAAGCTGGATTCAGGAGTGGCTACAGCACAATAGATCATATCCACGTACTAAGAGAACTAATTGAAAGAGCAAGGGAATATGAAATTCCATTGTGCATGGCTTTTATCGATTATGAAAAAGCCTTTGATTCAGTGAAACCATCAGCAGTTGCAATGGCTCTGAAATCCTGCGGTATTGAAGATGCATACGTTAATATTATTAATAACATCTATGAAAATGCAAGTGCGAAGATTCTGCTATTTGAAAATACAACACACATAAAAATTGGAAAAGGAGTGAGACAAGGTGACACCATATCTCCGAAGCTTTTTAATGCCACATTGGAAAATGTCTTTCAATCACTGAACTGGGAAAACAAAGGCATAAAGATTAATGGAGATTATCTAACCCACCTTCGTTTTGCTGATGACATAGTCATTTTTGCAACTACCCCATCAGAGCTACAGAGTATGATGCAGGAACTTGTTGACAAGAGTAAAGAAGTGGGATTAAAAATGAACTTTCAGAAGACAAAAGTGATGTTCAATGCTTTTACAAGAAATGAAAATTTATCGATTGATGGAGAAAAGCTGGAGATAACAGACACGTACGTTTATCTTGGACAGCAGATATCAAGTGAGGGTCACATTGGTGAAGAAATTAATCGGCGTACAAAACTTGCCTGGAGAGCTTTTGGAAGAAACAGCATAATTTTCAAGAGCAATATGCCATTATGTCTTAAAAGAAAAGTGTTTGATCAATGCATCCTTCCAGTGCTTGCGTATGGTGCACAGACGTGGACCTTAACTAAAAGAGACATACAAAGGCTGCAGACAACTCAAAGCAGCCTGGAGAGGTGCATGCTTGGTGTAACCAGGAGAGATAAGAAGAGGAACACGTGGATCCGAAAAATGACAAGAGTGGAAGACATCATGATCAGAGTTAAATCCCTGAAATGGCAATGGGCTGGACATACTGCCAGAAGAACAGACCATCGATGGACAGCCAAAATTTTAGATTGGATTCCAAGGGACAGGAAAAGACCCAGAAGAAGACCACATGGAAGATGGGTGGATGAAATTCGAAAGTATGCGGGAGTGACATGGAGGAGACTGGCACAAGACAGACCGTTGTGGAGGAAACTTGGGGAGACCTTCGTCCAGCAGTGGATTGATAATGGTTGACAATGATGATGATGATGATTAGTTTTATTAGTGCTTTGGAAAATAGATTTCTCGCACAGAAATCGGCCTTATCAGGATTCCAATCACTTTTCCCAACTTGTTTCCTGCATAGATAAATTGCAAAATATAAGTGGTCAACCATTGTGTGGTGATAAGAATGCAGGTAGTAAAAATATTAATAATAACTTTCAGTAATATGTATTTGAATATTTTTGCACAGATGTTGCATACATTTTTAAAATGCACTCATAACTTTTTCTGGCAACCACACTATAATCTATCCACTCCTGTATTCAAAGAGACTGAAGCTGTCATATGAAAACTTTCTTACTTTTACATAGCTGAAGTATGTCTTATAAAGTTTTAGTACCTTTTATTTATGGTTATATGGCTTATGTCCAAATTAATCACGAGCCAAGGAATTTTTCACATTACTTCAGAAAATGTTTCAAACAGGCTGAATGGCAAACTTTTAGCATTCATTTATGGAATGCTGTGGATTGTATCAAACCACTGTTTCTATAGAAAAATCTATAGAAAAGTGATTTGATGTAATCCTTTAGAATCATTGCCCCTTTTTCTATAGACATCATTTTAGCAGTTCTATAAGTTTCTATAGAAACTCCTATAGAAATTATATAAGGTTTCACTGAGGTTTCTATTAGGATATCTATAAAAAACCTAGTCAAGTTTCTATAGAATTTCTATCAAGATTTCTATAGAATTGTGTTCACTATTGCTATAGAAATTCTGTAGACATTTCTATAGAGCAGCTGATAGAACTTATAGAACCATCTTTATAAAAAAATGGGCCATATTCTATAGCACTTTTCTATAAAATTTTTTTTATAGAATTCTATAGAGCTTTTTCATAAGGGTGGGAGAAGGTGGAAAAATGAAAAAAGTATTACTTGCAGTAAAAAGTGTATTTTATTAATGCACTATTACAAATTTTGATAATAACAAGCATCAAAATATTGATATTTACCAAGAAAGAAGCAAATAAATCCTATAAACTCTGGGAAGGTATTTTTTTCCTTTATGGGGACATTCTAAATAAGCAAAAATCAAAGCCTCTTGTTGTGTTTCCTTAACCATAAAATCTTTTGAATTGTCGAGGAGCTGTACTTGGAAAGTGCTGGTCAATTCCTATGCAGAAAATTTCAGGTTTATCTATGATTCATTCATAAAATACTGACCTATAATCAATAATGACTATAATTCTTGATGATCTATAATCCAGATATGCATTTGATTCTTACATGTAATACACTCTTGTAGTTTATCATTATAAATTTTTGACCAAACTGTTTGTCTATAACAAAGATCCATGGTTGTTTACATAGAGTAAGGTATTTAAAAAGCCATTCCTAACAGACTTATGCAAGTGATAACAAAACCAATGCCATACAAGGTCTAACCAAAATAATGTCCAGACTGAAGCTGCAACTGAAGTTTAATTCCCTTTAATTTAGGATGCTTCTGCATGTGGACATACTTATTTCTAAAGCAACCTTCCTTTTTGTTAAGTAGTTCATTAACTCATTTTTCGAAAACATGAAAAGATGCCCCATTGCATTTTGTTTGTTTCCACATCAATGAATCTTTTGCCCTTCGTTATCTTAAGTTTTGAGAATAGAAGCAAACAACAAAAAAGTCATATGGATCCAAGTTTCAGGAAGTAGAAGAGTTGTTGCACTTTTGGGATTTTATGTTTGACCAAAAATTATTGTGCACATTGGACTGAAGTGTGCAGGTGCATTATCTTTGTGACTTTGAAACAAAATGGACCACCTTTCTTGCTGTTTACACCCGATTTTATAACAGAGACATCACAACATTTCCAAACAAAGTTGAATGAACATATTTCAAATTGGAGGGGAGTGAAGACTTCTCTGATGCAGTATTGTTCCGAAAATAATTTTTCACCAGACTGGTCAAACGTCAAATTAATAACATCACATAAAAAATATGACCAGCAGTTTATTTCAGATGCAGTTGTAATCGAAAAAACAAAAAATAGAAATTGTAACAGTAATGCACCAATTGAATTATTGTACGCCTGGAAGACTTAACCGAAATTGAAGAGAAAATGAAGAAATGTTATTACAATAAAAAGAAAATACAGAATGACAGAATAGAAGACCCAGAAGAAAATAAGTACTTGATCTCACCATAGATGGTGCCATGGGTGTTATGTTCTCATGCTCCCAGGATACTTTGCGTTCAGAAAACCAAGGGTGTGGCCTTCGTGTCTGACGAGTTCGGCATTGATGTGTGCATGTTCATACGATGAAGAAGCACTGTTGGAAGTACCACTGAGGACAGCATGAAACTTGCTGAAACCAGTCTGGAGATGTGGTTTGACAACTGTGACCTTCCACATCTACTTTTAATTCATTTTACTTTTGGTTCCATTTAATATTGTTGGGTCTTTTTGTCTTGTGGCCCTTTGTGGTGTCTTTTGTTTTAATTCTGACTTCGTCCAGTGGGAGGACCGCATATTTTATCACACGTACGATTTCACCACCAGCATTCCCGAGTGTTGAACGGAAGCGGAATATGCGACTTGGCCTACATTGGACATTAGCCATGGATAATTTTTGGGACATATTCATCGACATCATAGGTAGAGCACTTTATATATACGTAATTCGGAGTGTGCTGTTTGGTATGTCGATATGAATAACTTTTATGGTGCGTTATGTGTCGATATGAATAACTTTACGGTCCATCATGTATGTCGATATGAATAACTTTTACAGCGCATTATATGTTGGAGGTCACGTCGGAGGGCTATGTTTATGCCAAGAACAATGTGATGAACAGTAAATGTTTAATGTTTATACGTTAAAATAGTAATACTTTCAGCCACGTAAAAAATCTGCTCGATTTAGCATATAGCTGTGTGCTGGTTTGGGTAGATAAGTAACAAAAACTCACTGATGAATTAGTCTTCAGGAGTTCACTTATGGCTTATTCATTCATGATTGGAAAGGAGCGAGTGTGTGAGTATATGTGACAGAACCAAACTACTGAATGGCTTCTCCATAAGTGATTTTGATTATCACCACTTTATAAGTTTTATTGGCCACCTGTTGAATTTTTCCATAAAGTTTAATACACATGCAGCGCACTGTTTTAAAATTTTGAACCCAAAAACTTAAGTTACGTGGGAAAAACAACTGTTTTAAGACTGAAAGGGTACAACAAGCTACCACTGAACCTGGGCATTCACCAGTGTACATTAGCAGGTTCACCTTCATACTCTGCAATTTATTATACACATTTTCTTTATTAGATCTTGTGCTTACAACTCTTGAATCTCATCTTGAGGAGACATTATAGTAAAAGAAGAAAAGTAATGGTGAAAAACTTGTCATTCATGCTGTTAAAGGTAAGTTTAAGAGTAAGTAAATGGTGCTGGAACTAATAGGATGATGCATGGAGATTACTGCAACTTTCGGCAAGCTTTTACTCTTGATATTCCAGTTAGTTGGAAGTCAGTGTCCCCGTGGCCCAAGCTGACTTTTTGTCTGTTTTGCAACATGGTGTTCTTTGGCCAATACAACCCTTAAATTATAACAAACAAATAAAACTATCCTTGATTACACTAAATAGAAGAGTTTCAAGAGTTCATATGAATGAATCTGTTCTCATTCCACTGCCAGAACCAATTTCCAAATGATCCACATACTGTAGGATGCAACTAAATTAAAGTTACTGGAGTTTTAAAAAAAAGCCCCGTAGCTTTTCTGATAACTTACTGCTACTTTATTGATACTGGCAGTATGGTATCCGGAAAGCAGTGAGGGTATTTGCTTTCCTATATGTTTTCAGAAAAGCACTAGGTAAGAACAAGTATTGCTGGAAGCAATACTGCTTTATTTTATTTTAAACTGGCTGTGCAGGTATACTTTTGGATATCAGGATACAGATGGTAGTATGAGGGATTCTTTTTCCCCTTCCACCCACAATTGGATATAATTGATGAATTTGTCAATATTTTTTTAAATACATTTATATTCAATCATTCTACAATTAAAAGAGCCATGACAGTATAACAATTTTTCTTTTTGGCAAAGATCAGTTGTAGTCCCCCATAAAAAGGATCTGACAACATAGAGATTAAACAAGATTTATAAGACTGAAGTGGTAATCCGTTTAATCCACAGAAGTGAACGAAATACAATTTGCCAAGCTTTCGCTCATCTACGAATGGCATTTTCAAGGCTAACAGCATAAACAAACTATTAAAAGAATTCTTGAAATCGTAATCACACGCGTAAGTTACGTTGAAAAATTATGAGCGGGATGTTTCGGTAGCGACTTCTACCTTCATCAGCCATGGAATGAGACAGGTGGTAAAAGCGTCAGTTGTTGCCAGATTTCAAAATCGCTTTCCAAATAATAGGGATGTTAAAAGGTGCGTCAGTATTGCAGGTGTTAGGGGTAAGGTAGATTTCAATGCTTTCGCGGTATCTGAGGGCATGCCGATTGCTGAACGGGGCGATTCGCTTATCATTGTGCCAATCGGGAGCCACGGACGAATCGCTGATGGTTAAAATTGAAAGGGAGGTGGAAGAGCTACCTTTCTTAACATCAGCGATATGCTTCATCAAATGCCGGTTTATGCTACGGTAAGTACTACCAATATAGTGGGTAACGCCTGTGGAAGTGTTGATAGGGATAGAGTAGACACCTTGTAAATCTAGGGGTTTATTGAGATCTCTGTCCTTAAGGATGAGTTTGAGAAGATGTGGAGGTGGTTTGACTGGTCTTTTGGCTACAGGATTGCAGTCAAACCACCTCCACATCTTCTCCAACTCATCCTTAAGGACAGAGATCTCAATAAACCCCTAGATTTACAAGGTGTCTACTCTATCCCCATCACCCCTAGATTTACAAGGTGTCTACTCTATCCCCATCAACACTTCCACAGGCGTTACCCACTATATTGGTAGTACTTACCGTAGCATAAACCGGCATTTGATGAAGCATATCGCTGATGTTAAGAAAGGTAGCTCTTCCACCTCCCTTTCAATTTTAACCATCAGCGATACGTCCGTGGCTCCCGATTGACACAATGTTAAGCGAATCGCCCCGTTCAGCAATCGGCATGCCCACGATACCGCAAAAGCATTGAAATCTACCTTACCCCTAACACCTGCAATACTGATGCACCTTTTAACATCCCTATTATTTGGAAAGCGATTTTGAAATCTGGCAACAACTGACGCTTTTACCACGTGTCTCATTCCATGGCTGATGAAGGTAGAAGTTGCTACCGAAACGCCCCGCTCATAATTTTTCAACGTAACTTATGCGTGTGATTACGATTTCAAGAATTCTTTTAATGTTTTCTGCATTACGTGTTTTCCTGCCAATTCTTCTCACTATGATAAACAAACTATTAGAATAGCCTTGAAAAAGCCATCCACAGATAAGCAAAAGCTTGGCAAATTGTATTTTGTTTACTTACCCCGATCAACTGTATTACCACTTTAGTCTTACATACCTGGTGTATTAATCTTTTCTGCTATTTAAGAAGATTTATCACACACACACAACCTGCAAAGGACAAACAGAAAAATTCCAGTTGTATGATAGTTTAATAAAGTCAATTAAAACTCAGAGGCATAATAAAATGATTCATTTATCAATGTATCAGTCAAGCAAATTAGATTCCCTACAGTGTTATCCAAGAAAGTACTGACACAGTACAAGAAAAACAGCAATGAAGCTGAATTCAACTAAAATAGAATATGAATAGGATTTTTTTTTACTTATATCCTTCAAATTAGTCCCCAAGGGGCCAAATACACTTATTACAGCATTCATAAGAAACTCTGAAAAGACTTGGAAAACTTTTCTGCTGTGATGGAGTTTAGCTCATCTGTTATGTAGAATTTCTGAGAAAAGTTAGGTAACTATTTATTTTCTTGATAATGCAGAATAAAATGTCACAGACAGGTAGAACTATTAATAGTGTGAAAAGAAAAAGCTCATGATTGGGTGGCACTACACTGTATTGTGATTCCACCACTGATTCCATTTGCAAGATAGAGGAGAGAGTGGGAGTGGTTTAAAGCAGGTATCCATGATGTTATTCATTCTTTGCAAGCAAATGGGAGTTGAATAAGTTATATTCAAACTGAACTGGTTTCCATGTACAGATAAAATATTATGCCAAACAAGTAGGAGTGTTTTTGGTTCAGTGAATTCAAAAAGGACCTTGTTGACATCAAAGATGAACACTAAGAGAGCAGGGTGATAAAGAACAGCATAGAAGCAACACTTTACACATTAAGGGCATCATTCTTGAAAACACCAGAGTGAAGCTCCATGAAACTGCAGAAGTCAACTTGTCAAATTCTCAAGAACTATCTTTGCAGAAGGCATTTCCCAACAGAAGAAGTTTGTCAGTAAGTTGGTTAATGGGGTTGGGCTTAGACATCTGTAGTAAAATTGATTACACTTATTAAACATTGGGATAAGTATCTTAATAAATTTGGAGACTGTGTGGAGAAGCTGCTTATGTTCACTTCTTTTTTTCATGTGCAATTTCAACTTCCTCTGATGAAATATTGTGAACTAAATTTTGTTCCCTTCTTTACGCAATTTAAACTATATAAGATTAAAACCTTACTAGTTAAAAGATTTATTTACAGTTAAAACATTAAATCTTTCGGTCCCACGCTGGGATTGTCCTCAGATGTAAGAAAGCAGGTGTGTTGTCATGCAACAGCTGCCAACCAAGTCTGTAGTAATGATAGATGTCACAAATTTCTTATTCACACTTGACTCCTTTGTTAGCATTCTCAGTGTTAATTGGTGGTCAGTTGCTAGTAAATTGCACACTTTGTCCACCAATTTGGGGTTCCAAGTCCTTTTTGGTTATTTGGCATGGTCTCATTCCCATAAGCTGTTAATAATATTTTTTGCATTGTAGTGGGGCTTTCCTCAGCTTTACTGATGTTGATCTGTAGTTACATTCTTCAGTTTCTAATAATAACATCTGCATTAGAAAAAAAAAAAAAAAAAAAAAAAAAAACCCAGCTTAAGACCAACTGGTTTGGGCCAATTGGTGGGACTGCCATGGTCCCACTTCTATGCTTCTCTAACTACCTCACCTGGAGATTATACAGGGGATGGACAAAAATATGGATACATCTGGTAAAAGAAGGAATTCCATACCTAATATGATGTAGGACTGCCTTTTGCTTTCAATATGGCCTGGATTCTCCTGGGAATGGAACAATATAAGTCTTGGATGGTGGATAATGGGGTGTTATACCATTCTTCCTGCAACATTCCTGTAAAGATGCTGGAGGTGGATAGTGCACTCGAACCTTGTTCTCCAAAACGGCCTATAGGAGCTCTATTATATTGAGGTCTGGCGATTGAGAGGGCCAGAGAAGATGGGAAACCTCATCAGCATGCTCAAGTAACCATGATTGAATGATATGAGCTGTATGAATTGGGGCCTTATCGTCTTGATAAATGGCATCGCCTGCAGAAACACTGTTTGTACCATAGGATGGACTTGGTTGCTCAAAATGCTTAAATAGTTCTTGGCAGTGACACGACCTCGCAAGGTAATAATGGGGACAGCAGAATACCATGATATGGCTGCCCAAGCCATGACAGATTCGTTGCCATGCTTCACTGTCGACAAAAGGCATGCCAGATCGCAAGTTTGGGCGAGTGTTCGCCACACTTAAACTCACCCACAGGTTGGAAACAGTGTAAAGGTCGATTCATCGAACCAGATGACAGTCTTCCATTGCTCAGCAGTCCACGTTTTATGAGTGTTGTGCCACTCTCTCCTGCGTGCTGCATTCACGTTATTAACCAGTGGTTTAGCGATTGCAGCTCGACCATAAATTCCCTGCCTATGGAGTTCTCTTTGCACTGTTTTTGTACAGACAGGGTTGGAAATCACGTTATTCAGCTCAGCAGTAACTTTTGCAGCTGTTGTCTTCTTATTTGTGGTCACAATCCTCCGCAATGTCCCTCTCCCTCTCTCTCTCTCTCTCTCTGTCATTCAACGCACATTTTCGTCCACGCTGGTGTTTATCAGATGATGTTTTTTCCAGATGCACAATATGCGGTCATAACTTTTGATACAGTACCTTGCGATACACCAAATAAATTTGCTACTTTGGTCACAGAAGCACCCACCATACAGGCCCCAACAATTTGCCTTCTTTGAACCTCTGTAAACTCCGACATAATTCACTTGCAATGCACAGATCGATGTCTAGACAGCAACTGTGGCTAATTGCTGGCTTGCCACGTTTCATAGCACACATTCACTATCAAGACCTCCGGAGCCATCTACATTTTCACGTGGAAAATGTTGGTCGTTTAACCCATCTTTCTTTTCATATTTTTGTCCATACACTGTATATAACCTCATTGTCAACCATTATCAATCCACTGCTGGATGAATGTTTCCCCAAGTTTCTTCCACAATGGTCTGTCTTGAGACAGTCTTCTCCATGTTACTCATGCATGTTTTCGAATTTTATCCAACCATCTCCCATATGGTCTTCTTCTGGGTCTTTTCCTGTCCCTTGGAATCCAGCCAAAATTTTTGGTTGTCCATCAGTGGTCTGTCCTTCTGGCAGTATGTTCAGGCCCACTGCCATTTCAGTGATTTTGCTCTGATCATGTTGCCATCCACTCTTGTCATTTTCCTTATCCACAAGTTCCTCTTCGTATCTTTCATATATACTCGTATATGTACAAAGGCTCTTCCATAAAAACTGAGAACATTTTTTTTAGATGGCAACAGTGTGGAGAGGAAAAAGAACCATGCAGACGATTAACTGAATTAAGGAAGTATCTATGGCAACAGTTATCATCACCATGGCAGATGATTCTGGTTTTGTTATTGCACAGTTGTTTAAGGTGCGTCTGCATTTTGTCATACAGCTATGGAGGTGAGTGATTCAGAGCTAAGAAGTGAAATGCGTTGTGCGATTAAATTTTGCTATCATTTCGATAAAACGGCACCAGAAACAGTTGATTTAATAAAAAAAGCTTACAAAGATAAATTTTTGGGTTAATCAACGATTTTTAGATGGCACCATGATTTCAAAAAAGGCGTTTGTCGACAGAACTTGCTCCTAGGCCTGGTCGACCTTGAAGAGTTGTTACGGAGCATATTGTTAGCACTGTTTGGGCAATCCTGCAAGAAGATCGATGAATGATGTGTGAAAACATAGTGGCGTCAACTAATATTTCAAAAACATCAGCATTCCTCATTCTACATGACAAATTACTGCTGCATCGTGTGCATTCCAGATGGGTACCTCAAAACCCACCCACACGTGGTTGCTTGTGTTCAAGTTTCTTACGAAATGCAGTATTGAAATCATGCCACAGCCTGCCTACAGTCCTGATCTTGCCCCGTGCGATTTCTAGTTGTTTCCAACAATGAAAGGGAAGTTCCGTGGCACAACATTCAACACAGATGCTGACGTTACTCAAGCTGTGAAGGGGTCACTAAAGCAGCTTCCACAAAATGCCTTTGCCACATGCTTTGAAAAGTGGACTGAACGATGGGACTGTCGCATATCATTCGAGGGAAGATACTTTGAGAAAGAATAAAAAATATTTTGCTGTACCTATATTTCTTCATTTTGTGTGATTTTACTCTCAGTTTTTATGGAATGGCCGTTGTACATACACATACTGTTACAGAATTAACTATTTAGAAATTTCAATTTGCTTGGAAATGGTTTAGAAATGGAATTCGAATAGGAGTAACATAGAGGGTTTCTGAACTCTGGGACCACTGTGGGGGAAAGGCAGATCCTTTTGAGAGATGACATAAATATGATGTTAAATGCACCTAGGTGGACAGCAAGCATATCAAGCAAGCATCAGCATTCCCTCTGCAAAGTGTGTTTGGTAGCCATGAACTTAAAGTGCCTTTAGCCACTACTGTGAAATTTTCGATAGGAATGTCTGCTCCTTTTGCGCTTGCAGAAATGAGCAGTCTTTGAGAAGAAAAAGAACTAAATTGAGAAAAAGTTTTTGATTTGTCTATCATGATGTGTGGTACATTTCTGGAATATTGAGATGGTGGCATCTCAATGCTTCAAAATAGACATGGCAAAAGTTGAGAGGAGAAGGGCTCAATGGGAAGAGAAATACCCTCTGTCTGGCTGACGGTGTGGCCATCAGCAAAATGGCAGCAGAGACCTGCAGAGTTTGGGTATGCCTACTGGAGCAGAGGGCTGAGAGATGCCGCAGCACCTGTTAGCAACAAAGTAAGAGCTATACTGAACATACATCCATCTATCTATCTGGAACACTTAAGATGCCTTAAAGAAGCAGTGATCGACGGGCCAATGCTAATGGCTGGCAATGAATGTGGGAAGCCAAATCACTGCTGTATTTTGTTTCAGGGTGGAAGAAAGCATTTCAGTGATGTACAGCTTTGAAGTGTATGTGTTACTTGAGCCTATGGCTCACATCTTTGTTTTTTTATGTGTAATGCACATCAAGTGTACAGCATATCATCATCTCAGTGTTCATTGTGTGTGGTGTTGGTGTGCGAGCAAAACTTTAATGACATGAGTCTGTGCGAGCCACTATAGCTCAGCCACATTTTCATTGTTCTCTGAAGCACGTGAGCTATGTACCATTGTTCTCTGAAATGTGTGAGCTATGTATCAGCATGTAGTATTGGTGTGGTGCCTTCATAAGTTTATACATCAGCTAAGTGCATAACAGTGTGTGTGCCAAACATAAACCAGTTTTGCTCTATATTGCCAGAACTGAGCTTCATCGTGAACTGTCGATAAAGTAATTTAAATTTGTGCATGCACTGAGGGCTGAATTTCTCCAAGAATGTGTTTTTTGTTGGCGAAGGTAGCACCACATAATCAGGCAGTATACTAAGTAGCCACATGAATTAGCATTTATTGAATTAATTTAATTGCATTTAACCTCTTATTAAATCTGTTCACCATATTGAGTAGAGTGCAGACTGATTAGATTTAATGGCATTCTGGTAATGTTTATTTTAATAATCCCTTGATCTGAACTCATATATGTGTGGTTAGGAAGTTATTTTGATTCTAAATGAAGTATAGTAATAGCAACTAAATTTCTGCTGAAGTTGAATTCAGTTAATGTCAGACTGACATGGTATTTTTTAATAATTAATAGTAGACCCCTCAATCATCTAGTTCTATTTTAGGTGTAATAAGCCCCTGAAAAGGACCAGCATTACATTTGGTGTCAAGAGTATGAGTATTGTTTTGGCTTTCAAAAGCTGGATTCATATCAAAGGGGCCACACAGTGGGGTCCACATAACATGGTAAACATATACTGCATGTGCTCGCATATAAACCGATTCTTCCCCCTCCCCTACTTTAACTGCTAAAGATTGGTGAAAAACCTAAAACCTTGACCCAATATAAGCTGACCTTAAATTTCAAGTTTTTGAAAAACATGTTTATTGAAATGAAATATACAAATTTCTGAGATTACCTTCCTGTAAAAACCTTCAATTTCCAAATAAGTCTTGTAACATCCATGACATTACTCATGCAGCATTTTTTGTAAGACTTAATAACCATTTCTGGTGAAATTGTGTCTCACACTTCTTTCACTCAAAAAGTAAAAATGCAAATGTTGGCCTTTTCCAAGTTACCACCTTTCATAAAACACTTTGTCTTTGCTATTTCATGGTGCTAACAAAACTGGTGGGACCAAGACCACAAGATGCCCATGCTTGCTGTGAAAACTCAGGAGAGGAGAGGAGAGGAGAGGTGTATGCTTGACTGTACCCCTTCTCAACAGCCAAGTAATTTATCTGGTGGCTAACTCACCAGTTCCAAAGGTGAGGTGCCACAGTCCCACGGGGGAAATAGGGGGGGGATTCCTTCACGTTGAAAAGCAAGAAATTCCACAGTCTCAATCTTAAACTGGATTAGGTTTTGCACTTAACATATTAGCAGTGCCTATTTCCCCGTAGGAATACTACATTGAGTGAAAAAATATTACATAATTTTTTTTCTATTTTCGGAAGTATTTACAAAGTATTACAAGTATTTTCTGTTAAACCTCCCGCTGCAGTTGATGGCAATTTTTTAGATTTGAGATCGCTGCTTTCCATGTGCACCTACGCAATATAAATAGCGAAATGCAAAATAGGATGGATTTTTTAAGAACACCCACCCACACACACTTCTGTGAACACAATTAAAATACATAGAATGGAATGTGAAAAATATCTATAATCATAATTTTCTTCTCACTTTGGTGTGAAATCAATGCCTCTTTCTGGAGGGTATGTATGCCACTGGTTGATGGAAGGAGTGCCATTTCTCTAGAATGTCTTGAGTACAGGATAATCATACCTGCCAGCTATTATCCAGCTGAGGATATAACTCATAGGTAAAAAAACTATCATGTAGTGACACATAGACAGCCACGGTCTAAAACATAAACAAACCCAACAGAAAATGCAGTGGGAGAATTCACATAACACTTTAGAAATCCTGCCCTAATTTTTTACTGACGCTCATATAAGCCGATTCCCCACCAATTCCAAAGCAGGATATCTTCTAAAAACTTTAGGATTATATGCAAATGTATATGTTATATGCAGTGGTGGAAATGGGCAGGAAAGCAGCAGAACCCCATTCCAGGAGAGATGTGACACCAAAAGAAAGAGAGCATTCAATTTGAATAACACATTTCGCAATGCATTATATGTTTCAATTAATGACTCCACCTTGTGTGAATTTTTCGTCGTTTCAAAAATAAAATTTTTTCTTCTGCTCTAACAAGGTGTTTGGTGAGAGCAAAGTTCATGACAGGAGCTGATCGCTGACCATCTGGCGGACCGCAGAGCAGGTCCACCAGATGGTTCGGAGACTTCGCAAATTATTTTAGGAGATAATTTCTGTATTTTCAAATCGAAGTTATAATAGATGTTTCAGTTAAAATAAATGGATATTTCAGACAGAGCCGAGTTTCTTTATTTTGTCGCCCAAGACAATTGCATATCTCCGCTTCAAATACGAGCTGACTTTTTCCCCCTCCAATGTTTATTAATAGCAGATACTTTTAATTGCAACAGTATTCAAATGGTCTTTTCAATAAGAAACATACCTCTAAGTAAAGAAAACAGCTCCGACTTCAGCTAAATGTGAGTATTTCATTTTAAAATTTAATAATGAAAGTTCCTTATATGGTTTTATATCTACTGCAAATGGGTTTGTGCATATGAAATTTTTATGGCATTCATATGTATATATAATATATGTATATATAATATATGTATATATAATTAAGTCTCATTACTTGCTTTACTGCATTAGTACCACAACGCACTGTCAGCACACAGTTCATTACATCACAAGGGCACAGCTTCAAAAGACGTCCAAATGGGATATCCTACTTCTTGTGGTATTGGTATCTTTCTCTCCAGGTGAATATGAATAACATATACAACTGTCTCATGCTCAGAAAAAGAATGACAAACTGTTATTCATTCACTTTACACTGATTACCAGTGTTATCATCAGTTACCTCTGTAGTCCACTTAACTTGCACTACAAACCAAGGGTGAAATCCCATGAATAAATATCTCGGGCGGCTTTTGTTTCTCACTCTTTATAATGATGTCCTCATCCCCCACTGGTGATTATGCTCAGTTGAATAAAAACCTTATTATTATTTTTACAGCCAGTGATATCTGGCCACAAAGTACAGAGGGCGAGTCAAAATATTTGCATAAATGCATGTGCTGTGGCGGGTATGTCACATGTTTAAACTAGTTCAAATCGCGCACTGCAGTTGGTCGAAAGGGATACAAAGTGGTAGTCATTGCTGTGAATAGCATTGCATGTCGTCATTCTGTCTGTGGTTGGAACGCCTAAAAGATGCACAGCCACAATCGGCTAATTAAGGAACTTTTGCTTTAAGAGTTTGAACTCGGCCATAACGCTGCTCAAGCAACACAAAACATTTGTAATTTTTGTGTTGCTTGAGCAGCGGAAAGGGGAATGCTCTGTGGACCACAGCACTGCAACCAGATGGTTCAAGAAATTTCGCTCAGGTGACAGAAACTTCAATGATCAGCCAAGGTCGGGTAGGCTGTGAACCGTGGATTCGGAGGCCGTACGCCAGGCCGGAGAGGTAAATCTGACAACCAGCACTCAGGGATTATCAGGCAAGCTAAGCATATCACAGACCACCATGGTTCATCACCTTCAGGACCTCAGCAAGGTCTACAGGAGCTGCCGCATTGTCCCTGATGAACTGACACCAGCTGAAGCAAACCGCCGAGTGGAAATGTACATGAAACTCCTAGAAAACCCGTGCGATGTACGTTTCATTAAGAGAACTATTATGTGTGAGGAAAAGTGGGTCTATTTCTGTAATCCTAACACATGACAGCAGTGGTTCAGCTCGGGCCAGTTTCCTGAACCTGTTGCCAAAAGTGGGCGCTTCGAGCACAAGGTGATGCTCTGTGTCTGGTGGAATTTTGTGGGGATAATACAATACGAATTTTTTCCAGACAGTCAGACCATCAACGCCAACCTCTACTCTGAACAGCTGGAGCAGATGAATGCTTTTGGAGGAGAAGTACCCAGCACTGGTGAACAGAAAGCGCGCTTTCCTACAGCAGGACAACACTCGGCCTCATACTGTGCAAACGACCCGGGCAAAACTCCAGGAACTTGAGGGCATCAAACCGATGCCACACCCAGCATATAGTCTGGGCCTTGCCCTGTCAAATTATTACCTGTTCCGGTCCATGGCCCACTTCCTTTGTGGGCGGCACTTCAACAACCAGGAGGAGGTGGCAGCAGTTCTTCGCTTCAAAGTACAAGAACTGGTACAGCCACGGAATTGAAGAACTGACAGATAGATGGCCAAAGACAGTGCAACATGATGGCCTATACTTTGAATGCTAGTCAGCTTTCAACATAAAGGTATGTATGAAGACATCCAAATATTGCAAAACTGTCGACTTACCCTCTGTAAAAAATTTTACTTGCAAATCTGAAAAGATTTTGGCAAAAGTATTAATGGATGTTCACAACTCTTTAAAGTCTGCCAATACAGGATATTGTTCAAATGTATACCACCTTTTTCTAGTAATCACTGTTAGCCTTTCATATAGTAGTGCAGAAACACCAATTGAAGTGGATACATTTAGGAGATTAAAAACTGCTTACCACGCAAATGGGAAGAGCAACATTATGGCGGAAATACGTGGATTTGGTGTCAAAATGGATTAATAATGCATACACAGCACTGACTTAGTTTCTTCGTTAATAGAAGAAAAGCTAATGAAAACATGAAGTGGTTTGGATGTCCTTGTGGCATGGAATATTAGAGATATGTAGACAGCTTCCTTTTTCTGCGGTATAATAGTTCAGACCAAGAGGCAGACATTCAACAAGGTAGACTGAAGGTACGAAATCACCCACTTATGATCAATATGATAGAGGCAGAAACTTTTAAGCAGAAATGGATAAGTGGACCACAAACTAATGCTATTATTTTAGTGGTTTATACATCATGTTGGTAAGCAGAGCAGATGTGAGTAGAAGTCTTCACAAGCCTGACCTAAACCATAAAAGTTCAAGCCTTCCATCAGGATTAGAAGATTTTGCTACTGAATTAAAGAAAAACATTTTGGCCTGTGAAGAAGTAATATAATCACAGTTCTTCCTTTTATTACCTCTCCATACTTCTGATTCAATTTACAAAATGAAATGAAATGAAACCAAATCTGTAAAAGAAACATCAAATTTCATTCATACTCTAAAGGTGATTTTTTGCAAAATGCATATACACTGACGGAAAAAAAAATCCCAACACCACGAAAAAATAGTTGTAGAGGAATTAAATGGCGGCAATACATTTGTATAGGTAACATATTTAATCGATTAAGGTTTCAAGATCACAGCTTAATGTAAGCGTGAGAAGAGCCATTTTAAATGTGAAATGCTGGTACATTAATAACCGGTGTAACCGCCAGAATGTTGAATGCAAGCAAGCAAACGTTCATGCATTGTGTCGTACAGGTGCTAGATGTCAGTTTGTGGGATGGAGTTCCATGCCTGTTGCACTTGGTCGGTCAATACAGGGACGGTTAATGCTGGTTGGGGGTGACGCTGGAGTTATCGTCCAGTGATGTCCCATACGTGCTCGATTGGTGAAAGATCTGGTGTTCTAGCAGGCCACGGTAACATGTCGACACTCTGTAGAACATGTTGGGTTACAACAGCGGTATACGGGCGAGCGTTATCCTGTTGGAAAACACCCCCTGGAATGCTGTTCATGAATGGCAGCATAACAGGTTGAATCACCAGACCGACGTACAACTGTGCCGTCAGGGTGCATGGGATAACCACGAGAGTGCTCCAGCTGTCATAGGAAATTGCTCCCCAGACCATAACTCCAGGTGTAGGTCCAGTGTGTCTCGGCCGCAGACAGGTTGGTTGCAGGCGCCCACCTGGCCTCCTTCTAACCAACACACGGCCATCACTGGCACCCAGGCAGAACCGGCTTTCATCAGAAAACACAACAGATCTCCACTCTGTCCTCCAATGAGCTCTAGCTTGACACCACTGACGTCGCAAACGGCAGTGGTTTGGAGTAAGTGGAATGCACGCTACAGGGCGTCTGGCTCGGAGCTGTTCTTCAAGTAACCGATTTGTAACAGTTCGTTGTGTCACTGTGGTGGCAACTGCAGCTCGAATTGCTGCCACAGACGCGGTACGATGCGCCATGGCTACTGCGGTCTTCCCTCTCAGTAGTGCCACGTGGCCGGCCGGAACCCGGTCTTCTTGAGGCAGTACCTTCCCTTGACCACCGCTGCCAACAATCATGCACAGTGGCTACATTCCTGCCAAGTCGTTCTGCAATATTGCGGAAAGAAAATCCACCTTCTCGTAGCCCTATTACACGACCTCGTTCAAACTCTGTGAGCTGTTGATAATGGCTTCGTCTTCTTAAAGGCATTCTTGACTAACATTAACACACTACGTCGAATCTTAACGATAACTAACGCTCACGAACGTTACAGCGCGTATTTACAGCAAGCTTTGCATGTTCCGAGGGGCGCTACTAGCGCCACACGTATGCGCCGAGCGCGAAATTTGCATAGACGTCATCTTACAGATGTACTCTCACCGCCTACCAACTGTCGTTTATCTAACACAACCCCTTCTTCGTGTTGGGATTTTTTTTTTTCCGTCAGTGTAGTTTAAGAGACATTTCACTTATTTTTTAGCAGAAATGTTACAGTTCCTGCCTTCTCCATCATTACAACTCAAGTGAAATGCTGAACTCTTTAAAACAGTGATATGAATTCCATTTTTATTCTGTTATCTTTACTGTTGGCTTTAATCTCCTTGAACAAAGTGTGTGTGTGTGTGTGGGATGGGTGAAGATCACAGAGTGACACAGATGATGTGGAAGTGCATCCTTTAATTATTGCTGAAATTAATAGTATGCTTGTGAATGAAACCAAATCTGTAACAGAAAAATAAAATGAAATGAAACCAAATCTGTAAAAGAAAGTTTCAGACTTAAAACTCTAAGTTTTAATCTATCCTTGAACAAATGTGGGAAATAGAAGTCTGAAAGAGGCTAGGGAACATACCATGCCTTGAACATTTGGACAGAGCCAGGCTACATGTTACAAAGTTTAAAATGGGGTAAGCATGGGCCAGGCTTTGAATGTTTGAATTTGTCGGATGGGCTTTACAAAATGGCACATACAAATTACCTATGAGAGGACAATGACCAAGAAAAGAGAATACAAAATTAACATCCAAGTGAATTTAACCAATGTATCACTTTTCCACTTTTCATTAATAAATACTACTATTAAAAAAAAAAAAAAAAAAATCTGGAATGGGAAAAAAAAAAAAAAAAGATGTCATCACAGAAGATATTAATAAAGAAAAATAAGAAATTCACAAGCATACTATTTTTGGCAATCAACTTTTGGTACTGAATCATCTTTAGTTTACTGTTCCTCGTGTAATATCTCAGAAATATAAGATGGCGAACAGTGAACTAAAGATGATTCAGTATCAAAATTTGATTGCTGAAAATACAGAGTGAAGAGCATGGTGATTAAGTAGAATTATACAAAAATCAAAATGGAGAAGTGAAATGGCAGAACAAGTTGTTCCTCCGTTTGCAGCAAGGAAAAAGAGAAAGAGCTTGTTCTACATCGAACAAAATTATGCAGTAAAAAACAGATCTGTAGAACACAAGAAAGGGATATCAATCTTATTACTTTCTTTTAAATGAAAAAGTAGTGGGAAACATACCTTAACGTGCAAAGGTATTGCACTATAATGCATGGCTCTAAAGTGTAATATGCTTTAAAAACTATTTCATCAAACCTGAAATGAAAAACAAATTTTATATAAGAATTCATATGGTTTATCACTCAAATCTTTACAGCTGTCAGACAGAAACATTATTCTCTCCCACAATGGCAGTTTTACAAGCATGCCTTATCACATGTGTATGTCAGAAAGTGGTGTTACTACTTTCTCTGTGGAGATCTTTCTCTCTCTCTCTCTCTCTCTCTGCTTATAGAAGTCACACTTAATAAATTCCTTTTGTGTTAGACAAATGTAAGTTTGACCAAAATCTTCGACATGTTCTCAACCTTTCTTGGTGAAAAATTATCTCACTAGATGGCATGAATTTGTATTTGTATTAATCAATTATCTTTAAATATCTATTATCTTTCTTTCTACAAAAAGAATTTCATTTCAAATGAAATAAGTTGCACTACATTTGTTGAAACTGCTTTGGCTGCCCCAGTGGTGCAGTGGTCCAAGCGTTGGCTCATCACCATTCACCTAGGAAGAGTCTGGGTTCTAATTCCAGTGAGGCTGGATGCTGTGTTTGTCTTACAGCATTGGTTCTCTCCCTTCCCTGTAACCAATGGCCCTAAATTAGGGACGGGGGACTGCTTATAGCCCATCGAGTTGCTCAGCTCGCAGTGATCGTAAACCTTCAATCAAAGAAAAAAACTGCTTTCAATGAATTCTCTTTTTACATAGAATCCTAAAGCTGTTATCTTTTGATCCCATGCAAAATGTACATGCAACAGCTTGAACCAAGGAAGAACAGTTGTGCTGCGTGACATTTGGAATCCACAATCAGAGGTGAATCCCATTGCTGTGACAAAAATAAGATTATTCAATATTTAATTAGAATATCTGTTTGCTACATGATATTCTAGGTCTGTGGCACCACAATAGTGGGTCACAATTGAGGTGATGCTTGGTGGAATAGTGAGATTGAAGAGGCAGTAAAAAGAAAGAAGGAAGCCTATTTGGGGATGTTGCAAGGTACAGTTTCCTTGGATGAATATTGCTGTAAGGAGCGTGAAGCAGCTAAGCTGGTTCACCAGAGTAAGGCAAAAGATAGGAAGAAGGTGGTGGAAAGGTATGAATTGGCTTTTTGGAAAGATAGAAGAACTTTCTGGAATTACACGAGACTCAGGAAAAATAGGGGAATCAAAGTTGTACGTTGTGTGAAGAATAGGATCGGGGAAATGGTATGGGATCCCAATGAGTTAAGTGAAAGATGGGGTGAATACTTCTGTGAGTTATTAGATCAAAAAAGCAAAGGTGACTCTGAGACAGAGGCAGATGATGTCACAGTGAAAGATGGAAGCACAGGAGGGATCTTAAAAGAAGAGGTGTGTAAAACTCTAAAATCTCTTCAGAATGCTAAGACTCCGGGAGCTGATGGCATAACTGCTGAGATGTTGAAATATGGTGGTGACTCTGAAATTGACTGGCTAACTGAAATTTTCCAGTTGTGCTGGGAGTTAGGAATAGTCCCTCAGGATTGGAAGGATGCTATCATTGTTCCCTTTTAAAAGGGAAAAGGTGATCAGACTGACTGCAAAAACTATTGTGATATTAGCCTATTGAGTGTGCCAGGAAAAATGCTTGGAAAGGTCATTATTGAAAAAGTACGAGGTCTTACATCAGAGAAAGTGTGGGATGTTCAGAGTGGTTTTATGCCTGCTAAAGGCTGCCCTAACCAAATTTTTATGTTATGCATGATGATTCAAAAGTATCTGGCTGTTGGTAAGAAAGTTTCTGCATCCTTCATAGATTTAGAGAAAGCTTACGGCAGAGTAAATAGGACACTTTTGTGGAAGGTATTGAATAAATATGGTGTTACTGGGAATCTACTTAATAGTGTAAAAACATGTATGCTGGCAGTAGAGCTTGTGTACGAGTGAATGGTGTTTTATAAAATTGTTTTCTATTGGTGCAGGAGTCAGACAGGGTTGTGTAATGTCACCATGGCTGTTTAATATATTTATGGATGCGTGCATGCGTGATGCCAAGATGGACAATACTGGTTTATTTATGTCTTGGCAATATCCGAGTGTGCAGGTTGCTCTAAATGCCGATGACATGGTCCTGTTGGCAAAGAGCAAAAGTGAGTTGCAGAGCATGTTGTCCCAGATGTACGAAGTTTGCATAAAATTCAAACTGAGTATAAATAAGCGAAAAACCAAAGGTATGGTTTTTGAGTGAGGATCTGTTAGTACTGAATGTAATATAAGTCTAGATGGCACAATGATTGACCAGGTGAATGAGTTTGTGCATTTAGGAAGCATGTTTGACAGAGAGAACAAATTGGATGGTGAAATTAATAGATGAGTGAATTCTTCATTGAAAGTCATGGCTACTCTGGGAGGTTTTTACAGGAATGATGGGTTCTCAAGAGAGTCCCCCACATGACTGTGTATGAAAGTGTAATTGTTCCTACTCTGATGTATAGCAGAGAAACATGGGTACTTCAGAAGAAACATAGGAGTCATATGTGTGATGGAGAAATGCAGGGGGTGGGGTGGGGGTGGCAAGACACGTTCTGATCATGTGATCATGTGGAGAATGAAGATGTGTTGCAGTTGTATAACATGAAGCAAAATGTTGTTAACAAGATGGAGACTAATATGCTTTGGTGGTTTGGCCATTTCGAAAGAATGAGTGACGAGATACTTACTAATAATAATTTTTTTAGTCCAAGTGGCAGGAAGGAAAGGCAGAGGAAGGCCAAGAAAGTCATGGAAGGATCAGATTCAAGAGTGTCTGCATGAGAAAAAGATTGTGAATATGAAGTATAGAAGGTCTTGTGTACGTCGTGTGACAGATGTCAGTGAAGTCCTAGTTGTGTGTCAAGATTGCTGTAAATAGAAAAGTTTGATATGGCAACAGTAAGTAAATAATCAGTTAAAAATTTATCTGGCAGTTGTATTTTTTTGTGGAGCTAACCTCTGAATCTCAGAAAAAAGCTTAGTGATATGTATGTATGCACATGACATTCTAACACTTTTGCTGAGATTATAAAAAATAATTGGTGGCACAAAATGTTCGTATTTCAACAGCATATCTATTTATCAATGGTTGGATCATAGTTCTGCCACAGTATGATGCAACCATTATGAATTAAAAATAAAAACAATAGACAGCAGAAAAATAAATGGCTGATTTGCTTTATGTCTTGAGCTGTACAAAGCTTTTTTTAAATCAAAATAACCAAATGCATTCAACACATATCTACCAAAATGTTACACAATAATTATAAAAATTCTTATAACAATTCTGAATTTCTAGAATCTATAACTTGAAGTTACCTTTAATCACAAAGTAGTTGTAGTCACCCAGATACTTGGGGGAGGGGGGGAGATGGTAGATGATAGATCTGGTGAATAAGAAGGAACCTGCAGCAAAAGTAGTTTGATTTTTGCAGTCAAATGCCATTGTTAAACCCTTTTGATTTAATAATAGTAACCACTTTTCTGACAGACTTTTAATGAAAACTGTTCAGTTTGTAACTTTACTATGGTGGCTGACTAACTTTTTCAAAGTTGTAGTGGATCACATCAACTACAGGATCACTAAATAGTGATCATTAAATTCCTAAGATAGATTATGTACACAGGTGCTTCATCAAGTTCATACCTATCAAATGCTGTTTTCATCACAGATGAATATATACACTATATGATCAAAAGTATGTGGACACCACTATTGAGTAGTTGATTTGCTCATATATACATCGTGGCCATGGCCCATACAGGTATAAAAAGGCTCACCCGACCTAGCAAACATAGACAAGTATGTAAAGTAGAATGGGACACATGGCAGAGCTCAGTGATTTTCAATGTGACATGGTCATAGGATGTCACCTTAGCAATAAGTCGGTTTGAGAAATTTCTGCCCTATTGCAGTGGCTCCAATTAACTGTAAGTGATGTAAAGTAGAAACACCTAGGAGCAACAATGGGGCGAGTGCAACCTGATTCACCAGGCAAAATGACAGAGTAGGATTGCCAAGTGCTGAAGCAGATGGTTCAACAAAATCGCCTGTCCTCAGATGCAACACTCACCACTTAGTTCCAAAATGACTCTGGAAACAATGCCACCAACATAACAGTTCAGTGAGAGCTGAAGGGAATGGGTTTCTATGGCCAAGCAGCCACACACAAGCCTAACATTAGCAAGATCAACGCAAAGTGTCAGTTGGATTGGTGTAAAGCTTTGTATCGGTGGACTCTGGAGCAGTGGAAAATATTCTCTGGAGTGATAAATCACGCTTCACCATCTGGCAGTCCAATGGTCAAGTCTGGGTGTGGAGGATGCCAGGCGAACACTATCTGCCCAACTGTGAAGTTTGGTGGAGGAGGTATCATACTCTGGGGCTGCTTTTCATGGTTTGGGTTGGGGCTCCTAGTTCCGGTGCCTGGGAATCTTAATGCTGCAGCCTATAATGACATGTTCAATAATTCTCAGCTCCCAACATTATGGCAACAGTTCAGTAAAGGGCCCTTTTCTTCACCCTCAGCACAATGCTCCTGTCCAGAAAGCGAGGTCTGTACAGGAATGGTTTAATGAGATGAGTGTGGAAGAACTTGACTGGCTTGCACAGAGCTCCAATCTCAACACCACGGAACACCTGTGAGGTGAACTAGAATAGAATGTCAACTGCAAGCCAGGCTGAACTACCCGATATCAGTGACCAACCTGACTAATGCTCTCGAAGTAGAATGGAAGGCAATTCCCACAGCAATGAATCAAAATCTAGTGGAAAGCCTTTCCAGAAGAGTGGAGGCTCGGATAGCAACAAAGGGTGGATTAACTCGATATTAATTCCTTTCCTATTATAGGGATTTCGTGAATAAGCAAGTTTCCGGATACTTTTGATCAGATAGTATATATATGTATGTCAAAAGTCCCTGAACTCTGAATTCAAATATTTCTACCACGAATATAGTGATGTATAACTATTTTTACATACTGTTATATTGACACTCGTACTTACAGGTAATGAAAACCACTTTATAATAGATGCTGGAATTGTCCACCATTCTGTTGAAGACACAAATTCACCCGACGACAAATGCTGGCAGACACTTTTTTCAGCGTGTTGGCTGGTATGTCCCTCATGGCTGTAATGATGTTGTTCTGCAGGTCCTGTACCGTCTTAGGGTTGTTGTGGAAAACTGTCTTTCATATAGCCCCACAAATAAAAGTCTGGTGAGCGAGGCGGCCAAAGTTTTTTCAAGATTAATTGATCGTTGAAGAACTCATGGAGCATCTCACTGCTCCATCTTGTTGAAACCAACAGCAATGTTCGTGTTCTTCCAGCATCATTACAAATTGATGAATGATGTCTGCATACACAGCAAAATTTACAGTTGTGTCGAATAAATAAATAAATAAATAAATGGCCCTACAATTCCACGTCTAGACATGGCGCACCACACTCCAACTTTCTGACAGTGAAATCCAACCTCACGCAATGCATGTGGATTCTCCGCAGCCCATATGAGAGTGTTTTGGCTATTGACATATCCATTCAAATGAAACCATGCCTCGTTACTGAAAAAAGTGTTGTTAAGTTGGTTAGTCACATTGGTGCACGTGAAACTCTTAAACCATTGGCAGTAAGCAATGTGCTTTTCCGAGTCCAAAGGACGTAGCTCTTGCAGTACTCGAATTCTATACGGCCGTAGCTTTAGACATTTAGTAGCCATCTGGCAGGCTGAATATGATGCCCCTAACTCTTGAGACTGCCACCGAAGAGACTTCCGGGGAGAGCGCTGCATGGAAACATGAATTTTCTGCAGAAACGTGGTCGTCACCACGGACGGACGGCCAGCCACTTTTATGCTTATCCTGAACACTGCCTGTCTCGCGAAACGGGTTCACAAGGTCATAGACAGTTGTTTTCCCTGGTATAGGAGCACCAGGAAACTTCCTTTGAAAGAGCTGGATGCAAAGTTGGTAAGATTTTTCCGCAAAATAAACTTCTAACAAAGTGACTCTGTTCTTGCATGAGACTCATGGCTGACTGAACGTTACTGCTTGCCAGCGCCCGCGCTAGCATAGTGTCACGTTGTGCTATCACGTGGCGCAGCTCGTTCCCCAAGGTCACACACAACAGCCACAAGCAGCAACAGGGTTCCCACTCAAAAGTAGAAAAAAATTCCCTGACTTTTCCAGGTGGTTCTGAGAGTTTTTCCAGAGCGGCAAATCAAATTGTGACAAATTGTTGCATTTTATTACATTCTTGCGTTCCTTACGAAAGCATACATTTGTTAATTCTTTAAATAACTGTTCTTTATACAATTACCTGCTTTTTATTAATAACAATTAAATGCATGAGGCATATAATTTTTGGTACCATAATCTTTTCTGAACCTAAGTGGTATACTGCCCATGTAGAATTTGTTAATACATTCCCGTACAAACAGTTCATATGTAAGAAAAAATCTGTATGTTGAATAGTTTGTTTTCCTTTCTTCTACAGCACAGTGTAGATAAGCTTAATGACCGAATGGGCTCCTGCTCAGAGAAATGTTGAAAGAGAATCAACCAAAAAAGGGCTTTGATCCATTGTTTAAGTGGTTCTCTTGTGATGTGTTTCTCCAAGCAAAAGTGTACGAGGCCACTGTGCCTAATTGTTCCATGTTACAAAATATGAAGCAAACTATCTGCAGAAACCGAATAAAACCGTAATGTCAACAGGCAATTTTTAAAATTCAGTTTTGATAAATTTTAGAGAATTAAGGAATAATGTAATGTATTGAAAGCAAGATTTATCAAATTCCAGACAGGCTGTAATTGCAAATAATTGCTTACCTGAAATTAATACTGATAATGCTATGTTCATCTCACATGAAAAAGACACCACATAATGAACGTCCCGATTATACAGTCCATAAAGATAAACAGAAAATATGGAATATAAAGGATAAATAACTAAAGGCAATCCAAATAACATAACTGTTAAATATCACTAAACTTAATTAACATTTTCTTAAAAGAAAGTGCCGAATATTGGCATGCTCAGCCATTAGACGGCGAGGAAAACTAATATAAACTTTCTTCACCGTAAGCTTACCAATATATCAACCGCATATAAATTTCGCAATGGATGTTGAATACCGTTTTTGGAATATTAATCAACGATATCTACAACTTACGAAATATCCGATAGGATTTTTGGACATTAAATAGTTCTACTGCACAGATTTAAGGTAAGATTTTCTACGACTTCCATAAGAGGAAATGATCAAGGAATGACAATTTTAGAAACAAAAAAGTCGGGGATATATGTCCTGGTGCCAATTCTTGCGAGGGAGAGGTGATACTACGTGAAAATAACATGAAATACCTGAAGATAACAGGAGATAACGACAGCAAGGCTAAGGAGTTAAAAAAAATGTCATAAATTATTTTCGGGTAGAGCTAGTGTTTAAATAAACAAGTTACCGTAATTTTCGGACTAAGAGCCGCAGGTGAGAAATTTTGCAATCTTGGAAGCAAAAGTTGCAGTAAGGGCCGCACCTGTGAAGTCGTGGTGCTGCTCAGAAAGCTAAATTATCTTCCTTATTTTCATGAATTAACTCACGCCCAACGTGATTATATGTATACTTCAAAGGCTAATTCTGAAACTCAGTGTCGATCTCCTTTATACATTTATTTTTTCATACTGGCAAAAATTTTTATTTATACATTTTTTATTAATCATGCTAATGATGGTATTTGTTTGCACTTATTAAATGCTCAAAACCATTTATGTAATCAATATAAATCAAAGTTAATCTTAAGACTCTTGTTAGAAAATCGCATTGCTCGTAAAACCGCACAATTGTCTAAATTCCATTCAATGTGGATGTCTGCTACAGGATGGTTCTCTGTTAACCGCAATAGAATCCGTCTTAGAAGTAATTAACTTATAAATTATCGCTTGTAATGCTTTCGATTAATGTTTTCTTTAATAATACATTTCTTCTACGTTATGCTCTTTTTTTTTTTCTCATCTAGAGATGTTTTTGTTAGAATGAAGTTGCGCTTCCTTTTACCAGCTGCCTCGCACGTGTTCGCGGATCTGGCCGCCAACACTTCGAAACAGCGGTGCCACTTTCTCTCTTTCAAGTGGTTTGACCTACTTTCATTTACTGCGCACTGAGCCTTCACATTAAGCTCTGCTTTTATATGAATGGGAAAGCTCTCCCTCCTTTTTTTTCTTTTCCAGCTGAAGCCTTCAATTTCCACTATCGTCAGTCAATAAAAAAAAATAAAAAAAATAAATAAATAAATAAAATTGAAGCAAAACTCGGGAGCACAGAGCCAAGAAATACCTGTATCACATGCCAGATTAACCAAGAAGAGTGAACAGAATTTGTCTTTCCGTCCCGCCAGTATTGTTTGGAATAGGTCTCTGCTAATGGAATCATCCTGGGGCAGGCTTTTGCACTGTTCATGTTCTTAAGCTTTTGTTCAGGGAAGCGCCCATCAAACCGGTCTCCCCACCCCAGTGAAAATCCCTGTTCCTTCCCTTGGTTGCATCGCACTTTCCTGCATGATGTATGCTGCAGCCAACGAAAGAGATACGCTGGGCGCGCTATCCACAGAAGCCTCGGACGTCACGGTACTCGTCTGTGTGCTTATGTCCCCATTCCACCCCCCACTCCCCCATGCAAAGGGCATTTGAGTCAGGCATTCCTGTTCTCCCCCACTTTCCCTCCTAAACCAACATCAGGACAGCGGAGTTATCGTTTAAATAGATGTGTCTAACATGAGTAGAAAGAGGGGAAAACATGATCACAGTCGAGTTTGAAAAAAAAAAACCGTGTTTTAAAAAAATTTACTAAGCATATGCATGAAAAAAAAAAGGGGGAGGGAAAAAACAGTCTCATCAAAAACAAATTCGGCATAAGGGCCGCACACCCGAAAAATTTCACTTTTAGTAACGTAAGAGCAGCGGCTCTTAGGCCAAAAATTACGGTAATCTTTCAGTAGTCATCTTGTCTTTTTTTATTTTTTTATTTATTTTAACTGTTTATTTAAAGATTGTGTTGCATACGGAAATGCAGGAAACACTCATGAGATCATATGAAACACAACGCATAACAGCGAACTGTGTCGCCCTCAAATAAAACAGTTTCACGGTAACACTGGATGGAAATTTTGATGGCCCTAATCACAGCCTGATGTTAGCGTGGTAGTTAACAAAATTTATTTCGTTTTTGTTTTTTTTTCATTATTTTGGTAAATTTAAAAGTAATGGGGGAACATTAGCAGACCTCGGACCTGTGAATGCGTTTCCGTTAATGTAGTACACAATGTATCACAATTACTGTCAACCAATATATGAAAAACAAGTGTGGAATGTTACTACATATTTAGGGATCGTAATTTGTTCCCTCTGTTTCATGTGTTTCTCTGTCCTTATCTGTATCATCGCAGTTTTCATCCTCATATTGACAAGTTACTTAAAGGAGTTAATCTTTCAGATGTCAGTAATTCTCTCTTAAACTAGATTTCTTCTTCTTTTTTTTTTTTTTTAACGCATTAATGCACAAAGATGCTGAAAAACTAAGTAGCAACTTTCAAATTCTCAAGAGAATTAAAAAGGAGCTAAGAAAATACACTGCAGTGTTTTCCACTTGCGGTGAGCTAGTTAGCCCTAGTTTACCAGAGATTATAAATTAAAATCTGGGGGCAGCTCGACGTCTGTGGCTGTAGTTGGTTGTCTGAAGTTATGGAAGGTTATAGATCAGACAGGCATCACCAAATATATTCGCTGTTGTTGTTGGGTTGCTTGGCCTAACCCCCCCCCCCCCCCACTGGGATGTTAAACCCTAAAAAAACCAACTACCGTTGGTGAAGGAGATTGGGGCAAATTCTCTATTTTCTCTTACTTTAATGGATTGTTGAGTACTCTGTCTGAAAAAGAAGTACTAAAAGAAAGCATGTCGGAGATAAGAGTAGCAAGGATGAAAGAGTATATCATCTCTAAGAAAAGCAGAAGGTTCTGAAAGTGTTGTCAACAGAGATCCTAATGCCATAACGGAAAAAAAAAATTAAACCCAGGGATAAAGAAAAATAATGGAAGCAACAAGTGGAGAAAACTAACAGTTAATACGGAATACCATTTTGCCTGAGAGGCTACAATTCATATAAGTACTTCCAACATCTGGAAGTCTTAAAATTGATTGGCTACATTTGTGACACAAACATTAGTACTGAACTTTTCTTGCAGGTCACAGTTCATTTCCATGCTACGTCAAATTAGTTGTACGGGAAACAATTGGAGGAAGTTTTGTGTGCACGTGTGCTCATAAAATCCTCCTAACGCTTTTTTGTCAACATAATTTTTCATCCTGCGGCAAGTGGCACGTTTATACTTAACAATATCTTTATGAAGGGCAATACATTTCTGCGATGTTGATCAGACAAAGTGCGAGAAAGGCCTGCAGCCCACTTAGATCATTTGCAGTAACTCCCCACAAATAACGTCATCCAAAACGGAGACAGAGGCTTTAGTGCCTGCACTGACAAACCTGAAACCAATAGAGCACGCACGGCAACGATTACATCAGTAGTAACTAGGTAATTTTTTTCTCTCGCCAATGTGACGGTAAAGATGCGAAATGAATAATTTATGCAAATCTTGCGAGGTGTAGCAACGCAAGAAAAAGAATTTACGATTACAAGAAAATTTCTACCCCGTCTAACTTTTGTTTTCGCAAATTTTTGTTTCCTATGTATAAGCTGAAACCTTGGGAAAAATTACGAGAGAATGATGAATTTTATATTTCTTCTTATTCTAAATAACGGAGATATTTGCGTTTTTACGGGAAACGGTTCCACTATGCACAAAAATTCAAAAAATAATATCTTCTAATCTATCAGAAATAAAAAAAGTTGAAACTTTCAGGGGTTTTTTTTTTATAATTTTGAGGCAGCTACCCGTAAAAAAAAATTCGTAAGAATCGGAGATGTGTTGGTGGAAAATTATTTCAATATCTGACGATTTCGCGTGGAATGACCCAGGTGTGAAAATCTATGGTCCCGGGCGTCGGACTACTCTATTTTTCGCAACCAGCCAGTAAAGATCCAGACTCACGGTCGCCAGGTTGCCACTGGCGATAAACTTCATCGGCGTGGTGACTAAAAATGTTTGATTAAATCGCCAATTCTAGCGACCTGTACGGGAAAAACATTTATTTTATTTAACTTGTATTGTACGGAATTTCTTTTTTAACTTGTATAGAACTGGCACGTTTTTGAAAATTTTTACTCCAAATGTACGGAAATCGCACGAAATTTGAGTTGTACGGAAGTCGGCCATCACTTTTTTCATTCTGCTTGAACAGCAGAAAAGAAAAAAAAAGTTTATAAAAAAGGCGAGGGCATCGGTTTATGATCACAAAGAATGCGCCAAGGCTGGGTCATCGTAGTTCGCAAGGTTACGGTGGGGATGAAAGCCGGTGGTAGACAGCTCAACTGTCTGCGTTGAAAAAGTCCAACTGGGAGAAATTTTTATTAAAAAAAAATTCTCCAATTTTTTAAATAATTGAATGCAAATTTTACAGCAACCAAGACATGTCAAAATAAACTCCCATGTGAAATTTCGCCAAAATCCGATGAAAACTTTAAAAGTTAGGCATTTTTTTAAATTTTGTTTAATGAATGTTTGCTGAAAGCCTGCATAGTCCATAGGACAATTCTAAAATCCGGAATCGGCATAGTCCGGATCTCCGGCCGATTCCGGATTTTCGAGGTTGTACTGTAATATTTCCATATCTGCGAACTACTATGGAATGTCCATAGTTTCTACGGATTTAGTAGCCTGACTACAGACCTCGCTGTCGAAACTACGGATTCTACGAATTTTCAATTTTTTTTTAATTTTATTGTTTTATGATAAGCATGAGATTCTTAAGCGGACTCGCGGAATTTCCTCATTTTTTTTGTCATCATTTAGATCGTTCTCAGGATCAGTGTAAAACTGAAGACAGTTTGCGGGTGGGTGGGTGGGTGGGGGAGTTCCGTCTGGAGACGGTATTTCGTGTCTTAAAACTTTCGGAAACTGTAGTTGAATGGAGTGAAAAAGTTACAGTAATCGTAATTTTTTTCTCCCGATATTGCCTTAGTGTAAAGTTTTATTGTTAAATATGATTTTATTGCATAAAAGTATTTCAGCTTGAAACTGTAGGCAACAATGTGCGAAAACGGAGGTTACACGCCGCAAAAATTTTCCCGTAATCTCAGGCATCAGATTCTTCCGCGAAATTGAGGAATTCCGCAGTTTTCGTTATTATTTTGGTCATTCGCGAGATCAATGAACCAGTGAACACAATGGGGGGGGATGTTCGTTGGAGGACAGAATTCCATCTTTACAAAAATTTCGAAAACGGAAGGTCGACTGAGTTCAGATTTTTTCCGAAATTGTAATTCCTTTTTCTCGCGATGTTGCCTCTGTCCAGTATTATTGTTAAGTAATATTTAACTGCATAAATATTTGTATTTCAACTTGAAAATAGCGGGAAAATTTCCAAAACCTGAAGTCGGGCGGTGCATAGAGTTCTCCGGTAAGCTCATTCCCTCCCAGCGCGATGCTCCCACTCTCCTGCATTGTTTTACTTCAGTTTCAACTTTTCTGCAATATGCAAAATAAAACATACTGATATTATACTAAGCAATTTTATACAAATAATTTAGTATGAAATATACAATTTGATATTTTTTTTCAAAGTTTGGCCACTGAGGTTTTTTTTATGGCCACTAACAATTTTGGTCTTGGTGGCCAATGTCTACTAGCAAAATTTGTAAGTCTGGATCTTTACCAGCCAGTTCTTGCAGTAATCGGAATATCGTCTTAAAATAGCTATACATAAACTTCTTCATGCATTATGAAATAGAAATACGACAGAATCAAGAAAGATCTCTTTCCGGCCGTAAAACTGGAAGACAACGAATCTAGAAAACGGCCATGAAATCTGGGAAATTTGGTAGGTATGCAATAGTACCACCGGCTTCATTGCATGGTATTTTTTGTCAAAATACTCGTAAGTACTATGAAAAAAAAATCTTTCCCCCTCTTTGAAGAATCTTCCTATTTCAAAATATTTTCCCTGTTCAAACATTTGAAGGTCATTACTTTTCCAACTATACCAACTCTGCTGCAGAATTACGAAAGTGAAGCTTCAGTTCGTAAGTGATACGAACCTCAAGGGCACCTAGAGGTTCGTAAGTGATACGAACCTCTAGGTGCCCTCAATTTGCAGCATTCATCCACACTGCTCTTGAACGGGGGAAAAAACGAATTTATTAGGATCACCAACATTCGGCAAAATAAAATGTTTTTGTACATTTTGATAAAAGACAAGTGGAACATGCAAAAGAAAAAGAAAGCTCAACTTCTAAAGTTTACAATGAATTTCGGCAAAATTTAAAATGAACGTTATTTTCATATATCTTGCCCACTGTAAAAATTTCAGTCTGTTATTTAAAAATATGAGGAAATAGCTTTTTCATAATTTTTTTCCCAGTCTACACAGAGAACCGGGGCACCTACTCAGCGACAAGTGACTGTATCTGCGCGAACACCAGCAGATAAGAGCCTGCAAAATGGGTGTGTGATTAATGGCTTTCTCTCACGCTTTGACGTGTCCGTTTGTTTGGTTGTAGTTTAGAGCATCTGGAGATGGGGAACCCGCAAAGAGACGCACTCCCCAGCACAGCTGCACTTTAATCGGTGGGTGGGTTGCCTCGAAGGATAAAACAACTCAAAATTATTTTAAAACTTAGCAATACAGAAATATATTCTACAAAAGTCTGAAACAAAATATATTTTGGCAAAATAAAAAATTCCCCAACTTTTTAGTTCCCTGATAAAAAATTCTCTGATTTTTACGGAAAAACATGATTTTCCCTGAGTTTTCCCTGATTTTTGGAACAATTTTCAAATTCCCTGAGAATTCCCGGTTTTCCAGGTTGCATGGGAACCCTGAGCAATACTTGGAGATCTTTTATGGTTTTACAGCAAATATGTTTTAAAATATAGAGTTCGGGGACTTTTGAATCACCCTGTATACATAACTGGTCTAAAAATGTCCTAATACACTTAGTAAACAACAGTAATTTACCTATTTATTGGTTTTGATGCTTCTTTTTATTCAGGCCATAGTGAATTCATATATTGAGCTCCACCTTTGCTATATAGTCGTTATACTTACATTAAGTTCTTTTGTAAGTTCCTGTACCACATGTCATAGATTTGCTTCATTTAGATTCTTTCAATGATTCACATTTATGTCAAGATGGTGATTGCTATCCTTTTTGTCATAAAGACTCATATCTCCAGAATATTATGGAAATAAAGCTGTGCTAAGCAAATGAATTACTAACTGCACTGTCACAATCATGAATTACTAACTGCACTGTCACAATCATGCTTCTGTTATGCTGTAAAACATTTTGACTACGGAAAGCAAAGTCACACAGAGTTTTATTCATGTTCACACCTCAAGACCAAAATGAACAGATCATTAAAGTTTTACATTTTTGTTAGAAACAAAATAAATATGAGTGAATGACCAATGAAATACTGCCCAAAATTGTCATGAAATTAAAATCAAACAAACGAAAAAATACAGGCTGACCTAGAAGAATGTGGTCTGATGGAATAAAGAGAGCACTTTGTAAGAATGGCAAAGAATGGTTCTTAGATAGAGAAAGATGGAAAAAAACTCTTGTAGACTGGAAGGCAACATTAGACGCCATAAACCGATTATATATATATATATAAATAAGAGTCAGAATGGTACATTACATAAAAACTGAGAATATAAATAACTATAGTGGTTACAAAAATGTGCTATTAAAGTAAAATGTAGGATAACTTGCACTAAATTTTACAACTTAATACATTTATTCAAATCATACCTTAAAATGAAAAACAGAAACAATGCAAAGCTGTCAGTTTCTTAAATTAAAGAAAAATAAAATGTAATAACTGACTCACATGGAAAATATTATTGGTGACTTTTCTGAAACTGTTCACGTTCACACACACACACACACACACACACGCACACACACACACACACACACACACACACACACACACACACACACACACACACCAGTTTACCATAAAAAAAAGTGTGTAGTGTCTTTAAAAATAACAAACAAGTACATTCAAATGTAGGATTTGCAAGTACTTACCTAGAGAGATGCCTTATTAAACTTACAGCTTCTGCTTGAATAAGTGGAGATGTATCAACATCAAATTTAATCTTGATTTGTGTTTCTTCCAAAAGTCTGAAAGATAAATACCCCGTAATTGAAATATTCACAAAAATATTAACCCTAGTACAAAAATACTGCCATACAACAGAAAAGTTAGACAAAATATAACAAAATGACAAAGTTAAAATAGCTATACTTGGTAGTGAGTTCAGAAAGTAATACCTCCATTTTTGTATCTTTGCTTCCAGACAAAGAATGGAGATGAAATAAACAGTATATATACATACACACAGTCGAGTCACATTATTGTGACCACCTCCTACTTTTGACGTCAACAGAGCGAAGCCAATGAAAGAAGGCACGTGTCGTGAGCTGGCTTGGATGGTATATAAGGTGTGCTGTAGGCATTCTGAAAACATATCACTCATTGCTGTCATGGATAAAAGGAGCGCGATTTATCAGATTTTCAAAAGGGCTGATTATTGGCTTTCGAGCCAAGGGTGACAGTATTTCTGAAACAGCGCAGTTTGTGATCTGCACGAGTGCTGCTGTGGTTAAAGTGTATCGTGATTGGAGAAATGGCACCATTGCGAATAAGTGATGTGGAAATTGTGGAGCACCGCGTGCCATTGATGTGAGAGGTTAACGTCGGCTGCAAAGGTGCTTGAGGACCAATCGATACACTACAATGGAGCAACTCACTGGCTGAATGAACCAGGGGGTAACCAGAAGTGTGTCTGAAACGACAGTTCAGCGAACCCTGCTGCATTGGGGCTCCGATGAAGACGGATGGTCACTGCACCTATGCTAACGATGTTGCATCGGCAGAAAAGGCTCAAATTTGCATGACAATATCGAGATTGGACGTCCGTTGATTGCAAAGCATTACCTTTACCGATGAGTCACGTTTTCTGCTTCATCAAATGGATGGATGTTGGTGTATAAGGAGAGAAACAGTGGAGAACAAACACTCTTCAACCATTGCTGGAAGAACACAAGCTGGTGGGGTTCAGCGTTATGGTCTGGGAAATGTCTTCGTGGCATTCCCTGGGTCCACTCATACCTGTAAAAGGCACTATGGGCCGAATTTGTTATGAATACATCCTTGCAGACCATGTACACCCCCATACATGCTGATTGTCTTCCTTGGGACGGATGGGATCTTCCAGCATGGCAATGCGACGTGTCGCACAGCTAGAAATGTCCGAGAGTGGTTGGAAGAGCACGACGAAGACTTCAAAGTACTTCCCCGGCCCCCTAATTCTCCAGACTTAAACCCAATTGAGCATCTGTGAGACCACCTCAATTTTGTTGTTTTCTCTATGGATCCTCCACCACACACCATCCAGCAGCTGCCAGATGCACTGCAGCATGGCTCCACATACTTGTGAACACCTTCCAGCACCTTTCTGAGTCACTCCCAGCCCATCTAGCTGCTGTCCGTACTGCACATGACGGTTAATCTGGATATTAGCTGGTGGTCACAATAATGTGACTCAACCTTGTGTGTGTGTGTGTGTGTGTGTGTGTGTGTGTGTGTGTGTAGCAAAAAATCCACTAGAAGAATTATACAAAAACAAATTTGAAATTCCAAAGTGCTAAAGGCTGCATAAAAGAAAGATCAAACCACAATACTAAAAATGCAAAACCCAAAGAGAAATATTTTAGAAAAAAAGAAAACTAAACAAAAAATTCCGAGAGCGAGCAGATTTCTTCTGCTCGCTCTCAGAATTTTTTGTTTTGTTTTCTTTTTTTCAAAAATATTTCTCTTTGGGTTTTGCATTTCCTTAGTATATATATATATATATATATAGTTTACAATACGACATTTATTTTCATACCATATTTTTTTAAGGTTTCCTTTTTAAAACTCATTAATTCACTTGCCATTGTTAGAAACTGCACCATTTCTGTAACCCGTAAAGTTATTTTCGCTTTTCGTGGCAGAGTGAGGAATAGCATTTTTAGCTCCTTACAGTTTAATTTCTCTGAAAATGAACAGTTTCTTAGAGCTTAGTTAGTGCTTGCTATATCAGTAGACATAAAAGCATGCATTTTTCCTTTTGTCTGCAAACAAAATTAAAGTTCAAAATCGGAAGTTCAACTCTCTGTCATCATCTTTTGCTCCCTGTAAAATCGTTTTCTCTGCACAGTGCACATGCCACGACGTTTTTTTTTTTTAACATAATTTCACTTTAGATAAAATGGAAACAACATGCTAGCCCACACGTTTTTTTAAGAGAAATTAAATATAAAAAATCGGTCCTGCATTATTCACTCTGCTATGAAAACAATTTTACGGGTCATAGAACACAAAAATGGCATGGATTCCACAATGAACAGATTCGATTTAGAAATTTAATTTTGCTTTAAATAAAATAGGGGTGGGGTGGAGGTGCAAAATGCTTGCTCTGTTAATTGGTTTTAAAGACAAGGCTTAGAAAACAAAAATTGTGAAATTCACAGAACATTCTAATCTTTGCTAGAAAAATAATTTCTAGAACAGATCATAACATTCATGGAAGGTGAACATCATGAAGATGTCCAAAAAATATCGAAAAACCATTAAAAAATGTTTTGATGTTAAAAAATCCAATAAACAAACCAAAAATTGTTTAATAAATGTTAGAATATTGAAAAACAAAATTACAAAGATGTACAACACTACTTCACCAAGATTTTCGATTTCCGTAGTATATTGAATGTTTCCCATACTCTGTAGCAGATCAACAATTACTGCAGTGACTACAAAGAATCTGTAGCACTTGGAATGTCTGTACTGGTAGTTGGAATGTCTGTACTGGTAGTAAATGTATTACAACCAAAAATTAACAAAACATTATGAATTATTAAAATTCCATAAAAACCCATTTGTTTTGTTTGTTTTTTTACAAAAAACTGGATTTCCAAACACAGGGTTACAAAACGGGATATGATATGATCCAATCAGGATACTTGGTAGCTACGTATACAGCATAAGTTACAACATTAAAAAAATCCTAAACTACAAACCATTGCATAGGGGTAAAAACGGGAATTGATAAATTCCAGGATACTTCCAGAACATGATGGAAATCCAGGACGTTTCCATGACAATTATGAGCCACGACTATTGCAAGACAGCATTTCTTTACTTGAAGTTCCACACCTCATTTGCACTAACATGAAACTTAAAAAGATGTTGGAAAACCAATCGGGGAAAAATGTAGTTTGGTACTTGAAAGAAAAGGGCAGCTGTCAAAATAAGATTTCCTCAGAATTTTCAAGAGGAAAACACTAGGATTTGTGCATGGGGTTTGCAGACTTTGGGTTTTTGGAAAGAAATTAAGTTAAAAAAATATTACATATATCTATAAAGTGACAAAGTCAGTCTTGGCAAACAGTGACTTAGAGGAATAATGGTAATATAGATTGTCCTTGCTCTTGTTTCTAACATACCCTGCATTAATAATACACTGAGTAGTTACAGTGCTAGTAGCTAGCTTTATGCATATAAATTAATACCATAAATAACTAAACTGTTCTCTGAATTTCACAGGTTAATTCCTCAAGGCAAGATCGCTTGTCAAATAAAAAGTTACCCAGAGGTTAGCTCTTCAAGGCAAAATGGTCTGCTAAATCACAGTTACTGATGATGTTAGATTTCACTTACTGTTAATGTAGCAAACAATAAAACATTTATTGTACACCATAAAGTGCACACATCATTTACAGTAACATTTTTTTTTTAAATTTCAACTGGCAGCAATTCCATCATTTCTCTGAATAGTGAATGATCTCTTGGAAATGCCTTTAAAATCTGTCTCTGTGAGTTTTATAACCACAGTGTTTAATCCAAGTCTTCTATCACACAGTTCTCAGAGTTTTAGAAATCCAGAAGTTGTAGTGTGGAAGTGTGCTACATGAATAGTGTGGCCAGACAGCAACATAATTTCTTTTTACAAACATAATACTATACTTCAATTAGAATGGATGTTAGGGTGTTTCTTCTTCCAAGCTGTGCAAGCTTAGCCTACACCTACCTTAAATACTAAAGACACAAGAAGCAAACCTTTTGTTTTGATATATTTTCAGTTTTAGGCTGACCCACTTAAATAACCCACAGGTGTTACTAACATTTGCAAAACCTGTGGATCAGTGTGGAAAATTGAACACTGCAATTAGGTTTGTTAAAAGGCTCAACCATGTATTGGAAATGTGTAGGGTTTATTAACCTTTTTTTAGAAATGTTATATTAGCAAACTTTCTAAAGCAAAATGTTATTGTAGAATGAATATCTTCTGTTATCAGTAGTCATTTCTTATCCAAAGCTTTGCAAAATATGCAGTTAAAAATTCATTAAAATGACAGTTGTTAATTTTTTTATTTAAATGAAATATAAAATTATCATATCATTAAGCTGCTCTCTGAGTTCAGAGGTTAGCTCCTCAAAGAAAGACCATGTGCCAAGTACACATTTAACTGACAGAACCATAATTTATTCACTATTGGTGCATCTTTGAGTATTTGTAATCAGGGAAGTACATCAGTGCTGGGGATTAGCCCACAGCAGATGGTTCCAGTTGGCCATTCTATACCAACGGTGTCACCTGTGAACTGCCCATTTGGAGAGTGGAACGACAGCACGGGGAGCGCCTGTAGGAGATGAAATATAAAAACTAGGTGCATAATCAGAAAAATATGAAAAATAATATAATATGGAAGAGAAATGAAAAAAATGCTGCTTGGACAGCATTTCTTAAAAAAATAAAAAAAATAAAAATAAAAAGGAAAGAAAATAAAAAAAAATATATAAAAATTAAAGATTTGAAATTATGATAATCTCAGAACATTCTCATCCCTACTAGAGTAATAATTTCTTTAGATTCCAAATTTTTTGTTTTTGTTTTTGTTTTTTTGTCCAGTGGATGGCGTGAAGGTGCCCAAAAAATAAACAAATAAAAACATCAAAGAAATATCGCGATATTAAAAATACCAAATAAGCAATTCCAAAAATGTTTAATAAATTTTTTTACTTGATGCTAAATTAACATTATTTCCCTGATATTTTTGATTTCCATAGTATACTTGGTTTCCCATACTTTGTGGCAGACCAACAATTACTGCAGTGACCATGAGGAATCCATAGCGTTTGCAGTGTCTGGGTCTTCTCCAAAGCAATACCAAGGCATGCAATTAAGTTTATCCAATGGCATCTGGAGAGGATCGAGTGCATGTCAGCAGGGAAAGGTGAATTCAAATTAGCTTCCAGCAGACAAAAAGAAACTGTGAATTCCAGGAAGGAAGGGATAGAAAATTTCATCCCTGCCAGCTAAGTGAGCAATGGAAGACATTGAAAAAGTCTGAAGCACAATAATTTCCAATGGTCAAAATTAAATTTAAGGGCTTTTTCAGGAGTGTGAGGATAAGGGGGGAAAAGATCTATTTAAGGATTTCTAAAATTTCAGGAGGCATGTGAACCCTGGCCATGACCTTTTTTGACCCACCCCTTCATATGCTGTGAAAAATTGAAATAATACATTTTTGCCTGTTGTAGAACGAATCTGACAGAATGACTGAAGATGCCTCATGTGTTAGGAAGAAAGCAGTTAACTGTCTTAACTTTAAGCTCTCTTCAACAAGAAAACTTGCAAAATTTCCATGGGAGATTCTTTTGATGGGAAATTGTTGAAAAAAGGATTGATATGATATATTCATATGGAATTATAAATGAAATTTTGGTCTTTATTTAACATTAATAATTTTATCTTTGAATGTATTACGGCAGATAAAAGTTAAAATGCATTACATAAACAAAATTGTCTTACTCTGTGAGGGCAGCATGGCACAACTGAAGGGAAATTCCAGAATTTTCTTTTACGCAAAGAGCCTCATCCAACTCAAATGAATACTTGCGGTTTTTTCGATGAGCCATGTCATACACAATTAATGATGCTGTACTTAAATATCTGGCAATATCATCCACATCAACTTCTGCCCTGGAAACTAAAATGGCAGATAAAACAACTTCACAAAAGGCCAAGTGCATTTCAGCTAAAAAATACATATACTGTAGTAACAAACATTTGCAAACACATTTTCAAAGGAACAACACAGGGTCTTATTTTCCAGTATAAAACACTTTGCATGAACAAAATAATTTTAAAAAGACAAATTGTTTTTTTTTTCAATTTCAAAAGTATGTCTCCCACATTTTAATCACACTATTATTATGCTACGTGATTCAGACACATTTATTAACAAATTTAGAAATATTAACAGAAGACACAACCTAATAATACATACATATTCCCGAAAATTGTTCTTATATTTTACGTGCAAATTGTAATTAACATCGTTAATAGAAACTCACCCAAAGGTTGTTGCTTCTTGGCACATTGACCGCACGCATCTTTCCGTGGCCGTCGTATCTCTTCCCTGTGTCTTCACATACAATTTTGCTATTTTTGTTTTTGAGCCCACATCATACAACAACATTCACATATTTCTTATATATAGACAACTTTTATTATCTTCAGCATATATTAAAAACTCTAAAACTCTATACAGAACTCTTTCGTCATTCATCAAACACATTTTAACTCTAACTCTCTTGGTCGTTAAATACCATCCACGTCTTATTATTCACAACATCCATATATACCTATGAATGGATGAGATACCTACGACCAAGAGAGTTAGGGTTAAAATGTGTTTGATGAATGACGAGAGGGTTCTGTATAATGAACGTAGAGTTCTGTATAGAGTTTTTAATATATGCTGAAGATAATGAAAGTTGTCTATATATAAGAAATATGTGAATGTAGTTGTAAGATGTGGGCTCAAAAACAAAAATAGCAGGATTATATGTGAAGACATAGGGAAGAGATACGACAACCACGAAAGGCCTATCACGCATTATGACAAGTCAGCCGGAAACATACGTGCAGTAAATGTGCCAAGAAGCAACAACCTGTGGGTGAGTTTCTATTAACGATGTTAAATTTAGAAATGCTTAAAAGTTGTTGATTTTTTATTGTGTATGTGCCTTTCTTTATACTGACATTTTCAATAATAAGGAATTATTTATACAATAAAATGGATAATATACTTCTCAAAATAAAATCTCTTTAAAGCAGGTTGTTTTATCGAATGCTACTGTTTCCCTAAAATACTGGTCATGCCAATGCAGGTTTTAACTTCAATTATTACAAAACCAGAGGGATTCACCCATCCACTATACTTTCCAATCCAAAGAATTCTTATCCAAGGCATTCTCTCCACAAACTAATTGGGTGTTCCACAAAGAACAATTGTAAAACCTGTTTCTTGGCAATCAGGAACAAAGAATTTTGATTATGTACATGTTTCTTCCACGACAATGAGACTCAAACTGTCTTACACACAACAAGGGAATGAAAGTTCTATGGCCATACAGGTTGATTTGCAGATGGGAGTGACGGGGAGGATTGGAAAGTAAGGCAAGGACTGTGGTGTTCATCTATGGGATGGAGATTTCTAGATTCATGGTACTATGCCACAAAAACACCTGTTATGGCTTGAAGGTAATGTTAACCTGGTGCTCATGGGTCATGAATAGGCCTACGTATGCTTCTACTAGTATGCGGGCCAACTTGTTAAAACAATGGCACAAAACAAACTAGTAGTGCCTCAAAAACCTGAAGGCAGGGATGACTTTGTAGCCAGTTTGGTCAGGTTTGCCAGAACCATTTGTTAAATTAAAATTTGGATGGGAACGATGAAGGCAAATACTTGCCAGTTTATTATTAAGTTTCTCATCTTTTTCCTTTTTTTCTTTCTGTTTTCCCTAATCTGATGAACTCCTGGGCCCACCTGTAAATTCGAACCCTTGCATTATATGAAACTGTATAGAACATTGTTTCCATAAAACATTAGTGTACAGCTACTGAAGAAGTGAGTGAACCATGAGTTCATACTATTTTAACTGCATTTTTTTAAACTTTGTGTCTTAATTTTCATTGTTGTTTTACTATCTGACTTCATGCTGTCACGCCTTTAAACTTTGAACCAGGAAATTTTCTAATGTATGTCCAACAAAGACTGCTTTAATAATAAGTTGCCAAGTGACGATGTTGATATCAAACAAAGAAATGGTTATCACTAAGAAAATACACAAAAATAAAAAAAGGTACATTTTTTTCTCACTCACCCATGTCCCCATCAAGCTGAAAATCAACTGTACCACAATTTGTGTAACTCCAAAAGCAAAACCTAGTAACCAAATTATGTGCTGAACAGAATTACTCAAATGTAATTTACAGTTAAAGCCTATTTAAGGATGATATAATGGTGAAAGAATAATTGAACTCTGATACTGAGAATGGTTTGTGTGCATCTAATACGTTTTTCAACCACAAGTATATCCACACATATACTTGGGAAAATTGTACTGTTGGTCAAAAGAGTGTGATAGATTTTGTCGTTTACGATCAGTGTCTGAAACAGTTGTTGACACTCATGTGATGAGAAGTGCAGATGTTGGCTCTAATCATTACTTGGTAGTGTCATAATTGAAACTGAATGTTGGTTGGAGGAATAGGAATAGGATTAGGATGTAAAGAATAAAGGTTGAAAGGCCCCCTGAAGATCATCAGCGTTATTTTGACATACTCAGAGAACGACTGAAGGACCTGAAGTCTTGTAAGAGGGAGCAGAAAAGAAGTGGGAATGTTTTAAGAACTCTGTTGTCACTGTTACTGAAGAGGTCTGTGGCACCACAATAGTGGGTAACAATAGAGCCGATGCTTGGTGGAATAGTGAGATTGAAGAGGCAGTAAAGAGAAAGAAGAAAGTCTATTTGGGGATGTTGCAAGGTACAGTTTCCTTGGATGAATATCGCTGTAAAAAGCGTGAAGCGGGCTAAACTGGTTCGCCAGAGTAAGGCAAAAGGAAAGAAGAACTTGGAAAGGCATGAATTGGCTTTCTGGAAAGATAGGAAGACTTTCTGGAAGTACATGAGACTCAGGAAAAATAGGGGAAACAAAGTTGTAAGCTGCATGAAGAATAGGATGGGGTAAATGATATGGAAGCCCAATGAGTTAAATGAAAGATGGGGTGAACACTTCTGTGAGTTATTAGATCAAGAAAGCAAAGGTGATTCTGAGGCAGAAGCAGATGATGTCACAGTGAAGGATGGAAGCACAGGAGGAATCTCAAGAGAAGAGGTGTGTAAAGCTCTAAAATTTCTTCAGAATGGTAAGGCTCTGGGAATTGATGGCATAACTGACGAGATGTTGAAATATGGTGGTGACTTTGTAATTGACTAGTTAACTCAAATTTGCCAGTTGTGCTGGGAGTTAGGAATGATCCCTCGGGATTGGAAGGATGCTATCATTGTTCCCTTGTATAAGGGAAAAGGTGATCAGACTGACTGCAAGAACTATTGTTATATTATACTATTGAGTGTGCCAGGGAAAGTGTTTCGTAAGGTCATTACTGAAAAAGTACGAGGTCTTACATCAGAGAAAGTGTGGGATGTTCAGAGTGGTTTTGTGCCTGGTAAAGGCTGCAATAACCAAATTTTTATGTTATGCATGATGATTCAAAAGTATCTGGCTGTTGGTAAGAAAGTTTCTGCATCCTTCATAGATTTAGAGAAAGCTTACGACTGAGTAAATAGGACACTTTTGTGGAAGGTATGGAATGAATATGGTGTTACTGGGGATCTACTTAATAGTGTAAAAGTCATGTATGCTGGCTGTAGGGCTTGTGTGCGAGTGAATGGTGTTTTATCAAAATAGTTTCCTATTGGTGCAGGAGTCAGACAAGGTTGTGTAATGTCACAATGGCTGTTTAATATACACTGGCAGAAAGTGAAAAAAGAACACCAAGAAGGAGACTTCTGATACCAACGAAATTGATACAGCATAATAACGGAATACAGAGGATAACGTGATCAAAACATTATGGCAAAATACAGCTGTATTTGCTGGTAAACTGAAAAATAACAGTTCCATGTAACATGGTTAGTACGAGGTTGAACCGCCATGAACTGCGTCACACTGTGCAATTCTGGCATGGAGTCTGTCGTACAGATGTTGGATGTAAGTTTGGGGTATTGAGTTCCAAGCATCCTCAACCTGGACGCGTAAATCCGGGATGGTCGTGGCTAGCCATGGAGACCGGAAAAGTCGCCGTCCCATAAACATAAAATCCCACACATGCTCAATGGGGGACAAATCCGGTGAACGTGCAGGCCATGGAAGGTGTCTCACACCCTGAAGTACATGTTGCGTTGCACGTGCCGTATGTGGGCATGCGTTATCTTGCTGGAAAACACCACGATGGACCGACCTTACAAATGGCACAACAACGGGCTGAATGATGTTGTTGATGTAGGAGGTGCTGTTTAACGTACCCGGTACATACACAGGTTGTGTATGGGAGCGATAGCTGATCGCTCCCCACACCAGGAGACCAGGTGTAGGCCCTGTGTGTCGTTGCCGGATGCAAGAAGGGTGGAGACACTCCCCTGTGCATCTGCGAACACGCATATGGCCATCGTAGGCTCCCAAGCAGAATCTGCTTTCATCGCTGAACACGACAGATCACCATTGTGTTCTGCAGTGCGGACGTTAGCGACACCACTGCAGCCGTTCCTGACGGCGGGCTGGAGTCAGAGGTACACATGCCAGAGGCACACGTGCACGTAGTCCTGCATCCAGTAGACGGTTGCGAATTGTTCGCACAGTCACCTCAGGTGCAACGGCAGATCGGATTTGCGTCGCAGTGGATGTTTTGCTTGACAACGCCGCTCTTCTTATGCGTCGATTGGTCCGCTCATCAGTCCGTCTGTGACTCCCGGTTCCACGTCTTCTCATGTGGAAATGTTCCTTGGACCATCTATGCCACCATCGTACCACCACCGATACTTCCCATCCAATTCGCTCCGCAATACGACGATACGACCATCCGGTCTCGCGGAGTCCGACTAGACGATCTCGCTCAAAGTCCGATAACTGCTGAAATCGTACACGTCTTCCATGTCCAGGCATTGCAGCTTCTTCAGGGTCTTCGCACGTGTCCGTACGCCGACGACTGATTACACTCACTTTGCCGTACTCCTTAAATACCACCGACGATAATTTGCATATTATGCCGTGCTGTGGTGTAAGCGCTCACCGGTTGGTCCCGAAATTAACATCACACCTACATAAACTTGACCCCATTAACATATGTAAATTTCATGATCGTCCGCCAATTCCTTCTTGGTGTTCTTTTTTCACTTTCCGCCAGTGTATTTATGAATATGTGCATGCGCAATGCCAGAATAGATAATAGTGGTTTATGTCTTGGTGATATCCGTGTGCAGATTGCTGTATGCTGATGACACTGTCCTGTTGGCAGAGAGCAAAAGTGAGTTGCAGAGTATGTTGTTCCGGATGCACGAAGTTTGCATGAAATTCAAACTGAGTATAAATAAGGGCAAAACTAAAGTTATGGTTTTTGGGAGAGGAACTGGTAGCACTGAATGTAATAATGTAAGTCTAAATCGAACAGTGATTGACCAGGTGAGTAAGTTTCTGTATTTAGGAAGCATGTTTGACAGAGAGAACAAATTGGATGGTGAAATTAATAGACGAGTGAATTCTTCATTAAAAGTCATGGCTACTCTGGGAGGTTTTTACAGGAATGGTGGGTTCTCAAGAGAGTCCCACATGACTGTGTATGAAAATGTAATTGTTCCTACTCTGATGTATGGCAGTTAAACCTGGATACTACAGAAGAAACATAAAAGTCATTTGCGTGCTGGAGAAATGTGTTACTTATGCGGCGTTTGTGGCACGACACGTTCTGATTGTGTGAGGAATGAAGATGTGTTACAGTTGTGTGATGTGAAGCAAAATGTTGTTAGCAAGATGGAGACTAATATGTTTCAGTGGTTTGGCCATGTTGAAAGAATGAGTGATGAGATGCTTACTAAGAAAATATTTTTAGCCCAAGTGGCAGGATTAGATTCAGGAGTCTCTGCATGAGAAAAAGTTTATGAGTATGAATTATAGAAGATCTTGTGTACGGCATGTGATGGATGTAGGTGAAACCCGAGTTGTATGTCAAGATCGCTGTAAATGGATAAGCTTGATACAGCATCAGTAAGTAAAAATTATCTGGTAGTTTGTATTTCTTTTGGAGCTAACCTCTGAATCTCAGAAAACAGCTTAGTCACACAACACCTGTCCAAAAAATAAATACAGAATCTGGTAATGAGTCACCAGGTACCAACCATCAGGGAAAGACATATCCGATAGCTGACCCCTATATTGGACAAGTTTATGTGGATGTAAACTTTAGACATATATCATCATCATCATCATTGTCAACCATTATCAATCCACTGCTGGACGAAGGTCTCCCCAAGTTTCCTCCACAACGGTCTGTCTTGTGCCAGTCTCCTCCATGTCACCCCTGCATACTTTCGAATTTCATCCACCCATCTCCCATGTGGTCTTCTTCTGGGTCTTTTCCTGTCCCTTGGAATCCAATCTAAAATTTCGGCTGTCCATCGATGATCTGTCCTTCTGGCAGTATGTCCAGCCCATTGCCATTTCAGGGATTTAACTCTGATCATGATATCTTCCACTCTTGTCATTTTTCGGATCCACGAGTTCCTCTTCTTATCCCTCCTGGTTACACCAAGCATGCACCTCTCCATGCTTCTTTGAGTTGTCTGCAGCCTTTGTATGTCTCTTTTAGTTAAGGTCCACGTCTCTGCACCATACGTAAGCACTGGAAGGATGCATTGATCAAACACTTTTCTTTTAAGACATAATGGCATATTGCTCTTGAAAATTATGCTGTTTCTTCCAAAAGCTCTCCAGGCAAGTTTTGTACGCCGATTAATTTCTTCATCAATGTGACCCTCACTTGATATCTGCTGTCCAAGATAAACGTACGTGTCTGTTATCTCCAGCTTTTCTCCATCAATCGATAAATCTTCATTTCTTGTAAAAGCATTGAACATCACTTTTGTCTTCTGAAAGTTCATTTTTAATCCCACTTTTTTACTCTTGTCAGCAAGTTCCTGGATCATACTCTGCAGCTCTGATGGGGTAGTTGCAAAAATGACTACGTCATCAGCAAAGCGAAGGTGGGTTAGATAATCTCCATTAATCTTTATTCCCTTGTTTTCCCAGCTCAGCGACTGAAAAACACCCTCCAATGTGGCATTAAAGAGCTTCGGAGATATGGTGTCCCCTTGTCTCACTCCCTTTCCAATTTTTACGTGTGTTGTATTTTCAAACAGCCTAATCTTTGCACTTGCATTTTCATAGATGTTATTAATAATATTAATGTATGCATCTTCAATACCGCAGGTTTTCAGAGCCATTGTAACTGCTGATGGTTTCACCGAATCAAAGGCTTTTTCATAATCGATAAAAGCCATGCACAATGGAAGTTCATATTCCCTCGCTCTTTCAATTAGTTCTCTCAGCACGTGGATATGATCTATTGTGCTGTAGCCACTCCTGAATCCAGCTTGTTCTCTCGGTTGAGCCATGTCCAGTGTTACCTTCAAGCGGTGTGAAAGAACTTTAGTGAAGATTTTATAAACTACTGATAGGAGGCTGATAGGTCTGTAGTTTCCGAGATCCTCAATGTCACCTTTCTTATGTAGCAGGATCATTGTAGCGGTGTTCCAATCCTCAGGAATCTTTCCTTCATTAAGGCATCGAGTGAAAATTTGGGCGAGTACTGTTTCGATTTTTCCACTTGCTTCTTGTATGATGTCTACAGTAATTCCATCTTCTCCTGGAGCTTTTCCTCGCTTCATGTTCTTGATTGCATGTGCAACTTCTGCTGGAAGGACTGGAGGAACTCTGGTACTGGTATCTTTCATGATGTCAGGAGTGCATATATCATCCCTTTCATATAATTTGGAGTAGAAATCTTTCACTCTTGTCAAAATTTCGCCTCTATTTCTTGTTACAGAACCATCTTCTTTTCTCAGTGCCATAATCTGTTTTCTTCCCTTACTGAGATGTCCCTTTGCTATCTTTAGGCTTTGGTTGTTTTCAATTGCTTTCCTCACTAGTTCACAGTTGAATTTCCTTACGTCTTCAGTGATACTTTTTCTTACTGTCTTGCATAGCTCTATATATTCCACTTTGGAAGTCACATCTTCTTTAGTTGTTCTCATCTCTCTTCTTTTTTGCATCAACATTTTGGTTTTTCCTGATAATTTGTTCACATGCAACTTGTTCTTAGACCCAGCCAATTTTGTTGCTGTTTCCATAAGAGCTTTGGTTACTTTTTTGTTAACTTCAGAGATGTCCACTTCTTCCGATGTTAGGCCTTCTAAAGCAGAGAACCTGTTGTCAGAGCCTCGAGCATATATATATATATATATATATATATATATATATATATATATATATATATATATATATATATATATATATATATATAACAAGCACACTTTATTCAAGTTAATGAAGTTTATTATTTTCATTTTATGCTAACTTATTACCAGATCTGTGCAAAACTATTAAATATTTTGAGCTATGATTATTGGATGTTAGTTAGTTGGAGATAGAACAACGACTCCTTTGCTTTTTGTGAAAGGCAAAATTTTGTGTGTGTGGCATGCTGTATCTGAAAACTGTGTTAGGAATTGTGTGAAGAAATCAGACACTGTTTAGAGTGTTTTGTTAGCTTGTAAAAAAATTTACAGATTACATGAATTGCCGCATTGTAAGATGTGACCAGGACGAAGCATTTTCCCTAAGTTGTACTGAATAATTTGGTTGCTATTGTCTCTTCTGTAGCTTGGTAAAAAGAAAAAAAAAAAGACATTATTATGCTTTTATTCATGTGTGGGAAACCTGACATATAAACAAGAATTGTGAAAATTCATATTATATCACTAAGCTGCTCTCTGAGATTCAGAGGTTAGCTCCACAAAGAAATACAAACTACCAGATAATTTTTACTTATTGTTGCCATATCAAACTTCTCCATTTACAGCGATCTTGACATACAACTCGGGCTTCACTGACATCCATCACACGCCATACACAAGATCTTCTATATTTCATACTCATAATTTTTTTCTCATGCAGACATTCCTGAATCTGATCCTACCATGACTTCCTTGGCCTTCCTCTGCCTTTCCTTCCTGCCACTTGGGCCAAAAAAAAACTTTTTAGTAAGCTTCTCATCACTCATTCTTTCAGCATGGCCAAACCGTCAAAGCATATTAGTCTCCACCTTGCTAACAACATTTTGCTTTACATTACAGAACTGCAACACATCTTCATGCCTCACACAATCAGAACGTGTCTTGCCACAAACCACCCGTAAGTAACGCATTTCTCCCGCACACAAATGACTCCTATGTTTCTTCTGTAGTACCCAGGCTTCACTGCCATATATCAGAGTGAGAACAATTACACTTTCATACACATCTATGCGGGACTCTCTTGAAAGCCCATCATTCCTGTGGAAACCTGTCAAAGCAGCCATGACTTTCAATGAAGAATTCACTCGCCTATTAATTTCTCCATCCAATTTGTTCTCTGTATCAAATATGTTTTCTAAATAAACAAACTCATTCACTTGGTCAATCTCTATGCTATTTAGACATATATTACATTCAGTGCTACCAGATCCTCTCTCAAAAACCATAACTTTGGTTTTTCCCTTATTTATACTCAGTTTGAATTTCATGCAAACTTCGTACAAGGGAACAATGATAGCATCCTTCCAATCCCGAGGGACCATGACCAACTCCCAGCACAACTGGCAAATTTCAGTAAACCAGTCAATCAATTACAGAGTCACCACCATATTTCAACATCTCGGCAGTTATGCCTTCAGCTCCCAGAGCCTTAGCATTCTGAAGAGATTTTAGAGCTTTACACACCGCTTCTCTTGAAATCCCTCCTGTGCTTCCATCAGGCATGAATTTAGGCGGTAATAGGAAAAGCTGAACATCCAAATGGGGAGGGGGGGCAAAGTGTTGTTTGTATAGAATCTTGCATTTCACTCTCTGATGTATACAACCATGACATTCATGTATTGGTCACATGCCTGCCAACTAAATACATTTAATGAATATATTTTGTTTCCAGAAAATTAAATATATAGTACAATACACTGAAGAGCAATTGAATTAGAGATACCTGTCTAGTAATGTGTAGCACCACCTTTCGCCCTGATGGCTGCGATTCGTCTCGGCATGGACTCGACAAGACACCGGAAGCGTTGGGAAGCCATACGGATCCACGACCCCTGAACAAGCTCCCACAGTTCATGAAGATTTGATGGAGGGGTGTCAGAGCCTCGAGCATCTCTCTCCATGGCATCCCAGATGTGCTCGATGGGATTGAGGTCAGGTGACCTAGCTGGCCAAGAAAGCGAGGTCACGTCGGTGGAGTGTCCATCCAACCATTTGGATACAATTTGGGAGCGAGCATTGTCTTGTTGCAGGATGAGGTCCCCAGTGGGATGTTGAAGATGCACAAACGGGAGCAAATGGTCGTCCAGGATATCTCGGTAACGTTGACCTGTGAGGGACGATGTCACACGTACTAGTGGTCCCATTTCAGTCCACGTAAACAGTCCCCATACGAGAATGCCACCCCCACCAGCTTGAAGAGTACCCTGCTGGCAAGAAGGATCCATCGCTTCATGTGGTTTGTGCTGTACACGTATCCTGCCATCCGCATGTACCAACGTGAATCTCGACTAATCAGTCCAGGCAACATTTTCCCACATGTCTAGGGTCCAGTGGCGATGTTCCCGCGCCCATGCTAATCTTTGCACCCTGTGATGTGCGGTCAGCAGCAGTACCCTCTTGGGACGATGGCTTCTGTACCCCATAGCGAGGAGATGGTTCTGAATGGCGTGGCTGCTTACACGTTTTTGTGCACCAGCGTTAAATTGCTGAGTGATTTCTTGCACTGTGGCCTGTCAATCCGCTGGTACAATGCGAGCTAGCCGACGATGACCCCGCTCATCCACACGCTGTTGTACACGGCAGTTGGCCCTTGCAGGGATGGTTTTACCGGATTCGATGTACTCACAGTGCATCCGTGACACAGTGGCTCGTGAAAATCCCAGTGCCTGCACGACTTCCGAGATGGAGTGACCCATTCGTTGGGCCCCGACGATTTGCCCATGATCAAATGCGCTTAGATCCTTTGTCTTACCCATATTGCGTCCGACTATCACTGTTTCCCGTTGCATCACTCCTTATATTGTCGGATCGCTGCATACCTCATGTCGTTTCTGTTTACAAGGCCGCCCACAGGGCCACATTTGCATAACGCCAGCTGTCTCTAATTCAATTGCTCTTCAGTGTATAGTGTAAGGGGGAAAAAATTGCTGATGAGGTCATGAGCAAAGAAAATCACTCACCTTAGTACAGAAGGATGTCTTTAGTCAAACGAGGGAATTAATCAAATGTCTTTATAAATAGCAATGTTGTATGGAAACAAAATCTTGAAGGTATGAAAAACTTCGGACACGTTTGTTGATAAAAGAAAGTTTGCTGAAGAATAAATGTTCATTCTTGATTTGACACAAAATTATTAATGAAGAAATATGATAAACACTTGCGAAAACGTTAAGACATTTTGTAGATAAATAATAAAAGTCATTTCAACTAATGAAATTTCATTTTCTTAAGTTGTTTCTGTCTAACAATTTGCTCTAACCTTCTTTTATAAATTAGCCGGCTAGTTTTCTTTCTCTTGAACCAATTCATTTGATTTTAATTTGCTGCATAAGTTTTTAGAGATATTTAGCTCCTTTTGTCCTCCTTTCATTTCTTCTTCCTTATCTTGTAATTCTTTCTTATATTCTGAATATGATGATTTCATATTCTGGCATAAATTTCTTATTTACAGGGTCAAGCAAATAATCGTTTTTCTTAAAAAATTCCAAGGCTGACTTATCCTGAATCAGTAGCTTATATTTCATGGTTTAAACAGATTAAAATGTTTCAATTTTCATGTTGCTGGATTCTTTATTAAGTGCATCCCCCATCATACTAAAGGAACTTTCCACCTAAAAGCTATGAAAAACAACTCAATGCCTTCACCATTTTTGAGAGGGCACTGAATTTGTTTAGCTTAAAAAGTCCACGTTTTGGGATTCATTGAAATTTATTTATGTAAATATTAAACTGGAGCACATCACTGCATCCAAAGTATAAAAACTTTATACTTTGAATATATATTTTTTAATACTTTTTTTATATAACGTCGCACGAGCGGAAATTACGATTGCCGACAAAATCTTCGCTTCGTCCAACTTCCGTTTTCGGACATTTTCCCTCCATTGTTCAAGCTAAAATACAAATATTTATGCATTAAAATATTTAATAACAATACTGGACAGTAGAAACATCGCAAGAAAAAGAAATCAGGATTATGGGGGAGGGGGAATCTTCACTGTTTAATTTCCGTTTTTAAAAGTTTTGAAAGATGAAATACCATCCCCAGATGGAAAAGACCCCCCCCCCCCCCAAACCCAGCTTCTTTTCAGTTTTACACTGATCTCGAGAATGACCCAAATGATGACAGAAAAAGCGGAATTCAGCGAATCCACAAAATAATCTCACGTATGAGTAAGAAGTGACTAAGAAATAGAAAAATACAAATTTTATGGAAAATGAAAGTGAAAAATCGATATTGCACTGCTCACTCTGCCGTGAAACAATTTTACGGGACACGGAAACGGAGCAGATTCCACCACGTACGGATTAAATACTGATCTAGAAATTTAATTTCGTTTAACAAAAGGGAAAGGGGCGAAAACGATTGCTCTCTATTGATTGGTTTTGAAGAAGTGTGTATTAGAAATAAGGTAACATGCATTTCATTAGAAAAAATTCTTAAAAAAAATATGAAGTCGCTCCTTTTCACTATTAACTAAGATATTAAAAACAAGGAACATGACAAGAAAACATCAAAAATAAAAATATATAATCAAGCAGAGAGAGAGAGAGACCAGGGGAGGGGGGGGACTTGGTCGAAAAACTTTAATATAAGGAAATGGAAAACGACGTGACATTCTAAACACCTAAGAAACATTGCCGAAAATGTTTAACAAGTGTTAGAATCTTGAAAACACGAAAATTTACTTTACACAGATGTTTAATAACATTTCACCGAGATTTTCGATTTCCGTTGCATACTCGACGTTTGCCGTCGTTCATAGCGGACCGACGATTTCCATACCATACTCAATGTTTTTCGTCGTCGATTTCCATAGTAACTATGTAAAACCTATAGTACTTGGAGTCCCTGACTCTTTCTTCCCACTGCATGGTCTTACTCAGCGGCAAGCGGAAGAGTGCGCACGGAGAATTTACTGTACCTTAGTCCCGACAGGGCACAGCGGTCTGGCACAAAATCTGCCTTTTTTTTTTAGCAAGATGGTGCAAGATTTTTGTTTTGGCACACTTTCGCGCAGAATTCCAATCCCGTCATTCCCCGCCGTAACCATCCCGTCAGTCGAAGTCATTACGATTTTGCTTTCCAGAAGAGGGAGGCATACCCCCCCATGTTTTATTGCATTTTTGGAATAACATCGGTAACAACAAAAGTGGAACAGAAAAAGCGGATTTCTGCGAATTCGCGGAAGTCTTTCATGCTTTTTCCATCCTACTCTGTGACATCCTCTGCATCTGCCTCGAATCACCTTTGCTTTGCTGATCTAATAACTCAAAGAAGTATTCACCCCATCTTTCACTTAACTCATTGGGCTCCCATATCATTTCCCCAACCCTATTCTTCACACAACTTGCAACTTTGTTTCCCCTATTTTTCCTGAGTCACATGTACTTCCAGAAAGTCTTCCTATCCTTCCAAAAAGCCAATTCATGCCTTTCCAGCTTCTCCTTCCTATCTTTTGCCTTACTTTGGGAAACCAGCTTAGTGGCTTCACGCTTCTTACAGCGATATTCATCTACAGAAACTCTACCTTGCAATATCCCCAAATAGGCTTCCTTCTTTCAGACAGGTTTTGTTTTTGTACTTATTCAGTGAGTTTGCTTGTATTGATTGAATTATTTATATGTATATTTATATTTTACTTGTCATTAATTCTTGCAGCTACACGCAGTGTTGAGACATATTTGACTGTATTTAAATGTCTTTTAGTATTCATATAATATATTGTATACGAGAGTTGATCAGAAAAAAACCTCGTATATATTTCATACATGAGACTGCCGAAGGAAAAAAAAAAAGCTGAACTTTTGAACTGCATGGGTAAAAAATAAGAACGTGCTGTGAAACAGCGTGAATATAACACGGCGAGAGCAAGATAAAATTGTTAACTGAAATTCATTATGTAAATATTAAGTTGGAGCTCATCACTGTATTCAAAATATATAATTTCTTTCCCCCCCCCCATTCAACAGCAACACAAGATAAATGTAACATCACGGAGAAAAAAATTACGATTACCAGCGATATCTACGCTCTGTCCAACTTCCATTTTAGGGAAGTTTTCCTCCATTTTGAAGCTGCAAAATAAGTATTTATGGAATAAAATTATATTTAACAACGCTACTGGGTTGAAGATACATCGCCATGAAAAAAGGATTACGATTATGGGAGAAACCTTCACTTTGTCTGACTTCCATTTCCGAAAGTTTTGGAAGTTGGAATTCCGGCCACCGACGGAAAACGACCCCACCACCATCACTACCACCAGCAACCTCTCCCATTTCTGTTCAGTTCTGCATCGATCTCGGAAACCATCGAAATGACGATGAAAAAGGCAGAATTCTTCAAATCCACTGAAGAATCTCGTACCTGAAGATCGCAGGAAAATTTTCGCGCCAACTTCTGTTTTCGGAATTTTTCTTCCATTTTCGAGCTGAAATGCTAATATTTATGGAATAAAATTATATTTAACAATAATACTGCGCAGAAGAAACATCGCGAGAAAAAGAAATTACGATTACGGGAAAAATGTTCACTCCTTTAACTTCTGTTTTTGAAAACGAAATACCATCTCCAGAACAAAAAAAAAAAAAAAAAGACCCCCCGCCCCCCAAATAATCCTACAAAATTTCTCTTCAGTTTTGCATCGATCTCAAGAACAACCTAAATGATGACAAAAAAGCGGAATTCCGCGAATCCGTGGAAGAATCTCATGTATGATATTTATATGTCTTTCCCTGATGAAAAAAATATTATAAATTCGAGTAAGAGAATGGAAAACTCACCAACCAAGAAGTGTTTGTGCGATGTGACAAAGGATATGAAGCACTAGTCCTCGATGAAATCACTGTGATGATTCAGACATTTGTCGGGCCACACGTCCAGCTTGTCCATACCGGACTGAAAAAATTCACATTCCTGCTGATGTAGCCAGTTTGTTGCAGCTGTTTTCATGTCATCATTGCGTGTGAAGAGAGTACCAGACACATGCTGTTTCAGGACAGGGAAGTAGTGTCCTCCCTAGAGCCTTTTTACTGGGGGGCCTGCCTGGCTAATTTTCTCTGCAGTCCAGCTAAGTTTCCATTAATGAACATTTTCACAATGCATGTAAATAGTAAGAGTGTAAAACTTATTCCCACATACACCATAAATATTGATGAAAACTGGCTGAAATCTGTGTCGAATATAATTTTAGTAAGTACTCATTTTTATGCACAATTTTCTAATGTTTTTATCAAGTTATGTTACATTAATGCCTAACATACCGCTAAAGTTGTTTAATAAGTATAATAATGTTAAGCAAAACATCATCTTTTTTTTCTTGATTGGGGAAGGGACCGTTGATACCATCCAGCTAAAATTTTTTGCCACCTAGCTGAAGAGCAGCAGAATGTAGACGTACATGGATAATTTCCAAATTCTTAGCAGATTTCGCAGATAGCTTTTGCTTGTAGATTAAAAAAATAAATAAAAATAAAAATGTTATTTACAGCAATTAAAATGCTTACTCAAGGCTTTACTTAGATTAATATACTTAATTCTATTTTAACTTGAAGAACTTTCTATTATTTTTCACATCTTCTGAGTTCTTTTGTTTTTACAGGCATTTCTGGCCTCCAGATTTTATCGAGGCCAGTTATCAATGTATAGGAACTGTATCGAAAGTTTCATTCACACAGAAAGACTTTAAATTTTATTGCTAGGTTCCTTTTGCAGTTGCCAGTTATTAAAATTAAAATCTTTTCCTTATTTTGCAAGTCTACTATTTTTGAATTAAGTTGTTGAAAATGCTATTTATCATTTTTGAAGGTTCACTGATGAAACTGTTTCTCTGGATATGAAAACTTTCTTTAAATTAATCTCTTGTTTTTATGATGTTCATAGACCAATATTTTAATATTTTGCCATAAAAGTAAGTTTCAGACGCATTGCTGCACATTTAATTGTAATGTATTTATTTTGTCTTCACTGGTATCTGTAATGTTCTAATAATTATTTATTTTATTAATTTTTCTTTAAATTATCTAATTCTATAGTAATCATGATTCCGGGGTTTGCAGCAAGTTTTCTGTTTCAATGGTTGTGTACACAGATACATTTTATTTTCATACAACTCTGCCTAGCTGTAAAAAAGATCTAGGGAGAACACTAGGAAAGAGGTGAAAGTCACTAGGAGCCAAATCTGGGCTGTAGAACGGGTGCTTCCATACCACCCATTGGAATTCGTGAACCAAGTGCTGCGTGGTGTTGGTGGGGTGTGGCCTCGCATCATTGACACCATCACTCAGCAGACCTGGTCATCTTCATCAGATGCTTTTGCGCATTTTTTTCAGTGTGGCACAGTATCCATCAGCATTGGATGGTGTATCCATGCTCTAAGAAGTTCACCTAAAGCACACTCAAGGAATTCCAGAAAATGGATGCTATGATTTTTCTAGCAGACAGTGTGACTTTAAACTTCCTGCTTGGCAGTGAGGCAGCATGTTTCCATTGCATAGAAACTCTCTTGCTGGTGGGAGCAAAGTGGTGGAGCCACGTCTCGTCTCATCACAATATGGTCAAGAAATCTCTGTCCGTCTGCAGTGTAATGCTGTAGAAACATCAAACATGCCATCATTCATGCTGCTTTGTGATTGATGGATAATGAACGTGACACTCATCTGGCACAAACCTTGGAGTACTGCAAAACATCCATCACAAGATGTTGAACAATGCCATAGCTTGGACACAATATGATGCAAAGTCATACTGTGTCTTCGGTCATCTTGAATCATTTCATGCACACGTGCATGTTGATCTCTGTTGTCAACGAACTTGGACGTCCACTGTTTGTGCGATGTCAGTTCCTCACATCATCCCTGCTGGATTGAAATGAAGGGCACCATTTTGCCACGTGTTGTCGAGACATCACGCTGTCACCATAAACTTCGACAAGCGGGCAATAAATTTTGACTGCAAGCACGTTCTTGGTTCATACAAACTTTATCACTGCTCTCACTTCGACCTGAGACCACGTTTCCAACCACATCGCTATTTCAAAATGTCACTGCGCATCTCATGCTGGGGCCAGGAATTCACAGAGGTGCCTGGAGTACTAGTGCCAGCTCTCAAATGTACATGCCATTTATACCACTTGTACAACATCCTGCATTTACTTTATAACACATGTAAGTTTTTTTCTGACAGACTTATGTGTATGCACGCACACACACACACACACGCGCGCGCACGCACGCACGCACGCACACACACACACACACACACACACACACACACACACACACACACACACACACACACACACACACACACACACACACACACACACACACACACACACACACACACACTCATACCATCATTATACAGTGGGATGTTGATTAAATACATTTTTAGAGCTGGCACAGTTACATAATTGAGCACACTATTAATTTCCCTTACAGGCTCTTTAATCTTGGTATTTTGAAGGACATATAATTGATGTTCCACGGATTTGCATTCACTGGAATGCCTTGTTTTATTTCATTATCTAGCATTTAACTGTTTTAAAATGCTTTTTCAAACCGCGATAGCAATGAAATGTCTATGTTTAGTCGTACATTTAAATTAATAGTTAAGTAGTATGGCTTTCAAGTTACTTCAGTTAAAAATAAATATTTTATAACTTAACTCCACAAATCTATAACATCCAAACTTTACAAATGCAAAGAATTCTGAACGAAATTAAGCAAAAAACATCAAAGAGAACACAAAAATAAGGAAAAAACCTGCTAAAACAAACTTTAAATTAAAAAAAGTATAACCCATTAAACAAAATAAAAAGCTAATAATCATAAATTACTTTTAAGTTTTTCACACAAGAGACTGTCAACTTGTAAAACATCTAAGACAAACTCAAAACCTTCAGTTATTTTACAGAATTTTAAAAAAGTTAACTTCACACACAAAAAGCAAACATACTAATACATACAAAGCAAAACAATTGTAAAAAGCACTCACCAATGTTCTCTCTTATGTCTTTTAAAACTGAAATTTTAGCAGCATGAAGAACTTCATCAATCAAATCTCCTTTGCTTTTGCTTCGTTCATAAGATCTGATATTTTCTAATCTAACGTGGTGCATGACGCTATAGAAAATGTTAGGTACATAAAAAATGTTACAGAAAGGGAAAATGCTATAAGAGAAGCTAATATAAATTCTTCTGCATACATACATACATTCTACTACAAAATAGATTCAAACAAAGAAACAGAAACATTCAACGCAATGAAATCTATATTATCCTCTTCCTGTTACAAAGTTAAACAGCAAAATGTGATTTTTTCTTCAACAGGGAATAAAAATTAGCCTTACACAGGGTTATTCTTTCTGAGTAGTTATCAAAATAAACAACAGATCAGAGTCAAGTTGCCTGTAATTTTTTAACCATGTGATAATAATGATTATGGTGAGTAAATCCTTTTACAATTAAGGTTTGTTAAATTAGCACAGGACAGAACAGGAACCAGTGGATAAATGCACAGCCACCATGTTTTTTTTTTTTTTTTTTTTTTTTGAAAATAGATATTTCTTTCTTTTCAGGCATCAAACAGTTATTTCTCATGACTTCGTAGATGAATATATCAATTATCATGAAATTCTGTTTCACACTTTACAATTTGCTTCTGAGACAGTGGAAGTATACTTTATGTGTTGCTTAAACATGGTTCATACGCTTTTTCAATCACAAAATTCCAGGAGATTTCCAGGACTTATGGATTTTTTTCCAGGACATACGATCCAAACGCTTTTACTTAAAATATAGTGAAACTATAGGTCTGTTCAACCTGTAACCTACAACAAACAACTTCTTACATGCTTGGGCAAACTTAATACAGAATGTTTAAAATGTTGCCTGCTGCAGCTAATCAGAAACTTGGAATCACAGATAAATACTGAAATACCAAAACTGTCACTGAAAATGTGACCAGGTTTCATATCTACTAAACTTTTGTATAATATATTACACTGGTTTTGAGAAAAATTTATTTTTCTACTTTGGCTTTAGTCCAATTATTGAAGCAAATTACAGAATATAAAACCCCCATAAAACTCAAAAATACATAGGTATGTGGCATTACTCTTAAAATGCTTTCATATACCACACAATCAATACATAAAATACTATTTATATTTAATTATTTTGAAAAAAAAAGCTTACACTGGAAATGGGTTTGGTCCATTTCACCGAAAAACACTTGACCGAAAAGTTCATTTCATAGAAAGGTCGTTTCATCGAAAAGTTCATTTAACCGAAAGGCCGTTTTGCCGAAAAGATCACTTTGTCGAATGTTCACTTCATCGAAAGATTGTGTTAACCAGCTGCTAACTTCGATCGAAAGGCAATATTCTTTGAATTTGAAACTCAAATGTATTTATTTATTTTCATGAGATGCAGCCTAATGTCGATCTCATCCACAGATTTGTCTCCTAATACCTCAAATATTAGTACTACTCTATAAACGTGTATTTCAGAAAAATCTCAGGTGTGGAACATTTGCCCATATTTAATCTAATGAAGACTAAATTACATAGGTTTTTATATATATTGAACTAATTTGGCACACTAAGTCTAAAGACTAAGTCTAATAAACCGAAATCTGTAGGTAGTCTCACATCGAACCTTTAGATGATATGGACCGTTATTGAACTCCCCTACCCCCTTTTTTTTAATTGAAGCAACTCAATGGGCTATAAGCAGTCATCCATTCCTAATTTAGGGTCACTGGTTCCAGGAAAGGGAGAGAGCCAGTGCCGCAAGACAAACACAACATCCATGCCAAACGGGATTCGAACCAGGACCACTTAAAGGACTAATGATCATAAGCCAGCGCTTAGACCACTGCGCCACCTGGGCGGCTAACTCCCTTTACACTAAGATGTGATATTATTTGTTTTAATTATTACCTTGTCCCTACGGGTGTAAGTGGCCACAAAAATTTTAAGGGGCCGTATAAAAATTGTGTTTTTGACCGCTTCATGGCCACGAACCCGAGAGGCTGGTTATCTGAGTCATATAAAGTTTCCGTAATTTCGTCTTCTTTTAATTGCAATAATTAATGTAATTCTTTATGAAAAATGTTTATGATATACAACTCAACAAAATATTTCAGGGTTTACAAACTTACAAACTACAAGTCCACAAATTATCTGAGGGCATGTGCCTACTCAGCAAACCTGACTGGGAGGGGGGGGGGTATAGCAAATGTGCAAAATATAAAGAATTTCTCGTCCGATCAGGAGATTTTCAGCATTTACAAGCTACAACTCAACAAATTTTCTGAGGGCATGTTTCTACTTAGGCAACCTGTGTGTGTGTGTGTGTGTGGGGGGGGGGGGTATGTACCTACAATATAAAGTATTTCTGGTCCAACAGGGAGACTTTTAGCCTTTACAACGCTACAACTCAACAAATTATCTGAGGGCATGTACCTACTTAGGAAACCTGTCAGCGGGGGTGGGGGGTGGGGTGTTGTAAAAAGGTGTAACATGTAAAGAATTTCTCGTCCGATCGGGAGGTTTATAACATTTACAACCTACAAATCAACAAATTATCTGAGGGCATGTGCTGCGTCAAGAAACCTGTTGGGGGTGGGGGGGGGTTAATACCCAAAATTGTAAAACATAGAGGTGCCAACCTCTAGCAGAATGTATCAGTAATCAATAGGGGATTTTTCAGTAATGTTTCAGTAATGGAACACAGCCTATCAGTAATCACCATACGAAGCTTCATTGTTAACGTGCGGAAAGGGTATTTCATGAGAAATTAATGTGTGAAATGTGTAAAAACCTTGTATGTTTACACTATCCTGATAAAAAAGTATGAAATTAAATTATCAATATTGTACTTACCTCATGTCATTGCTGACATAAAGACTCCTTTGGTGCTTGTTTTGCAGTGGTATATTCTTTTCCAGAAAACTTCTTTTTATGACACGGCTCACCTGAGGAAAATGCTTTACTTTTCTGTACAAGAAGGGCACTTAATGTTTTGGTGCTCATTGTTGGGCAGAAGTATGTGAGGTTTTTCCTTACTATACTAAATATTCTCTCTGTAGAGGAATTGCTGTGAAGGATAGTCAATATTGCCAACATTAGTTTAGGCAATGCAGAATACTTGGGAAGGCCAGATGAATCCTTCATCTTAGGTATTTCATTTCATGCCACATCTGCTCTAGGATATCCAGCTTCATCAATATCACAGCTTGCTATAGGTAGGTTATGCTCCACAACGAATGTAGTAAACAGCAATTCAGCATTTATCATGCTATTTTCATTCTTTTTTGCAAAAAAATTATTCAGAGGCTTTTATTGAGTCGTTCATTTTACATAATCCTTGTGTTTTTTTGACTGGATATGGCTTCGGCAATCATCTTGTCCTACATGGGCTACTGATTACTCCCATATTAGAAGGAACGCAAGGAAACCTTTATTTCAGCATTTGCAACATTTTTCTATTTCCTAGTTCGAGATTTGGGAGAAAGATTTGGATGTTCCTGGAGAAACCTCTTTGCATATTTATTTGTTTCAGAAACGATAATTCCAAGGATGAAATTAGTAAAAAACAAGTAAAAATATGCAATAGGGATAGCATCAGTTGCAGGAGCATGTTTGGGCTCCTGCATTTCATGATAATCAAAAGGATGGTGAGGTTGTTCATCACTTCCCTCTATTGCATCCTCCCATTCGCTTTCATGAACTGAAGATTCCCTATCAAGATCTTCACTTTCGGAAAATATATTGTGTGCCTGGCAAGGTGGCTAGTTTTCTGGCTTGATGTTGCCTGGCCAATATCACTCTCAGATGATTCAAAATCATCATTATCACTTGGCAAACTTTCACTCTCACTTCAACAAGCCATTTCAAATAACCTTACAAAAACATTTCACGCAGTAGGAAAAAGCATGTCTGCTAGTCTGAGGAACAAGCTGTCAATAAAGTCATCCTCTGCTAACACTAGTTTGGAAAAAAAGGTGGATTCGTAATTCACGGAGTTTTGCGATTGTGTCTGTCTGTTTGGGAAAAAAGAAATGAATAATGTGAAGAGCTTCTAGTAATAAAACACCGCACTTCGATCCCCCACGCGGCGAAAGTCCGCAAAAAAAAAAAAAAAAAAATGGAAAAAAATAATAATAAAAATAAAATAAAATAAATAAACACCCGCCATCGCGGGACCATGCGCTGCAACAAGTTGCGCATTATTGCACTTCGAACGGGGCTTGAAAAAGTTATTTCCAATAGTACGACGTTTTAAAATTCACCAACAAGGCCAAGTGAACAGCCCTGCCTTAACTGCAGTAGGAAAAGTTTTGGCTAAAGTAGCCTTTCTCCCATCACATGGAGAAAGCACGTGGGAAGCCCGATAGCAGGCGCAAACTATTTCACGATACGACACTTACGGCATATTACGATTCTTTCGATAATATCGCTGTTTGACGATATGATTCCTGGAGATTCCATTTCAAAACGATATGATTGATAAATAGTATGATCATTGACACTGATATCTGCCGTCTGATTTGGAAAATACTCGGATTAAAATCGAACGCCGACAAATCGGCCGTGTCGTACTAAAAGGGTTAACAAAAAAGTATTTAAATTGAGATTCTTTCTTACAACCTGTTCGTAATTTCGTAATTCGACAGTCAGAACCATAATAATTACGGACAATCCATAGGCACTAAATATTTATTTTTTAAATTAATATTTAGTGCCTAAGCAGAAGCGCAATGCTATTGATTTTATTTGATACGTAAACGTTATGAATATGAAGTCAGTGGATTAAAAGCTGTTAAAAAGGCCAAGATATAGGCCCTATGAATTAATTAAGTAAAAAGAAAAGTATTGCAAACTTGACATGTTATGTAAATATTTAGTACCTAAGCACAATTGCGGCGTTATTAAAAAAAACCACCTTATCGTCCTTTTCTGAATATGTAATTCTGTTGAATTACACATGCATGAGTCATGTGTAATTCTGTTGTTTCGTCGAACACTGTAGTTTTAAGAAATGTACAGCGATCTGTATATCCCCCTCCCTCCAGTTTTAACTTTTGTGGCCAGTCACCCTAAACTGGTATGAACCGGCGTGAAAATTCAAGCAAACAAATAAAGGAGCTTCTTCCCATCATTAGGCGCCTTGGAAAACTGCCACACATTCAAAGTGTTCCTCGGAGGAATAGCACTTTGTGCCCGGCCCCTTAATGAAAAATGTGTGGCAGTTTTCTGGCAACCCCACCACACTAGGTAAATAGTGAAAATATTTCCCTATACCTCCACCCCCAACATTCAAACAGTATGTCAAATCGACTTATTAGTATGCCCATGATGACAATCAAAACGCCTATCTCGGACTTTTTTTCCGCGTTTATCAACAGTATCGGACTTTTTACCTAGATTCTTTATGTGTGAATTAAGATTTCTTTTGAAATTCGTTGTTACATGTTGCATGGAGAAATAACAGCCTGCATCAAAAAAATTCCCACCTTATAAATAATTCACACCAATAATTGTCTGAAATTTAAAGTTTCACATATTAGGAAAGTTAATTATTTCGAAATGATCACACAGCCTTGTGAAAGTGCTCTCAAAAACGTCTTATAAAAGGTTATTAAGGTATTCTGTGTTTCCATAGTTTTCCTCAAGTGTTCTCCAAAATGCTCTGTAAAAGTGTGTGTGTGTGTGTTTTAATGCACTTTACAAATGTTTCGCAGTATTTCAGTGTATGTGTCTTTCAACACAGTAAACGGCTTCATAGAACATTGGCTCCAAAAAAAATGGTTTATGAGATACATTTACTGCAGATTATGTATCGACATAGGTACTCGTAATATTCAATACATTATCTTTTCATGAGTTTCAAACATGTTATGCATTGAGTTTTTACATCAAATACTGCATTTGAATGAAGACACAATCTAGAAACTGACCACACAATGAGCTAGCCATTCGGTTCCCGCCTATCAGTCGAACGTTTTTTTCTTCACTCTAAAAATAAAAACGCTCCGCTCGTGTGAAAGCCACCCAAAAACTGCACTGCGGGACGGTTTTATAGATTCGTTGGATTCATACCGTCTGTGCGAAACAAGTCTAAACTCTAGATCAAAGCCACCGGTGGTCATAAATAAACGTCAAAAATTTCTTTCCAGTGATGTCCCATTCGACCCCTGCGCCCGAAAACTGCCTTAGGTTAAAGCCTAAGGTCTTCACTTCCTAGTAGGGTCTTGAACAAACGAAGCAGGCGAAATTGACAGTGGAAATTGAACTCTCCTATATTTAGGGGTGATAGTGGGGACAATATGAGCGTCGTTTCCTGTCGACTCCCTTGAATGGCAATTGACAAGGTGTTAATTTATTTGCTCTTAAAAGATTACTTTAGTCGTTCGTGTGGTGGGATGAGGGTGGGGGTGTAGAACAAAAGATTTCTCCCTGTGTGCCAGAAAAGGACATGCTGATGCTCTAAGTATGCCCTTAAGCATAGAACAAATGGTGTGTGGTGAAGTTACCGAAAAAAAAAAAAAAAAAAGATTTCTCTCTGTGTGCCAAAAAAGCAAGTTTTTTTGTGATTTTTCTAGGGCTATTTTTCGTGTTTAACGCTAATGTTAAGTATTCTGATAGTTAAGAATGTCTAAAGTGTCTATAATATTTGACCAAAATTTTATTATTTAACATAAGATACTTAATGAATTCGGGCCATATAAAATTGTACTTTCTTGACCACTTCACCCACATAACAAAATTATATGTATTTGTGTTTAAATCTGACATGCGGAACAAACATCATTCTCACTTATAAATAATAAATGCAACATCATTATCTTGCAATGTATGTACAACCGGCTTTCTTTCCGAATGTGAGCAACTAACATCCCCTGAAAATTTTGTGGAAGAAATACGAATTTTATGCGGTGACCGGTAATAAAGTCCAGGGAAAGAAAATCCGAAATGGGCGTTTTGAATGTCATCATGGGCATGCTAAACCGCCACACAGGAAAACTGCCACATGTTTTTCATTAAGAAGCCGGGCACAAATTGCTGTTCCTCCGAAGAACACTTTGAATGTGTGACAATTTTTCCAGTGCGCCAGTATTCCAAATTATGTGTGGCAGTTTTCCAAGGTGACTAACAATAGGGGAAGGAACTCTTTTGTTTGTCTGAATTTTCATGCCGGTTCATACTATGAGTTTAGGACAACTGGCCACAAAAGTTGAATGGGGGAAGGGGGCTATTAATATTGCCGTTTCTTGGCCTATATTGAGAACTGAAATGGGAACTCCAAACGAATTTCGAGAAAACGTTCAATGTAAGTCAAGCGAGAATTGTACTTTAATTTGAAGAAATAAATTGCCGAGGATCCGAGGTACACTTGGTTTGGGGAGCTCTACCCCTAACTTCCGTAATTTCATTTTCTGGACGTCTAGTCGGTCAGTGTATCCTCGGTGTTACACTTTAATAGCTGTTAGAAACTTGGGGGAAGGGGAGTTCCTCCCACCGTCCTGAAAATTTGATGATCGTGTACAGAATCATTATATAAAGCATGGTACCAATGTTTACAGCTCTATGTACATTTTAACATTTTGGGGGAAAGCCCCCCAAAGCTCACAGACGCTTCAAGGGGAACATCCTGGATACACTGACAGACTCCACCTGCCCAGAAAATAATATTACGGAAGTTGGGGGTAGAGCCTCCACACCAAGTGTCCCTCAAATCCTCAGCAATTAATTTCTTCAAATTAAAGTACAATTCTTGCTTTGTTTACATGGAACATTTTCTCGAAGTTCGTTTGGAGTTCCCAATTCAGTTCTCAATAAAGGCCCAGAAACGGCAATCTTTATATCCCCACTCCCACTTGAACTTTTGTGGCCAGTTGCCCTAAACTCGTATGAAACAGCATGAAAATTCAGACAAATAAAAGAGCTTCTTCTTGTCATTAGGCACCTTCCGATCGGACGAGAAATTCTTTCTGCCACACATAATTTGGAAACTTGGAAAACTGCCACACATTCAAAGTGTTCCTTGGAGGAACACTTTGAATGTGTTCCTCGGTCCCTTAATGAAAAACATGTGGCAATTTCCCTGTGTGAAAGTTTTCCAATGTATGGCAATTTCCTGTGTGGTAGTTTTTCTGTGAGGGACTTTCGGATTACAGTTTTCAGAAACTGTTAATCGTGGGAAGTCAGGCGAACGGGAAACATAAAGAGACAGGCGCGACACGACATTAGCGGTGGTCTGAGCGCCCCCCCTCCCGAATATTCCCCCACCCTGTCAGCCTGCTTATTGTAAGCCTGTTTTTCACAAAAAAGCACGGTAACAGTCAAAATACTGACCCGGAAGTTTCCCACACCCCATCTAGCTATACCTGCAGTACTAGAAACTGCGATAAAGGTTTGAAATGCCGACCCCGGAAATTTCCCCCACATATTTGTGTTACTTGTACGGCTGAATGTTGTTTTAAAGTGGATGAAAATAGAAATGATGACACCGGAAATTTCCCCCATCCCATACTAAATGTCGAAATGCTGACCCTGGAATTTTCCTCCACCCTGTCAGCCTGCTGATTGCAAGACCATTTTCCATTAAAGACCGCGGTAAGAGTGGAAATACTAACCCGGAAATTTCCCTCATCTCATCCAGCTACTTGCAAGACAGTTTTTTTACTATAAACAGCGATAAATGTTTGAAATGCCGAGCCCGTAATTTCCCCCACATATTTGTGCACGTTGTTCGGCTGCATCTTGTTTTAAACAGAGTGGAAATGGAAATGATTACCCCAGAAATCTCCCCCATGTTTGATATTTTGGGTAAAACGCAATTTGTGCATCGTTTCCTGACTGAAAAAGGTGGGAGACTTTTCCTGTGGGGGACTTTTCCTATGGGGCGCTTTTCCGAAACTGGGGGAAATTTCCTGTGGGGGACTTTTCCGATTACTGATCAAACGAACTGAACGATTTTTGCGTGAAATTTCGAATGCAGTGTGCAAAATACATCCACATTAACGTTTGGAATGGGGATGAACTAGTGTGAAAATGCTTCATATCTCAGGAACTAACTGTGATCTAACGAAGCTGTTTGGTGATGATACCTGTTCTAACAAAAGTCCAATGAATGGCATAGTTTATTTTTTGAAACTCCGAGGAGGGAGGATAGCCCCCCCCCTAAAAGTTTTGATAAATAATGTTTGCTCTATGCTAGATCTAACAAAATATAACAGTTGATCAAATCTGATCTAACAAAGATCAAACGAACTGAATTTTTTTTTTTTTTTTTTTTTTTTTTTTGGTGAAATTTCGATGATGGGGTGGGCTAACCCGGTGGCGGTCAAGAGTCCCTTATTCTTTTCCCTCCCACAAAGACCATTGAAGGACAAGCTCTAAACACAACAGGGAATCAACATTAGGAGGGACCGCCAACACTCCCCCGTTCACCCCGTATCATCATTGTTTATTGCCCTGCTGCACGAGGGTTGGAGGCGATTAGTTGTAAGCAGGCTGCTTAAGATACGAAGTTCCCCTAAAACTAGTTTCTAGACTAACCAATTGTTTTGCAAAGCAGGACGAAAAGAACCCTAGGCGCTCTCCCCGTTACCCTACCACTATAGCACGGTATCATTTTCAAAGTGACCGCATCTGCAATTTAAACTAATTACACCATAAAAGAGAGGATGGTATGACCGCTCCGATGGGAATATTTGTTTTCAGAGTGAATATTTGTCTTCCTAAGACCGAGTAGGAAATTGGTATGTTTGGTTGGTACAAAATGTGATTTAGCAATTCTCATTTTACCTGTATGAGGTGAAGAGACTGAATACAGGAAAAAAAAAAAAAAAAAAAACTACTTGGGATTTCAGTGGGGAAGGAAATACCTTCCTCCCCCCATTTTCGAAGGACTTTGAATTATTTGTTTTAACCTAATTGCTAATGAAATCCAGATTGATAATATAATAAAAAGAGAAACTAAATAAAAATGTGTACACTAGAAAATTTACGTAACTCCTCAATCCCTGTTTTTCTTTAGATACCTTCGTACATACAGTATTATCTTAATGGGTTGGTCTCCAGCCTCACATTAATCAAGGGACTCCAACTTAATGTTTTAACCGAAAGGAAAAAAGACATTTCCTGAGAACTTTGAAGTGTAAAATCAGTATTTGGAAATTTTCCATGTAAGTTAGTTTGACCCCCCACCCCTCCCGGCTGTATGAAGGAAACATACCCCGTCGTCATTTCTGATATACGTTCCACAGTCGGTTTTCAATATTTAATTTTTCTGATGCCTGTTCTGAAAGTTTTTGGGAGTATTCCCTTAGGATGAGTTTCTTCCTGATGTGTATTCTTACAGGATTCTCCCTCGAAATACAAACTGGCAATTTGTGCAGGTTTTCATTGGATTTTTGGAAGATAATTTCATAAATAATGCTATCACTATGTGGACTGCATGCCTCAAGACATGTGTGTTACACAACATCTTAATTTCATCTAAAGGCAGCCAGACCTCCACCATGACCACGCATGAACAATATCACGTGTGTGTGTGTGTGTGTGTGTGTGTGTGAGAGAGAGAGAGAGAGAGAGAGAGAGAGAGAGAGAGAGAGAGAGAGAGAGAGAGAGAGAGAGAGAGAGAGAGAGAGAGAGAGAGAGAGAGAGAGAGAGAGAGAGAGAGAGAGAGAGAGAGAGAGAGAGAGAGAGAGAGAGAGAGAGAGAGAGAGAGAGAGAGAGAGAGAGAGAGAGAGAGAGAGAGAGAGAGAGAGAGAGAGAGAGAGAGAGAGAGAGAGAGAGAGAGAGAGAGAGAGAGAGAGAGAGAGAGAGAGAGAGAGAGAGAGAGAGAGAGAGAGAGAGAGAGAATGCTGTTAAAATGTCCAAGAAACTTCTATCCCACACGTAGTTTTGTATTATTTGAAAAGTTTGGAGGTGTAGTAATCTTTTCCATTGAACAAAGCCGTATTTCTCAAGGCAAGCCAACGAAACCGTCAGCGTCCTGGAGGAATTTTTGTTTTAAAAATATGGTTGGCCTATTTTAGCCCCATATGGTATTGTAGTAATTCTGCACATATAGTAATTGCTACTGGTAAAAATAAGTTTAATTGAGAGTTCAGTTGTTCTCTTGATGTAATACATTAAAAATAAGTTTAATTGAGAGTTCAGTTGTTCTCTTGATGTAATACATTTTCTATATTGTACTACATGTCATTGAACGATTTTATTATTCATTTCAATGTCATCCCAAATTACAAAAATTTTAATACTTCCTTAATACTACTTATGAGATTCAAAATAAATCTGGCAACAGTAATCACCCAAGTCGTACATAAAATTCGACCTGGAGTTCAAATTTCTGCATACTTATATTGCATATAATATACAATGCAAAAGTAGTTTTCATATAAACATTAAAAAACAATTGCACGATTTGTATGTAGTAAGAATTTCAGTCACTATATAAAAAAATCAAATTTAAGATCACTCTTTCATCGTGGAGCTTTTCAAAGAATGTGCAGTTTTATTATAGCAATCGATTCTTTTCTGGTTGGATGTTTTTTATATTTTTGTATTTTCTTTTCCTCTCTTCTTTGCCGGAATCACCGGCTGATAACAATTAATGATTCTGTAAGTGATAAATTCAGGACATTGTGGACTTCCTGATTAAACATCTAAGAAGTTCCTGACATCGCATAGAGAACAGACTATAATGGGGATGTTACGTTTCGGTGAAGTGATCTTTCGGTGAAACGACCTTTCGGTGAAATGAGCCTTTAGGTGAAACGACCTTTCGGTGAAATGAACTTTTCGATGAAATGACACCAGTGAAGTGAACCTTTCGGTGAAATGAACTTTTCGATGAAATGAACTTTTCGATGAAATGACCCTTCGGTGAAGTGAACCTTTCGGTGAAATGACTTTTTGGCGAAATGAACTTTTCAGTGAAGTGATCTTTAAGTGAAATGAGCGATACCCAATGTATATTAGGACAAGGTCCTTTATGATACTGTTACACACGTAGTATATGAGTTTCGAATAGACAAGTTGATTTCAATGATAATGAAATATTTATAGTTGAAATTAAGAATATTTATTTATGTACAGTATTTAAATGTTGAATCCTAACATAGGTTATATTTAGTGAGACATAAAAACGGCAATGAAGCAAATGGAGCAACACGTATTGCGCTCACCTTACTCCGGTTTCAATCCTTCTGGCTTGCAATCGATCATGCTTCTTGTCTGGTGCTGTACCACGTCATTGAAGATATTCCGCTTTCAAACTTCGACACTAATACGAACATCTGCACAATTCTACAAGAAGGGGTGATGAGTTAAAATAATTTTGAGATCACTGTCAAGATAAGATTACGTTGACGCGGCCAGAATTTTAGCAGTTGAAACATTTCGCTGTTCTATGCCAAGCTGCTATGAAGTATCCAGATTAAAAGATTTAAAATTTAAAAAAATGTTAAAAGTTTTTAAAATTAAAAATTTTAAAATGTTGACTTCTTTTAACATTTTTAAAATTTTAAATCTTTTAATCTGGATACTTTAAAAGTTTTTAAAATTAAAAATTTTAAAATGTTGACTTCTTTTAACATTTTTTAAAATTTTAAATCTTTTAATCTGGATACTTTATAGCAGCTTGGCATAGAACAGCGAAATGTTTCAACTGCTAAAATTCTGGCCGCGTCAACGTAATCTTATCTTGACAGTGATCTCAAAATTATTTTAACTCATCACCCCCTTCTTGTAGAATTGTGCAGATGTTCGTATTTGTGTCGAAGTTTGAAAGCGGAATATCTTCAATGACGTGGTACAGCACCAGACAAGAAGCATGATCGATTGCAAGCCAGAAGGATTGAAACCGGAGTAAGGTGAGCGCAATACGTGTTGCTCCATTTGCTTCATTGCCGTTTTTATGTCTCACTAAATATAACCTATGTTAGGATTCAACATTTAAATATTGTACATAAATAAATATTCTTAATTTCAACTATAAATATTTCATTATCATTGAAGTCAACTTGTCTATTCGAAACTCATATACTACGTGTGTAACAGTATTATAATAATAAAGGACCTTGTCCTAATATACATTGCCTATCTCCCACGTAATTTGGTGTTCAGGTGTATATATGTATAGATTGAACTTCTACTAAAATGAGCGATACCCATTGGAAATTTAACGGTAAGGAAAAGTGAAATATTTGGAACTTTTTCAAAGGACCAAAGGGATTGTTATTTCTTAAACACATAATTATGGAAGAAAGTATTTGTGTTACATTTTATTTAGGGAATGAATTTTCAACATAATATTGATGCTGTAGCTATGTTTTAAATTTGTACTCGCCAGCAAACAAAGTATGCACAAAAATTTCAAACATGAAATGAAAGAGAATAACGGGAAAACCTTTATTCCAAGGGCTGTGTACAACTGCATTCATAAGTGATCAAGGCAATTTAACCAAGCATGACTAGAAAACTAATTATAGATGATGCAAAGTGATTAGTTTGCTCAGAAAATACAAAGAAACAACTAGATTTAAGTTTCTGATATTAGAAAGCAATCTAATTTTATGGCAAGTTTTTATATAAAGCATTCATTTTCTGCCTTGAGCCAATCTCTTCTAAGTCTCCTCCACAGCTTTGTCTTTAGCCAGTCTCTTCCAAGTCACTCCATCATGCTCTCAAATTTCATCCACCCATTTCCTGAGTGGTCTTCTTCTGTCCCTTGGTATTCGATCTAAAATTTCAGCTGTCCAACAATGGTCAGCTCTTCTAGCATGCCATAATATTCAGCCCATTGTCTTCACTTTGATCATGATGTCATGAACTTTTGTCATGTGTTCCTTTTTCTATCTTTTCCAGCTGTACTAAGCATGCATCTTTCCATGCTTTTTTTCCGTTGTTTGCAGCCTCTGTATGTCTTTTTTAGTTTAGGTCTATGTTTCGATCCATAAGTAAGAAATGAAAGAATGCATCTATCAAACACTTTTCTTTTAAGACATGATGGTAAATTGCTTTTGAAAATTAGTCTGCCTTCATGTTGCACTGGCCATTGCCCAGGCCAGGTATATTCCATCTGCCGGAGACTGAGGGCCAAGTTTCTGAAGTGTAAAGTCATTGGAGTGTGTGCGTGCGTGCGTGTGGGTAGGGGCATAATTCGCAGTGCAGGAGATATGGGTTGGTGAATGTAGAATAGCATGTGCTTTAATCCTGGTGTTATGATGCTGTTGGTCAGTCATCAGAGCTCCATTAGTGAGAACAAAATGCCCCATGAGAAGTCAGGATTGACATTTGTTTGTCTAGGAATGGCTAAAAGTTGTGCATCAATAAATCTTGCATCCCTATGGTGACATATGTCCTGGAAAATTAAGTTCTCTCAAGGAAATAATACAAGACAGCTTTTATTCTTACTCCCTCAGGAAGAACTTAATATTAAAAACTGATAGTGTGCTACTCAATACAATGCACATAATAAGTTTCAGTAAAATGGCACATCTGCCTAAAGAAGCACAGATGTCATATGTATCTTAAAAAGATAAATTAGAAGGACATGATAGCTACCTATATTAGAATATTTCTTTTAAAGATCTTAAAAAAGTCAAACATACAGAGAAATGACATGTAAAACATCTGCTTATGTCTTACACAAATTGGTTCTTGTAGAATCTGAGCATGGACTTCCTACCTGGAAAGTGCATTAACCCAAAGAAATTATGGCTACCTTAAGAAACTCCTCTTCACAAATAAATAGTGGTTCCAAATATGTCTTACATATACATGACATCACTGATTTGTAATTAAAGTGGTAAGGTCCACAATGGTAAGCATTTGCCATGCCATGCTGATATGAACTGCTTACTGCAAAGCCTGATTAATGAAAAGTTATTACAATAATGACAAAAATCTGCATAACAAATAAACAAGGGAACATTGATAATGAGGAACAGTACACCAATTATGTAGGAAATAGTAATACTATACTAGTGATCTGATTTATTGGTGTAAGAAATTCTTACGAAAATAAATCAGATCACTAGTATAGTATTACTATTTCCTACAAGGGAACATTATTCATAATTAAGTTGGTAAAACCTATAATGGGAAGCATTTGTTATGTTATGCTGATATGAAATGTTCACTGCAAATCCTGATTAATGGAAAGTTACAACAATAATGACAAAAAGCTGTATGACAAAATAAACAAGTGAAATTTCATAATATTTTTAAATACCTATGCCAGTCATATCCCATTATTTCAAGCATGCTGCATAGTGAAGAAAAAAATTTTTCTCGGAGGAATTTGCCTGAAAAAATAAAATGACTAATCAGATCATATGACACACAGACAGGTACATTATATAAGTAAGTAGAGGTAACGGTATTTCCTATCAGATAATGCATATAAACATTCATGCAGTTTCAGTCCTATCTTGGTTTATGAAGCCATTTTGTTTCTAAAGAGTCTGCTGTAAACTAAAGCACTAAGAAATGGTCAAAATTACTTCTAACTGACATTAAAGTTTAGATACCTACCATTTTGATAGAGTTAAAATTTACTAGATTTGGATCATAAATTAACAATTTTTGCTCAAAGTTAATTTAAAATGCTTATTTTAAAGCAGATTTTATGAAAATTAGTATATGAATCACCAATAAAATTTTCAACCAATACCTGACACTTCCAAGCAAATTTCCTATCTTATCTTTGGCTTCCCATATTAAAACCAATGAATTCCATTAATTTTTTTCAGTAATGTGTAGTTTTCATTCTTCAATTCATCCCATGATTTGAGGCTAAAATACTCCTTTCAGAATATGTTTTTAGTCACTATATTTTTGTGCTACTTTGTGTTGTGCAAAGATTATGTCTATATTAACAATAATATAAAAGAATTCCACTACACAAACAATAATGATGAATGAAGAAATAAGAAAAAAATGTATAATGATAAATGAAAACATAGATTGGGGAACAACTTATACAAATTTCAGATGTCTCACATGAATATTGCAAACATCACTTTGAAACAAGTTAGTATAATCATGCAATGCATTGATTATGATACAATTTCCAACATACCAGGATTCAATACTCAACATATTACTTAAGTTATAAGGATAATGGCTGTGGAATAAATCTTGCTCCTGTGCCCTGACCTTTGACCCCATTTTGATGATATTCAACAGAACAACATGATAAAGTTTTGTCGTAATTAAAGCATTTTTACGTAAGTTATGACACATAAGGGCGATGAAATGGATCTCGCTTTTAAGTCCTGACCTTTGACCCCATTTCGCCCATTTTTAACAGGGTTCTTCCCCACGCTGTCCCCTACCACACACTAAAATTTAATCGAAATCGAACCATTTTTACGTGAGTTATCGTGTGCGGACGGACAGACAGACACAGCTGGAGCCTATACGTTTCTTCAACCTACGGTTGGAAAGTGTAAAAAATGAAAAACAGTTTTTAAAAGACCTCCAACTTCCTTAGGCAGGTGTTAATGATTAATTTAGTTTTGTATTAATCACATTTTTTTCATTAAGAAAGTGAAATCTTTTTTCAAATACCCTGGCATCAGATCTCTACATTCTTTTACAGTTAATTTAAGCACTGAGGAACTAGTCCAATGAAAAGAAAAATGAGAATATTGACAGCACTGGCTTTTACATTCTGAGTTTCGAAGAATGTTGAGCACTGCTTTAAAAATAAAAACTCGAAGATGTAAGATAAGGACACCTTGATGAAAATGTGATGTTATTTTAACTTTTAAAGCCTGTTACATGAAACAGTTCATTTATAATTCCACTCCACTTTTTTTTTTTTGTATCTTACATACAATAACAGAAGCCGCCAATTTTAATATCAAAAGCTATCTATTTTCACTCCACAGAAGGGCCAACAAGTATTCAAACTTAAAGGGAAGACCCACAGGGTCAACTTCTGAAAATTCATAAAACTGGCAGAGCTTATTACCTAATGTTCTATCATGCCCCTCCTTTCACAGCAGAGTGAAATCTCTTTGTTCAGATAGGGAAACTAAAAGGGGAAGGTTACCAAACCATTCGGTCAACAGGTCTGAAATGTACTTTGGCCAAGCTACCCACCTGGCATAGTACTATACCCAAGTTAAGGTGTACAGCCCTGTGCAGAGAGCTAAATGCCACAGGGGTTAAACAGTGTCACAAATGGTCCCTCTGTGGACCTTTGTCAACCATCCATCAGCTTAGAAAGATTAGCAGATGTGACATTTATGTTCTGTTTATTCACTGCTCATGAATAAATTAATTTTAAAACAACAAATCCATCGACAGGGGAAAAAAACTGACAGAGCTACTACATGGGTGTAAAAAGATTATGTTTGAGCTCATAACAGAATAAGAATGAATGGAAAAGAGATAGAATAAGCCAGGTTAGTATGAACAAAACCATGAAGTGTGTAACAGAACAAGTTAGTAAAATCATGCAAAGCATTGATTATAATACACCTTCCAACATACCAGAAATCATTACTCAAGTTATGAGGATAATGGCTGTGGGATAAATCTCGCTCCTGTGCCCTGACCTTTGACCCTATTTCGATGATATTAAACAGAATTGGTTCAGTATACTAACGGAACAACATACTAAAGTTTTGCCGCAATAGAAGCATTTTTACTCAAATTATTACTCAGGTTATGAGAATAATGGCTTTGGAATAAGTCTCGTTCCTCTGCCCTGACCTTTGACCCCATTTCAATGATATTCAACAGAACCGGTGCAGTGTACCTCCGGAACAACATACTAAAGTTCTGTCGCAATAGAAGCACTGTTAGTTACCTTATGAGGATAATGGCTGTGGAATAAATTTCGCTCCTGTGCCCTGACCTTTGACCCCATTTTGATTATATTCAACAGAACCTGTTCAGTATATCTCCGGAACAACATACTAAAGTATTGTCGCAATCAAAGCATCTTTACGTACATTATGGCGCATAAGAGTGATAGAATGGATTCCGCTCCTATGTCCTGTCCTGACCTGACCTTTGACCCCATTTCGCCCATTTTCAATAGAGTTCGTTCCCAGGTTGTCCCCTACCACATCCTAAAATTTAATCGAAATTGAACCATTTTTGCGCGAGTTATCATGCGGACAGACAGACAAAGCTGGAGCATATACACTTCTTCAACCTACGGTTGGAAAGCATAGAAAATGTGTTTGGTGACGGGCTTAGTGCAATTTATTCTGGTGTATAGAAAAGTTAAGTACCCTATTTTTTGGAATATAAGATGTACCAGTATATAAGATGCATCCTTACTTTTTGAGAATTTAAGATATAACATAAAATGGCATTTCAAAGATTTTTACCAAGGAAAAAAATATTACGCGTAAAAACAGCAGCTTACGAATCACTGAATCCCTGTGATTTGTGAAATTAGCAATGTGCAATACTGCTGATGAAACAACACAGAGAAATGCCATTCAGCCTATCAGCAGCCAATGGTTTTCATTACCACTTTGGATGGTCATCCTTGCCACATGGTTGACGTGTAAGATGGCCTTGGTTGGTCTATTGGCCTTATGTGGCATGAAAATATTTCCCGGGAACTGGGATTTTTTTTTTAATCTGAAGCTAAATTTTGCTTGCCAAGAACTGTTTGAAATAAAAAATATCATAAAAAAAAAAAGCGAGCAGGTCTGCACAATGCTGGCAAACAGCAAGGAAATGAGACTGTCAGATGTGGTGGCATCTTCTATCACAAACTGCAAATAAAAGTATGTTCCTGCCAGTTAAAGTTCAAGCAAAATTTGCACTTTTCACGAATAGATTTCTCCAAAAATTATTTCAAAATTATGACCACAGTATTTATGTCGCTGTGAATGAATAACATTTTTGCATTTTGTCTACGAAAGTCCTGCATAAATCAATGAATTTGCAGCAGCAATAATGCGTTCATCTATAGTTTGCTGGTGGATGTCTAAAGCACCTGTTTGGATGTTTTGTCCTGAGGTGCAGTAGTTTTCCTTCTTTTTCTAACACTGCTTTTTAAAAGAATCACAGTAGTCCTTTTATGCTCATTTCAGATCGCTATGCACAACACATAAAAGTACATGCTTAAACTGTATTTTGCATCGTTAACTCATGAGTGCACGGATATGCACACAGGCACAAATACACATGTCTAGCATGATGGCAGGTCCAGCTCATAAAAAACACACATACATAGTTACCAATGGATAAACATAAAAGTATAGAATGTGCAAGTATTCAGGATACAATGACATTGTAGAAAAAGTGCAGAAGAACATCGATTACTGTACTTAAGACACAGCAATAACCTTTTAACTCATTTAGCAGTCTTTATAGCAGCATACATGCATATTAGAGTGGGTCGAAAAAGGCACTTTTTAAATATCTGTTTTTAATTTGAAAGGCATAGTGTGGAAAAATGCCACCTGGGTTCATGAGTTGCGACATGGAAAAAAAATAAGATCGGTCAATATTTAGAGGTCCAACTGAGGCCTCAAAGTGTAAAATTTCAATAAAAAATAAAGAAATTACAGTATTTTTTTAATGTTTTAATTTCTTTTTTACTCCACAGGTGTCCTGTAGAAAAAGGCCTACACGGATTAATGAGGCACCACACAAAAAAAGTTTAAGATCGATGAATATTTAGAGGTCCCACTGGGGCCTCAAATTATTCAATTTTAATAAGAAATAAAAAAAATTCAATGTTTTGTGATTTTGTTATTTTTACTTTTATTTTCAAGGCCTATTGCGAAAGAAGTGTTATGCAGGCTCAAGAGTTACCCCACAGAAAAATGTATGAGACCGGTTAACATTTAAAGGTCCCACTGGGGCCCAAAAGGTCTCAATTTCGGTGAAAATGTAAGTTCATAACAGTAATTTGCCATTTCCTGGTACGTCTAGCAGCTAATCTTAATGCATCTGAATGGAACTTGTGTGAGTGTTTGTATTCTTTAGTTCTTTACTTGTTTCTGTGTGAAATAATTAATAGAAACAAATGGAAAACTTACTACAGGATTGTTGCTGCATGGCGACTTGTCGGGCTTTGACTCTATAGCCAAACCCTACTGCTGCACACCACCAGTTACGTTTACCACTTGCTAGTTACAGGAGAAAATTGGGATTTGTAGCAGAAAATCGGCATTGCTTTTCTGGATGCAATTCTTGCTCTTATGTAGCCATCTCTACTCACTTCATTACACACTGACGCAGAAGTGTCACTAGATGGATTACCCTCTCTGTGGCTCCATTTGAGATATGTTTTGTGAGTGGGAATTCACTGAGCACATATGTCTGCCAGTCAATCATTTTGAAGTAATCTGTTGCATCAAAATTGACGGAGGGAATCTTTAAGAGTCTTATTTCAGTACCACAACTACTACTCATTTCTTCTCTTGCATGAAGAATTCACCACAAGGCAAGGTGTTGGATATGCATGTGGTGATCTGTGAGCATTGCCAATAGCATTGACTCTGATGAGTGAAGTAGGTGTTCCTCCTAATTACCTTGTCCACAATATTCCTCAGCTTTGTGGAAAGGTACCTTGTCAGTCTAATTATTTGCCACAGGCGTCGTGAGCCCTCTTGGCACAAAGGATTGCATTTGATTTGAAACCACATAGCAGCATATACTTTCATAATAAAGGTGACAAGATAGCACAGATTCTGTTATAGCGTAGGGCTGCTGACGTGCAAGCGAAGCACTCTGTTCGCTGTAGTTTACCAGCGTGCATGTGATAGCTTTCTCGAACTCTGTTCTGCAAGTTATGGAGGATAGTAACATGAAGAAATTGCTCTGCAAATGTTTAACAAGTACTTCTGGTCTGCAACGAAGTTGGTGTCATCCACTTTAGGATGCTGCACCTCTACTTTTTCGTAAGGAATGACAGGTAGCTCACAGTCCTCTAGTTTCTTCCCAATCGATCCGTTGTAGCTGTAGGGCCCTGTGGTTGATCCACCATCAAGTTCACGCAAGACATGTTGTAGGGAAAGTTCGTTTGCATGTAGCACACAAACCAGCCAGTAGAGGGAATGTCCCAGCTCCTCCTCCAGCAACTGAATCACTCCTCTGTGTACTCCCATATTTACCTTAGACCCATTCCATCCGATAGTTAGTAAATCATCTGTGTTAAAATTATTACGCTGCAGATATTCAATCATACTCTTCTTTATATTGTCTGCGGTAGGCCTGCCATCTATAGCGACATAACCAACATACACAGAACCAGGTTCTTCCAACATTGTAATGTGCTCTTTTGGTTCTGTTTGCCTGCAGAACTTACTTACTTTCTTAAGTTGCACTACAGTGTTATCTTTCTTCCCACCAAAAAATATTGCTTTTAAATTATGCATCTCACTGTGACTCCTCTGACTAAGAGTAGATCTTGTCTTTTTCCTCTCTCTTCTAACTTTATTCTTGTCCATTACTTTTGGTTTGCCTTCTGTCCCCAAATGAAGATCTTCCATTAGGGCGGAAGCTACCGTTGCCACTGCTCTATCAGAAACTCCGGTCCTGTCGCAAGCAATGGCTTGTGAGCTTAGTTTGCTTATCATTTGGGTGCGCAATGTCTGTGTGGCCTTATTCTTCTTCGGTGTCAGTCACTGGTATTTATGAGGTGGCCTATACTCATCTTCTTCTTCTGATGGGCTGCTACTAAAGCTTACTTTTGTTAGAACCTTCCCCTGTAAACCACTGGTTGAAGGCATAGAGGGGTCCACTGTCTGCGAGGATTTACATGCTTCTACATATCTGGAAACCTTTCATGCTTCTACATATCTGGAAACCTTTCGCGCTTGTAATACATGTACAATATTGTAATGTGCTCTTCTGGATGATACAAGTCCACATTTCCTATCCTCATCTGTCTGTGTGCCCTTTGATCCAAAATAAACTCTCGCTTTATCTCTGGAACTTTACGGTTTTACAGACAATAGCACTTACTGAAATCCGGACACTTACAGGCAGAAATGACAAAAAGAGTATTGTTAGCATCAGTCTGGAATTTCTTAACGCTGTCAAAGAACACTCTACTTTTCCAGGTTTTTATATTTTTAAGGATACTTCTGTATTTATTATGATGGGACTGCATTATGCTGACAATTCTTTTTCGTGAAACTGCAGGAATTGAAGCTTTCTCCCAAAGAACCATAAGTTTTCCTGCCACTAAATGTGACAATCCCTAACAGACATTTCTTTGCTGTTCTTTTTCAAATGACTATGTCTGAGAAACTGGTAGTATTTAAAAATGTCTGACTGATGTGGAAGCATATTCATCGGCAAGTCCTTAGGTGTTCCAAAAATTTCGCACTTTGCAATTTTCTCTACCCTAACAGGTCTCCCATCATGATAAACCTGCAGATTCCCTTCAGAAGAATCCGTCATTTTTAAATGCCTAACATGAAAGAGTCATGCAGATACAAATCGGATTTTCATTTGGTACTATATCAGGTGCATTCCCTTTGCTACTAACTGAGACAATGACGAACGATGTTAACGAAGATGTGCTTTCTGCAGTTGTCATAAAAATGATGGGCGAGTGGGAGGATCGTTCTCGGTTCTATGTTCCCATTTCTCAAATGATTGCGTAACCCTGGGCACGAGTCTCTGACCCCAGCCATGTGTCTTACCAGCCCTGTTCAGAACAGCATAATCCTGTGTTGATAAATCCCAGTGCTACCGTCTGGTGGACGGCGACGATTAATGAATAACTTGCTAGCTATGCATTGCGCAATTTATCCTCCTGAGAGAGGAGCATGGGGAGGGGGGGGGGGGTAATTGATTCTAACAGCCTTGCCAATCCAAAGATATAAACGTACACTTAGACAATTAAACAATGGATCCATTAAAAGCATCCATGACTCATAACTGAGGCCATTTAATATGCTCTGCATGCTGCGCTGGCACGGTATTGGAAAAAATATGGAATTCAAACAAAATGCATCATTACTTTCAGGTTCCAGGGTGTTCTCTAAATAATGACCGATCTTATTTTTTGGGAAATAATGTTTGTATGCCACCTTTCCAGCACTAGGCCATCTAAGTAAATAAAAATATTAAAAACTACGGACTATTAAAAAAAAAAAAAATTGTTATGAAACTGAAATACTTCGACGCTCCAGTGGGACCTCTAAATGTTAACCAATATTTAAGTTTTTTTAGTGGTTACTAATCAGCATCAGCCCAGATGGCACCTTTTCCGCTCTAGGCCTTTCTGATTTAAAACATTTTTTTTTCTATTTTGGCCCACCCTGATGCGTATACATACTGTACATACATTGCAATAATAGTGACGTTCAATTTATAAAATGCAGAGGAATTTTGACGCCATTGGGGGGGGGGGTCTTATATTCTGAAGAATACAGTATGAGTTGGTGTGGTAACAAAATAGGTTATAATTTGATAATTAACATAACAATCAGACATCGCTGAATTGACTGTAATTACTGTTTCACACATATCAATCACATCAGAAAACTTAAATATTTCATCGCTGTGGAGCTCAAACAATAATGGGGAAATGCAGGTTCGATTCCCGCTCCACAGCGATGAAATTTTCAAGTTTTCTGATGTGACTGACATCATGAGTGAAACAGTAATTACAGTCAATTCAGCGATGTCTGATTGCTGTGTTAATTATCATGCCGTAATGGCTACATATTATGAGAAGAATATTTCTTCCACAATGTATACTTGAACAACTGGAGATTTACTTAACAATGCTAGACGGCAGCAGAATTTGCTTTGATTAAAAATGTGGCCAGAAAAATTTCTAATTCTCTTAACGCTCAGATACTTGCAACTTTGTCGTCGTGGGTTGTGCAACGATTAGCATACTTGAATGGTAATCAGGAGATGAGGGTTCGATTCCCACTCCACGACGATGAAATTTTCAAGTTTTCTGATGTGACTGATATCACATGTGAAACAGTAATTACAGTCAATTCAGCAATGTCTGATTGCTCTGCTAATTAACATGATGTACTGCCCAAGTATTATGACAATATTTCTTACACACTGTATAGGTTATAGTTTAGTTAGTCAGAAACTGAGCAGGAATGCACAGCATGGGCTGTTTTCAAACTAGACTTAATATTTTAAAAGTTGTGGCAGTCTATTAATCTATCACTTAATCTTACCACAAAATTCTTAAAATGAATTTATCATATAACAGTGTAGAGTCGATATATAATCTAATCAAACTAAGTCATGTTGGTACGGAGGTGCCTAAGAACTGTTTTCATATCATTAAATGTGCTCCTTGCCATTGTTTTTTTCCTGTCTTTCTGTTACACTCTATATTGCATGTAATTAAAAATCCCACATATTCACCGGTTTTGATTTGCTGTGACATTTTGCCAATAATATGAATATTTTACTCCTGGTGCCCCTTTTAACTTTGGGGTTATCATAGTTTTTAACTGTTTTAAAATTTAATAAGATTCCACATAGCTTTATTTTTTCTTCTGAGTATCTCTGAAAATTTAAGAAAGTCTCTTGATTTTTTGCGTACCTAAAGCCATTTAGCCCTATCTTTATTTCTGACACATTAACATCTTCAAAAATATTTTTCATAAATAAGTTAAAAGAAGCAGGAATACAAATAGAGCATAACTCTGCCTCACTTATCTTTCAAATTAAAACTAGTCCACAATACCATCATTTATTTGGACATCTGCAATCTGTTCCTAATAGAAATCTTTAATTATGGTTTCATTATTTTCATGTGATGGCAGCACTGAGAGAAGATTAGTTTATAGTTTAACTTGCTGTGCTGCACTCTACTAAGTGCCTTGGAGCTCCATTCTGCATTTCTAAACAGCTCTGCACTATGGCTTTTAAATATATTCCATCTCTTATTCCTTTTGGAATCCACTCTCAGTTTCATTTATTTTCCTGTCAACAGAGAGTCTGCTTAATTCTTCTTCAATGTTATTCACATTAGTAACTTTTACAAGACTTATTATAATAAGCATGCATCATCCTACATTTGGAACATCCCAACAAGTCTTGTCCTTTTAAAAACTGTGACTAAGTATTGAACATTCACACAAAACTCTTGCATTATATATAAGATTACACAATTCTTCTGAAGTAATCAAACTCATTTCCATCAATGATTTTAACTTTCCTATTGATATGTCACCCATTCCCATTGCTGTCACACATTTCCGTTGTTTATGGGCATGACTGATTCACTTTTCAGAACAGGTTAATGTTTTGGATCTCTTTCTCAGAATGTTTATACTATTGTTCTTACATTTCGGTTCTCACACTGTATATATTTATTTACTCAGTCACTGAGCTGTTTTTGTTATGTATATGGCTATATTCAACAAATATAACCATGAAATTATTATATAAACATGAAATTATTATTATATAAACATCAAATTATTTCAATGAGTTCACCTTCTTCAGCAAAACTCTTTTATATTCTTTGTCTGATGTCCATATTGACATTTCAGATTTCTTTATCTTCATGCCATCTTTATATTTATGTATAAGTTTGGCATAAATGTCAAAACATTTTTCTTGCTATCTCTGCTTCCAGGAGACGTATTTGAAAAATTATTTTTGCTTAGCATAGCTTTTGCTATAAAGAATACTTTTTGCATATTTTTTACTAAGCTGTTCTCTGAGATTCAGAGGTTAGCTCCTAAAAGAAAGTCCATCTTCCAGATTAACATTTAACTGATGGAACTAGATTTAACTTACTGTTGATGTATCAAACATCTCCATTTCCAGCAATCTTGGCACACAGCTTGAGCTTCACTGACATCCATCACAGGTCACACACAAGATCTTTTGCACTTCATAGTTATAATCTTTTTCTCATGCAGACATTCCTGAATCTGGTCCTCCTATGATTTCCTTGGCCTTCCTCCAGAGACCTTTCTTTCCTACCACTTGGGCTGAAAAATATTTTTTTTTTTTTGGTAAGCATAACATCAGTCATTCTTTCACCATGGCCAAACCACCTCAGAATATTTGTCTCTATCTTACAACATTTTCCCTCACATTAAACATCTGCAACATATTTTTGTTCCCCAAATGATCAGAATGTGTCTTGCCACAAACCCTCCCATAAGTAATGCATCTCTCCAGCACACAATGACTCCTATGTCTCTTCTGCAGTATCCAGGTTAACAGCCAGGGTGACATTACACAACCTTGTCTGACTCCTGAAGCAATAGAAAACCATGTCAATAAAACACTACTCATTCATACACATGCTCTACTGCCAGCATATATGGCTTTCACACTATTGAGTACATTCCAAGTAATACCATATTTATTCAGTACCTTTCACAGAAGTATTCTATTTACTCGATTATAAGCTTTCTCTAAATCTATGAAGGCAGCAAAAACTTGCTTACCAACAGAGATATTTTCGATCATCATACGACATTCAAAATTTTTGTTAGTGCAGCCCTTACCAGCCATAAAATCACTCTGTATATCCCACACTTTCCCTGATACCTGGTACCTTATCAATAATGACCTTTCCAAACACTTTCCCTGGCACACTCAGCAAGCTGATACCACAATAGTTCTTGTGATTTGCATATTTTCTACTTTTCCATTATTAACAATTATTCCAAAAGAAGACGTCAGCATATATTTTTATTTGTAAAAGAGTTTATTCAATTCTAAAAATCTCTTGGAAAAAAAAACTTTTCTTGCAGGATATTCTTTATTATGAAGAGCATTTTGCACCCATTTTCTTCTTTAAGTTGCACACAGCTTTTCTGCTACGGAGTGTAAAGTTATATTTTGTTTTTATCTCTATTTCTTCTAACTGCTAAATTTGAGAATCGCTATCTCTGATATCTTCCTTCCACTATGAGAAACTTTTTATGCACAGTTTGTTAATTTTTGTAACACATCTTTTAGCCATTAATGTTGGAGTAAGTAGCTATTTCTATTTGTAAATGTTTTACTGGTTGTAGAAATCTGGTTGATATTTTTAAAATGGTTTCCATTGACTATGAACAACCCCACTCACATAGCATATTTTAAATTATGTGAAGTTTTCCCCTAGATAAAGTACATTTTCTCTTTTGCTGATTTTTTAAATTTTCTAAAAATCTGCTTTGAAATTTTTTTCTCATGTTGGAAAGGATTCAGAAGATGTACTCATTACAACTGAAAATTCAGTGTAATCTTTCTTGTCTTTATATTACCGCTAGGATTGTCACACCATTACTATGTGTTTGGTCCCTTCCCCAAAACACTGTTGTGCTTTCTTAATTTATAAATGAAATGACCTTTGCACTTCAAATAATTTCTTAATCCACCTGTGGACATCACTAATGCCCAATACATCAATATTAGCCTATTTCTCTAATTAGGTTGTCAAGTTCTTAAATTTGATACAATGCTTTTACAGTCCATGCAGAAATCTGTAACTGTTTTCAAGTTGTTAACCAAGTATACATGCCAATTTTGTAGAGAAATCTGATATTTATTTTAAACCATGCCAAAAGAAATAGTGCTTACCACATAATACATTTCATCAAAGTTGAACCTATTTTTTCTGTACAGGGCTGCACCAATGCTCCTGGAAGGAAATTACAGAAATATTTCAAAAACTATAAAGATCATGTGGCAAAAGAAAATGCGCTGACAAATTAAGTTTCAATTATACTGTATAAACAAATTGCTTAAGTTTTGAAAAAATGCAATTCAACAACAAACCTAGCTAGACTGTAGGTAGGTGAAAAAAATTCTTCAGAAACAACAGGTTTCTGCACAGTCACATTTTCTGAAGATAAACCATTTCCTGACATGGACCTGAAAAACAACAACAGAAACAAGATTTTAACAGCAAACATTAGATATTGGAACAGGTACTTAAATGAATGATCTTTTCACTAAACTATAACAACATGCAAAAATTATTAAGACTGCCGTAGTTCTGAGCGATCCAAGAAGGAAATGAAGCTTTTAACGGTAAGCCGACTATTAGAAAAATAAAATATAGACTATAGATCCCCCCCCCACACACACACGCACACATTTATGTAATTTAAAAGATTAACATTTTCACAATTTGTACATGAAAGTTACACACACACACGCCAGTTAATAAAAATGGCAATGAGTAATAGGATTTATTGGATTTTTTTATGCACAACATTAAAAAACATAATACCCAGTGAAATAATATTTCCCACTTATTCTTTCTCCTCTTGAATATACTTGCTTCAGTAGCTGCCAGGATTATTTAGGCTTTCAGTAAAGGTATGTACACCTCAGAATTGCTAGAAAAGGTATATCAAGGAGAGGGTTTGAGAAAATAATTTTTTTGGCCATTGAAAATGCCAGCATTACACAACTTTTTAACTTTGAATTTAAATATTCTCAAATAATTATTCCAAGATCTAAGTACTGGTTGATCATACCTTACCTGAAGATCCCCAAACCTCTGAAATCTGAAACTTTTTTCGAGTGCCGACATGACGTTCAAAATGGAAAATTCCAGAAGGCCCTGGAAAGGTTACCGAGCATTGCACAGCTCTCTGACCACCGCGATGGTTGCGATACATTAACTAAGATACCCTGTGGCTCTGTTTGTTTTGCTCGTTGACACCTCTGGTGAATGATTTTCACAGATAATGACTTGCAAATCGTTTCTGAATCCGATCTTTTTGTGTCGTTTGTTGAAACCCTTCCGGGGAACGATTTCTGCAGGGAATGACTGTTGCAAATCAGTTCATTGTTGCATATGTTCGTGTTAATTGTTGACTCTTCTAGTTTAGTGAAAGATTTTCAGTTTAAATTTATTTTTAAATCTTATGGAATCTCCACTGGGAATGACTGCAGCAAACAGGTTCCGAGTCAGATCCATTTGTGTTGGTTGTCGATTCATTCGTTGACTCTTCTGGTTTAATAAATGATTTTCAGTTTAAATTTAAGTGACAGAACTGTTGATACACTAAGTATATAAAACTAAAGTAACTAACCATTTATTGGTGTATGGAATTAAACATACATTTTGCCATGATTTTGCTCATTGACAGATGGCTTTTTCAAGACTAACCTTGAAAAACCCATTTGTTGATAAGTGAAAGCTTGGGAAATGTATGTTTAATTCCTTATGCCAATAAAAAGAGTTACTTTACATTTATTTTTAAATCTCATGGAATCTCTATAGCGAATGACTGCAGCAAACAGGTTCTGATTCAGATTCATTTGTTGACTCTTCCAGTTTAGTGAATAATTTTTGTGGGGATGCAGCCAGTTTTTAGATCAGTTGGTTTTGAAATGCTCACGAAATTCATTGCATGTTTTTTTTTTTTTTTTACACTTCTGAATAAGGTTATGTTTTCTGACCATAACATGAACCTCACAAAGGCACCCTGGTGAACATCTGGATTCTTGCAAAAAGCAATTCTCACTGATTATTTAAGGAAATCAGCTCTTTTTCAGTAAAGAATTGTTCACAACAGACTTAGCTTGCTAAATCATTCTTCTTGAAGAAATTGTTTGTGAATAACTTTACAAACAATTTCTTCAAGAAGAATTCCCCAAGCAATCTCAATGTGTAGGTATACTCTATGCAAATTCTCCAAGAACCAAAAACACGTGAAATCCGGGACACTTTTGGCCCCCAGCACTTTGGGATAGGGATTCTGAACATGCATGCAGAAATTGCTTGATGCAAGTTCAAAGTTGTTTGGGGAGACATAATTTTGTATAAGGTCACCCTCTATGATGTTCATCATAACCCTTGCTTTTACTTATTTTCCATCATTTACAAACAACTCCATGAATCCATAAACTTTATGGTCAGTGAGTGAGCTAGGGAATTTCAGTGTCCAAGGGTCATGTAAATTCCCAGTTTTAAATACCATGTAAAAATAAGTCAACAATTAGCCTGGACTGTGGGGATGCGGGCATCAGATCAAATGGTTTAAACTGTCCACTGTGTGTAACTTTACACTGAGCTAAACAATTGCTACTATGCTGTTTTAACATTCTTCTGTGAATTTCACACGCCTATAATATCACAGGCCTCTGGTTAAGCTAGATAATGGTGCAGCCATTTTGAACACAATGACACTAAGCTAGATAATGCTGCAGCCATTTTGAATACAATCACATCAAAACACAGTTGGCACTCTTTGGCCACACATGGACCTTAGGCCATAAAAATTAACTAACCAAAACACAGTAAACTACAAACTGAAAGTCACCAACAGTAAAACATGTACCTGAGTTGACTTAACAGTGCAGCAACTTATTGCAGCTGTAAACAACATATAGGGGTTGAAACAAAATAATCTGAACACCATGTTATAGGGGCTAATGTTATTCATGTAGGCTACACAGAAAAAAACATTGTGATTATCTTTTATGTACCTTTTCTTTGTATATTTATTCCTTAAGTTGTATGCCAGTGTAGTACAAGTTGTGCTCAGCAGCGGTTCGTGTGCGTGGTCGGTGAAATGGATGACCTGACAGACTTTGAAAGAGGACAAATTGTAGGAGCCCATTTAGCACGAATGTCTGTAACCATAACAGCCAAATTGTTTGATGTTTCAAGGGTAATAGTCTCCATGGTTATGACTGCATACACAAAGCATGACAATATTTCTTTGGCGAAGAATAATGGGTGAAAACCAAGATTGAATAAAAAGGAGAGAATTACATCAAAACACAGTAAATCACAAACTGAAAGCCATCAACAGTAAAATATCTACCTGAGTTTACTTAACAGTGCAGCAGTTTCTTGCAGTTGTGAACAACACACTGTACCTCAAAGCAGTAGTTAAGTAAAACTGCCCCTTACTAGCTATTCTGTGTTTATCGATAGATTTTACATGTATATAAGCTCAAGCATATGATATGAATTAATGCTGTAGAATACTTATACACAATGTGACATCAGTTTTAAGGATGCAAACAAAACAAAAAAAAAAACTAAAAAACATCCTAATAAAATATTCTAAATAAAAATAGCACATTTGCAAGATAATATACATGCCAATGAATATCCATCATAATAGTTCAAAGGAAAACATGAATTGTGTTAGCACACAGGCTTTACAATGTCCCCCTGGTGGCTGAGTGGGCAGAGGTGCTGGGCACAGGTATGAGCTACCAAATGAGAAATGGGTGGTGTGTTTGTCTTATGGCATTGGCTCTTTCTCTTTCCTGGAACCAGTTGTCCCAAATTAGGGATGGTGACTGCTAGTCTCTCTCTAGAGTTGCTTATGGTGGTCGTTAAATCTTGAAACAAACAAACAATCTTTATATGTATACTTTTAAAACAATGATAGAAGCATTTGGTTTTGAAGACATATTTTTAATAATCTAAAGCAACTTATGGGAATTTACTAGGAAATGTTTTCATTTATAGCAAATTTTCGGAGAAAACTCTTCTCCTTCTTCAGGCTCTCTAGTTGTTGTCACTTTTTGCTTGTCACTATCATGGTTACGGTTTACCTTGACGGTTACGGTTAACCTTGACGGTTTAGGTTATTTTTCAACAAATCCTGCCAGATGTTAGGCAGGGAAAATCCTTTGCAGTCATTGATGATGGAATTTTGATTTTTCTCAATCTCTATTCCTTCTTTCAGTTTTCTTTTGGAAATTGCTTTGGAAACTGATTACTTTAAGGGAATTCCAATCCATGCTGTGCCCAGTTTCTCTAACATGCCTATCTAATCCAGTCTTGTTGGAGCAATTTTTTATAGCTGCTTTATGCTCAGCTATATGAGTTACGTCCAACAAGACTGGATTAGATAGGCATGTTAGAGAAACTGGGCACAGCATGGATTGGAATTCCCTTAAAGTAATCAGTTTCCAAAGCAATTTCCAAAAAGAAAACTGAAAGAAGGAATAGAGATTGAGAAAAATCAAAATTCCATCATCAATGACTGCAAAGGATTTTCCCTGCCTAACATCTGGCAGGATTTATTGAAAAATAACCTAAACCGTCAAGGTAAACCGTAACCATGATAGTGACAAGCAAAAAGTGACAACAACTAGAGAGCCTGAAGAAGGAGAAGAGTTTTCTCCGAAAATTTGCTATAAATGAAAAAATTTCCTAGTAAATTCCCATAAGTTGCTTTAGATTATTAATTCAATTAAACTAGGAAGCCATTTCTCAATATGAGCTTTATTCAAAGACATATTTTTTTTTAATTTGGAGGTTTAATGACCACCGTGAGCAACTCAATGGGCTATAAGCATTCGCCCGTCCCTAATTTAGGGTCACTGGTTCCAGGGAAAAGAGAGAGCCAGAGTCGTAAGACATACACAACATCCATGCCTCACCGGGATTCGAACCCGGACCCCTTTCAGACGAACAATCAGATGCCATCGCTTAGACCACTGCGCCACCGACAGAGATTTTTCAAGCACAGAGAATGGTACAAAGAAGTTGTACAACACAAATGATGGACTTAACACCTCACAAAATATCATGAGTGCTCTGTAGCAAAAGCAGAGAAATAGTCATGAAGTGGAGAAATAACATGTTCAGCATAAATGCAAGACAACTTATGAACAAAGTTAATGCTATTTTGCAGATCCATTACTAGTTAACTAAGTACTATTACAGGGTGTTTCACTAGGTAGTCTCCCCAAAGAACCAACTATTGTTTTCTTCCCACTCTACATACAAACACAGCGTTTGGTTTACAAGTGACTTTGATCCTTGAGAAATGTGCCGGAGCGATTTTCCTGATAAGGTGATGACTCATTGTGATGTCACCCCACCAGATGGCCCGCACACCAATTCTGTCCGGAGGCAATCTGCATCTTTTACTGTGCCATTAAATGTCATTCAGGATGGCTGTGTATACCATTGCAGAGTGGGTGTTTATTGTGAAAAGTTATTGGATAACAAAGCCTATAAAGGTAACACAGCGTGAATTCCTGGAGAAGTTTGGAAGCACCACACAAACGTTACATCACCAGATTAGCAAAGAAATTTGAAACCACTGGCAGTGTTTTCAACCCATACAGTGGCGGATGTCCTAATTTAGTGGAAGAAAAAGTCAAAGATGTAAAGCACAGGCTGCTGGCATCACCGAAGAAATCACTATGATGCTTGTCATGAGAAACTGTGCATGCTGTTTTTCCTTTTTGGATTGAAGGTTTAACGACCACCATGAGCTGAGCAACTCAATGAGCCCTGTCCCTAATTTAGGGTCACTGGTTCCAGGGAAGGGAGAGAGCCAGTGCCGTAAGACAAACACAACATCCATGCCTCACCAGGATTCAAACTCAGACCCTTTTCAGAGGAATGGTCATAAGCCAGAGTTTAGATGACTGCGCTGCGAAGGCGATGTATACTGTTTCCACTTGCCAAAGAGCTGTGAAGAATGTGTTGCTTAAGGGTAGGATATATATCATCATCATCATCATCATTGTCAACCATTATCAATCCACTGCTGGACGAAGGTCTCCCCAAGTTTCCTCCACAACGGTCTGTCTTGTGCCAGTCTCCTCCATGTCACTCCCGCATACTTTCGAATTTCATCCACCCATCTCCCATGTGGTCTTCTTCTGGGTCTTTTCCTGTCCCTTGGAATCCAATCTAAAATTTCGGCTGTCCATCGATGGTCTGTCCTTCTGGCAGTATGTCCAGCCCATTGCCATTTCAGGGATTTAACTCTGATCACGATGTCTTCCACTCTTGTCATTTTTCGGATCCACATGTTCCTCTTCTTATCTCTCCTGGTTACACCAAGCATGCACCTCTCCATGCTTCTTTGAGTTGTCTTCAGCCTTTGTATGTCTCTTTTAGCTAAGGTCCACGTCTCTGCACCATACGTAAGCACTGGAAGGATGCATTAATCAAACACTTTTCTTTTAAGACATAATGGCATATTGCTCTTGAAAATTATGCTGTTTCTTCCAAGAGCTCTCCAGGCAAGTTTCGTACGCCGATTAATTTCTTCACCAATGTGACCCTCACTTGATATCTGCTGTCCAAGATAAACGTACGTGTCTGTTATCTCCAGCTTTTCTCCATCAATTGATAAATCTTCATTTCTTGTAAAAGCATTGTACATCACTTTTGTCTTCTGAAAGTTCATTTTTAATCCCACTTCTTTACTCTTGTCAGCAAGTTCCTGGATCATACTCTGTAGCTCTGATGGGGTAGTTGCAAAAATGACTATGTCATCAGCAAAACGAAGGTGGGTTAGATAATCTCCATTAATCTTTATCCCTTTGTTTTCCCAGTTCAGTGATTGAAAGACATTTTCCAATGTGGCATTAAAGAGCTTCGGAGATATGGTGTCACCTTGTCTCACTCCTTTTCCAATTTTTATGTGTGTTGTATTTTCAAACAGCCGAATCTTTACACTTGCATTTTCATAGATGTTATTAATAATATTAATGTATGCATCTTCAATACCGCAGGATTTCAGAGCCATTGCAACTGCTGATGGTTTCACCGAATCAAAGGCTTTTTCATAATCGATAAAAGCCATGCACAATGGAAGTTCATATTCCCTCGCTCTTTCAATTAGTTCTCTCAGTACGTGGATATGATCTATTGTGCTGTAGCCACTCCTGAATCCAGCTTGTTCTCTCGGTTGAGCCATGTCCAGTGTCACCTTCAAGCGGTGTGAAAGAACTTTAGTGAAGATTTTATAAACCACTGATAGGAGGCTGATAGGTCTGTAGTTCCCGAGATCCTCAATGTCACCTTTTTTATGTAGCAAGATCATTGTAGCGTTATTCCAATCCTCAGGAATTTTCCCTTCATTAAGGCATCGAGTGAAAATTTGGGCGAGTACTGTTTCGATTTCTCCACTTGCTTCTTGTATGATGTCTACAGTAATTCCATCTTCTCCTGGAGCTTTTCCCGCTTCATGTTCTTGATTGCATGTGCAACTTCTGCTGGAAGGACTGGAAGAACTCTGGTACTGGTACCTTTCATGATGTCTGGAGTACATGTATCATCCCTTTCATATAATTTGGAGTAGAAATCTTTCACTCTTGTCAAAATTTCTGCCTCTATTTCTTGTTACAGAACCATCTTCTTTTCTCAGTGCCATAATCTGTTTTTCCCCTTACTGAGATGTCCCTTTGCTATCTTTAGGCTTTGGTTGTTTTCAATTGCTTTCCTAACCAGTTCACAGTTGAATTTCCTTACGTCTTCAGTGATACTTTTTCGCACTGTCTTGCATAGCTCTATATATTCCACTTTGGAAGTCACATCTTCTTTAGTTGTCCTCATAACTCTTCTTTTTTGCATCAACATTTTGGTTTTTCCTGATAATTTGTTCACATGCAATTTGTTCTTAGACCCAGCTAATTTTGTTGCTGTTTCCATAAGAGCTTTGGTTACTTTTCTGTTAACTTCAGAAATATCCACTTCTTCCGATGTAAGGCCTTCTAAAGCAGAGAATCTGTTCTTCAGTTCCAATTTGAAGGTATTATGGTGTTTTTTAAGGTTGGTTATGTCAATACATTTTGTTTGTCTTATGAGCTTGCTACGTTCGAGTTTAGTGTTGAGGTGCATCTTACATCTCACCAATCTATGGTCACTGCCTGTGTTGAACTTGTTTAGCACACTGCAGTCTTCTATGACGAATTTTTTGTTACACATAATAAAATCAATTTCACTTGTCGTCCCATTTGGATGTCTCCATGTCCATTTCCTGTGCGGCTTTTTCTTGAAAAAGGAGTTCAAGATGAAAAACCCTTCTGCCTCTGCAAACTCTACGAGAGTATTTCCCCGCTGGTTTCTGTTGCCGTGACCGAATTTACCTACTGAAGTTTCATTCTGTTGCCGTTGCCCTATTTCTGCATTGAAATCTCCCATAATTATCTTCAAGTGCTGCTTACCTTTATTATTTAGATCACGAATTTCCTCATAAAATTCTTCAATTTCTTCTTCAGGATGACTTGTGGTGGGTGCATAAGTTTGAATAATCTGAGCCTGGTATCTTCTCGAGAGTTGGATAACGAGTCGTGCAGCTCTGTCAGGATATATATATATATATATATATATAAAAGGGATGTAAGGTCAGGTGATGCGTAACATCACAGCCTCTCCTTGACAAATGTCAACCCCACCTTCTCGTGGTACATCCTGTTCCCACTAAAGGGGCTCTGACGACCGCCAATAGCGGTATAACTATACCATCGGGATTAGAGGAAATGCTATCCCACACTCACCAACCCGCTTGGCCAGCGTGGTGAGTTATGGCCAAACCCCTCCAAAATGACTCCACAACTTAAATCTTGGCCCTCAGTCTCCGGCAGCTGGAATGTACCTGGCCAAGGCAGCGGCCAGTGCGACATGAAGGCAGAGGGTGCTAAGAATCCCCAGAGGACCGGACTAGGCTGCCATCTGATGCTGATCTTGGCTACGTATAACGGACGCTCCCTATCTTCTGATTCAAGGCTTCTTGAATTGGAAGAGGAACTACAAAGGATCAAGTGGGACATCGTCGGGCTAAGTGAGGTAAGGAGAAAAGGAGAATTTCTCATTGAACTGAAAAGTGGACATCTCTTCTACTATCGTGGGACAGATACTGGCAGAACTAGTGGTGTTGGATTTATAATAAACAAGAAACTGAAGGATAAAGTTGTAGAAGTTGAAAGTTCCTCTGACAGAGCTGCACGACTCGTTATCCAACTCTCGAGAAGATACCAGGCTCAGATTATTCAAACTTATGCACCCACCACAAGTCATGCTGAAGAAGAAATTGAAGAATTTTATGAGGAAATTCGTGATCTAAATAATAAAGGTAAGCAGCACTTGAAGATAATTATGGGAGATTTCAATGCAAAAATAGGGCAACGGCAACAGAATGAAACTTCAGTAGGTAAATTCGGTCACGGCAACAGAAACCAGCGTGGAAATACTCTCGTAGAGTTTGCAGAGGCAGAAGGGTTTTTCATCTTGAACTCCTTTTTCAAGAAAAAGCCACACAGGAAATGGACATGGAGACATCCAAATGGGACGACAAGTGAAATTGATTTTATTATGTGTAACAAAAAATTCGTCATAGAAGACTGCAGTGTGCTAAACAAGTTCAACACAGGCAGTGACCATAGATTGGTGAGATGTAAGATGCACCTCAACACTAAACTCGAACGTAGCAAGCTCATAAGACAAACAAAATGTATTGACATAACCAACCTTAAAAAACACCATAATACCTTCAAATTGGAACTGAAGAACAGATTCTCTGCTTTAGAAGGCCTAACATCGGAAGAAGTGGATATTTCTGAAGTTAACAGAAAAGTAACCAAAGCTCTTATGGAAACAGCAACAAAATTAGCTGGGTCTAAGAACAAATTGCATGTGAACAAATTATCAGGAAAAACCAAAATGTTGATGCAAAAAAGAAGAGAGATGAGGACAACTAAAGAAGATGTGACTTCCAAAGTGGAATATATAGAGCTATGCAAGACAGTAAGAAAAAGTATCACTGAAGACGTAAGAAAATTCAACTGTGAACTAGTAAGGAAAGCAATTGAAAACAACCAAAGCCTAAAGATAGCAAAGGGACATCTCAGTAAGGGAAAAAAACAGATTATGGCACTGAGAAAAGAAGATGGTTCTGTAACAAGAAATAGAGGCAAAATTTTGACAAGAGTGAAAGATTTCTACTCCAAATTATATGAAAGGGATGATACATGTACTCCAGGCATCATGAAAGGTACCAGAGTTCTTCCAGTCCTTCCAGCAGAAGTTGCACATGCAATCAAGAACATGAAGCGGGGAAAAGCTCCAGGAGAAGATGGAATTACTGTAGACATCATACAAGAAGCAAGTGGAGAAATCGAAACAGTACTCGCCCAAATTTTCACTCGATGCCTTAATGAAGGGAAAATTCCTGAGGATTGGAACAACGCTATAATGATCTTGCTACATAAAAAAGGTGACATTGAGGATCTCAGGAACTACAGACCTATCAGCCTCCTATCAGTGGTTTATAAAATCTTCACTAAAGTTCTTTCACACCGCTTGAAGGTAACATTGGACATGGCTCAACCGAGAGAACAAGCTGGATTCAGGAGTGGCTACAGCACAATAGATCATATCCACGTACTGAGAGAACTAATTGAAAGAGCGAGGGAATATGAACTTCCATTGTGCATGGCTTTTATCGATTATGAAAAAGCCTTTGATTCAGTGAAACCATCAGCAGTTGCAATGGCTCTGAAATCCTGCGGTATTGAAGATGCATACATTAATATTATTAATAACATCTATGAAAATGCAAGTGCAAAGATTCTGCTATTTGAAAATACAACACACATAAAAATTGGAAAAGGAGTGAGACAAGGTGACACCATATCTCCGAAGCTCTTTAATGCCACATTGGAAAATGTCTTTCAATCACTGAACTGGGAAAACAAAGGCATAAAGATTAATGGAGATTATCTAACCCACCTTCGTTTTGCTGATGACATAGTCATTTTTGCAACTACCCCATCAGAGCTACAGAGTATGATCCAGGAACTTGCTGACAAGAGTAAAGAAGTGGGATTAAAAATGAACTTTCAGAAGACAAAAGGGATGTTCAATGCTTTTACAAGAAATGAAGATTTATCGATTGATGGAGAAAAGCTGGAGATAACAGACACGTACGTTTATCTTGGACAGCAGATATCAAGTGAGGGTCACATTGGTGAAGAAATTAATCGGCGTACAAAACTTGCCTGGAGAGCTTTTGGAAGAAACAGCATAATTTTCAAGAGCAATATGCCATTATGTCTTAAAAGAAAAGTGTTTGATCAATGCATCCTTCCAGTGCTTACGTATGGTGCAGAGACGTGGACCTTAGCTAAAAGAGACATACAAAGGCTGCAGACAACTGAAAGCAGCATGGAGAGGTGCATGCTTAGTGTAACCAGGAGAGATAAGAAGAGGAACACGTGGATCCGAAAAATGACAAGAGTGGAAGACATCATGATCAGAGTTAAATCCCTGATATGGCAATGGGCTGGACATACTGCCAGAAGAACAGACCATCGATGGACAGCCGAAATTTTAGATTAGATTCCAAGGGACAGGAAAAGACCCAGAAGAAGACCACATGGAAGATGGGTGGATGAAATTCGAAAGTATGCGGGAGTGACATGGAGGAGACTGGTACAAGACAGACCGTTGTGGAGGAAACTTGGGGAGACCTTCGTCCAGCAGTGGATTGATAATGGTTGACAATGATGATGATGATGATATAAAAAAAAAATCAGGACACAATTTTTCTTAAATTTCAAGACAATTTCAGGACATATTTTGGTGGACCTGGCAAGTAAATTAAATCAAATATTGGTACAAAAGCAGAAATGTTATTCTTTTACTAAAAAGCTATCTAAATTATGGCCCAGTTGTTAGCAGGATTTTTTTCACTTTTAAGGCTAACAGTACCCCTAAAGTTCCGGTGGCTAGGTTTGGCCTAAATTCTGTTTGACTCTTACAGACAATGCTAAAAATTCTTTCCACAGTTGCATTACTGTGTGGCACAACAAACACATCATGTATCAGATGGTAAAACTTCATACTTTTTAGCATCAAATTGCACTAGTCATTTTTAAAATGTTTGACCATGCGGTATCAATTGTAGGACTACTCCAAACACCTTCTTCCAATTCATCAATTTGATATAAGGCAAACTCCAATTCCAACTTGTCCAGATCATTGTCACTAACAACAGCAGCGGGGAAAATGTCTGCCAAGTACATTACTGAAGAAAAGGAAGCTTCTTCCATCCTAATTCCTATATCAGCAAATTCTGCATGCAGCAGAAATGCACTTTTCAGTCAGAATTTCTTCAAAATATAGTCACATTTAACAACACAGAATAGTCAGAACATTGCGGGAAGAAAAAATTATGATTACAGGAGAAATCTTTGCTTTGACCATCTTCCGTTCAAAACTCTGGAAATTGGGGTTAGGAGAAAATTACTATTGTGATGATGATGATGATGAACTTACTTCCTAAAACAAAAACATTTCAACAAGTTTATTTTCAGAACAAACAAAAAAAAAAAAAAAAAAAAAAAAGAAGAAAAAGGCTGGTGATCTATTTAGAAACCCAAAACAGAATTTTTTTATTAATGAATAACACCCAAGGTTTGATCCTAAAAAACTCCCAGTAAATGGAAGGTGATTCCACCACTACCACCAAGAGAAAAACACGAACTATTGTAAGTGATTTGCTCGAAACAGGTAATCCAAGATGAACATCTTTTATTTCTTGCCCTCAAACAAATAAATGAGAAAGTTTACAGTGAGTGCTATTTTTTCCTTTTGTTTAGAAACTTTTTCTTTGCAGCTAGGCCAAAAACCAAGTTAAGGTAATAAAAAAAATATAAAAACAATTTGGTTGACAGTTCAGTAATGCACAGTCCTAATATTGAAAAAAGTCCTAAATCTTTCCTCACAAAATGTTTGGTCTACAAACCAAGCTTTCTTTTTTCACCTGTATGATTTTTTTATTTGAAGTGAGGGATGCAGATAATAGTTTAATAAAAAAAAATGGCCTGCTTTACAACTTTAGGTTTTTGTGTTACAAATTCAAAGTACCACAAGCTTAAAGCTTGTCATTCGAAAATCAGATTTAACCCTTTTCATTGTGGAAAATGGTCTCTCCAATTTGGCATTAGACACTGGGAAATACCCTTAGTATGTTCAAAATATGGCACAGATTTTTGAAGTTTTCACTGTAATTTTTGCACACACACTTCCAAAGCTCATTTCCTGAAAGATGCTTCAAATTGGAGTGCCAGAATGTTTTGAAATCTGTCCAGTCATCACAGACATTTTCTTCTGTAATTCAGTGTTGTTCTAACAATTCTTTGTAATGCCTAAACAAGTACTGAATTTCTTCCATTCCAAACGAGGAAAGTCTGTTTTGGTCAGATGGATACACTTTATCCTGGAGAATCATCATTGCCGCATTTATAACTTTTGATTTATGCAAATCAGCAAATCTGGCAAAGACTACATCTTGTAAAGGAGTTAGAACATCATTGTAACTGTTTTTAAACACGTGTATGGATGAGCAGTAGGTCAAAGTAATTCATTTGTCAGTTTGGCTTACCCGTTCTCAAAATTCATTTGAAGTTTCATAATTCATGAGCCTACTGAGAACATCAGGAAAATTACCATTTCTTATATTTTCAAGTGTGGAGTATCTCTGTAGAATGGTCAATGCATACTAGGGTGGCCCATATTTTTCAACTTATGAAATTACTCCAACCCTAATCTTCTTTCAATACATACAAAAGGGCTATGTTCAAAATTTCAGTTCAATTGGACTATAATAAGGTGGCCCCCAACGACCCTAAAGTTTCACGTTTTACGGATAATTGGTATTTTGTATACAAAATGTTTTTATTTCATTTTCAAACGTAGTTTGGAAGGAAAATAATCTAAAAAAATTATAAGAGAATGTTATTTACAATAAATTCGGTTCACACCATTATTTACGAGAAATGAAAATTAGCTAACACATTTAGTGAAATTTTAAAGAAAAAGAAAATTTATACTTCACAACATAAATAAATAAATGGCAATATTAATAAAATGGTAAATATATAATAAGTTACCAGATATCATTGCTTCATTGGCCAGTTTTGGTAGCATTTGAGTACTTTTTTCTGTGCTCACTGACAATTTGCAAAATGTTATAGCTTTTCATTTTCGTCTTTGGTTAGAATGTTCTGATATTCTTGTATTAGTTTCACTCCTCTCTCTCAGCCATGTCATTAACCACTACTATGCTTTTTATTATCTCCAACCCATGTTAGAAGTTGATATTATCTTTCCAAGAAGATGGAGAGTTTTTAAGAAAATCTGTATTTATTGAAAATATTGAGAAAAATTTCTTCAATTTAGTGGAAATAAAGTCTGAGAATTCTTTTTCTTTTAAACAGTTGAGATCTTCACTGTTAACAATATATCGTTTTATTTGGTTGTCCAAGTCACTGTCTTCTGTAGTCATCATTTTGGTAGCCATTTTTTTACTTTATCATCAAAGAATGCAAATGCCACATTTTTTGGTGGCATATCATAAATGGTTGGAGAAATTCTTCAGTGTAGCACTCCTAATTTGTGGATCTACTTCCTTATACTCGATTAATTTCAATAAAAAATTGTAATCATGATACAGAGCTTTCACAGCCAATGATGATAGAAACCAAGCTTGTAAATAGAGCCAGATAAAAAAAAAAAAAAAAAAAAATGCATATCCTTCTAATTAAATCCTTCTCTTTTTTGGTTGGTTTGAATTGATCTTGGAATAAATATATCTTAAAAGCATAAAATAGCCTTTGCCATCCACCGAGCATGGCTCACAGATCCAGGAATACGAAATGAGACTCCTCGTTGGGAAGTACCACAAAGGAAGATCACTGCCAATTCTAATAATTCGCAGTAATCATCTCTATGCTGTTTCTGGCATAACTGTTCTTGTAGAAATTCTAGCATACTGACAGACATCCTATCCCACTACAATATTTTTTATTGTCTATGGTCAAGGTTTTCCTAAATCTTTGAAACAAATTTACATCTGGTCCAGAAGTAGGACCCATTACTGCATCGAAACTAATTCTCAAGACTAATTCGAAGATGTGATGTTGACATAGAAGCTAAAGTAAATCACGATCAAACATTTTCTCAAGATCTGTACAAGCACCTCTTATTCAGCCGGTGTTGCTTGCAGTTGTATCGCAACACAACACCTGTATTTTTTCTTGTATGCCCCATTTCCCTACTGCTTGGTAAACGGCTAGGCTCTAGAGCTTGACCTTCTCCTGTAGATGTTGGAATTTTAGGTACACCTAATAATTGTTCTTTGCTGCAAAAAGTAACAATTATAGCTAGTCTATCAACCTTTTCTATGCCAGATAAAGCTGGAAGTAGTTTGCGGTCCCAGTGTAACACCAAGGCGTTGCAATTCCCTAGATTAATTTTTTTTAAATTTCTGCTTGCCTCTGTTCCGTGAATTCCTTTCGTCGATGTTGAAACAAAGTGCGATTAATAATTAAGCTTTCAATACTATAGTTAAAAGCTTCTGTAGCAGCCATTAAAAGATGAACCGCATTTTGGTCGCTGATTTTGCATCTGTCTAAGGCTTCAGACAGCGTGGAGTGAAAAAATCTAGTGCACCTCTCATACCAGAATTACTTGGTTCACTCACTCTTATTGTATCACTTGAGCCTGATTGTTTATCTTCATCTGGATCATTAGAACGCTGGCTAGCTTCTTCATCTTCACTATCACTGCTTGACAATGATGGTAGCTTAACCATGACATTTCTTTTCATTTCCTCGTAGGTTCTCTTTCTTCTCTGTTTCCTTTTCAATGCATTCCTGTCTCTTTTCTACACTTACTGCAAACTTGCGATCAATGTCAGCCATGGAGCCCAGTCGTCCTTTCTTACATTGCAATAGTAAAAATTGTTTATCGACACACATTACAATATATCAATGTGACAGCATTATCAACATTACACTCGCATTTTAGCCATTTATTGCAGGGATCAATTTCTCCTTTCCATTTTTTGAAAGTATTAAATCGGATTGTTGAATTTTTCACCATGGCTACTGTTGTTTGTGGCGGGAAAAGAACTAATGTGCAGATCTTTGACAGAGAGTGAAAACCGCACAGCACATGGGATATCTCACCTATCCCTTTGAAGTTACAGAGCATGTTTAGCTTGGCGTCGTTAGGAGGCAAATTCTTTGGGATGCAGCTATACTCACCTGTTTGAGGGTAACTGCTTAAAATCACGAAGAACACAGAATGTAGCTTTTAAATCTTGCTTTTTTTATTTTCCTCTCCGAAAAACTTGAACCAACAAAAAAAAATTGATTTCAGAAATTATTATCATAGTTATCTGTTTGATGAAAAAAATTGCTATCAGAAGCAGAAAAAGCAAAGGTGATCTTCTGTAATTTCAAGCGGCATGTCTGTACTCTTTAATTCTAAGCAAAAAACCCTAAAAATACAGAAAATCCGTATTAGTTGGCATCTATGCAACAGCCAACAAATTTGGTTGTTGCACAAATGCTTTGTCTGTTGTTGTTTTTTTGTTCTTTTTTTTTTTTTTGTGGTGGTGGGGGGGGGGTGTACTCATTTCATACGTCCAGTGGTTGCATTAAGTTTTTAGTTTCCAAAAGTAGCACCCCCCCCCCTCAGTTTGCAAACAATTGACATAAAAATTCTCACTTCTAAAAAACTTTTTTTTAAATTCCATTAAAAATATATATGCATTACAAAAAAAAAAAACCTCTGTTCTTTGGGCATGAACAAGTATTTTAATTATTTTAATAAATATAGCAAAATTTAAAATTGAGTAATAATTCCTAAGGTTAAAAACATGCATCCTTACCTCTGAGGCAAAGATTTTTTCAATTCACCCTAGGTAATGCTCTTTTTTAAATGCCACGCCACATCTAAATAATAAAGATCAGAATACTTCCTGTCTCCCTTTTGCTATCCTCCCATCCCATCTGTTTTATCTTAAATAGGACTTGGTTAGTTTATAATTGTCAGGATCCACCACATGGGCTTGTAAACAAATCAGAGGGAAGAAAGGTGTCTTCAGTTCCCGTGAACGAAGTGGTGGGGGGAAAAAAAAAGGTAAGGGCGGGGAGACTACAGACACCAAGAAAATGCGGTGTCAATCACACAGACACCATAAAATGTCAAGCAATCTTTGTTTAATGGAGAAAAGGTTGTAAGCTCCTTTAACAGTAAAACAGAAAAAGATCAAAGCAAATCTATCTGATAGTCCATTTGACTTTGTGATATTTCCAGATGTTTTAGTGAGAGGAAAACATCATATATATACAAATTTCTTACTGTCTGCAATTTTTGTTCGCATTAGCAATACAATGCATACTCATATTTTGAGGTTTCTCCTAAACATCGAAGTATGACAAAAAAACATTCAAAGTCGTAAATAATGGGAATCCCCCGCACCCCATCTACCTTCTTTTTAGATGCAGAACAGTTATTTCTTCTTCGACAATATGTCCACAAATCTTTTGAACTCTGAAAAAAAGTGGCTTTTCCTCCATTTCACTTGGCCTTACACGCACAGTGTTTGGTTACGACAAAGCAGAACTCAAGGTCACTGGAATTTCTTCTCCCAAGTTGTGGAATGCATTTTTTCCACACATGCCTTGGGACCTAGGGATCATGATTAACTGCAGCCTAGGATACGTGGAATCCGAGAAGAGATGGAGAACTGGGGTGGGGAACGAGGGAGGAATTGCGTTCTTGATGGCACAACTAATCTGTTGAACAGCCAAGGAAAAAAAAATAATACTAATGATAATAACTAGGGCCCTGACTTTGATGACTTTGGCATTTTTTGCATTTTTAGGGCTTTTTGCCTCTTTAATGCATTTTTAGGTGGTTTTAGGGCATTTTGCAGCCTTTTCCGGAATTCTTTTGGCATTTTGGGAAAATTTTTGCAATTTAGTGCATTTTTTTATCACCTTTCTGCATTTCCTTTCTTTTTTATGTACAGACCAGAAACGGCTGACACGGCCCTTTAATCAAATGGCTGCGGCATTCTTCACCCCTTGAGACTTTGGGAAGGTCATATGTAGTTGATTGTGCTGATAAGACTCCGAAGCTGTGTGTCCTCCTCAAAAGAAAACATATGTCTGACTGCCTCAAAAGAGCCACTGGTTTTGGACACGCCCCCGACAACCCCCGAGTCGCAAAGATGGGAGAGAGAGAGAGAGAGAGAGAAATAACCGATCGGTGCTTGGATGTAAGCGATTTGGCCTGTGTACCTTAGGAGGTCTTTCGTCCCTGAAGTAACGCCCGCACCCTTTCCCCACACATACTCAACCTTCTCATTCAGGAAGTGAAAAGATTTCCTCCAAGAAACAGGTAGCTCAAATTATAGGAAGCATTACTTGGGATTAGGTGTCACTCTCCACAGGGATATTTGAGAATAATCCTCATTTTGTTGGGTCTTCAGATGGGAAGGAAATGGAATAGAAATATTTGTGCCAAAGAGTTTTGGACACTGTTCCTGAAAGGGTTAGGTAGGATGTTTTTCCATTGCCCCCCAACTTTCTAGTACCAGGCAGAACCTGTTCTCAGTGGTTGAGGGGTTACACTTAAAGCATCTGGAATTGTATGGAAGCTATCAGTACGTACTTCAGTCAATATTTCCAGTCTGAAAAGAAAAGTAGCAGTTTATTTCCAAAGATGTCTAAATGCTAACCTTCTCAATCTTGCTATTTACACAAGTTTGTTTCAGAGTTCGGAGAAAATGTTTTTTCTACTGATGGAGTAATTATATTTCGCAAACTATGAGAAACTAAAGTTGCAGCACAAAAGCAATTTACTGCAGTGCAGCATATTGGACGAGAAAAGCATATTCGAGCTGTTGAACTTGCAAAGAAGAAGTCGCGGGCATCTCAATGTTTACTTATGGAAAGCTGTTCATCGACACCATCCAAGAAGTCACCATTTTATAAAGAGCTGTGTGAAGCTTTCGTTTCTGCAAATATTCCATTGGAAAAGTTAAATCATCCTAAATTTCACCAGTTTTTGGAAAAACGCATTGGTCATGTCATACCTGATGAGTCTACACTACGGAAATACTACATATGCGAGTGTTACACTGAAACAATGGACAAAATTAGGGACAGTGTAAAAGGGAAATTTTTTTTTGTGTGTCTTTTGATGAAATGAATTATGCTCAGGGTCGTCCTGTTGCCAACGTCATAATAGGGACACTTGAGCCAGATTGTCCTGGCAAAATATTTTTGCTGAATACAGACACCACAGAGAAAGTGAATCACTCGGCGATCTGTCAATTATTTGACAAATCCTCATTTCCTTTATGGCCTGGTGGTATACAACATGACGATATCCTTCTGTTTTTGACTGATGCTGCCCCGTATATGGTTAAAGCAAGAAAATCAATTAAAGGATTTTATCTCAAGTTGATGCAGGTCACTTGCCTTGCCCAAGCTTTACATTGCACTGCCGAAGAAATCCGTGCAAATTATCCTAATATTGATCAACTCATATCCAACGTCAAAAAAATATTCCTAAAAACACCATATCACATACAATGTTTCAAATCTCAAGCTCCTAGCCTAGCCTTACCACCACAGCCAGTAATAACACATTGGGGGACATGGCTGAATGCATGCATATATTACAGTGACAATTTTCAGCCTGTGAAGTCTATAGTAAATGGTTTTCAAACTGGTGATGGCACTTCAATTCAAATTGCCCAACACATGTTCTCGAAGATAAAACAGAAGGAAATCTAGCATACATTAAATCAAACTTCAGTATTTTGGCCTCAACGATTACGTGTTTAGAAAAACAGGGTATAGAATTCATCGATGCAATCAGTTACGTTGAAAAAGCAAGCCAAGTTCTTAAAGGAGCCAAAGGCAAGGTTGGACAATCGATCTTTGCCAAATTAAACAATGTTCTGGGAAAAAACATTGGATTCCAGACTTTGAAGAAAATCTCACATATATTAAGTGGAGAAACACACAGTTTTGAAATAGAAGAACTAGTTGTAAAAGAAGCTGTTTCTTTCAAGTATGCCCCTGTCACATCTGTTGATGTTGAAAGCAGCTTCTCGAGATACAAAAACCTACTTACAAATAATAGACGTTCATTTACCTTCGAAAACATTAAGATGCATCTTATAATTCAGTGCAATTATACTGCACTTACATGAAGAAAGACTTTCAGTGTACAAGCAAATAAAATTCATATGGGATTGGTATGCACTGTTCTTTCTTTTAATTATGCAGTTACTAGTTTTTTTTTTAAGATTAATATTTATTTTAAAGAAAAGAAATATAATTTATCAATTATTTTAAGACAATACAACAATTTCTGGCAAAATTTACTGTAAGAACTGTTCGGTCTTCAAAGTCCAGGCCCTAATAATAATTAAACAAAAAAGCATAGAAGTCGGTTTTTAAATCAGGATAGAAAATTTTTGTAAGGGTCCAACATTTTTATGAAGTAATTTTCGTTTTTGACATTTTTATGAAGTAATTTTCGTTTTTGACGTTTTTATGTGAAATTTGCCTATTCAAGCGTTAACGCAGTCTCTGGCTACACCAATTTGTATTTTAGCTGCAACAAATATTCTATCAAACATTTTATTGCATTTGGTGATACAAAATCATGTTTCTATCGCATTTGACGCTGAAATGCATCGCAAACTGCGATGCGATACAGCTAAAAAAAAAAAAACTGCTGTTTTTTTTTTTAGCTGTATCGCATCGCAGTTTGCGATGCCACATGTGATGCCACATGTTTTGCCACATGTGATGTTTCTAAATAGAGTGTGTTGCAAAATATGGCTGATTCTTTGAGTGGACTACTAGGAAAACTCCCTGTATTACATTACTACCATCTACACTTTAACACAGCATTGGAAATGTCAAATGTCACTTAGCTGCTTACCGTATATACTACCCCCCCCCACTTTCAGAGGAAAAAATCGGAAACTCGCGTATAAGTCGATCCTGGAATGAGAAAAAAAAAATTTCAATGAATTTATTCAAAAACATTTGAAAACGAAAAAAATTATATATATAATACTAAATTTAATTTGCATACCCAAAAACTTCATCGGAACCCTTCAAAATCCGATTCCGAGTCAGACTCGCAAAACAGTTAAAAAAGTCTTTCTCCGTCATCGGCGCGCCATCATAAACATCAGTATTCCCATCTATGCCTGTGTCATCAGAATCACTGTCATCATCACTCATAAAAATCTCATCATCCTCTGTGCCATCAAGTTTGTTACTAATGCAACATTTCTTGAATGATTTCACGACCATTTCCGCAGGTATCGCATCCCAAGCATCCTTGACCCATCGCACAATCAAAACGATATCCGGCTTCTTTAGATTTCCGCCCTTGGTTTCAGTCGGCAAATCGGAACTTATCTAATCTGCCCAATACCTCCGCACATTGTCCTTGAAGGGCTTATTAAGGCAGACATCTAGTGGTTGAAGAACAGATGTCAACCCACCTGGGATGACAGCAGGAGTTGTTTTTGAATTTTCTGCAGTTTTTTTTCACTTCTGCACAACGGTGTGCAACAAACATATCCCACACCAAAAGAGAAGGTTTCCTCAAAAGTGCACCTGGCCTTTTGTTCCACACATTCTGTAACCAGTCAATTGTTCCGGATTCGTTCATCCATCCTTTTTCATGGGCACGAACGAGCACACCAGACGGAAAGACAACGCTTTTCGGCAGAGTTTTGCGTTTGAAAATAATTACCGGAGGTAGCTTACTGCCGTCGGCCTAACAGGAAAGAACAACCGTGAAACTGGATTTTTCGTGGCCAGTCGTTTTGATCAAGATATTTTTTTCGCCCTTTTGGTTCACCGTCTTATTTCCAAAAAGGTCGAAACACATGGCGGTTTCATCCATGTTCCCTATTTGGGAAAGTTCAAAAGCAGTCTCTTTTCTCTTTTGAATTACGTACTTTTGAAATTCCATTATCTTTGCTTCGAGGTCACGAGGTAACTTTTGTGCAATTTTGGTGTGCTGGTGTAGACACAACCCATAGCGGTTCATGAACCTTATGCACCAACCTGGTGAGGCACGAAAAGTGTTATTTGCGGCTGCAAACTTTTCATCTTTTGCGAGCTTCATTGCTCGCAAACGTATACCAGTTCGCGTTACAATGTAACCATTTTGTCTGCAGCCAACAATCCAATCATTCAAGACACTTTCCAGCTCTGGGAAAGATGTCGTTCCACGGCGCAGCGCCTTTTGCGATTTTGGGATTTTCACCAAGTCCGTTTTTTTACGCCAATCTCGAATCAGTTTTTCGTTAATGCCAAATTGACGTGAAGCAGCACAGTTGTTAGTATTTTCTGCAAAAGAAACCACTTTCAACTTGAATCCTGCGTTATAGGACATCCGTTTCTTTACACAATCCGTGTCACCCATAATAGGAGAAGCGAGACACGTGTGATTAAGAACAAGCAACACCTAACACTGGCTGTCGCATGGCTCCGTTACCAAAGAAAACGCTTCGCGTGATATTCTTTGCCGTTACGTCGAAGATCAGTGCAATCAACTGGTAGTCGGAAGGGCGGAGCTTTCTATGCGCGGCTGTGACTGCACTGTGGATACGCAAAGCCAGGAGAGAGACTTCTCAAAGCGCAGAGAAATTCTTAGGTTTGCGATTTCGTAATTCTACCACATCGGCGTTTTTTCTTTCTTTCTTTCTTTCTTTTTTTTCTTTCGGAGGGTTGCGATTTCGTAATTAATACCGCATCAGCATTTTTTTTTGGGGGGGGGGGGATGGATTGCCTTTTGCCTCACGGGAAGAACTTTTGGACTTGCGACTTTTTTAGACCCCGCGTATAAGTCGACCCCATTACTTTGAAGCTCTCATTTTGTCCCAAATTTCTCGACTTATACGCGAGTACATACGGTAATTATTAATGTGCAGTTTAGACATAATCTACATTTTGAGGTCACTCACCTTTATCCCAAATATCATTTAGGAGGTTTTCATCTCTTACACACATTTTTAACATGTAATTTTCAATAGTTATATCGTGGTTCAAGGCCCAAAAAACACACGTCATTTTCAAACTCATGCAAAACTTTGTTGTTGTTTTTTCCCCCAATAACTAAATGCTGATTCAAAATAATCAACTACAATTACACATAATTCAACTCCCTAAAACACACTTATCTAATTAAGACCTCAATAAAAACCCTATATTACACATTTCCTAAAACAACAAAGTTAAAACTGTAACCCATAATTATTTACAACTGTACACCAGTAATTAATTGAAACAAACCAAACCTGACACAACCATTAATTATGGGTTACAGTTTTAATTTTGATGTTTTAGGAAATGTGTAATATAGGTTTTTTTTATTGAGGTTTTAATTAGATAAGTGTGTTTTAGGGAGTTGAATTATGTGTAATTGTAGTTGATTATTTTGAATCAGCATTTCGTTATTGGGGGGGGGGAACGAAGTTTTGCATGAGTTGAAAATGACGTGTGTTTTTTGGGCTTTGAACCACGATGTGACTATTGAAAATTTATGCATTGGAAATTAGTGTAAGAGATGAAAACCTCCTAAATGATATTTGGGATAAAGGTGAGTAACCTCAAAATGTAGATCATGTCTAAATAGCACATTAATAATTAAACAGCAAAGTGACATTTTGACATCTGCAATGCTGTATGAATATATATGATATATGTTAAACAACAGTAATTAATTTCGTGCATCAGAGATCCTAGTTATATTTATTTTACCGTCTATATGGAAACGTAAACTGATTACTGAGAACATACATTTGGCATTCCTCATAAACTGCAGGGATTTGGACGTAATACCGAAGTTCCTTCAACTGCGTTGTCATCCTATATCAAAGTGGGACTCTGGGATTTTGAGGAAAGCAGAAACCAAAAGGCTCGGCACACAAATATGCAGTAAACGCTGTTTTATCAATTACCTGCAGCAAAGGACTTACGCAGCATACTTGGAGCTTGCTGACCAGGCACACCCTATAATTTTGGACCGAACGCTCATCACCTACGAGTCCACAATGAACACCCTTGCTGAGCGTATAACAGCCAGACATATTAAAAAACTAAGAATGCTGGTGGCAAAGAAAATAGACTCAAAAGCTTATGACACAACGACGGTGAAAACCACAAATGATGATTTACCTTTCGTCAATTATAGTAATGTAATATTAAATGATACACAACAGAAAGCGCTAAAACGTGGACCGAAATTTGCTTACATAACCCAATCCATCAATAAATTCAGAAACATTCCACAAATTGAAAATATCATCGTCCAGCTCCCAGAGGATGAACGTAACTACGTTCGGTATAATATAGCTAGGGCCATCAAAGATCTTGACACGCAGCATCTTTCTTCAGAGCAACAACATTACAGGAATGAAATTCGTGAACTGAAATTACTAAATGATAATAAAGCCTTAGCTATTACTACAGCAGACAAAGCTCAAAAAATAGTCATCATGAACAAACACGATTACGTAGCAAAAATGCTTGAAGCGATCCATAAAATCCCGCACACTATTCTAAATTCAGATCCAACAGCAGCTACCTTATCTGCAGTAGCACAATTAAAGAATCATAGCTCTCTACCAAGTTCAATAAAGAATGCCATGTATACAGTCACTGGACCAAGAATACCTGAGTTATTTGGCAAGCTTAAAATACATAAAGATGGACACCCTCTCCGACCACTCGTTTCTGCACACTCCAACCCAACGAGACATCTAGAGAAGGCGTTAACGCAATTCCTATCCCCTCTAATCAGAGGTTCACAGTACTCAATCTCCAATACTAACCAAGCCCTGGCCTACATCAAATCATACAGATCTGGCAACATACCGTTTCTAATGGTGTCATTAGACGTCATCTCCTTATACCCGAACGTTCCAGTCACAGTGGTGCACTCTATTATTGAATCACGACTCAAAAATATGACAAACATTTCGGCACAAGAAACCCAATCAGTGCTCAATGCCCTTAGACTGATCCAAAAGCGCATGTATTTCCGATACGAAGGCATCACATATCGCCAAACAGAAGGAGCCCCAATGGGTTCCCCTTTATCAAGTATCCTCGCCGAAATACTGATGCAAGAGCTGGAAAATGTTGTCTTGCTATCGGCACCACACAAACCAAGCTTATATATTAGGTACATCGATGATATTTTAATTTTCTGGACACATGGACGAGACCTGTTAACACAGTTTGTTGATGCTTTTTCTTCACAATATCCATCCATCAGTTTCACTACTGAGTATGAACAGGACCATAAGCTGCCGTATCTAGATTTTATGTTACAAAGTAATCAAGATACTCATAACATAACGTACTCTGTGTACCGAAAACCAACCTCCCAAACGATTATCATCCCAAGTAATTCAGCTCACCCCATGAGCCATAAGCTGTCCAGTTTTCAATTTTTGGTTAAAAGGGCGTTCTCACATTCATCAAGCATAGATGCATGCAATAAAGAATTGGATCACATATTAAATATAGCCGTAAAAAATGGATACTCTAAAGAAACCATCTACCGTATAGTCAACAAACTACAACACTCCTCCAGCACAACCTTAATCCGAACCACATTATCAAACAGGTTTGTCGGTACAATGGACTATATACCCGGCATAACAACAAGGCTTCTCAATGCTTGTAAAAGAAACCACATAAAATTTGGTGAATGCACCAAAAACATCTTTTCAATAGTCAAAAATGATAGAGACCCCATTGCAATACAAAATCGGCATGGCGTTTACCTTATACCAATGAAGCCGAATGATGAGCATGAAGAAACAGCATATATAGGATCTACACTGCGAACCTTGCACACAAGACTCTCTGAACATAAGTATGCCGTTAAAATTCACTCTGAAGAATCTGCGTTATCTAGAACAGTAAACAAAGGAACGCACACCCCGGTATGGAATGAATCTAAAATATTGGCAACAACTAACACTAGAAGATCCCTGCTGCTTATGGAAAGTCTTTTTATTTACGAATATGATAAAAAGTGTTGCAACGAGGACCAACCCATCACGATCCCGACTCCATGGACAACATTATTTCGGCGAAGTCAAACCCAATAAAAATACTCGCTAAGACTTTCTTTTGACTTGTTAATGTACGAGCCAATAACACTTGCAGTTGTATGATACTCAGTAACAACTCACGCGCTATTGACATCACGCGAATGATTATAAAATATGTTACCCATTTTTTGAACTGCTGTAATATATAAACATAAAGTTTCTAGTTTTTGTTTTTGTTGATCAGTTAATACCTGAAGATGAAACGCTTGGCGTTTTGAAAGATCTAGTAGTGTGTGAATGACCAAATAAAGATATTTATCTGGTTGCAGGTGGTTTTAAGATCTTTTTTCGGATTTGAATATTTAGATTCAAAATCTTCATCGTGTATAGACGGTAAAATAAATATAACTAGGATGATATATGTTGACATGCAAAGAGAGTAGTGATTTCTAGAAGTAGCAAGGTGTCGTCTCAATATTTAAAAATGTATTACAGAACATATTTTAAAAAAAAAAAGGAATTTCAGCGAATAAGAGATTTCAAAAAAAGTAAAATTAAGTTAGCAAAATCTGAAGTGCAGGAGGAATTTCTTGTGGCATGTAGAGATTTTAATATGGTACCTAAATATCTAAGGTTAAAAAATAAACCGGTAAGTATGAAAGACAGTCAAATAATGCAGATTTGTCAAAATAAGAGGTTGAGTGCAGAAATTATTGAGAAAAGAAAAATAATATTTAACCTTCATAAGAAATGTTTGGACTTATGATTTTCTATACAAAGTACAGAGTACAAATATTTTGCTGAAACATGGAAAAATATAATATTGGATACTACACTCATGGAAATTAATGAAATTGTGAGTACAGAGGGAAAAAAATTCAAGGCAGAATGTTACTAGGAAATTACATAAGTTGTTTGATGAAAAACAAGTGCCAGGAGAGAGGAATAATAGCTATGCTGTATTTTTGAATCAATCATCTGTGGATTTAAGTTATTCCCAACAAGCAGTTTTGCAACGCGGAAAAAAATATGCATTCCCACAGCACTTACCTAGAACTGAGGACTTGATCCCATGCATGGAAGATGTTATAAGAAATTTACCAAGTATAAAGAAAGATGATATAACATTCAAATTATATAGAATTATATTAAGAGAATTTAATGAAAAACATAAAAAAAATTCCATTTGAAAAAGCTAAAGTGCAAAAAGAAGCAATTACTGATGCTGAAAGATGATAACATTAAATTTTGTGAGGCTGATAAGTCAGGGCAGATTGTTCTAATGAATACTGTTGATTATAATAAAAAAATGTCTAAAGCTATAGAGGAATTAAACTGTACAATTACACTGGACAATAATCTTTGATGAAGTTTATGCTTCCGAGATAAAAATAGCCATTTCTTAATGAATTTGATGTGCTGAAACAATATGACCATAAAAACGTTGAATTGGCTACGGTTTGTTTGTAATATGCAGGTACACTGGTTGACCATTGATCAGGAACATGCGCATGCTATTTCAATGGGAGAGAAGCATATAATTTGCCTGCAACTCTCGATGCGCTTCCTTTATAAATATTTGTTTATGCTGCTAATTAAAGAGTTTCAAACACTTAACAAAATCAAAAATCATAACCAAAATATGTGTTTCTAACAAATTTTCCATGTGTATATGAGGAAATTCATTATTCTAAATCAGTTTTTAAGACATTTTGATTTCAGTCTGCCAATATTTATACCAAATCTCTCCCATTGAAATAGCATGCAAGTGTTCCTTAGCAATTGCAACCAGTGTTTATGTACGTCTTCATATATATATATATATATATATATATATATATATATACATCTAAATAATAAAGGTAAGCAGCACTTGAAAATAATTATGGGAGATTTCAATGCAAAAATAGGGCAACGGCAACAGAATGAAACTTCAGTAGGTAAATTCGGTCACGGCAACAGAAACCAGCGTGGAAATACTCTCGTTGAGTTTGCAGAGGCAGAAGGGTTTTTCATCTTGAACTCCTTCTTCAAGAAAAAGCCACACAGGAAATGGACATGGAGACATCCAAATGGGAAGAAAAGTGAAATTGATTTTATTATGTGTAACAAAAAATTCGTCATAGAAGACTGCAGTGTGCTAAACAAGTTCAACACAGGTAGTGACCATAGATTGGTGAGATGTAAGATGCACCTCAACACGAAACTTGAACGTGGCAAGCTCATAAGACAAACAAAATCTATCGACATAACCAACCTTAAAAAACACCATAATACCTTCAAGTTGGAACTGAAGAACAGGTTCTCTGCTTTAGAAGGCCTAACATCAGAAGAAGTGGACATCTCTGAAGTTAACAGAAAAGTAACCAAAGCTCTTATGGAAACAGCAACAAAATTAGCTGGGTCTAAGAACAAGTTGCATGTAAATAAATTATCAGGAAAAACGAAAATGTTGATGCAAAAAAGAAGAGAGATGAGGACAACTAAAGAAGATGTGACTTCCAAAGTGGAATATATAGAGCTATGCAAGACAGTAAGAAAAAGTATCACTGAAGACATAAGAAAATTCAACTGTGAACTAGTGAGGAAAGCAATTGAAAACAACCAAAGCCTAAAGATAGCAAAGGGACATCTCAGTAAGGGAAGAAAACAGATTATGGCACTGAGAAAAGAAGATGGTTCTGTAACAAGAAATAGAGGCGAAATTTTGACAAGAGTGAAAGATTTCTACTCCAAATTATATGAAAGGGATGATACATGCACTCCAGACATCATGAAAGATACCAGTACCAGAGTTCCTCCAGTACTTCCAGCAGAAGTTGCACATGCAATCAAGAACATGAAGCGGGGAAAAGCTCCAGGAGAAGATGGAATTACTGTAGACATCATACAAGAAGCAAGTGGAGAAATCGAAACAGTACTCGCCCAAATTTTCACTCGATGCCTTAATGAAGGAAAGATTCCTGAGGATTGGAACACCGCTACAATGATCCTGCTACATAAGAAAGGTGACATTGAGGATCTCGGAAACTACAGACCTATCAGCCTCCTATCAGTAGTTTATAAAATCTTCACTAAAGTTCTTTCACACCGCTTGAAGGTAACACTGGACATGGCTCAACCGAGAGAACAAGCTGGATTCAGGAGTGGCTACAGCACAATAGATCATATCTACGTGCTGAGAGAACTAATTGAAAGAGCGAGGGAATATGAACTTCCATTGTGCATGGCTTTTATCGATTATGAAAAAGCCTTTGATTCGGTGAAACCATCGGCAGTTACAATGGCTCTGAAAACCTGCGGTATTGAAGATGCATACATTAATATTATTAATAACATCTATGAAAATGCAAGTGCAAAGATTAGGCTGGTTGAAAATACAACACACGTAAAAATTGGAAAGGGAGTGAGACAAGGTGACACCATATCTCCGAAGCTCTTTAATGCCACATTGGCGAGTGTTTTTCAGTCGCTGAGCTGGGAAAACAAGGGCATAAAGATTAATGGAGATTATCTAACCCACCTTCGTTTTGCTGATGACATAGTCATTTTTGCAACTACCCCATCAGAGCTACAGAGTATGATCCAGGAACTTGCTGACAAGAGTAAAGAAGTGGGATTAAAAATGAACTTTCAGAAGACAAAAGTGATGTTCAATGCTTTTACAAGAAATGAAGATTTATCGATTGATGGAGAAAAGCTGGAGATAACAGACACATACATTTATCTTGGACAGCAGATATCAAGTGAGGGTCACATTGGTGAAGAAATTAATCGGCGTACAAAACTTGCCTGGAGAGCTTTTGGAAGAAACAGCATAATTTTCAAGAGCAATATGCCATTATGTCTTAAAAGAAAAGTGTTTGATCAATGCATCCTTCCAGTGCTTACGTATGGTGCAGAGACGTGGACCTTAGCTAAAAGAGACATACAAAGGCTGCAGACAACTCAAAGCAGCATGGAGAGGTGCATGCTTGGTGTAACCAGGAGAGATAAGAAGAGGAACACATGGATCCGAAAAATGACAAGAGTGGAAGACATCATGATCAGAGTTAAATCCCTGAAATGGCAATGGGCTGGACATACTGCCAGAAGAACAGACCATAGATGGACAGCCGAAATTTTAGATTGGATTCCAAGGGACAGGAAAAGACCCAGAAGAAGACCACATGGGAGATGGGTGGATGAAATTCGAAAGTATGCAGGGGGACATGGAGGAGACTGGCACAAGACAGACCGCTGTGGAGGAAACTTGGAGAGACCTTCGTCCAGCAGTGGATTGATAATGGTTGACAATGATGATGATGATGATGATATATATACTCTATTAAGAAGAGACAGAAGCAAAAAAAAAATTTTTGACTCATACCAAGTACAACATAGAAAAAGTTACGTATTGACCGGTGTGAGTAAAAAGAGAAAAAAAGAACAAAGAAGAGTGTGAATTCTGAATTTTCATAACTGCTGCGTTGCGCGTTTTGAACTTCAGGTTAATTTGGCAACTTTTGTTTTAAATTAAAATATTTTTCTTATGTTTTCGGCTTTGCTCTTTAGTATATATATATATTGCATGCGTTATATTACACTTCTTTTGAAGTAAATACAATCTGAAACAGTAAGTGTAATTTTTTATAGTACAATTAAAAATAAATAGTGTAATTTTTTTTTTTTTTTTTTTACATTTCTATGAAATGTAGTTTTGAGATATGTACATGAGTTTTTCATGCATAGATAGAAATCAGTTACCAGTTCATGACGTTTTACTTCTCCTTGCCTTTTGGTTGTATTCCCACCAGAGGGGCATCTCTGAAGAGTGTCCAAACATAGTCTGCGAGCATCAAAGTGGACCACTTTCCCTGGTATCATTGCTCCATTACGGCCATATTTTGATGAAACCATTCACCATGCTCATCACTAAATTTGCCACAGTTATCTGGGAAGAAATCCAGGTGAGAATCCAGGAAGTGGAGTTTTAAAGACATATAACAGCCAAATTTTTGGTACAGAGCAAGCAGGTCAGTAATGAGATCTTCGTAATTTTCAGCCCTGGAATTCCCCAGGAAGTTTGTTGATACTTGACAAAAGGCATCCCACACTTCTCTTTCATCACACTGAAGCATGTCCTCAAACTGCGAATCTTGAAATAGCTGTCTGATCTGCGGACACACAAAAATTCCCTCTTTTCTTTTTGCTTCGCTCAGTCAAGAAAATTTGTCATGCAAGTATATGAACGCTGGTTTAGTTTTGTCCATGGCTTTAACCAATTGCTTTACAAGACCAAGTTTTATGTGCAGAGGGGGTAGTATGATTTTCTGAGGATCTGTCAGTGGTAGGTTCTGAACATTCATTTGTCCAGGTGTCAAAGACGTCCTAGGAGGCCAGTCTCTATCAATGTAGTGCAGACATGTAGCTCGGCTATCCCAGTGACAAAGAAAACAGCAGTGCTTTGTGTATCCCTGGTGAAGGCCCACCAACAGAGACACTACCTTCAGGTCAGAACAGATAAGCCAACCATAATTTTTGTAATTAAGTCAGTCCAACAGCTGTTTAAGGTTGTTGTAGGTCTCTTTCATGTGCACCGCATGTGCAACTGGAATGGATGGTAGCTGATTCCCGTTATGCAGTAAAACCATCTTAAGACTCAACTTGGAGGAGTCTATAAATAGACGCCATTCTTGCGTAACATGTTGTATTCCTGGTCCTTGCATTAGGCCGTCAATATTGCAACAGAACACAAAGCTTTCACTTTTTTGGAAGAATTGCTCGAATTGTCAGTGACGAATACGAAACAAACTCACTCGAACATTTTGTTCTAGAAGATTCCATTGATGAAGCCTTGACGCTAGTAACTCTGCTTTAACTTTGGTTAAATTCAAATCGTGAACAAGGTCGTTCAGTTCCTCTGATGTAATTTTATGTGGCATAGACTCAGAAGATGCATATTCGTCATCGCTTTCATTAATCCGTGATGTTGACGGTTTCGGATTACACAAATCGTCTTCCTGGATCTCATCTAAATCGATAACAAAATTTGTCGGAGGCTTGGGAATGGGGAGTTCTTCAGAATGAGGTACAGGTCGTACAGCAGAAGGTATATTTGGATATTCTACAGTCTATTTCTTCTTCTTTGTGATAACTTCAGCCACTGGTGGCACCATACAGATATAACAGTCATTTATGTGATTTGTGGGCTCCCTCCAAATCATGGGAACAACAAAACCCATCGTTTTTCTTTTGCCATTAAGCCACTGCGACAGATTCGTTGCACACGTGCGGCAACATACATGTGGAGCTCAGTCCTTATCCTCGTCGCCTATCCTGCAGCCGAAATACAAATGATAAGCCTTTTTAACAACTGGAGTGATGAACTTTTTCTGTGCAGCAAATGTCACTTTACCACATATATATTAAAAGTTATCAGCCTTATTCACACATGCACGTGGCATAGCTACGTAATGTCACAATACAAGGATCACTTTAACAGGCTGCTATCATGAGAGTACACTCACCAATGAAGAAAAAGAAACAAATGGACTGAGCTCTTTACCGTTGGGCTGTTAAAACTGAAAGGATTGCATCACATTGGGTAATACTACACCGGATGTCATGAGAACTCCGGACTTTGACCCAATGATGCAATACTTCCTGGTCTGACGGTGCCTAAGAGTACGGAAAACGCCGTATGAACCTGATGTTCTTACTATATTTTTATTTCAGTACCATTTTAATAAACATTTACTAACATTTATTATATTTATCATAAATTTATTAATATGTAACATAAAAAAAATACTACTCATTATACCTACTTTTTTACTAAAAATCACAAATTTTTAACGTTCCATTAGCTGTATTTCCGAAACAAGAGCCAATGAAAGTTTTTCATCGTGATATTCGTGTTCAGTGGGTTAATTTCATACAAAATTGCACACTTTCCCGTCAGAAGCAATTTCATTGTTGTCCAGTGTTATCAATACAGACCCAACAGATAACCAGATAAAATATTTGGCAAGGATAAGAAATGCCAGACGAAATAAAGAAGTCCTTCCACCAATGGGAGCAAGTATACCAAAAGTTTTTGCCCAGATTAAAACTCATAAAGACGATGCACCAATGAGGTTGATTGTATCAAAAGTGAACTCACCCTTGATTTCATTAGAAAAAAATATTTATAATTTTCTTGCACCAATATTTATGAAAAAAACAATACAGTTTAAGAAATACATATGATTTTATTCACTTAATTAAAAATATTAATCAAGATTTGCAGTTTTACAAAATGGCCGGTATGGATATTAAAGCTTTGTATCCAAATACTCCTGTACCTCAAGCCATAGACATTATCATTATTACTCAAGAACTAATACAACAAAAAATTCTAACAGAAATAAAGTACAAGAATTAAAAGATGTAATGTTATATATATATGAAAACAATGTCTTTGCATTTGAAGATATTATTTATAAGCAAAATACAGGAGGACCTATGGGATCACCCCTGTCTACATTATGTGCAGAAGTTGTCATGACAGATATAAAGCCAAAGTGATAAATAACCTGAATGAACCACCATTAATATACTGTAGATATGTTGATGACATTTTCATCTTATCAAAATTGAATTCCACAGAACTAGAAGACATAGCTAAAAAATTTAAAGAGTATTCATCCATTGAAGCAACAATTGAAGTTGAACAGCAGGATACCTTGGCTTATATTGATGTACAGATTATAAAACGACCCAACACATTAGATTATACTGTTTATAGAAAATCGTCATACGTACCTTTGATCATACTATATGATTCTTATCACCCATGTGCTCATAAATGTAACAGTATTAAGACTTTGATAAAAAGAGTGTTCACAAACACATCAAATATGCAATACAAAAATGAATTGAAATATTTTACAGATGTTGCAAAAAATTATGGATATCCCAGTAAAAAAATGGATTAATGAAGTAAAGAACAATTGTATTAATTCTTCAAACATAAGAAGAAATAATAATAAGCATATTAAATATATTGGATCGTTCCCGTACATAAAAGGATTTTCGGCTGAAATTAATAAATTGTGAAATTGGTATAATTTACAATTGGGCAATAAAGTGCACACCATTAAAAATATTGTACTCAATAGGAAGAAAAACAAGAAATGCTTGGATAAAGCTGATGTTTACAAAAATTCCTGCAAGTAACAATTCCGCAGTATCATATATAGGAAGCACTAAAAATGAACTAAAACATCGTTTACAACAGCATTTACGAAATTGGCAGAAAAGAGAAGCAAAAACTGCATTGGTACAGTACTGTATCGAACAAAAACAATACCCAAAGTTTGATGAAATAAAAATTATTAAGAACTGTCGTACGGAAAGGCATTTAAGACTAGCGGAGACAGTATTGATTGAAAAAAACAGACACAGGCTATGTAATATTAACGATCCTAACAGCTTAAAAGTGTATTGAAAGGATCTGATCAGAATGGAGAGCCACAGAGAAAAACAGAGGGGACAGGAGAAAAAAAAAAAAGATGTAACATAATATATAAAAAAAAAATTATGATTGAATATAAGAATATTAATTTTCAAGAATCAACTACAGCTGGCTGTCGAACGGATTTTTACAAGTACGAAGAGAAAAAGAAGACTACTGGGTCATCTAATAGATGGCGCCACTGCACTGAGCTGTGAAGAATGGTGATGAGACAATGCCATGCAAGACCTGGAACATTCGCTACGTTTGAAGGCAGCGACGGAGGTTCATCTGTTGCGTCTACTCCTTGAGAATGGCCTGGGCGGAGGCTGAAAGTGCTAGGATAGTATGCTTATTGCAGAGTGGGGAGAGGTCCAAGATTATTGGGGATAATGGTTGTGTCAGGTTTGGTTTGTTTCAATTAATTACCGGTATACAGATTTAACTTTGATGTTTTAGGAAATGTGTAATATAGGGTTTTTTTTATTGAGGTTTTAATTAGATAAGTGTGTTTTAGGGAGTTGAATTATGTGTAATTGTAGTTGATTATTATGAATCGGCATTTAGTTATTGGGGTAAAAAACAAAAACAATAAAAAAAAAAGTTTTGCATGAGTTGATAATGACGTGTTTTTTTGGCCTTGAACCACGGTGTGACTATTGAAAATTATGTGTTGGAAATGTGTGTAAGAGACAAAAATCTCCTAAATGATATTTGGGATAAAGGTGAGTAACCTCAAAATGTAGATTATTTTAAGCATGATTATTATTATTATTATTTTTTGCAAATGTGAGTGTGATATTAGGTGACATGATAGATACTGAGAGAAGATAAGGGTTTCTTGAATTAGACTCTTATTTCAACTATGGCATTATATCAGTTTTAAGCAAATCAGTAGTTGTCATACACAGTGAATATACAACTTTTGTATAATGAAGTCCTGCTAATGTGAAAAATAAACTTTTCACCATATAAGAATTTCCACTAAAATTCTCTAAAATTTCCCCTCATCAATTTGAAGTTAGTTTCATACACTTAAGAAATCCTTAACTTTCCATGCAAGGCCAGTCAAAAATCCACAAAAAATTACATTTCAATTTTCTTTCAAAATCAGGGGCAATGGACATGTATGACTCTGAGTTTGGTGGCTCGCTCTGCTTTTTCTTATTTTCTTCACTACAAATGCATAAAAATGTGTTTAACATCATGTTACTAGCACATAAAAGTCATAAAATGGGAACAGATGACAAGAATTCTGCAAAATGGTACAAATACGGATAATACATTTAATGCTTATTTCACCATGAACACAGTATCTTAATGACATGAATTAATTTGGATTAACAATGTTCTGGTAACACAAAAGTGCTAAAATATTTCTTACTGTTGATTATCTATGAGCTGCTTCTCACTGAGCTTCCGTTCTATGCCAATAATTTCAGTGGAATACATGGAATCAAAGTGCGTCTCATCAAAATCAACGCCAAGCACCTGTAAAAAAATGCAAAAATTCCATTTAGCATGTCGTGGTGGGAATATATATATATATATATATAACTCTCTAACTACATCTTACATATTATATATACATGAGGTTCGATCAAAAAGTTCCGAGACTAGGCCGATATACAACAAAGTACTTACGTTACTTAAGTCTGGCTATGATCTCCCTCGAAGTAGTCTCCTTGGAGAGCGATACACTGCTGCCAGCGTTTTTGCGACTGTTGGAACGCTCCCAGGAAGACCTGTTCGCAAATCGTGTCAAGCACCGCCTGCGATTCACTCTGGATCTCGTCCAAGGTTTCAAAATGGTGACCCTTGAGCTTCATCTTCAGGAACAAAAAGAAGTCGCAGGGGGCCAAATCTGGCGAGTAGGGCAGGTGAGGAAGGGTAGTCCTGCTGTTGTGGCTGCAAAACTGGCGTGTTCCAAATGCTCTGTGAGCTACTGCATTGTCGTGATGGAGCAGGAAATTGTCCCTGTGCCACATTTCAGATTGTTTGTGGCTAATGTCCTCCCTAAGAAGCTGCAGAACATCGCAGTAAAAATGAACAGTGATGGCCTGGCCCTGGGGGACGAATTCATGGAGCACAATTCCACGAATGTCGAAGAACATGATGAGCATGATTTTGGTTGCGCTCTGGACCTGCCGGGCCTTCTTTGGTCATGGAGATGCCAGGCTCTTCCACTGCGATGACTGTTATTTGGTCTTCCGGTCATAACCAAAGACCCAAGTCTCGTCCCCAGTGATGACCTGCAACAGGAACATTGGGTCATTCACCACCTGCTGACGAAGATCTTGACAGAGTTCAACATGGAGCGCCTTCTGTTCGGGGTTCAGAATCTTTGGCACAAACTTTGCAGCAATGCGGTGCTTGTTCAAAACCGATGTCAGAATTTCTTGCACTGTTTCATATGACACATTGATGACGGTAGCAATGTCTTGAATGGTTCTCCGACAATCCTCATGCACCAGTTCCCTAATTTTGTCCACATTTTTGGGGATTTTGCTCGTGGACAGTCGCCCTGACTTCTCGCCGTCTTCCAGGGATGTTCTGCCGCTCTTGAAACGCAAGTACCACTCAAAACCACTCGCACGACTCATTGCTTCATTGCCATAAGCCTGCCACAACATTTCATGCATCTCCGTTTCCGTTTTTCTGAGTTTGACGCAGAATCTGATGTTCGCTCGCTGCTCTAGTTTGCAGTCCATACCGAAATCGCAGCTGCGTTCTGCACGTAGTCACCAAATATCATGTAGCACAGCTCACGATGTTCACAGAATGCCACTCGGCATAATGACTCATGAAGGTCACTGCCCTCGACTGCTGCTCATGCATCCGCACACTGCCATCTGTTGGTGCGCTATGTACCTAGTCTTGGAACTTTTTGATTGCACTATATATATATATATATATATTGGAAGAGCAACTACAAAGGATCAAGTGGGACATCGTCGGGCTAAGTGAGGTAAGGAGAAAAGGAGAATTTCTCATTGAACTGAAAAGTGGACATCTCTTCTACTATCGTGGGACTGATACTGGCAGAACTAGTGGTGTTGGATTTATAATAAACAAGAAACTGAAGGATAAAGTTGTAGAAGTTGAAAGTTCCTCTGACAGAGCTGCACTACTTGTTATCCAACTCTCGAGAAGATACCAGGCCCAGATTATTCAAACTTATGCACCCACCACAAGTCATCCTGAAGAAGAAATTGAAGAATTTTATGAGGAAATTTGTCATCTAAATAATAAAGATAAGCAGCACTTAAAGATAATTATGGGAGATTTCAATGCAAAAATAGGGCAACGGCAACAGAATGAAACTTCAGTAGGTAAATTCTGTCACGGCAACAGAAACCAGCGTGGAAATACTCTCGTTGAGTTTGCAGAAGCAGAAGGGGTTTTCATCTTGAACTCCTTTTTCAAGAAAAAGTCACACAGGAAATGGACATGGAGACATCCAAATGGGACGACAAGTGAAATTGATTTTATTATGTGTAACAAAAAAATTCGTCATAGAAGACTGCAGTGTGACAAACAAGTTCAACACAGGTAGTGACCATAGATTGGTGAGATGTAAGATGCACCTCAACACTAAACTCGAACGTAGCAAGCTCATAAGACAAACAAAATCTATTGACATAACCAACCTTAAAAAGCACCATAATACCTTCAAGTTGGAACTGAAGAACAGATTCTCTGCTTTAGAAGGCCTAACATCGGAAGAAGTGGATATTTCTGAAGTTAACAGAAAAGTAACCAAAGCTCTTATGGAAACAGCAACAAAATTAGCTGGGTCTAAAAACAAGTTGCATGTGAACAAATTATCAGGAAAATCCAAAATGTTGATGCAAAAAAAAAAAAAGAGAGATGAGGACAACTAAAGAAGATGGGACTTCTAAAGTGGAATACATAGAGCTATGCAAGACAGTACGAAAAAGTATCACTGAAGACGTAAGGAAATTCAACTGTGAACTAGTAAGGAAAGCAATTGAAAACAACCAAAGCCTAAAGATAGCAAAGGGACATCTCAGTAAGGGAAGAAAACAGATTATGGCATTGAGAAAAGAAGATGGTTCTGTAACAAGAAATAGAGGCAAAATTTTGACAAGAGTGAAAGATTTCTACTCCAAATTATATGAAAGGGATGATACATGTACTCCAGACATCATGAAAGGTACCACTACCAGAGTTCTTCCAGTCCTCCCAGCAGAAGTTGCACATGCAATCAAGAACATGAAGCGGGGGAAAGCTCCAGGAGAAGATGGAATTACTGTAGAAATCATACAAGAAGCAAGTGGAGAAATCGAAACAGTACTCGCCCAAATTTTCACTAGATGCCTTAATGAAGGGAAGATTCCTGAGGATTGGAACAACGCTACAATGATCTTGCTACATAAAAAAGGTGACATTGAGGATCTCAGAAACTACAGACCTATCAGCCTCCTATCAGTGGTTTATAAAATCTTCACTAAAGTTCTTTCACACCGCTTGAAGGTGACACTGGACATGGCTCAACCGAGAGAACAAGCTGGATTCAGGAGTGGCTACAGCACAATAGATCATATCCACGTACTGAGAGAACTAATTGAAAGAGCGAGGGAATATGAACTTCCATTGTGCATTGCTTTTATCGATTATGAAAAAGCCTTTGATTCGGTGAAACCATCAGCAGTTACAATGGCTCTGAAATCCTGCGGTATTGAAGATGCGTACATTAATATTATTAATAACATCTATGAAAATGCAAGTGCAAAGATTCGGCTGTTTGAAAATACAACACACATAAAAATTAGAAAAGGAGTGAGACAAGGTGACACCATATCTCCGAAGCTCTTTAATGCCACATTGGAAAATGTCTTTCAATCACTGAACTGGGAATACAAAGGGATAAAGATTAATGGAGATTATCTAACCCACCTTCGTTTTTCTGATGACATAGTCATTTTTGTAACTACCCCATCAGAGCTGCAGAGCATGATCCAGGAGCTTGCTGACAGGAGTAAGGAAGTGGGATTAAAAATGAACTTTCAGAAGACAAAAGTGATGTTCAATGCTTTTACAAGAAATGAAGATTTATCGATTGATGGAGAAAAGCTGGAGATAACAGACACGTACGTTTATCTTGGACAGCAGATATCAAGTGAGGGTCACATCGGTGAAGAAATTAATCGGCGTACAAGACTTGCCTGGAGAGCTTTTGGAAGAAACAGCCAAATTTTCAAGAGCAATATGCCATTATGTCTTAAAAGAAAAGTGTTTGATCAATGCATCCTTCCAGTGCTTACATATGGTGCAGAGACGTGGACCTTAACTAAAAGAGACATACAAAGGCTGCAGACAACTCAAAAGAAGCATGGAGAGGTGCATGCTTGGTGTAACCAGGAGAGATAAGAAGAGGAACTCGTGGATCCGAAAAATGACAAGAGTGGAAGAATCATGATCAGTGTTAAATCCCTGAAATGGCAATGGGCTGGACATACTGCCAGAAGAACAGACCATCGATGGACAGCCGAAATTTTAGATTGGATTCCAAGGGACAGGAAAAGACCCAGAAGAAGACCACATGAGCGATGGGAAAATGAAATTCGAAAGTATGCGAGAGTGACATGGAGGAGACTGGTACAAGACAAACTGTTGTGGAGGAAACTTGGGGAGACCTTCGTCCAGCAGTGGATCGATAATGGTTGACAATGATGATGATGATATATTTCACATTATGAACATAAAAGGCCTTTGATTCTGTGAAACCATGGTTTAAACTGCAATCGCATTTTTCGCATTTTGCGAAAAAGAATGCAATTTTGCTAAAATTAATGCAATTTTGCTAAAATATTTATATTTCTTTCCGCATAAATGCGAAAACATTTAAATGGCGCTGTTTCTTAGTGAGCGCCATTAAAATTCCACGATTCCATTGAGCGCATACGAAATATTGTCGTGGTGGAATTTCTTTTCTTTCATCATGTGATGTCAAATGATGCATAGAAACTAGTAGCCAATCCAGTTTCTATGACGTCATAAACCAAGCTGTTCCTTACGTTCTCCCCGCTTTGGGTTTTTGAAAATTGGCACCACCTAGTCGCCAAACGTGGCTCTCTCTCACATGTTCGCTTTCGCAGTAGTCTTATTTCACGTGGCTTTATTTGTGTGTGTTGAACATTTTTTCGTAGTCTAAATATGGGTACGTGGTTAGGAATAAGTTCCAAATGAAGAAACGATATTGAAAATGTTACTATTACACAATAGCCAGCTAAAAAACCTGAGGTATCCAAATCTTTAGTTATAAGTGGGCCAAATGTATCTAAATCTTTCACTTTATAAGTGGGCCAAAGGAAGATGGCATGACGGTCAACCTTACATTTCGTGTAAGCTATGCCAGAAATCCAAAAAGAAAAACATCCTTGCACCTGCTGAACGTAAGTTTTTTTCCTGTTTATTTTTTTTCTCTTGGTAAAATTAATTTTTTTCTTTGTCATGCTTGATCGGCGTTCAAAAACAGCGTGTCCAAGATCAGCAATCGCATTTGACAATCAATCTACGAAGACGAATTTCGAAACATCGCCATGTTTACAAATTTCGGAATAAATTCCACAAATTTAGTTTCAAATCTGAATTATTTTTGTTTTCATAGGGCAAATGTTTAGTTTAGTGTCCTAAATCATTTTGCCGCAAATGCTGAAGGATTTTGAAAAAGTGAGACGTACAAATTTTAAAGTATGTAACATGCCAACTTTTATGGATTTCTGCTTAATTTTACTGATTTACGGATAGGTATTTTGTTTTTTTACGGAATTTTTAATATTTAAATTGCTCAATCAAAATATTCCAATCTCCTGCAACCATCCACTTAGTTCTACCAGACCTTACGAGCGCTGTGCGCACTTATTTTCCTGCTGACTTAACGAAATGTTTGTCAGTTCTCATGGCTGATATATATACATTATGTGTCTTCTTTTCTTTCAGCTAAAGCACAGAGTAGTGACTTCCTTTCTTTTTTATACTGTTTTGTTGGCAAAGATTGACGAAGAACACCTGCGTGTGTTCCCACATTTTCCTCCTGCTTGTCATTACTGCACTTGCGTGCCAGCTGTAATGATACATTTTCTCACGCTTCTGTAACATAAACAAACACACTCTAGCAGGAGCTCGGAGTGTGTTGTTTATGTTACTTTGAAAGATCTGCGAAGTACTTTTTCACATTTTTGTTTGTTTGTTGCTCATCTGAGCGAAGATGAGAATTTTATGGTTGACATTCACAGAACAGATCAAGCTTTTGGTTTTCATTGTTTTCATGCAAAGTGATTTTATTTTATTTATTTTTCTTTTGTTTTGTCTTTACATTTCCGCTGTTTTTCGTACAGAATTTTCTTATTAGAAATCGTTTATCAAGAGAAAATGTAAAACACATATTAATCATTAACATAGAAGGGCCAGGTTACAAGGAATTGTATTTTAGAATTGCATATGAAAAATGGTTAAATAAAAAACATCGTCGCATTGTAAATTAATGAAAACATTTTAATATTTTTTTAAAACTCGAGTGTTTTTATTGGTCTCTAAATAAATCTTTCTAAATAAATGCTGAATTGTTCATAAAAAATGCTAAAAGAAATTTCAAAATGCTAAAATGTTTCTGGAGATTTATGCTAAAATGCTTAAGGTTTTTAAAACCAAGTTCATACCCTGTGTGAAACCATCAGCAGTTACAATGGTTTTGAAATCCTGAAGTATTGAAGATGCATACATTAGTATTATTAGTAACATCTATGAAAATGCAAGTGCAAAGCTTCAGTTATGTGAGGATATAGCACCAATAAAAATTGGAAGGGAAGTGAGACAAGGTGACACCATATCTCCCAAATTCTTTAATGCCATATTGCAAAATGCCTTTCAATCATTGAACTGGGAAAACAAAGCGAAAAAGGTTAATGGAGATCATTTAACTCACTTTCATTTTGCTGATGACATAGTCATTTTTGCAACTGTCCCTTCAGAGTTGCAGAGTATAATTCAGGAACTTGCTGACAAGAGTAAAGAAGTGGGATTAAAAATGAACTTTTACACTGGCAGAAAGTGAAAAAAGAACACCAAAAAAGGAGACGTCTGATACCAACAAAATTTATAAAGCATAATAACGGAATACAGAAGATAACGTGATCAAAACATTATAGCAAAATACAGCTGTATTTGCTGGTAAACTGAAAAATAACATTTCCATGTAACATGGTTAGTACGAGGTTGAACCGCCATGAACTGCGTCACACTGTGCAATTCTGGTATGGAGTCTGTCGTACAGATGTCAGATATAAGTTTGGGGTATTGAGTTCCAAGCATCCTCAACCTGGACGCGTAAATCGGGGATGGTCGTGGCTGGCCGTGGAGACCGGATAAGTTGTTGTCCCATAAAATCCCACACATGCTCAATGGGGGACAAATCTGGTAAATGTGCAGGCCATGGAAGTTGTCTCACACCCTGAAGTGCATGTTGCGTTGCACGTGCCGTGTGTAGGCGTGCATTATCTTGCTGGAAAACACCACGATGGACCGACCTTACAAATGGCACAACAACGGGCTTCATGATGTTGTTGATGTAGGAGGTGCAGTTTAACGTACCCGGTACAAACACTAGTTGTGTACGGGAGTGATAGCTGATCACTCCCCATACCAGGAGACCAGGTGTAGGCCCTGTGTGTTGCTGGCGGATGCAAGAAGGGTGGAGACGCTCCCCTGTGTGTCTGCGAATACGCATACGGCCATCGGAGGCTCCCAAGCAGAATCTGCTTTCATCGCTGAACACGGCAGATCACCATTGCGTTCTCCAGCGCAGCCGTTGGCGACACCACTGCACCCGTTCCTGACGGTAGGCTGGAGTCAGAGGTACACATGCCAGAGGCACACGTGCACATAGTCCTGCATCCAGTAGACGGTTGCGGATTGTTCGCACAGTCACCTCAGGTGCAACGGCAGCTCGGTTTTGCGTCGCAGTGGATGTTCTGCTTGACAACACCGCTCTTCTTATGCGCCGATCGGTCCGCTCATCAGTCCGTCTGTGACTCCCGGTTCCACGTCTTCTCATGTGGAAATGTTCCTCGGACCATCTACGCCACCATCGTACCACCACTGATACTTCCCGTCCAATTTGCTCCGCAATACGACCACCCGGTCTCACAGAGTCCGACTAGATGACCTCGCTCAAAGTCCGATAACTGCTGAAATCATACACGTCTTCCATGTCCAGGCATTGCGGCTTCTTCAGAGTCTTCGCACGTGTCCGCACGCCAACAAATGATTACATTCACTTCGCTGTATTCCTTAAATACCACCGACAATAATTTGCATATTATGCCGTGCTGTGGCGTAAGCGCTCACCGGTTGGTCCCGAAATTAATATCACACCTATGTAAACTCGGCCCTATTAACATATGTAAATTTCATGATCGTCCGCCAATTCCTTCTTGGTGTTCTTTTTCACTTTCCGCCAGTGTAGAAGACAAAACTGATGTACAATGCTTTTACAAGAAATGAAGATTTATTGATTGATGGGGAAAAGCTGGAAATAACTGATACCTACATTTACCTTGGACAGCAGATATCAAGCAAAGGTCAGATTGATGAAGAAATTAATCAATGTATAAAACTTGGATGGAGAGCTTTTGGAAAAAACAGTAGAATTTTTAAGAGCAATATGCCATTATGTCTTTAAAAAAAAGTGTTTAATCAGTGCATCCTTCCAGTGCTTACGTACGGAGCAGGGACATAGAAAGACTGTCGACAACTGAAAGAAGCATGTAGAGATGCATGCTTGGTGCAACCAGGAGGAATAAAAAGAGGAACTCATGGATAAAATGACAAGAGTGGAAGACATCATGATCAGAGTAAAATCTCTGAAATGGCAATGGGCTGGACATGCTGCCAGAAGAACGAACCACTGATGGAAAACCAAAATTCTAGACTGGATCCAAGGGACAGGAAAAGACCCAGAGGAAGACCACATGGGAGATGGGTGGATGAAATTTGAAAGCATGCAGGAGTGACATGGAGGAGAGGCTGTTGTGGAAGAAACTTGGTGAGACCTTCATCCAGCAGTAGATTGATAATGATTGATGATGATGATTTCATATTACTAAAATTATTCAGTTTCATACATTTGTGATGTACTAGAAAATTTTAGCTTGGTTCTGATTTGCCATTTTTCTTTTCAAATAGTGCATCATCTAAAAAAAAAACAAGTTAAATTCAAAGTTAAATTCAAAATGCCCTTCTATTCTGAATTACTCCAGACAATGAGAATTGCCAATTAAAGGGATTTTTTTAAAACTTTAGATCTGGCAAAAAGAAAACAAAAAGTTTGTCAATTTTCTCACAACTATTTGCTTACTTATTTTCATTAGTACTGTAAAGCTAAAATACATACTCATTTTCTCCTAGCTTGAAGGTGGGTGGGGGTTAAATGTCACTTGGAATTCAAACTCAAAATTCCAGTTTAAAGATAATGAATGCATTTATGGTTCAGTAACCTGCAAGTTAACTTGCAAATTTCAAGATATATTTTTGCATGAGCAAAGAAGAATTAACCTGCAAGTTAACTTGTTAACTTGCAAATTTCAAGATATATTTCTGTATGAGAAAAGAAGAATTAACCTGCAAGTTAACTTGCAATTCAAGATATATTTTTGCATGAGCATGAGCAACGTTATACTAAAAACTAAAAATGAAAAGCAAAAAAAAAAAAAAAAAAAAAAAAAATTATAAAATGTATGGCAAGATGACTGAAGAAACATAAAATTAAAAACAGTAACTACTCTGTAAACTGTACCTTGTACGTCTGTCTGAACTCTTTTACACAAGGATCTCTGAACCTTTTCAATGTTGATAGAATTTCAATATCACCTATCAAAAAAGTAGATAATTCATACCAAAAAGCTTTCTGAACATATACTAAGGTTTTAATTAATTTCAAACAACAAGAGGAAAATAAATGAATGAATAAATTAATGTCAAGATAAAAGATTTTTATACTTTCACAGCAAAACATACATATGGTATCCCCTTGCCAACTGTGAATTTAAATGCACACAATTTGTTTTCTATGTACCCTGTTGCATATATGTGACCCAAACATCTTTAGTATATGCAGGTCACTAGCAATTTTACAATCTCTACTTTAATATTTAAATGATAGATTCATATTCTACCTAAATAACACTAGCTGCCAGATTTAATTTTTGCATATTTAAATTTATAGTGTGTTTCCTGAACTATTCTTGATAACATGCTCAGATAAAAAGCATTTTACTGTCAGCTTTTTTGAGAATACCAAGGGCATGCAGTAGATGGCAAAAAATAAAATGAAATATGTGTAGATCTTTAACTTAACAAAAATTAAATCTAGTTACTAAGTTATTTAAAGCATTTTGTATACCCATTTTCTATGATAAAACTTGAAATCAATTTTAATGACTAAACATACACATTTACTTTGTGCAGAACTGTTTAAAGCATTAAACTGCACGAAACCAAAAAAGTTAACAGAAATGCATGTAAAAACTATCTATAAAGTATTATTCTTTCAACATGTGTTACATTTTTTTTACTTTGATATAATGCTGTTCTACTTAATTATAGGTGAAAAAAAATATGTATGAGGGATTGTAATACCTCATAATTTTTTTGTGACTTCAATTCATTGAGCCCTACCTTTCCAATACGTTCTTACGTTTACCAACCATGAAGGTTTCTCAGAAATGTAATTGTCATGGTTTGCAAAGGGCTGCTATACAAGAAAATATCTGAACTAGTGAAAGAATTGAAAACATCCTCATAACTTTACACTTGAACATAACAAAACAAACAACTTAACACAGATATTAACACTGCAACATCAGCAACTGTACACCAAATTCGTAATTACACCATAGGGTCATTCCATTTCAAATCAACCTATGAAAAATACATTTTGGAACTTGATGGCATGGATTTGGTTAACTTTTGATACATTTGTACGTTATCATGGGACATTTAAAAATTATTATTTTTTCAAATTTTTTGTCCACTCGTTTTTGAGATATTGATTTTTTTAAATTGCCTAAAAACACCAAAATTCACTAGCCACCATAAGTTGAAATGCCATTTACAAGGTACCAGAGCTGCCAACTTTTCAAAATAAAAAACCGGGACATCAAACACGCGTTCGGCGGCGCGTGCATTTACAATTTATAAATAATAAAATATATTATAGGTTTCTCTATTTTTTATTACAGTTCATTACTTAATACAAATAAAGAAAACAAAAAAATGTTATTTAAGTACAAAATAAGATTAACAAACCTTGTTAATGAGTTTCATTTTTAGAGAGTTAGAATTTTTTCCAGAGGGACACCATTTTATCTCCCCACCATAACAGGAGTGTTATCACACAATAAGGCAGGACAGTTCATCCACAGAATACCATGATAATGAAATTCTTCTGACACAAGTTTGGCAATATTTTCACCTGCTGAACTGGTTTTTAGGCATGGCAAAGAGGGCAGCGTGCATCTCACTTGCGTGCAATGATTATCAAAGTACATTACCACAATTGGATAAAGTTGATTGTCAGCATCATTGCTGCCATCAGTTGCGACAGAAAAATAGTTCACTTTTAATAGCACAGAGGACATTTTTTGAATGATATTTTGCCATTTCTTGAACAATATGCGAAGTTTTTGTTCTGCCACATGCATATCTTGTTACTCTTTTCTGGGGAGTTAGGAAACATGATCAGCTGCTGCTAGTGGTATGTTGTGCTCCAACAAAAATCTGGTAAACAGAACTTCTGCATGAATGGTTTGAAAATCATTCGGCACTGAAACAAAACGATCCATGTTGCACACACTTTTTGCGCTATCATGATTTTTTATGTGCTTGTTAAGTTCCAACATGTGAGACAATGTCTCCACGACTAGCGTGAGAAACAGAGAAATCAATTTTGCACAAAGTGCAATATGCATGAAACTCAAGTCAACAAAAAAAAAAAAAAAAAAACATAATAAAAGAAAAAAAAAAAGAAAAAAAAACAAAACAGGATTTTTGAAGAAAAATCGGATTCCCGGAAAATATTTTCAAAACCGGACATAATCCGGATAAACCAGGATACTTGGCAGCTATGAGGTACCTATGATAGCTACAGACATGGAACAGGTGTCATTTTAAAGCTTATGAAGAGGGATTTCATTTGATATACAACATGAAACAATCGTAAATTTCAAAAAAAAATTATTTTGAGTTTTTGGAAAAACAATTTTTCAAAATTTTCAAAAAATTCACACTTAAAGGTATATCTCAAAGAAGCATGGAGAGGTGCATGCTTGGTGTAACCAGGAGAGATAAGAAGAGGAACTCGTGGATCGGAAAAATGACAAGAGTGGAAGACATCATGATCAGAGTTAAATTCCTGAAATGGCAATGGGCTGGACATACTGCCAGAAGGACAGACCATCGATGGACAGCCAAAATTTTAGATTGGATTCCAAGGAACAGGAAAAGACCCAGAAGAAGACCACATGGGAGATGGTTGGATGAAATTCGAAAATATGCAGGAGTGACATGGAGGAGACTGGCACAAGACAGACTGTTGTGGAGGAAACTTGGGGAGACCTTCATGCAGCAGTGGATTGATAATGGTTGACGATGATGATGATATGTCTTGTAGCCAGTCAATCCTAATTTCAAGGTGATACAAAAATTTAATTTTCTTGTTCGCAGTGACAAGGAATTAAACTGACTTAGCCCCAAAAATAGACAAAAATTTATATACCTAATGATAAAGAACCTCTTTTTTTTTTTTTTTTTTTGGCTAGCATGTTGAATACTTTTGTCATCTCCTGTGGGGTTAGCTGGTATGTTCTCCTTCTCCCTGTAGCTGTAATTGGATCTAGTTTGCAAAGGATGAAGTTTCCTGGCACGGTGAGAATATCTGGTTTCCTAGGATAAGAGAATGATGTTGCTATTCCAGCTAGATGTAAGAATCATAGCTTGATTTCACGTTCTACCGCATCCATTGAGAGAACACATCCTTGTCATAGGCACATGCCACAAAACCATTCATATGCTCAAAATCTACACCTTGAAGTTTGGGAGTGGTTTTAATACAATATAAAACAATATCATCAGAAGCTGAAACTGCTTTGGTTTCCAATTTTTCAGTTGATACTGGGAGGTAGGCATGAAACTTCTGAGTTTCTGTAACAGCGACTGCTTCATCAAATCATACTTGGAAACATCTCTCATCTTCCAGGTATTAATCATTTGAAACATAAAAAAAACTTATTGCAGGGATGTTTGCCTTCCCCCACTTAAATAGCTGTCAAGGTGTCATTATCTGATTTGAGAGGGGGTATTGAAGGCCGGCCTTTGCTGCAAGTCTCTTCACTGTGCCTCAAATGCCATCACAAACTCCTTTGCCATGTGCAGTGGCATAAAAATGCCACTCTGCTTTAATGCCTTCGAAATCAGTATGGTGGTTACACAAATTTGCAAAACTCTTACGATTTTTGTATTGTACTGCACAGCCGTCTGAAAAGTAAAATATCTTTTAAGTTTGGGAGCAATTCTGCTTACAAAGCATTAAGAAGTTTTCTTTGGAAAGCATGAACAAGAACTGTGTCATGTTTCAGACATTAGGACCAGGAATCTCATAATTCTCAGAAGGAATTTCCTTTTCAAGTATATTGTTTTCCATCTGACAAGGCTTCTCTTTTCCTAACTGCAATCTGCATGAAGTGCATATTTTCATGTGTGGTTTGATTTCACTATTTAGTGAAACCATCCAATCAGTTACTTTCTTCAAGTCTTTGCTAATCCAGTGACCCCTTTTTTTAAAAGGGTTGCAACAGTTTTTGACCACTTATTCTCCTCCATATTTCAAATCATGTAATAATCAAACAGTTAATGAATGAAATAAACTTAATAAAGACTAATAAAGCAGCTTCACAACAAAAATGTTCAAGAAAGCTTCATTAAAAACACACTGTCCAAACGAACTGAAGTGCACACACAGAGAGCCACACCACAACTAAGCTGTCTGCAAGGTAACATGGTGGGGTAAGGGCCCATGAATAAACAGGCACAAACATGTCAGGGCTTGTCTTGCATGTTTTGAACAGTTCCTTTGTCAAGATAGCCTTCCCTATCTCCCTACACACACACACATGTACATCTCTCTCTCTCTCTCTCTCTCTCTCTCTCTCTCTCTCTCTCTCTCTGTAAAAATCCTGTTATACTTTTTTTGGGATTCATTTCAGTTGACCACATACTTTAATCAATGTAAATTGTAGAAAAATGGACTTGGGTTTAATTCCTTGTCACTGCCAACAAGAAAATTTAATTTTTGTATGACAACATTGAGATACCACCTTGAAATTTGGACTGACTGGCTACAAGACATATATATACCTTTAAGCGTGAATGTTTTTGAAAATTTTAAAAAATTCTGTTTTTCCGAAAACTCAATTCTTTTTTTTTAAATTTGTGATTTTTTTGAAAATGTACAATTGTTTTATGTTGTATATCAAATGAAAGCCCTATTCATAAGCTTTAAAATGAAACCTGTTCCATATCTATAGCTATCACAGGTATCTCGTAAATGGCATTTCAAGTAATGGTGGCTAGTGAATTTTAGCATTTTTAGGCAATTTCGATATCTCAAAAACGGGTGGACAAAAAAATTTGAAAAAAAAAAAAAAAAAAATTTCACACATCTCATGGTAAGGTACAAATGTACCAAAAATGAACCAAATCCATGACATTAAGGTTCCATGCATTGGTTGATTTGACATGGAATGACCCCATAAAATCTATAAATTAGCATGCATATGAAATCTATAAATCTATAAAATAAATGACATGAAATCTAAAAATTGACATGCATCTGGTGTATTCTTTTGAAATCCATATTGGTGTGGAGGAAATATTGCAATATAGGCTTCTTTTTTTTTTTTTTTTTTCAGATCAAGAATTTGATCTGAAAAAAGCCTATACTGCAATAAATTAAACTTCAGATGCATATTTCTCAGGTTTTCTTTTGGAATTATGAGATGGCATTGAAAATGATTGTTGTGTCATCAATATGACCTCAGATCTGTAATTCAATATCATCAGAAAACCTTCAAAATAATAATCATAATAATGAATTCACACAGTAGATACCATGCCAAAATGCTTACCATCTACCATCAAATAGAAGAACCAATTTTTTTTGCATTTCTAAACAATTAAAAAAAAAACTTTTTTTACAAAAAACTAAAAAGTGAATAAAAACCTCCAACATATAGGTAACCATGGAGGTACAATGAAATCAGAAACATAAACCTAGAAACAAAATCTTTTTCTGTCCAATGCTCAGAGCATCTCTTTTTATTTGCATGAAATTGCTGGCTTAAAAATTCCCAAGTCCCAAAAGGATGCATTGTTATAGCAATTCACCAAGTTGTCTAAAGTTGCAGTGAAAAGTTTAGTACGCAAGATTTATGTAATACTCCTTCCTCACCTGTAGAAAGAAGTCTGTATGATTTGAAACTATGATGGAACATTTAGGGATCTACAATAATAAGTAGAGGTCAGCAGGGGTGTTAATTTGGAAAGCTCGGTCCCAAAATTTAGGGGACCCACCACAGCCTGTACCCGGACAGTTTCTGACTTTCAACACGTGATCTCCACCATGTAATACAAATAATGCAAGGCTTTCTCTGGAGAAACACAGCTGCTCCATGGAGCTGAAATATCTCAGTAGTAAACACAATGAAACCTAAAAGGACATGCCATTTCTTGTAGGAATTCCTCCAGCAGATGAGGTTTAGACCTAATTATCTACTTCTGCTACAAATGTAAACACAGTTCCTCTTCCACATTAAGTACAAACAAGGTAACCTTGATCCACAAATATGTAAACAAATACTTTGAACTTCCTCATGTTATTTCATAAAACCAAAAAGTCTGTTAAAACATTTCTCGGGAAAAGAAAAAAAAAATTATTCACTACAGTCAACAAAGTGAAAACAGAATTTCATTTCAAGCTTTAAAGAAATAAATAGGCCCATTCCAGACTCATTTTACAGCCCAGCTTGTTGATTTCAGCAGTAATTCATCAACACATCCTGTATTCATCAACACATACCTCAGAGAAAAGTTCGGAAGCAATTTGAGCAGTTGGAGGAGTTTGAGAGGGACCGCATCGTCAGGCTCCGGGAAGGTCTTCACCATATTGTGTGCCATACCGGTCGTGTGGATATCACCATAGCATGCTGTTGGCGGCAGTGGACAGAACAAGGCATACAGCAGTGACAGGGAGTGTCTGGGCGACCTAGACGAACCACGGAGAGAGAGGACCGACGGGTTGTCCAACATGTGCGGAGTGACCCAACAGCCACGACTGCGGATATTCAAAGAGCAGTGGTGCAGTGATGGAAAGTTGCAAAATGCATTTTTGGAGCAGCAAAAAGCATTTTTGGAGCAGCAAAATGTGTTTTTGGAGCAGGCGAAACACATTTTTGAAGCAACAAAATGCACTTTTGGAGCAGATAAAATAAATTTTTGGTGTAAGAAAACATTTTTTAGAGCAGGTAAAATATTAGTAGATAGAACAAACTCTTAAGCAGAAAATGTTTTGGAAATAGATGCACCCTACTCAAATTTAAAACATCTTGCATTGAAATACACACACACATATGCAAACATTATAGTTTTCAAATAGATCAAAAAATTTGTAACCATAGCAGGATTCTATTATTAATCATTTATTTTACAAAAAATGTTTAATTTTTCGCTGCTTTTCTCAATATTTAATTGCTTCTATTCTTTTCTAATTTTTTAAGATAGTTAACAATGTTTTGTTTCTTTTAATAGTATCTGTCCACTTTCTATTGCACGTGTCTTTTTTTTTTATGCCACATTCAATGTTCATCTCAGCATTGTTTAGCATTTTATGAGGGAATCCAACTGCTGCAAATGTTAAGCTTCTTCCCATTTCAAATCACCTTGTGAACATTAAATTTCTTCTCCCTTTTACTTGTTTTGCTGCCTTTTCCCAGCACTAATCTGCCTTTGATATTTTTTCCAGAATTCTTTATAAGCTGTCAGAAGTTTTTTGGTTACATTAATTTTGCTCACATCTCCATTTAATCTTTTGACATGATCTTTGTGCTTCTTGCTCTCCGCATGAAGCCTACAATCATCGCGGCATACTTGCGACAGGCTAAGATCGCAGCCACATGGCTTATAAAACGTGATTCAGCAAAACTTTAGATGCTTCATAAAAAGGCCATTCTTTACTATACATAATGCGATACACTTGACGATAAGTTTTATCTGACTTCGTTCTTTTTGTTGTCATAGCTGTTTCACTGCTACATTTCATTTCGTTTTAATCTAAATTAACCCTTTCCAATCAAATAACTTTTCACCCATACTCACACAGAATTCGCATTTTTTTCTTTTCTTTTCAGCAGTAGAGGCCACAACTTAGCAGTGAAAGCTCAGCTTTAGCTCGCCAGCCCCGACATACGAGCTATAGTGGCATCATCAGCGTGTCGGCAGACACCCGACCTATTCGGCAAAAAAAGAAATGTCTCATGAGCGTCGACATGCGAGCTATAGAAGCATCATCGGCATGGAGGGTGACATCCGACGAAAAAGAAATGTCTCGCAAGACCAAACCCACAAGCGATAGAGACGTAATGAGCACAGAGGATGACACCCGACACGCAAGCTATTCGGTGAAAAAGAAATGTCTCGCGAGCGCTAACATGAGAGCTATAGAGGCATCATTGGCATGGAGGGTGACACCAGACATATTCGGCAAAAAAGAAATGTCTTGCAAGCCCCGACATAAGAGCTATAGAGGCGTCATAGACGTGGCGGATGATACCAGACCTATTCGGCGAAAAAGAAATTCCTGGCGAGTGCCAACATCCGAGCTATAGAAGTGTCATAGGCGTGGCAGATAACACCCAGATAACACCCGAGCTATTCAGTGAAAACGAAATTCCTTGCGAGCGGCGACATGAGAGCCATAGAGGCGTCATCGGCATGGCAGGTGACACCGGAGCTATTCGGTGAAAACGAAATTCCTCGCGAGCGCCGACATGCGAGCCATAGAGGCATGTCATCGGCATGGCGGGTGACACCAGAGCTATTCGGTGAAAACGAAATTCCTCGCGAGCGCCGACATGCGAGCCATAGAGGCATGTCATCGGCATGGCGGGTGACACCTGACACGCAGATGACGTTTCTCTTTCTTTATCCGGTGAAAAAAATGTCTCGCGAGCTCCGACATGCGAGCTAAAGGGGTGTCATCGGCGTGGCGAGTGACACCTGACCTATTCGACGAAAAAGAAATGTCTCGCGAGCACCGTTAAAGGCGTCACAGAGTGGCGGGTGCCACCGAAACGTGCGATATTCAGCGAAAAAGAAATGTCTCGCAAGCCGCGACCTATTCGGCGAAAAAGAAATTCCTATTAATCTTTGGCATGACGGGTGACACCCGACACGCAGATGACGTTTCTTTTTTTATTTATCCAGTGAAAAAGAAACGTCTCGCGAGCCCCAACATGCGAGCTATAGAAGCATCATCGGCATGGAGGGTGACATCCGACGAAAAAGAAATGTCTCGCAAGACCAAACCCACAAGCGATAGAGACGTAATGAGCACAGAGGATGACACCCGACACGCAAGCTATTCGGTGAAAAAGAAATGTCTCGCGAGCGCTAACATGAGAGCTATAGAGGCATCATTGGCATGGAGGGTGACACCAGACATATTCGGCAAAAAAGAAATGTCTTGCAAGCCCCGACATAAGAGATATAGAGGCGTCATAGACGTGGCGGATGATACCAGACCTATTCGGCGAAAAAGAAATTCCTGGCGAGTGCCAACATCCGAGCTATAGAAGTGTCATAGGCGTGGCAGATAACACCCAGATAACACCCGAGCTATTCAGTGAAAACGAAATTCCTTGCGAGCGGCGACATGAGAGCCATAGAGGCGTCATCGGCATGGCAGGTGACACCGGAGCTATTCGGTGAAAACGAAATTCCTCGCGAGCGCCGACATGCGAGCCATAGAGGCATGTCATCGGCATGGCAGGTGACACCAGAGCTATTCGGTGAAAATGAAATTCCTCGCGAGCGCCGACATGTGAGCCATAGAGGCATGTCATCGGCATGGCGGGTGACACCTGACACGCAGATGACGTTTCTCTTTCTTTATCCGGTGAAAAAAATGTCTCGCGAGCTCCGACATGCGAGCTATAGGGGCGTCATCGGCGTGGCGAGTGACACCTGACCTAATCGACGAAAAAGAAATGTCTCGCGAGCACCGTTAAAGGCGTCACAGAGTGGCGCGTGCCACCGAAACGTGCGATATTCAGCGAAAAAGAAATGTCTCGCAAGCCGCGACCTATTCGGCGAAAAAGAAATTCCTATTAATCTTTGGCATGACGGGTGACACCCGACACGCAGATGACGTTTCTTTTTTTCTTTATCCGGTGAAAAAGAAACGTCTCGCGAGCCCCGACATGCGAGCTATAGGGGCATCATCAGCGTGGCGGCTGCCACCCGATCTATTCGGCAAAAAAGAAATGTCTCGCGAGCGTCGACATGCGAGCTATAGAGGCGTCATCGGCATGGAGGGGGCCCACCTGACACGTGCGATATTCGGCGAAAAAGAAATGTCTCGCAAACCCCGACCCACGAGCTACAGAGGCATAAAGCACAGAGGATGACACCCGACACGCAAGCTATTCGGCGAGCGCCAACATGCGAGATATAGAGGCAACGTTGGCATGGAGAGTGACACCCGACATATTCGGGGAAAAAGAAATGTCTCGCAAGCCCCGACATACGAGCTATAGAGGCGTCATAGACGTGGCGGTGACACCCAACCTATTAGGCGAAAAAGAAATCCCTCGCGAGCACCGACATCCGAGTTATAAAGGCGTCGCGGATAACACCCGGCCTATTCGGTGAAAACGAAATTCCTCGCGAGCGCCGACATGCGAGCCATAGAGGCGTCATCAGCATGGCGGGTGACACCCGACACGCAGATGACGTTTCTTTTTCTTTATCCGGTGAAAAAGAAATGTCTCGCGAGCCCTGACATGCGAGCTATAGGGGCGCCATTGGCGTGGCGAGTGACACTCGACCTATTCGACGAAAAAGAAGTGTCTCGTGACCACCGACATGCGAGCTATAAAGGCGTCAGCGGAGTGGCGGGTGAGCTGTCTGGCAATTTCGTAATGTCGAGTGGAAAGCCACATGCAATCACTGTAAAAAGTTGGCAAAAGGCGCTGAGCTGAGTCCCCCTGGACTTTTGCGCACGGTACTCTCAAATGGCTGTATGGGGAATCACGTGACAAACTCAGTTGGCGGGGGAAGTCAGAACATCGAAGGCGCATAAGGGACTATCTGTAAAGTGCGGGTTTTTTCGACCAAAAGACTGTAAAAAAATAGAAATTGCGTGCAGGGATCTTGCGAGGGCGTTTCCGTAGTTTTTCCGGGTGACTTCCGTAAAATGGAGTGAAAATCCGTAAAAGTTGGCATCTCTGAATACCTATGAATCCTTTAGAAACAGAATCATTGTATCCTGCCACAGGAGAGCCATTTTCAGTCGTCCTCCGCGTCGACGAAATAGCTAATGACTGACCTTACGCTGCATTTACGTAATCGTGCACCTTGCACGGAATGAAATAACTACGCTATCCCAAAGAGCAGGGAACGACATATAAACAATCTCAATTGCACAGCACTCCGAAAGACCACCAAACTATCAGTAAACAATCTTCACCAGGATTTCATAACGTACGGCATTGTTTCTCCTACATACCACGTGATTACAACAAAACTCCTCCTCCATAAACAAAAACAATTTAATTTCCTACATCGCGAAAATTGTTGTTTTTTCGTCACTTTTGCCAAAAAAAACAACGAAACAGAAGGTAGGTGAAAAACATTCCGAAATTTTGGGATTGGCGGTGCGGTACGTGTTGATTAAGCGTTGTTTTCACCAAATTATGCGTACACCTTAAAAAAGCGTCATTCAATTCGACGTTTAAAACAGCATTTTTTCGCTTGGCAATTTTTGCTGTGGATTGCTGTTTCGGCGCAGTTGGGCACAAATAGTAAATTTTTTCGTAATTTGTAGCAGTTTGGCGCAAGGTAATGAAATTGGCGCAGTTCGGCGCAAACTTTCCATCACTGGTGGTGCCCACCATGCATCGTCCAATTATGCCAGCATAATTGGCAAACAGCTGCACGATGTAGGACAACACGCACGCAGACCGTTGCGACAACTGTCCTTAACACCATTGCATCGTTACCAAAGACTGCGATGGTGTCATGCCAGACTGTCATGGAGCCACTCAGAATGGCAGAGGGTGATCTTCAGTGATGAATCCTGCTTTTGTCTTGGAGAAGATGACCAAGGAATCTGTGTGTGGAGACACCGTGGTCAGCATCAAAATGAAGTTTGCTGTGGATCGTCACACTTCCAGAAGGCCTGATGTCATGGTGTGGGGTGCAATTGCCTACAATGCTTGGTGTTCATTCATCATCATCATCATTGTCAACCATTATCAATCCACTGCTGGACGAAGGTCTCCCCAAGTTTCCTCCACAACGGTCTGTCTTGTGCCAGTCTCCTCCATGTCACCCCTGCATACTTTCGAATTTCATCCACCCATCTCCCATGTGGTCTTCTTCTGGGTCTTTTCCTGTCCCTTGGAATCCAATATAAAATTTCGGCTGTCCATCGATGATCTGTCCTTCTGGCAGTATGTCCAGCCCATTGCCATTTCAGGGATTTAACTCTGATCATGATGTCTTCCACTCTTGTCATTTTTCGGATCCACGAGTTCCTCTTCTTATCTCTCCTGGTTACACGAAGCATGCACCTCTCCATGCTTCTTTGAGTTGTCTGCAGTCTTTGTATATCTCTTTTAGTTAAGGTCCACGTCTCTGCACCATACGTAAGCACTGGAAGGATGCATTGATCAAACACTTTTCTTTTAAGACATAATGGCATATTGCTCTTGAAAATTATGCTGTTTCTTCCAAAAGCTCTCCAGGCAAGTTTTGTACGCCGATTAATTTCTTCATCAATGTGACCCTCACTTGATATCTGCTGTCCAAGATAAACGTACGTGTCTGTTATCTCCAGCTTTTCTCCATCAATCAATAAATCTTCATTTCTTGTAAAAGCATTGAACATCACTTTTGTCTTCTGAAAGTTCACTTTTAATCCCACTTCTTTACTCTTGTCAGCAAGTTCCTGGATCATACTCTGCAGCTCTGATGGGGTAGTTGCAAAAATGACTACGTCATCAGCAAAACGAAGGTGGGTTAGATAATCTCCATTAATCTTTATCCCTTTGTTTTCCCAGCTCAGCGACTGAAAAACACCCTCCAATATGGCATTAAAGAGCTTCGGAGATATGGTGTCACCTTGTCTCACTCCCTTTCCAATTTTTATGTGTGTTGTATTTTCAAACAGCCGAATCTTTGCACTTGCATTTTCATAGATGTTATTAATAATATTAATGTATGCATCTTCAATACAGCAGGTTTTCAGAGCCATTGTAACTGCTGATGGTTTCACCGAATCAAAGGCTTTTTCATAATCGATAAAAGCCATGCACAATGGAAGTTCATATTCCCTCGCTCTTTCAATTAGTTCTCTCAGTACGTGGATATGATCTATTGTGCTGTAGCCACTCCTGAATCCAGCTTGTTCTCTCGGTTGAGCCATGTCCAGTGTTACCTTCAAGCGGTGTGAAAGAACTTTAGTGAAGATTTTATAAACTACTGATAGGAGGCTGATAGGTCTGTAGTTTCCGAGATCCTCAATGTCACCTTTCTTATGTAGCAGGATCATCTTAGCGGTGTTCCAATCCTCAGGAATCTTTCCTTCATTAAGGCATCGAGTGAAAATTTGGGCGAGTACTGTTTCAATTTCTCCACTTGCTTCTTGTATGATGTCTACAGTAATTCCATCTTCTCCTGGAGCTTTTTCTCGCTTCATGTTCTTGATTGCATGTGCAACTTCTGCTGGAAGGACTGGAGGAACTCTGGTACTGGTATCTTTCATGATGTCTGGAGTGCATGTATCATCCCTTTCATATAATTTGGAGTAGAAATCTTTCACTCTTGTCAAAATTTCGCCTCTATTTCTTGTTACAGAACCATCTTCTTTTCTCAGTGCCATAATCTGTTTTCTTCCCTTACTGAGATGTCCCTTTGCTATCTTTAGGCTTTGGTTGTTTTCAATTGCTTTCCTCACTAGTTCACAGTTGAATTGTCTTACGTCTTCAGTGATACTTTTTCTTACTGTCTTGCATAGCTCTATATATTCCACTTTGGAAGTCACATCTTCTTTAGTTGTCCTCATCTCTCTTCTTTTTTGCATCAACATTTTCGTTTTTCCTGATAATTTGTTTACATGCAACTTGTTCTTAGACCCAGCTAATTTTGTTGCTGTTTCCATAAGAGCTTTGGTTACTTTTCTGTTAACTTCAGAGATGTCCACTTCTTCCGATGTTAGGTCTTCTAAAGCAGAGAACCTGTTCTTCAGTTCCAACTTGAAGGTATTATGGTGTTTTTTAAGGTTGGTTATGTCAATAGATTTTGTTTGTCTTATGAGCTTGCCACGTTCAAGTTTCGTGTTGAGGTGCATCTTACATCTCACCAATCTATGGTCACTACCTGTGTTGAACTTGTTTAGCACACTGCAGTCTTCTATCACGAATTTTTTGTTACACATAATAAAATCAATTTCACTTGTCGTCCCATTTGGATGTCTCTATGTCCATTTCCTGTGTGGCTTTTTCTTGAAGAAGGAGTTCAAGATGAAAAACCCTTCTGCCTCTGCAAACTCAACGAGAGTATTTCCACGCTGGTTTCTGTTGCCGTGACCGAATTTACCTACTGAAGTTTCACTCTGTTGCCGTTGCCCTATTTTTGCATTGAAATCTCCCATAATTATTTTCAAGTGCTGCTTACCTTTATTATTTAGATGACAAATTTTCTCATAAAATTCTTCAATTTCTTCTTCAGGATGACTTGTGGTGGGTGCATAAGTTTGAATAATCTGAGCCTGGTATCTTTTCGAGAGTTGGATAACAAGTCGTGCAGCTCTGTTAGAGGAACTTTCAACTTCTACAACTTTATCCTTCAGTTTCTTGTTTATTATAAATCCAACACCACTAGTTCTGCCAGTATCTGTCCCACAATAGTAGAAGAGATGTCCACTTTTCAGTTCGATGAGATCTTCTCCTTTTCTCCTTACCTCACTTAGCCCCACGATGTCCCACTTGATCCTTTGTAGTTCGTCTTCCAATTCAAGAAGCCTTGAATCAGAAGATAGGGAGCGTCCGTTGTACGTAGCCAAGGTCAGCATCAGATGGCAGCCTAGTGCGGTCCTCCGGGGATTCTTAGCACCCTCTGCCTTCATGTCGCACTGGCCGCTGCCTTGGCCAGTTACATTCCAGCTGCCGGAGACTGAGGGCCAAGATTTAAGTTGTGGAATTATTTTGGAGAGGTTTGGCCATAACTCACCACGCTGGCCAAGCTGGTTGGTGAGTGTGGGATAGAATTTCCTCTAATCCCGATGGTATAGTTATACCGCTATTGGCGGTCGTCAGAGCCCCTTTAGTGGGAACAGGATGTACCACGAGAAGGCGGGGTTGACAGTTGTCAAGGAGAGGCTGTGATGTTACAGGCACTTAAACAGCCTAACGTTACGTTAATGAGGTCCTGCAACCAGTGGCCCTACCTTTTCTGGCCGCTCACTCCAGTGCAATTTTTCAACAGGACAATGCTCCTTCGCATACTGCTGCTGTCTCGAGAGCTTGCCTTCAAAGCACTGACACTCTGCCATGGTTAGCCGCATCGCCAGACCTATCACCCATTGAAAATGTGTGGGCTGCTATTGGATGCGCTATCCACACTCCACCCCTACCTCACAATCTGCAGGAACTGCGTGAGAAGATTCAAGTTGCATGGGATAGCTTATCGCAGGACACCTTTAGGAACCTGTACAACTCCATGCCGAGACGTCTGGCATGCTGTGTGAGCAAACATGGCGGCCCGACGCCATACTAAGAGACACTACTTATTGGCGTGTAGCTCAATAAATATTGCCCAAATCGTCTCAATGTTTAATCATTTATTGTTCCTGGTCACCTTTACCTTCCTCCCAAATAGCATTGCAATCCGATGTTCTTCTGGGTGCAACTGCTTTTTTGATGATGAGTGTAGAAGTATTACTCAAAAATATTTATGTGATAACAGAAATTGCACTACCTTATTTTCCAATTATAACACTGGGGCATTTAACTTGATTTTACAAACGTGCAGCTCTGAAATGTGGCATCTAACTAGGTGCAGCTTATTAACCATTTTCAGTAACATTATAAATTTCAGCCATCATTTGTGATATTAAAACAGAGCATTTCGTGAATCATTTATGGCAGACACTGAAGTATAAAGAATGAAATCAGGCCTTTCACTGTTTATCAGCACAGGAGTCACAGCCGCCAACTATGAGGAGGGGGCAGGTGAATCTTGACCAACCAATAATTTTACTGGGCGGGCAGTGCCTCCCCAATATTTTTCATTCGGTTTAATTAAATAGGTTTCTGTTTTTGCGTGTGTATGTAATTTTCGAAATGCTTGAGTTGAAATATTTCTACATAGAAAAAATGTTTTCCCGTGCTACTCAGGCTATCGTGTGCTGTGCTAATTGCAAAAAATGCACTTCTTTTCTTTGCTGCAGAAATGTATTATTCTTTATAAGATGTACCAAGCTCCACCTTATGAGGCCAAAGTGATTTATTTCCAAAAAATTATTAAATAAAAAAATAAGTAAAAACTTTTTTTCATATTAATCATTGCTCATTTGATAAGAAATTTGATTGCCAGCCCCATAGGACCTATTGTGTTTGACATGTTCTTGTGATATGTGGTGAATGTTTAAAACAATTATCAAAATAAAATAAATAAAAGTACACAAATGCATAATCTCTAGCTCCTTTATTTATCCATTTATTTTTTGCACTTCTTGTTTTTTGTTTGAGTAACAGTAGTAATTTCTCTTATTTTTTATACACGTTTGGAAATAAAATTTCTCTGGATATTTTTATAAAATCACAAGCTGAATTTTATTTTTTAAAATATTAATATTCAGTACAAGAATATTTGTGCTTCCTTGTTCATTTGCTAATGAGCAATTACAATTGCGTTTTAAAACATATGTCGAATCTCGTTGTTTATCTTTTTGCCCTTTCCCTTCCTGACAACGGAAGTGACTTGCTCTTCTCACATCTGATTCACGCCCCCCCCCCCATAATTAGGTGAAGTTGGCACCTCTGATGGGAGCATAGTGGTCATATAAACAAAATCTTGGAAACCTGCATGATTATACATGAATAGGAAGCACAAAGATTCAGTCTGGCCTTTCGTTTTGTGTACAAATAGTTTACAATTTACCGCTTGAAAAGCTTTATTTGGGATTAATGAATTACAGTTTTGTCCTTTTTTTTTATTTTAGTGGCTTTTTTCTTTTGTTATTGCATGCTAGGGAAGATGAAACATGGATTTCTTCTTGGCCATGCCTGTAGTATAATTGGTGAGCTTGCAACAGGGTAAACCACAAAATTGTTGGCACTTCCGCTATCACACATAAAAAAATTAGAGTGGTGTCTCTATTTCTTTCCAAACACGTAAATCACTGTAGGTGGTTTATGGGTTTATTTATTGGTTTATATTGTGTTAAACCTCAGGCTAAATAGCATTCACCTCCTGCTGTGCCAGATTGATAATGAACTAGGGCTTGAAAAATATCTGAAAAGTTACATACTCGAATGGGCATGTGCAGAAATTATTTACCTGCCCAGGTAGTAAAAGCTGGATGCCCGGGAAAATTTATCTTTTTAAGTTAACAAATTAAAAGCCTGATTCTTTTTATGTTGAAAAAGGTGATACATTTTTTATTCATCTTTTGCATTGCCATTTTAAGGGCATGTATTCCAAATGTTGAATGCACAAAGGTGTGCATCTCAAATTTTAAAAAGTCAGTGATGCTGAAATTGGCATTTGAGAAATTTAGTAATGCTGCCATGTTCATGAATTTATAAAATATATCCTTGTTTTGCAAAAAAATCAAATAATTATAGTTTGAATACAAGAATTTAAATAATGTAGCAATTATGAATTAAATGATTTATGCACGATTCCTGAATTGGAAGTATTATTGCCCGACTGTGTTGGTTTTCGTTTTTCGAATGAAGTAGATTCAGATACTAAAATTACATCACTCAGCAATGCGGAAGACGAATTTGTAACTACCGCTAACCAATTGGAAATTTCACATATTTACTTACTAGAAGTTAAACTCTCATTGCTAAATTTTTTTCCAAAAAAAAAAAAAAAAAAAAAAGAAAAAAAAAGAGGAATGGATATCCACCATTACTTAACACAACTTGATCAACAGTAGCTGAAGTGACAAGCTGCTGTTCAAATAAACTAAGTATCAGCATCGGTAATTGTTTGCTCTTCTCCCGGACTAACAGGAAACCATAATGCAGGCTGGTTTTTAAATAACACTTACGTTACTCAGCCTTTGTTTCAGCAGTGCCGCTGTTTGTTCATGGGCAGGAGCTTCCATGCCCTCGCTTCTTGCCTCTCTCACTCCAGTCATACCACACTTAACTTTACCAGGGGCTGTGCGACATCCCATTATCGTGATCTTTCGCAATCACGTCACTAACTGTAAACATTTGGTGCACAACTACATATGGCCACAATTTCTGGAACTAGAGCATAATATAAATTAAAGAAACAATATTCTCGTATCGTCGGCACTCCTTAACAATAGTACAACTTCCAGTGATTTGCAATGAAATTAAAAATTATATGCGACGCCCGTCTTCTTTCTTATAGGAGGAAATCTTCCATTCCAAACTTTTTTTTCTAGGCATCTTGGGCACAATATTTTTCAAGCCCAGCAAACACTTAACTGCGAAAGAGTCATTTTCACACCCCTCCCCCTCTCTCATAAACAAAAGGTCTTTTACCCATTAGAGGCAAGAGTGAAACAAGTACAGCAACAAAGCAGTGGTAATGACTGCCATTTCATGCATTTTTATGAAAGTTATGCACAAGCGTCTACAGCACTTATGCATAACTTTCCATAAGTCTAGAGCACTTTTACCTCTGATGCCATTTAAAGTTATTTCTGCAGGTGATTCAAAGTGTTAAAGTACAACTGCCATCAAAAGCAGTGACAATACTGTTCTTCACTTACATATATTCTTGTACATGTATGCAGGATGAAGCAGTTAGGTCCAAATAATGACGTAAAATATAAATAGAATGAACGTCGCCTTACTCACAGCAATTTAGGCCTATTACATATGTAGGTATATTCTGCCACTGTGGTAAAGTATTTGCACAATAGAACCAGGGATCATAGCATACTTCTGGAAAATTTTAGGTAGGAATTTTAGGACTTTTTAGAAAAATTTTAGGAGTGTATTTCAATAAAAACTAGATGTATATTTGTATACATCTAGTAAAACAACTTTGTATACATTGTAAAGAGTTTGCTTCACACCCTTCAACCATATATACTGATAGACTGCGCATGACATCAAAATTTCTGGCTCCAACATAAAATCACATGACATCAGTCAAAAAGATGGGTTACACCTGCTGTGCTTATGGTTGCTCTGAGCGATATAGTAAAGAAAGTTCTATGATTTTTCATGGGTAAGAAACGAATTAAATACCTAAGTCAATAAAGTTCAGTTACTTAACCAGAAACTTGCAGCTATTGATATAAAAATATAGTAACTTAAGAAAAAAAAATGGAATGCATGTTCCAAATTCTTCGCAAATGTTCATCACATTATAAATCACAAAATGTAAACAACCCGATCATGCATGTATATAGCTCATAAGTAAACTTACCTGAAGAGTTTTCATTATATATGAGGCGCATTCACATAATACACCGAAAACACTGAAGTTCTGCAGCGTAAATTAGTAATCATAACAGCATTTTTACACGAAATTTGGAGTCTGATGATGACGTGCCCAATGTTTGAGCCATGGCGGTTTGATGCAGCTATTGCCAATGCGCAGTCCATTAGTATATATGGTCGAAGTTCACACCCAAATTTTTTGCATAACGTCTAATGTCTAAATTTTAAGTATGATTTACTTCTAATGTTCAGTTCTTATCTTTTCACATGTTATTATCATATTCAAGTATATTTACCACATTCAAGTTTCACTTTGAACATTAATATGCTGTTGAACCAGAAGCAATTCACGATTTTCACAGTAAAGTTTTCAGGTTTCACATTAAGTTATAATATCCTAAAAAGGTATTTGAAAACCAAGAACTACGTACAATTGTTCAATGAATTACTATTTTCATATTATTGTTTTAACCTTTTCCTGATAAGCCTATCTTTTTCTGCTTCCACCACAACTAATTTACTTTCAGTTTTCTTTATTTCAGCTGAACCTTGTATGATCAAGTTAGAGGCAACTGCTATTTCAACAGTATTTTGTTTTTCTACAGCTTTTCTCATTCTTTCTGTTCCCTCTTGAATTACTGCTAGGGAGGCTTCTTTATCTTTTTTAAGCCTATTTATTTCTGCATCATTTTCTTTTATTTTGTCATCAAACTCAGCTTTTCTTTTTTTCTCTAGCTGCTTTTCCTTATTTTCCCTCTCTTTCTGCTTCCTTTCTTTTACCTTTTTTTATTCTTCTTCCTTCAGCTTATCAACATACTCTTTATAAAATTTATGTGAATCACGAACACTATTTAACAAATTTCTTGTTATGGGAACTTTACTTACACATCCATAGTGTTTAATGACCCCTTTAACTATTCTTAATGATGTTATAGTTGAGTCTTTTAAGTTAGCCTTGTCCTTCTTTAACAGAGCAGTGTTAACCGAAAATCCCCTTTCTGCATCAGCATTACCATGAGGTAAAACTAAAATTGACTTGATGAGTTTAGCAAGATTTGAGTATTTTTCTTTTCCGCTAGAGTCTTTAATACTAAATATATTACGCCAGTAATGATCAATCCGCACTGGAATATGCCCTTCCTCTGAAAATTTCACTAGTTCATCTAGAGTTGGCTTATCGCAATTTAAAAGTTTCCACTCTTCTCTTACTCTATCAATTTGTTCCTCAGAAAGATGCAAAACACTTGAAATTCTGGTTATTTCCGAAAGTCCTTCAGTGACTGAAAGTTGAGTTGACTCTTTTTTTGGTTCTTTTACCTTTAAAACTTCTATGTCTCTTAGCTTTTGATTGCAGAATGGCAAATTTGACTTTAAATGTTTTGTGGTTGCAATTAGTGATGATCTTACATCTAAGAGAAATAATTTCTGCCTGGTCTCCTGAACATTCCTGAGGATATTTTTTGTCTTCATACCAACTTCTAACTCCCCTAGTTTTTTCCATGAATTTTTGTTTTCAAAATCTACATTCTTTAGGTCTTCTCCAAATTTCCCTGCAATAACATCATCTTGGATAAACTGAGCCATAACATTCCTCATTAAAGTATTTAAATCAGAATATAACTGGTGTATTTTTGGTTCTTCACTCTGATAACATAATGAAAACTTTTCAAAATTTTGGTGTGAAAATGAAATTAATGCTAAATAGCAAGGAGTTAGCTCATTTTTCAGGAAACAGTGAATTCTTTTATACCTTGCCGAATTGCGTAGTTGTTTTTCAAATATTTTTTGAGATGGCAAGAAGTTTAAAAAATATTCTGTAATATTTAGCCATTGATCCAAGAGCCTCTGGGCTACAGAACCAACGGTTAACCATCTGTTGCTGACATGACGCAAAAGAAATTTGGCTGTGACCAATGTTATATCCTCGACAGATTTATAATCCTCTCGTCTTGCAGCACTACTCTTTAAAAAGTAATGCATATCGGTAGCAAATTCGTCAAAATCTATATTTAAGCTTGTCAAAAAAATTTTAAATGCATTACTAACAACATGCAGGTTGCAAAAACTTAGTTCCAAAGATTTCTGGCCTGTTTCTTGTTTTACCACTTCATTGAATTTGCGTAAAAAGCACTTATTTACATTTGGGCTGTCCATGGATACACAAATAATTCTGTTCAACGAAATATTGAAGGATGATAACACATCAAGAATTTCTTTTAGCAAAATATCTGCTGTTGCATGACACAAAAAAACGCTTGTTAGGTATCGGCAAGAAACTGAATTTATTTCTGAAGACCAGTACCTGAGATACACATCCAACTGCCGTTTCACTTGTGTATTTGTAGTTTCATCAAATGCTATAGTAACCTTTCCTGGGCTACTAGATTCAATGTCTTTTTTCAAATCCTCTTCAAAATATTTTGACAATCCATGTGATATCACATAAGCAACTTTTTTCTTTAAGTTGCATTTTGGCTGCAATAGCAGAATCAGGAAACATTTCTTTGAAAAGTTCAACTGTTTCAGTGCATGAAACAAAAGACATATTGTCCTTAGCAACTTTCATGGCCCATAATGCTTCGGCTTTAGCCAACTGTAAATCATGACTCAGTACTTCACTAATATTTGTTTTGGCTGAAGATCCTCCAAAGGCTTTCAAGGATGGACTTATTTTGAAATTTACTTTGAAATTTCTGCAAATGTTTTTTTCCTTTATGATGCGCTTTTACTTGTGAAAAGCCACTATTAGAAATATTGAAAATTTCTGAACACAATATACACTTAGCAGAAAATATTGTTTCAGTTGCAGAACACCATTCTTTCAACTTCACTCCGTCCAATTCTTTGGCGAGCCACGCATCTTGAAATTTCGTTTTGGATTTAGGCATCTTAAACACTTGTATTACTAACCAGAAAATGAAAGGGAAGTACAAAAACACATTCCAATATTGCAAAACCAGACAACTTCCCGAAGTTTGGCTGCGAGGATGTCAGAAGATAGAAAAAAAAAAAAAAAAAAAAAGCAGGTCACCACTAAAGAACTGAACCTGCACACAGCACAGAGAACACCATAAAAGACGCAAAACCAGAAACTATCATACGCATCTCGCGCAAGTTCAGTCAAAGCGAGTCGGAGCCGAGATATATTGCGCATCGAAGGTCGCTGTTGCCGATGCACGATCGAAGGTCAATGATCACGTGCTCTACTGCCTGCCACGATAACACTCAGCTACCATCCCATCGTCATTACCGGAGGTTACGGAAGGAGACCACGTGTTTCCTCTTTGCTTCCACCCACCTGCGGTTTACAATAACAAAACATCAGCAGAAAGAGGAGGTTCCACGAGGCATGTCCAAAAATAAAGTACGATCTTCTGCGTGTCACGGAGTTCGTCTGCAAAGTGCAAACCAGGGGTGAAAATGACCTCTCCCCTTTTCCCTTAGATCTCTTGTTACTCTCGAAAACTGTCCGAAGGCACAAAAGTGGAGCGCCCGCCCCGAAGCAAGTGCATCTCGATGGTGTCATTTTCCTTCCCTTCAGCAGCACAGCATATAGGCTGTGTTTCTACAATAACAGGTCTTTTTACCTTACCGTAATGGTAAATTTATTGGCGTTAATAACGGTTGTATTTTTAATAAATAAGCTTAAGAAAATTTTAGGAAGAATAGCAAATTTTAGGTATAATTTTAGGAATTTAAGGAGGGTCACAAAATATTAGGAATTTTAGGAGGAATGCGATCCCTGTAAAAAACGGACAACAATATATTTAAACTAAATCCAAATTAGTCTACCTGCCTGAACAGAAGATTCACAGATTGAATAAAATAATACTTCAAGTTAAAATTCTGTACCTATGTACAAATATTAGCTAGGAATGACGATTAAAACATGAAAATTAAAATCCAAACGAATAAAAAAGATAAAAGGACCAAAACACAATTCACCACCGCAACACACTTCCAAACATGTTTCGGCAAGAACTTTGCCTTCCTTAGTAGAAACAGAGGTATACGCGGACACCAAGTCCTCGTTGGTGACCTTCAAAAGACTTATATACAATCTTGTGTCATACTGCCTTCAACCTTCATCGTCGCAGACAATGGATAATTGAAGGTCACTAAAGAGGACTTGGTGCCCACGTACACCTCTGTTTCCACTGAAGAAGGCAAAGTTCTTGCCGAAACATGTTCGGAAGTGTGTTGCGGTGGTGAATTGTGTTTTGGTCCTTCTTTTAACCTTTTTATTCATTTGGATTTTAATTTTCACGTTTTAATCGTCATTCCTAGCGAGTATCTGTACATAGGGATAGAATTTTAACTTGAAGTATTATTTTATTCAATCTGTGAATCTTCTGTTCAGGCAGGTAGAATAATTTGGATTTAGTTTAAATATGTTGTCGTCCGTTTTATTGTGCAAGTACTTTACCACTCTGGAAGAATATACGTACATATGTGATAGGCCTAAATGGCTGTGAGTAAAGTGAATTTTTTTTTACCGTTAACGTTCGTTCTATATGACTTTTACATCATTATTTGGACCTAACTGCTTCATCCTGCATACATGTACAAGAATATACGTGAAGAAAAGTATTGTTACTGCTCTTGATGGAAGTTGTATTTTAATATCACAATAGCCACATAATATTTCACCATATGCTATATTGCATTTGGGATTAAATGGATGCAAAGTGTATTAAAATAAATAAAATGTTTTACTAACACACCTTCCTTCATTGTGTCATTTATCTTTGGTGAAATTAATATCATGTACTCTGGTACCATGTCAGCGGGGGATCAGAATGGTCTTCAAATAAAAAAAATTCCTTTGTGATATGTTTACCTGCAGCTTTCAACTAGATGCAACTTATTTCCAATAACAAATCAATAAGATAATACTTTTAGACAGATTCCTTATGAAAGAATCCAAAGTTGAGTACCATGCTATAAATTCTTTTAGTGGCTACATGTGCACAAAGGCTATGCATTACGAAATATGCAATTCATGAGACAACCTTAAGTGTTGTCTTACGTTATAAACGTGCTTTATATTAAATATACGCGTGGGTTTTCAGTATGTGACGTCAGGATGGTGAAATGCCGAGATCGCTACGTGGAGGAGCGGACGCTAGGTGGGTTGAGCGTCGGACGTTGAGGCGTCACTAAAACATGCTTCCACAGACAAGTAGAGCTGCAGAGAATTCTGAAGCATAAACACTGAGACAGTGCTGTGTGCCGAAGGGGGTTCGCCATGTTTGTATTTTTTAGCGGAATGAGTAGGTTTCGTTGTTAGTGTATTCTATATCAATTGTAAGTGTACATCAGATTAAATGTGTGTGTGTTCAGAGTTTGTCCAGCCCGTCCATTATTTAAGAGTTGTGATTCGATGGAACCATAGTGGGAAAAGTTCCAAATACCCCACAATTCTGGTCTCAGAAGTGAGATCTGTTCCGAATTGCCTGTGGATTATGCAGTGGTAAAGACGGAGCTTTTATTTCAGGTCTTGAAGGTAAGCTTTCTTGTCAACTATGTATAAAAATTCTCGCAAAGAAGACTTGATTCAAGTAGCACAAGAGATCGGTGAAATGGTGCCAACAAGAGTGACGATAGTTGATTTAAAATTAATAGAGAGCACTGAAATCTATAAAAATTATCCGGATTTTGTAAAAGACGTCTTAAGTTCTATAATAGAAGAGAGGAAGGCGAGGACTGAAAATGATCAAGTACTAGAGATGGAAAAAATTAAATTAGCGCAATTGGAGAAGGAAGTAGAACTGGAAAGTATTCGAAGCTGTTCGGCATTGGAGCTGAATGAGCGAAGTGATACTACGGAACTTGAGTGGCCTACGTTTAATCTTGAAAACCTGATTAAAAGTGTTCGTACACTGAGTATGACTATTCCAGTTAAACCAGAGAATCTCAATTTGTTTTTCCAATCTGTGGATCGAGCTTTTGTTATAAAAGGGGTGCCGCTGGACATGAGGTCAGAGATTTTGATAAACCTTTTCGGGGGAAAAAGCTAGCAACGTATTGCTTTACATCGGGGAGGAAGAGAGGAAAGATTATGATAAGCTTAAGTCGCTAATATTAAGAGAGTTTCAACCGACAGCGCAGGAATGCCTGAATAATTTTTGGAAAGCTCGTCGACAGCCGAGTGAAATACATATTCAATTCGCATCGAGATTAACAGCAAACTTTGAGTATTATTGTAAACTGCGTGAGGTTAGTGATTTTAATTCATTATGCAAATTGATGGTGGCGGACAAATTGTACCAAACCTTAGACAGAGACACGGCTTCTGACATAGGGATTAAGCAGGGAGAAAGTTGGCTTGACCCTGTAAGATTAGCGAAAGAGTGCGATGTTTATTTTGTGTCGAAAGGAAAATTGTTAAACAACCTTCAAGCAAATGAGTACAAATCGGCGGAGAAAACGAGTAAAGGTGGAAGCGGGAATTTTAAGAATGTACGGTACGAAAGGTCCAACAAAAATAACTATGGGCAAAATAAGGGAAACCCAGCTGTTACGTTTGTGGAGGAACACATTTTGCAAAATTTTGTTTTAAACGTTTTCGAAGACAACCTGAAGTCGTAAGTAAGCAAAGCGGGTACCTTTTTCTAATACAATCTTTTAATTAATAGTAAATTTAAAACGTTTGATTGTGCAAATGAATGAATGTGAACTAATAATAATATAACCTAATTGTTTCATTTATAAAAAAATTTTAACTAACCAAAAAAACCTGTAACAAATTGACCTCTCTCGGGCTGGGAGCACGTGCCTCACAGAGCAACAACGTGTGAAATACTCTGCCAATATCAGGTAAATAATACCTTGGCTAGGCAATAGTAAAGTACTGATCAGGCCAAATGCACAGCATATTACTATGAAACTGCTGCCACAATTAATGACGTACTTGTAACTGTGAGAAAGTTAACAATCTTAATGTAACTTGTACAAAATTCTGGCGGATAATGCTTACCTTGGCATTCCTTTCTAGTGATGGGAACATTTCATGCACGTGTTTTCCGGTCTTTGTTGATGTTATTGTCCTAAAGTCTGTTGTATGCGATGACTGGCTTTACTTCTCACACTTTTTGCTGGGTATACTCATTGGATCTTTGCCTTAGGATTCAAACACATCAATTTTTACTGTTCTTTATACTCGAAATTTTCGCCCCTACTCTGGGCATCCACAGGAGCGTGGCGACTTTACCACCGATGTTCGTGGTTAACTTCGCGCTAATGGAGTCCGATACTCCTTGTTGCCATTTGTCGGATATACTTTCCTGGATATATTTCGTTATCAAGCCCGGCTGGCACCATCTATGCTTCATTGAAACAACTTTTTTTTTTTTTTTTAATTTTCTTCTCCTATCCTGGTTTTCTTGTCTTTTTTGCCAGTTTTTCTTTTGTTGTTGTTTTTCTTCTCTTATTAGTTCTTTCCACAGGCCCGATAATGTGCTAGGGTTGTTCTGGCTACATACCCTTGCTTTATTTTTATAGATTAATATTGCTTCTTCCCTCCTCATTTGCCTTTCCGATTTTTTATTCTTTTTTAGCATTTTAATTTCATCGAATTTAGGGAATGTGCGGTTTTCCATGCAGAATTGCCCTAAAGCAGTTTTGGCTTCTTTTTTTTTTTTGCCAGTTAGATATGTGTTGTTTAAGTCTTTTTTTAATCTGTTTTTCGTACTTCCAATGTACGATATTGGGGGTATGTGTGTAATTGGAATTTCGTAGGTTCCTGATTCTTCTAGCATTTTTCCCTCTGTTTTTTTTTTGTTGACAGTCATACTTTTCACGGTGTGCACTGAGCTTCCTAGTTGTAAGTCATATTTAGCCCAGTGCCTATTGATTTCTTTACTCACTCCTTCCAAGTATGGGAAAGCTCCAATGTATTTCAATTTTTTATTCCTTATCTTCCTTTGGTTGTGCACTTCTTGGCCTTCTTTACTCTGGAGTCATATGCTTTTTACTCTCATGTATCCATTTATTAATTAGCTTGCTCGGGTACCCATACTCTTGTGATATTTTCGAGATAAACTCTTGATTTTGATAAGCTCTTGATTTTTTAGCCTGTTGTTAGATGTGTGTGTGTACGCTCGCCGTATCAAGTTTACTATGCTGTTTTTTTTTTATGTATCACTGGATGGTGCGACGAGTATGGTATCAGTACAGGTATGTAAGTTGCTTTTCTGAACACAGTATTCAAAACTATTTTTGTTTTTCTTTAGTTGAATGTCCAGGAAGGATAGGCGATTATCCTAGTAGAATGATTGAATGATTATAGTAGAATGATTAGAGCTATATAATAGTCAGAATTAGAACTACTAATTGGAATCTTAATGTATTATGCACTGGAACTATCCGTACAATGATAAGCAAGTTCCACTAAATACGCATTAGGTATGTCTTACACAAAAGATCACTTTATCACAATAGTATTCCTTCTTCAAATGTTTGAAAACATTTTGTGGCGGTGCTCCTTCTTCCATTACAAAAAAGGGGTGGGGGGCATATTACTACTAACTGTAGTAATTATTACATGCTATTCAGTGGAGCAAACTTCCAGAAAGGGGTCTGACTAGAATTTATATAATATCTGGCAGTTTTCCATCACTACTGTTATTGAAGTTTAACTTCAAAAAAATTAGTTTTGCTGTTTATTTTACTCTTCAGCATATCAAGTGCCATGCAATTTTTTTTTTAAGAATGTATTTCTGTATAAATTTTTCCCTAATAGTTTAATTTTTTTTATTTCTGTTTTGTTAAAGGTGAATTCCAGTTTTATATACACTTAAGAAAGCTAACAGAATTTATCATATTTGTATCTGCATATTTATGGCAGTGTTTGTTATGAACTGGCACTCTTGTTTTTGAATGTGAGATCACAACAATCACTCAGTAAATTCCAGATTCAGAAGTTGTTCACCTCTAATTATGTTACAAATAAACACTATTCGAAATGAAAACATCCAAAATACAGCTACAGTGCAAACACACACAAGACACAAGCTTTACTTTCACTAATATCAAATTTTATGCAAACTGTACATATGTAGGTATATGACATGCAAATATATATACACGAAACACCAATAAAAGAAAATTGTTTACCATCCACCATTCTTTTATAATACAGCTTAGCTTTTTCTCTGAATGCATCATCAGCTTTGCTTTTCTCATAAGCAGCTTTCAGTACCTAAAAAATGTGTGGAGAGACATGTTTTACTTGCATAGCAAAAACAGTAAAAGAAATAATTAATATAACATGCTTTATTAATGAAGGAAGAAATATTTTTCATGCATCATGTGTATACAAATTTAGTTTTTTTTTAATGATATGCTATTTTTTAAGTCATGTACTGGAGTAAAGTCTTATGTTTTTTCAGAGGTATGAAACAGTGTCAGAAATGATAATAGCTGGCAGCTGATGATAATACAGACAATGGAAGATAGCTGTAGTGCAGTTCCTAAGGTGTGTAGCATGCACAGCAACAGCATCCAATTTCAACAAAAATCAGATTAAAGATTTACAAACAATAGGAATTTCTACTTTCAGGGCAGTGCTCTTGCAACTTTCCCACCAAATACTGGTGGGAAAGTTGCAAGAGCTAAAGTATTTTTATTGGGATATGATACAGTAAAGAGCTGAAGTATTTTATTGGGATATGATACAGTAAAGAGCTGAAGTATTTTATTGGGATATGATACAGTAAATAGGGTATTGTGAAGTGAGACCTCATTTTTTATTGACAACAGGAATGTTACTCGACCCTCTTTAATTGCATCAAAAGTTAAGAAATAAGGGGAATATTGAAAAGGGTTTAATACATTTTTGTGTTATCAATACATCAAGGAGGTTCTAGTTAATGAAGTGAACCCGGATGTGGAATGCCATTTAGTGCTGTAAAATACAAAAGATGAAGAGAGAGGTGAGATTGCCAAACGCTTTGGAGTTTGGACCTTTGGTACCACATCAAATGGAACAAATGCAGCTCTACCTCCCTGGTGGTCAATTGGTCTAAGTACTAGCTTCTGACCATTCATTTGATTGGACCCAGGTTTGAATCCTGCATGTGGTATGGGTGGTGTATTTGTTCTTATGGTGCTGACCTTCACTCCCTTCCCTGGAACCAGCAGTCCCACATTAGGGACGGAAGACTACTTACAGCCCTTAGAGTGGCTCATGGTAGTCAATAAACCCCCTTCCCCCTTAAATCCTGCTTGAAGTTGCATTAATGATCAAATAGCCCCCAGAAAATCTTTGACAATGTGAACAACATCCTAATTTTAATGTGCAAACACACCTTCATTTCGGAATGTGAAGTTTTTTTAATTAATCCTCTGAATTTTTTGGGGCAGAAATGTGAATTTTAAGCTGCTGAGGCTACCAAAATTTGTAAAACATATTATAAGCAAATTCTGCAGATGGATAAATTAACAAAATATGGTGTGAAAATAATGTACCAAAAACTGGTGCAAGAGTTTTGATTCTGATATTAATCTGATTGCAAGCAGTGATTTTTGTGTCCTCTCATGTGCTATGTCTGGGGCATTGCCCCAGCCCTAGTTACCCCTCTACTTCTAACTTCCGTTTTTGAAAAAAGTTTGCCTCCTTTTTTTCATGCTGAAATGTAAACATTAGCAGTAAGAAAATGAAATGTCATTTATCAGTGTTGGGCAGAGGATATATATATATAAAAAGAAATTACGATTATGGAGGGAAATTTTGCCTTGTCTAACATGAATTTTCAGTCATTATTACACCATTTTCCTAACTGAAATGCTAATTTTCATGAAGAAAAAAAAAAATCAGGGTTAAGCGAGAAATGATACTGCATTTAACTTACATTATTGGAAATTTTTAAAATATGAAATTCCATGCCCAAGGACAAAAGATTTTCACCCATGGATATACACTATCTACCAACAAGTAATTGGACACCTGTGATAACAAAGGAAAATTAAGTTTATTCATCTTCAATAGTTGGTGGAGCCTCCACGAGCGGCGATTACAACTGCGACCCTCCGGAGCATACTCTCAACCAGGTGTTGTAGATGGTTAGCGGTATTTTCTTCCACTCAGCTTGGAGAACACAGGTCAGTTCCTTCACGATTTCGGATGGTGGGGGCACCCCTTAAGTCGACGCTCCAACTCGTCCCCGAGGTGCTCGATAGGGTTAAGGTCCGGGCTCTGCGCAGGCCAGTCCATTCGATTAACTCCATTGTCACCATACCAAGCCATGGTGGACCTTGCAACATGACAGGTGGCACTGTCATCCTGAAAGTAACATGGGTCCACCCCGTAAAACTGCCACAATGTAGGAAGCTCATGGTCATCCAAAATGGTGCAGTAGGTCTTGGCGTTGAGTCTACCAGGAATTGGGACCAAGGGTCCTGTGCCATACCAGGAGAAATACCCCCATAGCATAATTCCACCACCGCCGAACTTCACAGTTGGCACAATACATTCCGGCAGGAGGCGTTCTCCAGGCAGACGCCAAACCCAGACCCTGCCATCCGAATGGTAGAGGGTGAACCTTGATTCGTTGCTCCAGAGAACCTGTTTCCACTGTTCAAAGGTCCACTGTCGACGTTCTGTGCACCACGTTAGCCAAGCAGCGCTATTGGGCTTGGTGATCAAAGGCTTGTGGGCGGCAGCACGTCCATGATAACCGAGCAGATGGGCTTCCTTATGGATGATATTCATTGAAAGAACACTCCAGGATGCCTGTTGAAACTCCTTGTGGATGAGGCCCACCGATTTGGTGCGGTTCTTCCGAATTTCTCTGGCCAGCACCCGTCGGTCTCTACCTCCTAGTTTTGTGGGTCTGCCGGGTCGGGGCATATTCCGACAGTCACCTCTCATCTTCCACTTGCCAATCACGTAGGCCACTGTCGATTGTGGGTACTTCAACTTGCTGGATATGTCACGTATGGATCAGCCATTTCTGTGATACCTGACGATTACACCTTTCTCAAAATCAGAGAGCTCCGAACTGTGTGGCATCTTGCATGCGATTGGTTGCGTTGTTGTTTCCCATACGATATTTAACGGCAGCGGCCGTGCCGCGTATCAGGTCTGCAGATATCGTTGATTGCAGGGGTGTCCAATTACTTGTTGGTAGATAGTGTACATACACTCCCCCAAAAGTAAAACCTGCTACTCTCCATAATAACCAAAAAAATTTGACATGTAAAATGCGTACATGATCATGAAATGGTCAGAAAAGGGTTTTTTTCTTTTTCTTGGAGATTTAAAAAAAAAAAAACATCAAATGAAGCAAAAAAAAAAAAAAAAAAAAAATTGTTAGTCCTTAATCAAAATTTCATAAAAATCTGGATATTTTGACAATAAATGACAAGTTTTTGGAGTAAAACAGAAGGGTTGGCAGCTACATATGTATATAAATGAAAACATGGGAAATGGCAATGTCCAGAATGGAAAGACAGGCTCCTGTGCTGATTCCTGCAAAATAGTTTCCTGCTTTCTTATTGATGAATGCACACAAGATATTTCACTCCAAAACTGGTTCTGACACTCCCATGCAAAGCTCAGCAAGGCAGAATTCAACTGCAGACAAACACAGTGAATTTAAACACTTCTACACATACAACAGAGAAAAAAGATAAAAAACTAAACACCTGTTCTAAAACATTACGAATTTTAAAGCACTTTTATAATGGGAGTTAGAAACACAAATTCAAAATAAGAGTTCCTAAGGACTTCTAAGCACTGCACGAACCCTATACCTTATGCATTTTCACTTCTCATTCACAGTTTTTCAATGAAATAATAAACTGTTTTTCTCATCAAAACAACACCAACATGCTTGGGAATGGGAACACACATTCACAAGGGTTTGGAAATAGCAGCTGATATCTGATAATAACAACTTTGCATACATATTGAAAAATACTTAATTAAGCCACATTTCGGTTAATGAAAATACCTGAGAATGTTATGAGGTATTTTCATCAACTGAATTTTAAGACATGATTTTCACACCATTCTAAAATTATGAATTTACACTGCTGTAAGTTTGTTATTCACTCAGTACCTTGCTTCAACATTTGCAACAAGAAAATGGGTGTTCTACTCAAAATCAACCAATTACTAATGACAAGATACAACACTTTTAGTAGCTCTGATTTTATAATCAATCAGTGCAGTACTTCAGTACCAGTGCAGTCAGTTGATAAATCTTCACATGATGACAAAATAATTCTGAACAAATCCATGCAGTGAGTGGAACATCTGCAGGAAAGTGGCACATCTCAACAGTTGCAGAGGAAAGTAGTACACAATTAACACTGTTTTTCTTTTAAAAGTGCCCAGTGATTAAAACCATTAAATATATGTACATTTTTCATTCTGGTGGACATATTTAGCTCCCTTGCTACCATACCATGGTAAATTATATGTATCTTTATCACGTAATCAAAGACAGCAGCCACTTTTATATCACAGAAAGAAATAAGTCACATTGCCCAGTAGCAGAACTGCAATGGTACATGTGACATTACTAAATGCACGATAAACAACGGAACTACTAGTGCTCCGCACAGATAGGATGGTACTATTTGCCATCAGATGACGTCATGGGTGCTGCCAACCTCTGAAACCGAAAAATCCCCCAGATGATTCTTTGTTTCCACAGTTGGGGATGATTCCAAGAACTTTTTGAACCTACCATGTATTTATTTAAAACAGAAATCCAGAGTAAGATCCAAAAGTTCCTGGACTGTACCGGTACGGAAAAGTAAGTGTATCACATATCACGGTGATTATTGGATTATGTTGTGAAATTATCCTCCCCTCACAGGAAAATTGGTCTTGTCCATCTATGTCACATGCTTGCTGCTGTACATCTGGGTACTGCAACAACTTATGCAGTGTTCGGCCATTGATGAAAAATGGCATTTTTTGAGCAGTGCGTTAACATTAAGTTTTGCTTTGATTTCACTCATTCACAATATATCTTGCCGAGCCTTTTAATTTAAGTGTTTTTTTTCTTGTTCAATAGTAAAGATTTCCTCTTATTATATTTTCTGTTCCCCCCTTTTTTTTTGTATCTTCGGGTGCAAATTTAAACCCTTCGAGAGGAAAAGTTTTTCGTACTGTGAATAATTTCATTTGTTTTTTAAGTTTAATGAGAAAGATTTTAATAGGCAGCTAATCTTATATTGTATTTTAATCTTAAAAACGAAAAACTTTTCCTCTCAAAGGGTTTAAATTTGCACCCGAAGATACAAAAAGAATGTGTATAACAGAAAATATAGTAATAAGAAATCTTTACTATTGAACAAAAAACATTAAGTTTTGTGTTCGTTTCGGCAGAAGTCCAACAGAAACTTGAGAAATGTTGAAGCAAGTTTATGACGAAAACACCCTGTTGCGGTCAGAAACATTTGATTGGCATCAACGCTTTGGAGAAGGCAGACAGGAGGTCAGAGATGGCAAATAAATTGAGCAGCCAGTGACAGCTCGCACGGGCGAAAACATATTGAAGGTTGCGACCATCATATGGGCCAACAGACGATCAAGCAAATAGCAGAGGCTGTTGACATATCGGAGACTATGTGTCAACGAATACTAACAGATGATCTGAAGACGCACCGGGTGTGTCAACACATCGTCCTGTGCATGTTAACTGAAGGTCAGGTAGCTATATGGATGGAAATGTCTGCCGATCTCATAATTGCCACTGACCAAGACACACAATTTCTTAGAAGAATCATAACGGGGATGAAAAACGGTGCTTCCTCTTCGACCCACAGGCTAAGTGGGCATCAGCTATGTGGAAATTTTCATCATCTCCCCACAAAAAGAAATTGCGACAAGAATTACAGCAAAAGCAAGATCATGGTAGTCTTCTTTGACATCCAGGATATTGTTCATCTTGAATTTATCCCTGAAGGACGCACTGTCAACAAAAAGCTGTATCTGGACATCATGCGTCGTTTACATGAATCAAACTGCAAGGAGAGGCCTCAACTGTGGGGCCATCAATCATGGGTGCTGTTGCACGACAATGCACCAGCACACAGGCCGCTCCTTGTTTGTGAGTTTGTTGCCAAAACAAGAACTGTTGTCCTCCCACACCCACCATACTCCCTTGACCTCGCCCCCTGCTACTTCCACCTCATTCCTAAGCTGACACATCAACTTCAGGGTCATTGGTTTTCAAGCGCAGAAGAAATGAAAAACGCATTGCTGGTTGCACTGAAGGACACTGCAAAGAATAGGTTCCAGAACTGCTTCAATGAACTCTACAGCCTCTGGCAGAAAGTGTGTTGTTGCAAGAGGGTCTTATTTTGAAGGAAGATGTGCTTCAGCTTTGTAACTATCTATGGCCTTATGAACCTAAACCGGGAACTTTTGGATCCTACCTTGTATAATCACAATCATATATGCTGAAATTATACCAGTTATTTCAAGATTTCATAATATTATTTCAAGATTTCATAATATTATTTCAAGATTTCATTTCTTACTTCAGATAAATGAATATTTGGAACTCTTTCTAGCTGATCTTCAAGACCAAATGATTCAAAACCAGCCACTAACAAAGCTAAAACAAAAGAAATTAAACCAAAGTTTAATAGCATCACAACACTGAATACAATAAAAACAAGAAATATGACACTAAATTATTAAGTGAAATAAGCATGTCTTTTGACACAAACAAATAATGTAAAATGCAATAATTATCAAAAATTTATTGGGATATGAGATACTACACCCAAACAGGTGAGGGCACAAAGGAAAGACCATGGGTGTTATTCCCTTCCTTTTGAGAGTTTCCTGAATTAGATATTAGATTTTAATATAACTAACATTTTTACCATAAATGTTAATTTTGTACTTTTTTTGCACAGATGGAAATATACCTTTCCAGGGCTCCTAGAGGCAGAACTGTGCATTGTGAAAAAGTAGAAATTATGTTGAAAAGTTCCCTCATGGTGGAAGCTATGTGACAATTTTTTTATTAATATAACTTGTAGAAACAGAGGTAGCAATATATACACCGCTGGCCACCCAAAATGCAGCACCAAGAAGGACACGAGATAGCAAAGCCAGATTTCCTGGACACATAGCAACAGATACAAAGATGAAACAATTGAGCTTACAAGCCCGTGTGACTTGTGGAACATGCAGACATCAATAGTTTGTGTGGCACCCATGGCTGACAATAATGGCCGCTACACGCTGCGGCATAGAACGAAAGAGGTTTTGGATGTGGTGGGCTTGGGGTATTTCGGTCAAGGCTGCTTCCACACGTTGCGACAGTTCATCGGCATAGCCGTGGGTGGTGCTTGCCGGGCCACTCGGTTGCTGATCAGTGACCAGACGTGTTCGATGGGTGACATATCGGGAGAACAGGCAGGCCACGGCAGCAGTGACACCTGGTGGGCCGTGAAGAATTGTCGCATGATGCATGCCACATGCGGGCGCGCATTCTCCTGTTGAAACGTGGCCGCTGGCAGGTCCTGCAGGTAAGGGAGGACTACAGGCTCCAAAACGTCGGAGATGTAGAGGTGGCACTTGAGTATACCGGCGAAGCGTACCAGAGGGGTGCTGGTGTCATATCCAATTGCGGCCCAAACCATAACTCCAGGCGACGGACCAGTATGGCGATGAATAATACAGGCATCATACAGTCTCTCGCCGCGGTGCCGCCACACGCAGATCCGACCATCGTGGTGTTGCAGGCAGAAGCGGGATTCGTCGGAGAAGACAATAACGTGACATTCCATAGTCCAGGTGCGGCGTTCAACGGCCCACTGCCACCGCACTCCCCGGTGGTGTAACGTCAATGGCAATTGGAGCAATGGGCGTCGTGCGACAAGTCCCCGCTCCTGCAGACAACGGCAAATGGTACGTGCTGACACAGGTTGTTGCACAACACACCTTAATTCCTGCGCTAACGTTCGCGATGTGGCGGTGCAAGCCGTCAATGCCCGCCGCGCAACATGCCAGTCCTCTCGTTCAGTGGTAAGCCGCGGCTGCGGCAATCGCTCGCATCGGTCCGTCCGTCCCTCCTGCACCTACCGAATCCATACTCGCCTCACTGTGGCTGGATGTCGTCCCACACGGGCGGCGATATCTCCGTACGATAAACCGCTGTCAGGATAAGCCACTATTCGTCGTCTGTCGAACTCCGAAACGTGCTGGAATGACTGCCGTATTCTGCGACGAGGCATCAGGAAGCTTCCCACGCACAGGTCCGGCAGCACAACACACTTCCACCCCGCCTTCTGTGCACCCTTCTTATAGTGCTTCTCGTTGGTGTGCCAGGCGCACATAATTTGCATATGCCCTGCAATGCTAATTGTTTGCATGTCTTCTCGCGGGCGACGCATGCTGCGAATTTCAGGCCAATCGGATGTTTCCTTCTTGGTGTTGCATTTTGGGTGGCCAGGGGAGAGAGAGAGAGAGAGAGAGAGAGAGAGAGAGAGAGAGAGAGAGAGAGAGAGAGAGAGAGAGAGAGAGAGAGAGAGAGAGAGAGAGAGAGAGAGTGTTGTGTGTGTGTGTGTTGTGTGTGTGTTCAGTTTTTAGCAGGAAAACAATCCATTATTTAAAATAGACATAATAGACATTGTACACAATCATCTTCACTACAGAGATGGCATCTAATACCACAAGGGATATTTTTGGTCATATTTTCAGAAGTGGACAGGAAGAATTGCAAATAGAAATACTCAAACTATCTAGTGGAATAACTGTGCATCATGAAAGATTAGAAAATGTATGCAAAATGATCTGGTACTGAAAGGTATCTGACACACAAACAGACAGACAAAAATGCATTTTTTCCAAAGCAAACTTTTAGAAGTGGAAATAATGAGAAAAACAGAATACAGATTTACGACCCCCAAGAAGGGAAACTGCATATTATTTTGAGCAGAAATTGTGTAAAATGTTTCTTGTAATGAGCACTATCTGACCAATAAAAAAAAAATCAATCAGGTTTTCAGAGGCAGCGCCACCATTGTAAATAGAAATATGTGTTTATGACACCTATTGGCAAAACTGTGCATTATTTAAAACTAGCTTTACTACCCGGCTTTGCCCGGTACAGAATGTATGGAATCTGTAGAATCAAACGTACTAAAAGCGTTATGAATTATTTAACACGCGTCCAAGAGACACAGCATTAGAACACTGACTGAACAAAATTCGTTAACAATTTGTTATCAACGATCAAATGCGTCACATGCTTTCAGTTTCAGATGTCTTTGAGAGGCGAATCTCTGGGATAAAAAAGTTAAAAACTTATCTTTGCAAATATTTTATGAAACTGGCTGAATTTTAATGAACACCATAAATCGTTAATCGGAAACATGACCTCCAAATTTCGCCTGAATCAGTAAATAACTTTTTAAATTAGCTGTCAAAATTTTATTAACCATTCCTGCGTATATATTTCTGTTTACCGATGAATTAAAAATTCCATTCATATTTTTAAAAGTTTTGACCGGATTCCGGTGAAATTTTGAGGGACTCCTCTTATTACCAATTCATGGTGTTGATGAAAATTTCAGCCCGTTTCGTTAAGATTTCGCAAAGTTCGTTTTTGCATTCTTTTATGCACAGTTCTCAAAGAATAGAGATGCCTGTGGATGTGCCGGGACGATAAAAGCAGTCACGTGCTTTCAGATTTGGAACAGGATGACTTAGCAAACGACGCTGACTTTATTGATTAGCTTATTAATTAATCCATAACTTGCTAACGAAACAATGTAGAGATCTTAAAATAGTTGTGTTGACCTAGAAATTCCAGTATTAATAAGCTATGCAAATTTCACGATGCCACAGTTCGGCGTTTGAGAGTTTTTGCTGCTTCAGACAAATAGACGTTTTGTGTTTTATATATAAGATTGGAAGATATATGCAAGATATTCCACCCAGCGGAAGCTACTGGACGTGAAAAAGAACTTTACAATTTAAACTTTCAGAAAGGGATAGAAAAAAAAAAAAAACAGAATATAAATCAATGCCCCCTGGTGGGAAAACTGCATTGCTGGAAGTAAAAAGTATATGCAAAAAGATCTTCACATAATGTAAAAGCAGAGATCGTGCTAGGAATTTTTCAAAACAGAAAAAATACTCCTTCACATTTTTTGAATGAGTATTTTTCTTTCCAAAGGAGTAATTTTAGAGAACAAACAATTATCGCATTAAATTTTTAGCTAAGTAATATTTAATATAAAAACAATTAATTATATCTATATATAAATATGTCAACATTAGTTCATTAAATATGACAATTCTAGTTCATCTTAAAAAACTAGAGTTGTTCATTTTGCGGTACGTTGATATCATAAAATTGCTCCTGAAGTATATATGTCTGTCTTTCATTCTTTGCCACAGTTAGCAAGCTTTAATCAGCTGCTGCTTTATTTCTGAGGGTTTATCTGGCCCAATTTCAGAAATGTGCATTAAGATTTTTGTTCCTCAGTGAATCTCTAAATTTTGACTGAATTTTTTTTGCTTTTGAAAGACTGTACCAAAACTTGTGTGTGCGTGTTGCTTCACAGATTCAGATTCTGCACACTCAAACTTCAAAAAGAATTCTATTGTGGAGGAAGGAAATCTACAGTCTATCTCAATCATAAAAGATAAAATAAACCTTCATTGGACATTGTGATGTGCAAGTTTAGTATTACAAAAGTACACTAATTTATTTTTGAACATATTTTCCTTCAGCTCTGAAAAAATAAATATCTTCTTGAATACTATGTATGAGATGTTTACAGTTCACATAATTGAGACTAGGTTGATTCAACCATTCTTCTGATATGAGGAATGTCCAGTTTCTCCCTTTGCAACTATTTATACGGGGAAAATAACATTTAACGATATTTCAGGACAGTGGAAACCGCGGAAAAAAATAACGATTACGAAAAACTCTTCACTCCGTCCGCCTTCCATTTTCGGAAATTTTACCTCTGTTTTCAAGATGAAAAACAATCAGTTATCAAACAAAATTATATTTTACAATAAAAATGAGCAGAGGAAATATTGCGAGGGAAAAAAATTACGATTACAGATTAAATCTGCAGTTCGTCTAACTTCCGTTTTTGAAAGTTTTGAAAGACGAAATTCCGTCTCCAGCCCGAAACCCCCCCCCCTTACACCGCCACCACGCAAGCACACGCACACCACCCCCGAAAAAATTTTATCTTCAGTTTTGATGACAACAAAGTCAGAGTTACTCTTTGAATCCGCGGAAGAAGCTCGTGCCTAAAGTTTACAAGGAAATTTTTGCTCCGTCGAACTTCCATTATCGAAAACTATTGCCTACACTTTCAAGCTGAAATGCAAACATTTATGCAATAAATCGATATTTAATAACAATACTTGACTGAGGAAACTTCGCGGGGAAAAAGAAATTACGATCGTGGGGGAAATTTTCACTCCGTTTAGCTTTCGTAAGTTCAAAAAACCGGAATACTGTTCCCCAGGCAGAAAACAAGCCCCCTCCTCTTCCCTCACTAATCCTCCAAAAATAAAACATTATCTTCAGTTGCTTTTTTTGCATCGCTCTCAAGTATAACCGAAATGTGGAATTCCGTGAATCCGAAGAACAATCTCATGCCTGATTCGCAACAGTACTCGATATGCAAAATAAGGTGCTCATACAGCTACGCATGGAAGCCTATTCATGGATCCATAAACTGATTATGTTCTCGACATGAACGATGTATTCGATTGCCGTTTTCGGAACTCTGAACGGTCCGTTTTTAAAGCACATATTTTTTCAAAGAACATGTTTTTAACGCGCAAATTTTGCGAGTGATCCGAAAACGGACTCAAGATTTTATATTTATATATTTTTTTCTTAAAATTTTGTAAGGCGGAAGATTCCCGCTTAACAGCTTTGTCTCAACGGGAATACCGCCACCGCGCCCTAAAATTTAACCCCTGAAATGGCAATTAAACGAACTTCAAAACACGTCCCTTTTCACTTCCTCCACAACAAGGCTTAACTGCACCACGCTGCACCGATACCTTTGACACAGCTGAATCCTCCTTTCCTGTAATGTGCATGCTCATCAGTTGAGCTGCTCTTAAGTCCAACTCTGCCCTGAAGGTTCTTCCGAATGATTGCCGACAGCCGATCCCTACCTGACTAGCTCGGCAATGGGAACCAAATCATGATTTTTCATAAACTGTGACATAAAAGTTAACATATAATTTCTCGATAAAAAAACCCACAGCTGAATCCTCCTTTCCTGTAATGCACATGCCCATCAGTTGAGCTGCTGTTAAGTCCAACTCTGCCCTGAAGGTTCTTCCGAATGATTGCCGAAAGCCGATCCCTACCTGACTAGCTCGGCAATGGGAACCAAATAATGATTTTTCATAAACTGTGACATAAAAGTTAACATATAATTTCTCGATAAAAAAACCCACAGCTGAATCCTCCTTTCCTGTAATGCACATGCCCATCAGGTGAGCTGCTGTTAAGTCCAACTCTGCCCTGATGGTTCTTCCGAATAATTGCGGAAAGCTGATCCCTACCTGACTAGCTCGGCAATGGGAACCAAATCATGATTTTTCATAAACTGTGACATAAAAGTTAACATATAATTTCTCGATAAAAAAACCCACAGCTGAATCCTCCTTTCCTGTAATGCGCATGCCCATCAGTTGAGCTGCTGTTAAGTCCAACTCTGCCCTGAAGGTTCTTCCGAATGATTGCCGAAAGCCGATCCCTACCTGACTAGCTCGGCAATGGGAACCAAATAATGATTTTTCATAAACTGTGACATAAAAGTTAACATATAATTTCTCGATAAAAAAAAATGGTCATTCTTACGACAAAATTCCGGTGTAATCACTGATTATAAAAGGAAATTTCATATGGGAAAACAATGCGTAAAAATATGCATTTCTAAATTTTAAAGTGTATTCGGCGCTTTTAAGGCTTGAAATACGTGTGTAGAGGTGTTATCGCAATCTCTGTGCAAAAAGTACTAGAAAAACATTCAATTGGATTTTTAGAAGTAATGAGGAATAAAATATACACCACAGCATTAAATGACTAGGGATACCCAATAGCAATCAGACATGTGCCATCCTCTCTTACCAAAGCAACTATAATATTGAGATGACTTTATAAACAGCTCATTACAAAGAATTCAGATGCGTATGAAGAGTACATAGTGGAAATATAGAAAATAGACTTTGAAAGAAGAATGACAGTAGATGCTAGGAGGGAAAGTGCAAAGCACAGAAACAGCAAACCTTCTTGGCTATGCAGAGCAACTGTATTGAGGGTGCACAATGAGCAGTGCATGAAGAACAAAACAAGCAACAAGCAGTTTTCCTGAGAATGTAAATGACTAGTTAATGCTTCAGGGCAGCGGCGGCTGAAGAACATGGTGTGCAATAACAGATGAGCCTCACTGCATCAAGTAACTGTGCAGTACAACAGTGGTGCAGCGAGGAGAATTTCCCCACACACACCCCACCACACAATGGAGTGAATGGGTGATAAACAGCAGCCATCCCCTTTACGTACCACTCCTCTGTGCTAAAAACGGACAAATTTGTCTGCACTGGGAATGGGAACACCAAAACTGGACCCTTGAGGATTAAAAAAAGGTTGCCTGGTCTGATGAGTCACATTTTCAAGTAACACAGGACAATGGACGGGCCATATATGGCATCAACAGCACAAATCAATGGATCCCAGCTGCATAACATTATCTGTGCAAGCTGGTGGAGGTAGTGCAATGGTTTGGGGTCTGTTTTCATGATGGGCATTGGGTTCCATAATACCTTTGGAACAACATTTCAACTGTTGCTCTGGCTTTTTTAAAAATTTCACCAACTCATTCGTCAAATTCAATTTTTTTTTTTCACCAAATGTAATCCGAAGTTGCCAAATTTTTTTTTTTTTTTTTTTTTTTGCTCACCCTCCACTGGAATTATAAAAACCAAGTATTACAATAGGTCTTACATCAGGGATTGCATCACTCTTTTTACATAATTACCACATAGGAGATACAGAGGTTCAACTTTCGCTTTTTGAACAACGCCCCAGTAGTCAGATATCAAACAACGATAGCGTCTGTCACGTGATACAGTACCAGTGGCTATATAAGTAGCACCAAAGAAAGAGTTGTAAACTCTTGAAAAAAAAAAAAAAAAAAAAAAAAAAAAGGTAGACTCTCACAGTTATGGTGTTGAAGCTTTAATTCCATGTCCATCCACTGACATGCTGTTCTAGCAAGATCTTCAGGGCACAATTGTTGCCATGAACCTCCATGGAAGATTTACCTCTGGGTCTCCAACTTTGTGGTACTCACTTCCTGTTTCACACACAATGTAAGCAATGAAAAAAGCAACTAACATTTGAATTTCATTTATCAAATAACAAATTGAATAAAAAATAAAGATTTTTTCTTGGTTGAAGGTTTAACAACCACCGTGAACAACTCAATGGGCTATAAGCAGTCGCCCATCCCTGATTTAGGGCCACAGGTTCCAGGGAAGGGAGAGAGCCAGTACCATTAGACAAACACAACATCCGTGCCTCACCGGGATTCGAACCCGGACCCTTCTCGGACGAATGGTCATAAGCCAGCGCTTAGACCACAGCTCTACCGGGCCGCTTTGTTTTTGTTTCGATGTCATTAAAAAAGGTAATCGCCAATATTTTCACCAAAACTTCTTATCAATCGCTAAAACAATATTTTTTTCACAAATTGTGAAGAATGCGGTCGGCAGCGCGACCCTTGGCATTTGGATGCCACAGGGTATTTTAACTTCACTGCAGACCAGGGAGACTCAATACCTGTGTATGGCGTTTCCAAAAGCACGATAGTGACTTCGAAGTGCTAAAAGGCCCCCCACAGTCCCCAGATCTCAAACCAGTTGAACACCTGTGGGATGAGATCAAGAGAGCCATTCGTAACAGGATATTTCCACCAGCGAACATTCAGCACTTGATGGATCTCGTCACATCTGTTTGGCTGAACATACCTGTAGAATTATATCAGCACCTCACTGAATCTATGCCAGATCAAATTGATGGTGTTCGGATGGCCTAGGGTGGCCCAAGACATTATTAGGTAGATGTTTCTAATAAATCGCTACTTCAGGGCATGTATGGAGTAGGATCCAAAAGTTCGGGGACAGCGCCTACCTGTGACAATGCAAGCATGTAGTTAAAGTTAAGGGGTCTGAAATACATCCTGCTATCCCCCCTCCGTAGTCAGAATAGTTTGGCCCATGGAAAATTATTGGAATGCGTGTACAGACATTTGCTGTTGTGGTTAGTCATCTGTATTCTGCGATGTGATAAACACAGCTTTTGAAGAGCAGCGTTGTAACATTAAATTTTGTCAGGGTTTGGGTAAAATAGCTACAGAGACCTTAGAAATAATTCTGAAGGTGTACGGTCACTCTACGATAGTGAGATCGAAGGTATACAAATGGTATCGGCATTTCAAAGAGGGCCGAGAATTCATCACAGATAATGAGCGCTGTGGTTGACCTGTGACCGCACGGAGTGAGGAAAACATTAGGATGGTGGCGCAGTGTGTTCATTAGAATTGTCGCCGAATCATTGAGGAAATCGCTGACACAACTAAATAATTGGAGACCACATGCCAGCACATTGTCCCTCACCTTTTGACCTCCAAACAAAAGGATGAATGGATGCAAATATCGGGTGAATTAATCGACAAAGCCGATAGCGATCCTATGGTTTTGGATAATATCATCATAGGTGATGAAATGTGGTGCTACTTGTTTGATATTCGGCCAAAGCCTGCCTGTTCAACATGGAAATCACCATCTTCATCGCGATTAAAGAAATTCAGGCAGGATCGCAGCAAAGAGAAAGTCGTGCTGGAGGCGTTTTTTGATTCTCATGGCATTGTCCATTCCGAATTTATTCCTGAGGGCACAACAGTTAACAAGGAATGTTATCTGGTCATTTTACATCGCTTACGGGAGTCAATCCATCGTAAACTGCCAGAGATGTGGCAAAGCGGACAATGGTACCTTCTCCATGACAATGTGCTTGCACATTGGTCTCTACTGGTCAGGGAGTTTCTTGCCAGAAATCATACTAATGTGCTTTCACATCTCCCCTATTCACCCGACTTAGCGCCCCTGCGATTTTCACCTCTTCCCACTGGTGAAACAAAATCTGCAGGAGCGTCATTTTGTGTCAACAAAAGAGGTAAAAACAACAATGCAGGAGGCATTGGGGGGGGGGATTGCAAAACATGGCTTTCAGCAATGCTTCCAGAAGCTTTATGCGTGCTGGTAAAAGTGCATTGCCACCCAAGGGGACTAATTTGAAGGTGGTTGTGCTTCGGTGTTTTAAAGTATTCAAGGTAAGAAACTATACTCCAAGTCCCCTGACTTTTGGATCCTACCTCGTATATGCATAGGAGTTTGTACTTGGTATGTAGTATTGTCATTTCAGTAGAGTGCTAGTTACCAGAGCTGAGACAGGCTGAGCTCGAGCCTGAACAGGGCTCGGGCAGCGTAACCCTTACTCGGGCTCTGAGAGAGGGAGAGAATTTTCTTTCTTTTTCGTTTAATGTGATTTTACATAATTTATCACACAAGACTTTTTTACACTTTCGAGTTGTTAAAGAGAATTCTTCGGCAACTGGGTCTAGATGGGGAGTAGGAATTCGGCAGGGTTATCCATTCCGGGCTTGGGTAACAAAATTCCATAGGCCACGAATTACAGGATTTCTGCGAAGGAAAAGCTTCTATATGAACTGTAGACAGTAGATAGAAAGCTGATGAAACTTTGCTCCTTATCTAAAAGGGACAGCTGCCTGCTGATTCTATTGAGCAACGTACGACGTAGATTGTTATGCCTCCCGATTTTTCCTGACCCCCCCCCGAAACATTTTAGGAAGAAATGAATGGTCAAAGAAATTATAGAAATAGATAGATATCCCTTTCCCACTCCGGCAGTTGAGAAAGACATTGGTTAATTGCACAGGTAGGAAAGATTGGAAGTCTGGAAGAGAAGACTTTTTTTTTTTTAATGCCTAAACAGGTTAATCATAGTCTTCGGGCTCGTTCGGGCCCGGGCTCTATCTTGCAGTATAAAATTTGCGCTCGGGCTGACATACTTCGGGCTCGGGCTCTTAAAATTGAGCCCGAAATCAGCTCTGCTAGTTACATATTGTTCCTGCAGTGAATTGTAGGTCTACAGAAAGATGTGATCGAGTAGCAAAAAAGTGTTGAGGCATTTTGTAAGGCTAAAGGGCCATGCTGTGGAGGAAGTAGCCAAATAAGCTGGTACTTCAAAACAAAAAACTCCAATGAGTGAATAAAATGCAGCGTACATCCATTTGTATAGCTAATCACCGATATTACTGGGGAAGACAGTCAATGCTCCCCGACAGGGACCACCGATGATTATAACACCCAGTGACTGCAAACCCATTTCAAATCAGACTGGAATTGTTAACAGAGAGTCAGTGAAGGCATCTGCCTATTTCCAAGGGAACATTACAAAGGAAACTGCATTCAATAGATATTTTTAGCAAAGTACCTCAAAATAGATTCCTAATAAATAGCTGCACATAAAGCAGCCCAGTCACAATAGGCTAGGTGCTACAGACATTAGATTACAGATGATTGGAAAACATATTTGGTCAGATGAGTCACATTTCTGACTGTTTTTCAATGATGCAAGGCATGAAAAATGTATCACAGGAGTAATGAAACCTTCCATCTGGACTGCACTCAAGGTGTTACTCAAGCCACAGATGGATCTGTAATGTTTTGGGAATGATTTACCAACCATAAATTAGACCTATTAGTTGAGGTATTAACCTGTTTGAATCAGACAAGCTATGAACAGAATCTAGATGACCATGCGTTGCCTTTTGTCCATCCTTTGAAGAAAAAAAACTACACAGACATTCCTGCATTCTAAGGTGACAAGGACTGTCCTACAAAGTCACTGGATTTAAATCCCATTGAAAACCTTTGGGACTATCTGGAATAGAAGATAAAACATCAAGTTTAGCTGATTTACGACATCTAAACTTCATGTTTCAACATTCAGCTATACTTTATGGGGCTAAAAATGATGTAAACTAGATCTGATGACTGGTTGCATTTATACATAACAGGATTGCTTCTGTAATTCAAGCACTGGTTGCATCTATACATAAATCCCATTGAAAACCTTTGGGACTATCTGGAATAGAAGATAAAACATCAAGTTTAGCTGATTTACGACAGCTAAACTTCATGTTTCAACATTCAGCTACACTTTATGGGGCTAAAAATGATGTAAACTACATCCGATGACTGGTTGCATCTATACATAACAGGATTGCTTCTGTAATTCAAGCAAAGTAAACTATTAGGATTTTGCAGTTGAAATGGCGGATTTTGGGATGACGTCATTTCGAGCCGTACAATCACTGGCAGATGGCGCTAGTGTGTTTGATTGGGAAGGTTAAATATCCCAGCCCGTCAGCACAGAAACGTTTCGGTGCAAGCTCGTAGTGTGATCGTGTAGCCAGAACATGGAAGGAGGCCAATTACGGATACTTTTTCTGTATTAGTTCAAACTGGGCTACAATGTCGCAGACGCAGCCAGGAACATCAACACAGCATTTGGAAATGACACAGTAAACGAACAGACCATGCAGCGATGGTTCAAAAAATTCCAAGCTGGTGATATGGAACTTGCAAATGCACCGTGCGGGCACTCAGCACCAGCCATCGCCAATGACGAACTGCGAACCCTAGTTGAGAGTGACCGGAGCCAAACTGTACGGGGCATGGCAGAGAAATTAGAAGTCCACTATTCAACAGTTTCCAGTCACTTGCAAGAACTTAGTAAAGTTAAGAAGCTCGATAAATGGGTTCCCCGTGAGCTGACTGAAAGCAACACGAAGCGTCGACTGGAGGTTTGCACTTCACTGCTCGCCCGGAACAGAAACGCTCCGTTTTTGCACAGAGTAGTGACATGTGAAGAAAAATGGATAATGTACGACAATCGTCACTGATCTGCACAATGGCTAAATGTCGGTACTGCCCCAAAACACATGCCCAAACCAGAACTTCATCCGAAGAAGATAATGGTGACTAGGATAGAAGATGGTGGTGTGCAACCGGTATTCTTCACTATTCGTTCATGAAATCTGGCGAAACCATTAATGCAGAAAAATTCTGCAACCATCTGGATGCAATGCATCAAAGGTTACGCATTAAGCAACGGAGATTGGTCAACAGAGATGGCGTTGTACTGCTTCATGACAATTCAAGAACAATGGTACCAAAATTAAACAGCCTGGGCAATGGGGCTCTTCCGCACCCAGCTTACTCTCCCGACCTCTCGCTCACCGGCTACCACTTGTTCAAGCATTTGGACCATTTTTTGGCAGGGAAACGATTCACCAATGAAGCAGCCGTCAAATAAACCTTTGAACAATTTCTGCAGTCCACAACGGCCAACTTCTATGCAACTGGCATCGCAATGGTAGAAATGTATTGCAGCTAATGGTGCCTATTTTGATTGATACACGTCGGTTTCCACCGTGTAACTGTAGATGGAAGTTTCACTCCCAAAACCAACATTTCATGTGCAACAACCTAATACATCCGACGACTGGTTGCATCTATACATAACAGGATTGCTTCTGTAATTCAAGCAAAAGTAGGTGCTATTAGTTGCAGAGGTGACTAATTTTTTATCCAGTAAGCCTACTTAAATGATTGACCTAAAAGGCAATAATGCCATTTGTTTTTTATTTCCTGAGCCATATGATACACCATTTATTAATACCCCCTTTAAGGCTGTCTTTGAATAACTGTTAGGGTTCATCTTCTATCCTATATCCAGAGATGCCAACCTGTTTCAGATATTTTCAGTAGTACTCGTACAAATTTTCAGTAGTTTGGGCCATTTTTCAGTAGTCATACCAAAAAGAATAATTTTAACCGAGGAAAACAACTCATTTAATTTAATTAGAATTTATTTTTTAATTACTTATTCATTTATATGCATGAAAATCTGTATCAAAATATTCCAAATTTTTCACATGGAAAATAATATACACACCATGACTGATACATTTTTTTTACACAACAAAAAATTGATTAAACAGCTTTCTTTAGTGATTTCGCTGTACAGTGTTTTGCAGATTAGAGTTCCTCAGCAGAAAATCTTTTTTCATAACACACTTGCCCAGAGGAGAACATATTCATTTTTGCAATAAGAAGTGCTTCTCCAGTTTCTAAACCAACCTAAATTAGGTTGGAAACGGGCTTGATTTTTCGCACTAAACTAAAATCTCTCTTACTCACAGCATTCGAGTGTCGAACTACAAGTATTGCAAACATTACTTTCGAGAGAATAGTATACTTAACCACTCCATTACAGCCTCTTAATTTTGAGATTTCTGACCAAGTGACATCAATTCTATCTGTTACTGCTATGGTCTCTAATTTGTCAGCTTGATAGCAAGGAATTCTGCTTCCAGTATTTCAAGTTCATTTTCAGTTATTATAAATGGAAGGCATTTGACTATGTGTAATACAGAAGTAAATGATGCTATGGCTCTAAGTGAAGGATCTACTGCTTCTGCATGTTTTAAGAATTCATCATAGATCAGTATCTTTTCTTGAATATAAGAACATTCTTCAATGTGAAATTTTCCGACAGATGTATAGAACTTAGAAAGACAGATGTATAGAACTTAGAAAGACAGATGTATAGAACTTAGAAAGACATGTATAGAACTTAGAAAGACAGATGTATAGAACTTAAAAAGTTAATTTTCGTTTAAAATGATTTCGCTTTAATACATTCTTGTTTTTTACTCCAATTACCAGTTGTGTCCTTTCTGATTTTTCTTTTTTGAAAAACTGTTATTTGAAAAATTAAGCTCAACATCACCATCAGCTACGGCAGTAGGCTTCACAAACCCCTTGGATGCCATGACAATTTTATCCATCTGCTGAAAGAACTTTCAGTTTGAGGATCATGAATGCATAATAGCTTTCACTATTTTAGATAAAAGATAGTGTAACTTGGAGAATATGAATGCTTTTGAATATCATGCATCAATTCTTACAAATTTTTCAGCTTCGTCACTTTCGTTTTCGGACTCTCCCCCTTTATCAAGCTGAAATGCAAACCTTTTTAGGGGAAATATGTAAGAACACAGGATACACGTTTGGAAAATCGTTGGGAAAAAAAATTACATTTACGGGAGCAACCTTTGCTACGTCCGATTTCGGGTTTCGGACATTTCCCTTCCATATTCAAGGTGAAATACAAATATTTACGAAATGAAATGAAATTTAACAACAATACTTAGCAGAAGAAACATTGCGTGAAAAATAAAATTACGAATACGGGAGAAATCTTCACTGTTTCCGAAAGTTTTGAAAAACGAAATTTCCGTTTTCGAAAGTTTCAGGCGGAAAGCATCCTTCACCACTACCATTTGCCCCCAAGTTTTTGTTCAGTTATGCATCGATATCGAGGATAAATTACGACAAAAAAGCAGAAATTCCTCGAAGCCGAAGATTACACTGGAATTTTTGCGCCGCCGAATGTCCGTTTTCAGAAAATTTCTCTCCATTTTTAACGTGAAATACAAAGATTTATGGAATAAAATTATGTATAACAATACTGGACAGAGGCAACTTCACAGGAAAATGAAAGGATGATTACGGAAGAAATCTTTATTTCGTTCACTTCCGTTTTTGAAAGGTGAAATGCTGTCCCGATGCGTATTTTTACGCGTTGGTAAAATTCTTCGATGCGTAGTTTTACATGTTTCTCGATGTGTTCTTTCGCGTTGGTGTGTATTTTATGCATTTCTCGATGCATATTTTTACGTGTTGATGCGTACATTATGCGCTTCACAACATCTATTTCTACGCGTCATGAAAAATTCCAGATGCATATTTTTACGCGTTGGTAAAATTTCGATGCGTCTTAGACGTGTAATTACACATTTTCGCGAACTCTGCAACGCAATAAAAAACTTCAAAATGTTAATTACTGACATGAATGGTCGACGCACGATTAAAAAAAACCCCTCCGATGCCAGGCAATGACACTCACATTCTGCACCAAACGATTTTCAACAGCTTGTCGCTGCACTGCGAAAGAGCTTCAGGCCGAACTCCGCCCACGTCCACCAAAGCGAGCTATGCTCAACGTTCCCAGAATGTTTCATGCTGGGGAGGAAGGGTTTTCATTTAGAATGACTCAGCGCAAGGCCACACTCATCGAGTGCCGGCTGCTAGCGCTAAGATCCGAGCAGCTTTGAGAGGCAGAACTGGAGGCAGCATCGCAAGCAAGACGACTGACGGATCATCAAGTGGCCACCGTTGTGTTGGGAAGGGGAACAAGCAAAATAAAAATTAATAGCTTCCGTTAATTTTCCGTAGAAAAATCACGGTTTTCCGTATTCCGTAGCCCAAGAGCTTTTCCGTAGGAACTACGGAGATTCCGTAGTTGTTGGCATCTCTGTATATCTGAAATGTTCTTTTGTACACATTTTCTCAAAGACTATTACTTTATAGTGTTTGAAATTTTGAGCACAAATAAAAATGACCCAATAGCTAATATATATGCTATAGTTATTATTCTGAAAAATTTGTTAGATTTTTTTTTGAATTCAATTTATCTGACTTGAAAGCATTCCAATTTGGCGCTACATAGTGCAATAAGTTAGTATAGCAGTTTTTCTGTCTGGAAGCAACAAAATCTCTTATTTCTGCCTGATTTTTCTAATTATCTGAGTCAAATAGAAATCAATTTAACAAGAACAAAAATTAGATTAGAATCTTGTCTCCTATAGATCATCTTAAATCCTACTGTTTGTTCGTTTTTGAAGATAAAATGTGTAGGTTAGCAGAGAACCCCTGAATTTGAGCTATAGCGACTCCACCTACTTACTGAGCTCCACCCCAAATAATGTCATTGGTTAAAACATAACAGCGGCTATTTTGTCTTTTTATTATGGAGCCAATGAGAGACTGCTTCCATTCTGAATATGATGAGGTCTCCAGTGATTTGCTGACCCCAACTTCTAGGACAGTCACTCAAGACGTAAAAGCCATGCCCAAGAAGTGGTTTTTGCACCATCTATTGCAGAATATGAACCCTAATACTCATTCAAAGACAGCCTTAAATAAAAAGATAAAGATGTTTGAAGTTAATCAAAGATAAAAAAGAGGGAAATTAAACAGTCTCACATTTCTGAACTAAAAGTGCTTATTAACCATGTTTAAAGCTAATCAAAGATCAAAACAAGGGAGATTAAACACTATCTCACATTTCTGAACTAAATGTGCTTATTACTGAAACTTCTAATTATCTGATTCTAGTATTCAACACCCATTTACGTCAGCCTAACTCTCAAAGTGATTCAAAACAATGAAGATTTCCAAGAATGAGAGTAGAAGACAAATAACATCCTCTAGTAGACTTTCACAACTAAAGACACTTCTTTTCATTTATTATTTATTGTACTTTGCAATTCACTTCAGAGCACTAAATTATATTCTCCTTGTCAATAACAAATACAAGTTCCAGCCCTATTACAATATTCCATGTTAAGAAGTCCAAATTATCTGAATCTAAGTTACTAGAACTGTATTAGAACATTGATGAATATTTTTCACATGGTAATGTCAATGGAATTCACTACATATGTAACAGATTGTGAAATGCTGTAATTACCATATGCAAGTCCAAAATCTTCAATTGAGTTGATGCTTGTGACTTCATGGCCAACAAACCTGTTAATGTTAGCAATAAAATTCCCATGAATTGTAGGCCTGAAGTTACTCATATCCAAAGGCTCCCCAAGCTTGGGAGAACTGTGAATAAATTAAACAGCATCAATGTAAAAATATGAACACTGTCAAGTTCTCATTACATGTACATAATGATGCTAATCTGAAAATAAAATATATATATATATATATGACTCTACAACTTAAATCTTGGCCCTCAGTCTCCGGCAGCTGGAATGTACCTGGCCAAGGCAGCGGCCAGTGCGACATGAAGGCAGAGGGTGCTAAGAATCCCCGGAGGACCGGACTAGGCTGCCATTTGATGCTGACCTTGGCTACCTACAACGCACGCTCCCTATCTTCTGATTCAAGGCTTCTTGAATTGGAAGAGGAACTACAAAGGATCAAGTGGGACATCGTCGGGCTGAGTGAGGTAAGGAGAAAAGGAGAAGATCTCATTGAACTGAAAAGTGGACATCTCTTCTATTATCGTGGGACAGATACTGGCAGAACTAGTGGTGTTGGATTTATAATAAACAAGAAACTGAAGGATAAAGTGGTAGAAGTTGAAAGTTCCTCGGACAGAGCTGCACGACTCGTTATCCAACTATCGAGAAGATACCAGGCTCAGATTATTCAAACTTATGCACCCACCACAAGTCATCCTGAAGAAGAAATTGAAGAATTTTATGAGGAAATTCGTCATCTAAATAATAAAGGTAAGCAGCACTTGAAGATAATTATGGGAGATTTCAATGCAAAAATAGGGCACCGGCAACAGAATGAAACTTCAGTAGGTAAATTCGGTCACGGCAACAGAAACCAGCGTGGAAATACTCTCGTTGAGTTTGCAGAGGCAGAAGGATTTTTCATCTTGAATTCCTTTTTCAAGAAAAAGCCACACAGGAAATGGACATGGAGACATCCAATTGGGACGACAAGTGAAATTGATTTTATTATGTGTAACAAAAATTCGTCATCGAAGACTGCAGTGTGCTAAACAAGTTCAACACAGGTAGTGACCATAGATTGGTGAGATGTAAGATGCACCTCAACACTAAACTGGAACGTGGCAAGCTCATAAGACAAACAAAATGTATTGACATAACCAACCTTAAAAAACACCATAATACTTTCAAGTTGGAACTGAAGAACAGATTCTCTGCTTTAGAAGGCCTAACATCGGAAGAAGTGGATATTTCGGAAGTTAACAGAAAAGTAACCAAAGCTCTTATGGAAACAGCAACAAAATTAGCTGGGTCTAAGAACAAGTTGCATGTAAACAAATTATCAGGAAAAACCAAAATGTTGATGCAAAAAAGAAGAGAGATGAGGACAACTAAAGAAGATGTGACTTCCAAAGTGGAATATATAGAGCTATGCAAGACAGCACGAAAAAGTATCACTGAAGACGTAAGGAAATTCAACTGTGAGCTAGTGAGGAAAGCAATTGAAAACAACCAAAGCCTAAAGATAGCAAAGGGACATCTCAGTAAGGGAAGAAAACAGATTATGGCTCTGAGAAAAGAAGATGGTTCTATAACAAGAAATAGAGGTGAAATTTTGACAAGAGTGAAAGATTTCTACTCCAAATTATATGAAAGGGATGATACATGTACTCCAGACATCATGAAAGGTACCAGAGTTCTTCCAGTCCTCCCAGCAGAAGTTGCACATGCAATCAAGAACATGAAGCGGGGGAAAGCTCCAGGAGAAGATGGAATTACTATAGACATCATACAAGAAGCAAGTGGAGAAATTGAAACAGTACTCGCCCAAATTTTCACTCGATGCCTTAATGAAGGGGAAGATTCCTGAGGATTGGAACAATGCTACAATGATCCTGCTACATAAAAAAGGTGACATTGAGGATCTCAGGAACTACAGACCTATCAGCCTCCTATCAGTGGTTTATAAAATCTTCACTAAAGTTCTTTCACACCGCTTGAAGGTAACACTGGACATGGCTCAACCGAGAGAACAAGCTGGATTCAGGAGTGGCTACAGCACAATAGATCATATCCACGTACTGAGAGAACTAATTGAAAGAGCGAGGGAATATGAACTTCCATTGTGCATGGCTTTTATCGATTATGAAAAAGCCTTTGATTCGGTGAAACCATCAGCAGTTACCACGGCTCTGAAATCCTGCGGTATTGAAGATGCATACATTAATATTATTAATAACATCTATGAAAATGCAAGTGCAAAGATTCGGCTGTTTGAAAATACAACACACATAAAAATTGGAAAGGGAGTGAGACAAGGGGACACCATATCTCCGAAGCTCTTTAATGCCACATTGGAAAATGTCTTTCAATCACTGAACTGGGAAAACAAAGGGATAAAGATTAATGGAGATTATCTAACCCACCTTCGTTTTGCTGATGACATAGTCATTTTTGCAACTACCCCATCAGAGCTGCAGAGTATGATCCAGGAACTTGCTGACAAGAGTAAAGAAGTGGGATTAAAAATGAACTTTCAGAAGACAAAAGTGATGTTCAATGCTTTTACAAGAAATGAAGATTTATCGATTGATGGAGAAAAACTGGAGATAACAGATACGTATGTTTATCTTGGACAGCAGATATCAAGTGAGGGTCACATTGATGAAGAAATTAATCGGCGTACAAAACTTGCCTGGAGAGCTTTGGAAGAAACAGCATAATTTTCAAGAGCAATATGCCATTATGTCTTAAAAGAAAAGTGTTTGATCAATGCATCCTTCCAGTGCTTACGTATGGTGCAGAGACGTGGACCTTAACTAAAAGAGACATACAAAGGCTGCAGACAACTCAAAGCAGCATGGAGAGGTGCATGCTTGGTATAACCAGGAGAGATAAGAAGAGGAACTCGTGGATCCGAAAAATGACAAGAGTGGAAGACATCATGATCAGAGTTAAATCCCTGAAATGGCAATGGGCTGGACATACTGCCAGAAGGACAGACCATAGATGGACAGCCGAAATTTTAGATTGGATTCCAAGGGACAGGAAAAGACCCAGAAAAAGACCACATGGGAGATGGGTGGATGAAATTCGTAAATATGCGGGAGTGACATGGAGGAGACTGGCACAAGACAGACCGTTGTGGAGGAAACTTGGGGAGACCTTCGTCCAGCAGTGGATTGATAATGGTTGACAATGATGATGATGATGATATATATTTGCACCCTAAGTACAGTGGATTCATGTATTAATACACAGATAGCTCAGATGACCAAGTTTCAATTTTCATGGCGAGCTACTTCACTCATTTGAAATCTTATGTATTTATTACTCTTAGCAACATAAAAAAGTGACAAGTTCATTTTTTTATTTTATTTTATTTTTTTATTTCGGGTTCAACGAGAGCCACGAGCAACTCATCTTACATATAATTCAGCAGTGTTGCACAAAATTGCGGGACATAGGTATGTCTTACGAACTTGGGAAATGGCGCATTTTACAAAACTTGATATCAAGAATCGGGGGAAATAAAAATTTTCTTCTAAATTTAATCAGCTGATTACTGTACGTGCCACAACACTCTGTCTGACTTCGTCATCAGAATGTAGGGCAGACGGGTAGTCGTATGATCTTGGAGGATGGCGCCAACTTGAACTGGGGAGCAAGCAAATAGCTGATAGGCTATTAGCAAGTCTGCACATGCTCCCACTGCTATTCAACTGTAAACTGAGTTGCAGTGAGGACAGGAACAGGGTTCTGTTCTGAGTAGCATTCAAGGGAAACCACCTAAACGAGGACGCATTTTCCCTAATGTACGTGAGCAAAGGAATTTTGAAAGCACACATAATGATCGCAGTAATACACGTGGCAACCTATCTTTCCAAAAAGCTTTATCAGATGAAACTGCCATATATGAGCACAGCTTGGGTGCAATGAATATTGAGTGTATGCACTGCCACACTTTGCATTTTGCTAATGAGGAAACTAATGGTCATTTTAATTCCTGTTGTCATAACAGCCTAGTTTCCTTTCCAGACCTAGAGACAAATATGGGGATGAAGGACTTACTTCTGAACAGTCCTAATTTTGTCCAACACATCCAGAAACTTCCCTCTTGGCCACAAAAAAGGTGATTTAAGGCAATGATCCATACTGCTTTAAAATTCAGGGACAGATTCACTGGTACATTTTAGATTTATTATCACTTACTGGTGAAAATTGTACTTACAGATTTCTCGGCAACTACTGATATACATATTAGTCGTAATGAAAATAAAGAATTAAAGCGATCGATATTGATGGTCCTGGCAGATATTCTGGCTAACAATCCTTATGCACAAGCATACAAGACTGTAGCTGAGGCAATTGAACATGAAGGAGGAGGACACAGCTTGCACCTGCATTTTGTTGATAATATATTTACACATTCTCTATATCCCCTCTGCAAAATACATAAAGCATGGGAAAATGGTGCAGTTTTATTGCCACTTTCTTGAAAACTGTGAAAATTAGTTCTTACTTAATTGGGCCTTTTGCTCCACCAAGCCACCAGTAGGACTATATAAGCAGTAGCTCATCCCTTGAACCATTGATTTCAGGAATGGGACAGAGCCAATACCAGCAGATAAACACATCTCCCATGCCTCATTTGGCACTCGGACCTAGGCCCATCTTGAAAAAATGATCAGAAGCTAGCACATCAGACCAGTGGAAATGGCAAAAAAGCTGGAATCACTCTTCCAGCTTTTTTGACATTTCCACTGCTTCATGGCATTGGAGTTCACTATGTAATAGCAAAGTGCCAGGTATCTCACACAGATACGCACAGCTATATCACTCAATCCCTGAAGGTAAGTTCTGAAATAATTTTCTGAAACAAAATGGTCTTTCGATGCCACTACAGCTGCAGTGATTTGGTTCTTCCTTTTTTACAGACACTTTTGTATTTCACTTCTGTTTTCTCTTTTGGAAAGCTGTTTTTGTTATTCTTTTTTCCATTTAATACTAGTACAGGTACTAAAATATTTCTAAATGACTAGCATGGAAAGGAATTGAAACTAAGGGCAACATCAGTGGTGACTAGTAATGTCATCCAGGACATAGCATTAGTGCTGAAAGTTATAGCACCCTGACATTTGTACTGTTTTTTCCAAAGATCTCACCACTAGTGACACCAAACATCCAGTGACGTGCATTCCACCCAAGCAGTGCTTGGGCAATGGGTAAAGGAAATGAAGGATACATAAAAAATCCATAATTCTTTTAATTTCTGTTTTTGACACACATAATAATCACCACAAAGTTATAAATCCGTTCTTATACCTCTGAAGTTTTCATAAGTGTATAATCCATGCACACCAGCAATAACAACAAAGAGAAAGGAGAAACAAATGATGCTGCACTCCGATTGGTCGCAGCTGCAGAGCGCATGCAACACCTGCTTCCGTCACCCAAGCATCACCACCGCTGAAGGAGTGTGGCTATGACAATCTGACGGCACTAGTTTGCTAACCAATGAGAAATGCTCACTAGAAACGCCCGTCTTAGCGTGTAGCTGCTCTTAACCAAGCGTCAGTGGACTGTTTGGGTTATGGGAGCTGAATTGTGGATGCATTGCTCGAAGTTCTTTTTACATCGTGTGCTGTGAATTACTGAATATATCATGCATGTGTATTAAAAAAGATTCTAAACAGCCATGTCTGATACCATAAATGAAGACATTATAGCCGTTTTGTTACAAACTCGGTTTTCTCGCCAAACTTTTGAAGAAAAGAAAAATGTGATTTCGAAAGGAAGACAAATGTCTGCATTGCCAAGTTTAATGCAGCAACAAAAGAATATTACTCGACATTTTCAAAACGCTAATTATGAAAGATGTGAATGGCTTGCTGGAAGTGTTAAGACCAACAAACTGTTTTGTTGGAACTGTTTGCTGTTTAGCTGCGACAGAAGCTCCACTTGAACAACAGGATACAGCAAGCTAAGCAATTTAACTAAAGCAATACAGGATCATGATGTTGCTGTTGAGCATATTTGTGCGTCCATTGCACTCGCAACTTTTGAAACTGTTTGTATTGAAACTGAGGTCAGGGGCCAGATACGACCTAACATAAGTCAACACAATTAAAAGGTAAAACGCAATAGAGATATTTTGAAATGGCTTATAAATGCCATTTGCTTCCTTGCAAAGCTAGAAATTTCATTTCGAGGAGATGAAGAGTCAAAAACTTCCAACAACTGTGGAAATTATTTGGAACTCTTGGACTACACTGCTCAGTATGATCCTGTACTAAAAAACCATTTGGAGTCTTCGACAGTATTCAAAGGAGTATCAAATCGTATTCAAAATGATTTAATTGATTCTGTCGCCAATGCACTGTGTAATTAAATTAAATTACAGTTAAAGCAGTCCGATTTTGTTGCCATATTAGCAGATGAAACTACCGATGCCTTGAATAGGTCTCAATTTTCTCTTGTTTATCGGTATGCAAATGAAGGGAGGGTGGTAGATAGATTTGTGTGCTTCCAAGAAGTTAGTGAGAAAAAAACAGCGGCAGCACTTTCTGGTCTTATTTTGTCCCATATTAAGGATTTTTCAGACTGTGGTGGAAAACTCGTCGTGCAGAGCTATGGTGGAACTGCAGTAATGGCCTCTTCCTTGCATGGTGTACAGTCGAATATTAAGGCATCCTTTTCACAAGCTCTCTTTGTTCACTGCTATGCACAGTTTGAATTTAGTACTTTCCCAAAGCGCTTCAAGTATTCCTGAATGTTGTATCTTTTTTGCTACTCTTAGTGGGCTTGCAGCGTTTTTCTCAAGATCACCAAAGCGCTCAAAATTTCTTGATGTCTTTTTGGGACGCCGACTACCCAATGTTTGCTCAACAAGATGGAATTACTCATCACGACACGTTAATACAGTCCACAAAAAAAAAAAAAAAAAAAAAAAAAAAAGAGCTTCGCCAGACTTTTGCTGCCATGTTGGAACATCAATCACAAGTAGAAAGGGATATTCTTGCGGGTGTTCAGGGACATTTGTCCAATTTAGAAAACTTTAAATTTTGCTTTTTTCTTGCGACTTTTCATAATATTTTTTCTCTTACTGATGTTTTGTTCAGCGTGCTTCAGAATGCTTCATTAGACATTGTTTACTGCAGAAGTAAGATAATGGAAACACAAAATGCTGTGAAATCTCTAATAAGTCGTTTTCAGGAAGTGTACGAAGGAACCATTGCTGATGTTGGACTCCCAAGAAAACGAAATCGAAACTTTTCTGAAGAAATTATGATTACCACTAAATACAGAAGATTATATTTTGAAATTTTCGATAATGTCAAACAACACATTAATACAAGATTTCAGGATTATGAAAAGCTTACATTTTTGTGCTTACTGGATTCTTTGAAGTACAGCTCTTACGTTCACACTTTCCCAACTGATGGTTTGAAAAGCTTACTTAAAAATTATGGTTGCTATTTTGATGAAGTACGTTTGAAAAACAAATTAATCGTAGCATATAGTTCACATGCATTTTCTGACAAGTCACCTATACAGCTAATGAAGATGTTAGTGAGTTCAGCACTTGGAAAATCCATGCCACAACTTTACCTATTGGCTTCACTTATAAGTGTGATACCTCTGTCCACTTCAACAGTTGAAAGATCGTTTTCTGCATTAAAGCAAATTAAAACATATGCACGAAACAGAACAGGACAAACGATTCTCGCATCTTGGACTGATATCAATTGAAAGTGATCTGTTAAATACTCTGAAAGAAATACTTTTTTCGATTCTGTAATAGAACATTTTGCTGCAAGTGATCGAAGAATGGCGTTTACTTTTAAATAGAAAGGTATGTTAAGTGACTTCAGTCTATTCGGAAAACAGAAGTCTTTTGTTTTAGATTTTGCTGTGTTGTGTAAAAGAATGGATATCAAAAAGTAGCTATGGTATCTATATCGTACGCATTTTTTTCCACTTTTATTATTTCAAAAATCTGAACCTAATGTCAATTGCAAAAAAGTGAAAAATAATTGCCTTTGCGACTGCTTGGGTAGTCTGTTGGGTCACTGCACGTCACTGCAAACATCAATAGAGGAACATGTAACATACAGCTCCTGCACTGTTCATTGAGATGAGTGAATTGTTTCAGATCTGTTGTTAGTTCTAGCAGTTTTTAGACTAGAAATATCATACCAATTGGGAAGTGCAAATCAGCATTCTGAAAGCAAATTTTAAAAATAATAAATACTTTAAAAGGCTCACGAACTACAACCTAAACAACTATAAGGCTGGCTATCACAGATTACTCACCGTATCTGATAAAATACAAATGCAGTTGCCACATTAAATTTTTCTTTTTTGCTGTCCTTTTAAAATGATTTTTATGTTGTATATAAAAGCTTCATGAATATCTTCATATTTCAACTTTTTTAAAAACAAAAATAAATATCAACAGCAGAAGAAAATAAAAAGTTGATCTTGAAATCTTAGTTTTCTTTCAAGTAGCTTATGAAATGTTACAGATTGCAAACTGTCATTCAAGTCAGCCATGATCCTGCAGTACTCAGCACTGAACAATTCTTATATGTGGCCAACCTACCCATGTATGTACCAGTAACTCTGAAATACAGCTCTATCTGTCACTTTTCAAAAACCCTAATAAGCTGAATATTCGTGGTTTTATATATCGTTTTATATGTTTAAGCTGAATATTCATCAGTTCATTCCATGTGTGAGCTGAAATACTCACAGAGTGTCTTCCCAAAATCGCAAGTACAGTAGAACTACAATTATCCGGACTCCAGATATCTGGAACTCCAATTATCTGGATCGCTTGTTCTTCTTTCAAGGCCGAGTAAAATTAAGATTGTTGTTGATTTATTTACATGTTTTTAGTTTTTTCATTCATTTAAATAATACAAAATGATAATGTAGTACAGTAGATATTTATTTTTTAAACTGTGTTAACATTTGTTATTATAAAATACGATAAATGAAAAAATTAAATTCCCCACTTCAATTAATAAATACGTATTTGGCCTACAGAAAAAAAGACAACCCAATTATCCGGATTTTTCGAATATCCAGATGGGCTGTGGTCTGAGTTAATCCAGATACTTGGAGTTCTACTGTACACTACAAAATGTTTCCTAAGCCAACAACTAGTATGCCCTGCCAACGATATTTTCACTGATAACACCAATCTCTCTTCAGGATATCTTGCTGCATAATTATTATTATTCATTATTTACATACTCATTTAGTTTAAATTATTAAAAAGGAGGAAATTTTTAGAATTTCATTACAAGCCACATTAATTTTATACACAACACAAATTTAAAAGATTTATCTATACATAATGAAAAGAAAAACAAAAGGAACTGAGAAATATCTCTACCTATATTCAATCAGAACTTTTTCGGAACGATGTTGTGAAACTTGCAACTTTTGAAAGGCAATACATCTAAATTCACACAGGTGTCCATAAGCACTGCCTACATGAAAAGAAAAACACATTAGAGAACAAAACTTTTACCAAAAGGAACAAATATCCTCATTTTCAAAACAAACAGCCTGAAAGAGTAAAAAATATATAAATAATTCTGTAAAATTTGAAACGGAACCATTTGTTCATATACCATATATTCCTTCTTTTTAATAATTTAAATTTTCTTTCTGTTGCATTTCTTTTGTCACCATTTATTTCACTTTTACAAAAAAACAAAAAAAATCCTTTGTCAGTACTAAAGCATTTTATAATGACTATGGCTAGGATCCCCCCTTCATGTTTAATTTTAGGAGCACTATTTCACACAGTAAAAAGTAAAACTTGATTCCTTACACACATTTCATTTGCAAACTTTAAACATTTTTAGGAGTTATGGACTTGCTCTTCATTGTTCAAACAACGAAGAACGGTTTCTGTGATGAGCCTGCAACTTTCTGATTTGCCAGTCTTATAAGTTGCCTGCATTGTCTTATTTCATTTAATTTTCTTTAGCTTTTCTTCTGATTAAAGATGTCATGGCTTCCACTGTTTAAGCAAATTTAATAAAAATGTTTCAATGGGCATTAAGGGGGAAATACTTTTTAAGTACCTCAAATTTTCAAATGAGACTCTCATTTGTTATCACTAGTAATTTCAGAGAAATGGTGACCACATGGCACGTGGAATGGATCTGCTAACCTGCATGATCATTAATGTTGCCATTTTTTGAGTGAAATTTTTGAGTGATTTTTTAGCTTTTGGATAATTGAAAACAGACTGGGGCTTGATGCTTTATTATTTCAAGAGAGTCCCAGTCTGTTTTGTGACCTTTTTGTTGAAAGTGGCAATCTAGTCATGTTTTCTTGGAAATATATCATATATCATAAAGAAGCTATTAGGAATATTTCCAACAAAATGGGAGTAGATAATCACGCTCAACAAACAGGTCACAAAACAGACTGGGACTCTCTTAAAATATTAAAGCGTCATGCCAGTCTAATTATCAAAAAGCTAGAAGAATCACTCTAAAATTTTCACTCAAAAATTGGTAATATCAACAATTATGCAGGATCCATCCCACATGGTTGCCAGTTCTATGGAATGTACTCTTGACAATGAATGAAGGCCTCATTTGAAAATCTGAAGTATTTTAAAAAATCCCTTTCCCTCTTAACACCCAAAGAAACTCTTGTTAATTTTAGTTTTTTGTTTATAAGGATGTAAATTCCTCATTCCTAATTAATATTTTTGAAGATGATGGCAACTTTACTTCTTGCTTTTATTATAATCTCAGCATTCTGTCTTTTATTAAAAAGTGATTCTATTTAATTTTGCTATCAAATTTACTTTAGCAGTGGAAATTCATTTTATCAAAAACTGTTGTTGTAAACTGTAATGAACACTCCTCCTCCTCAAATCTTAGTTGGTTTACTCAATAGCAGATGTTTTTGGCCTCTTGCTTTACTTCATGGCCTGTATCCAGTGCATTACAAAACCACATTTGAAAAGAAACTCTGACACAGAGACCTGTTCTGTGCAGTTTACAAATAATAGTCTCTCAAGATTACAGTGCCGAGCTTGCATCATTTCCACAGTGGGTCAACATTCCAAATTGATTATATGAATTGTATAACCAAGTAACACTGACCTTCATACAAGGATATATGCTTTAAAGGAATAACCATATTTTTTGGTTGTTCCTAAGAGGATTGTGTGCAAAGAACCAATGATCAGTCCCTGTGTGTGTTTATAATACTCATACTTGTAAAGCATATATCCAGCAGACCTGCCAACCTCTCAGAACCAAAATACGTAACACTCAGATAGAAAAATCATAACACAATGCATGCTGATAATTTTTGAAGCCTATTTCAGCTATATACATTTTTGATGATGAGAATGTAGGGATTTTTTCCCTACATCAAAACTTTATTGAGAAACTAATTAAATCTAATCAGCAAATACTTTTATGTTGTTAATTATTAGAAAAAAATTACAATTACGAGAGAAATTTTCACTCCGCCTAACTTCTATTTTTGGAAATTTTGAGGAGGAAAACTTGCATCTTAGGAGGTCTGCAGGATGGTTTAATTGGGTTCTGGGGATGTCGTTTTTGACTGCAGGACCAAAATAAATTTGTGAAGTGCATCGGCTGTTGCCGTGATTCTGCTACGAGGATTAGTAGAAAATGAATCTGTGACACGTCGGCCGTCGGTGCGATTCTGCTATGGGGACGAGTACAAAATAAACCTACGGTGTACATCGCACATCGCTGCGATTCTGCTACGGGGATGAGTACAAAATAAACCTGCGATGTACGTCACCGCAATTATTTTACGGGGATGAGTACAAAATAAATCTGCGATGTACATCGGCCGTCGCCGCGATTCTTCTATGGGGATGAGTACAAAATAAACCTGCGATGTACGTCACCGCGATTCCTCTACGGGGATGAGTACAAAATAAATCTGTGATGTACGTCGGCTTTTGACGCAATTCTGCTACGGGGATGAGTACAAAATAATTCTGTGAAGTACATTGTCCTTGGCGAGAAAAAAATTATGATTACAGAAGAAATCCTCACTACGCCTAACTTCCGTTTTTGGAAATTTTGAAAGGTGGAAAACTTGCATCTATGATAGGGAGTCTGCAAAATGGTTTATAATAGGGTTCTGGGGACGTCGTTTTTGTCTGCAGCACCAAAATAAATCTGCGACGTACATCGCCCATCGCCGCGCTTCTACCACAAGGCTTCTGTCTAAAAAGAGAAACAAGAAAGATGACACCGAATTTTCGCGTGTAATAAGCATGTCTTTTGAATACGTTCTGACGCAAATTAAATTTATCAAAGCTATTCAAAGTCAAGCAGGTATGGAAAACAATAGTATCTGATGGAAGAAAGAAGTTTCTCAGTCGGGTTTTAAATCCCTCAGATATTATTGCTGTAAACGGAATTGGGAGCTTACGCCCTCTGGTTGCAGACTTGTGTGTTAAGAAAAACATGAATTTATATGAGATACATTTCGCACAGGAAACGCTCTCCAACATAGAAAGAATTTTTCAAATCGGACTCTTAGAAACAGAGATATTGACAAAAATAAGATGTGACTTTACGTCCTTTGGTGGGAAAACCATGCATTATTTTAGGAAGAAAGTATTCTCAAAAGGATTTTCCATATGAGCGGTATCAGTCCAAGAAAAAAAAAAATTGTCGAGTTTTCAGGAGCTCAGATTTTGCTACAAATACATCAGAAGCAGAAATTAGCTCTTATGCCCCCTGCTGGCCAAACCATTCTTTACCAAAGATTAGAAATTATGTGAAAAATATTTTCCATCAGGTCTTGTATGCAATACAGGAAGAATTTTTTAAATTGGAGTATTAGAAGCAGAAATAACACAGAAAAAGCAATTTGCCTTTGTGCCCCCTAGCGGAAAGTCTATGATTTACTTAAAAATTTTGCATTTTTAGGGAAAACATTTCGCATCGGAAACACTATCCAACAAAGAAGGAATTTTCCCAATCGGACTCCTAGAAGTAGAGATATTGACAAAAATAAGATATACATCTACGCCCCTGACGTAGAAATCATGCATTATTTCAAGAAGAAAATGTTCCTAAAAGGTTTGTCTACATGAGTAGTATCGGTCAACAAATGACTTTTTTTTCAGTCGAGATTTTAGAAGCTCATACTTTGCTGCAAATACATCAGAAGCCGAAATCCACAGATTTGCATGCCGCTAACTGCTATGAAAGAAACCAGGTGAATTCCTTTTAAAAGGTATACTTCTCTTTTCTAGCAGGTAAAGTTTCCCCCGTTTTATGGACGCAATATAAAGCTGTATGGGAATAAAGTTCGATTGGGAATTGCTGTTGACTTACATTTCCTCTCCCCCTTCACAGCCACTAATGACTACAATATAAACGAGAGGGGAAATAAAGCAGAATGGGAAGACACAGAGTTTTGTTATCTAAAAAGTTCATTAAGAAAAAGGTACATTCAGGTAGACATATAACTTCAAGAGATAGGATGTTCCCTACCCCTTTACAATTCTTATGTTGCATGAGTTTTTCATGAAGTTAATCAGAAACAAGCAAGAGTGCTTTTTCTTTTTCTTTGACACTGTGTCACAGGGCATTTGATTTTGCAAGCAATGTTAGTGAGCTTTTTGATTCTACCTGATCAGCATACATTTCAGACGATTTTTTAAATTCAGAAATGTCTGTTTTAAGTATTTCCTTCTTCAATTTAAGACATGATATGTCTTCCATTAGCAGCATTCTTTTTTTCATACATTTCTTTTGCTGGGTTTTCTTCTGTTCATCCAGGCAAGCTACATAATTTTGACGAGCACAGGCAACACTCAGTAACAGCTCTTTTGACAATTCAACATCTTCTGTTTTCCCAACTGTATTTACAGGGTCAACAATAATTCTTCTTGCTACAACAGATTCTTCTCTTAAGTTCTCCACCATGATTTGTTTATTTGTAGAAAATCGTCTTTCAACAGTGGCCTGCCCATGGGATAGAAGGAGAAGTATCTTCATGACTTCCCAAAAGTGTCTATACTTATTAGCAACAGTAGCATGGTACAACTCATCTAGTCTGTGTTCTTGGATCAAAATTTGTGAGCTCAGCCTTCCTTTCATTGACAAGTTCCTGTACTAAATCACTATACTCCTTTAAGATATTATCACAATTTGCTTCCAAAACTTTCTTTGCATGGACAAGGATGAGTAATATTCTGCTGAACTTCTGAACCATATCTTCTTAATTTCCCAAAAACTTTCTTGGGTCTAAACATGTCATTGACCTAACCAACGGATACTATAAAGGGGATTTTTCGAGTAACTTCTTAGTAACTTGAATCAAAAAATGCCTACATTGTAACTTAAATTCCATAATCTGTTTGTCACTGATATTTTGGATTTTCTTTAGTTCTGTTATTAATTTGCTTGCAACAAAACCAATCATGATTTTACTCGTATCTTTGTAATTTGTTTCATTTATTTCAATTTTCAGCAGTTTAAGAGGACTATTTACACTGTTCATTATGTTATCCTTTATGAATCTTTGCATCACTTCTTTTAACAAACTATATAAGTCATGAGCCAAAAAGGGAAGCATTGGTTGGTCAGTCTGATAAACAGTCAAAAAATATTCAACACTTTTAGCCACACTTACAAAAAATTACATTTGACAAGAAAAAGAGAAAAAGTGAGTCTTTAACATGTTTCTTCACCACATCAAATGACTTGTTTTGAGGGTCAGGTAATATCTTTTGCTGAACCTTGCTGACATATAATGAAATACTTGGCAAAATTTCAATAGCTCTTTCAACAACACTCACATTTTCAAGCCAACAGTGTTTGCAAAACTTTAGCGGAAAGACGTTGCAGTTTGTCACTATTGAGAAGCCTTCACGTCTAGCTGGCGAGTCCTCGAATATATAATACAATGCTTGAATAGTCTCACCAACAAGTTCTGGCATTATTTTGCAGCCACTGTTGAAAGCATTATGAACAATATGCAATCCACAAGTGCCAACATTCAACAAAAAGGCATGCCCCTCTAGTTTTAATGCATTCAGCATCATATCATAAACTTTCCAACAGCTGATGCAAGTTACCAGAACCTAAGCCGGAACACTTTTCTTGAATTTTACTACACAATACATCAGCAGTAGCATATCCTAAAAAGTCAGAGCCTAAGTAGCTTGTACAAACTTGCCCGCCATCCCAAAACCTAACATGAGAATCCAACTGTTTTTTGCTAGTTTCCTTGTTAAGAGTCTCGTCAAACAGTAACACATATCCATCTTGAGATTTGACTCTTCCGTTTAAAAGTGGCATAAAAAATGGTGCAATACCAAAAACAATAATATGCACATTTTTTTTCCACTACAAGTGAACTTTTTTTGCAATGCTACTGTCAGGAAGCATTAAGGTCAGTACAGATTGGATGTTTTCACATGACTTATGTGAATAATGTGAAGTAATGACTTTCAACGTCCATAGAATTTCTGCTTTTAGCACATTGTTTTGGGAAAACGAATTTTCAAGACTTATGTCAGATACTGCAGGTTTTTTAATAGGAACAGCGCCATGTGACTTCTGGTAAAAGTCTTGGATATCTACTGTTTGCTTTTGTTTAGCTGCCAATAAAGAAATATGCTTTTTACCAGCCACATGACTAGTAATGGCAGACTCACCCTTATTTGAAATATCGAAGCAACGATCACATACTTTGCACTTTGCTTTAAACTTAGAAGTATCTTTTTTGTTTCAGAAAAAATCCTTATACTTAGCCAAGCTAGATTAAATATACACTTACCACCTGACATAACTACACAACAATAATTTATTCTGACTAATACAACAGAACAATGTTCTCGTTACCAATTTACAAGGAAGACAACCAAATACCTCTTCAATCAGCATTACATATAGGTCACTCTTGAGTTAATGTAAGACTGTAACACTGTTTAAAATAGAACAGCCTGATTAAAAAGTCTGGGGAACACACAAGAGCGGTATCAGACCATCTGCATCTCACTTCCACGATTACCCCTCACCACATTTACAGCTTTATAACCTAACGTTTATGTAACCATAAGAATACTGTAAACTAAAATCAAGGTTTGGAGGATCTTCTCCATCTCATCTCATCCAGTCCCTCCCACCTGCTACTTTCATATCTGCCAACTAAATTTAAAGAACATGCAGAAGATTTCTTTGAAAAATTTAGAAGATTGTATAAAAATTCAGAAGATTTTTTTTACGTCAATTTGTCACACGATAAAGTGATTTAGAACTCATACTACTTAAACAAAACAGGAATAAAGGACACTTACCTTTATTTCTTTGTGTGTTTTTATTGGAGAACTTTTATTTATAGTAATTTAACAGTTAGCTAAACTTTTTACAGTGGCCTTTTTGGCTTTTTTTTAAGAATTCTTTGGAGTACCCTTTTTGAAAACAAAGTAAATTTTCTTTGCGTTTAATTAACAGAAGACTCTCAAGTGATTCACCTGACATTAATGATCGAAACATTGTGCGATTTTTTTGACCAAAGAAAAATTCTTTTGCATTATTAATTAAATGGCAAACACACCCTATAATTATTATTTCACTTTGGTGTTCTTTCAAATGACGAGCCACACCATTTTTCTCTCCTATCATTACTGGAGCATTGTCTGCTCCAAAAGCAATGCAATTTTTGAAAGGTATCCTGTGCTTACTAAAAACATCAACTGTAGCTGAGAACCATGAATTCTGATATCAGAGCTTTCACTATTTTAGATAAATGGTGTAATTTTCAGAGAACGAATACTTTTTTAAACACCATGCATCAATTCTTACAAATTTCCAAACTTCGTCACTTCCACTTTTGGAAATTTCCTCCACCCTTATCAAGCTAAAATGCACACAGATTTGTGAGGGTGATGACATTTAACAACTACATAGGAGTGAGGATCACATCGCGGGAGGAAGGGGGGGGGGATACAATTACTGAAGAAATTTTCGCTCCGTCTGATTTCCGTTTTTGGAAATTTATCCAACATTTTCAAGCTGAAATACAAATATTTATGGGATAAAATGATATCTAACAATACTCAGTAGATGAAACATCGCGAGAAAAAATTACGATTACGATAGAAATCTTACCTCCGTCTACTTTCTGTTTTCGAAGGATGAAATTCCGCTCTCTGACGGAGAAAACAATATCCTCTCCCCACCACCAATCCTCTCAAAATTTCAGTTCAGTAGTACATCGGTCTCGTAAATGGTCCAAATGATAACAAAAAGCGAAATTCCTCGAATCAGCGTAAGGATCTCATGGCCGAAGATTACGGGGAAATTTTCAGGGGGCCTAACTTTCGTTTTTGGAAATCATTGCCTACAATTTCAAGCTGAAATTATGCAATGAAATTATATTTAACAACAATACTGAACAGAAGCAACATCGCGCGAGAAAAGAAATACGATTACGGGGAAAATCTGCACTCCGTTTAGCTTCTGTTTCCGAACGTTTAAAAAGACAAAACAATGTCCCCAGACCGAATACGACCCACCCCCCACCACCAACTAATACCCCGAAAATTTCTTCATTTTTGCATCGATCTCGAAAATCACAAAAAAAAAAAAAAAAAAAAAAAAAAAAAAAGGTTGGAGGAAAATCTCACGTACGAATTAACCACTGAATCGATTTCGAATCGTGTCAGATTACGCTAAATATCGATGACCGGTAAATTTTAACTTTTGGCGCAAAATTAGTGCAGATTTCAGCGTCAAAATTGCAATTTTTTTTTTGCAGAATGGTGCAAGAACAGCGTTTTGGCGCGGGCTGGAGCAATTGCCGCAGGTCTGGCAGCCCTGAGATTAAGACTAGTAAGTTACTACTGCGTTTTTCAACTTTTTTTTTTTTTTTTTTGACTTACGGAAATTAATAAAACAGATTATTTTTTGCAAAAAACACAGAAATTTTTCGAACGGCAGAAGAACGTGAGTTTGGTCGGTAGAATGTATAAAAAATCGGGACTTCTGCTAAAATCGGAAGAGTTGGCAGGTATGTACTCTCCTTTCCTACCTAAGGAAAAATGTGCCGAAAATTTTTTTCTGAATTTTCAATTAAAAGATCTGAATTTTTCACAGATGTCGTAACTGGGTCATATAAGGTTACACTGCAAATTTCACTACAATCAAAATGAAAACTTTTGGAATTGCGCAATATTTTTTTTTATTATGACGTTAGAGCGGGAAAACTGCCGTCGTACGTGATTAAAAATTTTATTGGCTAGTTTTCACAGTTTTTATCCGATTCACACGAAATTTGGTGCATTCGTTCCTTTTGGCAATTTATTCAGTGCATTAAATTTTCAGTCAGTTTTGTAGAAATTCCACTAAGATAGAAAATCATATTTTTTATTCCAGTAGGGTGCAGGAGCAGTCAACAGCTGTGCTGGCTCCGCCCACCCAACCAGCAAGGAAGTTTCTGCAATCCCCTTCCCCCTACACACACACACACACACACACACTTTCTCTCTCTCTCTCTCTGTCTCTCTCTCCCTCTCTGTCTCTCTCTCCCTCTCTGTCTCTCTCTCCCTCTCTGTCTCTCTCTCTCCCTCTCTGTCTCTCTCTCTCTCTGTCTCTCTCTCTCCCTCCCTCCAGTTCACAGCTGGAGAGGAGCTAACTTTTACGGTGAAACATGCTGAAAACCACCAAACTAGTTCAGCATAAAAAGAAATAGAAACTTTAACCAAACTAAGTCAGTATCAAAAGAAATACAAAAATTCCAGGAGGCGTACAAACCCTGGCATCAGTCCACAATAGAATTTTTTCAATCGATATTTTAGAAGCTCAGATTTTATGGTAAATATATCAGAAGCAAAAATTAACGCTTACGCCCCTGGTGGCCAAAGTATTCTTTACCAAAAATTTGAAATTATATGCAAAAGATTTTCCATCTGGAGGTGTATCCGCTGAAGAAAAAAGTTTTCAAATCGGAGTTTTAGAAGAAGAGTTATCGGGGAAAATGTAATTTACTTTTCTGCCCTCTAGCGGAAAATCTATGCGTGATTTGAAAAAGTAACTATATCTAAAATAGTCTTCGACATAAATGAAATTGAAAGATTAAAGAATTTTTTTTATCGGATGTTTAGAAGTAAATATGTGGAATAAAACGTATTTTTGAATTCGACATCATCTGCATTTATGCCCTCTAGCAGCGAAATTGTACATCGTAAAAAAAAAAAACGAAATGAAGGATCATCATTCGCATATTTCAAGCTTCCCAATGCAAAAATAATTTTTCAAATCGGACTAATAGTTGCAGAGATATCGTGGGTACAGATGGATGGACCAACCGATAACATAAGCACGATCTTTTTTTACAAAAGACGTGCCAAAAAACTTGAAATGACAGAACATTCTCATCGCTGCTAGAGCAGTCACTTCCGGCAATACTGAACATTTGCGAGATTTGCAAACTTTCCCCGGTTCTTTCAATCGCTGGCCACCCTACCTTAATTTTTTAACCTATATCTTAAAACTGTTCATTGCAGAAAAGAATTCTAGTATTACTTCAGGACTTTATGAAAAATTAAGGACTTTTCCATATCTGGAAACAGAAAAAATTTTAGGATGTTTCCGGGATTTCGTGGATCATGATAACTTTATACATGACCAGACACTTAGACATCGAAATGTTAAAGCATGGAAGAAATGCAATGATATTGAAACATCCACGAATCACTCTCCAAAGTGTTTAATAAATATCAAAATTTTGAAAACACGAAAATAAACTTCACGCACATCATTAGAAAAGTTAGTTTACTGAAGATTTTCTATTTCTGTAGTATATCCGATGCTTTCCATAATCTGTAGTGGGCCGACGATTTCTGTGTTGACTACGGAGAAGAATCCATAGTAGTTGGAGTCTTTGTATAATATCAAAGTCATGTACACTTCTGTCTAAACAAAATAATGCTTTACCCTCAGCCTCTAGCTTATCTCTCCCTGGGGGGGGGGAATACACGTATTTCATAGATGTTTTCCGTGGTGGCCCAAACAATTTTTTGGTTCGCCCTGGGTTATCAGGCGGCCATATTTTTAGACCCCTGCATATATCCTATGTGCCATGCAATGAAGTTTTGCCTAAATTGGTTAAATTGGTTGATAACTTTTCAAATTACTCAAATTTGCTTGTTATAAGCTCAACTTTTGACTGGCAGTACATAATCAAAATTTCTGTTCCAAACATGAATAAGTCAGTAATACGTTCAGACTCTTGTCTCCTGGTTCCACACTTGGAACAAAAATTTTCTAAGATTTCTGTCATATGTTTACATGCCACATTTTGAGAATCTAAAGATGACACATATCATCTCTTTCTGTGATTTAATATCGTGCAAGTTGTCCATCACTGTCATTCAAACAATTTGATTCCAAGTATATCCCAGCTTATATTTCAGACAATTTGAAGCTCCTTTCTTCCGTCTTCCTTTCTTTTAACATTCTTTCTTTGATAGCACTTTCAACCATTTAAGCATTCATATTTCTGACATTTCCAGTTGCTGTTCTTTCATACGAAAAAGTACACCTCACAACTGTCCTGTATATTTTTGATTTCACATTTATTAGAGTTTTCGTGCCAAAGATAACCCCCAACATCTCTCTCCATTTATTCCAGCCTGTTCTCACTCATTGCCCCATTGCATTCTTGTAGCTGCCATCCATTTTCTAAGCTTGAGTGCAAGTATTTAAACTGTAATGTTAGTCAATTATCCTCTGTCATATGTCAACAAAATTCTTGTTTGCTACTTGAACTGGCCATCATCACCTCCATTTTTGCCACACTTGTTCTTAGACTATTCTTTTCAAGGGCCATTTGCCAGTCTATTAATATTTTTGAGGTATTTCCAACTGATTCCAAAACAATAACTAAACATCAGCAAATAAAATATGTTCCATGGTGCATCTCTGGCAACACTTTTATTCGATGCATCCAATATTTTGATGTTGAGCATACTAAACCACTATGATGAATTACCTTCGTAAATATACGTCCATCAAGAGTAAACAAAATGGAACCTGGTGGGCTATTATCGAAAGAAATGTCAGTCACTCCATCTGTGTTAGGTAGACCCTGGAAGGAAGAAAAACATGTAAGGGCAAAAAAATTAATTTTTAATAAAAACAATAGTTAAGTTCAGTTGCAAAAAGTCAAGGCAAATCTTATTTAGATGTGAGGTTAAACAGGTTAAGCAAATCTCAAAGCAATCTTGACAATATAGCGCACCTCTAAAATTTTACATATGTTTAATTTGGGTGCATTTAATTATATATCTAATTTGGGTGCATTTCATCTTATGGTATTTAAGGAGTACGACGAAGTGAATGTAATCAGTCGTCGGCGTACGGACACGTGCGAATGTACTGAAGAAGCTGCAATGCCTGGACATGGAAGACGTGCACGATTTCAGCAGTTATCGGACTTTGAGCGAGGTCATCTAGTCGGACTCCGCGAGGCAGGTTGGTCGTATCGTCGTATTGCGGAGCGAATTGGATGGGAAGTATCAGTGGTGGTACGATGGTGGCGTAGATGGTCCGAGGAACATTCTCACATGAGAGGACGTGGAACCGGGAGTCACAGACGGACTGATGAGCTGACCGATCGACGCATAAGAAGAGCAGCATTGTCAAGCAGAACATCCACTGCGACGCAAATCCGAGCTGCCGTTGCACCTGAGGTGACTGTGCGAACAATCCGCAACCGTCTACTGGATGCAGGACTACGTGCACGTGTGCCTCTGGCATGTGTACCTCTGACTCCAGCTCACCGTCAGGAACGGCTGCAGTGGTGTCGCCAATGTCTGCACTGGAGAACGCAATGGCGATCTGTCGTGTTCAGCGATGAAAGCTGATTCTGCTTGGGAGCCTCCGATGGCCGTATGCGTGTTCGCAGACGCACAGGGGAGCTTCTCCACCCTTCTTGCATCCGCCAACAACACACAGGGCCTACACCTGGTCTCCTGGTGTGGGGAGTGATCAGCTATCACTCCCGTACACAACTAGTGTTTGTACCGGGTACGTTAAACAGTACCTCCTACATCAACATCATCATTCAGCTCGTTGTTGTGCCATTTGTAAGGTCGGTCCATCGTGGTGTTTCCAGCAAGATGACGCACGCCCACACATGGCGCGTGCAACGCAACATGCATTTCAGGGTGTGAGACAACTTCCATGGCCTGCACATTCACTGGATTTGTTCCCCATTGAGCACGTGTGGGATTTTATGGGACAATGACTTATCCGGTCTCCATGGCCAGATTTTTTTTTTTTTTTTTTTTTTTTTTGATTGGAGGTTTAACGACCACCGTGAGCAACTCAATGGGCTATAAGCAGTCGCCCGTCCCTAATTTAGGGTCACTGGTTCCAGGGAAGGGAGAGAGCCAGTGCCGTAAGACAAACACAACATCCATGCCTCACCGGGATTCGAACCCGGACCCCTTACGGACGAATGATCAAAGGCCAGCGCCTTAGACCACTGCGCCACCGGGGCGGCCTCCATGGCCAGCCACGACCATCCCCGATTTACGCGTCCAGGTTGAGGATGCTTGGAACTCAATACCCCAAACTTACATCCAACATCTGTATGACAGACTCCATTCCAGAATTGCACAGTGTGACATAACATGGAAATGATATTTTTCAGTTTACCAGCAAATACAGCTGTATTTTGCCATAATGTTTTGATCACGTTATCCTCTGTATTCCGTTATTATGCTGTATAAATTTCGTTTGTATGAGAAGTCTCCTTCTTGGTGTTCTTTTTTCACTTTCCGCCAGTGTAGTTATGTAGGCACACGTTTATGAGAACACTGACGTGATTTGTCGACGTGTAACATCCAGTTCAAGAATGAGACGTAGAGTCGGCACTTAGTGCACACCAACCTTGCATAGCATTGACTTTCGATGTATGTACCACTGAAGATGACCGTGATATAGACGGATTTAAACTAGTCTGGTAGTGTTTGAGTAACGAGTGCCTATTGCAGGGAATTCAATGCTTTCTGTTCAAATTTTATGCAAACCTCTTGATCTCTTTGTGTAACTACGAATGTTCTTTTATGGTTAGATTTTGTAAACAAAGACGACGTCAATTTGAGCTAATGATTTTAACCATACTGTAAATAGTCTTTTTATTTCGTTTATTCTTCTAAACTTCATCTTCTTAGAATCTTGACTCTGGTTGTAAGTTTTCATATAAACCAGTGAATGTTTTTAGTTCTACGAACTTAATCTGCATGAGCCTGTCAACTCCTGAACGTCCGAGATTTGTACCTGGGAATAAAAGCAACCAATAATTACCTTTCTAATTGTACCATATTGGGTAAGTGCAACATTCTGAACAATTTATACCCGTTGAAATACAGGGTGTTTAAAAAAAATGACCCGATTTCAAAGTAGTATATTTAATAAGGCAAATGTGGGATAGTTACAAAACAAAGAGCCAAGTATGAAGGAAGGCCTAAAGTTTCACTCACCACAATTACAAATGCTCAATGTGCCCTCCACCTGCTGCACGAACAACATCAAGCTGATAGCTGTATTAATCCCAAACGCATCGGAGAGTGTCTTCAGTCACAGAATTTACCGCGGCTGTGATTCTCGTTCGGAGCTCATCCAAGTCAGCGGGTAAAGGGAGAACATAAACACGGTCTTTTACATATCCCCATAAAAAGAAAGTCACATGGTGTGATGTCTGGAGATCTCAGAGGCAAAGCCTGTAGTGCCAAGTCTTGAAGTCCCCTGTGTCCAATCCAACGCTGAGGCAATGTGTCATTTAGAAACCAACGAACTTAGAGGTTCCAATGTGGAGGTGCGCCGTCCTGCTGCAAAATGTAATCTTCAGAGTCGTCCTGCAGCTGTGGAAGTAGCCAGTACTTCGGCATTGCAAGATAGAAGTTGCCCGTAACCATGTTGTCGGCAAAAAGAAAGGGCCATAAACCTTTCTAACAGAAACCGCGCAAAAAACATTCAGTTTTGGTGAATCACGTTCAAGTTGGAGAGTTTCATGTGGATTCTCCGTCCCCATATGCGAACATTGTGGTGAGAAACTTTTCTGCTTACATGAAAGGTTGCTTCACCGCTAAAAATCAACCTTTGTACGACGGTGTCGTCCTCTATGTCCTCTAACAGAATTGCACAAAAATCTTTTCAGTGTGTTTTGTCACCTCCACAAAGAGCATGTACCAGTTGCAATCTGTATGGCTTCAGCAGCAAACGTCGTCGTAAAACACGCCAAACAGTCACATGAGGGATGGCCAGTTCGCGGCTCGCACGATGAGTAGACTCTGTGGGCTTCGCTGAAACGCCTCGTGAATTCATTGCACATTTGTCGCTGAGGTGGTTGGTCGTCCAGGACTCTTTCCCTTACATAAACACCCTGTTTCTTTAAATTGTCGACACCAACGACGAATGTTTTTGCCCACTGGTGGAGCACTGCCGTAACGCCATTTAAACGCACGCTGCACCATAATCACGGACTTGATCTTGCTAAATTTGAGCACACAAAACGCCTTCTGTTGCCTCGATGTCATCTTCTCACTCACTAAGCGTAGTGGATGTTTAGACACTCATGCTGCCATCTAGCAGTAGTCATAACAAGCTCTGGGTCACGCCTGTAGACATGATACAAGTCGCATTCATCGGTGGTTCGTGGTTGCCGAGATATCCGGACTTTTCAAATCGGGGCATTCTTTATGAAACATCCTGTATTTTATATTTCACATCCTTAAATATTTATGTAATTGCAAGAATAACGAAGCATATGAGAACTTGACTTGAAGACATTTATAACATGTGTAACAGTAGTAATAATAGTTATACAACTACTGACTTGTAATATAGCCACATAAACCAAATGGTTAGTTATAACTAACTAAGTTATATTAACCAGACATCACTTTTAGAAATTTTGTAGCATTCATGATGATTCTTTATGGTGATATTCCATGGATGGTCTTTGCTCTCTGAGTTGTAATGGTGGACCCATGTTTCATCTCCTGTCACAAACTAGTCCAGAAAAGTCAAGCATCATTTAGTGTTTCATTGAAGGTTACAATTGGAAAAACAAGTTATCTGAGTGACTTTGAACATGGGATGATAGTTGGCGCCAGGCGCACCAATTCAGCCATTTTCCAAATGCTCATCCTTCTGGGCTTTTCATGCACAACTATAATAATAAATTACTGTGAATGGTGTGACCTGCAAAAACTCTCAGCAATTGGAGATCCTGTGAGCGAAAACAGTAGGTGGGTCAGAGAGGTCAAAGGAGAATAGCGAGAATCGTGAAAGCAAACAGATGGGACTATAACCTTTCGGATCACTACAGAATTCAACATTGTGTGCCAAGGGTCATCTTCAAATGCACCACATATCAGACCTTGTCACAAATGGCCTACAACAACTAATGGCTATGTCACCAATCTCCTTTGACCCGTCTCATTCGCCATCTTCATTCCTCACATGATCAGTGTTTTGCCATGACCCCTACCTATAAGCAATGCATCTCTCCAGCACACAAATGACTCTTATGACTGCAGTACCCAGGTTTAACTGCCATACATCAGAGTAGGAACAATCACACTTTCATACACAGCCATTTGGGACTTCTTTGAAAACCCATCATTCCTGTGAAATCCACCTAAGGCAGACATGACCTTCAAAGATGAACTCACTCGCTTACTAATTTCACCACCAAATTTGTTCTGTATGTCAAACATGCTTCCCAAATATACAAGTTCTTTCACTTGGTCTATCTGTGTACCATTTAGACTGATCTTGCATTCAGTACTGACAGTTTCTCCTCAAAAACGATAACTTTGGTTTGTCCCTTATTTATACTCAAAAGTTTGAATTTCACACAAACTTAGTACATCCAACAAAATACTCTGCAACTCACTTTTGCTCTACACTAACAGGACTTGGTAACAATGGCACACAGGACAGCAACAAGGGCCTCTATGAATCTGAGAAGCTCATGCAAAACTATACCTCAATATAAATATTGTTGAAGTACCAGCTAGTTCTGTGTGACATTGGCCAAAGGACTCCAACTCACTGGATTTTGTTCCAGAACCCTTAGGTGGAATGACCATCAGCGTGGCTGATCACCCACGCTGATGTATTTTTATGATTTTCGAGGCATAAAGAAAGTGACTGTACAAAAACCATTCTTACCTGATTTCTCAATGCTTTTATAAGATGTGTAGGTTTAAAATGATCCTCTAGATCTGGTTTTAAGTTCAGGAGTTTATTCCATGGAAGCTGCAGCTGTGGCACATTCCTATATGATAATTAGTCTAGATTTTGAAAATTATAACACCAAGGATGGTCACATTTGACATGAACTATGTTTTACAGAAATGACCTAGACAAGTGCAATAATGGCACAACAAAACATTTTTACATGGCGATATAGAAGTTTAGAACATTATTTCAAAACTAATAATACAGGAGTCGTTGACGAAATTCGTGCCAATAACATCAATTGCTAGAATGCCGTGCTGCACGATATAAGATGAAATTCAAATTTAACGATGTAAAATTTGAATTTTGTGTAATAAAAAGGCAATTTTCCATCGTTAAATTTGAATTTCATCTTATATCGTGCAACGACGGCATTCTAGCAATTGATAATAATACAGGGTAATTCATAAAGAAGTATACAGTTTCAATGCACTATAAAACAAGAACAATTTAAGATATTTTATGTTACATGTAACAGAATTGTAGGGGAATGTTTCAAGTTTTTTTGGAGACAGTCACAGATGTTCTATGTGTGCACCCTTAGTCACACGACACACATCGAGCTGGTAATCCATTTCCGCCCAAACGCAAGGTAAGATATCTGAATCAAGTGCAGTGATAGTGGCTGTGATACGCTGTATCAGCTCCACTAGATCAACAGGAAGGGGAGGGGTGAATACCTTGTCCTTTACATTGTTTTAAATACCAGTTAGGGCTACATTGCTACCTTTAACTTTTGTAAGGTAAAAAAAAAAAAAAAATACATTGGCTATAAGGCAACCAAATTACATTAGGGTCTATTACAGATAATGATTTACTAAACCTACAGACAAATTAGGGATAGCATGTGAGTAAATACTCTGCTAATGGTGTTCTGGCACATAACAAGTGTGTCCTTGAAACTGTAATAAAACCGACAGAAGAGTTTTTGGATTATTTGTTTCAGAGTTTGCCAAAACTTTTAAGACACTCTTTTATTGCTACTCAACAGTCTTCCTATTTGTGACACTTGAAAGAAAATCTACCTCAAAACCAATGCATTGTACTTTGTGATTTTGCTGAAAATTATGCATTTTGTGCTTCAAGATTCTGCACAAGGCTTTCATTGGAACAATGCTCAAGCAGCAATACATCCATTTGTTATATACTGCGTTGATGAGGAAACCAAAAAATTGGCGCACCTGAGCTTAGTTATTCTTTCTGATTGTATGGTGCATGATACAGTTGCTGTTCATTTGTTTCAACGCCTCATGATTGACTTTCTTAAACAGAATCTGCCCCAGAAACCCGAAAAGCTGAATTACTTTTCAGATGGAGCATCATCACAGTACAAAACCAAATCAAACTTTCTCAATCTCTGCCATCATGAGAAAGATTTTGGCAACAAAGCGGAATGGAACTTCTTTGCATCGTCACATGGAAAAAATGCATGTGATGGTGCCGGAGGAACTGTTAAACGATTAGTGGCATTGGCCAGTCTACGAATGGTCTACAATGATCAAATTATGGCCCCTCGCCAAATTTATGATTGGGCTAAAGACAATATTGTCAACATCAGTTTTTTGTACTCCACTACAGACGAATACGAGGCAGAGGAAAAGACCTTGAAGAGTAGGTTTGAAGCAGCAACAACAATAAAGGGTACTCAACAATTTCACAGTTACAGTTTTGTGAATGAGACTAGAGTTTTAGTGAAAAGCTACTCATTTTCAGAGGAATCAAGTGTAGAAATAGTTTCAGCTGATGACACTGATGATGATCTGGACATTAATGACATTGTTGGCTTTGTTACATGCCAATACTCAGACAAGTGGTGGTTAGGTTGTGTGTTAGGAATAGAAGGAGATGAAGTAAAAATAAGTTTTTTGGAACCACATGGCCCTTCTCCATCTTTCAAATACCCACCTGACATACTAGTTGCCCATAAAAGTGAGGTTTTAACAAAAGTTAAAGAAAAAATTATCTTGCAAAAATTTGTTTCAAAATTAAAAAAAAAACACTATCTTAAAATGTTTTTTTTAAATTAAAAAAAAATTCACCAAGCATAGTCAAGTTGCATATCAAATTAAAACTTATGAAATTCTCTTTAAAATGAGGGGTCAAACGACTCTCTTGGCCTTATAGAACTTGAGAAATTCAAAATTGAAAAAGTTTACGCAAGCCAAAAAGCGACTATTTTTCAAAATTTTAAAAATTAATTACATGAAAACCCAATGAGATAAAAAAATTTAAAAATATATTCAATTCTCATTTATATCATTACGGAGAATGATCCCTGAAGATTTAACTGAAATCTGAGATGGTCAGGTTGAATATTGAAATTTTTTGGTTGATTTGGCATGGAATGACCCCAATGGCGATTTATTCATCGATGTGCCAATAACTGCTGCAGATGGGAAAGATGCGAATTCCTTGGTTTTTTAGCAAAACATCGTGGTTTTCGCAGATACATCGAAAATTTTCACCCATATTATGGATGTGTGAATGTTTCGGGAATGAATATCTACTGATCTGCCCATCCTCACTCTGAGTTAGACCTAGAAACGCATGCGGAGAAGAAACGCTCCCTCCCACAATGCTTTGGAGTTTGGAGTTCCTTTCAGCAAGCTTCGCATCAGCTGTCGCTACACAGCCCACGGAGGAGGATCTCGTTGGCTTGCTGGGCTGCTGGTGATGACGCAGTGATTGATACGCCTTCGTCAGAGACCATTTTACTGAAAACATTTCATTACGACGAAAAAAAAAAAGAAAAAAAAAAAAGAGAAGAGAAGAGAAAGCACAGACAGCTGAATACGATACTCAAGATGCCTCTCACACTAAAATATTTTTAAGATAACATTTTACTGAAAGTAAAGACACCATCACAGTTCAAATTATTTTTATGAAGATACTGCCCAACAGCATCAAATGCCGAACAGGAAAACAATTTAATATTTTTACTGCTTCCCAACAATAAATTTCTGGTCGTCATTGACGACCGCAAATTTTGTGCCCTGTGTGTGGTGATCAACAGGCTCATCCATCCCACTAACTACACTGGCGTGCAAAAATTAAGGACGAGACGGTTTTTCAAATGTAACGTTGTGCAGAAGTGCTCCACATTGACTCAAATCATACCATAAGATCCCCAAGATGCAAAAATGTGGAACAAATGAGCAAAACCATCCAAACAAGGAATCCAAAGGACACAAAGGCACTTTATTGAAAAGGTAGCTTCGAGCACAACTGGACAGAAGACAGAAACGTCCATGTGACAGGCTGCTGCCAAGAAAAATCCAGTCTTTAGTAGGGGATATGATCATCTCGGAAACTACAGACCTATCAGCCTCCTATCAGTAGTTTATAAAATCTTCACTAAAGTTCTTTCACACCGCTTGAAGGTAACACTGGACATGGCTCAACCGAGAGAACAAGCTGGATTCAGGAGTGGCTACAGCACAATAGATCATATCCACGTGCTGAGAGAACTAATTGAAAGAGCGAGGGAATATGAACTTCCATTGTGCATGGCTTTTATCGATTATGAAAAAGCCTTTGATTCGGTGAAACCATCAGCAGTTACAATGGCTCTGAAAACCTGCGGTATTGAAGATGCATACATTAATATTATTAATAACATCTATGAAAACGCAAGTGCAAAGATTAGGCTGTTTGAAAATACAACACACGTAAAAATTGGAAAGGGAGTGAGACAAGGTGACACCATATCTCCGAAGCTCTTTAATGCCACATTGGAGGGTGTTTTTCAGTCGCTGAGCTGGGAAAACAAGGGGATAAAGATTAATGGAGATTATCTAACCCACCTTCGTTTTGCTGATGACGTAGTCATTTTTGCAACTACCCCATCAGAGCTGCAGAGTATGATCCAGGAACTTGCTGACAAGAGTAAAGAAGTGGGATTAAAAATGAACTTTCAGAAGACAAAAGTGATGTTCAATGCTTTTACAAGAAATGAAGATTTATTGATTGATGGAGAAAAGCTGGAGATAACAGACACATACGTTTATCTTGGACAGCAGATATCAAGTGAGGGTCACATTGATGAAGAAATTAATCGGCGCACAAAACTTGCCTGGAGAGCTTTTGGAAGAAACAGCATAATTTTCAAGAGCAATATGCCATTATGTCTTAAAAGAAAAGTATTTGATCAATGCATCCTTCCAGTGCTTACGTATGGTGCAGAGACGTGGACCTTAACTAAAAGAGACATACAAAGGCTGCAGACAACTCAAAGCAGCATGGAGAGGTGCATGCTTGGTGTAACCAGGAGAGATAAGAAGAGGAACTCGTGGATCCGAAAAATGACGAGAGTGGAAGACATCATGGTCAGAGTTAAATCCCTGAAATGGCAATGGGCTGGACATACTGCCAGAAGGACAGATCATCGATGGACAGCCGAAATTTTAGATTGGATTCCAAGGGACAGGAAAAGACCCAGAAGAAGACCACATGGGAGATGGGTGGATGAAATTCGAAAGTATGCAGGGGTGACATGGAGGAGACTGGCACAAGACAGACCGTTGTGGAGGAAACTTGGGGAGACCTTCGTCCAGCAGTGGATTGATAATGGTTGACAATGATGATGATGATGATGATCACCCTTGACTGTGTTGCAAGATTTACAACGTCTGTGCATGCTGAGGACGAGGTTGTCAAGGAGCTGTTGAGGCATCGCTGCCCATTTCTCTTTTAGCGTCAATCGCAGCTGCGGAATCGTTGCTGGTGGCTGGCGACATGCTGCCAAGTGTCTCCCGAGAAGGTCCCACACGTGTTCAATTGGATTTACATCCGGGGAGCTTGTGAGTCAATCCATGCATTGAATATCTTCACTCTCCAACAGCTCTGCGACAGCCACTGTACGATGAGGTGTAACGTTGTCGTCCATGAAGAGGAACTCAGGACCCACAGCACCTCTAAACAGACACACGTGAGGCAGGAGAACCTCGGTACAATAGCAGACACCAGTGACTGAACCTCCTTGGAAGATGTGGAGGTCAGTACGGCTACCAAGCATGATACCGCCCCAAACGAGAACTCCGCCACCTCCAAACCGGTCCTTTTCGATGATGTTGGAGGTGTGATTGCATTTTCCCTACTCTCTCCAGATGTGTATACGTCCAGAATCGCTCGTCAGACTAAATTGGCTCTCATCCGTAAAGAGAACTCGACCCCATTGCTGATGTGTCCAGTTCTTGTGTTCCTGGCACCGCAGAAACCGCCATCTCCGACGAGCAGGCGTTAAAGGCACACACTGTACTGGTCGTCGTGCAAATAGACCACCTTTGTGCAGCCTTCTGGCCACGGTAAAACGCGATAATGGACGTCCAGTTGTCTGTTGCATGTGTCTTGCAATTTCTCCCACTGTCTGCCATCTGTCTCTTCTCGCCTGTAGGACAATATACCGGTCGCCCGCCGTCGTGGTTGCTTGTGGACGACCACTGCTAAACTCTCGGACAGCTGTTCCTGTCGTTTGAAATGCTCTCCAAGATCGTGAAACGATGCTGTGAGCGATCCCGAACTCCTCAGCAACACTAGTCACACTTCGACCTTCTTCCAACTTCCCAATGACGCGACCTCAGGTAAAGTCATCCAGATGTCGTCTACTGGATTGCCTGTTGGCCATATCTCACGGTGGCAGCAACTCGACGTCGTTCAAACCAATGTACACCGTGCAATAGCTTTCACCGAATTGCTGAGTGTACACGGCCCGTATGCTTTATACCCTTCCAACCCCCCCCCCCCCACGTCATGCTGCATATATGCGCATGCTCTACCATACCGGACCCTAGTCTATCTCATGAGTGGTCTTTCGGTCTGTTCCGCTGTTATGCTAATTTCTCCTCTTTGCTCTTTGTTTGTCCTTAATTTTTGTACACTGGTGTATAATTAGTTGAATATTTTCAATTACATTTTTTCGTGAACTTCAATACGTGTTTTATTTATTTTTACCTGGGTGTACTAGTTAGAATTTGACATAGGCAAAGTATACTTGTTAGAATTTGACATAGGGCGCCTTGGGAAAACCTGGATTCAGCAAGGGCGCCGAGAATTGAAAAAGTTTGGTAACCACTGCTCTAGGTCAAGAAATTGGAACCATATGTAGTTTCCGCTCCAAACGTGATTCATGGATGCATGCCTCTGATGGAACTAGCCTCCGGTGTTTAGTGACAAAGGACAAAAACTTTAACGAAGGGAAAATGGCAGAATCACAAAATTTCTCAAATACCAATTTCATCATACCATTTCATACCAATTTCAGCATCATCTTAAAACATGAGATACAAGCTTTTGTGCTTTGAACATTTTGAATACAGAACCTTAAAACAGAAATGCAAAATATCCATCATAATTTTTAAATAAAAAAAAATGGGTTCTGATTTATTGTTAAAAGATAAATTTTCCTGGGCATCCAGTCTTTACTACCTGGGCAGGTAAATAATTCCTGTACATGTCCAGCTGGGAATGTAACTTTTCAGATATTTTTCAAGCCCTGTGTTAGGCAGGTGGTCATAATGTTTTGGTTCTTCGGCGTGATTAAGTTACACACTCAATATATTCTAAATCAAAGCACTGCATTAATTAACAATCAGGTACAAATGATTTATTAGCACTTGGTTACTACTGTTAAGTTATAGAGTAATAACTGTCTTCATTAACAGTAACAGTGTCAAAAATTGTGCATTGGAAATTATGATTAAGTTATAGTCAGATTTAAAGAAAAAATTATCTTGCAAAAATTTGTTCCCAATATCTAATCCTCCTTTTCATATTCTTATAAATCAGTAAAAATATCAAATTTCAATGCTTTCCACCAATGCTATTCAGTTCCAACACTCCCCCAAGAAAGTTTGAAATGTAAGTTTCTCACTTCTAAAGATAAATTTACAATAGAGTAACATATTCAGAGAACAAGCAAACAATTCATAATTGCACACAACTGATTAAAAAATTAGGAACTTAACAAGTGTTTAAACCTTTGTCAAGCACTTTCAAGGCCATAAAAATAACAATTCCATTTTCAAATACTTTTCATACACTTCAAAAGAGTATGAAACTGCTTAGGCTCAAAATACTGTTGTTGCAGAACTAGTACAATTTATGACAAAATCCAGAAACTTACTGATACTACCTGATATTTATGGCCACAGAGAAAAAGACAAAAATTCTTTTCTCTGAATTAAAAATTAATTTTGGATTGCCATCTTTTCCCATTATAACATTTTACCTTTCCTGTAAACTTTTATCTCTAATTATGTAACAAAGAATTTTACTTTCTTGTTATATAATTAGAAGCAGAACTTGAAAATCATAAATAAAATAAGGTTCAACATAGATAACTATTGGAATCACATACCAAGTGGGATGTGAATCTAATAAACTGGGGGTATACCCTCACATACACTATTACACACGTGTCAATATAATAAGTACACATCGATTCGCTAAAGTAGGTGTAGAACTGTCCTGAATCTTATATATTACTGCCATACGTCATACACACAAGTCGTAAACAGAAGATAAAAGTAAATGTTGGTTAAAAACAACAGGTAATGTTTGCAATATTACGATGCTGTAGATTAATTCGGAATTTTTTATGGACAAACATTATTTACCTCATATGCGTTCGGTAGTCCTGATGTATGGGTAGGCATAATGCATGTGTAAACATTTTCACACAATCTGTAGCAGCCATCCATATAATAGCTTGTATATCCTAAATGTGAAATGAGTCCCGTTTTACGATAATAAATTGTCCAATTATACAAGTTGTGAATTTCTAGTTCATCGAATCATCTAGGACATGAAACACTAAAAAACCATGTAATTAAAAACAAACTGTCGATATTGCGATATTTCAAAATACCTTAAAAAGTAGATATCGGCCAGGCACAGATTCAGCAATGCCATTCCAGCAGACCGCACTGCACTTTCTACACATCATCATCATCATTGTCAACCATTATCAATCCACTGCTGGACGAAGGTCTCCCCACGTTTCCTCCACAACGGTCTGTCTTGCGCCAGTCTTCTCCATGTCACTCCCGTATACTTTCGAATTTCATCCACCCATCTTCCATGTGGTCTTCTTCTGGGTCTTTTCCTGTCCCTTGGAATCCAATCTAAAATTTCGGCTGTCCATCGATGGTCTGTCCTTCTGGCAGTATGTTCAGCCTACTGCCATTTCAGGGATTTAACTCTGTTCATGATGTCTTCCACTCTTGTCATTTTTCGGATCCACGAGTTCCTCTTCTTACCTCTCCTGGTTACACCAAGCATGCACCTCTCCATGCTTCTTTTGAGTTGTCTGCAGCCTTTGTATGTCTCTTTTAGTTAAGGTCCACGTCTCTGCACCATACGTAAGCACTGGAAGGATGCATTGATCAAACACTTTTCTTTTAAGACATAATGGGATATTGCTCTTGAAAGTTATGCTGTTTCTTCCAAAAGCTCTCCAGGCAAGTTTTGTACGCCGATTAATTTCTTCATCAATGTGACCCTCACTTGATATCTGCTGTCCAAGATAAACGTACGTGTCTGTTATCTCCAGCTTTTCTCCATCAATTGATAAATCTTTATTTCTTGTAAAAGCATTGAACATCACTTTTGTCTTCTGAAAATTCACTTCTAATCCCACTTCTTTACTATTGTCAGCAAATTCCTGGATCATACTCTGCAGCTCTGATGGGGTAGTTGCAAAAATGACTATGTCATCAGCAAAACGAAGGTGGGTTAGATAATCTCCATTAATCTTTATCCCTTTGTTTTCCCAGTTCAGTGATTGACAGACATTTTGCAATGTGGTATTAAAGAGCTTCGGAGATATGGTGTCACCTTGTCTCACTCCTTTTCCAATTTTTATGTGTGTTGTATTTTCAAACAGCCGAATCTTTGCACTTGCATTTTCATAGATGTTATTAATAATATTAATGTACGCATCTTCAATACCGCAGGATTTCAGGGCCATTGTAACTGCTGATGGTTTCACCGAATTAAAGGCTTTTTCATAATCGATAAAAGCCATGCACAATGGAAGTTCATATTCCCTCCCTCTTTCAATTAATTCTCTCAGTACGTGGATATGATCTATTGTGCTGTAGCCACTCCTGAATCCAGCTTGTTCTCTCGGTTGAGCCATGTCTAGTGTCACCTTTAAGCGGTGTGAAAGAACTTTAGTGAAGATTTTATAAACCACTGATAGGAGGCTGATAGGTCTGTAGTTCCTGAGATCCTCAATGTCACCTTTTTTATGTAGCAAGATCATTGTAGCGTTGTTCCAATCCTCAGGAATCTTCCCTTCATTAAGTCATCGAGTGAAAATTTGGGCGAGTACTGTTTCGATTTCTCCACTTGCTTCTTGTATGATGTCTACAGTAATTCCATCTTCTCCGGGAGCTTTTCCCCGCTTCATGTTCTTGATTGCATGTGTAACTTCTGCTGGGAGGACTGGAAGAACTCTGGAACTGGTACCTTTCATGATGTCTGGAGTACATGTATCATCCCTTTCATATAATTTGGAGTAGAAATGTTTTACTCTTGTCAAAATTTCGCCTCTATTTTTTGTTACAGAACCATCTTCTTTTCTCAGTGCCATAATCTGTTTTCTTCCCTTACTGAGATGTCCCTTTGCTATCTTTAGGCTTTGGTTGTTTTCAATTGCTTTCCTTACTAGTTCACAGTTGAATTTCCTTATGTCTTCAGTGATACTTTTTCGTACTGTCTTGCATAGCTCTATATATTCCACTTTGGAAGTCACGTCTTCTTTAGTTGTCCTCATCTCTCTTCTTTTTTGCATCAACATTTTGTTTTTTCCTGATAATTTGTTCGCATGCAACTTGTTCTTATACCCAGCTAATTTTGTTGCTGTTTCCATAAGAGCTCTGGTTACTTTTCTGTTAACTTCAGAAATATCCACTTCTTCTGATGTTAGGCCTTTTAAAGCAGAGAATCTGTTCTTCAGTTCCAACTTGAAGGTTTTATGGTGTTTTTTAAGGTTGGTTATGTCAATACATTTTGTTTTTCTTATGAGCTTGCTACGTTCAAGTTTAGTGTTGAGGTGCATCTTACATCTCACCAATCTATGGTCACTACCTGTGTTGAACTTGTTTAGCACACTGCAGTCTTCTATGACGAAATTTTTGTTACACATAATAAAATCAATTTCACTTGTCGTCCCATTTGGATGTCTCCATGTCCATTTCCTGTGTGGCTTTTTCTTGAAAAAGGAGTTCAAGATGAAAAACCCTTCTGTCTCTGCAAACTCTATGAGAGTATTTCCACGCTGGTTTCTGTTGCCGTGACCGAATTTACCTACTGAAGTTTCATTCTGTTGTCGTTGCCCTATTTTTGCATTGAAATCTCTCATAATTATCTTTAAGTGCTGCTTACCTTTGTTATTTAGATGACGAATTTCCTCATAAAATTCTTCAATTTCTTCTTCAGGATGACTTGTGGTGGGTGCATAAGTTTGAATAATCTGAGCCTGGTATCTTCTCGAGAGTTGGATAACAAGTCGTGCAGCTCTGTCAGAGGAACTTTCAACTTCTACAACTTTATCCTTCAGTTTCTTGTTTATTATAAATACAACACCACTAGTTCTGCCAGTATCAGTCCCACAATAGTAGAAGAGATGTCCACTTTTCAGTTCAATGAGATCTTCTCCTTTTCTCCTTACCTTACTTAGCCCGACGATGTCCCACTTGATCCTTTGTAGTTCCTCTTCCAATTCAAGAAGCCTTGAATAAGAAGATACGGAGCGTCCATTATACGTAGCCAAGGTCAGCATCAGATGGCAGCCTAGTCCGGTCCTCCGGGGATTCTTAACACCCTCTGCCTTCATGTCGCACTGGCCGCTGCCTTGGCCAGGTACATTCCAGCTGCCGGAGACTGAGGGCCAAGATTTAAGTTGTGGAGTCATTTTGGAGGGGTTTGGCCATAACTCACCACGCTGGCCAAGCGGGTTGGTGAGTGCCGGATAGCATTTCCTCTAATCCCGATGGTATAGTTATACCTTAATTGGCGGTCGTCAGAGCCCCTTTAGTGGGAACAGGATGTACCAGGAGAAGGCGGGGTTGACATTTGTCAAGGAGAGGCTGTGATGTTACGCATCACCTGACCTTACATCCCTACACATAATACACATAGAAAAATCCTATACTCTGAATCTATAATGATTAAGAAAACTTGTACCTGCAATTATAATATGCAATCACCACTCGAACTGCCATTTGCATGGTGACTTGTTATAAATAAGGAGAAGGAAAACACAAATAGAAATAAAATATATATAACTACAAGACGGTTAGCGATAAATGATAATATTTACAATTATGCTATGCAGCCACAAGATGGCACTTCAACAACATTAAATGACGATTGCCAAGTCTACATATGTGAAGATCCAGAACCAATTAATGATGAGATGACGGACGTTCTGAACTGGGATAGCCATGTATAAGAACACACAGATGTTTAATGCAATTCACCACTGATGATGGGCAGCGTATTTATGGCAGAAACATGTCCGGTAGGAAGTGCAGTGCTGTCTGCTGGAATGGTGTGATGTTTGGTCCATTGCTGAATCTGTGCCTGGCCGATATCTACTTTTTAAAGTATTTTAAAATATTGCAATATCGACAGTTTGTTTTTAATTACATGGTTTTTAGTGTTTCATGTCTTAGATGCTGCGATGAACTAGAAATTCGCAATTTGTATAATTAAACAATTTATGGTTGTAAGATGGGACTTACTTCACATTTAGGATATACAAGCTATCATATGAATGGCTGCTACAGATTTTGTGAAAATGTTGACGCATGCATTATCAGGGCTTGAAAAATATCTGAAAAGTTACTTGCCCAGAAGTAAAATCTACATGCCCAGAAAAATTTATCTTTTAAGATAACAAAACAGAAGCCTCATCTTTTTAAAGTTAAAAATTGTGATAAACTTTTTATACATCTTTTGCTTCACCATTTTAAAGTGTCTGTATTCAAAATGCACAAAAGCATATATCTCAAGTTTTCAGAAAGGTAATCGATGGCATTTGAGAAATTTAGTGATGATGCCATTTTCAAGAATTTTTAATATATGTCCTGTGTTATACAAAAAAATTAAATAATCATAGTTAACTGTATGGCAATTTAAGTAGTTTTTAACAACAATTTTGAATGTAAAAATTATTAACCCTTTTCTCTTGTGCAAACAAAAGTAATTTTGCATCATAAAATATCCCAAGAATTGTTGTTTAGAAACAAAGGCAAATCTTATGTTTTTGACTACTGTTGTGTGCACTTAGTTATTAATCTATATTATCACCTGACACCCCACATTGCTTGAAAGAATTACTGGTGGTATCAGCAATTATAGGATGATTTTTGCAAACAGTGCAAAACATAAGTCTTGTCATTTGACTTTAGCCAATTAAATGTTTTTATCCAAGATTCTTTAACTGTGCAACAGCTCTTTTTTTTTTTTTTTTTGTAAGCTTTATCATAGTCTGCTTGCATAAATTTCAGATTTGCCAACGATGCAGATTCCGATTCTGAAATTATGTCACTCAACAGTGCGGAAGACAAATTTGTAACTACCGCTGACAGATTGGGAATTTCACATAATTGCTTACTATGAGATATACTCTCATTGCTGGATTTTATTTTCCAAAAAAACATGGTATATCCATTACTAAATACAACTTATATCCACAGCTAACATGAACTGCAACTAACATGAACACTGTTCTCTCAGATAAACTAAGTTATCGGCGTTGGTAATTTTCGCTCTTCTCCTGGTTAAGTGGAACGCATTGTGCAGTCTCGTTCTTAAACGAAACTTACCTTTTGTTTCAGTAGTTCTGCTGTCAATTTATGTGTGTGGGCGGGCACACGGGCGGAAGCTTCTACTTTCCCCTTCCTCACTTGACCAAGTTATGTCAGAGACTCAACCCCACCCGGGGCTGTGCAATAAATATTCTGTTGTCACTCCCTCCCCATAAAGCACAGCTTTTTTGCCCATCAGTCTGTGTCCTCCTGTTTCATGGCAGTTTATGCGTTTTGTCACTAAACACTGGAGGCTAGTTTCGTCCGCGGCATGCATCCTGTCATTAACTGTAAACAACATCTGGAGCAAAACTACGTATGGCCCCAATTTCTGGACGTAGAGCACAATATAATCAAAGAAGCGCTATTCTTCTGGCCTTGGCACTAATTCTGTAACAATAATACAACTGCAGTAAAATGAAAAATGCGCGACGACCATCTTTTTTTCTAGAGCAGAAAATTCTCCATACCAAACTTTTTTTCTTTTTTTTTTCTTTAAATCTAGTTGCCCGACTGGACAACTAGATTTCATTTTTACTTGCCCAGGCCAATAATTTACATGACCCGGGCATGGTATTTTTCAAGCCCTGCATATGCCTACCCATACATCAGGTCTATAGAACGCATATGAGGTAACGTTTGTCATAAAAAAATTCCGAATTAATCTACAGCATTGTAACATTGCAAACATTACCTATTGTTTTAAACCAACATTTACTTTTATCTTCTGTTTACGACTAGTGTGTATGATTTATGGCAGTAATAAATAAGATTTAGAACAGTTCTACACCTACTTTAGCGGATCGATGTGTACTTATTATATTGACATGTGTGTGTATATGTGAGGGTATATTCCCAATTTATTAGATTGAAAATCATAATTTAATTTCATGTTAGATAATTAATTACAGATATCATCATGCTGTATATGACTATATTTACGCAAAAATAAATAATGTAAACTTTGTTGATTACAAATGAAAATTTATGAAGCAAAGTTATAAGAGTTGTGATTAAAAACAAAACCTTCCAAGTCTTTTCACTTTTAAAAGAGGGGATATTGCATCCTCTCCCTCCAGGAAATAATTTCTGCTAATTTGTTCTTCAATAGTGGACAGCACCTGAAAAGCACGGAGATGAACAGATGTTATGTTCCCATATCAAGTTACTTAAAACATCACTATCTAGTTAGATCTTGTGTTGTCAAATAACAGATCATACAGATCTTTAGGTGAAAACTAAATATAAGTAGCACAGAAAACAGAAATAAGTAAAGTAAATCATGCTATCTCTAAACTATAAAACTTTTCCAATATTTAAAAGGGGAAAAGAAAAGTGCAACTCGCCTAACACTTGTAAATAAATTTCAGTTTTAGAACTGAGACGGTTACTGTTATATTAATAATAATAATAATAATTATTATTATTATTATTATTATTATTATTAACTTTCTTGGCCAGGGCTAAAGTGAGCAAAAAGCAGAGATATTTATTTTAAGCTACGAAATTTAGGAATTTTCTAGTGATGTGGCAGGTTTGCAGAATGACTGCATTTTAGATTGGGTGCAGTGGTTTCTGTGGCAATCCCAATACCTCATGATTTTTTTAAAGGTTATTAGGTACCACTATACGTTGGCAAAATGACAACTGGTACAATCTGTGCTATGTTGTGTTAAAAACTTCCAAATCCTCTGGAGTTGTATTCACAGGTTCTGGGATTTCAAGATTTTCTCTGACACTGTTCTTTGGATATTTACTGTAAGTGGAACTGCTACATCAACTAACTATATCTTCAAGGTTGTTTTCTTTTTTGTTTTTGTGTCTACGGTTACAATGCCAGGTTGATTGGGATCAATGGTCTTGTCTGTAGACATGCTTGTCCCAGTACATGGTGCAATTGTATTGATTTTCAAGCACAGGTTTTGTAATATGGTGGCATTGAATGCCAAGCTTTTGTTGAACCTCAGCTATCTGGTTATATCTGTTAAGGTATTCTTTTCATGCAACAACAGAAAGCAGCCAGCTATATAAAATGTGCTCTATGGTTTCATTCAATTTTTCTCTGACCCCGGGTACTGGCACCCCAGTAATAAATAAGGGCGTCCCCACCCCTTTTCCTCGCTTCCGTGTCCCTTTCCTATCAGGCACTCTAGCCCAAATCTCCTAGCTTCCTATTTTTAAGGGTTATTTAAGACCTGGGGTCAGACACTCTCTCCCTAAAATCCTCTACATATGATCTGATCTGATCATTCGATTTTCCACACATTCAAGAGGCAGCTTCATCTGCAACTTTCATTATGTGTATTATTATTATTATTACTATTATTATCACTTTCTTGGTACTACAGTACAATAGCTGCACATTTCATTTCAGTGATAGCTTTTAGGGAGGACTTTAGCCACTCTGCATTTTAAAGGAGATCCCAACTTCATGTGCAACACTCCACATTGTTTACATACAGCCTGCTCACTCCCAACATTAAGGGACAAAGGATATACTTCTGCATAGATTATATGCGGAGTATTTTTTTAGAATACCAAAAATTAAAACATTGTAATAATACTGTTTTTTTTTCAATACACAGCAAATACACAAAAAGGGATAGTTTTTATCAAAGGAAATATAGAACAATATTTTTTCTTTATTTTTTACAAATGATGCTTTTTATACATAACTGTCTACTTTGTTCCTTGCTTGATGAGTGGCATTTTTGTTTTTGTGCATGTTTCTTGTGCTTCTTATTTTAATAATGAATTTGCACAGATTCAAGATGTATGAGCTGGTCGTACATGCCTTAGGCTGACTAAACACCAGAGTTCTTATTTCACTGTATGTGCACACTGCACCATTTAGAGACATTTTATGAATTAAAAGTAAAAAAAAATAAAAAATAATAATAATAAACAATGTTAAAATGAAGTAGCACAATGAAACATGGAAAAAAATGGAAACATCTCATTTTTAATTTTTGTTAAGCCACAAATATCTGTTCTGCACTTCATGTACCAATTTGTTCTTTACTTAATGAAAACAAAATACATGAAAAAGAACACTAACCATTTCTCACACCAATATGTTTTTTATTGCTATTGTACATGTCATTCAAATAACACAAATAGTAATATCTATAAAAAAAGAGGTGCAAATTGCTACAGCCTTTCTATTAATAATATTCTTAAAAACTATAAAAAAAAATCCTCTGCATGACATTAACATGGAGGTATTTGCTTTGCCCCTTTCGATGTTAGAAACGGGCAAGCTATCCGTAAACAATGCGAAGTTGGGAACCATTCAAAGCATAGAACTGCAGAATTTTACCTTTATTTTATTAACTACCTCGCATTATTTATATACCAAGTAAACAGTGCTGTTATAAGTCTGAAAGAAGAGCTGCTTCCCTGTTGTAGCAATATGTTTTATCCTATGGTAATGACATGTGATAATGTCAAATAGAAGTCATTGCTCTTTCCACGTTTATAAGTAAGTCACAGAAAAATTCTCATTGGCCACCACCAGAAATCGAACCCAGGGTCTTCCAGTTATGCGCCGGACATGCTTCCACTGCACCACAGCGGCCTCAAAATTCTCCAGACTCACATATGACAAACTGCCAAACCACCTGGCAGGTTGCTTTCTATGGAGCCCCGCATAATGCTGGGGATTCACCAAAGATGAACAGTAGCAACTGAACAAATAACTAGAAGGTGAATTAATAATTAATACAGACAATTAACATGGATTAGGAACATCAAATAGAAATCATCCCTCTTTCCACATTTATAAGTGAGTCACATATAGCTACCTGCCAGGTGGTTTGGCAGTTTGTCGTACGCGAGTCTGGAGAATTTTGCTGCCGCTGTGGTACAGTGGAAGCATGTCCGGCGCGTAACTGAAAGACCCTGGGTTTGATTCCCGGTGGCGGCCGATGAGAATTTTTCCGTGACTCACTTATAAACGTAGAAAGAGAGATGACTTCTATTTGATGTTCCTAATCCACGTCAACTGTGTATTTATCATGCGATAATGGCTGGAATAATACCTTCAAGTTGGAACTGAAGAACAGATTCTCTGCTTTAGAAGGCCTAACATCGGAAGAAGTGGGTATTTTTGAAGTTAACAGAAAAGTAAACAAAGCTCTTATGGAAACAGCAACAAAATTAGCTGGGTCTAAGAACAAGTTGCATGTGAACAAATTATCAGGAAAACCCAAAATGTTGATGCAAAAAAGAAGAGAGATGAGGACAACAAAAGAAGTGACTTCCGAAGTGGAATATATAGAGCTATGCAACACAGTACGAAAAAGTATCACTGAAGACGTAAGGAAATTCAACTGTGAACTAGTGAAGAAAGCAATTGAAAACAACCAAAGCCTAAAGATAGCAAAGGGACATCTCAGTAAGGGAAGAAAACAGATTATGGCACTGAAAAAAGAAGATGGTTCTGTAACAAGAAATAGAGGCGAAATTTTGACAAGAGTGAAAGATTTCTACTCCAAATTATATGAAAGGGATGATACATGTACTCCAGACATCATGAAAGGTACCAGAGTTCTTCCAGTCCTCCCAGCAGAAGTTGCACATGCAATCAAGAACATGAAGTGAGGAAAAGCTCCTGGAGAAGATGGAATTACTGCAGACATCCTACAAGAAGCAAATGGAGAAATTGAAACAGTACTCGCCCAAGTTTTCGCTCGATGCCTTAAGGAAGGAAAGATTGCTGAGGATTGGAACAACGCTACAATGATCCTGCTACATAAAAAAGGTGACATTGAGGATCTCATGAACTACAGACCTATCAGCCTCCTATCAGTGGTTTATAAGATCTTCACAAAAGTTCTTTCACACTGCTTGAAGGTAACACTGGACATGGCTCAACCGAGAGAACAAGCTGGATTCAGGAGTGGCTACAGCACTATAGATCATATCCACGTACTGAGAGAACTGATTGAAAGAGGGAGGGAATATGAACTTCCATTGTGCATAGATTTTATCAATTATGAAAAGGCCTTTGATTCGGTGAAACCATCAGCATTTACAATGGCTTTGAAATCCTGCGGCACTGAAGATTTATACATTAATATTATTAATAACATCTATGAAAATGCAAGTGCAAAGATTCGGCTGTTTGAAATACAACACACATAAAAATTGGAAAGGGAGTAAGACAAGGTGACACCATATCTCCCAAGCTCTTTAATACCACATTGGAAAATGTCTTTCAATCACTGAACTGGGAAAACAAAGGGATAACTCACCTTCGTTTTGCTGATGGCATAGTCATTTTTGCAACTACCCCATCAGAGCTGCAGAGTATGATCTAGGAACTTGCTGATAAGAGCAAAGAAGTGGGATTAAAAATGAACTTTCAGAAGACAAAAGTGATGTACAATGCTTTTACAAGAAATGAAGATTTATCGATTGATGGAGAAAAGCTGGAGATGACACATACGTACGTTTATCTCGGACAGCAGATATCAAGTGAGGGTCACATTGATGAAGAAATGGACCTTACCCGCGTGTCGTCACGATCACGTGATTGCGGACCAGAATGGCTGAGTGTGCAATGTTATCACTGTTAGACTATCCGTTCTTACTGATTAATTTTGGTAATCTGAATGTTTTAGAATACGCAAATAAGCTAATTGAGATTCAGAATGGAAAAGGAGAAATTAGTTTCCTAAAGGAGCAGATGAAAGGTGAAAAAATGTTTTATAACAAGTTTGTATTGGATGTGTTTCTTCATCGAGACGGCTACTCAGACGAATGACGATGAAACTGAAGATTCTGCTGAAGCTTTCCTGATTTCTGAAAAGGTTAAAGCTGAAATGAAGACAAAAACAGTCTATACAGTTGAATGTATGCTCTCCAAAACAGGAAAGGTAAGATTCTTTCGTTAGTCGAAGTACAAGACATACCAGTGATTATAATGTTCGCTTAGTAAGGTTTGTTTATAACTCGCTTGAGATGTTGGAGGCACCACAGTGTTTCAGAAAATTATCAGGAAAGCTTAATTGAGGGATGATGAAAGAAAACACTGCTGCATGCAATGTTACCAAGCTAAAAATAATAATTTTATTTTAATAATGACAAATAGCTTGAGCCATAAAAAAAAAAAAAAAAAAAAAATAGGTGGTCTTATTTAAAGCTATAACTCTATAAATTTGGTGAGCAGAATTTGTAGAACTTCGATTTCAAAAACTTATCTATCCAAATATGCAATCCGTTTTCTCTTCAAAGTTTCTTTTTGGAAACAACACTGTCGGGACACTTTCAGGTTTAAATTGCCTACGGTTTGTAAAAGGCTGGTAAACAAAATCGTGCTTCACAAAGTGGGAAGAACATATTCTTGAATGCACATCGGGGTGAAAACCCTACCTTTTCATTTTGCACAACCATTGCTTCAAAATATCAAGTCTTTTCAGTGGAAAACTGTAAAAACTTATTCCTTCTTCGATGCATTTCCTGTGGCACGACTTATTTACACAACCAAATGCAGAACAAAAATTAGGTATAATGAAGATTTGTTAGAAAATACAAAATTTATCAATAACTATCACAACTCAACACTACAGCAATCTATAACCGAAACTGAAAGATTGCTGGTCCGCTATCACGTGGCTAATTTCCCAGAATGCAACGAGAGGCAGGTAAGGTCCATTAATCGGCATACAAAACTTGCCTGGAGAGCTTTTGGAAGAAACAGCTTAATTTTCAAGAGCAATATATGCCATTATGTCTTAAAAGAAAAGTGTTTGATCAATGCATCCTTCCAGTGCTTACGTATGGTGCGGAGACGTGGACCTTAACTAAAAGAGACATACAAAGACTGCAGACAATTCAAAGAAGCATGGAGAGGTGCATGCTTGGTGTAACCAGGAGAGATAAGAAGAGGAACTCGTGGATCCAAAAAATGACAAGAGTGGAAGACATCATGAACAGAGTTAAATCCCTGAAATGGCAATGGGCTAGACATACTGCCAGAAAGGCAGACCATCGATGGACAGCCGAAATTTTAGATTGGATTCCAAGGGACAGGAAAAGACCCAGAAAAAGACCACATGGGAGATGGGTGGATGAAATTCGAAAGTATGCGGGAGTAACATGGAGGAGACTGGCACAAGACAGGCCGTTGTGGAAGAGGCTTGGAGAGACCTTCATCCAGCGGTGGATTGATAATGGTTGACAATGATGAATGGCTGGATGTAGCCTAAGTGTATGAATTTATTGGTCAGATGAGGATATCTCAAATAAGCTAAGCTAGTTTAGTATCATAACTGTCATGCAGTGCTGTAGCGGTGAGTGGGTTAGCGAAAAACAGCTGGGAAAGAAGGACTTTAAATTTTGAAAGCAATTCAAAACTTGTTTTTTCCAACTTTTTATGGCTATTTTTTTTTTCAATTTGAGAAATTTAAAATAAAAGAATGTTATGTGAGTGTCAGATACTAAGATTTTCTTTTAAATACTGCTCTGCCATTTGATATGATTCTGTTTTGCTTGTTCAGGGGTTTAATACGCTGTGTAAGCAATTCAGTTCCGCCTCTAATTTAAGGCCACTGTTTTCAAGGAAGAGAGAGAGTTAGTGCTATAAGACAAACATAACATTCATGCTTCACTGGGATTCAAACACCGACCCATCTTGGACGAATGGTCAGAAGCCAGCATTTAGACCACTATGCCACTGGGGTGGCTATGATTCCAAACATTCATTGTGAATAATATGAATCAGTCACACTGAATAACTATGACTTATACGTCACTTCTGCTGAGCTCATAGGGTGGGAGTAAAAGATATCGTGTGTTATTTTTTGTTTGTTACGTGGGTTTTAATGACCACGATTTTGGGCCACTGGTTTCTGGGAGGGGGAAGAACTAGCTCCATGGGGGCTGGTAATGTTCATGCCTCATCTGGAGCTTAGGACTGTGCCAGCTTGAGAGATTAGCCAAAAGCTAGCACCTCTGACAACTCAGCAATCAGAGCAAGCTTTTGCGTTACCTACATGGAATTAGGGAATGGGGCTGATGGGACTATTTTTGTTGGTGGCAGTGGAGAGTTTGGGAGAAATGTGCTCCACAACCATAAAGGACTTGTCACTCAGCCTATGTGCCTGCCTAATTTTTCATTGTTGATTTCCATTTTAGTGATGCAGTAAAAGAGAGAACATCTGCCATAATTTAATTTTGAGGACTTCTGCCATGACAAAGGAGTTTCCATTTTCTGTGTAACATGAGCAGGGCCGGCTGGACCATAGGGGCAACCGGAGCGGTCGCCCTGAGCCCGCGTCTTCACGGAGCCCCGCACTTTACAAAACAAAAACAAAATTGTTTTTGCTAGAACTCTCTATATTTATTGTTATTTTTTTTAAGTTTTTGGGCGCAAGGCCCTCAAAAAGATATTTATATGTTTTCCAACCGTAGGTTGAAGAAGCGTATATGCTCCAGCTTTGTCTGTCTGTCTGTCCACCCGATAACTTGCGTAAAAATTATTCAATTTCAATTAAATTTAGTATGTGGTAGGGGACAACCTGGGGACGAACCCTATTGAAAATAAGCGAAATGGGGTCAAAGGTCAGGACATAGGAGCGGGATCCATTCCATCTCCTTTATGTGTCATAACTGACGTAAAAATGCTTCGATTGCGACAAAACTTTATCATGTTGTTCCGGAATTAAACTGAACACGTTTGATGAATGTCATCGAAATGGGATCAAAGGTCAGGGCACAGGAGCGAGATTTATTCCACAGCCATCATCCTCATAACTTGAGTAAAAATGCTTCTATCGCGACAAAACTTTAGTATGTTGGTCCAGAGGTATACTGAACCAATTATTTTTAATATCATCAAAATGGGATCAAAGGTCATGGCACATGAGCGAGATTTATTTCACAGCCATTATCCTCATAACTTGAGTAAAAATGCTTCTATTGCGACAAAACTTTAGTATGTTGTTCCGGAGGTATACTGAACGAATCAATAATCAGGGTTGGGCGGAGAGTTTGCCTGCGCGCGATTTCTGGTATGTTGGAAAGCATATCATAATAAATGAATTGCATGATTTTACTAACTTAACAATAATGTTTATTTTATTCAGTTTATAACCCCCCCCTCAAACTTATTTAAACCTTAAACTTTTCCATATTGATGAAATAAGAAATTAAATTTCATTACATTTTGTGACTCCCTATCAGGGCACGATTTCACTGATTAGCAACTAGCAAATAGCTAGTGAAAAATCAAATTTGCTAGTGAAAAAAAATCGCAGTAGCAAATATTGCTAGTAAGGTAATTTCTTTATTTAAAGTAACCAAAAATCATTATTAATCCACGAAGTTTACATAACAGTTTCTATTATCACTTGTTAAAACAGCGACGATCAGCGATTCTCTTTCGCCAATTTCCTTTCGACACTTAATACCCATCCTCCCCATATCTTTCATCCCTTCCAGTGGAAACTGTCGTACATTGAAACTTCTCTCCATCGTGCCCTCATTGGTCTATTACAGAAACTGAACGTGACGTCGGCAATGGTTGCTGTGGCAACCCAGAGCTCTGGGATGGATCGGTTGTTTGACCACCTGCTCTGCCACCCTCCCTTCTTTTGCCCCACGAACTTTGTCCTCAACTCCTGTCGTACCCTAAGCGAAGCGATCGCCTACTTCCACAAGTCTTGATAGTCGTGCACACATCAAATACTGCGCTCTAATGATCAGTGATGAATAAGCAAGAATAATTCCACTTATTCGGATGGTAGACAAAACCGAAAGAAGCAAACCAAAATGTTACTGGAAAATAGCCTGCCAACACTGGCAAAAGTCTTATCCATAGTAACTAGCCTTATTGCGTGGCATAGATAGACGCTTTTTTACGAAACGTGTTCGTGGAGGGGTAAACGATTACGGAAGAAACTTTTGCTTCGTCTGACTTCTGGTTTTGGAAATTTTCCTTGTATTTTCAAGCTGAAATACAAATATTTATCCAGTAAAATGTTAATGAGCAATAATACTTGACAGAGGCAACATCGTGAGAAAAATAATAAATTATGATTACGGAAAAAATCCAAATTCCGTCGACCTTTCGTTTTCTAGTTTCGTAAAGACGGAATTCCAATAATAACGAAAAAGCCGGAATTCCTTGAATTCGCGGAAGAATCTCATGCCTGAAGATTACAGAAAAATTTTGCAGCAGCCAACTTCCGTTTTTGCAAATTGTTCTCCACAGTTTCAAGCTAAAATGGAAACATTTATGCAATAAAACGATATTTAACAAGAAAAGCGGACACAAAGACAACATTGGGAGAAAAATTTGCGATTACGACAAAATTTTCTTACTCCGTTTCACTACTGTGTTCGAAAGTTTTGAAGCACTAAATTTCGTCTCCAGATGGAAAACGACCCCCCCTCTCCCAAATATCGATCTTCAGAATGATCTAACTGATGACAAAAAAAAAAAAAAAAAAAGCGGGATTCCGCGAATCCCTGTAAGAATCTGGTATATATCATAAAAATAATAGCAAAAGAAAAAATTGAAACAAAGTGAAAATTTGTAGAATCCGTAGTTTTGATAGTGAGTTCTGTAGTCAGACAACTAATTCCGTAGAAACTACGGCATTGTGTGGTATTTGGCAGATATGAAGTGTGTAGAAGTTTAGCAGAAATTTGTGTGATACTTCCACTTAGTACTACATGTTGTGAGGTGGGGTTCAGTTTTTTAAAAAGAATACAAGGGGATTGGAGGAACAATTTGTCTGTTGAAACTTTAAATGCTTTGGTGACAATTGAAATAGAAGGGCCACAAGAAGAGATTTTTAATCCACGGTCAGCAGTTATAAAGTGGTATGATGACAAAGTCAGACACCCTGAGCGTAAACCATATGGGAAGAAGTCTGAATTAGAATGTCAGTGAAATATATTCATGTGGTATGAGAATTTGTTAGAAATTAATAATAAAGATAGTCACTAAACTTATCTAAGATTCTATTCATTATTCAAAAAGGTAAGTCAAAATAAATATACACATATTTAAATTTCTGTGTAACTTTATTAGAAAATAAGTTACAATGTGATTTAGTTTTACTTGCTAGTCATGCAAATGTTTTGCTAGCAAACTATTTGGTCACTAGCAAAATTTGCCAGTGAGCAAAAAAGATGAAATCTTGCCCTGCTCCCTATTATACACTCAACAATTTGTGTGTAAACCTGGTACTAAAATTTAAAAAAATTAAAAGAACGATATCAAAGTTGTATCTGGGCTATATATGGAGGTCAATCGTTCAGTGACTTTAAAAACAGTGTTGGAAATAAAAAAATAAATAAATAAAGCAATTTTTATACATGAGCGCGTATAAGAGGTGAATAAAGTCATTAATTTACCAGTTATTCCACTTTCCATCGAAAATCAATCACTAAAACATGTACCAGGAAAAAAATATATATATACGAATTTATTTAAGAGGGATCGTTATTATTCTATATGCAAAAATGTTTGCTATGGAAAAATATTCGCTACGCAGGTTAGTTAAAGCTATCTTTTTTATCATTTTGTAGGAAAGTTTTTATTAAGATAATAAAGCAACCTAAACTTCCTCTCCAGAAAGAAAGTCGTAGATTTCAGCACTTTTTATTCTCTTCCTCTCTTTGTCTGCCTGTCTGTCTGTCCGCCCGTCTCTGTCTGTCTGTCTGTCTGTCTGTCTGTCTGTCTCTCTCTCACTCAATGTGTCTCTCTGTCTGTTGCATCTGTCTCTCTCTCTCACTCTGTCTATCTGTCTCTCTCTCTCACTCACTGTCCGTCTGTGTCTCTCTCCCTCAATGTCTGTCTGTCTCTCTCTCTCTCTCACTGTCTGTCTCTCTCACTCTCTGTCCATCTGTCTCTCTCCCACTCAATGTCTCTCTCTCTCTGTCAGTCTGTCTGTCTGTCTCCCTCTTTCACTCTCTGTTTGCCAGTCTGTTTTTCTCTCTCTCTCACTCTACCTGTCTGTCTGTCTGCCTCTGTCTCTGAAAAATGAAAATACACGAAAATTATCAGAAAGAAACTATTTACTCTCTTTCTCTCTGAATTTTCAATCCATATGATGGTCTTTTTCTTAAGCTCACAATAATTTGAGATAATCATTTTCCTTTATGATAATTTTTTTCTATTTTCATTTTTCATACAATGATTTCATTAAACTATGAGATTAATTTCCTAGGGCCCTCTATATATGTGAAATTTCGCCCTGGGCCCCGCAAAAGTTCAATCCGGCCCTGAACATGAGGATCATGACTACCTATCAAAAAGAACAGTGTTGCTTCCAAATATGCACGCTGTGAACGCCACACGAAGATGTCAGATAGGGATAGGCGAGCGTTGACATGGATTGTACAATGGAAGCATAAGACCATGGCACAGATAGCAGCAAAATTAAACATCAGTTCGAATGTTCCCATTCCGTCAGAACTGTTTGTTGAGAACTCAATCATGCCAACATTTATACCTGTGCTATTAAACAAAATGTGTATAGTGGTGCAAAGCACATAAAAACTGGGATGCTAGAAACTGGCAACATGTAATCTGGTCTGATAAATTGTGCTTCACATTATTTCTCATCACTGGCAGTTTACATTTGGTGAAAACCTGCAGAAGTGTACCACCTGAACTGTTTGGTTCCAACTGTAGAGCATGGAAGTGGATCCCCCGATGCTGTGGGATGCCATCTTTTGGAATTCCTTAGGGCCACTGATTATTCTGCTGGGTCATTTCATATCTGCAATGTATGAATCCATTCTTGGAGACAACCTGCACCCAATGTGGCAGGTATTGTTCCCTAAATGACCATATCTGGCTTTAAGCAGATGATGCACCTGTGCACTATGTGAAGTATGTCAAGTTGTGGCACATGAGGATGAGGTACAGCAGTTTTCCTGGCTACCTCAATCTTCAGATTTCAATATTATTGAATATTTGTGGGGATATCTGGAACAAAAAGTCAGATCATACTAACCTTCTCAAATATCATGAGCACAGTTAAGGTATATTTTACAGGAAGAATGGCCGTAATTCCATTATTGTATGAACATTACTTGTATAAGTCTATTTCAAGTTATATTGTTTCTGTTCTGAAAGCACAAGGTCAGCCTACAGATCATTCATAAAAAGGTCTCCACAAACACTAAGTGTTACCATTGTTTTGATAAACCCCTGTGCAAGATAATGAGTTCATATGTGATTAATGAAAGGTGCAGCTCTTACTCTCAAAAATATATTCATTTTCCACCATTAGAACAATACATATTGTTTTCTCTGTGAATCATTAGTTTGAATACTTGTACATCATTTAAAAGTTTATATGAACAATGTACTAAAAATAAACTGCTGGTATGAGAGACAGAATTATTATTTTCCAGTTCAAATGTGTGTGTGTGTGTGTGTGTGTGTGTGTGTGTGTGTAACTTTCTATTTTGATGTGAATAGACCATAAATGTTTACTTTTCAAGAACTGAATTTTAAGTAATGAAAATAACAATAAGTATATTTGATCAGCACTATCTTCATTTATTACAAGTATAGTCTGTTTCTGAACTTGTTAAGTTCAAAATCAACTCTAAACATTTTACTACCATAATGTTAAATCATATATTTACCCTTTGGGCAATTCTTCTACGAAAAACAGATGTCATTGTGGCATTCCTGTTTGTTTTGCTTCAAATCCCTTGAGCTTTTCTGTTAAACTTATTCTATCAGAAAATAATCATTTAAAAATATCACAATATGATAAATTTTACAATTTTTTATAGCAATTAATGGTTGACTAACAAAACACTGTATATATAGAGAAAATTGCAGTTACAGGCAGTACCCAACTTACATAAGTGGATTGTTCCTTGACTCATTACCTAACTCCAATTTTACGTAATTCGGGGAACATGTTTAGGGTAATACAACTTACCTCAAAATATAGCCCTTTACCTCAAAATTTAACAAATGCTATGTAATATTGCATATTTATGTTACAATAGTATTGAGGTCAGCAATATGTATCAGACTCTTCAGAAGCTTGCTGCACAACAGCAACAGGTAAGAGAACAGCTGATTTATGACTGGTGGAAGGTATTTCAACTTCCTTCATAAATCTATCCAGAGTGATCTGGGCAGCATCTCTTTTTTTTTTTCCTCATACATGCTTTTATAAATAGCAACAGCATCTTCTACCATTCTTCAAATTTTTTAAAAACGAGAGGAATTTGGGTCCATTCGCTGAAAACGAGACAAAGCTGAATTAATTTCCATAAATGCTGGTGACATTTTTGTTATGAATCATTTTGGTAATGATTCTAGTGTTCTCCCTAGAGTTATTTTACAGCTGGGTGGCAAGAAATTTTAGCTGGGTGGTACTTGAAACGACCCCTTCCTTAATTAAAAAAAAAAGAAAGGATGTTGTTTTGCTTAACATGCCTGTACTTATTAAATACTTACTGATAAATCATGTTCAACACAGATTTCAGTCATTTTCACCAATATTTATGGTGTATGTGGGAGTAAGTTTTTTACTCTTACTATAATGTGTGTTGTGAAAACATTCATTACAGGAAATTTAGCTGGGCGACAGAGAAAATTAGCTGGGCGGGCCGCCCAGTAAAAAGGCTCTAGGGAGAACACTAGATTCCTCTTTCAAAGCTTCAGCATTTTCTTCTTCTGCAACTTTTGCAGCTTCCAGCTTGATAAGATCTGCATTGGATAGCAATTCAGAATGAAAATCAATCAGCTTCTCAACATCATCCTCATCCAGTTGAAGATCTGGCTGCTTTGCAAGCATAAAAATCTTTTCAGTCACTAATTGTTTTTACTTTAGCGCTATCTGTAAATATTTTGTAGTGAGCATTTTTTTACATAAGTTTTGATTTATGTAAGTCTGGTACTGCCTATATCTTCATGTTCACACAAATAAAGTATGACATTTTGCAATATAACATCAGCCTAAGTATATATTCATACAGAACATACTTAAGCTATAAGTACACAAGCAAAAAATGAAGAAGATGCTGTAATATTCACACATGTAATGACTAAAATGACTATCTTTTAACAAAGGTATCAAAATAACAATTGAGAAATAGGTGAGAAGGTGTGTGGCAGAGTATATGAAAAATATGCCTAATAAAACTTGATTAGAAACATAACAGAAACTGGACACAAATGAACTGGGATTCACTTTAAATTATTGGTAATCAACAGAAAAAAATATACTGTTGGCCACAAAATCATCAGAAACTATTTAATACAGATACATGTAATCACCTACATCATATGGTGTATCTAACCTGATGCAAGGTTCATTTTGTCAATGGTTTTTTTCTCTGACACTTACGCAGTTTATTTAAACTTCTGAGTTTTTCTCTCCTCTCTAAATTTAATGTTTAAAAAATATCTCAGTTCGTGTTAATCAAAATAATTCTAGTAAAACTGCATGATCAGTTAAATATCATAATTTTGGTGAAATTTTACCTAAAAATAAATACTTCGTCTCAAGTTAATGAGACTGCATCTTTAACAATCACAACTGGATGCCTGTAGATAATATGAAAAATGCCTGCATACTCTTTTTCAAGTTTAGCAATATCATGGAGCACAGTGACACAGCATAGGCTCTTGCAATGGGCAGGGTTTCAGGATCCCTGTACATATTTTTCTTCACATTCAGTGCAATATCAAAGAAATGCTTTTTTTTTTTTTTTTTTTTTTTTTTAAATCATTGCATAAGACTTGACAGTTTTACTTTGGATGGGAGAAATGTTTACGTAAAGCAGGTTCCATATAATTTTTTTCTTTTGATTGGAGGTTTAACAACCACCGTGAGCAACTCAATGGGCTATAAGCAGTTGCTTGTCCCTAATTTAGGGCCACTGGTTCCAAGGACGGGAGAGAGCCAGTGCCGCGAAACAAACACATCCATGCCTCAACGGGATTCATACCCGGATCCGTCTCATGATTTTTTTAATATATTTTTTCACTACACGGGACAAGCCGATCAAAATTTACCAGGTTCTTTTAAAACCTCAAACACCGGAGGAGAACGCTATAAATACGGCTGCTCTAAATTATTGTACTATCTGAAATGACCGTGTCTGATTAAAAGTCACGATCTATTTGAAATCATTGAAACTGTGCAATGGGAAGGAGACCATGATTTTTTCAAGGGTGGGGCCCAGAGATTAAGTTATGGTCGCTATTTTTGCAAAATGCTACGACTTAATTCAAAATACGACAGAAAAATTAGTTTCTGTAGCAAAATGGCACCAGCAGTTTAAATATTAACCCACCAGCAGATTCTGCTTTAACTTTTCTATTTCTGTGAAAACTAGTTTCTGAAATTCTGCAGCGATTCACACTTCACTGATGTTATTTTCTTAATCCTTAAGGTATGTTCCTACTGCACCTGTTGGCCTAACCATTCCCTTCCATACACACTAGATCACTCCATAAAGAGTGGGGTAAGATTATAGAGGCTAGAGGGATCAGATCCCTTTTCCCATTCAAAGTTCAAGTTTAAACCTGAGTCAACTGTGATATCTATGGCATTTTCCCAAGGCCATAAACATTAGTTTTCCACTGATGTCCAATGCATTGTCGGTGTGAATGATTCAGTTGATATTATATTTGCTGAGTGACAAAAGTGGCTAACTTTCTTTAGCATTTTGCTACAACCCCCCCCCCCCCCCATTTTAGCATTTTTCCGAGGCCACTGCTGTAACATTTAATGTTTATCGCCACGGGTGAATTTCCAAGTAGGCATACGTTTAGAGCCCCAGAGATTGAGGGGCCCCAAAAACGAATAGTTGGATCGGTTTTGGTTTTTCACGGATTGAAACAAATCAATCCCTAAAGCGACCACTTTATTTGTAATGACAATTGATATTTTACTTTCTCATATTACAGTGAAACCTACGAACAACGGTCGCTGCTTGGACCGGAGAAAAGTTACCATTGCTGGGAGGTACCGTTGTTTGGTCGTTAGGCCTAGGTTAAAATTCCCATTCCGTCGCTTTGGTACAAAAGGAGAATAATTGTACAAAGCTTATGCACAAAGAAAACAGTTTCAGAGCTTTCTCCAAATGCTGAATAAAACTCAAAATAACAATTTAAAAACTCATAGTGTAGGATTTTAGGAAAGTGGCGTCTGACTCGTTGTCTTAAACTTCCCCGTAGAAATAGCAAGCTAAGAGGTTAAGTTTAGGGTATGCAAAGGAAAAGAAAAATGTTAGACCGTGAAGTCGAACTCCGCAGTTAGTTGGCCATGCACCAAAAAATAGAAACAGAACCCACATCAACCAAACAAGATTTCTGCTGCCAACAGAAAACATTTAACCCACTAGCAAACTCCCTCCCCTTTCGCCCCCCAGGTTGCGACAGTCCATTTTAGTGGCTGGTGAAAGAAGGATTTATGCTTCCTACTCTTTTCATTGTTTAAGGCGAATACTTTACTGGCCTGCTTTGTTAAAAATTACTTTCATGCTACTTCCAAAGTAGGGAAAACATCCGTGTTGGAAGTAAAACCAAAAAAAGTGCATGGGATGAGCACAGACAAACAAAGTGATTACATTAGTACTGTTTCTTACAAAACGCTCTATTAACAGAAAATCATTTTAAAATGCGTAAAAGATTTTTTCTTGACTTTCCTTTTTTTTAATCTAATGGATGAAAATTTCTGAGGTAATAAGAACGGGGGGGGGCTGAATCTTTTAGCGCCTAGGGTCCAAAAAGATCTAAGGTCGCCTTTGTTTATTGCATGCACCTATCCCTAATCTTGTGCAATTTATTCCAGGGATGGCAGGCGGACAATAACGTTAAAAGAAAAGCACATGTCTAACCCCGAAATCAAACCCAAATACAGTGATACAAAATGTTGGAAACCAGAACTTTAACTAACTCAACCTCAGATTAACTCCAAGATTTGATACAATTTTCCTGTTTTTAATCCTGTGAAGTCCACTACCTTGGAATGGGGGAGAAACATTCATTTCTCTTTTAAAAGTAGTATTAAATTACAGCATAATTTCAATTACGAAAGTGTAATTTATGATCACTACTTAATTAATTTTCATAGGTTTAAAAACTTGACAAATCACTTACATGAGTACACTGTAATTCACCGATACCTTAAAAATAAACATTCAAAAACCCACATGGAGACTTTAAGTTGCCGTATAACGGCAGTTAATATCTAAACTTAGGGATTACGTCGGGAAATTACGCCGGGAAATTTTTCTTTAGTGCGTTCAGAAAAAAATACATAATTATTATCCTGGTTGTAAATGAATTTATGGCACCTCTATTCATAGTGTACTGTGGAATTAACTTTTTTACGGGTCTTATAGAGGTTATTATTCAAAAAAGTTGAAAAATAACCTCTATAAGATCCGTAAAAAAGTTAATTCCACAATAATAATTTTTTTTTTCAGAATATTTTTATTTATAAATGCTGTAGTAACTCACTGTAGATAGCTAACTCGTTGTTGAAAAGCTAACTGTCAACAGCAAGCTTACTGATGTGGTCGATGACTGATTGGTACAAATTCTAACGTCCACTCTGTGGCTCAGTAATAAGAGGTAAGAACTTATGACTAATCGTTTTAAATGAGCCCTTGGTTCGCCTCCGGGCTGAGGGAAGGTCATCTTTATAATTTGAGAGAAATATTGTGGAGAATTCCGTGAATAATAATAATTCATATTGTTACGTCCCGCGGTGTCGTTCCCAAGGTTCCAGCTATGTTTTTCACAAGTTAATATAAACTTTTGTGCCTTGCATTTGAAATCCTTCCAATGAAATGCTACTAACTTAGTAACGTGCTTGAATGAATAATAAACAAGACAACATGGTTTTATTGCAAAGTGATAATTTAAAGTTCCGTATTTCTACAGGCTCTTGAAAACAAGTAATTGCTGTCATCCATATAAATTTAAACTTCATTAAGGAACAAGATTTGCAATGTTTTGTCAACTGTCACTTTGACTTTACAGATCCAATTGTTTTGTCTAATTTACAAACGGAAAAACCAAAACTTTAATCTGCCAGTATACATACAAGTGGTGTGGCGGGTGAAGGGGGCTTCAAAATGTGACTTTCACAGGGTCCCACTAACTCTTGCTACACCCCTGTCGATATTACCATATAACTTATTTGAAAATGTAAAAATAAAAATTACCTGTTACAGTAAAGCATTACTGCTGCACAGTGCTTGCACATTCAACTTCTGCACGCTTTACAAGAGCACTCAAAAGACTTTACAGAAATTCCACAATTATTTCTGTCTAAATCCCCGTTGATCGAGTGAGGCGACGACGTTATTGCGGTGGATTGAATGGAATGCGAAACTATGTGGATTTCTTTTCTATCTTCCTTCTTACTTAATTCCACATGAAATTATATGGCCTGCATTAAGAAACACTTACCCTTTTCTTTTTCTTTTTTTTTTTTTTGATTGGAGGTTTAACGACCACCGTGAGCAACTCAATGGGCTATAAGCAGTCGCCCGTCCGTAATTTAGGGTCACTGGTTCCAGGAAAGGGAGAGCCAGTGCCGTAAGACAAACACAACATCCATGCCTCACCGGGATTCGAACCTGGACCCCGTTCGGACGAATGATCAGAGGCCATCGCTTAGACCACTGCGCCACCGGGGCGGCCTTACACTTTTTTGATGCATCGTGAATTTTTTGTAGCGTCCACAAATTTCATTATTTCAAGCACAGTGGCGTAACGCAAAATCTCTGGGCCCCCCGCGAAATTATCCTAACGGGCCCCCAACATGGTAATAATGCAAAAATTGAGGGTAAATATTGTTAGAAATTATTATAAGAAATATGACTGTCAGGGTTCTACGACATTTGAACTAGAAGCCTCAGCGCATATTTAACAGAATTGCAAGTGGCGCTGCTCGAACCTTTTTATTTGTTTGCTCCAGCGAGCGTTGCCTGGAGAGGGTGTGTACTTTTGGCAGAAAGCAAGCAAATGGTAACGGTTTATAACGCATTCGCGATTACACTGGTGGAGCCACCGTAGGCTGAAATCTAGCGCCAGTCTTAAAAATTATTTGACGCACTGTGTATATATCTGTAACTACAACATATATTAGGTCACCAAGTTTATTTAAACTGCACTTAAGAATAATTATTTTCAATTCTTTTTCTTACGGATAAACCTTGGAAGATAGTTAAATAATACATAGCAAATAAACATATGTAGATACATAAATAAAATAATTTTCATCAAAAAAAGGGTTAGCCCATTCCTGCTGTTAAAATACATCAAAAAGTAAACTGACAGAATAAAAAGGTAAGTAATGTTTATACGTAATGTTTTATATATATAGAGAGAGAGAGAAAGAGAGGGTGGGCGACATCATAACCAGGTATATATATATATATATATACTGTATGTATGGCCTTAACTAAAAAAGAAGAGCAGGATGTGTAGAAAGATTTTTCTTTTGATACCAAAAAGACATGCAAAGAATGCAGACAACTCAAAGAATATATATATATACAGAGAGAGAGAGAGAGTGAAACCACTGAAATGGCAATGGGCTGGACATGTTGCCAGAAGAACAGACCACCGATGGACGACTGAAATTTTGAACTGGATTTCGAGGGACAGAAGACTTCATGGGAGATGGGTGGATGGATTTCGAAAGCATGCCGGAGTAATATGGAGGAGACAGGCTCAAGACACACAATTGTGGAAGAAACTTGGGGAGACCTTCATTCAGCAGTGGATTGATAATGGTATATATATCATCATCATTGACAACTATTATCATTACAATATATGTATACTGTATATAATCAATATATATATATATATCATTATCATCATTGTCAACCATTATCAATCCACTACTGGATGAAGGTCTCCCCAAGTTTCTTCCGCAATTGTATGTCTTGAGCCTATCTCCTCCATGTTACTCCGACATGCTTTCGAATTTCATCCACCCATCTCCCATGGGGTCTTCTGGGTTTTTTTCGTAACACTTAAGCTATGATTTAACTTTGGGGCTCCAGATGTCTTTCCCTAAAGAGTGGTTTGGGGTTCCTGAGTTCTTTTATTCCACGTCATTTTTGTCTAGAACCATGAAAGTGGGTTACTTCTGGTTAATTCTATGTTTATTTCTACTACGTCTAATTCCTGCAGCAAGGTGCAGTGTTGATGTGGTCTAATTACTACATGAGTGTGCTTTACTTCTTTTTGCTGATATATGTATAACATCAACCATTATCAATCCACTGCTGGATGAAGGCCTCCCCAAGTTTCTTCCACAGTTGTCTGTCTTGAGCCTGTGTCCTCCGTGTCACTCCTGCATGATTTCGAATTTCATCCATTCATCTCCCATGGGGTCATGTTCTGGGTCTTATATATACACAGAGAGAGAGAGAGAGAGAATTATATTGTGTGAAGTATTTAGTGTATGTACTGGGAGATACCTTTATTATGATCAAGTTACCACAATTGCCTTGCCTACCCACGAATAAGGCTTACAGATCTGTGTTGTCGAATGTTAAGGCTAACAAACAGATTAGAAACATGCCCAGTGCTAAGGACTTTTAATTTTCATTAAATAAAAACCAGTTAAGTAGTAGTTTTCTTCTGATTATATAAGATAGGGGCAGTTGGTAAAAGTATTTTAATATTGGTACCTCTTGGCTGTGTAAACTCATTGTTTGTTTTCCGTTTTTCTTCGAACTTTTTTTTTTTCATTTAAAACTCTCATAAAATATTTGGCGTCTATGTATTTGGAGTGATAAGCTGTGGGATGATTCAGCATTCTCATGGTGATGACCCACGAATATCTAAGATTTTTACCGAAATTGCGGATTGACTGCAACTGTATTTTTTATTTTTTTATTTCTTTTTTTTTTTTTTTTCATTTACTCTATTACCGCTGACTTATATTTCACTGAAAATTGGTTCCAAAAAATTTGTGAAATGTCAAAAAATTACGGCATGAGATTTTATTCAACGAGAGCAAGCTGCATCCATTAAAATATCATTTTCTTTTAAAACACTACTGCCGCCAACTAACAACGAAAAGCGTTATTTGATACGTTAAAGTTTTAGTCTCACCCCCTAGGTGTTTATAACAATATTTCTGAGTTATATCCTTATTTAACATCAAACCATATATTACGAAAACTCCCTTTCTTAACACTGAACGGAAATCGTTCTGTACCTCATCAAACATGGCTGCCACTTTTTTCCGGTGGCTTCACCCGTTCCCCGACGTAAGCGCTCTACGTACTTCTATCTCGTTGGTTATTACCTTTATGTGAAAATGTACAACAAATATCAGTGTGTTATCATTGAAGAGTTTATAACTGTCTCATCTATTTGTTCTCTGATGACTAAAGGATAGATCTTCCTGCAGCTGGTAAATGGCTTACTGCGTTACATAAAAGGCTATCATCACTTATAGATTTTATTTATTTAGAAATAACTAACAATCTTGATTATGAGACTGAAATCTCACTGCTGTCAGGAAGATTATAAGCAAAGTTCGTCAAATTTATTAAGCATTTGAGTCTAGTGTTCGATTAAAGGCGATTTGTTTCTGCGTAGTTCCTAATTCGAAAATCAAAAGCGGAACAAAATGGCGTCATTCATAGGTAGCGGCATGTACAGCATAACAAAGTTAGATAATTTTAATTATCAAATTTGGAAAGTAAGAATGGAAATTATTCTTATTAAAGATAATTTATGGAATGTTTTTTCAGAGCCAATTCCAGAAGAAAAGAGTGATGCATGGCTGAGAAATGACGAACTGGCTAAAGCTACTATAACACTTTGCGTGTCTGATTATCAAATTATTCACGTACGCGATAAGAGAACAAGTTCCGAAATGTATAATGCTTTGAAAATGGTTTACGAAAGAGAAAGTTTAAGTAGTAAGTTGTACTTGCTTAGAAAACTGTATACTTTACGTTTTCAAGAAAATTGATCAACTATGCAAGAGCATGTAAATTAGAATGCTGGAAATAGTTCACAAGATTAAAGCACAAGGAGAAGAATTTAAAGACACACATTTGGAAGCTATCTTGCTAAATGGTTTACCAAGTACTAATGAAAATTTAGTTACTGCATTAGAAGCAAGACAGGAAGAAGATTTAACACTTGAGTTTATTAAATGTAAAGTGATAAATGAATCTAATAGAAAGAAAGAAAACTCACAGGCACACACCGACCACACAACTGATTTGAAAACAGAAAAATTACAGCTCTAAACAAGAAAAAATTTGCCCTTTTTGTAAAAGAAAGAATCATGTCAAAGATGACTGTTGACACTACAAAAGGAATCAAAATAAAGGTAACACTGGTAAGTTTCACAAAATTAACCCACATACAGAGTCTCACAGTAATATGGCCCTGAAGACAAGAAAAACAAAATTAGATTGTGAACAAAATGACATAAAAAGAGAAAATGAAAATTTCTCATTAGAAACGAAAGCAAAACCCAACAAAGTATTCAAAGGTTGGTCAATTGATTTTGGTGCAACGTGTCATATGGCAAATGATGCAACACTGTTTAAAGAACTTTCAAAAGGTGAATCAGAGCTGATTACTACTGCCGACGGTTCTCAGATGAAGTCAGAAAGGCAAGGAAAATATAACCTTAAACTGCAAAATCGAAAAAGGAAAAGTTCGAAAAGTGGACGTAAAGGATGTGTTATATGTTCCAGATTTAGACACTAATTTGTTGTCTATTAGAAAAGCCACAGAAAAAGGATTTGAAGTTTACTTCAAGAATAAAAAATGCACAGTTAAGTATGGGAATATTATTGTAGCTGTAGGCTTAATAGATACCTCAGATAATTTGTACAAACTGCAAATATTAGATGGAAAGGCAAATTTGGCCACTACATGTGAAAATAAAAATTGTTTGAATTTATGGCACAGGAGGCTAGGTCATAGGGATATTGAAATGATAAAACAAATGGAGAAAAGGGAGTTAGCAAGAGGAATAACTCTTTCCAATTGTAAAAAGGAAGAAAGTGAGTTTTGCATAAAAGGCAAACTTACACAGAAGCCATTCTCCAAACAAAGTAGTTTTAAGGCCAAAGCTGTATTAGAATTAGTACACACAGATATTTGTGGTCCCATGGTTGAAGCCAGTCCTAGTGGTTACAAGTATTCTATCACATTTATAGATGACTATAGCAGATACTGTTACATTTATTTGCTTAAAAGTAAAGATGAAGCATTAGTAAAATTTAAGCAATATGTAGCTTCAGTGAAAAACAAATTTGGAAAAATGCCAAAATCAATAAAAACAGATAATGGAGGAGAGTATTGTGGAAGAGATTTTGAAAATTATTTAGTGGAACAAGAAATAGAACATAAAACAACTGTTCCGTACTGTCCTCAGATGAACGGAATTGCTGAAAGAAAAAGATTTTTGACAGAAATGACAAAAACCATGATGTTAGATGCTAATATGGAAGGTAAATACTGGGCAGAAGCTGTAATAACAACAGCTTACATACAAAATAGAGTTCCAACACAAGCAACAGGAAAAACTCCTTTATGAATTATGGAACGGATTTAAACCATATTTTGGTCATATTAAAGTATTTGGATCAAAAGCTTATGTATATGTACCAAAGCAACAAAGAAGAAAATTTGGCAACAGAGCACAAGAGGGAATCTTATTAGGATATGATGAAATATCTAATGGATACAGAGTATTAAATAAAGAAAGAAACAAAATAGTCATTACCAGATCAGTAAATTTGATGAACGTCAGCAAACTGTAATAAAAAGTAAACCTGCTGAAAGGAAAGAAGATGGGCAAGAAATTTTCGTTCAAAATGAAGTAATGTCATCAAAAACTGTGGAAGAAAATAATGATAGAGAAGAACCTGGAAATGTTCAAAGAAAGTCTTCAAGAATAAACAAAGGAAAACCACCAGAAAGATTAGCATGTGTTGCAAAAGTTCAATATAAAAATGATCCTCAAAATTTAAAAAAATCCAGGACATGAACGAAGTAGAAAAAGAAAATAAGTTGAATTCCATAAAGGAAGAACTAGATGCATTGAAGAAAAATGAAACATGGACTTTGGTAGATCTTCCAGGAGGAAAGAAAGCCATTAAAAATAAATGGATTTTCAAAACAAAATACAATGCAAGTGGAAAAGCCGAAAGCTATAAAGCAAGGTTTGTTGCAAAGGGGTATACACAACAACCGGGTTAGACTTTCAAGAAACTTTTTCACCCGTAGTAAAACATACCACTTTAAGAACTCTTTTAACAGTTGCAGCAAATAGAAAATGGAATGTACATCATCTTGATGTAAAATCTGCTTTCTTGTATGGAAAATTAGAAGAAGATGTATTTATGGAACAACCAGAATGTTTCAGAGAATCAGGAAAAGAAGAAAAAGTTTGTAAATTACATAAGAGTGCATATGGTCTCAAACAAAGTGCCAGAAATTGGAATAAAACAATAACAGAATATTTGTGCAACAAGGGCTTCAAACAAAGTACAACAGATCCTTGCTTACTATGACTGAAGGATAAAAAAACTTATTTAGCTATTTATGTAGATGATATATTAATTTTATCGAATAACACAGAAAATATAAAGAAAACTGCAAATTTGTTGAAAAATCAATTTGAAGTGAAACATTTAGGTCACATAACATATTATCTTGGAATTCAAATAGAAAGAGTAGAAGATGGAAGTTTTCTTCTGAGTAAAAGTAATAAAATAAAAGGAAATTATACAAAATTATGCTACAGATCAAAATAAGGAAAGTAAAACAATCAGTACAGACTACAGAAAGACCATTCAAGAAGAAGAACTTCTAAAGGTTAATGGACTTTATAGAGAAATAGTGGGAGCCATCATGCATTTATCTACAGTAACAAGACCAGACATTTCAACTGCCACAGGCATCTTAAGCAGAAAAGTAGAAAAACCAAGTAAACAAGATTGGTTAGCCATTATGAAGTTAATTTATTATTTGAAAACAACAGTAAACCTTAAATTAAGACTATCTTCACGAGACCCACTAATTTTAAAAGGCTATGAAGATGCTGACTGGGCAGGAGACCGGACTGACTGGAAATCAACATCTGGATTTGTTTTCATGCTAAGAAAGAGTGCCATATGTTGGAGCAGCCGTAAGCAGTCAACAACAGCCTTATCGACAACCGAAGCAGAGTTAATCGCCACTGCAGAAGCAAGCAAAGAACTATTGTGGTTGCGAGAGTTACTCGAGGATTTTGATTGTGAACAGACTGGAACCACTACAATATTTCAGGATAACAAATCAACTATGCATCTTATAGAAAATCAAAATATCAATTCCAGATCTAAACATATAGTGCGGTATCGGTTTGTGAAAGAATTGAGTGGAACTGGTCTTCAGTTTGACTACTGTAATACTTCTCAAATGGTTGCGGACATTTTCACCAAGCCATTAGCTGAACCCCAGTTTGAGAAACTTGGACTGACACAAGGCATGATAAAATGAACTCCTCCAACCAAGTGGGAGACTGTTAGAAATTATTATAAGAAATATGACTGTCAAAGTTCCACGACATTTGAACTAGAAACCTCAGCGCATATTTAACAGAATTGCAGGTGGCGCTGCTCGAACCGTTTAATTTGTTTGCTCTAGCGAGCGTTGCCTGGATCCCTTTTTCCTGCTGACGTCATTTAGTAATCTACGAAGTTGATCTTTGACAAAACAACAACAATGTCGGTGATATATAGAAGGGTGTGCGTGTTGGAATAGCGAGTTATTACCTTTATGTGGAGATGTGCAACAAATATTAGTGTGTTGCCATTCAAGAGTTTATAACTGTCGCATCTATTTGTTCTCTGACGACTAAAGGATAGATCTTCCTGCAGCTGGTAATTGGCTTACTGCGTTGCATAAAAGGCTATCATCACTTATAGATTTTATTTATTTAGAAATAACTAAAAAATATTTAACTTCGAAGTAGTAAAAATTTATTTTCCAAATATCGATTCCATGGTCACTTATGTATTGCTTTTAATTATGTGAGCACTTATTCCGGTAAGTATCCTCGATAAACTTAGTACTCAGGGGAAAAAGTGCAAAATCTTTAAATGACAAATGCTTACGATATCAAATCAAGTAAAAATAAATACTGATCTTCGAGTGTATGATTTCGAACTTCCTTTAAAGCTGTTTAATTCCTTAATACAGTAACTTTTGTGGAACAGGAAAAACAAGTGTGTTTGCATTTTTCTAGTTTTAAATACTTCAGCGATATTGTTTCTTTTTAGTGTCATGTCTTTTAGATTCAAGAAGCAAGCATACTTTACAAAATGAAGAAAACTTACGTTACTAAAACATCATCCTCATGCAGTGTACCAATAAGTAAAAGACTCATTTGTTCATTCTGGTGATCCCACAACCTCAGCGCAATACAACTGAAACAGTTTTTTATTGGTGATTTAACGACCACCATCAGCAACTCAGTGGGCTATAAACAGTCACCCGTCCCTAATTTAGGGCCACTGACTCCAGGAAAGGGAGAGAGCCAGTGCCGTAAGACAAACCCAACATCCATACCTCACCGGGATTCGAACTCGGACCCATCTCAGGCGAATTGTGACAAATCAGAGCTTACAGTTAGACCGCAGCCCCACCAAGTCGGCTGAAGCAGTTCCCTGCCGACGAAGTGACCTGACACCTGACTATTGCAGCAAAAACGTAATAAAGTATATAAGGAATAAAAGTGGAGTAAACTAAAGTACAAAATTAGATTTTGAACTGCTACCAAAAAGTGATTTGGTTTTTCAAATACACTGCTTGACATATAAAATGTTAACCAGGAAGAATTTGTGGGTTCCATGATGACTGGTAAGTATGTGTCGACAGTTGGGTTATGTAAATTATTGCAGTTGTGGACCATCACGTGAGAGGTAAGGGAGATGAAAGGAAAAAACGACTCTGCGTAGATAAGCGGGTCGTCTCTACTTCAGCGTGTAGATTGTGGACCACCGCGTCTGAGTGATCTCTGCGGCGAAAGTATGTGCAAGAAGATGGGTGACGTCATTGGGATTCCAACCATCACACGTACAACTTTATCAGAGGCTTCGTCATTGGGATACGTACGGTTGGTTGGTCCCTGCTCGCATTGTAGCGCATACGCATCTGGATGCAATAACTGTCTGTCGAATGTGACGACAGTGGCTGTAGTAAGGTAAAGTGCATCGCCGGAGTGGCACTGGTGCACTTAGGTGGACGAAAGAACGCCTCGATCACTGCATTCGGCGGCAGTCCACAGCGAACGATATTGGACGAAGTGTACGGACAGATATAGACATCTCCATATCGACACGGACTGTATGTCATTAATTGACTAAGGTAGCATTGGGACGACTACGACTCATCACAGCCCATCGCGCTCAGGGTTTCTGTGGTGCCTTTCCAAACATGCGTGGTGGGAAGAATGAAACTATGTTGTATTCAGCGACGAGTCTCGTTTCTGTCTCAGCGCTGACGATCGCTGCTTGAGAGTCTGGTGATGACATGGACACCGGGTTGATCTTGCTGTCATCAATGAACGTCATACGACTCCCCAACCTGGTATCATGGTTTTGGGGTCTGTCAGTTTCAACAGCCATACACCGCTCGTACGCGTAATGGATAAAATGACAGCCCAATGAAACATCGATGAGGAGCTGCAGCCCATTTTGTTGCCGTGTCCAAAGAATATAAAGCTGAGCGTGAAGAACGTCAACTCCCGTTGAGATAACGTAAAAAAGGCGATAACAGCGCCCCCACATCCTGGTGGCTTACGTTTTCTGCCGGAAAGCAAACATTCAGGAACAAAAGGAGTTAAGGGACTACGGCAGCGGAGCTTTTCTTTTACCAACGACTGTTTCCTTCGATCTGATGACTATTTCTTTGTAACATTTCTTTTTTCTGATATCCCGTCCGTCCTTTATTTTGGTGGAACAGATATGCATAAGCAGTTGATATTATTATTTAAATTAAATTTTAGCAAATATTATAGTTAGGTCTAAGAATCCGTACAAAAGGCAGGCAATCTGTAGTATTTGGCACTTCTGAAAATGTTTCTGAAAAGTTGAAGAGCAAACAAAAGCCTTAACTAACGAGATTGGAGGAACAAAACTAACATATCCGATTTGCAAAGTGATTATGCTACCGAGAAGGCAACAATCACGTTCTGTGAGTAGCTCGGCTGGCTTCCGGAGCACATAGCCTGTAACACCAAACCAGAAGAATTGAAGTCAACAAAGCAACGCAAATTCGCATGCGCAGCCTGCTCCGGCATCAGCCTGCAAATTGGTTTCTGAGCATTACATCTTGTAATCCAGGAAATGTCGGCGATAGTTACGTCTCGCCGAGCCTTAACTTCTTCTTAGTTAGGTATTCTTTGCAATATTTCCGTGGTAGCCCTGATGCACAATTTCAACAAGGTAACACCCGCCCGCACACTGCCAACATTAGAAGACAGTGCCTAGCAAGGTGTTCAGGTGGTGCCCTGCCCAAGGCACTTCTCGGTTTTCTTCTCAATATAGAACGTGTGGGACGTAACTGACAGACGACTTAAGGCCACTGCATGATCCCCTTGCAATGTCGATGAATTGTAAATACAAGTCAACTTCGCATCTGGGGACTTTTCCACTCGGTGCCACACCGTGTTGCCAAATGTATAGCCCAGCATGGCGATCATACTATCTTCTGACTCAGGTCACATTATACTGTCACCCCGTAACATCGCATTCACGTAATCTCTCAGAAATTAGACCACTTCTTTTCCACCTTTCCTCAGAAATTATATCACTTCTTTTCCATCTACTTGTCTACATGTGTGGTAAGCTTCGTCTCATTTCGTGCATTCCTTCATGTTGTAGCATTTTCTATGTCGAACACTGTAGTAATGCATGATACACAATGTATTAAAACAACAGTCATGTTGATGCCTTTGAGAATCTAATTGGTGCCTTTGAGAATCTAATAAGGTTCGCAGAACTAGTAAAGAGGTTCATGTGTAGCTATCCGTTCTCATTCTGTGTAGCTATTTGTTCCCATGGAGTCTAGGATAGACAACATTGTCACCTGCAATACTTACAAAATGAAATGAAACAACCTGCTCATTGCCCTAGGGATCAGAAGCGCGAGCTTCAGGTTATTCGTCCGAGTCCATGGCAAGGCATTGGTAATTCATGGTTGGAGATGAGAGGGTGTGAAAACACGAGTTTGTCCGCTACATCAAATCCGTGTCCCCTCTCTCAGGAGTAAGTCGCTCTCCGAACTGAGCTACGCGGACAGAATGTGTCGCTGTAGATTTGTCGTCTTGACACATATTTTCACCTCCGTAGTACGTCACATCATCTCCCTGTTAATTATTTTTGTCTTTGAAGCGAAGTAAGCATTTTTCATTAATTCCAAACTATGTGTGGAACAAATATCACACATCTTTCGAAGAACCCAACGGCCAGTTGATCCATTTTCCATAATCGGGCGCCAATGAGAAAGCACAAGTTTGTCCGTGTCCCCTCACTCCAGAATGAGCTACGTTGACCGAATGTCTCGCTGCATATTTGTCGTCTTGACACATGTTTTCACCTCTGTAGTACGTCACAAGGGACACGGGTCGGTCCAAGGGTCCGTACCTCAACCCCTTAAAATAGTAATAATGACCCCTAAGACATGAGTGTGTGTGTTTTAAATAAAGTATGAGATGAAATGTGAAAATAAAATCCGAGACGCGATTTTGTGCTGTAAAAGATAGTCTAGGCACAGGCGGCGGAAGGTAGGGGACATGGTGCCCGGACCCCCCCCCCCTTGGAATTTCATGTTCCCCCTCACTGCGGGAGTCTTCCTACGAAACGTCTTAAAAATTTGTGGTTCACATATGATTTAACCTTTTTTTTTAATGAAGATTTCGTGTAGGTCACCCATGGAAAACGCTTAGCTGTCTCGGTGGCGCAGTGGTCTAAGCGCTGGCTTATGACCATTCTTCCGAGATGGGTCCTGGTTCGAATTCCGGTGAGGTATGGATGCCATGTTTGTCTGACGGTAGTGGCTCTCTCCTTATTATATACCACTGGCCCTAAATTTGAGACGGAGACTTCTTATAGCTCATTGAGTTGCTCACGGTGGTCGTTAAACCTCCAAAAATAACAACAAAAAGCTTCAGGTACAATTCAAAAAAAAACGATTTTGCATGTACTAGGCGAAAAGTTAACTCAAAGTTACGTTCCTCACTTTAAAAAAGGTCGTTAAAATTTCTCAAGTGGCAGACTGGCTATATTACCAAAACTGATCACCGATGGAAAACTGAATTATTAGAATAGATACCAAGGAGTGGAGAAGACCCAGAAGACCACCTGATTCCAAAGCACGATGGAGGAACTTGGAAGAGATATGCTCAAAATATGAAGTAGTGGAAGTGATTTGAGGAGGCCTTCATCCAGAATTTGAGAAACAATGGCTGATGATGATATGTACGACTAAATGCATACATATCCTACGGGGTTTTTTCTTTCTTTTTTATTTTTTTTTATTTTTTTTAATTCTCGGAGAAGTTGGACCCAGCCGGCCTCGGTGGCGCAGTGGTTTGACCATTTGTCCAAGATGGGTCTGGGTTCGAATCCCGGTGAGGCATGGACGTTGTGCTTGTTTTACGGCACTGGATATCTCCTTTCCCTGAAAACAATGACCCTAAATTACTAACGGGCGACTGTTTATAGCCCATTGCGTTACTTACGACGGTGGTCGTTAAACCTCAAACCAAAAAAAAAAAAAAAAAAAAAAGAAGTTGGACCCCCCTGAAATTATTGAATTCCGCCGCCCATGGTCTTAGGTGAGGTCAGCATGAGTAGTTCAGTGTGTAGAGAAAGCTTACTTTAACACTGTGAATGCAGTTTCAGGAAACGGAAACAGTTGCGAGAAGAGATGGCCGAGATCCCCCGAAAGCTAAGTCAACTTGAACTTACTGTTATTTGATTCTGATTGCAAAACGGATCACATTGATGCCCGCTCAACAGCTGTCTCTCGATGTTACTACGGATACAGATGATGAAATTTCCAGTAGCACTATGTTACAACGACTAAATGCGAGTGGACTCCAGGTCTGGAGGTCAATGGTATGTGTCCCTCTGGCCTGCAATCAGCAAAGATCTTGGCACTCACTTTTCTCTTTTGAGGTTGCTGAGACCACGGGTAGAGAAATCCCCAACAGAACTCTGTTGCGATGGCTAAAAGCCAGTAGACTCTATGCCAGAAGGCCCGTGTTAAGTGTCCTTCTGACCCCCTAATCAGCGAAGAGCTTGTAGGAACTGGGGCTGCCAACATGCGACTTAGGGCCTTGATCATGGGATACGGTTCTGCTTTCTGACGAGTCCAGTTTCAGTCTGCAGTTGCAGTGTGACTTGATTGTAGATTTTTGATGGTAACGGTTTTTTAATATATTTATACAAGATCTCTTAAAAAGGATGTTAAAATATATTTTTTTTTTCGTAGGGCACCAACGTGCGTGTGTGCATACGAGCGTGCGCGTATTTCAGGCTTTGTGGTTTCTAGAAATTCTTTTTTGTCAGTGAGTTTAGTGCCCCTGGATTAAAATTTTATTGGAAGAAAATTAATTTCTTTAAAGGATGGTTTGAGTCGGAGAAGGAGAAAGTGTTCTAGGGGGCGTTAATTTTCCAGGATTTCATACTGGATTTAAAAAACTGCACTCCCCTACACGATGGGGAGAGCAGTTTTTTAAAGGGGCGAAGCCTTATGCTCATTGTGAATGAAAAGTGATGGACAGAAGAGAAAAAAAGTGTGGCAGGAGAGGCTACGAATAGAAGTCGTTGGAAAGAGGTGCTTCTGAGACAATGTCCTGAGTGAGCAGGACATAACGGGACATGTCCCGAGTGCCGGAGGTGGAAGGAGTAAGTTTAGGAACGAGGAATGTCAGCATACTCGTGATTTTTTGTAGTTAAGAAAAACGGTTAAGAGGGAAAATTGAGTATTCCGACTGTGTAGCTGGACCCCTGTTGCGTAAATTGAATCTGAAGAACGCAAAATAAAACCTGGATTTCATTACAGTGACATTTTCGGCCGCTTTTGAGAATTTTTATTTTTAGTTTTGATGTTGTAGTGCTGTGTTACATGCAGTTAAATTACACAAACATGCAAGACATTATTCGGAACTTTAAAAATAATCTGATTTAAAGACATGGGTATTGAGGCATAGGTATTTTAAAGAATTTATAGAGTTCTGACAATTCCTGTTTCAACTTACAACCTGATCCTAGATGTTGCTTAATCTAGAGAACACCCAGAAGACGTTACTGTCCTTGTAATATCAGAAAAAAGCGTACCAAAACCAAGGAATGTTAAATGCCAAGAAATGAAGAAGCACCCCGAGAAAGTCGTTCGTTCCTGAAGAAACTCGCATACCAGTACCTCAGAGCCGAATATTCAAATGATTAAAAAATAACGAACAATGACCAAAATGTGGCCCTCTACATCGTATGGGAACCGCGTACAGAGAAGGATATATCAAGAACAAAAATAGCATGCAGGGACAATTGAGACAGCGGATTGCGGCTGCAATAACTTCCACGGACTACGAGGATGCCCTCTACGTCGGATCCATGCACAATACGAAGCAGCTGAGCAAGCTTTAGACAGGACGTATAGTTGGAATTAGAGAGGCAGGTTGGTCAAATCGCCGTAACTCCAGTCATTTGGATTGGAGCGACGTGGCAGTCGGACGATATTCGCGCCAATGGGTCGAGGAGGACACAACCCAACGGCACGCAGGCAGTGGACGGCCGAGGGCAACGACAGAACGAGAGGATCGGGCGATTGTGAGAGCCACACGAACAGAACCGAGTTCGTCGCTCTCAACCGACCGTGGCCGTGTTGCGTCGTCTGCAGGTACGGAAGTGGTCATCCGGGCGGTTTCCAGACGACTTGCGACACGGGGACTACCTTCGAGGATGCCAATCCGCCACCTACCACTGAGCAGCGGGCATAGCTGGCATCGGTTGCAGTGGTGTCGCTCCCGATCAACGTGGGATAGTGTTCAGCGGCGTCGTGTTGTCTTCAGAGATGAGTCACAGTTTGCACTTGGGGCGTTTGACCAGTGCATACGTATCTGGAAACGAGCTAGCTAGTGCCAAGATCCTGTATTTACCATGGAAAGGCACACGACTCGCACTGCGGGAGTGACTGTCTAGGGAGCCATTTCCTACGACAGCCAGACACCCTTAGTAGTACTCCATTCCACCCTCACGGCTCAACGGTATGTCTACGACATTCTACGGCCTACTGTGTTGCTGTTCTTGTCGCAGAATCACCGAGCATTTTTAACGGGAAAATGTCCAGCCACACACGGCACGGCTCTCCCAGGACTGCCTCCGTAATGTTGGCATCCTTCCATGGCCAGCCAGATCGCCCGACCTCTCACCGATCGAGCATGTTTAGGACATGATGGGACGCCACCTAAGCCCATCCCGGAATGTCGACGAACTGGCCCACTATTTGAATACCATCTGGCATGCTATACCTCAGGACCGTATCTGTAAACTGTATGAGTCAATGCCACGCCGGGTAACCGCTTGCATCCGAGCCAGAGGTGGCGCTACTACGTACTGACTTGTTCCACTCGTGTAGCTGTTTTATCGGAATAAATAGCCCAACTGGCCTGGAACTGTAATAATTTCCTTTCCTATGTACGACTTTTTACAGGTGCTGTTGACCCAAGTTTTCTGTATATGAACTACAGTGAACGTCCTCACAAAACTCACTGGGTGGATGAATACTTAGAAACTGAAGATGTCCAACGAATGGCCTCGACAGAAAGTTCTCCACACTTAAAAACTATCATGAATGTGGGGAACTCGTTTGGAGGGAGCACTGCAAACTGGCACTTCATCTGTCTTGGGAGTGAAAAGCAGCTGCTGCGAGGATATAAAATTTATTAGGACTGTAACGTGCCAGCAGGTCCGTAGCCAGACAGAGAAACTCAGGTGCGGCTGATAATAGAGGTCGGACAAAGGATATACAGCAGGGTGGGCAAAAAATATAAAAGATGCCGTGCACTGGACTGTAGTGTGAGTTGCTAGGTTGGGAGAAAGGAAACGCGGGTCGGGCGCGACCCAGCCTCGTCCTTCCCTGGATACGGCCCTATATCCCAGTGTTAAGAAGAGCCGGCTTCCGACCAATTGGCCGCGGGCTCAATCCCGGCCATGTTGTTGTGCTACTGAGGACCATCGTACTGAGAAGGGCACATAAGTCGTCGGTTCCGGGGTATCAGAACCCCGCTAAAAATAAGACTAACTTTTCATTTCCCCTTGTGCCCAGCGCTCTTCCTGGGTTGCGGAATTCTGGCATTCGCCACTGGGTCAATATGTCCACCCATTTACCTATCAGAGTCTCTAGGTTGAAACTAATATAACTTCCGTTCGCCTGACCCAGTTGCCGTATTTGTGGCCTACATGCTTAAGTTATGTGATTTGAGAGAATCACGACGTAAAAAATCGGTGTGTGGCCGTTGTTCTCTCTCATTCAGTAGTTCTAGCAATGATTGCGAGTGTTGTCACCCGGACCATGACAACACTCACAATCATTACTAGAACTACTGGAGACGCTTATATTGAGCATGGTTCCTCTGTCAATCCTTTTTAGCCGTTCGAGGGGATAATATTCCTTAATTATGTCTTCTGTTCATCTTTCGAGCACATCATATACGCTGAAGTAGCAAATTATTATTATTATTATTATTTTGATTGAAGGTTTAACGACCACCGTGAGCTACTCAATGGGCTATAAGCAGTCGCCCGTCCCTAATTTAGGGCAACTGGTTCCAGGAAAAGGAGAAGCCAGTGCCGTAAGACAAACACAACATCCATACCTCACCGGGATTCGAAACCCGGACCCCTTCTCAGACGAATGGTCATAAGCCAGCGTTTAGACCACTGCACCACCGAGGCGGCAAAGTAGCAAATTATTATTATGAACACTTACTAATAATGTGTTGGGCAACACCTGGCCTTCAAAACCGCCTCAATTCGATGTAGGATTCAAAGAGGTGTCCTTCGATGGATTCAAAGAGGTGCTAATAACATTTTACAAGTATGTTTAGCCAAACACAGTAAGATGTAACTGCGGCCGTCAATTGCCGAAAGTTCGCTGGAGAAGGTTCCGTAACGAATGGCTCTCTCAATGTCATCCCGAAGCTGTTCAACTGGGTTAAGACCTGGGCACTGTGGGGGACATGTTTAGCACTTTGAAGTTACTATCGTACTCCTGAAACCACTGTGTGACGATCCGAGCCCTGCGACATGGTGTTTTATCCTGCTGGAAGTAGCCATCTTCATTAGGAAACACCATGCACATGTATGGGTGTGCATTGTCTGCAGTGATACCTCGTGCTACCCAAATGTTGTTCCAGAGGTATTAAGAAGCCCAACTCACGCCATTAAAACAGAACCCAGGGCATTACACCGCCTCCATCAGTTTGCACAGTTAACACTAAGACTTAACACTATCCACTGATTCGTGTTGCTGACGCCATATTTATTGTGACCTGTCCATCGGCATGTGCTAACTGAAAACACGATTCATTGGACCAGGTGACCTTTTATCCAGTTCTCACAGGTCCAGTTTTGGTGCTCTAGTGCTTACTGCAGACGAATTTGTCGATTTTTAGCGGAAACTAGAGGTACATGAAGAGGATGTGGCTGTTATAACCTATTCACGTCAATGTACAGTGAGCTGAAGCTCTCCTCTTGGTACCGCTGTTGCACTGTGTAGTTATTTGACGCAATTGAGCTCGTCTGTTACCTCGTACAATCCTCCTTAGCTGCCGTTGTCCTTGAACATCAACCAGTCATTTCTGCTCAAAGGAAGACTACTAGCTGCTGGTTTTGTTGTCTGTGTATTTCACATGAACCATTGGCTTTTTTTTAAGATTCCTTGACGTGAGGTCTGTTAGGTGGTGTTTGAGCACATTGAGCTCGTATGTTACCTCGTAAAATCCTCCTTAGTTGCAATGTATTTGAGCTATATGTCCACCTCAATATATTTGAGCTATATGTCCACCTCAGTGTCAATGAATTAACATTATATATTTCATAGACCACTGGAAAGAGGAGGCCCTGATCGATACACCTCAATATATACACTGAAGTGCCAGAAAAACTGGTACACCAGTCTAATACTTGGTAGGTCCCCCACGGGAGCGCAGGACTGCAGAAATACGACGAGGCATGGACTCCACTAGCTTCTGGAAATATGCTGTAGGCAATGCACACCATACTTCCTGCAGAGCGTTCCACAATTGGGGTGTATTCCGAGGTCTCGGATTCCTGTGTTCGATAGCGCGTTGCATGGCATCCCAAATGTGTTCTATCACGTTCAGGTCTGGGGACTTGGGTGGTAATGGCAACACCCCAAACTCAGATTAATGCTCCTCTAACCATAATGTGGCGTCCCGACACTTGTGTGGACGTGCATTGTCCTGTTGGAATAGGACCAACCCATCAGCATGAATGCAGGACATGAACGGGTGTACCTCGTCAGAAAGGATGCGCACATAGCTTTGGCCGGTCACAGACGTTTGCAGACGTACCAGGGGTCCCAGCGAAGTCCAGCTAAACACCCCCATACCATTACGGACCCCTACCAGGCGGTACAGTTCCCTGTTGACAGGCGGGATCCATGGCTTCATGGGGGTTTTGCGCCACACAAGAATTCTTCCATCTGCCTGATACAGTTGGAAACGCGACTCGTCAGACCAGGCTACTTGTTTCCAGTCATCAAGTGTCCAGTGGCTGTGTTGCCGTGCCGAAGTGAGGCGCATAGCTCTGTGTCGTGCACCCATCAAGGGTACTCGAGTTGGTCGTCGGCTCCCAAAGCCCATATCGTGCATTGTACGTTGCACAGTCCGGACGCTGATGCTTGTTGAGGCTCCAGCATTGAATTCCAATGATACCTGTGAGAGTGTTGCACGCCTATCGCGTGAAACAATTCTTGACAGCCGACGATGGTTACGTTCACCCAATGTCTTTTTACGGCCACACTGGTATCATAGGTTGGAGGTTTTGCCGGAATTCTTGTAGTCACGGTACACCCTTGCAATGGTCGTCCATGAAAATCTGAATTTCATTTCTACCTCCAAAATACTATGGCCCATCTCACGAGCTCCAACAATGGCACTGCGTTGAAAATCGCTTAAATCGTTATTATTTGTCATTCTCATGCCGAAAACAGCTCTGACAGCTGGCAAGGATGTCTATCGCTTTATATACGCACTGGCGGAAGCAACCGAGTACGCGCATAGGTGACGTTGCTATGTGTTTTGCATAAGCTGGTCTGTACCAGTTTTTCGATTATATGTCCACCTCAATATATTTGAGCTATATTGAGCTCGTCTGTTACCTTGTACAATCCTCCTTAGCTGCCGTTGCCCTTGAACATCAATTAGTCGTTTCTTCTCACAGGAAGACCGCTAGCTGCTGGTTTTGTTGTCTGTGTGTTTCACATGAACCATTGGCCTTTTTTTTTTCCGCAGAAAAACGGTTCATGAGAGATATTCACAGGCACCTGCAGAAAGTCACTGATTCATGTGAAATCTCTAGAGGCATCTGCAGAAAGAGGGATTCATACTCGAGAAGGAAGAGGGAAAAATATTTCATAAGAGCAGAAACACTATTTTTTATAGAATAATTACATCCTAAGACAAAAGCTATAAAATCATCCATACCATAAGTCATTTGCAAACCGGGAAAACCGCCAAGCAAATACCTCTTAGCCAAGCATACCAATGAGTAAAGTTTCACTGCCAATGAACGTCCTGGACGTTCCCAGAGATAATTTGAATCACCCACCCAGTGGCCTAGGTATAAGGTCCATCAGATGCACTTTGCAAACGTTCTGGCTGCGCTATCGGAGACTTTCATTTCAGTTGCCGCTAATTATGCTTCGACGACGCACTAGAAGTCTCTTCGAAACACTGATCGCATTTGAGACGGACCTTATCGTGGGACTGTAAGAAGTGGGCCGATCATGTCGACGAATCGTCCATCATCTGAGCAGTGGTAATTCAACACAGTGGGGGACGGTGGGTTCCTGGGGAGGCCAGAACGATAATTTGTCGGTAGTCACAAAAAATTGCACATAAGACTTCAAATGATCTCTAGATGCGTGTCTAACCACTGTTCTAGATAAGTTTTTTAAGTTATCGTATCCTTCAGAAGACCATACACTTCTATTTGAGCTTAATAGCAAACAAGGCCAGCAGAATAACTTCGCCTTCATTATGCTACCGAATTACCATTTATGTTCATGGTACTATGGAAATTGGAGTGTTCTGTTTTTGCCTTTGTCTTTTTGCGTAAGAGAAAACTTGAGAGGAGGTATTCTTTATTTTTATAATCGCATGTCTTTCAATGTAATTTCTTCTTGTGAAAGGAACTTCTAGCAAAGAAGTAATAATGTCAGTATTACACGTTGATACACTGCAAATACTACTTTCCCTATCCATTATATTAATTTTGTACAGCTAAATCCAAAAGTTTACACGCAAAATTTATTGTCGTGACAGTAAAAGAAGCAAAAATCACCCTCGCCATGTGATGCAGCGTACTCTAGGAAAACTTTTAAGGCACTGCTTTAGGATTGAGGCTCGCTTACGACGTGCCTCCTACGGTCTGTTAATGGAAGCGGCGAGCTTCCGTTGAATGCCGTGCACTGATTGGCTCCCGCACTGTTACCATGGTAACGCCTGCGGCCCAGGAGAAAGGGGCCTCTCCCTGAAGCTTTATAGCGTGCAGTTAGCTATGAAAGTCCAAGAACGTGCTTGTGTGAAATGGCGCTGTACGTGACTCGAAAATGCTGTATGTTATAGTACAGAATTTTTGCTTTTCTGCTTAAAGGTAATTTACTCTTCTGCTTTATACAAATACTTTACTGACAGAATCATTGGGGAGGCCTGGCCTCTCTGGCCTCCTCTGACCGGCCGCCCGTGATTCAGAAGTGAGACAGTATTGGTAACAATGGGTATACGAGAGCACGTATACACACTGAGAAGTTTCTGGTCTGCCCAGGTGGACCACTGGGTGAGAGGATCGTTTCACAACCCGGCAAGCCCGAACTGCTCCGACGGCTTATTTACCCATCGTCCAGAGAAATGTGGCGGCCTCTATGCAGCATCCTGGACCGTTACGCACCAATTGCGAGACGAACTGCAGAGGCAAAACTCCATTCTCATCGTCCTTCATTAATTTACCTTACATCGGCGGCTCCCTTTGGAATGGTGTCGCATCCGGGAATCATGGTCGTCCTTCCATCGTTTGTAGTGACGCATCTCGCTTCTGCTTTGTTGCGTATGACCCACGCATTCGCAATATGGGAGAGAAATGGGAAGCGTTCACATCCGGACTGAGTTGTGGAGACGCACACCGCCACCGCTAGTGGTGTTACGGCACGGGGAGCAATTTCGTATTACAGCCAAACACCCTAGTTGTAATAACATGGATGTTAACAGCACAATGATCCTGCGACACGTCGTCTTGCCTTTCGTGTTGTGTCCACAATTGAGCCATTTATCAACAAGATAAATCCTGGCTACGCACTGCTCACGTCTCCAGGGAGTGTCTCTATAACGCTGAAACACTCCCCTGGCAGTCAGGTTTCCGGATCTTTCTCCTATCGAGCACATTTGAGACGTCAGCTGCGGCCATCACGGGAATATCGGGATCCTATGCAGTGATTACAGGACTCTTGGCACAATCTATTGCAGGACAACAACAAAGTTTTGTCCTGCAAACACGCCGTTTATCAGTTTGCATTGCAGCCAGAGGAGGCTTTACGAGGTAAAATCTGTAACAGTTATTGTGAAGTTCCTGCCCAGCAGGGCGCACACGACATAAAGGCAGATAGCAGCGAGAACGAACGTCTGCGTAGCTTAGTTGGTAGAGCAACTTGTTCCGGAATAAGAGGACTCAGGTTCGATCCCCGGCGTGAACAAAAATGACGGAGAAATTTACTTCGTTATATTATGCTAAGACTCTTCTGAAATAATGAGTCATACTGCTGTGATATTGTAATCGCTTCATCTCTTCCACCGCAATGCACGTGCTGAGTTTCATTCCGATGGGGCGCTTGCTTTCAGATGCGTCGATTAATTTTATTTAAGAGTGTATATGGTCAGGTGATGCGTAACATCACAGCCTCTCCTTGACAAATGTCAACCCCGCCTTCTCGTGGTGCATCCTGTTCCCACTAAAGGGGCTCTGACGACCGCCAATAGCGGTATAACTATACCATCGGGATTAGAAGAAATTCTATCCCACACTCACCAACCCGCTTGGCCAGCGTGGTGAGTTATGGCCAAACCCTCCAAAATGATTCCACAACTTAAATCTTGGCCCTCAGTCTCCGGCAGCTGGAATGTACCTGGCCAAGGCAGCGGCCAGTGTGACATGAAGGCAGAGGGTGCTAAGAATCCTCGGAGGACCGGACTAAGCTGCCATCTGATGCTGACCTTGGCTACGTACAATGGACGCTCCCTATCTTCTGATTCAAGGCTTCTTGAATTGGAAGAGGAACTACAAAGGATCAAGTGGGACATCGTGGGGCTAAGTGAGGTAAGGAGAAAAGGAGAAGATCTCATCGAACTGAAAAGTGGACATCTCTTCTACTATCGTGGGACAGATACTGGCAGAACTAGTGGTGTTGGATTTATAATAAACAAGAAACTGAAGGATAAAGTTGTAGAAGTTGAAAGTTCCTCTGACAGAGCTGCACGACTTGTTATCCAACTCTCGAAAAGATACCAGGCTCAGATTATTCAAACTTATGCACCCACCACAAGTCATCCTGAAGAAGAAATTGAAGAATTTTTTGAGGAAATTTGTCATCTAAATAATAAAGGTAAGCAGCACTTGAAAATAATTATGGGAGATTTCAATGCAAAAATAGGGCAACGGCAACAGAATGAAACTTCAGTAGGTAAATTCGGTCACAGCAACAGAAACCAGCGTGGAAATACTCTCGTTGAGTTTGCAGAGGCAGAAGGGTTTTTCATCTTGAACTCCTTCTTCAAGAAAAAGCCACACAGGAAATGGACATGGAGACATCTAAATGGGATGACAAGTGAAATTGATTTTATTATGTGTAACAAAAAATTCGTCATAGAAGACTGCAGTGTGCTAAACAAGTTCAACACAGGTAGTGACCATAGATTGGTGAGATGTAAGATGCACCTCAACACTAAACTTGAACGTGGCAAGCTCATAAGACAAACAAAATCTATTGACATAACCAACCTAAAAAAAAAACCATAATACCTTCAAGTTGGAACTGAAGAACAGGTTCTCTGCTTTAGAAGGCCTAACATCGGAAGAAGTGGACATCTCTGAAGTTAACAGAAAAGTAACCAAAGCTCTTATGGAAACAGCAACAAAATTAGCTGGGTCTAAGAACAAGTTGCATGTAAACAAATTATCAGGAAAAACGAAAATGTTGATGCAAAAAAGAAGAGATATGAGGACAACTAAAGAAGATGTGACTTCCAAAGTGGAATATATAGAGCTATGCAAGACAGTAAGAAAAAGTATCACTGAAGACGTAAGAAAATTCAACTGTGAACTAGTGAGGAAAGCAATTGAAAACAACCAAAGCCTAAAGATAGCAAAGGGACATCTCAGTAAGGGAAGAAAACAGATTATGGCACTGAGAAAAGAAGATGGTTCTGTAACAAGAAATAGAAGCGAAATTTTGACAAGAGTGAAAGATTTCTACTCCAAATTATATGAAAAGGGATGATACATGCACTCCAGACATCATGAAAGATACCAGTACCAGAGTTCCTCCAGTCCTTCCAGCAGAAGTTGCACATGCAATCAAGAACATAAAGCGGGGTAAAGCTCCAGGAGAAGATGGAATTACTGTAGACATCATACAAGAAGCAAGTGGAGAAATCGAAACAGTACTCGCCCAAATTTTCACTCGATGCCTTAATGAAGGAAAGATTCCTGAGGATTGGAACACCGCTACAATGATCCTGCTACATAAGAAAGGTGACATTGAGGATCTCGGAAACTACAGACCTATCAGCCTCCTATCAGTAGTTTATAAAATCTTCACTAAAGTTCTTTCACACCGCTTGAAGGTAACACTGGACATGTCTCAACCGAGAGAACAAGCTGGATTCAGGAGTGGCTACAGCACAATAGATCATATCCACGTACTGAGAGAACTAATTGAAAGAGCGAGGGAATATGAACTTCCATTGTGCATGGCTTTTGTCGATTATGAAAAAGCCTTTGATTCGGTGAAACCATCAGCAGTTACAATGGCTCTGAAAACCTGCGGTATTGAAGATGCATACATTAATATTATTAATAACATCTATGAAAATGCAAGTGCAAAGATTCGGCTGTTTGAAAATACAACACACGTAAAAATTGGAAAGGGAGTGAGACAAGGTGACACCATATCTCCGAAGCTCTTTAATGCCACATTGGAGGGTGTTTTTCAGTCGCTGAGCTGGGAAAACAAAGGGATAAAGATTAATGGAGATTATCTAACCCACCTTCGTTTTGCTGATGACGTGGTCATTTTTGCAACTACCCCATCAGAGCTGCAGAGTATGATCCAGGAACTTGCTGACAAGAGTAAAGAAGTGGGATTAAAAATGAACTTTCAGAAGACAAAAGTGATGTTCAATGCTTTTTACAAGAAATGAAGATTTATCGATTGATGGAGAAAAGCTGGAGATAACAGACACGTACGTTTATCTTGGACAGCAGATATCAAGTGAGGGTCACATTGATGAAGAAATTAATCGGCGTACAAAACTTGCCTGGAGAGCTTTTGGAAGAAACAGCATAATTTTCAAGAGCAATATGCCATTATGTCTTAAAGAAAAGTGTTTGATCAATGCATCCTTCCAGTGCTTACGTATGGTGCAGAGACGTGGACCTTAACTAAAAGAGACATACAAACGCTGCAGACAACTCAAAGCAGCATGGAGAGGTGCATACTTGGTGTAACCAGGAGAGATAAGAAGAGGAACTCGTGGATCCGAAAAATGACAAGAGTGGAAGACATCATTTTCAGAGTTAAATCCCTGAAATGGCAATGGGCTGGACATACTGCCAGAAGGACAGATCATCGATGGACAGCCGAAATTTTAGATTGGATTCCAAGGGACAGGAAAAGACCCAGAAGAAGACCACATGGGAGATGGGTGGATGAAATTCGAAAGTATGCAGGGGTGACATGGAGGAGACTGGCACAAGACAGACCGTTGTGGAGGAAACTTGGGGAGACCTTCGTCCAGCAGTGGATTGATAATGGTTGACAATGATGATGATTTACCGAAACGCTTTATAATTAAATTTGTTTTTGAAGACAACTCATCTTTTGTCTTCGTGCTAAAAGCGGGGCCGGATCAGTGGCGGGGGGGGGGTGTTCTAACGGAACTATAGCTTAGGGCCCACTGTTACAAAGGGCCAAGGAGGTATGCCGCTTCACCACATGGAACCTTTACCCTTAGGGATCAGATCAGATCATATGTAGAGGATTTTAGGAAGGGAGTGTCTGACCCTAAGTCTTAAACAACATTTAGAGATAGGAAGCTAGGAGATTTGGGCTAGAGTGCCCGATAGGAAAGTGACACGGAAGCGAGGTAGGAAGCCGCCATTATTTATAGCCCGGGGGGGGCAGCACCCGGGATCCGACGGCTTAACGTGCCCATCCGACTCACGGCGGATATTTAGTGGTTCGAGCGTTCGTACCGGCTGGGATCGAACTTGCGGTTATCTCCGTGGCAGTCACGAACGTTGACAATAGGCCATCCACAACCCTTTTACCCTTAGTGAATCACAGCTTATATATTTATAGAGAGATAGAAGTTTACAAAATAGTTTTAGTTTTGCCTCGTATATAATTTCCTCTTAATCACAAACAGCGGCTAGAAGATGAACAAATTTGAAGGCAGTGACTCACTAAAGGTTTCATCTCACTGTGTGCAGCAGGGTCGGTGAGACAGTTTCAGCTGTTTCACTACGACGCACTCACGCTTCCCAACTTGCACTTGGAAGCGGTAATGGTCGAAGTCCACCGTGGCTTCACAATGCATAACAAACAAGTTAGTAAAATCATGCAATGCATTGATTATGATACGCTTTCCAACATACTAGAAATCATTAAAGTTATGAGGATAATGGCTGTGGAATAAATCTCGCTCTTTGATCCCCATTTCGATAATATTCAACAGAACCGGTTCAGTATACATCCGGAACAACATGTTAAAGTTCTGTCGCAATCGAAGCATTTTTACGCAAGTTATGACACATAAGGGCAATGGAATGGATCCCGCTCCTATGTCCTGACCTTTGACCCCATTTCGCCCATTTTGAATAGGATTCATCCCCAGGTGGTCCCCTACCACATACTAAAATTTCATCGAAATTGAACCATTTTTACGCGAGTTATCGTGCGGACGGACGGACAGACAGACGACAGACGGACAGATAGACGACAGACGGACAAAGCTGGAACATATACGCTTCTTCAACCTACGGTTCGAAAGCGTAAAAAAGGTGCACTAAGAAAAGCATACAATGCTAATCATTAAAAAATCCAAGATAAAGTCTAGGAATCTTTTTAACTCGTGATCTTGTAAGAATAGTGGGAAATTCAGTGACTTGTTATAAAAACTCTGCAGGTACTTACAAGTTTGCGGAATGCACAACCTATTAATTATTACAAGTGTATTGCTACGGTTTCGGGTTTTAACGGACCATAAAGATTCCTTGTCCTAAGTTCTTTGGAGACCCACTCAGATATTTTAACTTTGCGGCCCCACTCAGTTGTCTTAGCCTTAGGGTCGACTCAGTTACCTTATGTCCAGGGGCCCACTCAGATGACTTAGCCTAGATGCCCACTAAGACCTTAATCCGGCTCTGACTAAAAGTTTGAATAATTTGTACCATACTATTTTAGCAAATCATTGAAGAAACGAGTACAGAATGTAATGTTTTCGGCTCTTTAGAAAGTTTTTTGAACAACACTCAAAATATACTGATAAAATCTGCACTGGAACAAAAAACGAAGTTCCTAGCCCCGGCATTTCCGATGAGTTCATCAGTGCCCTTAGTACAACACCAGAAATTAACGGTCGACTACTGAAAATAAGTTAAATAAATACAAGTGTACAAAGGTAAAGATATATTTCACCTACAGCAACGACAACAATAATGCTTGCGTGCAACTCTAGTTATGTATCTAACATTTTGCTTGTTAACTAGATTCTTAAGAAACCAACTGTACCCATTAATTTTGCACACTTCCCATTAGGTGCATCTTTTGTTTGTTGTTTTGATCTCACAAAGGTAAGGATTTTCATTCTACATTATTCGAAACGTATGTGTTTCAAATATCATACATTTCTGCAGGCTGTCGTAAAACCTGGTTAACACCCTGTTTTGATTGCAGAACATTGTAGCAATAATGTTACACTGCTTTTTCTCTTTGTTGTAAGTGTTCTGCCTTAATGATTTCCTGCTGTGTACCGTGCTTGAAAAGACAGTACACGATTTCCTCAATTTTCGGAGAAGAGTTACTTCAAATAGAGAGAAAAAAGAAAATGATTTCTACGAACAAAACTTGTCCTGTTCGTGGAAATCATAGTTGTTGTAGTTAACGTTCTTTAGCAAGAATCTGAAGAACCCGCCCTCTTAGCGAATCCCATCAGATGCTCTGTATTAGGAAGTTGTTTACTTCGAATGAAAGAGGACATTGTTACTTGTGTATCTATCCGCTGTTACATATTCACGATCCTGCCGGAAACGATGTGCATTTCTAAGTTGGAATGCCACAAAAGAATTATGTTTATTTAAACTGAACATCCGATACAGTCAGTCCACAAGACAGCCGTTTCATACAGAACGAAAATGTATTAGTTGAAAATTGTCGAACTATGAAGGTAAAAACCCTGCATGTTTTGCTCTCGTCAAAACTACTTTGTTTTGGAAAACTAAATGCATTTTCAGATTTGTGGAAATTAGAACTCTTCTTGCGATGAAGGAGCAAATATACTGTACACACATGACATTGCTGTTACTCGTCGTTCAGATATTTCTTTTATACAGGGCTTTCTACACCGCATAACACACCGACAGTACACACCCCAAATTTCCTCAGACATCCTTCATAAAAATTTCAACACCCATCGATTTGGAGGTGTGTAACACACACACACAGGTGTGCATACTTTTAAATTTCTGTATCAGTCCTTTTTATTATCATATAGCACAGTTGTCAGCAGTAGTTAGCATATACATGAATTCCTCAGCACAAGGTCGTATTTAGAGGAAGAAGCCAAACAGCCATGGCACCCCTCCCCCAAAAGTATTTCATTTTTTTCTTTTTGTTAAAATGCTACTTACATTAAAAAAAATGCTTTAATTTCATAAAAATGCATCAACTTATATTAGAATATAATGCCTTAATTTCTTTCCTATTTTTCATTAAATTTTCTTTTGTCCAGACGGATCTCAAAAACTTCCATTTTCTGTCCTCCCCCCCCCAGAAAAAAATTCTATACACGCCCCTGCCTCAGCATTGCTTTAAAGTATCTTTCACCATAATGCAACAACTTTTCCTTCTTGTTTTAGCGTCTTTTTAAAAAAAAGATCGTGCTTATGTTATCGGTTTGTCCGTCTGTCTGTAGACACCATATCTCTGTAACTTTTAGTCCGATTTAAAAAAATCGATTTGCATTGGAAAGCTTGAAATATGAGAATGATGATCCTTCATTTCGTTTTTTTTTTTTTTTTTTTTTTTTTTTTTTCGATATGCAATTTCGCCGCTAGAGGGTGTAAATGCAAATGATGTCGAATTCAAAATGCATTTTGTTCCATATATTTTTTCTAAACATCCGATTGAAAAATTTCTTTTATCTTTCGATTCCATTTATGTCGAAGAGTATTTTAGGTACAGTTACTTTTTCAAGTTACGCATAGATTTCCCTCCAGGGTGCGCAAAAATAAATTACGTTTTCCCCAATATCTCTTCTTCTAAAACTCCGATTTGAAATTTTTTTCTTCAGTGGATACTGCTCCTGACGGAACATTTTTTGCATGCGATTTCTAATTTTTGGTAAAGAATACTTTAGCCACCAGGGGCGCAAGCGTTAATTTTTATTTCTGATGCTTTTGCAATACCATTTGAACTTCCAAAATCTCGATTGGAAAAATTATTTTGCGGACCGATGCCCGTCACGTCGATGAACCTTTTTGGAATATTTTCTTCTTAAAATATTGCATTGTTTCTCCGCCAGGCAGTGTAGATGTATATCTTATTTTTGTCAATATCTCTGCTCCTAATGGTCCGATTTGAAAAATTCCTTCTTTATTGGATAGAGTTTCCAGTGTGACATGCTTTTCATAGAATTTCAGAATTTTCAAGTAACTCATAGACTTTCCGCTAGGGGGCGTAGAGGTAAATTTCGTTTCCCCCGATATCTGTGCTTCAAAAACTCCGATTTGAAAATTCTTTCTGCACCGGATGCAACTCCTGCTGGGAAATCCTTTGCGTATAATTTTAATTTTTGGTAAAAAAAGGTTTGGCCACCAGGGGGCGTAAGTCTTAATTTCCGCTTCTGATGTATTTGCAACAAAATCTGAGCTTCTAAAATCTCGATTGAAAAAAAATCGTTTGCGGACCGATACTACTCACGTAGACAAACCTTTTAGGAGTATTTTCTTCTTAAAATAATACATGGTTTTTACGCCAGGGGCGTAGATGTATATCTTATTTTTGTCAATACCTCTACTTCTATGAGTCCGATTTAAAAAATTCCTTCTTTGTTGGATGCTGTTTTCAGTGCGAAATGTTTTTGGTATAAATTCAAAATTTTGAAGTAAATCATAGACTTTTCGTTAGGGGGCGCAAAAGTAAATTACATTTCCCCCAATATTTCTGCTTGTAAAACTCCGACTTGAAAAATTCTTCCTGTATCGCATACAGCTCCTGATGGAAAATGTTTTTCATATAGTGTTTAATATTTGGTAAAGAATGATTTGGCCACTAGGGGGCTTAAATGTTAATTTCTACTTCTGATGTATTTGCAACCAAATCTGAGCTCCTGAAAACTCGACTAAAATGTTTTTTTTTCTTGTACATATACCGCTCATATTGAAAAACCTTTTGAGAATACTTTCTTCCTAAAATAATGCATGGTTCTCCCGCCAGGGGGCGTAGATGAATATCTTGTATTTGTCCATATATCTGCTTCAGAAACTCGCTTTGAAAAATTCTTTCTTTGCTGGAGAGCGTTTCCGGTGCAAAATGTTTCTCATATAAATTCAAATTTTTCTTAACGCAGGAGTCTGCAACCAGAGGGCGTAAGCTCACGATTCTGTTTACGGCAATATCTGAGGGATTAAACACCCGATTGAAAAACTTCTTCCTTTCGTACGATGCTAGTGTTCTCCATACGGGTTCCATGGACTTTGAATTGCTTTGATAAATTTAATTTGCGTCAGAACGGATTCAAAAGACGTGCTCATTACACCCGAAAATTCGGTGTCATCTTTCTTGTTTTTAATTTGAAGTATATGTATATAGCAGAATGTATCTTCTTCAGTTTTTCTTGTTTAAATCATACGTTTAAAGTCAGTCATGGCAACCATAAAACATATGTACTTATTCCATCATTTAGTCCGTTACAGATTTTGCAGATATTCTTCTGAATCACTTCTGCATGCACAAGATTTACGAAAATATTAATATCTATTGTTTCAGCCGGTGGCGGTCGTATGCCGACCGTCATAATGCCGACAATGTCACAATGTCGACAGTAAACTTGTCGATAGTCAAAGTGTCGGCAGGGTCTAAATGTCCGCAGTCACAATGTCGTAAGTCTTTTTCAAATATTTTTTTCACTTCAATTTTTTCGGATCTGACAAGTGGCCGCACGCAAAACTTGCCACGAAGCGTTTGAGAGCCGTAAATGAAAATTGCATTTTTGATTTCTTCGTGACCACGTCTGTGTAGGCTGACCACAAAACCGTTAGGGAATCGTATAAAAATTGCATTTTTGATTTCTTTGTGCCCACTTTCATTTAGGCTAGACTCTAAATCGTCAGGGCCCGTATAAAATATATACTTTTGATTTCTTCGTGCCGTTTCCATGTAGGCTGATCATAAAACCGTTATGGGGTCGTATACAAATTACATTATTGATTTCTTCGTGCCCACTTCCATGTAGGCTGATTATAAAACCGTTAGGGGTCGCACAAAAATTGCACTTTTGTTTTCACTGTGTTCGCTTCCTCGTATGTATATTGGTCTCATGCTATGTCGGCAAATTGGAAAAGGTATGTATGTATACATATATATAAATAGTTTACACAGTTATGCAGGAACTGAAGATAATATCACACTGTTACTCAGGTACAAAACATTAATTATAAAGCCCTAGGCCTGGGCCTTTTAGCGATTTTTAATCCGCCGTGCTAATTTTCATAAGGTTTGCATAACAAGTCAAGATTTTAGTGATGCGCTTTTATTAAGGTAGAAAAGATTAATATGCCCTAGGCCTAGGTCTTTTTAACAGTTTTCAATCCACCGTGCTCATATTCATAAAGTTTTCATAGAAAATGAAGTTAATTGTGTCGTACTTTTGCTCGAGCACAAAACATTAATTAGTAGGCCATAGGCCTTTTTAGTAATTTTTATTCTACCGCGATTATATTTATGAGGTTTGCATGACAAGTCAAGTTAATAATGTTACGCTTATTAAAAAATTCTTAAAAGGCCTGGAGATAAATTACTAGGGCAAAATTGCTATCTTGGCTTATTATGTGGCCCTTATGAATATGAGAGGTGTGATAGGAAACGTCCACTGTCGAAATGTCGACAAGGTCAAAATGCCGACAGATAAAATGTCGACAGGGTCAAAATGTTCAAAGTAACATTGAAATGTGAAATTTCCCCCTTTTCTTCGCTTTTATTTTATTTCAGTTTTGACATTTTTATTAGGTTTTGAAAAATCTACACTTAGACCGCAGTTTTTTTGCATTTTTGTTATATTTCAGGAATTTTACTTTCCGTGGTGGTCGTAATGTCGACAGGGTCAAAAGATAAAACTGTCGACAGTCACAATGCCTACTTCCTTACTTTTTTTTTTTTTTCAAATATTTGGTTTTCGTTTTAATTTTATATTACTTTAGTTTTTAGATGCATTTCATATCTACGAAAGAACCTCTTAGCTTCGGCATGCCACTGTCTTTCAACGAATCTTCCCGAAATTTGACACATAACAGAGTTTCTCTGCGAGAACAGATATTCACGAAAATTAATATATTGGTTGAACTCATAATTTTGGAAACCAAAATGGTAGAATTAGGTCACGTATGTGGGTTGGGGAAGGACGTAGGGGAAGGTAGAATACAAGGTCCAATCAAAAAGTTCCGAGACTATAGGCCTATATACAACAAAGTACTTACGTTCTTCCACAACGGTCTGTCTTGTGTCTTCTCCTCCATGTTACTCCCGCATACTTTCGAATTTCATCCAACCATCTTCCATGTGGTCTTCTTCTGGGTCTTTTCCTGTCCCTTTGAATCCAATCTAAAATTTTGACTGTCCATCGATGGTCTGTCCTTCTGGCAGTATGTCCAGCCCATTGCCATTTCAGGGATTTAACTCTGATCATGATGTCTTCCACTTGTCATTTTTCTGATCCACGAGTTCCTCTTCTTATCTCTCCTGGTTACACCAAGCACACACCTCTCCATGCCACTCAAAGAAGCATGGAGAGGTGTATGCTTGGTGAGGAAGGGTAGTCATGCTATTGCGGCTGCAAAACTGGCGTGTTGCTAACGTTCTGTGAGCTGCTGCATTGCCGTGATGGAGCAGGAAATCGCCTCTATGCCCCATTTCAGGTCGTTTGAGGCAAATGTCCTCCCCAAGACGCCGCAGAACATCGCAGTAAAAAGGGCGGTGATGGTTTGTCCCTGGGAGACACATTTACGGTGCACAACCCCATGAATGTCGAAGAACACGATGAGCATGCTCTTTGTTGCGCTCCGGACCTGTCGGGCCTTCTTCGGTCGCGGAGACGCCGGGCGCTTCCACTGCGACGACTGTTGTTTGGTTTCCGGGTCGTAACCGCAGACCCAAGTCTCGTCCCCAGTGATGACCCGCTATACAGGAACGTTGGTTCATTCACCACCTGCTGACGATGATGTTGACAGAGTTCAACACGGAGCACCTACTGTTCGGGGTTCAAAATCTTTGGCACATACTTTGCAGCAATGCGTTGCATGTTAAAAACCGACGACAGAATTTCTTGCACTGTTCCGTATGACACATTGACGATGGTAGCAATGTCCTGAATGGTTCTCCGACGATCCTCATGCACCACTTCTCTAATTTTGTCCACATTTTCGGGGGTTTGCTCGTTGACGGTCACCCTGATCTCTCGTCGTCTTCCAGTGCCGTTCTCCCGCTCTCGAAGCGCGAGTGCACAACTCATTGCTTCATTGCCATAAGCCTGCCGCAACATTTCATGCGCCTCCGTTCCCGATTTGCCGAGTTTGACGCAGAATTTGATGTTCGCTCGCTGCTCTAGTTTGCAGTCCACACCGAAATTGCAGCTACGTTCAGCACGTGGTCACCAAATATCGTGTAGCACAGCTCCCGATATTCATAGAACGACACCATTCGGCACAATGACTCATGAAGACCACTGCCCTCACGCCCTGCTCGCGCATCCGCTTACTGCCATCTGTTGGCGAGCGACGTACCAAGTCTCGGAACTGTTTGATCGCACTACATATATGGGAGCAATGTGCTTTGGAAACCCTGTTGTTTACGGTTCTTCGCGAAATTTAATGCTGCATCTATGTTCCACATTGAAAACGTAAGGGCTGGATTATTCAATAGCCCACGAATTAAGTAAAATGTAAGGACATCAAGTTTTGAGGACACTACTTAATTCCATTGACATTTAGAAGTATGGGAATTTGCCACTAACACTCATCAAGATATCTGGCCAACAATGAGGATTCATAGTGTAATATCAGCCCACAAAAAGGAATCCTAATGATCCTCAGATAGGATTAACGTTAAATGGGAGGTGGGGTAGCAAGTTCCTTATCTATTTGTCCGTTTAAGAAACAAAGAATTTCAACAGCTGAGTTCCAATTAGTAAAAAAAAAAAAAAGTAATATTTAGACCGTGTCGACATTTTGATCATGTCGACATTATGATCGTGTCAACATTGGCGTAACTACCACTCCCGCAGGTAACGAAGGGGCGTACTGCAGTTGCCAGTTATAGTATTATGAAATAATTCGAACACGCACAATAATTAACCCACAGATTCATATGTAACTTTAAGGCATATTTCATCATCATCATCACTGTCAACCATTATCAATCCACTACTGGACGAAGATCTCTCTAAACGTCTTCCACAACGGTCTGTCTTGTGCCAGTCTCCTCCACGTTACTCCCGCAGACTTTCGAATTTCATCCACCCATCTACCATGTGGTCCTTTTCTGGGTATTTTCCTGTCCCTTGGAATCCAATTTAAAATTTCGACTGTCCATCGATGGTCTGATCTTCTGGCAGTATGTCAATTTCAGGGATTTTACTCTGATTCTTCCACTCTTGTCATTTTTCGGATCAACGAGTTCCTCTTCTTATCTCTCCTGGTTACACCAAGCATGCACCTCTCCATGCTTTTTTGAGTTGTCTGCAGCCTTTGTATGTCTCTTTTAGTTAAGGTCCACGTCTCTGCACCATACGTAAGCACTGGAAGGATGCATTGATCAAACACTTTTCTTTTAAGACATAATGGCATATTGCTCTTGAAAATTATGCTGTTTTTTTCGAAAGCTCTCCAGGCAAGTTTTGTACGCCGATTAATTTCTTCATCAATGTGACCCTCACTTGATATCTGCTGTCCAAGATAAACGTACGCATCTGTTATCTCCAGCTTTTCTCCATCAATCGATAAATATTCATTTCTTGAAAAAACATTGTACATCACTTTTGTCTTCTGAAAGTTCATTTTTAATCCCACTTCTTTACTCTTGTCAGCAAGTTCCTGGATCATACTCTGAAGCTCTGATAGGGTAGTTGCAAAAATGACTACGTCATCAGCAAAACGAAGGTGAGTTAGATAATCTCCATTAATTTTTATCCCTTTGTTTTCCCAGTTCAGTGATTGAAAGACATTTTCCGATGTGGCATTAAAGAGCTTCGGAGATATGGTGTCACCTTGTCTCACTCCTTTCCACTTTTTTTGTGTGCTGTATTCTCAAATAGCCGAATCTTTGCATTTTCATTTTCATAGATGTTATTAATAATATTAATGTATATATTTATCTCTGCCTAAATAAATGCCTAGTTTCACTTTTAAAACACTGAATGTCCTACAGATTGAAAGTCTTTGGCTCTTTGACTTTTGGTTGTAATACGATTGCTCTGCAATGGGTTGTAAATAATACGATCGCTCTGCAATCGCCCTCTCTCTGCGCTGCTGAGGAAAAGCGTGAGGCCCCAGTGGAATTCTCTGTGGAGGATGTGGGAAAACAGTCAGTTACCTATAGGATTACGTGCACGACAGGCGTCAACATTTATTCACAGCAGCCGCAGATCTGCTATGTGTAAGAGGGTGATTTCTTCAAGTGATTTATTTTAGTTTTGGACAAACAATTACACGTATTGTCAAATCTGTTACTTAAAAATTTAAAACTACAGGGCTCGTAGGTACCACCATCACCTTCCCCTCCCCACCACGCACACGCACACACACGGCGAAAAATGCATCATCCTTCGTGTTCGAAATCCTGCGTAAATGACTGTACTTAGGGGTGCTTAAAATATATTGCGCGGGGGGTGGGGGGGTGGCACGTTGTGCTAGTTACGCCATTGCGTGTCGACATTTTGACTACCGACATTTTGACCCTGTCGGCGTTTTGCACCAAACCCGAGGATGGCACGTGCGTTTGGGGGTTGGTGTGGAGGAGCGGACAGTTGTGGAAGAAACTTGGGGAGAGACCTGCATCCAGCTGTGGATCGATAATGATTGACGATGATGATGATGGTGTTTATATATTTTTACATACACCGATTAGCCAAATCATTATGACCACCTGTCTAATACGATGTAGGCCCTCCACGTGCCGTCAAAACAGCTCTTACCCTGCAAATCATGTGGACGCTACAATATTTCTAAAGACTTCATGTGGTATCTGGTATCAACACGTTACCAGCATATCCTTTAGCTTTTGCAAGTTACGTGGCTGAGCCACAGCAGATCGGATTTGCTGTTCCAATACAAACCACAGATGCTCGATTGGATTGATATCTTGGGAATTTGGAGGCCAGGGCAATACCTGGAAGTCTTCCTCATGTTCCACGAACCATTCTGGAATATTTCGGGTGGAGTGGAATGGCACATTATTCTACTGAAAGAAGGCACCACTAGAGGCGTTACCATGAAATGATATACCTAGTCGGCAACGATGTTTAGGTGTGTGGTAGAGTCATAGTTTCCTGCACATAAATGACTAGACCCAGGGTTTTCCAGCAGAACACTGCCCAAAGCATTACTCTTCCTCCACATACTTGTTTTCGTCCCACTGTGCATTATGGTGCCAACACTTCCCCAGGTAAACAACGCACACGTACCTGGCCGTCCACACGGTACAACAGGAAAGGAGATACATCAGACCAGACGACCTTCTTCCAATCATTCACAGTCCAGTTTTGACGCTCGGGGGCCCATTGTAGGCGCTTTCCAATGTGAACCGAGGTTAGCATAAGGGCACTTGCAGCGGCCTGCGGCTACGCAGCCTCATTTAAAGCAGAATTTGATGTACTGTGTGTTGTGACACATTACTCCCGTCACCAGCATCAGATTATCGGTGAGTTGCGCCACAGTATCCGTTCAATTGGATCGTCCCATACGGGATAGCCTTGTCACACCTCTAGCACCGATGAGTCGTGGTCGGCCCTCATCCTGGTTATGGTTTGTTGTTATGCCCTCCTCGGGCCACTTTTTTACGCTTTCCAACCGTAGGTTGCAGAAGCGTATATCCTCCAGCTTTGTTTGTCTGTCTGTCTGTTTGTCCGTCCGTTCGCACGATAACTCTTGTAAAAATGGTTCGATTTCGGTAAAATTTTAGTATGCGGTAGAGGACAACCTGGGGACGAACCCTATTGAAAATGAGCGAAATGGGGTCAAAGGTCAGGACATAGGAGCGGGATCCATTTCATCGCCCTTAGGCGTCATAACTTACGTAAAAATGTTCGATTGCGACAAAACTTTGTCGTGTTGTTCCGAAAATATACTGAACCGGTTCTGTTGAATATCATCGAAATGGGGTCAAAGGTCAGGGCACAGGAGCAAGATTTACTCCACAGCCATTGTCCTCATAACTTTACTAAAAATGCTTCTACTGCGACAAAATTTAGTATGTTGTTTCAGAGCTATGCTGAACCAATTCTGTTTAATATAATCGAAATGGGGTCAAAGGTCAAAGCACAGGAGCGAGATTTATTCCCCAGCCATTATCCTCATAACTTCTGGTATGTTGGAAAACGTATCATAATCAATGCATTGCATGATTTTACTAACTTGTTGAAAGAACTGAGTGCTGATGATCGTGAACACCTCGCAAGTCTTGCCGTCTCGGAGATACTCTGACCCAGCATTCTGGCCATTACAGTCTGGCTTTTGCCAAACTCATTCCGCTGCCTTTCCTACGGCCGGATTACTGGGGTGCTTATAGGGGCCATAGCCTTGTGCACACCATGACCAAGGGCCCAAGAGACATGCGTAGGCAAATAATAGATAGATAGGTAGAGAGAAAGAGAGAGAGAGTTTTGTAAAATAATTTTACTTTTGTCTCGTATGATTTTCACTTGGTCGGAAGCAGAGGTTGCTATAGATAAACAGATTTCAAGGCAATGACTTACAAAGGGTTAAGGGCCTCATGTCGCTGAAGCGCAGTCAGCGAGACAGTTTTATTTTTTTCAATACCATCCACACAGCTCCCAATTTGCACTTGGAACCGTTAATGGTCGAAGTCACCTGTGGCTTCACATTGTAATTGTATAACAAAAAAGATGCACCAAGAAAAGAATGCAGTGGTAAACCATTAAAAAATGCAAGACAAAATCTATGAATCTTAAGTTTTTATCTCATGTTCTCATGCGAAAAATAGAAAATACAGTGACTTATTATGAAAACTCTGCAGACCATTTATTAGTTTGAAAGATGCAGCACGTATTAATTATCACAAACATATTGCTACGGGGTTCGGACATTTGGGCACATTCTCTTTTAAAGCAATGAAATTGCGCTGCGTTAAAAATTAGTGTTCCTACATTTCTCCCTACTTGAGCAAGTGGTGTGCACAAAAATTTTTTCACTTATATCTCACAATCATTAAGAAATTGAGACATATTTACGATTTTCTGTCTGAAAGACGGGGCGGACATTTGGGCACAAATGTTTAAGGGGCCGTATAAATTGCCATTTCTTGGCCCAATAGTAAGAGTTTGACGGAGAAAATGTTCGCCCGTTAGTTACTTAGGCACTAAATATTTACGGGCACGTGCCTACTCAGCAAACCTGTTGGGGCGGGAGGGGGGGGTGTTAATACTAAAAGTGTAAAATATGAAAATTTTCTCGTCCGATCGGGAGATTTTCAGCATTTAGAAACTACAACTGAAAACATTATCTCAGGGCATGACCCTACTGAGCAACCTGTCGGGGGGGGGGGGGGGGGGTTACTGCCAAAAGTGCAAAATATGAAGAATTTCTCTTCCGACCGGGAGATTTTCATCATTTACAAACTACAACTCGAGATATTAATTCAGGGCATGTGCTTACTCAGTAAACCCAATAGGGGAAGGGGGGGGGTCAATACCAAAAATGTAAATTATGAAAATGATCTCTTTCAATCGGGAGATTTTCAGCATTACAACTCGACACATTATTTGAAGGCATGTGCTTACTCAGCAAACCTGTCGGGGGGGGTGCAAAAAGTGTAAAATATGAAGAATTTCTCTTCCTACCTGGAGATTTTCATCATTCACATGCCTTCAGATAATGTGTCGAGTTTGAGTGCTAAATGCTGAAAATCTTCCGATCGGACGAGAAATTCATCATACTTTACGCTTTTGGTATGCCCCCCCCCCACACACAGGTTTGCTGAGTAATCACATACCCTCAAATAATGTGTCCAGTTGTAAATGCCAAAAATCTGCCGAGCGGACGAGAAATTCTTCATATTTTACACTTTTGAAATTATCCTCCCCCTCCCCCGGACGGGTTTGCTGCGTAGGCACATGCGCTCAGAACAGAAAATTTGTCGAGCTGCAGCTTGTAAATACTGAAAATCTCCCGATCGGACGAGAAAGTCCTCATATTTTACACTTTTTGTATCCATCCCCACCCCCATACACAGGATCACATACACAGGATTGCTGAGTAGGCACATGCCTTCAAATAATGTGTCGAGTTGTAGCTTGTAAATGCCAAAAATCTTCCGATCGGACGAGGATTTTTTCTTATTTTACACTTTTGGTATTACCCCCTCCCCCCATCGCCGACAGGTTTCCAGAGAGTGCACATGCGCTGAGAAAATTTGTCGAATTGCAGCTTGTAAATGCTGAAGATCTCCCGATCGGAAGAGAAATGAGAAATTCTTGACATTTTACGCTTTTGGTATCCCCCCCCCCACACACACACAAACTAGTTTCCTAAGGCAGCAGACGCCCTCAGGCAATTCGATGACTTGTAGCTTGTAATGGCTGAAAATCTCCCGATCGGACCAGAAATTCTTTATATTTCATACACTAACGGAAAAAAAAAAAAAAAAAAATCCCAACACCACGAACCAATAGTTGTAGAGGAATGAAATGGCGGCAATACATTTGTATAGGTAACATATTTAATCGATTAAGGTTTCAAGATCACAGCTTAATGTAAGCGCGAGAAGAGCCATTTTAAATGTGAAATGCTGGTACATTAATAACCGGTGTAACCGCCAGAATGTTGAATGCAAGCACGCAAACGTTCATGCATTGTGTCGTACAGGTGCTGGATGTCAGTCTGTGGGATGGAGTTCCATGCCTGTTACACTTGGTCGGTCAATACAGGGACGGTTATTGCTGGTTGGGGGTGACGCTGGAGTTGTCGTCCAACGATGTCCCATACGTGCTCGATTGGTGAAAGATCTGGTGATCTAGCAGGCCACGGCAACATGTCGACACTCTGTAGAGCATGTTGGGTTACAACAGCGGTATGCGGGCGAGCGTTATCCTGTTGGAAAACACCCCCTGGAATGCTGTTCATGAATGGCAGCACAACAGGTTGAATCACCAGACCGAGGCACAACTGTGCCGTCAGGGTGCGTGGGATAACCACGAGAGTGCTCCTGCTGTCATAGGAAATTGCTCCCCAGACCATAATGCCAGGTGTAGGTCCAGTGTGTCTCGGCCGCAGACAGGTTGGTTGCAGGCGCTCACCTGGCCTCCTTCTAACCAACACACGGCCATCACTGGCACCCAGGCAGAATCGGCTTTCATCAGAAAACACAACAGATCTCCACTCCGTCCTCCAATGAGCTCTAGCTTGACACCACTGACGACGCAAACGGCAGTGGTTTGAAGTAAGTGGAATGCACGCTACAGGGCGTCTGGCTCGGAGCTGTCCTTCAAGTAACCGATTTGTAACAGTTCGTTGTGTCACTCTGGTGGCAACTGCAGTTCGAATTGCTGCCGCAGACGCGGTACGATGCGCCATGGCCATACGCCGTACACGGCGGTCTTCCCTCTCAGTAGTGCCACGTGGCCGGCCGGAACCCGGTCTTCTTCAGGCAGTACCTTCCCTTGACCACCGCTGCCAACAATCATGCACAGTGGCTACATTCCTGCCAAGTCGTTCTGCAATATTGCGGAAGGAAAATCCACTTTCTCGTAGCCCTATTACACGACCTCGTTCAAACTCCGTGAGCTGTTGATAATGGCTTCTTCGTCTTCTTAAAGGCATTCTTGACGAACATCAACACACTACGTCGAATCTCAACGATAACTAATGCTCACGAACGTTACAGCGCGTATTTACAGCAAACCTGTTTTGCATGTTCTGAGGGGCGCTACTAGCGCCACACGTATGCGCCGAGCGCGAAATTTGCATAGAGGTCATCTTACAGATGTACTCTCACTGCCTACCAACTGTCGTTTATCTAACACAACCCCTTCTTTGTGTTGGGATTTTTTTTCCGTCAGTGTATTTTAGGTTTTAAGCCGCCCCCGCCCCCGACAAGTTTCCTGGGTTTGCTCATACTCGCAGAGAATTTGTTTAGTTATAGTTTATAGAAAAATATCGTAAATAAGAAAATACGAAATTACGGACATTTTATGTGTGCTTGGGGGCAGGGGGGGGGCTAAGCAAAATCCTTACCTCCTTCAAGGCTGTCAAACATTTAAAAAAATGTTTCTTCTATTTTAGTGTTTTAAATTTATCAAAACTTTGGTTATATAACGGGGGGGGCTCTCCCCATGGACACCCTTGGTGCTATGTAATCATGAATATGATGTAATCCATATTCATGATTATGAGCTATGTAATCCCGATCCAGGACGACGAAATTGTCAAGTTTTCGGATATTATGCTTGTCATATTTACACCCAAAAAAAACGCATTGTCATCCTCAAAATTTGTGCATGGTAATATTTTTTTAAATTCAATTATAATTGTCGTTTGTCTTACTGGAAACGTTTTCTCCGTTCAATTCCCCTCACAGCGAAAAAAACCCGGCAATTTTTGTACGGCCCCTCAAGATTTGTGCCAAAATGTTCGGGTGCCCAAATGTCCGGTGCCCAAATGTCCTAAACTCATTGCTACAGTTCCGTGTTTTAGTGGATTTCATAATAATTTCCCGTCATAATTCGTGTAGGGCCCACTCAAATATTTTAGCCTTGGGGCCCAAAGGCCATAGCCGGATTAAGGCCCTGTAAGGCCTTAATCCGGCTCTGGCCTTTCAGATCAAGAATAACACCGATTAACAGAGCTCAGTTATTTATTTATAACGTTCTGTCACCTTCCCACGCGTCTTCCTTAGGCTGCACTTGCTTCGATTTCCATAAAGACGCGCTGGTCATAATGTTTTGGCTCTTCGGTCTATATGAACAGGGTAAGAGACAGAGATTACTTGAAATATTACGACTGATCATAGCAACTGTCCCACCCCTACCTCCCAAATTTTGGGACAGATTTAGGTTCATGTGTAGTATACGCCGGTAAACGGTAAAAATACCCCTGAAAACTGAAAAGCGGAAAAAATGCCCCCGGAAGAAATACCCCCAGAACAAACGGTTCACTGTAAACTGCCACCCAGGAACACTGATGTGTGGCAGTGTTCCGGTGTGGCAATTTACCGGCAACCCTGCCACACATCTTTCAGCAACTTGGCCACAAAAGTTCAAAGGAGGTGGGGGGGGGGGCTATAAGGATTGCCGTTTCTGTTCTGGGCCTATATTGAGAACTGAATTGGGAACTCCAAATGAATTTCGCGAAAACGTTCCATGTAAGCCAAGCGAGAGTTGTACTTTAATTTGAAGAAATAAATTGTCGAGGATCCGAGGTACACTTGGGGGAGGGGCTCAACCCCCCAACTTCCGTAATTCAGTGTTTCCTCGATGTTACCCCTGAATAGCTCTTAGAAACTAAGAAGGGGAGGGTTACCCCACCCTCCTGAAAATTCGTGATCGTGTACAGAATCATTATATAAAGCATGATACTAATGTTCTCCAGCGGCCCAGAATATAATATTACGGAAGTTCAGGGTAGAGCACACCCCCCCTTCCACCCCCGCCAACCAAGTGTACCTCGGCAATTTATTTCTTGAAATTAAAGTACAATTCTCGCTTGGCTTACATGGAACGTTTTCGCGAAATTCGTTTGGAGTTCCTAATTCAGTTCTCAATATAGGCCCAGAAACGGCAATCTTTATAGACCCCCTCCCTTGAACTTTTGTAGCCAAGTTGCTGAAGATGTGTGGCAGGGTTGCCGGTAAATTGCCACACCGGAACACTGCCACACATCAGTGTTCCTGGGTGGCAGTTTACAGTGAACCGTTTGTTCTGGGGGTATTTTTTCCGCTTTTCAGTTTTCAGGGGTATTTTCTCCGGGGGTATTTTTCCCCGGGGTATTTTCCCCGGGGGTATTTTTATTTCAACTTTTCTTGAGAGATGGCTATATGGCGGCAGCTAAATACTGCATTTTTATGCAAACAAATGATATGTCTCGTATGTATGCTAGCGGACTGTCATATTTAAAGCTCGTTTTATCTTTTCTTTGTACGAAGCACAAATATTCGAACAAAAAAGAAGTTTTTTTGCCTGGTGTTAAAAAATTAGGGGAAAAAAAAAAAGATAATTAAGAACTCTTTCTCTGTCGAAAAGCGAAACGGTGGGAACGTTTGTAGGAGGTTCGCAAGAAGTTGGTGGTTTTTCAGGGTCATGGAGCATCGGTTGTCTGAGGGTCAGAGAGCATTGTTTCTCCTTGACCCCACGACCTTTGCCTTGCAGAGGGCCTCATCCCCATCACCTTTAACGTCAGCGCAGACTTGGTTTATTGTGGAGGATTTGGCCACTCAACAAGACCCCAAGCTGATCCGTGAGCTTCGTTAGTCCCATAACAGTCCAGGTTTGGTTGTAAATAAACCTTATTTACGTTAGCCGGGCGATGGAACTGCGATCAATAGCATGCCTCAAGCTGAGGTGAACAAATTGGCATCCAAGCGCTTTCCGCTATTTATTAGTGCGTTCCCATAAACCTCAACCGACTGACTCCCCACACACTCTCGCCCTCAGCTTTCTCTTTTCTTTTTTTACTCCGCTGTCACCGCAGGTATCCTCGAACTCAGGTGCGGTCTCTGCAGCACGTGACCCTATTTACTAAGTAATGAGCCAAATAATCAGGAGATTCAAAATTTGTGATCACGGCCGTCCTTTGTTCTTTCTCAATAGTAGAATTCCTGCAGGAGGTGTGTCGTGGTTAGGTGGAAAAATGACAACCCGCATCGTTGCACAGTTGAAAAAAAAAAGGTCTTTACTCTTATTTTTAAATGGATTCTCTTATTGTACTTCAGAAGTAAACTCCGTCTGTCGGGAATGGTGCTCAACAGGTAACCGAAGTAAATAGATGCCTCAAGTGATGGCGGGAGGCAAACAGAGCACTATCACAACCTTCCGGATATCTTTCTCGGTAGGTCCACCGCTGTATGGTTTTTCTCTTTTCTTTGTTTGGGTGTTTAACGGGGGTTCGGACATTTGGGCACCCGGACATTTGGGTACATTCCCTTTTAAAGCAATGATATTGCGCTTCGTTAAAAATTATAGTGCTCCTATATATCTCCCTCCTTGAGCAAGTGGTGTGCACAAAATTTTTTTCACTTATATCTCATAAACATTAAGAAATTGAGACATATTTACGATTTTCTGCCTGGGGCGGACATTTTGGCACCCGGACTTTTGGGCACAAATGTTTAAGGGGCCGTATAACAATTGCCGTTTCTTGGCCCAATAGTAAGAGTTTGTTTGACCGAGAAAATGTTCGCCCGTAAGGATTGTATGAAAGAATGCCCACGGAAAAAACGCCCACGGAAAAATCGCCCACGGAAAAAACGCCCACGGAAAAAACGCCCACGGAAAAAACGCCCACTTTTCGAAAGTAGGAAAAAACGCCCACGGAAAAATCGCCCACAGACAAAATGCTCACGGGAAAAATACGTGATCGATTGATAAGTTTTTATGTCTGTTATAAACGGTGACAGGACAACTGGTCACAGACTGCTGGCCAAAAAATCGTTAGGGGTCATATAAAAATTGCGGTTTCTTCGCCACCTCACCTACATAACGCGAATATGGGAATGACGGAATGAAAACTTTTAGAAGGGCCTAAACGTTAGTACTAACATTATTTTCTGCCTAAGTAATACCGCAATATTAATAATTTGATGTGTAAAATATTTTCTGCAAACCTTACAAATATGAGAGGAAAGTTCGGATTGCACTGATTGACTGTAGAGGTTGTATGGTCTTGGCCTGAAAGCCGTGGTAGTCTTATGCAACATTTATTTAAAAACACACTAATGATTCACCGTTGTCTTCAAGCCAACTGCTATACGATATTTTTCTAGAAACTACAAATAAAAAATTCTCTGCGGGTATGTGCAAACCCAGGGAATTTGTCTGGGGAGGGGGGGGGTGCTTAAAACTAAAATATGAAATATAAAGAATTTCTGGTAAGATCGGGAGATTTCCAGCGTTTACAAGCTACAACACGTCGAATTATCTGAGGGTATCTGCTGCCTCAGGAAACTAGTCGGGGGGGGGGGGGTATACCAAAATCGTGAATATCAAGAATATCTCTTCCGATCTGGAGATCTTCAGCATTTAGAAACTGCAACTCGACAAATTTTCTTAGCGCATGTCACTCTCTGGAAACCTGTCGGCGAAGAGGGGGGGGGGGGGTAATACCAAAAGTGTAAGATATGAACAATTTCTCGTCCGATCGGGAGATTCTCGGCAATTAGCAGCTACAACTCGACACATTATCTGAAGACATGTGAATGATGAAAATCTCCGGGTCGGAAGAGAAATTCTTCATATTCTACACTTTTGGTATTACCCCCCCGACAGGTTTGCTCAGTAGGTTTATGCCCGGAGATAATGTCTCCAGTTGTAGTTTGTAAATGCTGAAAATCGCCCGATCGGACAAGAAATTCTATATAATTCACAATTATCATATAACCCCCACCCCCACCCCCAGGTTTGCTGAGTAGGCACGTACCCTCAAATAATCTGTCCAACTGTAGCTTGTAAATGCTGAAAATCTCCCGATGGGACGATACATTTTTCAAATCAAGTTTTGATATATCCCCCCCCCCCCCCGACAGGTTTTCCTGAGTCAGCACATGCGCTCAGATAATTTGCAGACTTGTAGTTTGAAAACCCTTAAATCTTTTGCTCAGATGTAGATCATAAACATTTCTTATAAAGAATTACATTAATTATCGCAATTAAAAGACGAAATTACGGAAACTATATATGACTCTGATTACCAACCTCTGGCGGTTGTGGGCATGAAGCGGTCAAAAACGTTATTTTTATACGGCCCCTTAAAATTTTTGTGGCCAGTTCTCCTACACCCGTCATGTAGAAATTAACTGTTTTAGTTGTCCTTTGGAAAACTCCCAGGAAGCTATGAGTGCGTATTTTTTTCTTTACACTGGGAAGAAAAGTATGCCTGTAACTTGAGATTATACTACTCACGGGGAAGACACACCCCGACCGGTGGCCAACCGATAAATTTAAATGAAATATATCGCTTGTTATTTGAGGTGCGGTCGCTAGCAAACGTTCAAGCTGCAGCTGCAAGGTACCACTTTGACGAAAGACAGATGTCCCCCCCCCTTCCGCTCGCCGTACTCAACAGACAACAGTGGAAAGAAAGCACATTACACAAAGTTATATCAGTACACTGCGGCTTTTACGAAAATCGCTTTTACAATTAAATGCATTAAACTTTAAAAGTATTTATAAATAAAATAATCTGACTTTTAATGATTTCTTTTTTAATTGATATAGTTAAATAATAAACATGCATAGTTTTATAAAAATTAAGACCTTACTTTAAAAAATAAGAATAGTCACAAATTTATTATAGTACAGCCGAACTGGAATTTTTTAAGAAAGTAGCTACCCTACAGTAGGAAGTTGAAAGTTAACAATCTTATTTGGTTCTTCACTAGGCCACCCGCGGCCCTTAAGTCATAAGTCCTAGGCCTTGGCCTATTTAACAGATTTTTATTCTAACGATGTTATATTCATAACGTTTACGTAACACATCAAATTATTAATATTGCGGTATTACTCAGGCACAAAATAATATTAGGACTAACGTTTAGGCCCTTCTAAAAGTTTTCGTTCCGTCATTCCCATATTCGTAAAATTTACATAACAAGTATACAAGTATTGTCAATAATCAAACAAAAGTCATCGCTCTTTTTTTTTTTTTTTTTGATTGGAGGTTTAACGACCACCGTGAGCAACTCAATGGGCTATAAGCAGTCGCCCCGTCCCTAATTTAGTGTCACTGGTTCCAGGGAAGGAGAGAGCCAGTGCCGTAAGACAAACACAACATCCATGCCTGACCGGGATTCGAACCCGGACCCCTTACGGACGAATGATCAGAGGCCAACGCCTTAGACCACTGCGCCACCGGGGCGGCAAGTCATCGCTCTTTCCACGTTTATAAGTGAGTCACTGAAAAATTCTCAGTGGCCGCCTCCAGGAATCGAACTCAGGGTCTTCCAGTTACGCGCCGGATATGCTTCCACGGCACCACAGCTATTCCTATTCCACGTCAAATGTCTGTATTAATTGTCAATAATATTGCGCTTCTACTTATGCACCATACATTCAATCCATACATTAATTAATAGGCCGTAGAGCTAAGCCAATTCAACACTTTTTTCTTCGCCTGTGAATTAATTAAGTGCCGCCCCGGTGGCGCTGGCCTCTGATCATTCGTCCGTAAGGGTCAGGGTTCGAATCCCGTGAGGCATGGATGTTGTGTTTGTCTTACGGCACTGGCTCTCTCCCTTCCCTGGAACCAGTGACCCTAAATTAGGGACGGGCGACTGCTTATAGCCCATTGAGTTGCTCACGGTGGTCGTTAAACCTCCAATCAAAAAAAAAAAAAAAGAATTAATTAAGTAAAAGAAAAATATTGCAAACTTGACATGTTATGTAAATATTTAGTACCTACGTAAAAGTGCAGCGTTATTAAAAAATCCCACCCCTTAGGGTCCTTTTCCGAACATACATGAATTATGCTGTAATTCTCGCTTGGCTTACATAGAACGTTTTCTCGAAATTTGTTTGGAGTTCCTAATTCAATTCTCAATGTAGGCCAAAAATCGATAATACTTACCCCCCCCCCCCGCACACACACCCTTGAACTTTTGTGGCCAATTCTCCTACACCCATTTTCGTTATGTAGGTGAGGTGGCCAAGAAACCACAATTTTTATATGACCCCTAACGATTTTTTGGCCAGCAGTCTGTGACCAGTTGTCCTGTCACCGTTTATAACAGACATATAAACTTATCAGTCGATCACATATTTTTCCCGTGAACATTTTGTCTGTGGGCGATTTTTCCGTGGGCGTTTTTTCCTACTTTCGAGAAGTGGGCGTTTTTTCCGTGGGCGTTTTTTCCGTGGGCGTTTCCGTGGGCGTTTTTTCCGTGGGCGTTTTTTCCGTGGGCGATTTTTCCGTGGGCGTTTTTTCCGTGGGCATTCTTTCCTCATACCCCCGTAAGTTACTTAGGCACTAAATATTTACATAACATGTCAAGTTATTAATATTTGTCTTTTACTTAATTAGGCACTAAATTACTATGCCTCATTCGTAGGCCTTTTTGACAGTCTTTTTTCTACCGATGTCATCATATTCATAACGTTTACGTATCAAATCAAGTTAATAGCATTGCGCTTTTACTTAAGCACTAAATATTAATTCATAGGCCCTAGGCCTTTTTAACAGTTTTTGTTGTAAAAATTTATCGTCCAATCGGGAGATTTTTAACATGTACAAGCTACAACTCGACAGATTATTTGAGGGAACGTGCCTACTCAGCAAAACTGTTGGGGGGGGGGGGGGGCAAGAAAAATCCTTACCTCCTTCAAGGCTGTCAAACATTTAAAAAAAACGTTTCGTCCATTATAGTGTTTTAAATTTATCAAAACTTTGGCTATATTAATGGCGGGAGGGGGGGCTTCCACCATGGGCGCCCTTGGTGCTATGTAATCATGAATATGATGTAATCCATATTCATGATTATGAGCTATGTAATCCCGATCCAGGACGACGAAATTGTCAAGTTTTCGGATATTATGCTTGTCATATTTACACCCAAAAAAACGTATTGTCATCTTCAAAATTTGTGCATTGTAATATTTTTTTAAATTCAATTATAATTGTCGTTTGTCTTACTGGAAACGTTTTCTCCATTCAATTCCCATCACAGCGCCAAGAAACGGCAATTTTTGTACGGCCCCTAAAGATTTGTGCCAAAATTCCGGTGCCCAAATGTCCTAAACTCGGTTTAACGACCATCGTGAGCAACTCGCCTGAGTTTTTTCACAGCTCTCTTCGCTAATGTTTTCCAAAGGTCTTAATAATTCACGTAGAATTTACCAGGAACGGATTGGAACGACCAAATGAGGCCTAAAAAGCCACACAGGGGAATTCCTCACAAATTCTCTCATGAAATAAATTCTGTGGAATCCTGGGTAAAAGAGAACTGTAGGAATATGCATTCCAAAACGAATTCGCTGCACCGGTGGCGCAGTGGTGGTCTAAGCGATGGATTCTGACCATGGGTCCGGGTTCGAATCTCGGTGAGGCTGGGACATTGTTTTTTTTTTTTTTTTTAAGGCACTGGCTATCTCCCTTCCCTGGAACCAGTGACCCTAAATTAGGTTCGGGCGACTGCTTATATCCCACTGAGTTGCTCACGGTGGTCGTTAAACCCCCAAATAAAAAAAAAAAAAAATTCAGTCATAATTTTTTTACTACAAATTAAAGGTAATTTTTTTAAATCCGCGCATGATTGAGTGTAGCTTCTAACCACGCTATATTCAATCATGAGCGGCGTTTTTAAAATTCCAGGTAATTATTTTCATTTTAAAAATTTGGTTCCGAAAAAAAAAAAAAGAAAAAAGAAAGAAAGACAACTAGCCTTTTAACATTTTAAGCGGCGGACGTACCTTGACCAAATGATGCCCAAAATGTTCTGCTCTCTCCACGTAAAAATGTTCACATAGCGACCGGGTTTTACAAAAGCTACTGCAAAACAATTCCTTTTTTCCCTCTCATCTCAGCAGCACAGTTGGAAACGGGTCAAAAATTTCGGACCCGACCCGGACGTACCATAAGTGGACTGGACCCAGACCCGATCCGACCCTATCCGGACCTGTAACTGACCCAGACAAATCTGTTTTGAACTATAAATTCAAAATTCAATTTATATATACATATAAACGTAATATATTCTATAAAGAAGATACCTAAGCAAAAAAATACATATATAATTTATATATTCATCCCAATAACTGCTCGATATTTAATAACTAAAATCCTTTTGAAACATTACCGCCCCGGTGGCGCAGTGGTCTAAGCGATGGCCTCTGATCATTCATCCGACAGGGGTCCGGATTCGAATCCCGGTGAGGCACGGATGTTGTGTTAGTCTTACGGCACAGGCTCTCTCTCTTCTCTGGAACCAGTGACCATAAATTAGGGAAGGGCGACTGCTTATAGCCTATTAAGTTGCTCATGGTGGTCGTTAAACCTTCAATCAGTTTTTTAATACAGTAGACTCTTGCTAATCCGGCCATTTCTTGCACAGAGGGGTGCCGGATTACTGAGAGTGCACAAAAATTCAGCTTAATTCTTCATTAAATTTAATGTAACAATCACAAGTTTACTATGTGTAGTACATATGTATTTAAAAAAAAACATAAATAAAAGATAAGCATATGATAGCAGTAAAAGAACACGATCAGTACGTACTATTCTCTCTCATTTACACCAATGAAATGATCTTTTCATATTATCAGTACAGTAAAGCACAATATGTATAAAAGAAACGTACAATTGCAATGCAGCACAGATGAAATCTTACATTTTCTATACTCAGAAACATGTCACAGATTTTTGTCTGCTTTAAAGAAGATGCTTTTTGTAATATTCTTAATTATTTTAAGGATCCTTCGTACTTTCATTTTAAATTGAATTACATGAATGTTAGTGCCAATTCAAAACAAAACATAACGTTAAAATTGAAAACTTCACTCGTATGAAGTATAATTCATTTCGGTCTGATATTAACACGATTTCTGCAACCAAAAACCACGCAAGAAGAAGGAGGCCGGATTACGAAAAGGCCGGATTATCTAGGGCCGAATTAGCGAGAGTATACTGTAATAAAATTTGGTTAATTGCTAAATTTTAGTGCCACTATTTTGCGTAATCCAGAAGTAATGGCTGACTATGACCGTGACCATGGAGTATATTACAAATGGGAATAATTATTTACGATTACACAAATGTATTTTTTAGATTGTTCACCCTTTCCACGCTTTGATGGAGGGGCGCATACTTTCATATGGTCCGTTAGATTTTTGGTTCCATAATCTTTTATTACACCGTCTACATCTTTCTTTGTAATTATACACTTTCAACATTTTGAACAACAAGCAAGACCAAACAACACAGAATTATTCACCGGTTCCTTAATGAGACGAAACAATTTCCAGCATTCACTCTTCCCCTTGTGGTTTTCAACAAGCACGTATTTGTTGGCCTCGACGCCTTTCTCAACCTCCTTAATATTAAATCCATCCACATTAGCAAATAAGGAGTTAATTTCGACATGACTCATGGGAACGGGATGTTAGCACACCAATCGAAAACTTCTGAATGCTGAATGTAAAACATGCGATGTAAAAAGTAACTCTTAGTCATACAGTGAACTTCGCACGGAGAGAGTGAATCCAGCTGAGAAGCAGGCGAATGGCGTTTGCCTGTACCTTGCCCTGGACAATCGCACGGTAAAAGAACGCAAAGGAAGTATCTTTTTACGATATAGTGTTGGTGTGTCTGACGTCGATCGTCGGTGGAAATCTTCGTTGCTTTAAGAAAGAGACGACAATATTTTTGCATAGCAAATCATTATTCACTCACTCCGTGGGCACCAGTATGGGGTTCTGACATTTGGGCACCTGACATTTGGGCCCAGAGTAAACGCCATGTAGAGACAGCAGCTAGACTGGCTGGGAGTGACTCAATAAAGTGCTGGAAGGTGTTCAGGGGTATGTGGAGCCATGCTGACTGCAGTGCATCAGACAGCTGCTGGAGGGTGCGTGGTGGAAGATCCATAGAGCAAACACTACAATCGCCGTGGTCCCACAGATGCTCAGTTTGGTTTACGTTTGGGGAATTGGGAGGCTAGGGAAGTACTTCGAAGTCTTCATCGTGCTCTTCTAACCACTCTCGAATATTTTTAGCCGTGTGACACGTCGCATCATTGTGCTGGAAGATCCCATTTGCTCCAGGGAAGACAATCAGCATGTATTGGTGTACGTGGTCTGCAAGGATGGATTCGTAACGAATTCGGTCCATAGTGCCTTTCACAGGCATGAGTGGACCCTGAAAATGCCACGAAAACATTCCCCTGATTACAACGCTGCCCCTATCAGCTTGTGTTCTTCCAGCAGTGGTAGAAGAGTGTTTGTTCCCCGATGTTTCTCGCCTTATACGCCAACGTCCATCCGTTCGATGAAGCAGAAAACGTGAGTCATCGGAGGAGGCCATCCTTTGCCAATCAGCGGAGGTCCAATTCCGATACTGCCGTGAAAATGTAAGCGTTTTCTGCCGATGCATCTTCGTCTGTATAGATGCAGTGACCATCCGTCTGCATCGGAGCCCCATCCGCAGCAGGGTTTGCTGAATTGTCGTTCTGGACACTCTTTCGGTAGCCCCCTGGTTCATTCGGCCAGTGGGTTGCTCCACTGTAGCGTGCCGATCGGCCCTCGCGCACCTTCGAAGCATAAGTTCTCCTCTCACATCAATGGCACGTGATGCTTCGCAGTTTCCACATCGCTTATTCGCAATGGTGTCATTTCTCCAATCACGATACACTTTAACCACATCAGCACGCAAACATTTCACAAACTGTTTCAGAAATACTGCCACTCTTGGCCCTAAAGCTCATAATCATCCCTTTTTGCAAATCTGATAAATCGCTCTTTTTATCCATGACAGCAACGAGTGGTATGTTTTCAGATCAGATCAGATGAGATGTAGAGGATTTTAGGAAGGGAGTGTCTGACCCCAGGTCTTAAACAACCCTTAGAAATAGGAAGCTAGGAGATTTGGGCTAGAGTGTCCGATAGGAAAGTGACACGGAAGCGAGGTAGAAAGGCGGAGGAAGATGCCCTTATTTATTACCGGGGTGCCAGTACCCGGGGTCCGACGGCTTAACGTGCCCATCCGACGCACGGCGGGTATTTAGTGGTTCAAACATTCGTAAATGCCCAGGATCGAACCTGAGGTTATCTCCATGGCATCACGAACGCTGACCATTAGGCCATCCGCGGCCAATATTTTCAGATTTCATACTGCACACCTTATATACCCTCCAAGCCAGCTCACGACACGTGCTTTCTTTCATTGGCTACGCGCTGTTGACGTCAAAGGTAGGAGGTGGTCACAATAATGTGACTGGACTGAGTATATTGTATAAGTTATATATGTATATAAGTTTTATATGTGTATAAGTTATATATGTTGTAAGTACATAAAAAAGACGTGCTTGGCCCTCCATTGCTCATCATGCCGGCGCATCATGGGCACCTCAGCGCAGAACGCCACCAGACATTTCACCGCTGCTCTTATAAGGGGATCGTGATTCTGTATGCAAGAGACGTGTGTGACGTCATGTTCCCATGCATCTTAGGGTGTTGACTACGGCGTATTTCGGAGCCATGGCATCACGCCCCTCGTTTTGTTGCGGGTGTGACTTTCCGCAAGGGGGCGTGGAGGTAAATTGGGTTTCCCCCTATACCTCTGCTTCTAAATCTCCGATTTGAAATTTTTTTTCTGCACCGGATACAGCTCCTAATGGGAAATCGTTTGCATATAATTTCTACTTTTTGTAAAAAAATGGTTTGGCCACCAGGGGGCGTAAATCTTAATTTCCGCTTCTGATGTATTTGCAGCAAAATATGAGCTTCTAAAATCTCGATTGCAAAAAAAGTCGTTTGTTGACCTATGCTACTCATGTCGACAAACCTTTTATGAAATAATGCATGGTTTCTACGCCAGGTGGCGTAGATATATATCTTATTTTTGTCAATATCTCTACTTCTATGAGTCCGATTTGAAAAATTCCTTCTTTGTCGGATAGTGTTTCTGATGCGAAATGTTTCCCCTATAAATTCAAAATTTTTAAGTAAAACATAGACTTTCCGCTAGGGGGCACAAAGGTAAATTGCGCTTTCTGCATTATTTCTGCTCCTAAAACTCCGATTTTAAAACTTTTTCCTGTGTCGCATACAAGACCTGATGGAAAATATTTTTCACATAATTTCTGATGTTTGGTAAAGAATGGTTTAGCCACCAGGGGGCATAAGTGTTAATTTCTGCTTCTGATGTATTTGCAGCAAAATCTGGGCTCCTGAAAACTCGACTAAATTTTTTTTTCTTGAACCGATAGCGCTCATATGGGAAAAAATTTTGAGAATACTTTCTTCCTAAAATAATGCATGGCTTTTCCACCTGGGGTCGTAAAGTCACATTTTGTTTTTGTCGATATCTCTGATTCTAAGAGTCCGATTTGAAAAATTCTTTCTGTGTTGGAGAGCGTTTCCAGTGCGAAATGTTCCCCATATAAATTCATGTTTTTCTTAACGCACAAGTCTGCAACCAGAGGGCGTAAGCTCACCATTCCGTTTACAGCAATATTTGAGGGATTAAAAACCCGATTGAAAAACTTCTTTCTTCCGTCAGTTACTATTGTTTTCCATACCGGTTCCATTGACTTTGAATAGCTTTGATAAATTTCATTTGCGTCAGAACGGATTCAAAAGACCTTATTACGAGTACACCCGAAAATTCGGTGTCATCGTTTTTGTTTTTTTAATCTTATAACATTATGTTTATGATTCTTTTCCATAAATGTAACTTTTATAATTGGTAAATAATTTATTTGATTTTTTTCAGTATATAAAAATACGACCGGTGTTGAGCATATTTTAACCGTATACTCAACACCGGTCGTATTTTTAATGTTGCTATTTTTATCGTTTTGACCTGACACATTTACCACTGGAGATAGGGGGCTTATCAGGCTTAAATTTAAGCCTTTTTTCCCTAGCTTCATGCTACAGTTTCATAGTACATTACGTTATTTTTTTTAATGAATTACATTGTATTGATTTTTTTGTTGGTCAATTGTAAACGGGATTAGTGCTCGTATGTATATGATTATTGTACTAGATATATTTGAGGTGGTTGAGCCTTTGTTTTCTCTTGGAGTAAATACTTAGTACTAAATGTTATTCATTTATATTGAACTAAAGTTGTGATATTACTGTGATTTCATGTTTTTATTCCATTGTGTTAATATTTTATTAATATTTAATTTTAGTTTAGTACATATGACAATTCTTGATGCTTGTGTTTTGTCAAATATAGATGTACTGTGTTGTGTGGCATAATTTTCATTAAATTTAAATTCAAATTCAAATTCAAATTTTCTAAGCTAACGAGTTCTTTCAGCGTCTGTCATGGACTTTTGTTTGAAGCGGATTGACATACGTTAACGAATGAATTATTCGATGCATTGACTGAGTTTCCAGAAATTATTTTTTCTCGCAGGTTCACAGGAATTGAAAGGGTGTTTCGCTATTGTTCGAAGATGTTCGTATTCACGATTCGATCGTACGTTAGTAGAGAAATTTCCGATGTGTTTCCACAATTGCAAGAGAACAACGGATTATTTCTTCCAGTTCTCTTACTATTTCCTATGTATTTTTCCTTTGACGTTTATTCTTTGTAAACACGATGTTTAATGAGGAAATGAATTCTTCTCCCTATAATTTGTTTCGTGATTCGTTTTCCTGAACATTTTTATTGTGAACCTACAATTTTTTTCCAAAAAATATTCACTTGTATGAAATTACTCTCAAATGCTTTAAAGGAATAAATGCCTCGACTGGAGGAACTTCACTGATTTTCAAGTGATGTACCAACTTAAAGATGTCTTTTAAAGATTTGTGCTGTTCTCTAGGTCTTGAGACGATAGTTTTATCGATTCACTCAATTTTGTCTGCGTGTTCATGCCGATCCCGTTTCATTTCTTAACATTGCACTTTTTCACGGTTCGAAGCTATTTTTGTGTTAAAATCTGAAGGATATTTCATTTATTAATTTTTATTTAATTTTGGCAGACAATTTGAAAAATATTATGTAGATTGTATTCACTCCATATATGAGTGCAGTACATTCTTCGTATAGCAATGCTTAATTATTTTTTCAAAGATTTGTTCATTTTGCTAATGAATTTATTCCTTTTTTTCTAAATTTAAAGCAATGTAGCATAATTCAGTACAGCATTATCACGATTTTTATAGATTGTGAAGAAAAGCTGCTTATCTGCATTCCAGTGTCATGAGAATAGAAACTGGTAGAATTTGAAACTCAAAATCTTGCTCCGCCCGAGGGTGATGGCTCATGAGGAGGATGCAAAATGTCGATATCCGCCAAGTGCACTAACCATTCTGACGACTGCGATAATCCTTCTGTGGGAATTTTATTTGAAACACCAACTTTCCAGGAGCATTTAAAAGAAAAATGGATGAAATTAGCGTCTCAGCAAACTTTCCTGAGCACGTATTCCGAAACACTGTTGAAATAACCCTATTAAGACATCCAAGAAGCCATGTTCTTCTAATGATTCTCAAACAACGCACAGACAAGAATTATACCATAACTCGTTCTATTTCGGTCATTTTTCTTAAAATTTCTCTCTACACTTTCCTCTGCAAAAGAAAATTTCCAATTTCATAGAAATTTACCGAAGTGTCGATTTCTTTCACATCTTTCTGAAGGATGTGTGTGTTGTTAAGCGTTAAATTTAAATGTCTGTTGACGTTTTATACAAAAGAACTGGTTTATTCCTGTGTGACTCCTATGCGTTTCTTAATCTTCATTATTCATGAAGACATTACACTTTGTTTGCAGCATACAACGCGAAAACTCGCTAATCAAGTTCTTTTAGAATTGTATGTAAATACTTTCCAAACTAAACAACAAGAAAAAAAAGCATTAAAGTTCCGCTAAACGAGGCAAAAGCAGGGAAACGTTTTTAAAAAATCGTATCTGGATCTTTTTCACAACTGAAATCATCAGGGTTCCCGTTGTATTACAGTTAAACATATGTGTTAAAGGACTTAATATCAGCTGAGTATGACACGAGACGAAGTTTTACCACATTTAGAACATATGTTACGCAACTTAGACGCGAAAACGTGGTTTCTTATCTCCACGTTCATTGAGAAAATAACATTAGAAGAGTGTTAGAAGAGCGCGCGCGCGCGCACACACACACACACCAGAGCTGAGACAGGCTGAGCCCGAACCCGAAAGCCCGAAGCAGAGCCCGAATGCCCGAAGCAGAGCCCGAATGCCCGAAGCAGAGCCCGGGCCCGAATCGGGCTGTAGAGTATTTATTGCAGTTCGGGCTCGGGCTCTTAGAGAGAGGAAGAGCGAGAGAATTTTTTTTTAAACATAAATGTGATTTTATATGATTTAGCAAATGAGACAATTTATAGTTGATAAAGGGAATTCTTCCGCAATCGATTCTGGTTGGGGTGCGGGCAATCGAGATAGCTTTTTATTCTTGGCTTGGGTAGAAAATGCCATAGGCCGCGCATTAGTGTGTTTCCGCTAAGATGAAAAAGTTTTTTCAAGATCTATAGATTTTGGATAGTTCATAGCTTACCAAAGATAAATTACCCCTATCTCTACGCAGTACCTCCATGCTAATTTTATTTAGCAACGTACATATTGCAGCGCATTATGGCGCGATATTTTAGCATTATTTGAGCAGCATGCAATTGCAAAATCGCCCGATCATTTTGGATCCCATGCCGGACGAAGCACTTCAGGTGGAAACGAACGGTCAAAGAAAATCGTAGAGTTACACTGTAAAAATAGATAGAGGTTCTTTCCCCACTCCTCATTTGAGAAATACATTGGTTAATTGCAGGAGGAGGAGAGAGGGAAAATGTGGAAAAGGAAATGTTTTTTATTAATGGTTGAACTTAGCCAGTTTCGGGCTCGTTCGGGCCACCTCTATCTTGCAATATAAAATTCATTCGAGCTCGGGTGGGATCTGACTGATATACCACGGGCTCGGGCTCCAAACATTGAGCCCGAACTCAGCTCTAACACACACACACACTATGGGAACAACGCATGTTTTATCGATAGACACTTGATCAAACCTTTAGTCAAATGTAATAGCAACGAAATTGAAATCCAGTAAGTCACGAAATCGATCGATTTTTCCCAAGTTTCTCCTCCTTCTATACTTTGTAACTAGCTGACCATATGCCACCCAGTCTGGTAAAAAAAAAAATTATAAAAGATAAAACATTTAATTAAGTAGAACATACATCTTATCAGAAAAAAACATCGTGTTCCACAAGACCTACCTTTTTTTTTTATGAGTTCTGAAAAGCTCACGTTTTCTTCAGAGCGAATTATGTTTCGTACGAATGCATAAAGGGTCATAGTTTTTGGGTAACGCGATACAGAAAAGCAGAGTTGCCCCGGTGACGCCGTGGTCTAAGCGATGGCCTCTGATCATTCGTCCGAACGGGGTCCGGGTTCGAATCCCGGTGAGGCATGGATGTTGTGTTTGTCTTACGGCACTGGCTTTCTCCCTTCCCTGGAACCAGTGACCCTAAAGTAGGGACGGGCGACTGCTTATAGCCTATTGAGTTGCTCACGGTCGTTAAACCTCCAATCAAAAAAAAAAAAAAAACCGAAAAATTCCTGTAGAATAACATCGAAGAGTCTTTTTAGTTAATGGACTGTTTTTCAAACAATATAGAATTCTTCCTGGAATGAATTTGGTTCATTTAAAAAAATATGCTCGTCATTTTGAAAAATTCGTTATTGTAAAGATATTATTTTTATAATTTAAAATCTTTAAGGCGGGAATTTTGAAAAACTTCATTTTGGATCTCAGTTTAAATTTGTGTCGAGCCATTTCAAGAAATGGTTAGTTTTGGAAAAGATGATTTAGAAAAACAGCGAAATTCCTATAGGATATCATGGGAAAATATTTTTAGTTAAAAGACTGTTTTCAAACATGACAGAATTCTACAAAGGATGGAAGTGATTCATCTAAAAACTTACATGGTGTGTTTTTTTTTTGGAAAGTTCATTAGTGTAAAGATGTTATTTTTTACAACTTAATTTTTGGAGAGGTTAATTTTGGAAAAGTTCAACTGGGTCTATTAGGTCAAATTTTATTTGAAAGAAAATGAGCTTCATGGAAAAAAATGAAATGAATGAAACTATTTAGTCACTAGCTATGAACCCCCCCCTTCCTTCCCGATCGGGTTATAAAAAAATGCTGCCATTCACTGGGTATCAGAAACATTACATCCCTCATCGTTTCCCAAATGTGACAAAATGAAATGGGGAACATTACAAAACAAAACATAGTTCTACAATAACGGTAAAAAAACAAAGCAAAACTAAAAAAAAAAAAGAAAAGCATTCAGGTTTACGGAACAATTAGGCTCACACCCGTGACTTTCGTTCAGATTTACGAAATGGTTAAATGAACGCCAATGGCCTTCACTCAAGCACTCATTCACACCGAAAAAATCAAATAAATAAAAAGTACATACCAAAGCATTCAGGAGCCCCACAAAGAATTGTTTTTAGCTTCAATAACAGGCTGTTTTGAATTTCAAGAAGGGATTTTTAGTTTATTTTTTCCTCTATCACATAACACATGGCTTTTACATTCGCAGGTAGCACCTTCACTTTGACGTATTAGAAAATTTCCTCAGTGATGAATGGACCAACTCTCGTCCCCCTCAACGTGCTTTGGCGAAGGATTTCGCAAGAAACTCGGGCAGAAGAAGTGATATTGCAGCTTCAAAGTACTTCAAAGTACATGTTCCACTTTTCTTGGTACTCAAAAGGAAACAACACTGATGCCCTATCTGGTTTTCTGGCATTAATTCAGGAGAAAAATAATTCTGAACAGTAAGAACAACCATCAATTTTTTCTGCGATTGCAGAAATGACGATTTTGGTGAATATGTGAGTGAGTTCCTCTTCGCGCTGAATTCTTTCCCTACCTGTTGTTTATTTGATAGCCGCACGAAGCCGAAGCATATCTTTTAATACCAAAGGGCCAAATGTGAATTGCTGTTCACCAGTGGCACACCGAGGATTTTTAATGGGGTTGGCACAAATGATTGAAGATGCAAATGAAAATACACCGGAGAAAACATCTACCAAGATACTGGGAAGCAATAAAAATATCTCCGTCACATAAAAAAGTACATTCCAATTATTCGTGCAATGTATATTTAAAAACGTAAAGAAATATACACTATAGTGAAAAAAGTCCCCGGACACCCCTTCAAAAGCAAATGAACGGATCCGCTGCGTTGCTGAGTTGCGCGGTAGAGCTGCAAACGGTATAAAAACAAGACTGCAGCTGACCGCGATCATATCGCACTGCGAGGTTGAGTGAAAATGTCGCGGCGGGAGAGAACTGACTTTGAGAAAGGAAAGATTGTTGGGTGTTATATTAGTGAGTTGTCCATAAGAGAAACCGAGAGGCGTTTAAACATACCCAAGTTAACTGTTTTGGAGGTACTGAATAAATGGAAGGCACATGGCGTGCTTGAAGCAGCAGAACGTACCGCCAGACCAAAGAAAATCAGTGACAGAGGACGTCGAAGCCTCAGGCCAGTCGTTACAGCTAATCGACGGAGTACTGCACAAGACCTGTGTACAGGTGAGTAAAAATGCTGGAACCTCGGTATGTACACGTACCATTTGCAGAGAAATTCATTCCATGGGTTACCGTGGTCGTGCGTCTGCTCATAAGCCTTTCATCTTCACTCGGAATGCTACTGTTCTTTAAAACTGGTGTAAAGAACATTTATCGTGAACCGCAGATCAATGGAAACGGGTCCTATGGACTGATAAATCCATACACACGATCCATCAATCTGATGGCTGTGTGTAGGTATGGCGGCAGCCGAGGGAACGCTATTTACCACAGTGTACTGTTCCTACGGTCAAGTTTGGAGCTTGCAGTGTACTCGTGGGGGTGTTTTTCGTGGTATGGTCCCGGCCCATTGGTTATCGTGGGCAAACTTGTTAAGCAGCACGTCTACCTCGATATTCTGGACAATTATGCTCTACCAACTCTGTGGCAATACTGTGGAACCGAGCCTTGTTGGTACCAACAGGATAATGTACCAAGCCATAAAGCAAGGACTGTTACGGCGTGGTTTGAAGATAATTCCGCGTATGTGGAATGGCCAGCACACAGCCCTGATCTTAATCCTATAGAGCACCTATGGGATGAATTAGAGCAGCGCATAAGAAGTTTGGGACCAAGGTCTACTACTAAGCAACAGTTAGCGGCAGTATTATGCACTGAATGGAAGCGCATACCTGTCGCTGTGTTCCAAAACCTTGTCGAATGCATGTCTTGAACGGCCAGTGCATGCATTAGAGCCAAAGGTAGACTGACAGCGTACTAATGTATGTCAATTAATGCTATGTTGTGTTTCTCTTCTAGACGTCCGGTGATTTTTGTCATTTTAGTGTATTTAAAAATAGCAACCGATAACGAAGAACGGACCAAGTGATACCTTATGGCGAATGCCCAGGCCTCCGGGCAACCCTCCTGAGTGCGCCACTGCCATTACCACACTACGGATCACAACACACGGCGAATACGCAAGTTTACCAAGGATACTTTAACGGGTAAAACTGAAAGCCTGAAATGATATGAAAGCCAAGGAGGATTCTCCTTGACAAAAACTTAAAGAAATAACGATGAATTTTAACTGTGTATGTCTGTCAATTTTCTAAGGTGGTGTTAATTTCAGTTCAGTGATATATTATCTATGTTCCTCTGTTGTTTTTTAATTAAACTTTTTTGAGGCATATGGAAGGGCATGGTAACTCCATGCTGCCCCGTATGAAACACAACGCGATGCACTTGTCGACCCTAAGCTTGGAGACCTTATTTAGGGAACCCAACCTCATTGCTGACATCACTAGACAAAATTTTGGGAGTATATTAATTATGCAGATTTTTGGCCATTTAATTAATCCCAATTCGGCAAATAGTGATTCGCAGAACCCTAGTAAAAGGCTCGGTAATAGTTCTGACACTAGATGTTCAGATAAGCTTTCGCAAAATTTATCACAACTATTCAAATCCAACAAAGAAACGAATTTAAGATATAATATCACTGATAAAATTCTTTGAGACTTTACACAACTGAAACATCTCTCGCGAAACACCTGCTGTTGGGGCGGGAGCATGCGAGTGATTAATGTAGTGCTAAGCCTTCTCCTTGAAACGTTGCCCAAAGCTATGGCCCATTCACCCTTTACCAGGTCATTTATGTTGTCATGGAAACTCTAGCCGGCGATCGTATCGAAGGTCTTCGAATCACACAGCGAAGACTGGTAGAGCTGGTAGCGTTACGATGACACCATCCCTCCACTAGGAGCCCATTGGTCTTAGTTCGTCAGAATGATTGTCTAAGGCAAAATAACAAATCTGTACTGTTTTTTTCTCAGCAAAAGCATAGGCATATCTTAACACCGATGATAATTGCCTTTTATTTGTGCATCCTCTAGGCTTCGGAGCTAGCCAATCTAGCCTCGAATGTACGCCACTGATCATTGGCACCCATTGTGGACACACTTTGCGGTACTGAAGCTTTTATGTAATGAGTTCGGGCAGCAATGATTTCGAAACTTCAGGGAAAGATCAGAAATTGTGAAGCGTAGGATCTCCCTAATGCTTTCATTCACTCTTTCCACCAGATATTCCATGATCAGAGAAGGCCTACCACTGAGCAATTCGTCACGAACGCTCTATCATTCTTCATTTAACATTCAAATCCACTTCCGCGTCATTCGTGTACTCGTGTTTTGCCCGTAAATTTCGCAAATTTCCGATAAATCTCACTTGGTCTGACATTTCTCACATTCAGAAACCTTATCAAGACAAAACTTCGCAGTCGGCGGGCCCTTGTGTTAACTTAAACATTATTAACGCACAGCGCAAACCTTTAACATAGCACAACCTCACAAAATGACGTCAGGGCGTGGCTCATGGATGAGGCAACACAACTGCGCATGCGCGACTCTGAAGCGAATACCTGCGCGGGAGTGATGCGCGAACGGTACTCACTTCCTAGTATAAATATAAATTGCGTAAGAAAATTGCTTTGTGGCATGTGCGCAATTTTACTTTCAGAATAATCTTCATACACTGTAAAAAGTAAGTGGTGTGAATTCAAGGAAAATTTTTGAAAATGACGAGTGGAAAAGTTGAAGGTAGGTGTCCGTGTTTTTCAGAAATGTCCGTTTTTAAAAGTGCCCGTTTCTTTTAACTTCCGTATTTTCACAGATTTTCCGTAGCCAGAAATTCCGTTTATTTCAGAAAAGTCCGTTTCAGGGTTTTCCGTATTTAAACTGAAATTTCGCAAAAATTAAAGAGACTGCACTTTTCAGCCCTTACACCCGATAGTCCTTTCGCAGCAGCCAGGATTGAACCCCCGTCTTTTGGGTGGGCTCCACAGATAGCACGCGCCATTAACCACTCAACCAGCAGCACTCGGGGATTTAACTCACGTTCATAGAATAACAAATTGCCCGATGATGACGTTTTTTTTTGTTATTAATACGATGACTAAATTACAGTCATTATTTTCTGTTGGAGCTTATTATTTTTCTAAACAGGTTTGTAAATTTTTTTTTCTTTAGGAGGACTCATCACAAATTAAGCATTTTTCATCGTGATTTTTCGAAGCAACAAAATGCTTTGCAACTTGATCTTTTTAAACTGACAATGACTTTCAATTATCTTTAAAAAAGGGGAAAATGTACTTTTTTTTAGTATTACTAGCGTATAGCCCGTCCTAAGACGGTTGTATTTAAGCTTTAAATAAATATTAATACATATATGGGGGATGTTGTTGCCTACCTAACACGGAGTGAAATTTTTAATTGAACCAGGTAGAAAACAAATCAAATAGACGCCGGATTTCTCTAAGGAAATATAGTAAAAACTAAAATATAGTAAAAATAGTAAGAAGTCGTTCATGTTAGAACTAAAAATTACATGCCATTTATTTCATTTTTTCAAAAGACCTCGAGGTAAATAACATTCTGTGTAAAATATTTGTTGTTTTTTAACAATTGTAGATTAGAGCGTTTAGATAACTCGATATTTTGTAAAATGTGTAACGTAATCAGCTCTAAACTCGGAAAGATGTTTTTGTGTAAACTTACCTTAATAACTTTTACTTTGATTTTTCGCGTTAAATTACTTTTCCTCCGGCACACTTGTTTCTCCCCTCACGGCTTGTTTTAGACTGTCCTATTCGACGGTCAGTTCGAAACTTCATACCGAACCTTTCTCTACAAAATAATGCGACATCTGGTATTACAAATCGGAACAATGTAAATTATCCACAATGTGCTTTGGGGTGACATCTGCTTTTAGACGCAATCTTGCTCACTTTGACATCTCAAGATTTCAGTTTTTGTTGTAGGTTAGAACGTTTAGATAGATCGATATTTTGCAAAATGTTTAGTATAATCAGCCCTAAAATCGGAAAGTTAGTTAAATTTAAAAAGTAAAAAATGATTATAGCGTACAAATTAACATTCGAATTGTGCTAAATTAAATTAATATACAAACGCAACTTGCCGTGATATTAAGATTTTAATTCAAATTTTGTAGATCGGAAAAACAGAACTCGAGTCATTAATAATCCAATGTTTTTAAATTAGCATGCGATCACCTTGACATATAAAAGTGATCGCGTGCTATCATTAGCAGGCAATCATTTTGACATCGTGAGAGCACACACGAATTGATCGATAAGTGATGACGCAACAATGCAGACGTTGGTGTGACGTCAAGCGTTCCAGAGAGACGGATCTGTGTGTTTATATTATTAATTTCACAAAACTCTTAATTATAAAATTTACTCTTGATAGCTATAACAGCTTTTGTTTTAAGGGGTCCAAATACTGATACACAGACTTCGTATAATCACCTGTACAACAAGTTAAGTACCTGGTTTCTTACAGTAACACAATATATAATTAATAAATAGCTGGTGCATAAAATGGGGAAGAAGAGAAGAAATATTCTGTGTCACAACAAACAAAATTCATGCGATATGCTATCCACAATGTGCGATCTCGCTACAGAACTTCAAAATCAAATACTTCGACAGACTCGGGGCCTGATTTACGCCTAGGCTCGCAAATCCCGGGCCTAGGGCCCGCATTTTAGGGGATCCCGAATCCCAATGCAAAAAAAAATTATATGTTTTTTTTTTTTTTTTTTTTCAGATTTTAAAATTGCTTGCGTCTAAAGTAAGTAAATGAATGAGCTGAAAAATGTGCTTTTATAAGTGTGAGAATTATCCAGTTATACATGTTTGCTCAAATCTAAGTATCACTGCTGATAGAATTATTCTACTAAAATATTGAACACATTACAGGTGATTAATCAGCTATAAAACCAAAATGTTGATGCGAAAAAGAAGAGAGATGAGGACAACTAAAGAAGATGTGACTTCCAAAGTGGAATATATAGAGCTATGCAAGACAGTACGAAAAAGTATCACTGAAGACGTAAGGAAATTCAACTGTGAACTAGCGAGGAAAGCAATTGAAAACAATCAAAGCCTAAAGATAGCAAAGGGACATCTCAGTAAGGGAAGAAAACAGATTATGGCACTGAGAAAAGAAGATGGTTCTATAACAAGAAATAGAGGTGAAATTTCGACAAGAGTGAAATATTTCTACTCCAAATTATATGAAAGGGATGATACATGTACTCCAGACATCATGAAAGGTACCAGAGTTCTTCCAGTCCTCCCGGCAGAAGTTGCACATGCAATCAAGAACATGAAACGAAGAAAAGCTCCAGGAGAAGATGGAATTACTGTAGACATCTTACAAGAAGCAAGTGGAGAAATCGAAACAGTACTCGCCCAAATTTTCACTCGATGCTTTAATGAAAGGAAAATTCCTGAGGATTGGAACAACGCTATAATGATCCTGCTACATAAAAAAGGTGACATTGAGGATATCAGGAACTACAGACCTATCAGCCTCCTATCAGTGGTTTATAAAATCTTCACTAAAGTTCTTTTACACCGCTTGGAGGCAACACTGGACATGGCCCAACCGAGAGAACAAGCTGGATTCAGGAGTGGCTACAGCACAATAGATCATATCCACGTATTGAGAGAACTAACTGAAAGAGCGAGGGAATATGAACTTCCATTGTTCATGGCTTTTATCGATTATGAAAAAGCCTTTGATTCGGTGAAACCATCAGCAATTACAATGGCTCTGAAATCCTGGGGTATTGAAGATGCATACGTTAATATTATTAATAACATCAATGAAAATGCAAGTGCAAAGATTCGGCTGTTTGAAAATACAACACACATAAAAATTGGAAAGGGAGTGAGACAAGGTGACACCATATATCCGAAGCTCTTTATTGCCACATTGGAAAATGTCTTTCAATCACTGAATTGGGAAAACAAAGGGATAAAGATTAATGGAGATTATCTAACAGACCTTCGTTTTGCTGATGACATAGTCATTTTTGCAACTACCTCATCAGAGCTGCAGAGTATGATCCAGGAACTTGTTGACAAGAGTTAAGAAGTGGGATTAAAAATGAACTTTCAGAAGATGAAAGTGATGTTCAATGCTTTTACAAGAAATGAAGATTTATCGATTGATGGAGAAAAGCTGGAGATAACAGACACGTCGTTTATCTTGGACAGCAGATATCAAGTGAGGGTCACATTGATGAAGAAATTAATCGGCGTACAAAACTTGCCTGGAGAGCTTTTGGAAGAAACAGCTTAATTTTCAAGAGCTTTATGCCATTATGTCTTAAAAGAAATGTGTTTGATCAATGCATCCTCCCAGTGCTTTATACATATGGTGCAGAGACGTGGACCTTAACTAAAAGAGACATACAAAGGCTGCAGACAACTCGAAGAAACATGGAGAGGTAAATGCATGGTGTAACCAGGAGATATAAGAATAGGAACTCGTGGATCCAAAAAAGGACAAGAGTGGAAGACATGATGATCAGAGTTAAATCCCTGAAATGGCAATGGGCTGGACATATTGCCAGAAGGACAGACCATCGATGGACAGCCGAAATTTTAGATTAGATTCCAAATGACAGGAAAGGACCCAGAAGAAGACCACATGGGAGATGGGTGGATGAAATTCGAAAGTATGCGGGAGTGACATGGAGGAGACTGGCACAAGACAGACCATTGTGGAGGAAATTTGGGGAGACCTTCGTCCAGCAGTGGATTGATAATGGTTGACAATGATGATGATGATGGAAGCTCACCCTACCCCCAAAAAATGAGACTGTAGGAAGTCTAAACAATGTTCAGCGGTTAAAAATAAAATTAACAGGGATGAATACCTTAACATCTGCGGATATTTGAATTATTACATATTTAAACGCCAAAATAGCAGCACTAAACTATTAAATAGTGTTTTACTTACCTGTCTATATTTTTAAGTGTGAATGTCCTTGCTAATATTAAGATTTAATGAAAGCTCATATTATTTCCTATTTTTCACAGTGTCCCATTACTAAATCAACTTTTAAATTAATTGATAATATTTAGTGGTGACAACTCTTTCAAGGATGTGAAAGAATGGGGGAGTGGTGGTGGTGGTGGTGGTGGGGGGGGGTTATCTCATCATGTGCTGTGTCAAGGGCACCGGACAGACTATTGAAATTTAAGAGTTAATCAAACTTCCAAGTATTCCCGTCAATCTCTCCTATAACCGGAAATTTTTCATCGTATCAATACGGAAAAAGTGAGAACGGAGTTTTTCCGTTAATATAAGAAAGGAATTGTGGAAAGGTTTCCGGAAATTATGAATTTTCCGTTAACACATCTTGAAAACGGTAATTCACCGTTAAAATGAGAAAATTATTGCGTGAGGGTTTCTGAAAATTCAGAATTTTCCCGTGGTACGAAAAATCCGTGAAATTCAGGTTTCTTTCTGACATTTCCCGGACAAAGTTGTATCAGAAATATGCTTCGTTAATTCACGAAAGGAAATAACGGAAAATGGCTCGTGAATTTCAGATTTTTCGTTAATTCACGAAAGAAATGACGGAAAATGGCTCGTGAATTTCGATTTTTCGTTAATTCACGAAAGAAATGACAGAAAATGGCTCGTGAATTTCAGATTTTTTTTTCTTTTTTTTTTTTTTAAATTCAAGTTTTTCAAAGGAAAATTACCTGGTGCAACACTCAGTTTTGAGAGTGGTTTGATGCTAAATTCAATCATAAGCGGATTTTAAAAATTGTTCAACTGTTAAATTATTAAAATTTGTTCAATGCTTTATTCGTTTTACAATGCATATTTTGACAGTTCTCTTTCATTCATAATCTAACAGTTTTTTTTTCTTCAGGAGGGAATTTATGAGGTGTTACCCTGTAGACTTAGGCTGTTGGACGTGTGTTTTTATAGTGGACCGGAAGACTAAAATTCCCGGCCTGGTTTTGTTTTCTCAATCCGTCCCTGTTTGTAGTTACAGTTTCTGTTTGCCCCTTCTTGAAAACTAAGCTACAGTCAGGCGCCCATGATACAGAGGGAGTTCGGACATTTGGGCACCCGGACATTTTGGCACATTCCCTTTTAGAGCCATGAAATTGCCCTGCGAAAAAAATTACAGTGTTCCTATATTTCTCCCTACTTGAGCAAGTGGTGTGCACAAAAATATTTTCACTCATATCTCATCATCATTAAGAAATTAAGACATATTTACGATTTTCTGTCTGAAAACATTTGGGCACCGGACATTTGGGCACCCGGACGTTTGGGCACAAATGTTTAAGGGACCGTATAACAATTACCGTTTCTTGGTCCTATAGTAAGAGTCTGATCGAGAAAATGTTCACCGTAAGGCAAGTAACAATTATTCTTAAATTTGGGAAACAAAGTACATTCGTGAAATAAAAAAAATTACATAGCATATTTCTTAAACCTTCAAGGAAACAAAGCAATTGCAGCAGAGTTCATACCATGTTTGGAAAAAGACGACAAGGAGGGATTTTTTAATAATGTTGCACTTTTACTTAGGCACTTATTATTTACATAACATATCAAGTTATTAATATTTCTCTTTTACTTAATTAGGTACTAAATTACTATGCCTCATTCGTAGGCCCTTTTGACAGTCTTTTTTCTACCGATGTCATATTTATAACGTTTACTATGCCTCATTCGTAGGCCCTTTTGACAGTCTTTTTTCTACCGATGTCATATTTATAACGTTTACGTATCAAATCATAATTTTTTAAAATTCAATTGTAATTGTCGTTTGTCTTACTGGGAACGTTTTCTCCATTCAGTTCCCCTCAGAGCGCCAAGAAACTGCAATTTTTGTACGGCCCCTAAAGATTTGTGCCCAAATGTCCTAAACTCGATACAGAGAGTTGCAAATGATAATATTTTTGTACTTTTGCGGCACACTTACTTTTGCAACACGCTTATAATATGCATAAAGAGGGAGGGAAAAGCTTTAAATACAAAGCAGTTGGTGAGAAGCTGGGAAGCGTAATCTTCGTTTCTAAATAACTCTCAGGTAGACATCCATTCCCCTTAGCAAAGACTCTTTTAGGTTTGAGCAAATGAATACAGCATGAAGTCCAATTAACGTTTCGGATTGAAATTATTTATTTGCCGAACATCGGGTACAGCGGCACGCACCCGTCAAAACAACCCGAAGTTAAAATACTTTGTATCCGACAAATACAAATAAACGTTCTCCTTCCTCACCGTGGAATCCCCTAGTGCAGCACTTGCTCAGAGTCATCACTCATCACTTGTTTCACCATTTCACTTGTCTTTCCGGTGTAACAACTCATTTCCCGTGACAGTTCGCTGATTGTATTTACTTTGCTTGTTCTTTGAAGTGCAAATGGAAAACCATTACCCTAAAGGCATTCTCTCCGCGGCGGTGAATATGCAGTTTTTAGTTTCCCGTTCGGTAGAAAGAACGGAAATAGATGAACAGCATTTTGAGCCATTTAGAAGGCGCAGGTCATACTCACTTGTTCGATAAAACATGGATTTCGACGATAAATCTCCTCTTTAGCCATCATAAAGAAACTGTTGAATTGTAGTGATTTTTGAGACACATTCAAGAAAAAAACTGCATTGAACAAAAGCTATGCAACTTGACGAATAAATCAATCAGTGGTGCACCCAGGATTTCTTTATGGGGGTGGTCCAAAACATTGAACATGCAAATAAAAATACCTCGAAGAAAACGTTTCCAAAAACATTGGGAAGTGATAAAAATATCTCTGCCATATTAAAGTGCGTTTCCAATTATTCGTAAAATATGCATTTAAAACCATGTACAAAGATATTTAAAAAATAAGCAGCCAATAACAAAGAGATGTATAACGTAATTTGTCTCTCCGCTGTAACTCAGTTCCTTACGTCAGTAATTGCATTATGTGTGCTAAAGTCAATGTAATATCAGAAGGTATACAAACGCATTACAAGAAAGAGGTCAATTGTAGTACTTACGAATACGTTTTCTGCATGGTTTGTACTGCATACTCACATCCGGTTTATTGGCGTACTCAATGCAGTATCAGTGATTTAACATCCAATTGCAGTATAACAGCACGTCTATCATTAATAACATCAATCCCCTTAAACAGATCAGATCATACGTATGTAGAGGATTTTAGGAAGGGAGTATCTGACCTCCAGATCTTAAACATCCCTTAGAAATAGGAAGGTAGGAGATTTGGGCTAAAGTGCCCGATAGGAAAGGGACACGGAAGCAAGGTAGAAGCCCTTATTTATTACCGGGGAGCCAGTACCAGGGGTCCGACGGCTTAACCTGCCCATCCGACGCACGGCGGATATTTAGTGGTTCGAGCGTTCGTACCTGCCAGGGATCGAACCCGAGGGCTCCATGGCAGTCACAAACGTTGACCAGTAGGCCACCCGCAGCCCTAATCCACCTAAACAGCCGCTGCATTGCCATCTATCGTTCTTATCCGGCCTCAATTGTTCCGATCTCAGTGTGTTGCCAACATCATTCTCGTTTGAGGGAAAAGACATAACGTTAAGAATTTAAAATGTCTAAGAGAACGAACCCAAATTTACATAGAAAAAGAAACTCAAAAGGAAAGTTAAAATAGAATATACGTTACAGATGTGCGTTATATGTAAAAGATTTTAGGAAGGTAGTGTCTTACCCGATGTCGAACGATTGGTCGAATAACGATTGGTCGACATAACGATTGGTCGACATAACGATCAGTCGACCGTAACGACTAGTCGACAGTAACGACTGGTCGACACAACGATTGGTCGAGATAACCAATGGTTCAGAGGATTATGGTTTACATTCGCAGCGGTACCTCTCAGAACGTACTGACCTCTCAAAACGTAACGTTCCTTTTTCGAAATAATATCTTTTAGAATGTGGTCCTCAGAACGTACAGCATTATAACATATTATTTCCAAATAGGACCCCGTGTCATCTTTTGTACTCTAAGTGAAATCTATATAGAGGGCCTTCTGAACGATGTTATTTCCGAAAGGGCCCCGGTGCACTTTAGGCATAGGCACCTTGGGGAAACTGCCACACATAATTCGGAAACTCGGAAAATTGCCACACATTCAAAGCGTTTCTCGGACGAACGGCGATTTGTGCTCGTCCCCTTAATGAAAACCATGTGGCAATTTTCCGGTGCGGGAATTTTTCTGTGTGTGGCAATTCTTCTGTGTGTGGCAATTTTCTGGGTTGCTGAAAGATGTGTGGCAATCTTCCGGTGGGGCAATTTACCGTCAAACTGTTTGCACTTATTCAATTTTCTTTTCCTAGTTCCGTTGACCATTTTATGTCGACCAATGTCGACTAATCGTTATATCGACCAGTCTTTACTGTCGACTAATCGTTATGCCGATCAAACGTGCTGTGTGGACCAATCGTTACTGTCGACCAATCGTTATGTCGACTAATCATTTCTGTCGATCAATCGTTATGCCGACCAATCGTAATATCGACCAATCATTACTGTCGGCCAATCGTTATGTCGACCAACCGTTTGTCGACCAACCGTTTGTCGACCAACCGTTTGTCGACCAATCGTAACATACCCGCCTTACCCACGTCTTAAACAACCCTTAGAAGTATGACATTTGGGCTAGAGTGCCCCACTGAAAAGTCACACTGAAGCGAGGAAGAAAGGGGGAGGAAGGCGCCTTTATTTATAACCAGGGGAGGGATGGGGCACCCGGGGTCCAACAGGCTTAAAGGGCCCATCCGACGCACTGCAGATATTTGGTGGTTCCAGCGTTCGTACCAGCTTGGGATCGATCCTCAGACTTTTCCGTGGCAGTCACGAACGTTGACCACTAAGCCATCTGCGGTCTTCAGTAGCATGAAGTGAGGTACCAAGTGAGTCCGGGCCCTCTTAGGGAGGGCCCGGGCTCCTGAGCTACTTACACTGAATACGCCATTGACATCAGTTCAGGGCAGAGGCGCAGAATATTGTAAATATCCGTTCATGCTCGACAAAAAATAGACAAATAAATAAATAAATAAATAAATAATCACAAAGCCGTTTGTGCACCACTTTTCTTTAAAATAAATAACAAATTAAATAAAAATATGTTATTATTAATCGTTATCCAGTAGAAAACTTTTGAAAACTTTTGAAATAGTGCCCATTTTCCATTCAGTACTCATGCTTGCAAGTAAATTTAATATACTACGAGCAGAAAATGTTCTCGTTTTCCTTCACATTTTCATTAATAACTGTTTCATTTTTCAGTAAATTTGAAAAATGAAGTTGTATTATTGAATATATCATAGCCCGGTGGCGCAATGGTCTAAGAGATGGCTTCTGATTATTCGTCCGAGATGAATCCGGGTTCGAATGGATGAGGCATGAATGGATATGGCATGGATGGTGAGGCATGGATGTTGTGTTTGTCTTACGGCACTGGCTCTCTCCCTTCCCTGGAACCAGTGGCCCTAAATTAGGGACGGGCGACTGCTTATAGCCCATTGAGTTACTCACGGTGGTCGTTAAACCCGCAATTAAAATAAAAAAAAATACATCATAAAATTACAACAGATGGTCAATTGACAAGTAAGGTCTCCTACCGCATGGGGTCGTTAGTAGTTGGAACTAACGACCGCATGTGTTCGGTAGCCGATACTGGGTAGTGCAAATGAGCTTAGTTTCAGTTCACTGTTTGACGTCCTTGAGTATCAGAATTCGTTAGTCACGAGTGCTACCTCTGAGTTGCGTACAATGCAGTGATCAGTAATAGAGTTTTTGACACTAGAAGGTTGCGTGCCAATCGAAATTGCCACTGGAGACGAATCCTGGGTTCATCATTATGACCCAGGTTCTCTGAGCGAAAAGAAATTCAAAAGAGTTCCTTTAGTGCAGAAAGTCATGCTCACCATTTTTTGGGATGCAAGGGGCGTGATTTACACTGGATTTCTGCATATGGGAACGACGCTTGATTTTGAAAGGTACTGGAAAACCTTACGAACACTTAGCAACGCATCCGCAGAATCAGCGCTGAAAGGAGGATTTTTGTTTTACACAAGCGATGGAACGATGGAAACAGTGACAAGCCTCAAATTCACACTTGTCCCATATCCTCCTTACAGCCCAGATTTGGCACTGTCCGACTTTTAGTTGTTCCCACAATTGAAAGAGATGTTGAAAGGTCAACATTTTTCATCCCATGCCGAAATTGAAAGTTGCTGTGAGCAGATCGATCAAAAGCAAAACACAAACTTTCTTCATGGACGGAATGGAAAAGTGGATAGCGCGTTGGAAAAATGTGTAGCAGTAAATAGCGACTATGTTGAAAAATAAGGTTGTAATGTTTAAGAGAAATACATTTCCTTCATTTTGATACTACTTTCATTACAAAGACCGTTCCATAAAAACTGAGAGTAATTTATTTGGAGTTGGCAACAGTGCAAAGGGGAAAAACAACCACGCAGACCACTAACTGAATTAAGAAAGTATCATGGCAACAGTTATTAGCTGTGACAGACGATTTTTGTTTTGTTATTGCGCAGTTGTTTAAGGTACGTCTGCGTTTCGTTATACAGCTATGGAGGTGCGTAATTCAGAGTTAAGAAGTGAAATGCGTTGTGCGATAAGATTTTGCTATCGTTTGGGTAAAACGGCTCCAGAAACAGTTAATTTAATGAAAAAAGCTTACAAAGATAAATGTTTGGGTGAGTCATCTATTTTTAGATGGCATCATAATTTCAAAAAAGGGCGTTTGTCGGCAGAACCCGCTTCTAAGCCTGGTCGACCTAAAAGTGTTGTTACGGAGCGTATTGTTAACATTGTTTGGACAACCCTGCACGAAGATCGACGAATCACGCGTGAAGACATAGCGGCATCAACAAATATTTAAAAAAACCGTCGGTATTCCGCATTCTACGCGAAAAATTACTGCTGCATCGTGTTTGTTCCAGATGGGTACCTCACCACCTGACAAGAGAACAATTGTTAGCTAGAGTTTGGGTGTGTCATGAGTGGAAACAAATGATTGCAAAGGATCCAGACTTTCTAAACACAGTAATAACTGCCGATGAAGCATAGGTCCACTATTTCGACCCCCTTACGAAGCGCGCAACGAGTGTCTGGAAACACACAGGCTCGCTTCCTCCGAAAAAATTCCGCCAAACCAAATCAGTTGGGAAGGTGATGGTGATAATTTTCTTTGATCATAAAGGTGTAGTCTACTAGCATGCCGTTCCTCCACAAATTACTGTCAATGCTGAGCATTACATTTCAGTCTTGAAGCGTCGGCGACGACAATTATCGACTAAGCGACCGGAACTGGGGGCAAGTGGACCCTACACCATTATAACACCCGTCCACATCTGGCTACTTGTGTTCAACACTTTCTTACGAAATGCAGTATTGGAATCATGCCACAGCCTGCCTACATTCTTGACCTGCCGTGTGCGATTTCTGGTTGTTTCTAACAATGAAGGAGAAGTTCCGTGGCGCGACATTCAACACAGATGCTGACGTTATTCAAGCTGTACAGGGGTCGCTAAAGCAGCTTCCACAAAATGCCTTCGTCACATGCTTTGAAAAATGGACTGAACGATGGGACCAGTGGCATATCATCCGAGGGAAGATATTTTGAGAAAGAAGAACATATATTTTGCTGTGCCTATATTTCTTCATTTTGTGTGATTTTACTCTCACTTTTTACGGAACGGCCGTTGTATTTTGTTGGAAACTTATTTTATACGATTGGAGAACTCACTTATCAACCAAATCTCGTAACGTATGTATTATTGAATTTACTTATACTAAAACAATATCCTCAGCACACACGATTTCGAAAGTGTGTGTCAAATATATTAATTTTGATTTTTAATAATCATTGGCTGATGTTAATGATAGAAACATCTTATTCCATAAGTTCTAATAAAGATAATTTAGGTTTCCCCCGCACAAATCAATGCATGCTGATTTCTGAGGGGGCTTGCTTAAGCAATCAAGCATGCTCGTAGTCGACGCCTTTGGTTCAGGGACACTTATTTATTTACAAGGTATGGAAACTTAATTGTTTGGGACTATTTTCTTCCGAAAAAGGATTTTATCGATATTCAGACATTTGGGAAAGGAAACTAAAATATTTAGGGCTATTCTTTCTTCTCCGGTGAATAATTTGTTATTACAAAAAGATTAGATAAAAGAAATTCAAATGTTTGATAATAATTTCTTCAGGCAGAACCATTTTATATAATAATCCAAATGTTTGATAATAATTTCTTCAGGCAGAACCATTTTATATAATAATCCAAATATTTCGCAGTAGAAAATTTAGTGCTCTAAGCCATTTTTTTTCTCCAGAGGGAGTACTGTTGTTCTACATATCTAGTAACGAAACTTTAATTGTGAGTCCTTGATTCATGTTTTCTAAACTCGTACTTCTTGAACAGGACAGTGCATTATATAGGTGGAAGCCATATTTAGGCTACTAAAAGGTTTACTTCAACACCAAATTTCTGAAAAATCGTCTTCGTTAAAAAATTGAGCTGAACAAGAGCACACAAAGGTGCCAAAATTCATCGGTTGGCAAATAAGTATTTTACTACAGCTAATCGCCATACCACAAGAATTTGAAATTTTAGTATGCGACTGGTTTGAAGTTTTGGCTTCTAATTATTCGTTCGGGATGGGCCCGGGATCGAATCCCGGGTGAAGCATGGATTCACCCAGGATTCAGGTAGCTATGATGATATATTACAACGTAAACGTCTTTTCGTACTGCTACGTTATTTTAAAACATCACCATACGATGAAAAAGTTCCTAAATTAAACCTTAACGGCCAGACGAAACATTTAAAAAACAGAAGTCAAACTTACGGAAATGATGCTTTATTCAAGATGTTTTCTCCAACACATCGTAACATCACATATCGGTATCAACACTCCACATTAAACACACCACACACCAACAATGCTACGTTCCACAACTCTCTACATTAATCGCTCCACAACGCTCCACAAGCAACTGTTTTATCGTAGTTTATATCTCTGGTTCTTATCTAATAACAGGCATACGTCACGTTCATTCAACCTCAATTATGTTGCCAACAGTATTCGTTTGAGAGAAAAGATATCACGTTAAGTGTGAAGTATAACTGAGAACAAACTCAATATTTACATAGGGAAAGAAACTAAAAAGGAAAGTTAATTCAGAATATACGTCACAATATATAGCGATCTGAATTCCGGGTGAACCATGCCTCACCCAGGATATATATATATATATATATATATATATATATATATATATATATATATATATATATTTTCTCCAGAGGGAGTACTGTTTTCTCCAGAGGGAGGACATCTCTGAAGTTAACAGAAAAGTAACCAAAGCTCTTATGGAAACAGCAACAAAATTAGCTGGGTCTAAGAACAAGTTGCATGTAAATAAATTATCAGGAAAAACGAAAATGTTGATGCAAAAAGAAGAGAGATGAGGACAACTAAAGAAGATGCGACTTCCAAAGTGGAATATATAGAGCTATGCAAGACAGTACGAAAAAGTATCACTGAAGACGTAAGAAAATTCAACTGTGAACTAGTGAGGAAAGCAATTGAAAACAACCAAAGCCTAAAGATAGCAAAGGGACATCTCAGTAAGGGAAGAAAACAGATTATGGCACTGAGAAAAGAAGATGGTTCTGTAACAAGAAATAGAGGCGAAATTTTGACAAGAGTGAAAGATTTCTACTCCAAATTATATGAAAGGGATGATACATGCACTCAGACATCATGAAAGATACCAGTACCAGAGTTCCTCCAGTCCTTCCAGCAGAAGTTGCACATGCAATCAAGAACATGAAGCGGGGAAAAGCTCCAGGAGAAGATGGAATTACTGTAGACATCATACAAGAAGCAAGTGGAGAAATCGAAACAGTACTCGCCCAAATTTTCACTCGATGCCTTAATGAAGGAAAGATTCCTGAGGATTGGAACACCGCTACAATGATCCTGCTACATAAGAAAGGTGACATTGAGGATCTCGGAAACTACAGACCTATCAGCCTCCTATCAGTAGTTTATAAAATCTTCACTAAAGTTCTTTCACACCGCTTGAAGGTAACACTGGACATGGCTCAACCGAGAGAACAAGCTGGATTCAGGAGTGGCTACAGCACAATAGATCATATCCATGTGCTGAGAGAACTAATTGAAAGAGCGAGGGAATATGAACTTCCATTGTGCATGGCTTTTATCGATTATGAAAAATCCTTTGATTCGGTGAAACCATCAGCAGTTACAATGGCTCTGAAAACCTGCGGTATTGAAGATGCATACATTAATATTATTAATAACATCTATGAAAATGCAAGTGCAAAGATTCGGCTGTTTGAAAATACAACACACATAAAAATTGGAAAGGGAGTGAGACAAGGTGACACCATATCTCCGAAGCTCTTTAATGCTACATTGGAGGGTGTTTTTCAGTCACTGAGCTGGGAAAACAAGGGGATAAAGATTAATGGAGATTATCTAACCCACCTTCGTTTTGCTGATGACGTAGTCATTTTTGCAACTAGCCCATCAGAGCTGCAGAGTATGATCCAGGAACTTGCTGACAAGAGTAAAGAAGTGGGATTAAAAATGAACTTTCGGAAGACAAAAGTGATGTTCAATGCTTTTACAAGAAATGAAGATTTATCGATTGATGGAGAAAAGCTGGAGATAACAGACACGTACGTTTATCTTGGACAGCAGATATCAAGTGAGGTCACATTGATGAAGAAATTAATCGGCGTACAAAACTTGCCTGGAGAGCTTTTGGAAGAAACAGCATAATTTTCAAGAGCAATATGCCATTATGTCTTAAAAGAAAAGTGTTTGATCAATGCATCCTTCCAGTGCTTACGTATGGTGCAGAGACGTGGACCTTAACTAAAAGAGACATACAAAGGCTGCAGACAACTCAAAGAGGCATGGAGAGGTGCATGCTTGGTGTAACCAGGAGAGATAAGAAGAGGAACTCGTGGATCCGAAAAATGACAAGAGTGGAAGACATCATGATCAGAGTTAAATCCCTGAAATGGCAATGGGCTGGACATACTGCCAGAAGGACAGATCATCGATGGACAGCCGAAATTTTAGATTGGATTCCAAGGGACAGGAAAAGACCCAGAAGAAGACCACATGGGAGATGGGTGGATGAAATTCGAAAGTATGCAGGGGTGACATGGAGGAGACTGGCACAAGACAGACCGTTGTGGAGGAAACTTGGGGAGACCTTCGTCCAGCAGTGGATTGATAATGGTTGACAATGATGATGATGATATATATATATGTGATATATACCTACTACAAGAAGAAGCAATTTCAACAGGAGCCAAAAATAGTAGAAAAATACCAATGCAAACGAGCAGGGGAAAACATGCAGGAATGCAGAAAGTTTTTAAAATGCTGAACTTTGGCTTTATGAAAGACCTGCAAAACACAGCATTAGCTCATCTCTACAAAGACCTAGTTGAATATAGGTTTCTCCTATGTCATAAATGCATTATAGGTAAAAGTCCCCATAAATTAAAAACACCTTCTAAGCTACGAAAACGTAAAATTAAGAATAAATTTAGCAATACATCTGTGACATACATGACCCAACCCACAACGACTCATCGTCCACAAATCCAGGAAAACCCAGAACATGTGTATAATTTGGACAAATGAAGCGCAATACAAAACCTGGGGGGAAATAAACAACAAAAGAACATTTTAAAAAAATACACAGTAATGTAAAAATGCTTAACTTGGAAAAAGACTTAAAAAGATTCTTAATACGCACTCAACAATGTAAAGGTACTTTACTTGAAGGCACAAGTTCCTAAAAAAGTGACAGCTGAGCCACGTGGCTCAAAACACGAGGTATGTAACCAGAGCTGAGACTCAACAGGGAAGCAAAGCAAACACACACACACACACACACACAAAGCCAAGAGGCAAAAGAAAAAAGGGAAAAACCCTCGCCTGTGCCAACCAACATCGACCAAAATTCCAGGAAACTAGCACAGAGACCAGGAGCGAAAAACAAAAATATATTATACAGACTTACATTTATAACGAGGAACAATACACCAATTAAGTAGTAAGTCTAACTTCCTTGAAAAGCCATCTGGTTGATGTGCGAAAGCTTGGAAACGCTTATGTGTTTATTTCCTACGCCAATAAATCGGATCACTAGTACAACGTTACTATTTAATATTATACAGACATTTGCCTCGATACTCAGCAAGACTTTAGACAAAAAAAACGTAATATAAAACGTTTCTTTTGTCTAAAGTCTTTCTTTTGTCTAAAGTCTTCTTTTGTCTAAAGTCTATATATCATTTTTTAAATAACTTTCCAAAGTTTTATATTACGTTTCTTTTGTTAAAGTCTTGCTGAGTATCGCTGCAAATGTCTGTATAATATATTTTTGTGTTTCGCTCCTGGTCTCTGTGCTACTTTCCTGGAATTTTGGTCTATGTTGGTTAGCACAGGCGAGGGGTTTTCCCTTTTTTCTTTTGCCTCTTGGCTTTGTGTGTGTGTGTGTGTGTGTGTGTTTGCCTTGCTTCCTTGTTGAGTCTTAGCTCTGGTTGCATGCCTCGTGTTTTGAGCCACGTGGCTCTGCTGTCTCATTTTCTGGAATTTGTGCCTTCATGTAAAGTATCTTTACATTGTTGAGTACGTATTAAGAATCTTCTTCATTTCAAGTCTTTTTCCAAGTTAAGCATTTTTAGATTACTGTGTATTTTTTTAAAAAATTTCTTTTGTAGTTTTTTCCCCCAGGTTTTGTATTGTGTTTCATTTGTCCAAACTCTACACATGTTCTGGGTTTTCTTGGATTTGTGGACGATGAGTCGTTGTGGGTTGGGCCATGTATGTCATAGATGTATTGCTAAATGTATTCTTAATTTTTACGTTTTCGTGGCTTACAAGGTGTTTTTAATTTATGGGGACGTTTACTTATAATGCATTTATGACATAGCAGAAACCAATATTCAACTAGGTCGTTGTAAATATGAGTTAAAGCTGTGTTTTGCTGGTCCTTAATAAAGCCAAAGTTCAGCATTTTAAAAAACATTCTGCATTCCTGCATGTTTTTCCCTGCTCCTCTGCATTGGTGTTTTTTCTCCTATTTTTGGCTCCTGTTGAAATTGCTTCTTTTTGTACAGTAGGTGTTGTTTCTGAGAATTCTTTGCTGCTTTTCCGCGTTTGGGTTTTCAAAAAAAAAAAAAAATATAAAAAAAAAAAAAATTGTTTTTCGTTCCTAAAGTTTGGGTTAAATTATATATATATATAAACGGTCGAGTCACATTATTGTGACCACCAGCTAATATCCAGAGTTACCGCCGTGTGCAAAGCGGACATCAACTAGACGTGCTTCTCAGAGACTCAACAAGGTGCTGGAAGGTGTTCACAGGTATGTGGAGCCATGCTGACTTCAGTGCATCTGACAGCTGCTGAAAGGTACGTGGTGGAGGATCCATAGACCAAACAACACGATCGAGGTGGTCCCACAGATGCTCAATTGGGTTTAAGTCTGGGGAATTAGGGGGCCAGGGAAGTACTTTCAAGTCTTCATCGTGATCTTCCAACCAATCTCGGACATTTCTAGCAGTGTGACATGTCACATTGTCGTGCTGGAAGATCCTATCCGCCCCAGGGAAGACAATCAGCATGCATGGGTGTACATAGTAAGCAAGGATGGATTCATAACAAATTCGGTCCATAGTGCCTTCCACAGGTATGAGTGGACCCAGAGAATGCCACAAAAACATTCCCTAGACCATAACGCTGCCGCCATCAGCTTGCGTTCTTCCATCAATGTCTGAAGAGTGTTTGTTCTTCGATGTTTCTCGCCTTATACGCAAACGTCCATCCGTTCGATGAAACATAAAACGTGACTCACCGGAGAAGGCCGTCCTTTGCCAATCAGCGGAGGTCCAATTCCGATACTGCCGTGCAAATGTAAGCCTTTTCTGTCGATGCATCTTCGTTAGCATAGGCGCAGTGACCATCCGTCTGTATCGGAACCCCTATACACAGCAGGGTTCACTGAACTGTCGTTTTAGACACACTTCCGGTAGATGCCTACTTCATTCGGCCAGAGAGTTGCTCCACAGTAACGTGTCGATTGGCCCTCACGCACCTTCGAAGCCGACGTTCACCTCTCATATCAATGGCATATGGTGCTCCGCAGTTTCCACGTCGCTTATTCGCAGTGGTGACATTTCTCCAATCACGATACACTTTAACCACAGCAGCACGCGAACAGGTCACAAACTGCGCTGTTTCAGAAATACTGCCATTCTTGGCCCGAAAGCCGATAATCATCCCTTTTTGCAAATCTGATAAATCGCTTCTTTTATCCATGACAGCAATGAGTGATGATATATTTATATATATATATCATAATTGGCAACCATTATCAATCCATTGCTGGATGAAGATCTACCCCCAAGATTTTCCCACGACTGTCTGTCTTGAGCCAGTCTTCTAAATCTCTAATTGGCATTCTTTTGAATTTCATGCACCCATCTTCTACACGGCCTTCTCCTAGATCTTTTCCAGACTCTTTGTATCCAGTCAAAAATTTCGGTTGCCCATCGGTGGTCCGTTCTCCTGGTAAGGTCAGGTGATGCGCAAATATAACATAACCTCTTCTATATATACACTATATTAACAAAAGTTACCGGACACCCCTTCAAAAGCAAATGAACGGATCCGCTGAGTTGTTAAGATACGCAGCACAGCTGCGAACGGTATAAAAACAAGCTTGCAGCTGATCGCGATCATATCGCACTGTGAGGTTGAGTGAAAATGTCGCGGCTGGAGAGAATTGACTTTGAGAAAGGAAAGATTATTGGGTGTTATATTAGTCGGTTGTCCATAAGAGAAACCGAGAGGCGTTTAAACATACCCAAGTCAACTGTTTTGGATGTACTGAATAAGTGGAAGACACATGGCGTGCCTGAAACAGCAAAACGTACCGGCAAACCAAAGAAAATCAGTGACAGAGGACGTCGAAGCCACAGGAGAGTCGTTACAGCTAATCGACGGTGTACTGCACAAGACCTCAGTGTACAGGTGAGTAAAAATGCTGGAACCTCTGTACCATTCTCAGAGAACTTCATTCCATGGGTTACCGTGGTTGTGCGGCTGCTCATAAGCCTTTCATCTCCATTCGGAATGCTACTCGTCGTTTAGCATGGTGTAAAGAACATTTATTGTGGACCGTACATCAATGGAAACGGGTACTATGGACTGATGAATTCAGATAAACGATCCATCAGTTTGATGGCCGTGTGTGGGTATGGCGGCAGCCGACAGAACGCTATTTACCACAGTGTACTGTTTCTACGGTCAAGTTTGGAGCTTGCAGTGTACTCGTGTGGGGGTATTTTTCGTGGTATGGTCCCGGCCCATTGGTTATCGGGGACAAACCTGTTAACCAGCACGTCTACCTCGATATTCTGGACAACTACTCCCTAGCAACTCTGTGGCAATACTATAGAATCGAGCCTCGTTGGTACCAGCAGGACAATGCACTGAACCATAAAGCAATGACTGTTACGGCTTGGTTTGACGATAATTCCGTATCGTGTGTGCACTGTCCGACACAAAGCCCTGATCTTAATCCCATAGAGCACCTATGGGATGAATTAGAGCGCTGCATAAGAAGTTTAGAACCAAGGCCTACTAGTAAGAAACAGTTAGCGGCAGCATTATGTACTGAATGGAAGCGCATGCCTATTTCTGTGTTCCAAAACCTTGTCGAAAGCATGTCTCGAAGTGTCAGTACATGCATTAAGGCCAAAGCTGGACCGACACCGTAACAACGTATGTCAATAAATGCTATGTTGTTTTTTTCTCTTCTAGGTGTCCGGTGACTTTTGTCAATATAGTGTATATGTACTGTATATGACATGGAGGATCTCAGAAACTACCGGTCCATCAGCCCCCTTTCAGTGGTTTATAAAATCTTCACTAAGTTTCTTTCACATCACTTGAATGTAACACTGGACATGGCTCAACCAAGGGAATAAGCTGGATTCAGGCGTGGTTACAGCACCGTAGATCATATTCATGTACTGAGAGAACTAATTGAAAGGGCGACGGACGAGGGAATATGAACTCCCATTATGCATGACTTTTATTGATTATGAAAGGCCTTTGATTCCGTGAAATCATCAGCAATTACAATGACTTTGAAATCCTGCGGTATTGAAGATGCTTATATTAGCATTTTAATAACATCTATGAGAATGCAAGTGCAAAGGTTCGGCTATTTGACGATAGAGCACCAATAAAAATTTGAAAGGGAGTGAGACAAGGTGATACCATTTCTCCCAAACTCTTCAGTGCCACATTGAAAAATGTCTTTCAATCGTTGAACTGGGAAAAAAAGGGGATAAAGATTAATGGAGATTATTTAACTCACTTCCGTTTTGCTGATGACGTAGTCATTTTTGGAACTGCCCCTTCAGAGCTGCAGAATATGATCAAGGAACTTGCTGCGAAGGGTAAAGGAGTGAGACTAAAAACGAACTTTCAGAAGACAAAAGTGATGTACAATGCTTTTACAAGAAAGAAATATTTATAAATTTATGGGGAAAAGCTGGAGGTAACCGATACCTACATTTCCCTTGGACAGCAGATATCAAGCGAGGGTCACATTGATGAGGAAATTAATCTGCGTATAAAACTTGGATGGAGAGCTTTTGGAAGAAAAGTACAATTTTCAAGAGCAATATGCCATTATGTCTTAAAAGAAAAGTGTTTAATCAGTGCATCCTTCGAGTTCTTACGTACGGAGCAGAGACATGGACTTTAATTAAAAAAGACATACAAAGACTGCAGACAACTGAATGAAGCATGGAGATTGGAGAGATGCATACTTGGTGTAACCAGGAAAGATAAGTAGAGGAAATCCAGGATCAGAAAAATGACAAGAGTGGAAGACATCATGATGAGAATAAAATCCCTGAAATGGCAATGGGCTGGACATGTTGCCAGAAGAACGGGCCACCGATGGACAAGTGAAATTTTAGACTGGATTCCAAGGGACAGAAAAGGACCTAGAAGAAGACCACACGGGAGATGGATGGATGAAATTTGAAAGCGTGCCGGAGCAATATGGAGGAGAGTGGCTCAAGACAGACAGTTGTGGAAGAAATATGGGGAGACCTTCATCCAGCAGTGGATTGATAATGGTTGACAAAATGATGACATATATATATATATATCATCATCATCATCATCATTGTCAACCATTATCAATCACTGCTGGACGAAGGATTCCCCAAGTTTCCTCCACAACGGTCTGTCTTGTGCCAGTCTCTTCCATGGATTTCAAGTGACAGGAAAAGACCCAGAAGAAGACCACATGGGAGATGGGTGGATGAAATTCGAAAGTTTGCAGGAGTGATATATATATATATACATATATATATATCGTTAATTCTTCTGCCTCCCCCCAAAAAAAAACAAAAACAAAAAAACCCTTAAGTTTTTTTGGGGGTCATACGTTTTTTTTTTGGCGAAAGGAACTTTACCACCATTTAAACATTTAATAAAGAAAAGCGAAATGATCGGTGATTTTTTTTTCATTATTTTTCTACGGGTAAAGGATTTTATCTTAACCTAAGTCACTAAGTCATAGATAAATGAAGTTATGACGTATACTCTAATTTAACTTTCATTTTTAGTTTCTTTCTCTGTGAACATTTTGAGTTCATTTCTACTTTAACGTTATAGTTCTCAATCGCTTAATGGCGTTGGTAACAGTCTTGAGGTCAGTGTACGTGTTGACAGATCAAGTCAGATCACATGTAGAGGATTTCAGGAAGGGAGTGTCTGACCCCAGGTGTTAAACAACCCTTAGAAGTAGGAAGCCGACAGGAAAGTGACCCGTAAGCGAGGTAGAAAGGGGGAGGAAGACGCCCTTATTTATAACCGGGGGGGCAGTACCCGGGATCCGACGGCTTAACGTGCCCATCCGATGCACGGCGGATATTTAGTTGTTCGAGCGCTCGTACCTGCTTGGGATCGAAACTGAGACCTCTTCCTAGCAGTCACGAACGCTGACCACTGGGCCATCAGCTGCCTGTTCTTGTTGACGGATAAGAACGAGAGGTATATAATGTTGAAGCAAGCAGCGAAACAGTGTAGTGGTGTGGTTTGCGTAGTCGTGATGTACGGTGTAGAGTACTGCCGCAAATTTTTGTTGTTGGATGTAAACAAATCGAACGAATTTAAGTTGATAAAGGATCAGTATTGTAACTGATGTACCGTGTAGCATATTTGTGTTTTTACTGGAACAATCAATAAAAACCATTTATGTGAGTAATTGATGTTTTCTCTCTTCTGGCCGTTGGGTCGTCTAATTTGGTTCAATGTATAATTAAAGATTTTGGTGTCCAGTGCTTAAGACATCGAAGTTTCATTGCTACGAGTTCCATTGACTGTTAGTACGATAGACGATGTTTCAAGTAGTGGAGCAGAAACTATTAAACGAAAAACATTATAAAATTTAAATATTTTAAGTATTTTGTGCTTAAATATTTCGGATAAACGAACAAAATAGATCGTTATGAAACTGAGAGACTGACATCACTTTTTTTTTTTTTTTTTTTTTTTAGTGATAGGATTTGTGATGGTGTCCACTTAACAACGGTGAGTTCAAAACAATAAGAGAATAAATCTAGGCAATGAGAAAAAAACAGTATTAGAATCGCACAATGCCCATGCTGAAATTTCTTTAAAGGATAAACGAATAAAGGGCCGATAAAATTATGTAAAACATATTCCGATAAATATTACAACACAACTATAATCAGTCTTTCAGGAAAGGCGAAAATATGTGACACTCTATTGAACAACTCCTTCAGCTTTTAAAAGAATTTTGCTGCACTTAAAAAATTTCCAGCCACATTAACAAGAAAAAAGGGATTTATCTACCCATTGCAAATAGCTAACATGTATTTCCGAGTTCATAAAAGTTTCCTATTTTAAAATTGAGAAAGAAAGAAAGAGTGAGAATAAAAAAGGTATAGGAAGAGATAAGAGAAAGAATGTAAGAAAGAGAAAGTGATAGAAAGAATGAACAGGAAATTGTAAGAGAGAAAAAGAGAGAAACAATAATAAGACAGAGAGAAACAATAAAAAGAGATAAAAAAAAGGGTAAAGTAAAAAAGAATGAAAGGATAAGTATAACAGAGAGAACGAGAATAATAATATACCAAAGAAACAATAAGAGAGAGATAAAAAAAGATTGAAAGACAAAGAGAATGAAAGAAAATTTGTAAGAGAATGAAAGAAACTAAGAAAGTGAGTGAAACAAAAACCATAAAGAGGAAGATTCTCAGAGAAAGTATGAAAAAAGAGATAGGAAAAATGTAGGAGAGAGAAAGAGATAAAGAGGCATGAAATACAAAACAGGGGAAAAAGGGTTTACGAAAGAGATGAGAGAGAGTATACGAAAAAACTGGAAGACTTATTAGAGAGAGAGAGAGAGTATACGAAAAAACTGGAAGAGTTATTAGAGAGAAAAGAGCTCAACGAAGAGTTCAAGACAGGCAAGAGGAATAGCAATAGTGTGAGAAAGAGAAGACAACGGAGAAGGAAATGAAAGACAGGGTACGGCAGAATAGGAAAAGATATGAGGAAAATGCAAGAGGATAAGTGAGCGCGTTAGAAAGGGATGAGAGAGAAGGAAATAGAGCAGACTCTAAGAGAGAAAGTATAAGGCACAGAGACTAAACGACAGAGAGTGAGAGAGAATGCATATAAAAGAGCTAAGCGACGGAGAAAGGAAGTTTTAGACAGAGTAAGAATGATAGATAGACAGATGTAAAGGAAGAAAGGAAAAAGAGAATGCTATTAAGGGTTGCAAGCAATCATTTTGCTTTGATCAAGATGTCTGATAGTATTAAACTTTTTTTCTCCCCTTCAGAGTAAACTTTCCAATTATAACCAAAGTGGGCACTTGAGAGTTAAATTCCATTTGATGCTTCTCAGTTAACATGATTTTTCATTTAGGACTTTTTGTAGCAACGGTTTAATTTAACATTGTTGTTTTTAGTAGAGTTCCTTTCCTTCCAGTGAGGGGGAGGGATAAAGAGGCAGGTGGGAGGAAGGAAGTGGTCGTTGGCGTGAGAGAAGGTTGCCCACTTGTCCAGCCATCCCAGAAGAAGATGGATGGTGTTTGTCCAAGAAAGCGGAAAGCGTCATGGCTAAGATTGGCTGGCGGAAGTATTATTACCTGGCAGTCCCGTTACTGAGGTGGGTTACTTGATGGACAGGAAACGGTGGGGAGGCTGAGCAAAGCGGCTTGCGAAATATGATCTCCACTTGTTCTTTGCTGGCACTCATTTGTTCTCTTTTGTTTCTCTTCCTACCTGAAGTCTAATTTCCATAAGTATCCACCCTTGGCCATAAAACGCGATCAGACTACATTAAATTTCGGAGCAGAAATTGTGAGAAGATAATATTTAATTCACGATACAATGACTGTCAGCACAGCGGAATGGCTTGCAAATCGAGTTCGTTGAAGAACTCAGTTGCAATCAAAAATACGAGCGCACTTCTTAATTAGGCCACTGCAATTTTTCAGGCCTAAAGTGTCACGTGGTTTACTAGCTTATGGAAGTCTTGTTTGCTGTAAGAAAATGCGGTTTGTGGCACAGAAGTGAAAGGTGTGTTTCGCAATTCCGTATTTAAATAAAACTGGCATTATCTTACATGTAATTCGGATTGATTGTCCTCTGTTCATGGACGCAGAGGTGCTATTTGTACAGCATTTGGGGTCCTGATAGCTGGTGACAAAATCTCAGGCCTACCATTTTGTTTTTAATCAAGTGAAAACAAAATGGATAGCAAAATATTTTGTGCACAACAGCAAATAAAAAAGATAATTACGACTGCAATTTTCCAGTTCCAGTTCAGACAGAAAACTGATTAATCATACAGTTTAGGCGCATCAGTGTACGATATCATCAATAATTTCGATAGAAAGTATATATATTAGGTGTACAAATAAGTTTTAAAGCGTTTTAAGACTACGCAACATGTAATTTGAGAGAAAACAACAATACATTTACGAATCAAAATATGCGCCGTCATTATCTATCACCTTCCGCCATCGGTCGGGCAGCTGACGGATTCCAGCCATGAAAGATACTTCGTCGTGTGACGCGATGAAATCGTCAACGCATTTTTGCACTTCGTCACATGTCCGGAACCGTACAGCAGACAAATAATGTTGCATCGAGTGGAACAAATGATAGTCTGAAGGGGCTATATCGGGACTATACGCCGGGTGCTCCAAAACTTCCCTGCCAAGCGTCTATAACGTTTCCATGACCGATTTCACAACATGCGGCCTAGCGTTGTCATGCAGTAATTTCACAGGACGCAATCCTTTGCCTGTGAATGGACGTTTCCGACAGATTTTTTGGTTCAATCGCAGCAACTGATACTTGTACCGACCAGCAGTAACAGTTTGACCCTTTTCGAATAGTTCATAACAGACCCCTTCATATCCCACCAGATGTACAGCAGAATTTTCTTGGAGTGAATATTGCTTTGTCGAAGTCGGTGCTTCACCGGGGTCTACCCAGAGTTTTTTTTTTTCGTTTGGAATTGTCGTATCATATCCACTTTTCATCACCCGTAATGATTTTCCACAGGAAAGACTTTCTGTGTTGTATATTCAACAGATTCAAATTCAAACACTTCATGACACGCTCATCCTTGTTCCTCTGGCTCAGATCATGTGGCACCCATTTTCCTTCCTTCTGAATCTTTCCCACTGCGTGTAAACGATTGGAAATGGTTTGTTGAGTTACTCTTAATTGTTCAGCTAGTTCTTTTTGCGTTTGGGACGAATCTTCATCCAGCAATGCCTGCAGTTCCTCATGTGCAACCTTCTGCGGGGCGCCGCTACGTTCTCGATTGCTAACATCAAAACCACCTGCTTTAAACCGTCTAAACCAAAACTGACACGTGCTTTTCGATACAATATTCTCCCCCAGAACAGAACAGATCGCATTTGCATAACTTTTTCCTTGATGAAATTGATGAAATTCGTAACGAATGCAGAGTCGAATAAATGCAGTATCGCTTGCCATCTTTCACCTACCGATGTGCATGTGCGTTTGACTGTTGGGCAAACTTCTGTGACACATTTTATACTCTGTCTGGACCAGTTACGGCCACATGACAACAACGCGGGGAAATATCGGATATGTAAATTAGCGATATACGTCACACAAAAAACGCTTTAAAACTTATTTGTACACCTAATATATACACTGACGGAAAAAAATCCCAACACCACGAAAAAATAGTTGTAGAAGAATGAAATGGCGGCAATACATTTGTATAGGTAACATATTTAACCGATTAAGGTTTCAAGATCACAGCTTAATGTAAGCGCGAGAAGAGCCATTTTAAATGTAAAATGCTGGTACATTAATAACCGGTGTAACCGCCAGAATGTTGAATGCAAGCACGCAAACGTTCATGCATTGTGTCGTACATGTGCTGGATGTCAGTTTGTGGGATGGAGTTCCATGCCTGTTGCACTTGGTCGGTCAATACAGGGACGGTTAATGCTGGTTGGGGGTGACGCTGGAGTTGTCCTCCAATGATGTCCCATACGTGCTCGATTGGTGAAAGATCTGGTGATCTAGCAGGCCACGGCAACATGTCGACACTTTGTAGAGCATGTTGGGTTACAACAGCGGTATGCGGGCGAGCGTTATCCTGTTGGAAAACACCCCTGGAATGCTGTTCATGAATGGCAGCACAACAGGTTGAATCACCAGACCGACGTACAACTGTGCCGTCAGGGTGCGTGGGATAACTACAAATGTGCTCCTACTGTTATAGGAAATTGCTCCCCAGACCATAACTCCAGGTGTAGGTCCAGTGTGTCTCGGCCGCAGACAGGCTGGTTGCAGGCGCTCACCTGGCCTCCTTCTAACCAACACACGGCCATCACTGGCACCCAGGCAGAACCGGCTTTCATCAGAAAACACAACAGATCTCCACTCCGTCCTCCAATGAGCTCTAGCTTGACACCACTGACGTCCAAACGGCAGTGGCTTGGAGCAAGTGGAATGCACGCTACAGGGCGTCTGACTCGGAGCTGTCCTTCAAGTAACCGATTTGTAACAGTTCGCTGTGTCACTGTGGTGGCAACTGCTGCTCGAATTGCTGCCGCAGATGCGGTACGATGCGCCACGGCCATACGCCGTACACGGCGGTCTTCCCTCTCAGTAGTGCCACGTGGATGGCCGGAACCCGGTCTTCTTGAGGCAGTACCTTCCCTTGACCACCGCTGCCAACAATCATGCACAGTGGCTACATTCCTGCCAAGTCGTTCTGCAATATTGCGGAAAGAAAATCCACCTTCTCGTAGCCCTATTACACGACCTCGTTCAAACTCCGTGAGCTGTTGATAATGGCTTCTTCGTCTTCTTAAAGGCATTCTTGACGAACATCAACACACTACGTCGAATCTCAACGATAACTAACGTTCACGAACGTTACAGCGCGTATTTACAGCAAACCTGTTTTGCATGTTCTGAGGGGCGCAACTAGCGCCACACGTAAGCGCCGAGCGCGAAATTTGCATAGACGTCATCTTACAGATGTACTCTCACCGCCTACCAACTGTCGTTTATCTAACACAACCCCTTTTTGGTGTTGGGATTTTTTTCCGTCAGTGTATATCATCATTACCAATAATTATCAATCCACTGCTGGATGAAGGCCTCACCAAGTTTTTTCCAGAACGTTCTGTCTCGAGCCAGTTACCTCCATGTCACTTCCTCATGCTTTCGAATTCCATCCACCATCTCCCATGTGGTCTTCTTCTGTGTCTTTTTCTGTGCCTTGGAATCCAGTCTAAAATTTCGGTTGTCCATCGGTGGTCCGTCATTCTGGTAATATGTCCAGCCCATTGCATTTCAGAGATTTCACTCTAATCATGATGTCTTCCACTCTCGTCACTTTCCTTACCCACGAGTTCCTCTTCTTATTTCTACTGGTTACAGGAAGCATGCATCTCTCCGTGCCTCTTTCAGTTGTCTGCAGCCTTTGTTTGCCTTATTTAGTTAAGATCCACGTCTCTGCTCTGTACGTAAGCACTGGAAGGATGCATTGATCAAACACTTTTCTTTTAAGACACAATGGTATATTGCTCCTAAAAATTGTACTGTTTCTTCCAAAAGCTCTTCAACCAAGTTTTATACGTCGATTAATTTCTTCATCAATGTGTCCTTTGCTTGGTATTGCTGTCCAAGAGAAATGTAGGTATCGATTATATCCAGCTTTTCCCCATCAATCGATAAAACCTCATTTGCTGTAAAAGCATTGTACATCATTATGTCTTCTGAAAGTTCATTTTTAACCCTACTTCTTTACTCTTGTCAGCAAGTTCCTGGATCATACTCTGCAGCACTGGAGGGTTCAGTTAAAAAAATGACTATGTCATCAGCAAAACGAAGGTGAGTTAAATAATCTCCATTGATCTTTATCCCTTTGTTTTCCCAGTTAAGTGATTGAAAGACATTTTGCAATGTGGCATTAAAAAGTTTGGGAGATATAGCGTCACCTTGTCTCACTCCCTTTGAGACATATATATATATATATATATATATGAATCTAATTTGAACCCTTAAGTTATTTTCTGTACCATATCATCGCATGCAATGATATGGTCTCTACGGAATTACCAGTGGTTTAGCACGCGCTGTTAAGGTGATTCCACCTAAATTCTCTGTCTAATGTTTCCAATGGTAAAACTTCTTTACATATTTTCTTCGCAATTAATGTATTCCCAAGGATGAAAATTTGCACATCGATAAAACTAACTTTAAGTTATAGCATGGGATACTTAATACTTGCTAAAACATAACCATAATTAAGAAATTCAACATTTGTTTGTCTACTGATGTTATCAATGTACAGGTCGTGCCATCTATTAACCCCCGCACGGGGATAACTGGTTTTCCAGTTATTTGGGGAGCGGCGCCCCCACGGCCCGAGCTGACCTTGTGACTGGTCAACATCTTATGTCATGCCACCGCTTGTTTTTTATTTTGGTGTTTGCAGGGACGGCTGTTCATCCAGCTGTTGGGGAGTCCCGGCCCCACGATCCCGAGCTGGTCTTGTGTCTCGCTTTTTCGTTTTTATTTATTTTCTCCACTGGCTAGTTGCCCGTGTTGTATTCTCTACCTAATCGCTACCACGTTATGTACTAACACCCCGGTCTTGTGGTTTTGTTACCCTCCACCACTAACTGATTTATATTAACCGCTCAGTTCGTAGGTTGCTGAGATTCCGTTTAGGTTCCCTGCCAGGATTTGTCTTCTTTGGATTTCTTTTTTTTTCCTTTTAGCTGGTTTGGGTGCTAGACCTACCTGCATGTTTGCCGCGTGCGGAGACCCGTGAGGCGGAAATGGGATGTCTGGCGGCTGAGGTCGCAGGAGACCGGTTAAGTGCCTCCTGTGTGCCAACACTCCTCTTCGACCCCGGCTTCGCTGTAAACGGGAGGCTAGAGACTAACCCACCTCTAGTCAGAAGTCTTGTACCAAGTTGTGTGCAGGGCTTTAGCGGCTTTTTTGTCGTATAGCACGGCAGGGTGAGCCCGGGGGCTGTGGGATCATGCCAAAGGCGTTGGCATGACGGTACCCGGAGGCCGAAGTGTCCGCCGAGTGCGTGTGATCACAGCCAACGGACTATATCTGCAACGTATAAGCTCCAGAACTGTGTCCAGCGTCATTTTCTTGGCTTGCAGACCTCCAGTTCTCCCTTGTAGGGCTCGGTGGTGGGTGGAGTAGTCTGCAGACGAATCCTTCTCCTTTTTTCCATGGGTAAACCCAAAAACAAACGCTCCAAATTCAAGTCACCTGAGCAAATGATCGTTGACAACGACTCTCCTTCGTCTTCTCAACCTACCAAGTCTCATACCCTTAAAAGATCTTTAGACCATGATCTGGACCAAGAATGTGGAACCTCTTCTTCGGCAGCTGTACCAGTCGCTCCGAAGCGTCGTCTCCCCTCAATTGCTGTGACTACGCATGCTACTCACTTGCTTGTAGAATCCATCGATCCGAATGAGAGACTGTCCACCAGATCTCCCTTTTTCATTTCTAAAGCTTTGGACGCTGCGGTTGGCCCCTTGAAGTCTGTGAGGAAGCTTCGCTCTGGGGACCTGCTTGTCCAAACTTGCAGTGTTTCTCAGAGTAACACTTTTCTGAACCTCACTAGTCTTCAAGGCATTCCTGTGAAAGTGACACCTCACCCGTTTCTTAACACCTCTCGGGGTGTTATTTCGGAGTTTGATCTCTTGCCTTGCAGTGAAGACGAATTCGTGACTGAACTTGCTGATCAAGGTGTTATTGCTGCACGTCGTATGATGTTCCGGCGTGATGGTTCCATGATTAAGTCAAAAAATGTCATCTTGACTTTTGACTCCCCGAAAGTTCCGACAGAAATCAAAGCAGGCTACTTGGTCTGTGCAGTTCGCCCGTACATTCCCAGTCCTCTGCGCTGTTTCAGGTGCCAGAGGTACGGGCATTCACAACGATTCTGTAAGAGTTCCGCTCGTTGCGCTAATTGTGGCTCCGGTGAACATGACGGGGAAGGTTGCACTTCTGCGGCCTGCTGTGTTAACTGCGGTGAGGCCCATGCAGCTTACTCCCGCAACTGTATGAAATGGAAGGACGAGATGGCGATCCAGCGCCTCAAGACCCTGGAAGGCCTCTCGTACCCTGCTGCCAAAGCCAAGTTGGGTATTCCCAACACCCGACAGCGTAGTTTTGCCGCAGTTGTTAAGTCTCTGCCACAACCCGTGCAGCCCTTTGTTCCGCGCCCTGTAGCTCTCGCAGCGCTTGCCAAGCGATCTACAGCTGACCAAGCGACACAGGTGTTTTTCCCCGAGCTCGCGATTTTTCGACTACCTGATTCTGGGCCTTCTCTTTTGCAGCCGACCCTCTCTTCCAGTTTAAAGCAGGAAGCCTGCACGTGCGGACGACCCGGCCCTCAATCCGCAAAGGTGTGCAGTGTCCATCCAACTGTCTCGGCCTCAGCGAGGTCCCCACCCTCAACCAACATTATAGAGGAACATAGGGGGGAGGAGAGTGACAGTTCGTCCCCAGCCTCAAACAACATTGCAGAGGAACATGGGGGAGAAGAGAGTGACAGTTCGTCCCCGCCCTCTGCCAGCATTGCAGGGGAGTGTGGGGGGAGGAGAGTGACTCATCCTTTGTGTAGTTCTGTTTAAAAAAAAATTATAATTATAATAGTCAATTAATAAATTTTTATATAAACCTAATTAACTACCTTGTCTTCACAGCTTTCATCATACTCTTTTTCAACTTTTACCAAGCCTGTCTGCTCTTAATCATTTTCCACGTTTTTTAAAAATCTGTGGCTGATAGTTCTTGGTCTGGCGCTCTTTGGCCAAACCTGGCCCTTGCGCCAATAAAATCCAACAACCAACCAACCAACCAACCATCTATTAACAGGTCTGAACATTACTCAAAGAAAAATGATTGATTTTCAATACAATTATGATTATGTTTTAGCAAGTATTAAGTATCCCATGCTATAACTTATAGTTAGTTTTATCGATATGCAAATTTTCATCCTTGGGAATACATTAATTGCGAAGAAAGAATGTAAAGAAGTTTTACCATTGAAAACATAAGGCAGAGATTTTAGGTGGAACCATCTTAAAGGATGAAAACATATCGCAGCACGCTGGATAATTGCGTGATAAAAATACACGTAATACCGCTCGTGATGTCATCCGCATTATTTTTCAAAAAATCATCTTTATTTCTTACGTGTTCTAATTCCCTGCATTTCACGCCTACCTTTTGCCCTGAGAAAACCTCCCAGTGGAGAGAGAAAGCTTGACGAATCTATATATTTTCTACGCCAGTAAATAAACGAATTTGACTACGGTATTAGCGTTTTTTGATTGTGCACAATCTGGTGTACTTTTAACTAGTTCTGCTTTCAGTTTCAACTATAGTGTCCCTTGCTCATTCGCTATTTCTCATCTTATTCATTTCTCCTGCATCATTTCGCTCTCTCTCAAGAAAAGCGACTCCTCCTCTCTTGTTCCCCCTGAAAACTTCTCTCCTCTCGCTAGTTAATCCGCTTCCTAATTTCTTGCACGTTTTTACTCCTTCGATTTTTCAAAACTTTCTGAATCCTTCGTGCTGGCCACTCGGAGGTACATCCTCCTCCCTCCCTCTTTCCAAACATCTCTCTCTGTCCTACTCCTTTCCTGGAATGAGCCTCTGCGTTAAGACCTCTCGCTTGAAGGAATGATCGTCCAAGAAAACTTCTCTGTCACCTCCAAGAATAATGAAGTCATTATGCTGTCTGGATGCGCTAATCTATTGCAATGCATTGATCACTGCGTAGGGAAATAAAAAATATAATAGAAGCAATTAGTTCAAGTAAGTTCGATTTGCCGGGGAAAACGTAGCTTTACAACTCTATTGATGACCGTTGGAAATAAGCATCTTCTTGAAAGTGCCGTTGAAGTTTCCCAGGCTGGCTGAAAAAGAGATTTACTGCTGTTATTTCTTACTATTCTCGGAAGCGTATGCTTTCTTAAAATCTCAATTTTATGATTTCTAAAATCTCCGTTACACAATTGTAAATTACATTGTTACTATCTGTAACAATAAGAAGAATGTCCGTGTGGAGATGCCATAACTCATCTGAAAATTACGATGGGCACTTAAAAAACTGATGGACTGTTTTTTGTTGGTGCCCGAGTTGCACCAACAAAAAACAGTCCATCACTTTTTTAAGTGCCCATTGCCAGAAGCAAAAATACTTACCATGCTATTTGTATGATTACCAGAAAGCCAATTGAGAATGCGCTACGTGATCTTTATCGCGCACTGTCATTTGCGCTTGAAAATGTTCCTGTTGTGCATGTGCATCGCGAGAAACAAAACAACTTTCCTTATTTGGGCAGAGATATTCTATCGGTTGTTGGGATTTTTTCCTGATGATGACTACGTATCTCTCCCGATGCATGCAGTGCTTCACTACCGGGTTTTGAGATGGATAAATTATTTTACCTTCGGTTCAAGAAGGATTATACAGGGTATGTTTGTCCAACTCCTTTTCCTTACATTCCTTTTGAAAGAGGATATGCATGGCTTCAGCTGTTGCTGTGGTAACCGAGGAAACAAAAAGACAGAGAAAAGAACTATTGCAGCACCTAATGGAAAGACGGTTAACATAGTTCGGAAAGAGCCGTTGTATACTTATAACAAAGATTTTGTTAGCATTTATGTATTCCAAAGCACAATCAACAATATTTACACACATAAAGTGCATAAAAAAAGGAATATTTTTCGTAATTAAGATGATCAGGAGGTGGTACTAACAATACAGTCGTTCACTGCGGTAAGAACCAGAAAACACAGATTGTATCTCAAACGTTATTTGGCTAGTACAGAATTCGGGAACCGGTGACTCCGGGCACGAAATTCTCACTCAACTTTATATTGTTAATAATGTTTCTTACAAAAAAATTATAATTTTTCGAATAAAAATTAATTAAAGCGAAAAAAGTAGGAAGTACTGTATCTTAATAATTATTTTTTTTTTTTTTGATTGGAGGTTTAACGACCACCGTGAGCAACTCAATGGGCTATAAGCAGTCGCCCGTCCCTAATTTAGGGTCACTGGTTCCAGGGAAGGGAGAGAGCCAGTGCCGTAAGACAAACACAACATCCATGCCTGAACGGGATTCGAACCCGGACCCCTTACGGACGAATGATCATAGGCAAGCGCCTTAGACCACTGCGCCACCGGGGCGGCTCTTAATAATTAGTTTCTATCACACGAAATTCTACCTCACGGAATTTGAAGGTGCGTTTTCTCAATCTAATACAGTCATTACAATAAAAATTTTGAATGGCTTTGTTAGTACTTTTAGTACTTACACTGTTGAATTTGCATTTTTACAACTAACTTCATTTACTACTTTATAAGATATGACTACTTTAAAAAAATTACAAAAAACAATTTAAATTATTTTTGCTGTCATGTAAGTTTCAAAATTAAAAAAAAATGTAATCTTATTTCGAGATGATTTTTATGATAAAAATATATGTGGAAAGGTTTAAACTGTTTGGAGAAATGAGTTCGGACAAATATCTTTATTCCCAAAATGTGGCATTGTTAAATAAGAAAAGTGGTATTTAGAAATACCTCCTAACTCTAAAAAAAATTGGCTTAGTTGGAGGTATAAATAATACATAAATATATATAAAATATTTACTTTAATATAAATTATTGAATACCGTTGCGCGTGTGCGTGTGCGTGTGTGTGTGTGATGTTATATTACCAAATAAATACCATTGATATATAATTATATGTAGTGTATTGTAGCTCTCAAAATTCTGACTTTTGTTTTGCCGACTTTGTCATAATAATTTTCTTAATCATTTATAATGTAAGCCACGGTTCCATTTGTTGCTTTAGAAATGTGAATTTGATACCAATAATTTCCTTTTTCATTCTCATCTGCAATTAAATCTTCATTTCCTAAAGAACATGAAATGCAGGAATTCCATCGAGTGTCGGACTGGCGAACCATAAACAGCACTGAAAGCGCTTACTTTAAAAAAATATATATAAAGGTAACTCATCCTTTAAAAAAAAAAAAGAAAAAGAAAAAGGTAAGTCAGCATCACCGTTTATTTCGACACAAGTCTATTTATCATTGCAGTTTTTTGTATTATAGCAATAATGGACAACATTTACCCATTCTCCTTAACCGCAGACCCCTAGTAAAATTTAATATAAGAACAAAATTACACGCATTTGCTAAAGCAATAGACATGGACATGATACATTCTCGAGAGAAACTGTCGAAAACTTTATTCCTTACTTATAAATTTTATTGCTATAGCTGAATACAGAATTTATAATAGTTGCTTTACTTTATTGAGAACGAAAATCCAGATGCGCCAAAAATTAATTTCTCTTTTTGAAGACTTATTTATCATTAACAAAATAATTACGAAAAAGTCTTTTGAAAAAAATTGTGAGAAGATGAAAATATCCGAAATTGCAAGAATTTCAGTGCAAATATATAAAGTGAAAGGAATTACAGAATGCGAAAATTGACTTTTATTTAATAACTTTCAAAGGAAAAAAGTATTTTTGTTGTACAGATTTCCTAGAACAGCAGTTCAAGAATTCGTGTAACTGTAAGTAGTAGTAAATCAGATGTAGATCTCGTTCAAAAGCACAAAAACAGCAACAAAAACAGCAACAAAAACATATACATATGAAAAGCAGCAACATAAATTTTTTACCGTTCGTAAAAAAAAAAAAAAAAAGAAAGAAAGAAAGTAGCTTGAGGTACACAACGAATTTCGACTTTCTATCTCAGACTATTGATAGCATATTTGATTAGATTGCATTGATTATTCAACTGCAATTGGAATTGGCAAAAGCGGACTGAGGAAGAAAATATCAGCCGAAGAGAACGCGACCAGACATGGAAACGGATCACGGGTCAAATCAAGGATACTAGCGCAAGGATACTAGCGCTAGTATCCTTATACTATAGGATACTAGCGCAAGGGAACAATCACGTGCTGTGAGAAACGCGACCAGATGGAAACGAATCACGGGTCAACGGGCCGAGAATTTCTTGCGGTCCGAACTGGTCGTTTAAGGTGTCCCTGACCCGATTTTGACCCGGTTTTATTCCCGTTTTATTTTTGAAAAGAGAAAAATTTATTCCAAAGAAAAATGCGCGTTGTGGAATTCTGTATTCGATACTGGTGCCCACGGAGTGAATAATGATTTGATTTGCCATGCAAAAATATTGTCGTCTTTCTTAAAGTAACGACGATTTCCACCGATCGACGTCAGACACACCGACACCATATCGTAAAAAGATACTTCCTTTGCGTTCTTTTACAGTGCGATTGTCCAGGGCAAGGTACAGGCAAACGCCATTCGCTTGCTTCTCAGCTGATTCACTTTCTTCTTTGCGAAGTTCACTGCATGACTAAGACTTACTTTTCACATCGCATCTTTTACATTGAGCATTCAGATGTTTTCGATTGATGTGCTAACATCCCGTTCCCTTGCCGCCCCGGTGGCGCAGTGCTCTAAGGCGCTGGCCTCTGATCATTCGTCCGTAAGGGGTCCGGGTTCGAATCCCGGTGAGGCATGGATGTTGTGTTTGTCTTACGGCACTGGCTCTCTCCCTTCCCTGGAACCAGTGACCCTAAATTAGGGACGGGCGACTGCTTATAGCCCATTGAGTTGCTCACGGTGGTCGTTAAACCTCCAATAAAAAAAAAAAAAAAAAAAAAAAAAACATCCCGTTCCCATGACATGTCATGTCGAAATTAACTCCATATTTGTTAATATAGATGGATTTAATACTAAGGAAATTGAGAAAAGCGTCGAGGCCAACAAATACGTGCTTGTTGAAAGCCACAAGGGGAAGAGTGAATGCTGGAAATTGTTTCGTCTCATTAAGGAACTAATGAATAATTCTGTATTGTTTGGTCTTGCTTGTTGTTCAAAATGTGGAAAGTGTATAACTACAAAGAAAGATGTCGACGGTGTAATGAAAGATTCGCCCGGCGTCCTGTTCTGGTCTCTCTACATCCGGTACCCCCGGAGATCTCTGATGATATGCTGCACTTAGTCGATGCTGCAGAGTAGTCGGCTCAGTGAAGATACTCTCCTCTTCCCCCTCTGACCCCGATGATAAACATATCTGTGGCTTCCGTATAACTGCTCGCATCATCTTCCCGACGGAAGAGCATCTCATAAAGTTTCCACGGTTCCTCGATGTTTGTTGCGGTAACGAGCGCCGCCGGATTGAGCTCCTCATCTCTACTCATTGCTCACGCTGCAAGGCTTACGGCCTTCAGCAGGCTCATTGCCCCCATGCAGAGCCACTGAATCCTACAGCTCCAAGGCAGCATTCTACCTTTTCCTCCGTTTCTACTGCCATGCCTCCTCCTGGTCCCAGTTCTGGCCGAAAATCTGATTAAAGCTTTCGATCAACACGCGTCATCCGAAGTTGCTTTCTCCACTCTGTCGGATTTTCCTCCGCTTGACTCCACCTTGCTTTCCCGTGTTTTCTCTCCATCAGAGGACATCACGGTTGATCTTCAAGCTTCATTCACCGTCGGCACTTTTGCTCCCGGCGATGAGGTGGACCTTTCCTCTGATTCCACATCTCCTGTGTCATCGATCCACGGCAAATGTCGCTCTACTACCAGTATCGGTACTCGGAGAAAAAAGAAGTCACCTTCTCCGACTGGCTGCCCACATCGTTCCACCAGTCTAGCAGGCTCCAAGTCTCCCCTGTTACGTTCTAGCCCTTCTTATTCAAAGTAAAAGGGTCCTCTGCCGACATTTGAAGATTTCTCTAATCTGCTTACTAATGCCTCTCTTCCTTTAGAACCTGTCTCCTTTCGAGATCTTTACGAATTTCTCACTCATAAAACAAATCGGGAGGCTTCTCTCATCTTTTTACAGCATTTTGAAGCAGTTCTTCCCGGGGTCTTCGACCAAGCAACCTCCATCCTCAAATTCCTCCGGCATAATGCCAAGCAACCCGCCTACGTCTTGTGGTGTCGTGGTATCATCAATCGCCTCTACACATTCCAGAAAGCTGTCATAGCAGCCCTTTGGTCCCCTCGTTAAATAACTTGCACAATTGTGCACGCTGTGTTTTTATCTCATGTATGTAATGTTTTACCTTCACGGCGATGTTTGTGCTGTTCGTTTTCTAATTGTGTACTATTGTTTCGCCTGTGTTATCCTGTAAATCATGCCCAGCCAATGTCATGTGACACGATGTGTTTCTCTCTGTCACTTCTGCAATTTTTATGCAATAAGCTTTGCTTGCAGTATCTGTTATTCATCCCCATTGTCATTGCAGTGTATATACCATCATGTTTTAACAGTTTGTATTATTTCCCAGTGAGACGCCCAACGCTGTACGTCTCCCTCTTATGTTTTCTTTTGATGAATATAATAAAGCGATTTTGAAACCTTCATCCGACGTCGGACTTACCCATTCAAGGTCGCCACTCTGAATTGTAGGGGTTTGCTAACCTCCTCGCTAACGCTCTTGTTCTGGAAGATCTCTAGTCCCTTGTGGCCGACGTACTCCTTTTGCAAGAGACGAACTACCACTCCTCGACACTTTTTTCGTAGATGGCGCACTTGGGACTTCACCTTTCACTATGCTTTCCGTTACTCTGTGCACGGTGGTACAGCAGGAGTAACAGTCTGCCATCTCCGCATGCCGTGAAAGCTCCTTCTATGCTACGTGGTCACCAGTGACCCCGTGGTTCGGTGTTACACCAAATCCGTTACATCTCAAGGTGAGTTAAGACTCTGCATTAACTTTTTGATGTTCTTTCGCACTGCGATGCCCCACCTGTGATCATTTTGTTCTTCCTCAAGCATTGCTCTGTTTGCATTACGTTGTAAATTTGACATTACTCATTCAATGTACATATCATCGCTTTTATCAGTTTGTATCATTCCTGTTATTTTTTTTTTCTTTGAGACGATTCCATGTTGCTCGTCCCCTCTGTTTTTTCACATTAAAGCGATTCTGAAACCACCTTTGGCCTCAATGCACCCACTGACCCTTCGAGACAAGCTTTCGACAAGGTTTTGGAACACAGCGATTGGTATGCGCTTCCATTCAGTACATAATTATGTCGCTAACTGTTGCTTAGTAGTTGGCATTGGTTCCAAACTACTTGTGCGACACTCTAATTCATCCCGTAGGTGCTCTGTGGGATTAAGATCAGGGCTTTGCGCTGGCCAGACTACACACGATACGGAATTATCGTCAAGCCACGCCGTAACAGTCCTTGCTTTATGGCTCGGTGCATTATCCTGCTGGTACCAAGAGGGTTCGGTTCCATAGTATTGCCACATAGTTGGTAGGGAATAATTGTCCAGAACATATAGAGGTAGACGTGCTGGTTAACAGATTTGTCCACGATAACCAATGGGCCGGGACCATACCAGGAAAAACATCCCCACACGAGTACACTGCCAGCTCCAAATTTGACCGAAGGAACAGTATACTGTGGTAAATAGCGTTCTCCCAGCTTTTCAAATTCTTTATTCTGGGCAAAAATGAAGGGCAATGGTTACATGAGCCTGAGCAACACTATGCCAGGAAAATTAACAGACATAATAAATGTATTTATTCAACAAGAGACCTGGGCAAATACATAAGCGGAAGGCAAATATACACAATACGAGCAGTCGGAGACAAATAAAGAATAATTACAATAGGCTATGACTGCGCCAGGAAATGAACAAAATCCTGATGTGCATATATACACTGAAGAGCAATTGAATTAGAGACAGCTGGCGTTATGCAAATGTGGCGCTGTGGGCGGCCCTGTAAACGGAAACGATATGACGTATGCAGCGATCCGACGATATAAGGAGTGATGCGACGGGAATCAGTAAGAGTCGGACGTAGTATGCGTAAGACGAAGGATCTAAGCGCATTTGATCATGGGCAAATTGTCGGGGCCCGACGAATGGGCCACTCCATCTCGGAAGTCGTGCAGGCACTGTGATTTTACGAGCCACTGTGTCACGGGTGCACCGTGAGTACATCGAATCCGGTAAAACCATACCCGCAAGGGCCAACTGCCGTGGACAACAGCGTGTGGATGAGCGGGGTCATCGTCGGCTAGCTTGCATTGTAACAGCAGATAGACAGGCCACAATGCAAGAAATCACTCGGCAATTTAACGCTGGTGCACAAAAACGTGTAAGCAGCCACACCATCCAGAAGCATCTCCTCGATATGGGGTACAGAAGCCATCGTCCCACGAGGGTACCGCTGCTGACCGCACATCACTGGGTGCAAAGATTAGCATGGGCGCGGGAACATCAACACTGGACCCTAGGCATGTGGGAAAATGTTGCCTGGACTGATGAGTCGTTGGTACATGCGGATGGCAGGATACGAGTTCGGTGCAAACCACATGAAGCGATGGATCCTTCTTGCCAGCAGAGTACTCTTCAAGCTGGCGGGGGTGGCATTCTCGTCTGGGGAGTGTTTACGTGGACTGAAATGGGACACCTGGTACGTGTGACATCGTCCGTCACAGTTCAATGTTACCGGGATATCCTGGATGACCATTTGCTTCCATTTGTGCGTCTTCAACATCCCACTGGGGACCTCACCTTGCAACAAGACAATGAACCGTGCCATCGGTCCCGAATTGTATCCGAGTGGTTGGATGAGCACTCCCCCGACGTGACTTCGCTTCCTTGGCCAACTAGGTCACCTGACCTCAATCCCATCGAGCACATCTGGGATGCCATCGAGAGAGATGTTCGAGGCTCTGACCCCTCCATCAAATCTTCGTAAACTGTGGGAGCTTGTTCAGGGGTCGTGGATCCGTATGGCTTCCCAACGGTTCCGGTGTCTTGTCGAGTCCATGCCTAGACGAATCGCCGCCGTCATCAGGGCGAAAGGTGGTGCTACACGTTACTAGGCAGGTATCCCTAATTCAATTGCTCTTCAGTGTACATAAGATGTGCACAATTCACAAGATGAGAGTAATTTATACATATACAGTAGAATGAGTGACAAGAGACCTGGGTAAATACCATGCCAGGAAAATTAACAATAAGTGATGATTTTATACAGGGAATGAGTATCGTATACATTACGAGAAGTCTGAATTTTTCTTAAACACAAACAGTATCAGACTCTATGAATAATTACAATATGCGGTGATGTTAGGCGGCGCCGGAATTGAAGACAAAGGCCCTTCCTTCCCTGGAAGAGGGATGGCAGGCCAGTGGCTGGTTGAAGTTGGATGTTGAAACAGTAGATTACATGGCGGGCCAGTATGAAAACGTAGGCACACGCATCAGGGAGCGGCACAGGTGGATTGTAGGATCGAAACAGGGTGCCGGTGCTGAAAGCATGGAATGGTAGATCCTCTCCACATAGATGTTTGACTACGGTGAAGGCCAGATGTTGTAGATGTAGGAGTACTGGGTAGTGCTGATAAGCATGCTGCACGTCGGCTATCGAGGTGCAGAAGAAGCAAGTGGGAGAAGTAGCCAGTGTCATTCTGAAGAATGTGGCTGGAACAGGCAGGCGCAGGTGTAGATACTGCCAGTGAAAGTTCCGTTCCTGTGGTGATGATAGAGGCAAAGCTGCAGTAGACCACATCTTCAGGAGAGCGGCCGGTGGAACACCCGGAATGAGTGGTGGCGTTGTTGAAGAGGAAGCAAGAAGGAAGTGATATAGAGATTGAACAGAAGAACTGGAAATAGGAAGAGCGGAGCCACGAAAGAGGAGAAAGAAAGGGAGAGGAAGAGAGGCGGAAGAAACTGGGAGGAGACCAGACGTGGAGGCAAGGTTAGGGAAAAGAGTGACAATTGAAGAACGGAGGGAGTCATAGAGCGAAAGAGAGGCTGCGGTGCGAGGGAGGAGAGGAAAGAGATAAGACATCCAGGAGAGGTCAAGAGAAAGCAGGTCGCGGACAGATATGATCTCTGCGGGGAGCCAGGAAAGGTCAGAGAAATAGGGGGCGTTAGGAGGGTGGATGGCAGAGAAAAAAAAAGGGGCTCAGCAAGAAGCTCAGAGGTAGAAGCAGGTGGATCGCGAAGAAGGGGGAGAGAGCGGAGAAAGGAAAGCGCTTCCGCGTAAACTGAGGAAAGACCCGAGCGGAGATAGAGAAAGTTATCCATAAGAAGAAACGTTGTAAAGGTGAAACGGAGGTTAGTCGGTGAAGTCATCACATAACGTGGAAGAGATGCTGGAGATCCAGGAGCACTGAGGAGGCGTAGTATGACCACCAGTCTGTGAGTCTTGTAGAACAAGCGGACATCAACGAGCGCTACCCCTCCATGAGAGATAAGACGGCAGAGAGTGGGAACTTGAACCCCATGATTATGGGTCCAGATAAGTCGAGTAATTTCCGTGAGAGAGTAGATAGGCATCTGGGCTGCAGACCATACGTACAGACAGGAGGAAAGAAGGTAGGGCGAGCCAAGCGCGCTCTGGTGACATAAGAGGCACAAAACTGAGCTTGACGCCAGAAGGGCGCCGAGAGAGCAAGGCGATGTCGTAGAACAGACCAATTGGAATTACGTGCAGCGAAAGTTGCGCCAAGGTGAACACCAAGGAACTTCTGAGATGCTGCGGTCCAGGAAGCGCCCATTGGGGCGTCCGTCCGGGTAGTCCAGTGACCACACCAGAGGCCGGCACTTTTAGTTGTGTTTAGGGATGCCGCTGAGCAAGAAGAGTAAAGCTGATAGAGCTGAGCCAGGATGTCAAACTGGGAGTGGTCCGCATAAGCTGAGTAGGTGATGGTAAAGTGCCGCGGACTTGCTGTTGGAGATGGAAGAGCGGCAAAAAAGGTCCGGTGAATGGTGCGAAGAACGCCAGGGCAAATAACTTCCCAGAAAGCGAGCAACCCTACCGGATGCCACGCAAGAAGGAGATGGGCGCTGTAAGGAAGGTGGCAGTCTTGACCTGGAAGACGGCGTCCTGGTAGAGTGCAAGAATAGAGGTGATAAAGACGGAAGGATGACCAAAAGCAAGCAGAGTAGTGGAAAGGAAAGAGTGAAAGATGTTGTAAAACGCGGACTGTTGATCTAAGTTAAGGAGGTCGAGAGATTCAGATTTAGTGCGGACTAGGTGTATAAGATCGCGGAGGAGATTAATGTTAAAAGCAATGGACCGGCCAGGAACCGTGGAGGACTGGTCAGTGACAAGAAGGAACGGAAGAACCGGGTTAAGTCGTAGAGAAAGGAGTTTGGTGAAAAGTTTATAGTCAATGTTTAGTAGTGAAATAGGGCGACAGTGAAACCCCTCGGTAGATTAGAGGAAGCAAGGGCAGAAGTAAAAGCAGCAAGAAGGAAAGAGTGAAGAGAGGGGAAAAGATTTAGTAGAAGAGAAGACGGAGGCCATCAGGACCGGGGACGGCCCGTGGATTTAGAGAGGCAACAGTGGTCCTAAGCTTCGAAGTATAGAGATAGGCTGAAGAAGAGAGATAGAAGATGAGAAGGAACAGTCGGAAGAGACGAGAGTAAAGTGGTTAAGGCAGAAGTGGAAGGTGGAGGGGTATCACTGTATTTGTTGGGAAAAAATGATGTACTTGAGTGCAGTGTGACGTGCCTGAGGCACACGACATAAAGGCAGATAGCAGCGGTAACGAACGTCCGCGTAGCTCAATTGGTAGAACGAATTATTCCGGAATGAGGGGACCCGGGTTCAAGCCCCGGCGTGGACAAAAATGACGGAGAAATTTACTTCGTTATAGCAGACAGCATCCGGATCTGAAGTCACTTGACCAATAGGTAGACGTAATACACTGAGACGATTGGAAGAGCGACGCTTTTCCTCTAACGAGGAGAAACTCAAACGAACAGTCTTGGGAGTCAGATGTTGCAGTCAAAGACAGATAAGATGTTGCAGTCAAAGACGGATAAGATGTTGCAGTCAAAGACGGATAAGATGTTGCAGTCAAAGACAGATGAGCAGTCAAAGACAAATGAGCAGTCAAAGACGGGAGTCAGATGTTGCAGTCAAAGACGGATAATCACCTGCCGGGGACGAGGTTAAGCAGAGCACGTAAATCCGCTAAATATGCTGGATAAAGGGAATGATTGGCTCCGAGTTGCGTGAGAATCTGACGGAGATTGGCTTTTTCCACCTGACGAAGAGTAGAAGCTGTAAAGGAGCGATCCTTGAAGAAGTAGAGAAGGTGCAACTTAACATGCAACCAGTAAGTGAGAGCACAGGCTGCAGTGGAAATGCCGGGGCGGTTATGTTGGAGGAGTTCACGAACCTCGGAACATAGAGCTGTGTCATCCAGAAGAGAAGAATCCAACGTCCAGGGACAAAATCTAGATTTCTGTCGAAAGGAGGTTCTGAAGGTGACTGTTACGGCACAATGGTCTGAGGAAGCGGTAGGTACATGTGTGAAGTCCATCACAACAGGTAACAGAGGAGCGGAAGCGTAGAAACGATCCAGTCTGGAGGAGGAAGAGGAGGAGTCTGCAGACGCTCACCACGTATGGGAAGCAGTCGTGGTGTGTAACTGGCAAAAGATGTCCTGTAGTTCAAACACGGTGACGAGTGTATGTAGAAGATCCACGAAACGGAGGCGAAATTCTCGATGAGTAGGAGCACGATCCAGGTTTGGCTGTAATGCACAATTAAAGTCTCCGCCGATCACGATCCGACGGCATGGCAGATTGAAGAGCTGTACGTAACGCCAAAAAGAGTGAAGTATAGTGTGTGTAGGTGAACACGGGCGGTAGATATTGAAGATCAGGTAAGGCTGCCCCTCTAAAGAGAAGGTAAGGCGTTGCAGAAGATCATGGCAAAGGTTATGAACTTTGACAGACGAAATCACTTGTTGGAACTGGGAACGGAGTCCGATCGCCAGTCCGCCGACGGTGGAGAGTCGGTAGGCTTGGTAAAACTGATGATCCCACTTACGCCAGCGATGAAAGGGCGTGGTGGGTTGACAGTTTGTCTCTTATAAGAGAAGGACATCTGCGTGGAGGTCCTCGTGAACAAGCGCATTCGCCAAAGGGGTGCTAAAACCCATACAATTCAGAGTCGCTATCCTGAAGGGAATCCGATGGCGGGTGTAGGGATTTTTCGACAGCTGTATGCAGGAGTTTGAGCCGGCTGCAGGATTTCTTGTTCCAGTCGCCGTCCCCCAAAGTGGAGGGTGATATGGTTGTGAAGTGAGAATGTAACACTAGGACTTGCGTCAGGATCTCCTGATTGTCGTGTGGGACCTTGCTGGGGAGGTTGCGAGACATATTTTTTTCCGGGGGACGATGGCAAGGTTTTACAACTCCCCCCAGGAACAGGCGTCTGTGGGAGGGAAGAAGCCACCAGAAGATTCTAGAAGTCCTCTAAGGTGATGGGAGCACCAGTGCACTCTTCAGAGTTGTTGTCTACAGAACCTTCCGATGAGGATGCTTGATCCACGGAACGATCACGGCCTCCCTTATAGGTAGGGGAGGTGCATGATTTTTTGGCACGTGGGAGACCTTTCCTGCGACGCTTAGGCCGAAGAAAAGTGCTTGCAATTCCAGTGGCAGGGGGGTCGGGCACTTTGAAGGCATCCGACGGAGCCTCCAGACTTGCAGAGACGGAGGAATGAGGGCTGGCAATCGTAGAAAGCAAATCTGCAAGCGGGGTGTCCTCGGTGAAGAGGGCAACCGACTTTGGCCTGGTAACTATGCAGATGTTAAGCTGGTAGTTGGAACAGGCAACGAAGTCGTTCGTTGACCAATGGCTGTTGGACGACTATCGCCAGACGTCCGTTGACCAATGGCTGTAGGATGATTATCGCCAGAAGTCTGCTCTCGTGACTTAGCTGTGCTAGAGGCAGGTGCTGTATAGGAAGGTTTACTAGGAGGAGGTCGTACTGCAGAAGTAGAGACAGGATGAGGGAAGAGGCTCCGAGTGTACCCAACGCCCTTACAAGCTGAGCAGATGGTGCCGACAGTGAGCTCAGTCTTACGGATATGAGGGTCACAGCGCACCGCGAGATTCCTTGGAACTCGTAGCATGTCGTCCTCTGTGAGAAGTATCACCCGTACATTTCGGCGGAAGCCGAGCAGGTATTTATCCTCGGACGTATCTGGAAATGAGGAATATGTAGTGACGCCGGAAATGAGGAATATGTAGTGACGCCGGAAATGAGGAATATGTAGTGACGCCGGAAATGAGGACTATGCAGCAATAGACAGAAGGACATCATCAGTGATTTCAGGTGGAACTGGATAGAAGCTGATTGGAACGGCCATAGGTGAATAAGACGTTGCAATTAAGTGACGAGTGCCGATGGAGATCCCCTCAGTCAGAACCTTAAGGGCATAATCAGACGTAGACAAATAGGCCACAATGAGGTCTCTTTGTCGCACAACGTGGGTAATAGCATCTTTAGGAACGACCCGACGAAGGGCAGCGCTGTAGGCTGGAAGCTTGGGGTTGGGAAGGCTCTGAAAAGTAACTCCGAGGCTCACTTTGCACATGAAGTGCTGGCCTTGAGGTGAGGCTGACGGAATATCCACTGTGCTTTCAGTAGCCCCATACTTCATTGTATACGGGCAGCCAGTAGAAGAGCGCTATTGACAAGGCACCAACGTAGCCGAAGCGACGGCAGCATACGCAGGGCCAGGTGCACACCGTGATGACGTCAGATCATCCTGAGGTTTTGTGACATCCATTGCGTCAATATCAGCTGAAGGGGAAGACAGCGATGCACCGCTCGGTGCAGTAGACGAAGCGATGACGTCATCGGGTAAGGCAGTGCAGACACGCTGAGGAGAGGAGGGGCTTGTAATAGGAGCTATGTCTATTGGTGTCTGACGCACCGTAGACGAAAGAACAAGAAAATCGCTTCCGGTTGTCAGGGATGGAGCATCGCTCCTACCGGAAGCTGCCATTTGCAATGGCGATAAGGATATCTTGTCTTGGCCGGCTTGGCCAAGACAGGAAAAAAGAGCAGAACTCAAATAAAAAAGCACTTACCGACCTGGTAGGTAGCTAAAAGGAAAGATGGAACGTTCACAGACAACACAAGCTCAAAATATCACGTCTGTAACACAGATGAGGGCACTAACAGAGCAAAAAACACGGAGCTCACAAAAAAACAACAACAACAACACACAAGTGCGTTCCCTGGGCTGCCGCCATACTCACACACGACCATCAGACTGATGAATCGCGTATCTGGATTCATCAGACCATAAGACCGGTTTCCATTGATCTACGGTCAACCACGATAAATGTTGTTTACACCATGCTAAAAGACGAGTAGCATTCCGAATGGAGATGAAAGGCTTATGAACAGCTGCACGACCACGGTAACCCATAGAATAAAGTTCTCCGCGAATGGTACGTGGGCATACCGAGGTTCTAGCACTTTTACTCACCTGTACACTGAGGTATTGTGCAGTACTCCGTCGATTAGCTGTAACGACTCTCCTGAGGCTTCGACGTCCTCTGTCGCTGATCTTCTTTGGTCTGCCGGTACGTTTTGCTGCTTCAGGCACGCCATGTGTCTTCCACTTATTCAGTACTTCCAAAGCATTTGACTTGGGTAAGTATAAACGCCTCTCGGTTTCTCTCATGGATAACCCACTAATATAACACCCAACAATCTTTCATCTCTCAAAGTTAGTTCTTTCCCGCTGCGACATTTTCATTCAACCTCACAGTGCGATATGATCGCGGTCAGCTGCAGGCTTGTTTTTATACCGTTTGCAGCTGTACCGCGCATTATAACAACGCAGCGGATCCGTTCATTTGCTTTTGAAGGGTGTCAGGCGACTTTTATCAATACAGTGTTTAAAATGTTTTTGAGGAGCGGTGTGTTGAGATTGATGGTGGAAATGTTATGATATTGTTTAATTTCCATAATTTGCTAACTATTGTTACGATATTGTTTAATTTGCATTTGAGTTATTTGAAGGCTGCGTGTTCTACTTTATTGTCAGTTTTCTGTTTCTTAGTCAAGTGTTACTGTTATAGTAAAACTTGATTTGTGTTTCTTAGTCAAGTTTTACTGTTAATAGTAACACTTGATTTGTGTTTCTTAGTCAAGTGTTACTGTTAATGGTAACACTCACGTTCGTTACCTTTTTAAAGTGCTAAAGGATAATTAGCTGAATAAAGACTTACTGTAAGTAGTTGTTTGGGTGACTCCTGATTCGCTTAAAAGTGAAGTTATCACGAACTGATTTGTGTAGTGTTCCAACAGCGCTATATTCTACGAACATTACATACATAACGCGATGCAATTATGCACCATGTTATGGGATCAACATGGTTGGTGCAATCTTTGCACGATGTGTGTTGTTGGGTTTTTAATGCACCACACAGTAGTATTCCTTTAACCCAAAAAGTGGTACAGCTGGTGTAGCACCACTTTTTAGTGCAATATGCACACCATGGTGTAATGCATGAAACACACAACACCACTATGCAATTATGCATCATGTTATAGCATTAAACATGATTGGTGCAAATTTTGCACTATGTGTGTTGTTAAGTGCTTTATGCACCGCACAATGATATACCTTTAACTCAAGAAGTGGTACAGCTTGTGTAGCAGCACTTTTTAGTGTAATAATTAGTGCTTTTTAGTGCACCATGGTGTAGTGCATGAAACACACACCACCACTATGCTATTGGGCATCATGTTATAGTATCCAACACAGGTACGAACTTGCACCAATTACACCATATTAGTAAGTGTTTCATGCACCGAACAATGATTTACCTTTCACCCCAAAAGGGGTGCAGCTGGCTTAGAGCCATTTTTTGGTACAAATCATCACAGAACAGTTTGTCAGGAAAAATTAAAATTAATAAGTTTGGAAGCATTTTATTAAATATGAGCCACACGATTTTCTTACACGTGTTGATTTACGCGCGAAAAACTCTTTTAAATACCCAGCAAAATATGTAGCATTCTATTTTTAAAGTATTTTGGATTCAGGTTAAAAAAAAAAAAAAAAAAGGGCTTGGAAGACGTAAAATCGAAAGCGAACGTTATCATTTAAAGAAAAAAAGGCAAAAAAAGTATAGAATGAATTCTGGCTGTTGGAGAATGAAGGCTGAGAAAGTCTGTTAAATACCCCATCTTTCTTTTGGAAATTCCGTTATCGTGGTAATGAAGAAAAACAATACTTCACCCGAGAGGGCGAAAGAACTAGGTAGAGAGCTGTCTAGAGGATGGGGGGCTCCTCTTCCACAACGTCCCTCAATGTGTCTTTTCTTTTAGGCTTTTAAGCTGGGATAAAATCTCATGTCTGCCTCTCTTTCTTTACAAGTCTCATGAATATCGGAGAAAAGATACCAGCCTTTTCGGGAGAATGCCTGGTCACGTGATTGGCACGCGCGATTACTGCCGCGACATTGACGTCTTCGGATTGACGTTATCGCGACCCTCCATCAAGATCATCCATCTCGGAAGCTACTTGCCGATGCAACGAGTTACTCGAATTATGGTCGCGAACTTTCAACTTTGATCACTTTTTCGAAGGAGTTCCTCCTTTAATTTCCTGAACTCGACCCATTGCCAACACTTCCATCATGTGCGTGTGTGCTCCCCCTGCTCTCTCTCCTTCCCCCATCCTCTCAGTGTTACGTATACTTAACCGCAAGCCAGCTGCCCAAAATTTGACACTGAAGTCGGGAGAGCCAAGCGAAAACACAACGTAAAACTTTACCGACTGAGATTCTTTAAATACGGACAGTCCATTTTCAAATGGTACAGCTCTGCCTTTCACGACATTACACGCATGGCAATTAGCCTCTGCTGCTGGAGTATAATGCAACAAGTAATTAGTTCTCCTGCTCCTTGCTGTACAGTGTTAACTATTGCTCAAAAAAACTAAGGCTTCAAAACCAAGGCCCGATTTACACAGAATCGGGCCTTAGGCACAGCACACGAAGAGGCCCCCAGCCGTCCACATTCTTGAAAGAGCAAGTACATTTGTCGCCACTAAATATTATCAATTAATTTAAAAGTTGATTTAATAAATGGAATGCAGGGGAACGTAAGAAATAATATCTACTTTTATTAAATCTTAATATTAGCAAGGAAATTCACACTTAAAAATATAGACAAGCTTATAAAACACAACTTAAATAGTTTAGTATTGCTATTTTTGCATTTAATTTCGTAATAATTCAAATATCCACAGATGTTAAGTTATCCATCCCCTTTTAATTTTATTTTTAACCAGTGAACATTATTTCGACTTGGTACATACTGATATTTGGGAAGGTAAGGTGAATTTATATGTAGCTGATTAATCACCTATGATGTGTTCAATATTATAATAGAATAACTCTATTAACAAAGGAATGATACTTACATTTAAGCAAACATGTCATCATCATCATCATTGTCAACCATTATCAATCCACTGCTGGACGAAGGTCTCCCCAAGTTTCCTCCACAACGGTCTGTCTTGTGCCAGTCTCCTCCATGTCACCCCTGCATACTTTCGAATTTCATCCACCCATCTCCCATGTGGTCTTCTTCTGGGTCTTTTCCTGTCCCTTGGAATCCAATCTAAAATTTCGGCTGTCCATCGATGATCTGTCCTTCTGGCAGTATGTCCAGCCCATTGCCATTTCAGGGATTTAACTCTGATCATGATGTCTTCCACTCTTGTCATTTTTCGGATCCACGTGTTCCTCTTCTTATCTCTCCTGGTTACACCAAGCATGCACCTCTCCATGCTACTTTGAGTTGTCTGCAGCCTTTGTATGTCTCTTTTAGTTAAGGTCCATGTCTCTGCACCATACGTAAGCACTGGAAGGATGCATTGATCAAACACTTTTCTTTTAAGACATAATGGCATATTGCTCTTGAAAATTATGCTGTTTCTTCCAAAAGCTCTCCAGGCGAGTTTTGTACGCCGATTAATTTCTTCACCAATGTGACCCTCACTTGATATCTGCTGTCCAAGATAAACGTACGTGTCTGTTATCTCCAGCTTTTCTCCATCAATCGATAAATCTTCATTTCTTGTAAAAGCATTGAACATCACTTTTGTCTTCTGAAAGTTCATTTTTAATCCCACTTCTTTACTTTTGTCAGCAAGTTCCTGGATCATACTCTGCAGCTCTGATGGGCTAGTTGCAAAAATGACTACGTCATCAGCAAAACGAAGGTGGGTTAGATAATCTCCATTAATCTTTATCCCCTTGTTTTCCCAGCTCAGTGACTGAAAAACACCCTCCAATGTGGCATTAAAGAGCTTCGGAGATATGGTGTCACCTTGTCTCACTCCCTTTCCAATTTTTATGTGTGTTGTATTTTCAAACAGCCTAATCTTTGCACTTGCATTTTCATAGATGTTATTAATAATATTAGTGTATGCATCTTCAATACCGCAGGTTTTCAGAGCCATTGTAACTGCTGATGGTTTCACCGAATCAAAGGCTTTTTCATAATCGATAAAAGCCATGCACAATGGAAGTTCATATTCCCTCGCTCTTTCAATTAGTTCTCTCAGCACGTGGATATGATCTATTGTGCTGTAGCCACTCCTGAATCCAGCTTGTTCTCTCGGTTGAGCCATGTCCAGTGTTACCTTCAAGCAGTGTGAAAGAACTTTAGTGAAGATTTTATAAACTACTGATAGGAGGCTGATAGGTTTCCGAGATCCTCAATGTCCCCTTTCTTATGTAGCAGGATCATTGTAGCGGTGTTCCAATCCTCAGGAATCTTTCCTTCATTAAGGCATCGAGTGAAAATTTGGCCGAGTACTGTTTCGATTTCTCCACTTGCTTCTTGTATGATGTCTACAGTAATTCCATCTTCTCCTGGAGCTTTTCCCCGCTTCATGTTCTTGATTGCATGTGCAACTTCTGCTGGAAGGACTGGAGGAACTCTGGTACTGGTATCTTTCATGATGTCTGGAGTGCATGTATCATCCCTTTCATATAATTTGGAGTAGAAATCTTTCACTCTTGTCAAAATTTCGCCTCTATTTCTTGTTACAGAACCATCTTCTTTTCTCAGTGCCATAATCTGTTTTCTTCCCTTACTGAGATGTCCCTTTGCTATCTTTAGGCTTTGGTTGTTTTCAATTGCTTTCCTCACTAGTTCACAGTTGAATTTTCTTACGTCTTCAGTGATACTTTTTCGTACTGTCTTGCATAGCTCTATATATTCCACTTTGGAAGTCACATCTTCTTTAGTTGTCCTCATCTCTCTTCTTTTTTGCATCAACATTTTCGTTTTTCCTGATAATTTATTTACATGCAACTTGTTCTTAGACCCAGCTAATTTTGTTGCTGTTTCCATAAGAGCTTTGGTTACTTTTCTGTTAACTTCAGAAATGTCCACTTCTTCCGATGTTAGTCCTTCTAAAGCAGAGAACCTGTTCTTCAGTTCCAACTTGAAGGTATTATGGTGTTTTTTAAGGTTGGTTATGTCAATAGATTTTGTTTGTCTTATGAGCTTGCCACGTTCAAGTTTAGTGTTGAGGTGCATCTTACATCTCACCAATCTATGGTCACTACCTGTGTTGAACTTGTTTAGCACACTGCAGTCTTCTATGACGAATTTTTTGTTACACATAATAAAATCAATTTCACTTGTCGTCCCATTTGGATGTCTCCATGTCCATTTCCTGTGTGGCTTTTTCTTGAAGAAGGAGTTCAAGATGAAAAACCCTTCTGCCTCTGCAAACTCAACGAGAGTATTTCCACGCTGGTTTCTGTTGCCGTGACCGAATTTACCTACTGAAGTTTCATTCTGTTGCCGTTGCCCTATTTTTGCATTGAAATCTCCCATAATTATTTTCAAGTGCTGCTTACCTTTATTATTTAGATGACAAATTTCCTCATAAAATTCTTCAATTTCTTCTTCAGGATGACTTATGGTGGGTGCATAAGTTTGAATAATCTGAGCCTGGTATCTTTTCGAGAGTTGGATAACAAGCCGTGCAGCTCTGTCAGAGGAGCTTTCAACTTCTACAACTCTATCCTTCAGTTTCTTGTTTATTATAAATCCAACACCACTAGTTCTGCCAGTATCTGTCCCACGATAGTAGAAGGGATGTCCTCTTTTCAGTTCGATGAGATCTTCTCCTTTTCTCCTTACCTCACTTAGCCCCACGATGTCCCACTTGATCCTTTGTAGTTCCTCTTCCAATTCAAGAAGCCTTGAATCAGAAGATAGGGAGCGTCCATTGTACGTTGCCAAGGTCAGCATCAGATGGCAGCCTAGTCCGGTCCTCCGGGGATTCTTAGCACCCTCTGCCTTCATGTCGCACTGGCCGCTGCCTTGGCCAGGTACATTCCAGCTGCCGGAGACTGAGGGCCAAGATTTAAGTTGTGGAGTCATTTTGGAGGGGTTTGGCCATAACTCACCACGCTGGCCAAGCGGGTTGGTGAGTGTGGGATAGAATTTCCTCTAATCCCGATGGTATAGTTATACCGATGTATAACTGGATAATTCTCACACTCATAAAAGCACATTATTCAGCTCATTAATTCACTTAATTTAGACACAAGCAATTTTAAGATCTAATACTTTAACAATATGAAATACTCAAAGGCTTTTTCGAAGTGTCTTAGCAATGCAAAACCTCTCTCAAGAGGTGTATAGTGCATTGAAGAGCAATTGAATTAAAGATACCTGTTTAGTAACGTGTAGCACCACCTTTCGCCCTGATGACGGCGGCGATTCGTCTCGGCATGGACTCGACAAGACACCGGAACCGTTGGGAAGCCATACGGATCCACGACCCCTGAACAAGCTCCCACAGTTCACGAAGATTTGATGGAGGGGGTCAGAGCGTCGAACATCTCTCTCGATGGCATCCCAGATGTGCTCGATGGGGTTGAGGTCAGTTGACCTAGCTGGCCAAGTAAGCGAGGTCACGTCGGTGGAGTGTTCATCCAACCATTCGGATACAATTCGGGAGCGATGGCACGGTGCATTGTCTTGTTGCAGGATGAGGTCCCCAGTGGGATGTTGGAGACGCACAAACGGGAGCAAATGGTCTTCCAGGATATCCCGGTAACGTTGACCTCTAAGGGACGATGTCACACGTACCAGGGGTCCCCTTTCAGTTCACGTAAACAGTCCCCAGGCGATAATGCCACCCCCACCAGCTTGAACAGTACCCTGCTGGGAAGGAGGATCCATCGCTTTATGTGGTTTGCGCCGTACTCGTATCCTGCCATCCGCATGTACCAGCGTGAATCTCGACTCATCAGTCCAGGCAACATTTTCCCACATGTCTAGGGTCCATTGGCGATATTCCCGCGCCCATGCTAATATTTGCACCCTGTGATGCGCGGTCAGCAGCGGTAACCTCGTGGGACGATGGCTTCTGCATCCCATAGCAAGGAGATGGTTCTGGATGGTGTGGCTGCTTACACGTTTTTGTGCACCAGCGTTAAATTACCGAGTGATTTCTTGCACTGTGGCCCGTTTATCCGCTGTTACAATGCGAGCTAGCCGACGATGACCCCACTCATCCACACGCTGTTGTCTACGGCAGTTGGCCCTTGCAGGGATGGTTTTACCAGATTCGATGTACTCACGGTGCACCCGTGACACAGTGGCTCTTGAAAATCCCAGTGCCTGCACGACTTCTGAGATGGAGTGACCCATTCGTCGGGCCCCGACAATTTGTCCATGATCAAATGCGCTTAGATCCTTCGTCTTACCCATACTACGCCCGACTCTTACTGATTCCCGTCGCATCACTCCTTATATTGTCGGATCGCTGAATACTTCATGTCGTTTCCGTTTACAGAGCCGCCCACAGCGCCACATTTGCATAACGCCAGCCGTCTCTTATTCAATTGCTCTTCAGTGTATGTATAGGGATATAGCACATAAATTTGTATTTCATCTGCAAGTTTCAGATGAAAAGCGTTGCAATTTTCCTGCGTTATACATTTGAAATTAGAGTGTTAATCTTCATTTCAGGAAAAAAAGAAAAAACTTTTTATCCAGTTTTTTTCCCATTCATATAATAATTAATTTATAATTTTTTTGCACTGTGATTCTGGGGCCCCCTAAGATGCGCGGCCCTAGGAGTTAACCAGGCCCTGCTTAAAGCGAGTGTCTTACCGCCTTCTGGTGGCCGAATGGTCAGAAGTATAAGTCACTAGCTAGCCGGCCTTGTTTGGCTAGGTTTTTGAGTCTCGTGTGAGGCATCGGTGGTATGTTAATATTAGGGCGAGAGAAAGAGAGAGAGAGAGACAGCTCAGTAATAACAAGTTATTAAAGCAATAACATATTATTAACAAGTACCCTAAATTAGGGAAGAGCGACTACTCTTAGCCCTTCGAATTACGCATAGTGCACGTTAAACTACGATACAAGAAAATAAAAATAGCTGACATTTTAATAAAAGGGAGAAAAAAAAGGCCAAATTTAGAATGTTCCTCAGTATTCGACTATTTTTGTTTATTTGTTGGTTTGCTTGAGAGTTTAACGAAAACCGGGGTGAGCAACTGAATGGGCTACAAGGATAATGTGACCAGACGTCCTCAAGCATGAAAACTGAGGATTGTCCTCATGACGACAGTCCTCAATTTTCATATTTCGCCCTCAATTCCGTAAAAACTAATTGAGGACGTGAAATGCCCTCAATTTCTTTTTTTTTTTTTTGTCCTCAATTTTTTGAAATTTACCCAAATAATTAAAAGAGGAAAAAATTTGCTGAACATAGGTCGTAGAACTCAATTGAATCTACCAAATGCAATTAAATTTAGCATCAATTACTTATTGAATTGCAAGAAAATGGACCCATAAAAGTATGGGACTATTTTCTGAGGCGGATGAATTTTCCCTTGAATTAAGTTAGAAATCATGCTATATTAATGGGAGACATGCAGAAGCATCGAACAAGGCCATCTCGATAATCGTGGTATTATTTCTTTCTGTTTTAACTGAATTTAGCTGAAATATTTTTAGAATGGGAAATAAATCTCATCTTTTTCAGCATCCACTTTCTTGCAATTCAAGACATAATTGATGCCAAATTTGGTTGCATTTCATAGATTCCACTGAGAGTTCTACAACTTTTGTTCAGTATATTTTTTTCATTAAACTGTTTCTTCAAGCGAAGTTATTGGATTTAGAATATTCCTTATCGTATATAGTAATTTCATAAAATTACTAAAATTACTATACACTGAGCTGACAGAATATTCCTGCCCGCTCCGTTTATAGTAATTTTTTGGCTTCAGATATTTTCCGTTGTACAGAATAACAATGAAATTTCAGGACAGAATCAAAGTATAGCTTTGTTTACATGTGCTGCCCCATATGAGTAACATTTAAAATTTATCATAAGTAATATTCTGCATGATAGTACTTTATTGCTATTTTATACTTATTTCACATGAAAATTATCCTTCATATTCATCGTATATTTTACCATGGAACTGGACAATTATGGTACAGTTTATTACATTCTTTGCTAATCTTCGGCTTTACCATAATGGGTCAGACGTTGTCGTCAATTATGTCCTCATTTTGAAACGAAATTGTCCTGAATTTCGCATTGAAATTGAGGACAGCACTTCATTTTGTCCTCAATTTCGTTCTCAAAAATCTGGTCACCCATACAAGGAGTCCCTAATTTGGGTCCATCGGTTCCAAGGAGAGGAGAGAGCCAGTGCCGAAAAACAAAACACTGACCATGCCTCACCTGCTTTTCGAACCTGGACCCATCTCAGACTAACATTTAGAAGCTAGAGCTTTGCATCATTCGGTCACCTAGGCGATCAGCATTCGACTATGGCGTTTAATTTTGGCACCATGTCAACATGTCTACAACATCGCATATATATATATAGTATCACATGCATTTTGACAATCGCTTATATACATTGACGCATGTAAAAATTATTATAGAACCAAATTTTGATAAGCTGCTGTAGCGCTGTCTTATGGTATTTCTGCACATTTTCATTAATTCATATTTTGTGATTCTGATTTTGAATAATTTTACTGTTCATATATATATATATATATATATATATATATATATATATATTGTTACGACTTTGGGGTACGGTAATTAATTCGATTAACAGGTTTTGGGAGAGGCGGGTACAGCATTAATTGTTGGTTGGAAAATTAACAGCTAGTGGTTCCCCCATTGAGAAAGAAGAAAAGAGATAGGAGCCCCCTTTTCTTGGAAGGGAGAAATCTGAAGCCTGGGTCGCCTGGTATAGGGAACGCAATGCGTCGCCCCTACGACAAGTTGGGAGATCCGTTAAGTGTGAAAAGGGTTCGGTGTTTCGTAGGCAGTTGGTATCAACAGATCGGGAAAGTTATAGCCTTCTCTAATCCGAACTTTGACAGGACTAAGAAGTTTAGAAATGCATGTCTCTCCATTCGGACTATATAATGCGTTTGCTTATATATATTCCGAATGCAGAGACATGCATTTCTTACATCTTCATCGTGCCAAATGCTTTTAGGAAGCAAATAAATTGACAAGAGACTTAAAACAGACCCCTAGCAACAGAGCAAAATTTGGCAAAATATGAATGACCTAAAAAGATTAGTCTAGTGAAAATCCGTGAAGGAAAAGGACTGTACTCGAATTGCAGGACCGCAGAAGAACCTGCGGCGCAGTAGTTTCGCGGGGGTAGAAAAGATTCTTCCCGAAGATGTCGGCCAGCTAAGCTAAGAGCAGCCGGGCGGTTGACGTTACCGCGAGGAAATAGGAGGGAGGAAGATACCTCTCTTCCTGGTCTCTTCCTAGTGCTAAATTGCACTTAAGTCCTGGATGTAATTTTCTACCGAGAAAACAAGCAGCATCCCGGAGGTCGGATGAAGTGATGGAATTGCAGCCCCGAGTGGCTGGGACGAACGGACGGACGGATCGTGCTATCAAGTCAGCAGCCTCGTTCGACCACGACGTTAGTGCGCATAGATGCGTACGTGACTTCATACAGGTGAATGCTGTGCACGAGAGTAAGTGGAAGATGGGGTTCGACTCACCTCTTCATCGGTCATAGTGCGCCCTCTGAAATGGGCGTGTCGTCACACAGGTTCGCTTTCAGAGCAAAAATAACTGAGTACATCAAATATTAGTGAGTGCATTAAACATAAGTGAGTGCACCGAATACCGATACCCGAGAAAAAGCTGCATATCTGTAAGTACTAAATTTATTTATGCATGCTAGATGTGAATAAATTGGCTCCGGTCAGCCAATAGACTTTCGTCAGCTAAGAACTGTCTAAAGCCGGACTATATATGCCAGCTAATAATCATTGAAACTTTAATGATAAATTCGGCCTATGAGCTATCCCGAAAGGGGCGCGTCTATTTGACGCCCCTCCTTCACCATCCTCTATATACAGACGTTTTCATCATTATCTTTTTTGTTTTAAATTGATTAAATGTCTGTTGTCTCGTGCCAGTCCTGAAGTTGCATGAATAATTTATGAGTGTCAGAATTGCTTGGTTTTGATCGGCGAAATTACAGGCAAAATTCTTTTCTCCAGTGCCTAAGGTTTCGGCGGTAAATAGCTCACAAGCAATTATTAGTAATTTTAATATTTACCTCCGGGTCGTCAGCCATTGCCTGACATCCTGAAATTCTCTCTGCATGGGGTATATTACATAGGTTATACGGAAATCAAACAAACGTATTATGGGAACGTATAATTTAATCACTTACAGGAAGAATTGAAACTATCGTCCTTCATTTGCAAGACGTAACCTAATTGTTTTACACATGTTTTCAAATACATCTGCGGGCGTCGAAAAGTCCCTCCGCAGTAATATCGAGGCTGTCCCACGTAATTTTAATGGCGCTATACAGTCAAAATGTTTGAATTACGTAACTTGTTGTATGTTTAATTTCATTTTTTGTTGTTTTCTTGATAGCATATCAAGCTTCAGAATATGTTTCACAGCAACACCAATTTTCACAAGCTTCTGATGAGTTGAGTTTCCAAAATGTGGATGTTGTTTTCATCGTTGCCTCTCAGAAGGAAAGGCACTCTTCCTTCTGAGGACAGACTTCGTTTAATTTGCATGACAAATCATTTTTCAGTCCGCAAGCATCAGTATCGAGCACAAAATTCCACAGTGTGCATTTTTCTTGGAAAAATTTTTTTCGCTTTTCAAAATTATAATGGACATAAGCTGGGTCGAAATCGGGTCAGGAACACCTTTACCCGACTCGTTTGACCCGCAAGAAATTGTCGAAATGTTGACTCGTTGACCTGTGACCCGTTTCCATCTCTGGTACGAAACCCATGGGTGAACATTGAGCGGGTAAAAACGAAGGTGCTGTGCGCAATACGAAAGGTAGCTTAGAGCTTGTTGTTTTGTGAATCATGTTCAGCTGTACATTGCACGCTGAGAGAGAGTAGAAAAAATTTCCACAATGGCCTTCTTTGCAAAAGCACTTTTTTAGACATTTTTATAGGATTTTGTTATTTCAGATCAATTTTTAGTTCAAATCAACACTCAAATTCGAAACCTCTTGTACTACTTCAAGTATTACAGTTCTCACATCGAATTACTACAATCAGGAGATATTTTCAGTGAGTAGAAACGTTTCTAGAGAAAAAAAAATTGTACTTACTGATCTGCCTGTTACCCAGAGTTTAAAAAAAAAGAAAATCTGGAAGGCAGTATATTGCTAGGAAGATTTAAAGCTAGTTAAAATTTATTTGCGCTTATTGATTTTCCTGTTACCCAGTCATGAAGAAATAAAAAAAAGAAAATTCCGGGAAGACATTAACTGATTTGGAAAATTTAAAGCTAGTGTGAAATTTATTTGCACTTATTGATATTCCAGTTACTCAATAATGAAGAAAAAAAAATCTGGGAAGTTATTAACTGACTAGGAAGATTTAAAACTTAGTGTTATACACAAACCGATAAGTAATGATTTGAAAAATAATTAAAGTATTTTTTTTGTTTTGCTTTGAGGATTAAAGACCACCATGAGCAATTCTAATGGCTATCAGCAGTTGCCCGTCCCTAATTTAGGGCCACTAGTTCCAGGAAATGGAAAGCGCCAGCGCCATAAGGCTAATGCCCCTCACATGCTGCATGTGGGACTCTGACCCGGGCCAGGCTCGGATAACTAGTAAAAAATCCACGTCTCTGACCACTCGCCCACCGGGGGCAGCAATTAAGAAAGACTGTTACGTGGTGAAGCTTTAAGGTTATGAAGATGCAAACGTTACATTTAACAACCCTAAGTACCTATTGAAGTTAGGAAACCACTGATTTTCTGAGTGAACAAATCACCAACCAAGGTGATTGCTCACTCAGTAAAGGTAGTGATAAAAAATAGGTACTCAACATAAGTCCAGTCTTCAGAAAAATTTGATAGTCGAAGCTTTGTAGGTAGGATTGATAAAGGAATAACAAAACATGAATGGTTTATTAAAAAAAAACCGTACGCTATTTATACGTTAATCCTTGATCTGGTACGAAGCATATGCAGTAACAGTTGACATTAAAAACGTTCCACTTTGTGACAAAAATTTTCTTTTCGCCACTTTGTAGCTGACAGGCAAGGGGAGACTTCTACCTTCAATCACATCTATACGACACACGCGAGACGAAGTGCTGGTACAAATCTGCACACACAAAAAAAGTTCCGGGGGAAAAATAGTTGCAGCGCTGCTGCCTTGATCATATGTCCATTGCATACACACTTTGTGACCAGGTGATGAAAAAATGGTCGAGCTCTTTCCTCTGTTAAGGGCCGAGATCACTACTGTAGTCTGGGATCACTTTCATTCACCGTGTTGTTCACTGCTGAGGGCATAGATGGCGCAGTGGTCTAAGCGATGGCCTCTGATCTTTCGTCCGAAAGGGTTCCGTGTTCGAATCCCGGTGAGGCATGGAAGTTGCGTTTGTCTTACGGCACTGGCTCTCTCCCTTCCCTGGAACCAGTGGCTCTAAATTAGGGACGGGCAACTGCTTATAGCCCATTGAGTTGCTCACGGTGGTCGTTAAACCTTCAATCAAAAAAAAAAAAAAAAACCTATTTAGAATTCGAAAAATAGTACGTGCTTTTGGTATACTATAAAATACCGACTAACAACTTGAAAAAAATGCAGTTAGGTAAAAAGAGCCAAAAACGCACATACGTGCCTTTGGCATAAGGGCGTTGATATGATAATCTTTATGTTCCAATTACATTACCTTGTTCTATGTTTTAATATAACTTATTCGCACCTCGTATTGCGTCATGGGAAGAAAGCTCCGTGGTTGCGGGCCATCAATCATTTGTTTACATCCATTTCACCTTTATTTAACAAGGAGTTATGCTGTATGGGTTGAGGAAAGTTGAAATCTTGCGTAACTTTTGCTCAGCGTATGATTATGCAAGCGAATCCCACCATGTAAAATGTACAGAGGAAGGCAAATTTTCCATCGCTTCTTTCGGGAAAGGCTAGAACTGTTCAAGGAATGGCTGCGTAAAATGAAATGTGATGATTTTTTTTAAAAATCCGAATTTGCATTCCCGAATATGCTCGGCCCACTTTAACAAAGGAGACTTTGAATGTTATGGCAGTAGGAATCGAAGGCATTTAAAACCTGCTAGTGTTCCTTCGTCACTTGATCTAAAAAAAAAAAAAAAAATGGAAGAAAGAGAAAACGGATTGCATATTTGGAAAAACAGTAAATTGCGCCGTCCCGTGACTGAGTGGTACGAGGCTTTGGCTTCAAACCATTTGTCTGAGACGGGTCCGGGTTCGAACCCCGGTGAGGAATGGATGGTGCGTTTGTGCAGCAGCACTCTCTCTATCCTCGGGAACCATTAGCACCAAACAAGGCCGTCTAAAAAATACAAGGCCATGACATCAGAGAGATGAGTTTCCTCTTTTAGTGACGTCACGCAGGTATTAAGGCTTCAGATTGGCTTCCAAGTCTGTCGTGTATGACGTCAAACACTACACCTACATATCAGGCCGTGTAACATGAGAATAACGTCACAAATGGAGGGAACTCATCTCTCCAATATTATGGCCTTGTACTTTCTAGACGGCCTTGCTCTAAATTAGGGACGGGAAACTGCTTATGGCAACGAGATAGAAATATATCTCGTTGCTATAAGCAAAGAGATGTGTTTCTATCTCGTTGGCTCATAGCCTATTGAGTTGCTCGACGTTACGCCCTCAAATTAATAATAATAATAATAATAAAATCAGTAATTTACGCAACACGTTCCACGTACTTTACCTAACGAACGAAACACATCTGTAATTTTTCTTTTATTGAATGTCAAGTATTTATTTTAAAGTAAAAGCGTCCAGCACGCGACAGTGAGAAGTGCTTTTAATTTTTTTTATTTTTTTTTATCCCAGTCTTCTTTTGTTATCCGCTTTGGTCTGGTCTTGTAAACATTTGGTTTTTGCAGAAAAACTTTCCCAGATTTATTTTTCAGATGTAAAATGTAAAACAATAATGCGAAAATAATCTTCGAGAGCAGACGTCAAGACGTTCAGATTTTAAAAATTAGTCAATAGCGACAATAATGAATCACCAACCATGTTGGTCCGCAACTTTAACTTCTGACGTCACATGAATAAGCTCTTTCGAATTTACTAAAACTTTAAAAATTTTACTTTCGCAGAAGACTTTTTATAGAATGCTATCATGAAAACTGTACACTAGGAAAGGGGAGAAAAAAAATGCTAACTGGACGGACGATTAATACGATGTTCTAATATTACTGTGAAACGTTTAGGCATTCATAGGAGGGCACAAGATCCCCTCGATTTCTGATTGGCCAGCACTCAGAACTTCCGCTCTGACGCAAAACGCTGCTCTAAATATGACGCCATAGTAATCCAGTAAATCTGACGTCATCAGTATCATCACTTCGTCGTATGCAAAAAATAAGACTTAATCACTCGTCCAGTTTTGTGTGTTATGTTAAATGTCATAAAGGTGCCTGACTTAGTGAATTCTGAAAAAGGCTATCGGTGAAAATAAAACGCGTAAAACCCATTGTTCGAGTACTCAAGGCTGTATTTAAATTGTATTTTTCAAAGCGCCATTCTTATTTTTTTTTTTTTTCGGAAAAAATTAACATGTGCGATTCATAAGATAAAATCTTCTAAAACATAATCCTCTTCACTGTTAAAGGAATGGAGTTTACCGACCTTTATAGGCATGTGATATATCGTATCATATCATATCAAACCGTATAATGTTTTAAAATTTGTCGCGAGAATAACCCATTCACAAGCCTAGGATTTAGGAGATAGAACCTACATTTCCAAATGGTGAGAAATTTACTTAATTCATGATTCATTTATTTGTGAATGTCGTCTTATGTATTGAGTTTTCTTTAAAATGTTAAAAGAAACGGTTTTGCCGTTGGGCTGTAAATTAGATATATATTCGCGCAATGTAATATATTATTTCAACCGATTGATTAGATAGAATGAAATTCAAAATGCTTTTCTTCATATGATTAATTTTGAAATTTCTCTCAGTGTACTACTGATTACACTTGATTGATTCTATGATTCTGTGACGATATTACATGAAGGGGAAAAATTTTTTTTCAGCGCTTTTAAAGTTTTCCAATATTTAAGCTTAATCTTTCTTAAAAAATAGCGAACGGAACCGTTGATGCGAAGTTTTTGTTGATACCTATTTTCATGAGTATGGCAAATTTGAGGAGGGGGGGGTAACAGAAGCAATGAAAAACAAAAGTTTCTATACTGTTATGATGCAGAATGTGGCCTTGAAAACCAGTTTCTGAGAACTGGGTGTACTTAGATTTTTTTAAATTTGTTTGGGGGTTTAACGACCACTGTGGGCTACTCTACGGGCTATAAGCAGTCGCCCGGTCCTATTTTAGGGCCACTGGTTCCAGGGAAGAGAGACTTAAATTTTGGGATACTGCGACCTCCCAAAAACAAATGAGTTTCTGCAGTCCCCCAGTATTAAAGCTGTTAAATTCATTAGAAATGGTAAGAAAGTAAAATACTTCTAATCACGTATTAAATATAACGGGTGTTCCGAAGATACTTTGTCTTAAGGTCAGAGGTGTATACGTCTGTTTAATCGCTCGAGACAGGTCTTGGTTCGCGTCTCGGATGAGACATGGGTGCTGCATTTGTCCAACGGACTGGGATCTCTCCCTTTCCTGGGACCAATCACCCTGAGTTAGGAACGGGCAACTGCTTATAACCTTAAATGATCACGGGGGTTTCCCTGAACTCTCGCAAGAACAACAAATCATGCTTGATGAAGGTTTATGAAACTCAACGCTGCTTCAGAAAATTAAGTTCAAAGCCAAGTGATTGCCAGGCACGAAAATAAATTGGCATCTTTGGTGATTAGTCGAATTGTTGAATTTGACAAAAAGCTACGAAATAAAGCAATAAAGAAGCATTAATTTTTATTTTTTTCGAAATCGAGGTAAACAAAATATATCTTTATTCAGATATCCTTTTGTATAAAACAAGAACTCAAGGCTGGACTTCAGCATACTGGCCCATCAAGTAGTACTGGAATTCTCTTGTACCGTTATGTATCCTTACGCTCGACGGGTAACACATGGTGCAACTCCGCCTCGGGAAAAATGCCGACAAAAAATGACACGGATGAAAATATACGATAAAAATATACACAAGAAATGACTGCTGGCGTTAAAACACACACACACACACACACACACACATGCACATCATCATCAACTATTATCAATCCACTACTGGATGAAGGTCTCTCCAAGTTTCTTCCACAACGGTCTGTCTTGAGCCAGACTCCTCCATGCCACTCCCACACGATGCTTTCGAATTTCATCCACCCATCTCCCATGTGGTCTTCTGGGTCTTTTGCTGTCCCTTGGAATCTAGTCTAAAATTTCGGTTGTCCATCAGCGGTCCGTCCTTCTGGCAATCTGTCCAGCCCATTGTATTTCAGAGATTTTGCTCTGATCATATGTCTTCCACTCTTGTCATTTTCCTTAACCGTGAGTTCCTCTTCTTATCTCTCCTGGTTACAACAAGCATGCATCTCTCTCCATGCTTCTTTCAGATGTCTGCAGTCTTTGCATGTCTTTTTTACTTAAGGTCCATGACTTTGCTCCATATGTAAGCACTGGAAGAATGCATCGATTAAACACTTTTCTTTTAAGATATAATGGCATATTGCTCTAAAAAACTGTACTGTTTCTTCCAAAAGCTCTTCAACCAAGTTTTATACGTAGATTAATTTCTTCATCAGTGTGACCTTTGCTTGCTATTTGCTGTTCAAGGTAAATGTAGGTATCGGTTATCGCCAGCTTTTCCCCATCAATCGATAAATCCTCATTTCTTGTAAAAGCATTGTACATCAGTTTTGTCTTCTGAAAGTACATTTTTGTTCGCATTTCTTTACTCTTGCCAGCAAGTTCATGGATCATACCCTGCAGCTCTGAAGGGGCAATTGCAAAAATGACTAAGTCATCAGCAAAACGAAGGGGAATTAAATAATCTCCATGAAATGAGATTGGTCTTTCATATAACCCCATAGGAAAAACTCTAGAGTGATTATGTTGGGCGATCGAGGTGGCAGTGCGTATAACCCGCAATCTCCATTAACTTTTACCCCTTTGTTTTCCCAGTTCAATGCTTGAAAGACATTTTGCAATGTGGCATTAAAGAGTTTGGAAGATAAGGTGTCACACACACACACACACACACACACACACACACACACACAGGGTGTCCATAAGGGTGTCCATAAAGTCTTTCACAAAATTGAATATAAAAATGTATTACAGGTACAAGAAAGGGATTGCACGACAGTGATGGTGACCAAGTAAAGGTTTTTTTTTCCAGTGTCAGTACATCTCCACATGGGCGCCATTTGTGGCCCGGAGAACACCAAAACGATATTCGATTTCACGCCATGTTTTGTTTAACATCTCAATAGAGATAGAACCAATGACGTCCGTTATTCTGCAACGTCTCGACATCCGGAACACTGCTACAGTAAACTTGGTCTTTCATATAACACCATAGGAAAAAGTCTAGAGGGGTTATATAGGGCGATCGAGGTGGCCATGTCATGGGACCGTCGCGGCCAATCCATCTGTCCGGAAATATGGCATTCCGGAACCCAAGAACCATTACTGACCGACGCGATGGGGTACCGTCTTGTTGGAAAATAACCGAAGTTTGGAGTGATTGCAACTGAGGTGCTACAAAAGTTCCAGCATGTCCAGATACATGTTACATGTTACCGTGGGCTCTGTAAAAAAAGAAGGGTCCGAGGATTATGTCATGCATCAGGCCGGACCGCACGTTCACTTTCGGACTAGCTCTGTGTTGTTTGATGATGTAATGGAGATTGCCTGAACCCCAGTTTCATACATTGCATCTATTTACTGTACCAGAGACGTGGAGGTGCAGATAATCACTATTACGAGGTATACGCTTCAACATCTCCGTTCAAATGCAGCACGACGAGGCCGGTCATAAGGCTAAAGAGCTTGAACGATCTGTACCTTACAAGCATACAGAGGAAGACCTTTGCTTAAAATTTTGTGAACCGTGCCACGGGGAATCCCAGTTTCCAGTGAAGCACGACGAATTAATTTCCTGGGGCTTCGTAGAAATGTCTCCTGAACAGCTGCAGCTGTCTGTCTCTTGTGTAAAGATGGTCGGCCCGCTCGGGAAAGATCGCCAACACTACCAGGGCCGGATTAAGGCCTTAGTGGGCCCCTAGGCTAAGACATCTGCAGAGTTTTCAAAATAAGTCCCAGTGTTTTTCATTACTCTCATAAGAACATGAGATAAAAGCTTAAGATTCCTAGATTTCGTCATGCATTTTCTAATGATTTAGCATTGCATACTTTTTTTAGTGCATCTTTTTTGTTACGCAATGTGAAGCCATAGGGGACTTCAACCATTAACGGCTCCAAGTGCAAATTGGGAGGTGTAGGTGGATGGTAGTGAAAAATTTGAAACTGTTTCGCTGTTTCGTTGATTCCGTTATACACAGTGACATGAAACCTTTACCTTTGGTGAATCACTGCCTTGATATCTGTACATTTGTTTCTAACCAAGTGGAAATCATACGAGACAAAATTAAAATTATATTATAAACCTCTCTCTCTCTCTCTCTCTCTCTCTCTCTCAACCTATTTATTACTTTCCCAGGCATACCTCGTGGGCCCTTGGTCATGGTGGGCCCCAAGGCTATAGACCCAATAGACCCCCTTCATCCAGCCTTGAACACTTCCAGTCCCTTTAAACGTTTCATACCAAGCTTTTATGCTTTTTTAGTCTAGTGGTAAACGTCTGTGCTCCTTTCTGAAATGACGCTGGACAATAACCGCCGATTTGGTCTCATGGAACCACAACACTCACGCCGCTTTTTCTTGCATGGAAGCCATTATCGATGAAATTCTCCTCTTATTCAGCAGTAGCGCTCACCTAAAAAACAGCAAAAAACTATATATGAGTGCTGCTATATTATGTTGACAACCATTTTATTTTCACTTTCATAGATTTTTTTATATAAATTTTTGTAATGTAGGAAATACTTTATGGACACCCTGTTTAAATTTGGGGGACTGAATGTATTTTTTAGCATTTGGAGGACTGAACAGAGCTTAATTTTGTTTGCTCACTTCCCTTGTAATCACCAGATTCCTCCTCTTCAATAATGAAAAAATAAATGAAACTGCAGAATTTTAAAATTGACAGTTGCCAATTTTAATCTAATTGCGCTTTAAATTTAAAATAATTAAATTAATTTCACTTGCAACTAATGTAACCCAGAGATTTTCAGTTTTCGGATAAATTTTCGCGCAGCATGAATATTATTTAAATGTTTATCTTTTTCCCATCTTCGGTGGGTGTTTGAGCATAAAAAATGGCTAACAGTCGCTTTGCTTCAGCGAGAATTATTGAACAGTGCGGCGGTTCCTTTCTTCTGTTTGGAAGGTTTTTTATTTGTGGAATTTGTCAGGACGAGCAACAGATTCTGTATGCAAACAGTATGGAAGCCAAACTTTTACTTTTATATCCCCCGTAAACTAAACAAGGGGCAGAGTGAATAGTGGATCCTATGTGTTCTGTCCTCTAATTAGGTATTACAGGACTAATTTTCTTGCCCTGCGGTGGGTCTCTCACTTTCTGTTGGGTTGGCGACGCCACGGGGGAGGGGAGGGGGCAGGCTTTCGGAGGCAAAACACATACAGTTTTGCCAACTCTTGAAAAGAACCCATGGCTAAAAAATAAACAAATATACGAGCCGCACTGCATACCCGACAAAGAATGGAATGTGTGCTTAAGCAAGAGGCGGTTCCTTAAGCGTCCTTTGCTAGCATATAATGGTCAAATGTAAATTTGCCATTTAATTTCTTTTGTCTTTTTTCTTTAGTTTTTGATGATTGATCATTGATTTAAAACAATAATTTTCCGAATTTAGTAAAGGTTTACAAACTTATGTTTTTTAACTTAAACGAAAAACTTATTTGGAGATTATTTTAAGATTACTGGGAGAGGAAGGAAGCTACTAGCTTTCTCGGTTACACCATGGATGCAAATCCCATGCTTTTTCGAATTGTACGCAGTCTGTATCTGTTTGTTTTTTTAAGTTAAAATCCTTGTACCTCATCCATAAGTAAGAACTGGAAGAATGCATTGATTAAATACTTTTCTTTTAAGACATAATGGCAAATTGCTCTTGAAAATAGTACTGTTTCCTCCAAATGCACTCCAGCCAAGTTTTATACACCTATTAATTTCGTCGTCAATGTGGCATTTGCTAGATATTTCTTGTCCAAGGTAAATGTACGCATCAGGTACTTCTGAAATTTCCCCATCAACCTGTAATTCTTCAGCTCTTGTGAAAACATTGTACATCAATTTTGTTATCAGGTAGAAAGAAATAAAAAGAATTTGCAACTTGCATGGCTAGCTTGATGAGTTATGGCAAACACTCTCAAACTGCTTCTCCAAAATACATGAATACGTATGTTAACAATGGAATAAATAACGAGGAAAATATGAACAGTAAGAATGTTGCTTTCAGAAGTGATCTTGTGACCGCTTGGTATGTTGTCACGGTGCTTTTTTTAACTCTCTCTTTTTTTTTTTACCTGTACATTAATCAGTCAGAAGATGCAGGGTTCGTTGAGCACCGTGAACATCACGAGAAAAGTAATAGATCAATCAATTTAGGCGATTAGGTGTCCGATATGAATTTCTTTATTGTCGTGGAATTGTTTAATTAATGCTCACCGTGCGATTAACTCCTTCCTCACTACATACTTTCTTTTTCGCTGGGGCGCGGAGACCACGCACCCCTTCTCAAATTATACTCCTTCCTCCGAAATCTCAACACATCCCTCTTCTGCTCTCTGTCACATTCTGCCCAAAACGCAACATCTTCGTCTCACTCCCGAAACCCCTCTCGTATTATTTTCCGCAACTACTTCCAAACTTTCGCCTCTAGCAAAATACCGTGCGTCCTAACCCAAGACGAAAAGCTCTTTTTCCCCATGCGTCTAAGAATGTGCTCTTCTAATCGCTAGCCCGAAGAACGGAAGTAATTCCTAATGGATGGCTCTAAAAAAAAAAAAAAAAAAAAGCATTCTTGTATTGTAAACACCTACACACGACGTCCGGCGGTTTTCCACTCCACAGGAAGTTAGTCTTCTTACTTTATTTCGGCGGGAGACTTGCTGGCTTCGAAAATACAACTAAAAGAAAAAAAAAATTAAGAAGTTTCCCACAATTACACTTTTCAAACATTCTTAAACTGCAAGGGTTCTCAATTATTCACATAACATTAAAATTCAACAATTAAAAGATTCTAAGAATTTACATGACATTACATTTCATAAAATAAACATTCCCGTTTCATTAAGTTATTATTAAAGGTTATTTATATTTACCACTATTACAATGTAATCGATTGCTTACTCAAAACATTTTTTGATATCTTAAACAAAGTCAGAGTTTTTTTTTTTTTTTGACCACATCCCTGCGAAGATGCAGTAATATAGGTCACTGACCTTCGGCAACATTCTTTCGCCATTTAAAAAATGACAATGTGTGCCTTATGATCTTTCCAGATATAAGGATCTGATAGCATCATGAGAGAGGTATAACCGGTTGCGGTTTCCGTTGACGAAATCGGCTGAAGAGATAACAGTTACGGTTTCCCACCCTCTCGTAACAGGTGTTGGATGCTAACCAGCTCTCGCATTCGTTGGCAAGTACGCTTACTTCCTCGCTGTCGAGGAAAGCAGGAAACTCTCAACTGTAAAACACGAAAAAGCGATTACGGGTGCTATTAAGTAGCGTCTGTATGCAAATGCGTGTGGTAATTCTAAATGTGTGATTTCTGAATTTATTCTTTGTCACAGAAATTCTCGGGATTAAAAATGAAGTCTTTCCGTTGCAGTGATAATTTTTTCTTAGTCTCTTTTTATAATTTATTTCTTCTTTTTACGCGTAATTGATTTCCCCCTGCCCTAGACTAAGAGGAGGCATTGTACGTGAGAAATTAGAAGAGGAGCTTCATTTGATGGGACGAAGTTTAAGCTAAAAGTATCACGTGCTCTCCAAGCATCACTTTCACCCCCCTCCGCTATCGGCCATTGTCCCGTCTTTTAATGTGGAACCGCCGGAAGTAGAGCTGACGCCGGAAGCAGTACCAGACAAAGGCAGGTGACACGTGCGGCCACGCGCCCTGACGTATCAGCGGCAATCGGTCATGCAAAGATCGGAGCTTGAGGAAGCGACCTTGTCTGGGATGTCCGGCTCCTGTGACAATGAGGGATGTGACGTAGATGGATGACCCACCGTCACTATGGTGAGGCCCAATAACACAAAGGGCGTGCTAAAGAGAAGAGAGATTTCATCCTTAAGCAGAGACAGTTAAGACATCGGCGAAAGAAATTCCATTAAATCCATCCCTGATGCAAAAGCACATGCTCTCTGAGAAACTGCATTACAATGAAACCAACTTTACAGGGGAAGTTTCGAGATTCTCAATTAAGATTGTACGGACGTGATGATCACCTGTAAACTACATCAAATATTTTCTCTCAGAGATGTGAATGCAGAGGAAATCCTTCACGAAATTCATGCGTTTTATTTCCCAAACTTTTACCCACATGCCTTGCATTTTCGTTTTGAACTTTTATATCACCCACTAGAGGCGTAACAAGAGGGAAGACACTTAACACTGAAGATGGTTATCATTTTGAAAAGATATCGATTTCCCAGATTGATCGTAATCGATAAACATTACTTCGTAAACCAAAAGTAAAAAAAAAAAAATGAATGCTTCTGAAATTACACTGGCGTGCAAAAATTAAGGACGAGACGGTTTTTCGAATGTAACGTCGTGCCGAAGTGCTCCACATCGACTCAAATCATACCATAAGATCCCCAAGATGTGAGAATATGGGACAAGTGAGAAAAACCGTCCAAACAAGGAATCCAAAGGATACAAAGGCACTTTATTGTAAAGGTAGCTTCGAGCACAACTGGACAGAAGACAGAAACGTCCATGTGACAGGCGGCTGCCAAGAAAAATCCAGTCTTTAGTAGGGGATATGATCACCCCTGACTCCGTTGCAGGATATACAACGTCTGTCCATGATGAGGACGAGGTTGTCAAGAAACTGTTGAGGCATCGCTGCCCATTCCTCTTGTGGCGCCAATCGCAGCTGCGGAATCGTTGCTGGCGGTCGGTGACGTCCTGCCAAGCGTCACCCAAGAAGGTCCCACACGTTTTCAATTGGAATTAGGTCCGGGGACCTTGCGGGCCAATCCATGCGTTGAATATCTTCACTCTCCAACAGCTCTGCGACAGCCACTGTACGATGAGGTGTAGCGTTGTCGTCCATGAAGAGGAACTCATAACCAAAAACACCTCTAAACAGACGCACGTGAGGCAGGTGAATCTCGGTACAATAGCGGACACCAGTGACTGAACCTTTTTGGAAGATGTGGAGGTCAGTACAGCTACCAAGCATGATACTGCCCCAAACGAGAACTCCGCCACCTCCAAACCGGTCACTTTCGATGATGTTGGAGGTGTGATTGCGTGTTCCCTGCTCTCTCCAGATGTGTATACGTCCAGAATCACTCGTCAGACTAAATTGGCTCTCATCCGTAAACAGAACTCGATCCCATTGCTGATGTGTCCAGTTCTTGTGTTCCTGGCACAGCAGAAACCGCCGTCTCCGATGAGCAGGCGCACACCGTACTGGTCGTCGTGCAAATAGACCACCTTTGTGCAGCTTCCTGGCCACGGTAAAACGCGATAACGGACGTTCAGTTGTCTGTTGCATGTGCCTTGCCATTTCTCCTGCCGTCTGTCTCTTCTCGCCTGTAGGACAATATACCGGTCGTCCGCCGCCGTGGTTGCTCGTGGACGACCACTGCTAAACTCTCGGACAGCTGTTCCTGACGTTTGAAATGCTCTCCAAGCTCGTGAAACGATGCTGTGAGCGATCCCGAACTCCTCGGCCACACTAGTCACACTTCGACCTTCTTCCAACTTCCCAATGACGCGACCTCGGGTAAAGTCATCCAGATGTCAACTACTGGATTGCCTGTTGGCCATATCACACAGTGGCAGCAACTCGGTGTCGTTCAACCCGATGTACACTGTGCAATAGCTTTCACCGAATTGCTAAGCGTACACCGCCCGTGTGCTTTATACCCTTTCGACACCCCCCCACGTCATGCTGAATATATGCGCATGCTCTAGCGTACCGGACCCTACCTAGTCTATCTCCTGAGTGGTCTTTCGGTCTGTTCTGCCTGCTCGTTCCGCTGTTATGCTAATTTCTCCTCTTCGTCCTTAATTTTTGCGCACCAGTGTATTATAGAGCAAAATTAAAACATGGAAAGACTTCGAGTTTCATTTAAATTTCAGGCGGGTTTTTTTTAATCATTTGAGGAACTTTGGCAAAACGAATACAAATGCAGATCTCAATCAATGGTTCAAGCTTAATCATTTCACGATGTCGATCTTAACGTTAATTAGTTTAGCTGCAGGTCTAAATGTTTAAGTGCTTTACCTTTACATCTCTGTAATTGTTCGCAGTGAACTGGAACTTCGTGAATATATATATATATATATACAGTATATTCAAACAAAGATTACAGACAACAGAAGGAAGCATGGAGGGATGCATGCTTGGTGTTACAACTAGGAAAGATAAGAAGAGGAACACGTGGACCAGGAAAATCACAAGAGTGAAAGACATCATGATCAGAGTAAAATCCTTGAAATGGTAATGTGCTGGACATATTGCCAGAAGAACGGACCACCGATGGACAACCGAAATTTTAGATTGGATTCCAAGGGACAGGAAAAGTCCCAGAAGAAAACCACATAGGAGATGGGTGAATGAAATTCGAAGGCATGCGGGAGCGACATGGAGACTGGCTCAAGACCGATCGTTGTGGAAGAGACTTGGGGATAACTTCATCCAGCAGAGGATTGATAATGGTTTACAATGATGATGTAATCAAAAGTATCCTGACACGTTCTTGAATAGTGGATTTGCCTATATTCGTCACAGCCATGATCTACTCTGGTATAAAATGGCGCACGTGTCCTGGCAGACATCATAGACAAGCATTGAACCGTATGGTATAGTTCAGTGGCTTTGAACGTGGTACGCTCAAAGGATGTCTTGCCAACAAGTCACTCCTGGAAATTTCTGCCTTGCTGCAGCTGCCTCGATCAACGGTAAGTAACGTTACTGGGAAGTGGAAACGCCTAGGAGCAAGAATGGCGTAACCGGGACCTGGTAGGTCACTTAAAATGAGAGTGAGACCGCCGAGTGCTGAAACGGGTGGTGCGAGAAAAAAGGTTGAGTTTCACCTCACCTGTTCATAAGATATTTTAATGGAATTTGGCGATTCTTCCATAGCATTTCCAATTCAGGAGGTAATTGCACCAGTTGGTCTCTGTTCCATATCAGCGTCCTGTAAGACGTGGTGCCTATGAAGAAATCGGAGGACTTGCCATGTTCCCCCGTGAGGATGCGCCAGCACATACGCAATGGTATCTACTTAATTAGACTCGACCTCGGACTCTGTGCTGTGCTTTCCCTAACTCGAAGTCGACTGAAGGTGTTGAGGATTGTCTTACGCGTGTGCCGACGACTCTGGGGGAATCTGTTAACATAAATCCCACCAGTAGCACGGGCGATCCGTTTGCACTCACCGTACAGAAGAATTACAGGGTGTTTCACTAAGTAATCCAAAGATCCAACTGTTGTTTTCTTCCCACTCTACATAGAAACACGACGCTTGGTTTACAAGTGACCTTGATCCTTGAGAAATGCGCGGGAGTGATTTTCCTGATAAGGCGGTGGCTCATTGTGACGTCTCCCCACCTGATGGCCGGGTAAGCTAATTCTCTCCGGAGGCGATCTGCGTGTTCTACTGTGTCGTTGAACGTTTTTCAGGATGGCTGTGTATACTGATGCGGGGAGGGTGCTTATTGTGAAAAGTTATTGGTTAACAAAATCTATAAAGGTAACAAACACAGCCATCCTGAACGACGTTTGGAAGCACCAGATAGACGTTACATCGCCAGATTAGCAAAACAATTTGAAACCACGGGTAGTGTTTTGAACCAATACAGTAGCAGACATCCTCCTTTAGTGGAAGAAAAATCGAAGAGGTGAAGCACAGGCTGTTGGCATCACAGAAAAAGTAACTACGATGTTTGTCACAAGAAACTGGGTATTCTGTTTCCACCTGCCAAAGAGCCGCGAAGAAAACTTTGCTTCATCCGTACAGTGTGATAGCTGTGCAAGAATTGCTAGAACCGGATCTTGAAAAGCGTGTGTCTTATTGTCACTGGCTCCAGGCAGTTTTACTCGCAATTCTGAACATTTTGGATTTCACGTGTTTTTTTTTTTTTTTTTTGATTGGAGGTTTAACGACCACCGTGAGCAACTCAATGGGCTATAAGCAGTCGCCCGTCCCTAATTTAGGGTCACTGGTTCCAGGGAAGGAGAGAGCCAGTACCGTAAGACAAACACAACATCCATGCCTGACCGGGATTCGAACCCGGACCCCTTACGGACGAATGATCAGAGGCCAGCGCCTTAGACCACTGCGCCACCGGGGCGGCTTTCACGTGGTTCACTGACAAAACATTGTTTTCCTTTGGACGGTATAACGTACAAGTTTGTCCGCGCCGGGCATCCTCACTCCGAAGTAAGTAGCTCTCGCAACTGAGCTACGCGGACGTATGCTCTCGCTGCTATCTGCCTTTATCTCATGTGCGTCCTGCGGTGCAGGCACGTCCCAACGGGTGTGTCAATTCCCAAAACTCTCGCATCTGGGCTATAGATAATCCGCATGAATTACACGAAACTCCATTACATCCTGCAAAAGTCGATGTTTGGTGTGCTGTATCCCGAACCAGAATAACTGGACCCATTTTCTTCAGGAGCGTAGTAAACTCAGCATCATATGTAAACATTTTTAGACATTTTGTGGACCAATTAACCGACATCGATTTGACAGGGGGATACTTTCAACAGGATGGAGCGACATACCTCGCGTCCGGTATGAGCATTAGTGAAATTTCCTCTTTCTTCGGTGAACAAAGGAATGTGGCCACCTGGTTCACCCGATTTAAGTCCACCCGATTTTTTCTTATGGGGATAGTTGAAGTGTCGTGCTTACAACAATAAGCCTCGTACGTTAGAAGAATTCGAAAGCAATATCAGTACAGCAATCCGGACTATTGATGAGGACATATTGCGGAGGACCTTATACAATATGCAGCGTCACGTTCGAGTGCGTTTGGATGTCGGTGGAAAACATTTCCAGCAGTTATTGTGAATGGTGCTACATTCCTATGAACTAAGATAAGCTGTAAACCTCATGTCATGCTTCTAAGTAGAGTGTGTTGTAAAATATGACTCATTCTTCGGGGGACTACCCAGTGAAACACTCTGTTTTTCGTAATATTCGACGTGAGTGTACATAGTCATCATGTTGGTTGTCTGCTTCTAGTACAGTTGTTCTAATTGCATAGTTCGATACACGTGGCTGCGTGGTTTATCAGTTTCGACCCTATCAGCAGCGCTTTGCATATTGCTACTTTGTGTCGCAGCGCGGTTAACAACCTCGTAGAACCACCTACCAACCATACATACACTAGCAACGTCTCGTGACGCAATCACATTTTTTTATTGAAGGTTTAACGACCACCGTGAGCAACTCAATGGGCTATAAGCAGTCGCCCTTTCCTAATTTAGGGTGACTGGTTCCAGGGAAGGGAGAGAGCCAGCGCCGTAAGACAAATACAACATCCATGCCTCGCCGGGATTCGAACCCGGACCCCTCCCGGACGAATGATCATAAGCCATCGCTCAGACCACTGGGCCACCGGAGCAGCCAATTACTTTTCAATGTACTTTTCTGTCGTTCCTTATCCAGTTTGAGAAAATTTAACACCGATTTTCTACGAAATATATTCAGTTCCATAACTTTATAATTGAAACTTTTCTGCTGTCTGCGATTTTTCACGATTTATTTTTTGTATATTTCATATTCCGCAGCTAGAGGCGCTGTCTTCATGCTTATCGAGAAGCTATTTGTATTCACTACATATGGTTTTGTTTAATTCAGAGCCGTTAGTTAATTAAATTTCTCCAACACTTTAACTTTAGCTTCAGCACAGTAATCAGCTTAACTTTAGTTTTCTACCGCCAATCGTCTTTAGGTAAAACTGATTTGTTTCAGCTCATAGCACTCAATATTAGTTTCAAAGTAGTGTTTTTCCTTGTTCACACTAGTTAATTTTGTCTTTGTAACTTATATGAGTTTTGTTCGTGAAAATTAGTTTTTGATCAAAGTCTTTCACAGCGCACCGTTACGATGTAAAGTTTTTGGTTTACCCAAATTAATTTTCTTCCTATGAGTCATATAATTTTTGTTCGGGAGAGCTAGTTTTAGTTATAAGAATCGTCTAGTTTTTTTTTTTTTAGTTTTTTTTAAATTTTTCATACCCAGGAATGGACTAAAATTAATTTCTTGAATAAAAATTTTGCAGTTGGTAGAAATGAATTTAATTGCTCAAAAATCTTGTAAAACTAAAATTATCATGTTTTATCATACACTGAGATAGCACTTTATTAGATGCACCTGCCGTCGTCACATAAATGGCCCACTCCAACACGTAAAAAGTACGTGAATAGTGTGCGGTAAAAATCAAGCAGACCTGATCGTCGAGCATCAGTTAGCGTTGGACTGACTGATGCTCAACATCAATGGGCAAGAATAGTGATCTGAGCGTCTTTGAACCAGTAAAGGACTGGGCAATAAGAGTGATCTGAGCGTCTTTGAACCAGTAAAGGACTGGGCAAGAAGAGTGATCTGAGCGTCTTTGAACCAGTCCTGATAGTTGGTGTCAGGGGTGCCGGTTCAAGGATATGCCAAACCACCGCCATCCTCCTGGGCTTTTCACGCACAACCTTAGTAAGGATTTACCATGAACAGTGTGACACACACACACACACACACACACACACACACACACACACACACACACACACACACACACACACACACACACACACACGCGCGCGCGCGCGCACACCCTCACACACAAACCAATCGGTGACACTGTGGACGAAAACAGCAATGGATCAGAGGGCTCAAAGGAGACTTGGGAGAATCGTGCAAGCTAACGGATAAATCAACCACTACCCCATAAATCGCTGCAGATAACAGCCACTACCCGATAAATCACAGCAGATAACAGCCTCTACCCGATAAATCACTGCAGAATTCAACACTGATGTGCCGAGGATCAGTGTGACTATCTCGGGGTACTACGAACGCACCACGTGCCCGACCAAGTCACGAATTGGCTACACTAGCAGACGACTGTATCGAGAGCCAATTTCGCCAGCGTAGAACACGAAAATGCACCTTTAGATGGCATAGAAGCATAGACGCTGGATTATTGAGGACAGGAAAAAGTCGCCTGTGTGAACGAATCAGGGTTCCTTCTGTATGAAACGAATGGCAGGATCCGAATTCGGATTGAGCAACATGAAGCCATGAAGCCATGAAGTTCTCCTGTCAGGTATCAAAAGTTTAAGCAGGTGGCGGCTGTGTGCTGCTCCGAGAAATGTTTTCCTGGTGCGCATTAGACCCCTTGATATTTCTCGAAGGACATATGAACGCCACGGCATATCTGAACATCGTGCTTACCAAATTCATTCCCCCTTTTCTTGTTTAAGGGTTTAACGATCCCCCGTCAGCAACTCGATGGGCTATAAGCAGTCGCCCGTCCCTAATTCAAGGTCAATGGTTCCAGAGAAGGGAAAGAGCCAGTGCCGTAAGACATACACAACATCCACGACTCACTGGGATCTGAGCCCAGACCCATCTCGGAAGAATGGTCACAATCTAGCGCTTAGATCACTGCCTACAGGCAAATTTCTCCCTTCATTGCTACGGTTTAACCTCATGCAGATCCAGCAGATAATGCGTCAGCTCAGAAGATTTGTATCGCCGCCGAATGATTATGGGAACATGCTGGCGAGTTTTTATTACTTCAGGTACCTGCAAAGTCCCTGGAGGGCCGCGGGTAGCCTAATGGGTAACGTTCGTGACAGCCACGGAAAGGACCTCAGGTTCGATTCGAGCCGGTATGAACGCTCGATCCACTAAATATACGCCATGCGTCGGAAGGGCACGTTAAGCCGTCGGACCTCGGGTACTGGCCCCCGGTAATAAATAAGGGCGTCTTCCTCCCCCTTTTTACTTCGCTTCCGTGTCACTTTCCCATTGGGCACCCTAGCCCAAATCTCCTAGCTTCCTATTTCTAAGGGTTGTTTAAGACCTGGGGTCAGACACTCCCTTCTTAAAATCCTCTACATATGATCATTTGATCCAAGTCCGTGGATTAAAATCCCATCGATCATCTTTGAGATAAAGTAAACACGCTGTTTGCCGGAAGACTGTGTCGCCATCCAATATGCAGCAACTTCAAGAATGGCACAACTTTCCGGCATCGCCCTTCCAGCATCTGGTATGTTATATGTCCTAACGAATTTGGGCTGTTCTGCAAGCCCGAAGTGCACCCACTTAGGGCTGGGAGTGGGGGCAACACGCTACTTGGTCAGTGTACTAAAAAGCTTACATTCCAGTAAATATCCCTAAGACAATGATATCTCCAAAAGTGGTTTAGGTTACACAAATGCATTTTAGTTCTACAAATTATATACAACTGTATGTCTTGTTCAAGAAAGTGTAACGAAGTTGTTACGAGGTCGTTTTATATCTAGCATTTTAGGGTTCGATATTCATGACTAGTTGCAACGCATTGCGGAAAATATGTAGCAAATGAAAAGTTGAGCTAGTTGTAGTCTCAAATTGTTCATTAACTTATGCGTTATACGTGCAGGTTGTCCCGCACTGATCATTGATGCAAATTATATCTTTATGTTTCTATCCTCTCGCTGCATGTTTTATTTTTCAGTTGTTCACCCTTTCATATTTATCATCTAATTCCACTCAACATTTCATTGCGTTTTCCCGCCCGGTCCGGAAAGCCGAAAAATGCTTCTTTCGCAAGTTCTCTCTCTAGACCTCCGTTTCTCCAATCTCGGCTTCTTAGCTTGATTTCCTGTGTGTCCGTCATTCTCCCTCTCGCTAGAAAGGGATAGCGTCTGACGCATCCAAAGCAATAAACTAATTTAGCCCTCTCGAATTCACTTGCTGATAACAATGTACATAATCGCAGAGTAGGCCAATAAAACGATTTAAGCAAACGATTTCAGACGACTCTTCCATACAAAGAATGATTCCCAGAGAAACACATTTTTACAACCTCTAATTACTGATTGCCGCCTTATGATAACCGCTTTCGAGTTTACCGCTAGAATATTCTTTGCCTGGAAAAGAATTAATTCTAAAATGCTTTGAAATCTCCAAACGCAGAAGTAGCTTAGAATTCTGAAAACCGTTCAGATTTACGCTAGTTGAAGCAATCCGATGCTTTCTTATAGGGTCAATACGACTTTTTCTGATATCCAGGTAAGGATATATGTCACAAGTTCCTGCGCTTCAGAGAGTATCTTAGATATCAATGGGAAACGAATCCTCCTGAAGAAATAATTCTTCACAAATACATGGAAGGCAATGCAAATGTCGCTATGGTCACGAAAGTGCCGTATTTTTACTGTTTCACAATGTAGCCACCTCTTCGGTAAACGAAAATTACATCACCTTGGAGCGGGAGTCAAACCCGCATCTCTCGATTTCCCTTCCAGTTTACGGAGTTTAACGAAGAGAGAAACAGTGAAAATACGGCGTTTTTGTTCCGATAGTGACATTAGCATTGCCTTCAATCTTTTGTGCCGATAGCGACATTAGTATTGCCTTCCTTCCATGTGCAATTCCGCACGCCCGCGCGGCCAAGACCACCGCTTCAATCGCAATCCTTGGGGCTTCTAAGGCGCCACGCAGGGAATTTCACAGGCGTGCCGAAGTGCGCGGTGAGAGTCAGGTGAGATCCCTGAGCGATAGACATGCGAAGGAGCCGCCGTAGGTGCGCGTACGGGCAACTGACGGAGTTTGAACGAGGCCGCATCGTCAGGATGAGAGAGGCAGGGTGGCCGGTGCGCCGAATCAGCCGCCATTTGGGCCGGTCGGACAGTAGTGTACAATCGTGTTGGGAGAAATGGACACGGGAAGGCACCCATGCGCGGCGGACTGGCTCTGGACGACCCAGAGAGGACCGTAGGATCGTCCAGAAGAAAGGACCGCAGGATCGTGAGAGCGGCACGCAAAGATGCAACGACGTCCTTGTCCAATATCCAGAGACATGTGGCGGCTGTACAAGGGACTTCTGTGTCCGCCAGAACCATTTCCAGACGCCTGGCATAGACGAATCTGCACTCTCGACGACCCTTACGTTTTCTGCCATGAACACCTCACCATCGTCGTCGTCGATTGTAGTGGTGTCAGCAGCGAGCAACGTGGAATGCTACGGACTGGTGACGTATAGTGTTCAGCGACGAATCTTGCTTCTGTATGGGAACGGACGACCACCGTCTCAGAGTGTACAAGACCGCAGGTGAGCGCTACAATACCAACCTCAGCGGCACACTTCCGTTCGCGGAATCCTGTTTTTTTAGCCGGACTTCCCTCGCAGTGATCTTCCGAGGGACGTTGTCTGCCCAACGCTACGTACAGGATATCCTGCGGCCCCTGCCATGGGCTTGCAGGATTTCCTGGCAGGGTGGACCGGAGCCATTTTCCAACAAGATAACACCCGCCCGCACACGCTTCGGGTTTCCCAGACTGTCTACGTCATGCTTCGACGCTTCCATGGTCTGCCAGATCACCTGATCTCTCGCCCATGGAGCGCGTGTGGGACCAGATGGGACGCCAGCTTTCTCCATGAACCAGTAGTCATGATTTAGAGCGTCGGTTGCAAGACGTATGGGCCAATCTGTCCCAGGATAACATACGGCGTCTCTTTGACACCATGCCGGACCGTATCACCGCATGTATCCGAGAACGTGGCTGTCCGGCGTGGTACTAACACTGACCGGAATGTGTACCGTATGTCCACGGGAAATGGTCTTGCTGCCGTGATATTGTAATCACTTCTGTCTTTGGTATGTACCATCTCACTACTAAAATCTCATTTCAATCCGACGCCTGTTTCTTGGTGCGCGAATTTTTATGACAATGAGTGTAACTTCTGTTCGCAGAATCCTGTTTTTTGATTCAAAACATTGGGTATTTTTATTTGCACCAATAAGTTAACTTTATCTCTGCAAAGTAGTTTATGTAGTCGCTACGGGACTATTTGCTGAAAAAAGAACAAAGAAAAAAACTATTACATTAGTACATTTTGTTTTTATCTGTTTTTTTTTTCCAGGATTCTGTCATTAAGACAGCATTTCTCGTAAAACGTTGTTTTTCTTGAATGTTTGGAGTTATCTGAAATGCAGTGAATGGAAAAATGACGACTAGGAGGGGAAATACTTTAACCTGGCAAAATCACAGCATTTCGAATGTTTTTGATAAGACCAACTTTGAAACATTCCTGCGGGGCATTTAGTTTCATCAGAGTAATGTATATAATTCCTTGTGTATCATCCATATTCAGGGTCCGAAATCATCGTTGTAGATCATTCAACACATTCATTAAGGCATGCCACTGAATGCACCGCTGAACGGGGTAAAGATTTTATGGTCTCCTGAAGGAAGAATCTGCTGAAACGAAGGAACCAAGAAGGGAATGCAGATGGAATTGCAAAAGGTGTACTTAAGGGTGTGCGACAGCTGTTCACCACTTAATTCAGATAATCAGTGATGGGTGAACATTTTCAGACTGTGTTGGGAATTCAGACATTGTGTCGTACGACATTCACAGATGGGTCTACTCTTCGCTCCGCAACCTTTTTTCTGCTGTTGCTCTTCCTCTTTTGCTTCCTGTTTCTCATTCTCTTTTTCTTGTGCTTATTTTTTGTTTCTTATCTGTTTCTCATGCTTAAGGAAGCTTTTTAGATAGATAGTATCAAAACCTGAAATGGTTTCGGTATTTAGTCATTCTTTACGCAAAAAAGAGAAAAAAAAATTCTTATGCAAAGCTCAGATCTGTCCGTCTGTCCGTGACAGGACATTTTCCCTGAAACTCTTCAACCAATTTCAGCGAATTTCTTTCCGAAAATCGTTTACCTAAAATCTAGCAGGGCCGGATTAGGGGTGGGGGTGAACCTTCCCTCATCCGGGAAAGTAATCTTTAGGTTGAAGTGACAATTTAAGTCTCCAGTGAAACACCAGCTTGAAGTTACAGCGTTAAGCATAGGCGCCGACTATAGGGGGCAAGGTGAATCTTGCCCCTCCAATAATTTTACTGGGAGCAGTGCCAACCCAATTTTTCGTTCTGTTTAATTAAATAATCGCTTTGGCCTCATAAGGTGGACCAAGCTCCACCTTATGAGACCAAAGCGATTTATTTTTAAAAAATTAATAAATAACAAACTAAGTAAGAAACATTTCCCATTCTCCGCATTGCTCATTTGGTAAGCAACTGGATTGCCAGCCCCGTATTGTTTTTGACATGTTGTCGTGATATGTTGTAAATATCTAAAACAATTATCAAAAAAAGATAAATAAAAATACACAAACGTTTATTTTCTGGCGCCTTTATTTATCTATTCAGTTTTTGCGCTTCTTGTTTTTTGTTTGAGTAATCCAGTTAATTTCTCATATTTTTTACTAAACTTTGGAAATAAAATCTCTCTGGATATTTTTATAAAATCACGAACTGAATATTTTTAGAAATATTAATATTCAGCAAAAGAATATTTCTGTTTCCTTGTTCATTTGCTGATGAACAATTACAGTTGCGTTTTAAAATATACGTCGAATCTCATATTTTATCATTTTGCTCCCTTTTTCATTTTCCTCTTGACAATGGAAGAGACGTGACCCTCCCACGTCTAACTTCTTCACGCCTGCACCCCCTCCAATAAGTTGGAGAAGTCGCCTCCCCTGGCGTTAAGATAGTAGTTACAGACAAACTAATATCTAATTATTATTTTAAAGAACTCAAAATTCCATACGAGCGTGATATATTCAGGATTTTTCTAATAATTTTTACGTAGACCATTTGAATTAGATTTGTAGATTATTTAGAATGCAGATTAAGAATAGCAAGTTACAGAGTTTTTGTTTTATTGTGTTTTTGAAACTAAACCTACTTGTAAAGAATGGTATAAGTGATGTTGTTGTTTTCTTCATTTTCAAGTATTTTGTGTCACTACGTCTCCAGTATGAATTCCGGCAATAAAATGCCACTAAAATTTAGCATATCATATTTATAAGCTTCGTTAAAATTCCAGATATGTCTTGTAAAACGCTCAGAGCACATTTAAGGAGACAGGGGGCCCGGGGACTGGACAGTATTTTATGGCTCCAGTATTACTGGCACATCTAGGATTTTACTATGGGGAGATGAATGAAAATACCCAGGAGAAGACATTCCCAAAATATGGTGAGGAAGCCACAAAAATATCCCCGCCGTATTGAAGTGTGTATCCCATGATTCATGGGTGAATCAGTGGTAGCAAGAAAATGTACAAATGCATGGTTCAAAATGGATACCAGTTCAGTTCTGCTTTAACCCCCCCCCGCACTCTTCCCTCAGAGTTGGGTTCAGCTGGTTGAATTTATATCTAAGTAGTGAGCAAAATAATTCGATCCAAATATCATGATTCAAGCAAATTCTTAATGGATGAAAATTTCCCCAATTACAGATGTGTACAAGAAAAACCTTCTGTAATGCTTTCGAAATATTTGAGGATGGACTGGGAGAGACTATATTTTTTCCGGAATCCTCCTAAAAAAGCGAAAAGAAATAGAATTTTTTTCACAAGGCAGTTTCTCATAGTTTTTGCCGGGCTATCTGGAAAAAAAAAAAAAAAAAAAAAAAACCTGTAGAACTCTGTTAATTCTTCAAGCATCCTGCATAATTCTGGATCCCCTTGAAAAATGCAGGGCCAGAGGCTGCATACCCCTAGCCCCTCTCTCCCTCCCCCTCTTAAATGGGTTCTGAAAACGCCACTCTCCTTTGACTGTTTCGTGATATGATGTTCCCCGAATCTTTGCCACACGATTTACGAGTTTCTTCGCTACTAATTAAGAGCCCTCGGTTATCGAGTCGATGGGGAGAATGCCCAACAGGTTGTCTAAGCTACTGTTTTGGAGTACGAAATCTTATAGCTAAAGGTTTATGATAATTGGAAAAGTGTTCTTCATAGAGAACGCAATGCTTGTAGCTAAAGGTTTAAAATCGAAAATGTGTTCTTTATAGAGGACGCAATGCTATCTTGTAGCTAGAGGTTTGTAATAATTGAATGTTCACAGGGAGCGCAGTGCTATGTTATAGCTAAAGGTTTATGATAACTGGATAATTGGAAAAACCGTTCTTGATAGAGAACGCAGTGCTATGTGCATGGGGAAGTTTTCAATCATTCTTTTAGAAGAAGAAAGTCGTAGGAAGCAGAAAAATCTATTTGGCTACATGAATTGTAATTATAGAAAATTACGTCGAAATGTTACTCATAAAGAAATCTATCCGAAGCAAAAACATTTTCTATTTCTCAGTCAGAATTTTAGAAACAGAGGTATGATTGCAAATGGAAACAAACAAATGCGCCCTCTATTAGAAAAATTATCATTAGAAATTAGAATCAGTAAATATACGCAAATCTTTGTCACAGTGGCCATATGCGATACTTTCAATCGATATTTTAGAGGCAAAGCTGTGATTTAAGATGTAAACATGCAATTACGCCTGCAAAGCTGTGCACTATAGAAAAAACTAAAGTGTACGTAGCAGGTTGAGGATTAATGCCCGCCGTCATATGCACGATTAGATTACGAAATAGCAAAAGTTCTGATACATGAAACCAGTTCCTAAAAACTACACATGAGCACTTTCGGATTTACCTTAAATCCTTCATCAGATGTGATTTTTTTTTCTTTTTTTTTTTTTTGATTGGAGGTTTAACGACCAGCGTGAGCAACTCAAATGGGCTATAAGCAGTCGCCCGTCCCTAATTTTGGGTCACTGGTTCCAGGGAAGGGAAAGAGCCAGTGCCGTAAGACAAACACAAGATCCATGCCTGACCGGGATTCGAACCCGGACCCCTTACGGACGAATGATCAGAGGCCAGCGCCTTAGACCACTGCGCCACCGGGGCGGCTCAGATGTGATTAAAACATACAATAAAACAGACTAAAAGATTTATCCCGTCTGAGATGTGTGATGTTATATACACTGAAGAGCAATTGAATTAGAGACAGCTGGCGTTATGCAACTGTGGCGCTGTGGGCGGCCCTGTAAACAGAAACGACATGACGTATGCAGAGATCCGACAATATAAGGAGTGATGCGACGGGAATCAGTAAGAGTCGGACGCAGTACGGGTAAGACGGAGGATCTAAGCGCATTTGATCGTGGGCAAATTGTCGAGACCCGACGAATGGGTCACTCCATCTCGGAAATTGTGCAGGCACTGGGATTTTCACTAGCCACTGTGTCACGGGTGCACCGTGAGTACATCGAATCCGGTAAAACCATCCCTACAAGGGTCAACTGCCGTGGACTATAGCGTGTGGATGAGAGGGGTCATCGTCAGCTATCTCGCATTGTAACAGCGGATAGACGGGCCACAGTGCAAGAAATCACTCAGCAATTTAACGCTGGTGCACAAAAACGTGTAAGCAGCCACACCATCCAGAACCATATCCTCTCTATGGGGTACAGAAGCCATCGTCCCACGAGGGTACCGCTGCTGACCGTACATTACAGGGTGCAAAGATGAGCATGGGCGCGTAAACATCGCCACTGGACCCTAGACATGTGGAAAAATGTTGCCTGGACTGATGAGTCGAGATTCACGTTGGTACATGCGGATGGCAGGGTAGGAGTACGGCACAAACTACATGAAGCGATGAATCCTTCTTGCCAGCAGGGTACTCTTCAAACTGGTGGGGGTGGTATTCTCGTCTGGGGACTGTTTACGTGAACTGAAATGGGACCCCTGGCCCATGTGACATCGTCCCTCACAGGTCAACGTTACCGGGATATCCTGGACGACCATTTGCTCTCGTTTGTGCGTCTTCAACGTCCCAGTGGGGTCCTCATCTTGCAACAAGACAATGCACCGTGCCATCGCTCCCGAATTGTATCCGAATGGTTGGATGAACACTTCACCGACGTGACCTCGCTTACTTGGCCAGCTAGGTCAACTGACCTCAACCCCCATCGAGCACATCTCGGATGCCATCGAGAGAGATGTTCGAGGCTCTGACCCCCTCCATCAAATCTTCGTGAACTGTGGGAGCTTGTTCAGGGGTCGTGGATCCGTATGGCTTCCCAACGCTTTCGGTGTCTTATCGAGTCCATGCCCAGACGAATCACCGCCGCCATCAGGACGAAAGGTGGTGCTACACGTTACTAGACAGGTATCTCTAATTCAATTGCTCTTCAGTGTAGGGTGTTTGTTAGTTGCGTTGGTTATGACGTACAGATTTATTCAGCGTATGCGTCGATGATTTCAATTCCGTGCTTGCGTTGGAATTTTCTTCCTCACTTGGTTCTTGTGGGGGTGGTTGTGAGTAATTTTTATGTTCATTAATTGTTTCCACTGTGGTGAGAAAACAAGGGAATGCTGCAACGTTGCAGCATTAATGGCTAAGTTTATAGATCAGTAGACTTTCCGCTAATAATAAATGGGATTTTGCTCGTGGAGTGCAGAGAATGTTTATGTCGTCCCATTGCGGTGTGTATGTGCCGTCTCCACATAGTCTTGCTAGTGCCGTGTATGCTGACGCAGTACGAAGGCTATACTTGTGTTCAGCCAATCCGCATTTCAGTGTTCTTGAGGTCGAGTCCACATATATTCGATCTGGGTCTCCTTCATTTTCAGCCTTTAGTGGTATTGAGTATGCACCAAATCGAATAATTAGGTACAGTGGGTCTCGATCATTTTTTACCATGGATTGTTGTTTTCACACCAAATCCTAAGTTATTTCGCTTACAAATTGTTCGTAAAGGTTTAATGATCTTTGGGATATAGGTGAGAAAGCCTACATATTTAATAGTCCAGGGTTCACACAGAAGTGTTGAGGTCTTCTTAGATTGGATCCGTCTAAGAAGTTTTTGAACGGTAGTCTTGGGGTAGCCATAATCTGTCGCTAGGGATCTGATATACCCAAGTTCAGCCATTGTGTCCACAGGATTCTAAGAGTGTGTGCACATGCTCGCCTTAGAAGAAAGTGCAGTGATGAACATTTTTGGTTGAGTAAGTGATACGAGTCGTACGGGATTAACGTGGTAGTAGAGTTTGGTTTCCCGTATACTAAATACGATACTTTATTTCTGAGGGGATTTCTGCGAATAACGAAGTCCAGGTATCGAAGTGTATATTCACTCTCTTGTTCCAGGGTAAAATTTATAGTTGTGTATTTAGATGCTAGACGTTCGACAAAACTGTCTAAGGTATCAGAGGTTGATGTGCAGAACATCAGGATGTCATCCACATTAGAGGTCTGCACGGGCCTTAATTTGAAAAGCCCGGCACTGCCCAAGCCCGCACGTCCAAGGCCCGGACCGTACCGACCCGTTTCAAATTTTTTAATTAAAGCCCGGCCCGGCCCGTATATTTCTTCTGTTTCCAAGGCCCGGGCCGGCCCGTAAAACTTCAACAATTACCAAAACACGAATTTGACACCTGGTGCACTCGTCATTCGAATCCTGAAGAGTTTTCGTTTTCTTAATTGCTACACGTATTCTATTACAATAAACGCTAATTCAGAATATTTCTGAGACTCTGTATAAGTCATGTGACGTTCGAGGAGGGGGGGGGGTATACTAAAAATTATTGCATGAAAAGGACAATTTCCATGCCTTTCAAATTTCAAATTATCATTCCCTACCGCTGGACCCGGAAATATCCTTGTGGATAAGGGGGTTACTCGAAAAGTACGAGTTAACCCCCCCCTATCTCTACTAGCATCATAACATATCGCTGGAAACAAATATGTCTCTCTCGTATGTGTGTGTGTGTAGGGGGTGGTGGGGTGGGGTGGGGAGCAGATTTGTGCCGCTTAAGATGCGATGTTCCAGATTTTGTGCAATCGTAACTCAGAAAGGTTTTGCGTTTAGTGCACTGCACAACGTTTATTGGCCGACTAGTTTCAGAACGGGACAGTAATTCAAAATATTTCCAAATATCGCTTTTCCCCTTTACATTGTCTACAAGCATATATTCTCCGGAAGCGATTTATTCGCGAAAATCTTACGCTTTCTTAAACTCCATAGTAAGTATGAAAGAGTATTTATCAACAACACTGAACTGAGCATATGCTAAGGGAAAACAACGACAGACTGCCCAGCTTATCGGTGTCACAGAAGTTTTGAAAATGGCTGCCTGACAGTACAAATGGGGAAAATACGGCACAGATTTATACACAGGAGTAAGTTTCTCCCAGCCCATTTCTGCCGTGCCATTTAAGACAAATTAAAAGCTTTTCACACATCTAGAGAACAAAGTGCCGCCCACCAGAACAATAAAAAAGAACGTCTGCGAGCTGGTGGCTCGGTTTAGAAATGCTGCAGTTAATAGCCTGCCCTGAAGCATGAGAGGATGGTGAAAGTTAGAGAGAGAGAGAGAGAGAAGGGACCACATT